>CM035774.1:20282302-21678969 GCA_020466155.1 Pachypeltis micranthus | reverse complement strand
TTCCGAAATTTATGAAGGTGCTCCTACTTATACGATTACCATGATGGAGCAATTCACGAACTTGGGGTTTGTGAGATTGTCAACATGATTTATTGAATGAAAAAAGTGTAACAAATGGTAGTAAGTAAAACAGTGTTGGTTTGAATTCTGGTATTTCTGCGGTTGCCGCTAATGATCTTATGAGAGTTATGAAACTTTCAACGTGTTCGGGTCCTAGGATGACAGCAAAATGGGAACTATGTTATCGATTGTTATTTTTAGTCTGCATTAGCGTGTCGTTTTGTTTTTCACTAAGAGTCCATTCCGTTGTCTAAACCGCGCGTATGTCGTTTTCTTCCCTTACGGAATTTAACTTGTCCGCTATTATTATCATCTTTACTCCATTAGGAAGTGTTCAAACGAAATCGTCTGCGTTGAAAGTACTTTTTACTGCACTGAGTTCAATATTTTAACATCGTGGCTCTAGCTCTAGGTGCCGAGGCAAACGTACCAGAACGCATGCTGCATCTACGTCGCGTTAGTGAGTAGTATTATCTTCATATCGTGTAGGTAGTTTATTGGACTACCACCGTGATTTTCCTGAGAATGATTTTCATCCACATTTCTTATAATTTATTGTGCTGCTCTCGTCATTTTTCCACAAAATGAGAATTTTAAAGTACTGGCGTGTTTTTGGGACTGTGTTTTGACTAATTTGACAGCTATAGCCAGTTTTTAATTTTGCTTACACCTTTATTTTGGCCGAAAAAGAGTAAAGTTGCTGACTTGGAAACACGGGGACTAAGGCGGGATTTCTAAGGGTTTGGAAATTGTAATTTTATTCGTAAATAAGTTCTTTTTATATGGAACGTACGAGGGAGGGTCTGGTTCTAGTGGCACTCTGAATTTACTCCTGTGCATTGTGAACTAACCCGAAATCGTTTAGCAAATTGCACCAGGACGCCTCTCTTCTTCCTTTTCTTCTTCACCCTCACGAGAAACATGCAGCGTGCCGTCTTTATACTGCAGTTAGGGAGATTTCCTTCATGTCTTCACTTTTCATTCTTGCGTTATACTGACGCCGGATCAGCAAACTCCATCCTGTTCGGGCTGAGCACTGCTAGAGCAAATTAAGTAAGACTTAGCCAGTTCGGAATTCAATCTAGTGCAGACGAATACTTCTGGTGTAAGCTGGCGTAATGCATCTTCCACCATGCGTCGTCAATCTGCCCACCTTTGGCTCGAAAAGATTGCTTAAGAAGCACCATTGCCTGTGTCACCGACGGAGCCATGTGCTGGAATGAGCTGCCTGGCCCACCACCCCTTCAAGGCTGCAGTCCTCATGCATTGCCACCTCCCACGGGTCACAACCCTCCTTCACTTGTTGTGATAGCCCCCTCAATGAGTATACCCCTTTAGACAAGGCAAATGCATCGGACTCGGGTGGTGTACGATCATCCAGGGTTCAAAGGGAAAGAGTGATAGAAGAACTGTTGAGGCCCACAGGAAGTTTAAAAAGTTGAGGATTAAGCAACCTAGTACTAGGCAGGGCGGAAAGACGGTGGAAGAGACTCCACTTCGTTGGCGAACATGTGTGACGTCAGCCCCCTTCGTGGTAAGGAAGAAGCGTGCAGACATAAACCTCACCATCAACCAGGCCGTTGCTAATAACGGCAGTCGTTGAGAAGTTTTTAAATACGGCTCAGGTATTTGACATCGGATTGCTTGTTGACAGCTTTATCCTTTAAGTAAATTGCAACTGAATATACGTAGGTTTTCTATTTTAGATATTGCGTTGAGTTGCTCATATATAATTTACCACATTAAGTACGGATTGCGAAAGCGTAATTTAAAGGCGAATCACTCGAGAACTTCTAAGCGCTAACAGTTATGAGGTCGAAGACAAGTTCACCAGTTCATTTACTGAGCTTATTGAACCACCGTTGGTGACCTATTGACCCATTTGTGACTCTACCACAGACCTAATTGACAATCATTGGAAAATGTACGGCATCGACTTTAGAACTACTTGGATATAAGTAGAATCGAGCGAATCTAGATATTCTTGTAAAGGCAAAACATGGATTTGCTCAAGTCTATATTTAATTCCGCTTGATTTCTATGAGTACAAGCTGTTGAATATTTCATTTATTTAACGAATGAAATAGACGAAATAATTAACATTAAAGGAATACGCAACGAGCTCTATTACTTTTAATTTTTATGACTAGTCATGAACTCGGCACGGCGTTCTCAAGAGCTCCTGCTTCTCCCAAATCGCGATACTTCTGTTATGACCGATGGAACATTTGATTGGAAGCATCGCAAGAAGCAATTAAGTTTTCCGTTGAAAATCAAGCCAACCGTTCGCGCACTCTCAGGAGGGTTATGTACAGAAAATTGGCAGCGTGAGAGGTGGAGTAACGTATAATAAATCTACAGCTCTCCAACGAGTGGTTAACGGCTTTCGTGGGCTAGAAAACAAGACAGTTATAATTTCCCTAGCAACGCTGTGTTGTGAGTAAAAATTATTTTAAAACTTCCATGACGAGATTTAGTCCGTCAGTTTCTTAGCGTTTTCGGGCAGTTACTTCAAAGCAAAGTTCTCTCTACCCTCATATCAGTTGAACGAAAATCGTCCAAGTCCATGAGATTAAATAAACAAGTCCTTCTCAGTTTAAACAAAATATTAACTAAACAAACCCCTTCCAGTTCCCATAATTAAATTAACGTGACGTGAAGTGTAAAACAACTCTTCCTCAGCCCTCTAAACTCAATAATGCCCTCTGGGCATTTCTATAGAAAAAAAACGCTCAAAGTCAACATAGTTGGAGCCTTTTACGAGAAAATTTACAAAACATCGCAGCAAATAACTCTTTTCGATCTATCTTGGTTTATATCTCCTTTCAACGGATGGTTACAGACATTGTCCATACCGAAATGGGGCATGGAAGAAACATTGATCAAATTCAGTTATCTCTAAGAAATTTGAAAACGTTTAAAAATATTTTTGCACATTTTAGTGGTTATCTTCGTTCGACGAACTGCCACAAGAGTATTTTTACAGCAAATTATTACATTGAATGGTTGAAGACCTGTGAAATTGATAAAAACCGTTGTTGCTGTTTCTCCAAAAACATTTAAAACCCTCTTTTTGCTTTAAAGTCCTCATACTACATATCACCCTCAAGGATAATTTGAAAGTTTAATCGGAATCGTTAAAGGGGGTTTTCAGAAAAATCTTCGTTTCCGGTATACTTAGGGCAGCGGAATATAAAAAAACGTTTGGTGCGTAGCAGCACATATCTTTAATCTAAGTTAGACCATCTCATGTAAATATGAGTACTTCTGAAACTCCCTCGTGAGTTTAATCAAAATCGTTAGTCGTTTTTGGTAAAACCAAAAAAAAAGACAGTTCAGCGCGCCTCAAGACCAACGAATGTTCAGCAAATATACTTCTTCTCGCTACGATGGTATGTACCTCCGTTCAACAGATTATCACAGAAATAGGTGTTCGACATGTTGACCAAAATCAGTTATGCATTTACCACACAAATCGAAAGCGTTGAAAACGCCATTTGGTTGGTATGTCTGTTCCAAGAAGCGTCACATATTTATCGGAAACAACATACAGGTTTTGGCTAGTTGAAGACACTCCATGACATCGGTGAAAATGTTTGAAGCCATTTTTTCAAAAAGTTAAAAATTCCTCTTGGTAGGCGAATGCACTAAATCGCAGCCGAGATATTTATGGAGTATAGATGTCAGGTACTAATGAATAAAACGTAATTTGATAAAGAACAACGCAGACATTCGGGTTTTTCGATTCAGTTGGCCTCTAAACGTCAAAATTTGAAGGAAATCACATACTATACAACACCCCTCCCCCCAGCAATGAGAATGACTCCACAAAACCTTCCAAGCACAAGAGAATCACTATACAAAACCCTCCCAGCAAACGACATTGTCTGTAAAAAACACTCCCATCTCGTGAGGATGACTATACCAAACGCTTTTAGTCCATAAGGTTGAATATACAAAACTCTCCCCGCACATGAGAATGACTATAAAAAGCCCTTTCATAACACTGAACCATGACTCTTTCAGGTTATATAATGAACTACACGAGACTTCTGTCTGAGTGGTTAAGTTATAAATCAAACAAATCAATAACCCCCACCCACCAGTTCCACTATTAGATAAATGACAATAAAAATCAGACAAAATGTGCGCTAACAGATTTTAAAAAATATTTCATCATTTTTCCCGTACACTTGATCAAAATAGGCGCCGTATGTATTTATGTTAAGTATTTGGCATTTGAATACACCCCGATCCGTAGTGATTTGAATTTGATCACGTTTGAGATACTAAGTTGACGTCAAGTAAATAAAACTTAGAATTTGTTTCTATTTGGTTGCCTGATTGGCTGGCGTTTAGACTTTCAGCGTATTCATGAGAAATGAAGGATGGTAACAGTATGATGAATTGAAGGAGGCTTCTGAATAATGGACGAGGAAGTCGGAAGCACGAGTTATCCAAGTTTTGTTTTAGTTTCTCCCAGTGAGCTGTTCCACGATAATTTGCTTTGATCCATTTCTCAAATTATTATTCCCCCTCTTCGTGGGTCGTCTCTGTGTGAAGATGAAGCTCGACATTAGTTACCTTCAAGTGCCATAATTTAAGGCGCCGCTGTTGGCTGATGGAGAGGGGGGGGGGGAGAGCGAGTGGTAGAAAGATTATACCGCGTCTTGGAGGCTCGACCTTAAACGATACATCCCCCCTTCCAGCAGCTTGGAAAGATAATCCCCCTAACCTCAACCAACTCGAATTACCTCTTGCCAAGTTTGTGCTTCCAAGTCTTTTCACTTCGGCGAATAGTTTAAATTCTCCTCTTTTCGTCACGTGTATGTCACTGTCCGCCGCTTCACTTGGTCCATTAAACCTCGAAAATCCTCTCAAAATCGCATTTCGGCGAATCCGGGCGAACTTGGTAATTTTCGAAAAGTTTACTCAAGAATTAATTATACACCAGGGTTTGAAAGTTGAGAGTTTCGAGCTCGGACAGCGCCTCATTATTCAACTGAAAGGGTTCATTCCTCACTACGAATGCTTACTGCTTCTGTTAGTTCTCTGATAATCAGGAGAAGCAGAAAAATGTTACTTTTCACTCTCGATAAGTCGATCACAGGTTTAGGGTGGTTAAGTCTGGTTACTTGCGTGCTTAATGCAAGGGGCTCCAGCCCCAACCTCACACTACATTGGAAAATGGTGGAGGACTCTTGCAGCGCCAATACTGATAAGAGAAGAGGATGCTAACCGCAGATTTAATAGAAAAGGTGATGAAAACAGTAAAAACTTGTAGAGTAAGGCAGCCACAATAACAATCATGTGAACGGCAGTAAAACGCTCTCTATACGGCTAGGTAGTGCGGAAATCCTTCACTCACTCAGGAGCGTGTTTGGTGTATCGGAGTATCTGTGGAGGATGGTGAGGAGATATCTCCCTGACAAGAGGATGAGGGTTCAGACTGGCGTACTGCAGAATTCAGTGGCGGTGCAGTAAAGAGGTCAGTTCTGTGGCCAAACCAATGGAACAACGTGTACAGCTGTCCGCTGTTGACGAAATCTTAATGTGGGCGTTATTTGTGTACAACACCAATGTGGTGGAAGAGAAACTTTCCGATGTGTTGAGGTACAGAGGTGGGTGATTGGCTTCATCTTGATTGTGAGTTAGACCAAAGTAGGGAGGACCTCAAAGCTCTTGATCCCACAGATTAGCAACGCAGCTCATCACAGAGGGAGCCCTGTGAAGTAACGATCCATAATATGATGGGATGCCATAACGAAAGAAGGCTTTTGCGATGGAAAGCAGACTTTGCAGCAAAACGGAAAATATGTCTGGGCTGAAGCCGTGTGTCAGGCAAGAGCCGGAACTGAGCCTAACTATAGCCGCCTTGCGCCTTGGACCGAATCGTCGATTCCCTAAGGCGATAATTTCCCTTGATTTTCTCCAGTTTCCTTCATTTCGAAGGAAAACTATGCGCAGTGTATCCTTCGCGAATATTTCCCACGTTTCGAGAGGAAGAAGAAGTTTTCTAGAGGAAGACTAAGGAAAGTCGTGTTTTCTCCTCATTATTTTCTTTCTTACAGGTTGGAGGGCGTTGGTGGCGGCGTACTTTTTCGAAAGGTAGGATGGAAACCCATGCTGAAAAGGCCCAAGTTGTGTACAATTCACCAGCATTGACGAGGGATTAGACCTGAACACCCCGGTATGTTTCTAACAACACGTCTTGCTTGGAAAACTTGATAACACCCTTTCTTACCTTCATTCCATCAATAGTTTCCCCAAATTAATCATTCTACGCTTCACGAAAGTAATTTAATCGAGTAGCAGCCTTCAGGCTGTCAACAGCACGGACGTTTGAGGATAAAATTAATGTTATTAAATTCAGTAGGGTTAGCTTATAGCCAACGACCCTAATTCCATCGTTCATCTTATTTAAGGAAAGTGTGAGCTTCCCGAAAATTGAAGGTGTCAATTTCAGCGATGTCCGGGTTCTTACGTTCGGGGCAACTTCAACTTTTGTCCTCCAGGCTTTTACAATGATTGGAGTTGTTTGGGAACGGTGTTTACTACTCTTACATCACAATAGCTCTCTTCTTGATCGATTTTACACCCTCCGTAAGCTCGATGATGAGCGACGTGTAGTCTGGAATCGAGAAGGTTATAGAAAATCGAATAAAAAAACAAAAAACAGAACGTCAGGAGCAGCGACACATTGCGCAAATTTCCTAAACTCCGCGTACGTTCAGTGAATTTTAACGAGCTAGCGACAAATATAAGTAATTTTTCACTTATTTTATATGAACCTGGCAGACCTAAAACAGTTCTGCGTAGTGGCTAGTAGCGATTGAGGTTCCATCATTTATTAGGTTGCTCCTAATAAAATGTTCCGAGCCCATAGATGAAATAAGAGATCCTCAATTTGATATATTTGAGATGAGGTTCGTGTTTACTGTTCTGCGTTACAGGGTAATAATTGCGCAGAATGCTAGTAAATGAAACAGCGGTGGTTTGAATCCTGGAATCCCTGCTGTTGCTTACGAGTAACTGAAAGATTCTGAGAGCCCTTTACATCAGATCAGAATGTTCCGGAATCCCTTCATATGCAAATCTCGATAACGAAGAAAAAACTTTCAAGTTCCCACCGTTTATTGGTCTTGTTCACTTTTCAACAACATTATTCTGACGAAGTATTGAGTTTAAAGGTATTATTTGGAAACATGAGATTGAGACGTAAAGGTCTGAAGAGAACAAAAGCCTAGTAGTTCCCAGCAGATTGCGGTCTTCCTTTGTAGGGCTGTTAAAGTAAAACAACGACTATGGAATCTAAAGAAATGTAGTTTGCATGACTGCGCTAGCTAAAGTTAATTTTGGACCAATACTTCTCATCAGTTTATTTTGGCGTCCACAGGGTGAATATCAGATTTGAGTGGATTTAAATTACCTAGTCATTCTTCTAGTGTATACGAGATTGTCTGGACAAGCTTATCACTCAGGGAGCATCTAAAAGACAACAGAGGAGTGCCCAGCTGAGTTTGATGCCTCGTATCGCGTCGTAGGCCGATAGTTCTGAACTCAACTGAGAGCAAAGCGGTATCGTTTTCCCTCTTTCACGTGTTTGATAAACCCGTCGGCAAGATCATCGAGCGATGCCGATACTACTACTATGGAACGACGGCTGCTGACTGAAATACCTGCCGTACGAAGCATTGGGGAGAGCGAGGATCTTCTGTCGTAGTCGTGTCGAAATCCCTTTGACCAACTTCCTCTCCCGACACAAGTACGGCAGCAGCTCGTGCAATCGCTGATCTTCCCGATCTAAGATCATGCAACAGTTGCAATGTGTGATTTGAATTGTGAGCACATCAGGGGACTATAAAAAGCTCAAAACGCAGCAGTTCGGTTCATTTTTAGACTTCGTTGTCGATGAACTTGTCACACAGTAAAAGAAAAATCTGGCAATTGTGTTGTCGAAGCGTTGAAATTCGCGAAACCAAAATACTTAATTGGGACTTTTTTCTACATGCGAGACGTGCATTAAAAATCACAAGGAATGTGGGAGGTTTGTTGTCGATTCCGTTGCATAGAACGCGTTTAGATAACCGATTGTTTGCCGTTATACAATGAATATAGGATATTGTTCAATTCGCGATTAAGAACAGATGTATTTCAAAAATACCCACTTGCCCAGTGCGATGTAGGTGGGGAGGAGATGTAACTGGAAAGGTAGTTGATTACTTGTTCACTCCCGTTCTTTTTGCTTGGTCGAATACGTACTCTTCCCTCCCTGAACATTTGACCATTTCGTGTAATATTTTGATGTCTTTTGAGGCGGCCTTTTGTTTGCATTGCCGCCTCCGTCTCAGTACCGCACTCCTGAAATCAAGGCTTAGTCAGAGCGCTCCAAGTTACACAAAAACTCGGCTTAAACTGCAACTTCTCTCATTTAAAACTTGTTTCAAGAATCGCTCTCAAGAAATCGCGTATTCCGAAGAGTTAACTCAAGAGGACTGTTGCACTTAGATTCTCTTCAATTCAAAAATGCTTTTCCTCCGTTCTTTCGACGTATCACAAGGTTTAACATTTTCTTTCGAGCACTTAAAAAAAAACGTGGTGTTTACTCCGAAGAGCTCTATAATTCAGATGTGTATTTAAAACTCCTTTTCAAGGGCTCAAGGGAAAACCACTTCCCACAGACTCTTTGGAGGTAACTCCCAAGGGATAACTTGGTTAAATTGGCGGGAATAAAGTCTCTCGAATAGAGTTTTTCTATTTGCGATGATGCTACAGGAATGATCAATAAATTACGGGTCACAGGGTTAGAAATGACGAAGGGCAAAAACTAGCAGTATAGGAAAAGCCACTTTTTGCCATTGAACTATTTTCATTTTCAAAAGGAATTGAATCGGGAAGAGTGAATAACCGAAGATATTGAAATATAACTACCAAGTTTAATTGTGCAAGTTTGAAGAACTTTATCAAACGTGCATGAGCCTCGAGTCGAAAAAACAATTGTTTTCTTGTGTATGTATACGCATTTGTATCTTTAGTCTAATTTGTTGAACAGCTGAACTGATTAAGCTTCCTTTTTTTCAGGCACGGAAATTAGATGAGCAGAAAGACAAAGAAAAGTGGACGTTGTAGATCAAAATGCACCCAAAGAACGCTGCTTATCATTCTCTAGCACAGCATGATGCAGCCAGACACCCCCAAAACCCATTTCATTCAATTCAGCGTCGAAAAATACTAGTAAACGATACGAAACATGACCTGACTGCAACGGAATAAAGTGAATTTCCAGGCGATGCTACCCTATTTTCACTACGTGACGAGTCGAACTGACGGTTGATTAGAGTGAGACGGGAGTGAGAGATGAGCTCAGGTTGGGGAGAAAAGATAACGTTCGCCCCATGAGTTCCTTCAAGTAGTAGAATTTGTCTCACTATAGCTACTGTGATTTCACTGTATTCCACTTGAACGCAGTTCTAAGACGAATCTGAGGCTCGTCTGATTCAACTCAACGTCGAAAAAAAAACTTAGAAAACAACACGTAATTGCAATAAACCGCCAGAAATTCCGTTTTTCCACCAAAATATGTCCTGGACGGCGGACGCCTTAAAAGTACGAAAGGAACGCACTACCAGCAAGGAGTCCTCGGGCAGGCGTTACTACGAGTGCATGTTTAGGCTTAGCTTTGGGCGACTGCAGGACGTTTGAAGAAGTAACTCTTGAACACACAGGTCCGTTTTATCTCATAATGCTATAACGCCCCTCTGACGGGAATTTCGTGCCACACAAAAGGGATAGTAGAAGTGAGTCAGGTAGGGGGTCTGCCAGCCCTAACAGCCAATTAGTCAATTAGCAGTTGTTTGGGGCACCTATTCAGTTCATTTCTACCATAAGCACTGCCGATCTCTTACCTTTGGCCACAGGACAGTAAGTGATACCTAGAGAAGAAGATATCAGGGCACGAGGCAAGGCCGAGGGAACAATGACCGAAGTCATTCAGGCCCATTTCCCATCTCCCCAGTGTTATTGGGAGTCGACTTGGCTTGTTTAAAAGGGGTTTCGGAATCTACCAGTCCCCTCCACAAATTCTAGGATCGTTTTCCATTCCGTTTCTCCCCTGTTATATTGAGTCTAGTACCAAACCACGGCTATTCCCTAAGAAAGTGATCCTACCGTTTCTATTTCTCCACACGGGCACCGAGCGTTGATGTTGGGGATTGATCCTGTTGAGAGTCTTATCCACTGTGTAGTGCCCAGATAACATCCCGGTGATTCTTCGTAGTCTTACCTTGCTTAAGCTCAGTGATACCTATGGTGAGAAGTGGGCAGTTAAGCGAAGAATCCCTAACCTTTTTGCTAACACCCCTCAAAATCTACGACTTATCTAGAATCTCCAGTGGCTCCACAACCAACAGGACCTTTCACTCTGTGCAACCCCCGTGGGCCCTATTTCGTAACTTTACCGTGCTTCAAATACGAATAAAAGGAGCGTCTCGCTCTCAATCTTTAAAAATAGAGAAGAGCGAGAGCTTCAATTAAAGCTGACACTCTAGAGCTGATGAAAGCAGGAGCTGTAACTGGGATGCGGAATGGTGTTCTGTTCAACAGTAATTATTTCAAATATCTTCCGGTTTTTTTCCCCAAGTGTTGCTTCAGTGGAGGGTAATAATTTAATTAAACGCTCTGAACTAGTAATTACGAAGATGCCTCTTTCCGGGTTCCTCCCCAAAACCGGAGGTTGTTCTCCACGTTCGCGCTACTTCGTTGAGTCGACAGAAGCAAAAGGGCCTCGAGCTTTCCTAACTGTATTATCTTAATTAAAAACTCCGTAATGACTGACGCAGGATCTTTTCGGGTAGGAAATGTTTTACCCCTTTAAATAGGGGTAGTTTCCTCTCGGTAATAATTTTTTGGGGTTTTTAATGCGAATATTTCACGTCTTTTTTTTCATCCCTCAACCTTCCCAACGCATTTACGACTTTCGCTAATTTTTTTTCGTTGTAACTCGGTTGTACCTTGCAAAAATATTTTACTGGTTTTAATCTTAGAAATTTCACGTGAAACATTCTAAGTGAGATCTTCTGAGTCTTTATGCCCTAAGATTAAAGCTAATAATCAACGATTTACTATTACGATCGCATCTCCTGTCTGCCTTATATTTCAATAATCCCCACGGATTCTTTTTAACTGTAGCTCAAATTTTGTTAGCTTTTCTCCTAGTACTGACGTTAATTCAAGGGGCAGCAAATTATTTGTATGAGCAATTGCTATTATGATCCTGTTTTGTATTGTCTTTCGAATCATTGTAAATCTGCGCTGAATAGGTAACGTATCGGAATTGCGAACCAACAGGAACGCCGCTGCAACAAAGTATGTTTTGCTGGTGGGAGGGGGGGGGTGTTATTTTATTGCAGAGTTAAAAATGTGAGGAGTTCTCTCAAAATATCATAAATTAATACTTCAACGGTAGTACTGGGTTTGTCCATTTACTTGTGAAAGGAAGGCATGCAAGTAGCGGGTTCACTTCGCTATCGATCCCCCCCCCCAAGATGGACTGGGTGGATGTTTCGATTGATTGGGTTTTGATCAGCTTTCCGTAACAATAGCTCTTCCTGTCGACTTAATCGCTCAGTTTGGTTGAAACGTTTGAAGCTGCTAGTAGTACAAAAGGAGGTGTTTGGCGAATTAGTAATCCGACCTCCTCAACTCTTCAGTACAGACCTTCACAACTGATAAGAGATCAGTAGGGACCTTCCCACCAAGCCCCTGCAGTCAGCTCTAGGAGTGGACGATATACATCGATGTTTTAAAAATACTCGATGTATAGTAACGATGCATCGAAGCAAACCAATGTATTATTAAGTTTTAAACATCGAGTGTACATCAATGTTTTTTTTTTCGAAGCATCGAAAAGGCAAACAATCAAACCTACCCCCTATCTCTCTACGGTTAATAACTATTTTTTTGTCTTTTTCAATTACATTATTTAGCATTCGCAAGTTTCGTCAAAAAACGGTATCACTAGTTGAAAAGGCCGCCAATATTATAGAGGTCAGTGCAACCAACCCATAAAAAATATAAATGCAAGTGGCCGACTGAACCGACTTGCCTTCTGTCTCTTACTTACAGTTAGTTGCAGTATCTGGCTTCAAAAAGCATATTATTTTAATTTTTGTATTAATTAGATACCTACTCGGCTTGATTCGGAATTCATTTTAAAATTTTCTGGTCCGTGTTAGCATAAATATTTATAAATCAAAGTGTTAAACTGAAGACTTCATTTGTAATATTAATATCATAATAAATTTGGAAGGATTACAAAATACAATTTCCACCATTGAATAAAATTGCCTTTAAATAACTAACAATGGTGGGCACATCAGTGCCATCAGAGAGACTGTTTTCCCGAGCGGCGTAGGTAATACTCAACAAACATTAAATGGTAACAGATTGGGTAAAGTTTGTTTGTAAAAAAGTATAGATAAAAGTTATCGTGATATATATTAAAAATAAATGTAAAGGTAATAAAGTTATTTTAAAAGGTTCTTGCGTTTATTTCTAAACCACATACATATTCAACTTACAGAAAAACAATCGATGTATAGAAAACATCGATGTATTTTTTGATACATCGATGCAACAATTAGATACATTCAATCGAAATTACATCGATGTTTTTTTTTAAATGTCCGTCACTAGTTAGCCCTTCCTTCAGAATCAACTATTCAATTATATCTTAGAGAGCAGCAGTGTTGCCAACAAAACAATTATTATCGTCTCAGAGAAGGGATTTAAAGCTATTCGTAACCATGTTTAAATGACGTCAGAGGTGTCCAAGCCCTTCCAGAGAGCGGTGTTGCCAATATAACGAGCATTTTCGTCTTAAGAAACGAATAGAAAGATATTGCTTGAATCTGCTGATCGTGCCGTGATGTGCCATCTTGGCTGCAGTCATCCAAATGTCACTTTGACATATGTTATCTAAGCCAGCTGACGTTTTGACGCCCGTTTATCAACTGTCATATACGAGATGTCGTATGTCACTAGCTGTCTCTCTCTTCTAATCAGTTATTAAAAAAATGTGTGGAGAGTCAGGGAAATAAAGAGAAAGAGAGACATTAAATGATTTATTGAAACGTTTATTTAACAACGAGGAGAATTAGGGCGATAAGGCCCTCTCTACCATTTCCTCTCGACATGTAATCCTTGCATGATTTTCGTCTTTTAGTCATATGATAAAAATTTCACTTGTGTAACAAAATTATCTTTCCAAAATAAAGTTACTCCAATTCACTCCAACAAATTACATGCATTCCATTCATACTACGAGAGAGAGAGAGAGAGAGAGAGAGAGAGAGAGAGAGAGAGAGAGAGAGAGAGAGAGAGAGAGAAGAGAGAGGAGAGAGGTTGCATTGTTTGATTGAGTTTCTTTATTATTTCACCAAGATGCATATAGGGCTATTGAATTGTCTCTTCCACTCTCCCTGGGATTTCTCAGTCAGATTCTGTAGTTACCCAAACGTAAGCGTCTTGAACAGCATCGTCCGAATAAAGAGTTGTGGCTGCTGTTCGACCTCCCGTCATCTGAGCTTGAACACAGAATGAGATAACATGCTCGACCCAAGCTCAAAAAATTGTTTTTTTTTTCAGATCTTAACGTAGGGAAAACAACATTTGAGAAACTGGTATGCGTGTTTGTGAACGCTTGTAATCATGACCCCGTTGATTTGGAAACGAGAGCTTCCCCTAACATGGGCTCGACTCCGCGGCGACTTCTCCGCTAAATGAAAACTTGCTGCGCTAGGTGGCAAGCGAGATGGAAATCTTTGTCAAAGGAATGTCGTGACACGTATGAGTTTTTCGCCAATGTTCGAAAGGTCGAAGCAGTTCATTACGGGACGTGGCGATTTCACATTCTGCTTCACTTTTTTTCTTTCAATGACTTTCCAACCTGTGCGTACTTCCGTCTTCACTTTGGAGCAAACAAGGAACCACACGCTGCTACATTGTACGTGCTAGAACCGTGAGCGACGATTCTTGAATAAGCAACCAAACTGAACCTTTCAGCCCTCAGTGCAACTAAGCAAGGTTTTAACTGTTTCGCACAATTTGTGTGGAGAAGGTGATAGGTAAAAAACGTGGCCGTAGGGAATACCCTTGCGTTACATAGGCAACGATTCTCTACCTAGAGAGAGAGAGAGAGAGAGAGAGAGAGAGAGAGCACGGAGAAACGGGAAACAAAGTAATTGTTATTCAAGTCGGAAACATTGAGGACCGCCCTTGAAATTGTACAGAATAAAATAAAGGTTCGGTATATAGAGACCGGGTCATTCAAGTGAGCTCATATCAGTAGAAGGCGGTTTTGTAAGGGTCTTAAAGTTGGAGGGAGTAGAGCCGGTTGCTTAGTCTCACGAGGTTCGTACCAAGCACTTCTTCCATTCGTTCGATGTATTGATCTCCCATTCTATTCTGAAACGTCCTCGCTTTCAACGCGGATGCTTTCTACTACGAGGTCTCTATTCCTGTTGAGTTATTGGTCTCCTATGAAAATTCTTCGGGTCAAGCAGTTTTCACTTTCCTTCTCGATCTTCTACGTTATTAGGAAAATGGTGAGCGGCCGAGAAAAATCGTTTAGTCAAATCTTCAAAGTTTCAGAGCCCCCTGACATATCGATGAGATTGGAAGAAAATTCGCGTTATAGCACCAAGTAATGCGCAATGAGAAATGATCTTGGACACAACATCATCATATCTACAACCACCAGCCAAATACAACTGGTAGCGATTGGAACTCCGAAATTTATTGCGATAATCCTCCTAATGAGGAATCAGTGCACGTGTAACTCATGACAGCGTCAACATGATTTTTTATGAGGGATCGTGAGTACTGTTTTAGAATTACCAGGGAAAACTGCGAGATTTATGAAGAAAAAACCGCGCTAAACTCTTAAATAAATTTTCTTCTAAATATTCATTATTTAACGTTCTTCTCGTTATTTTCCCCACAAAAGAGAATTTAATGTTACGGTCGTGTTGTGTTATTTTGGCGCCCCATCACGATCCACAGAACAAATTTGATATTTTAGCCGACATGGTTCAGCGGTTTTCTCTCAATCGCGCACCACATGCACATAGATCATTTTCCGAAATGGTAGTTTTCGAATTCACCATTCCCTGAAACATAAATAACCAAGACAGAAAATTTTGCTAATCTTGTAGTGTACTACAAGATTGTACACTTGGGCACAAGTCTAGAAGCTTAGTGATTTTTATAACGAACCATTAAAAACTGGTAATCGAGTATACCATTGGCATGAATATGAGAGAGAATTAAACTACGAAACGTCGCCACTTGAAAAGCGTCTGTAATGACTGAATCCCAAGAACTATATCCATTTATCGCACTAGTCAAGAATATTCAGCAATGAACAGTAGCTGTATCTTCCTTCAATCCATTTTTATGAAAACGTGTGTAGGGAATAGAATGTAGAACAAAAGTGTCCTGTAAGTTTTATCAAAGTAGCTTTTTTCAGAAAAATGAAAAAAAAGTTGTCCAGCAAGTCTCGTTTTCGGATCTTCATTAATTCGTTGTGTCTCGCGAACCCATCGTTGAGCCGCACATTTTTAAACAATTTTCTTTGTGCCATTTCGTCGGTGTATTCTTTCCAGGAGCTTACGATCCATTTTTCCGCGACCTTTTTCCCGTCTCACCTATTTTGCTCGCAATATTTCGCGTTTCGTTCACTCTGGACACCCTGGCTGGGGTACGTACCGTCCTATTGCAGACCTCAAAGGTGAGTCCATAGACCTTACCTAATATTTGCATTCCATACAGTCGACTATTCACATTGTATCGTTTAGTGGCAAAGCGATAGAATGACAAAAAATTAGATACCTTCCATTTGTATTTATTTTTATTAGGCATAAATCAGACCAACTCCGGCCGACGAGCAACCACGCCTACTGATGTTCCTTCGTTTTTTTTAATGCGCAATTGATTGACTGGTTGATTGATATAGCCACAGAAATCGTTGAATGTACGTGGGGCTCAGGAAAGTTGTGTCATACATCCCACCGGGCATTTCTCCCGTATGTTACTTTACGAAGACATCGGTATGGTATCCGGGGGGGGGGGGGGAGTTTGAGAAACATTTCTCGAAGTTGAAACACGTCCTTTGAGCGCGATGTGTTGAAGAATGATTCACACGAGACTTTTGTTATTATCGCTTGTTTTTTAATTATTTATGAGAGCTATCGGTATGTCCCGGTCGTCAATTATCAACTTGATAAAAGTATGACCCAATGGGAGAACGATCAATGATTTCAGAAGAAGAATAATAATACTGTACACCCTCCCGGAGCTCAAAACTGTTTCTCTCTCGTAGACAAGAATTTCTTCGAAAAGGGGTACAAGTTTGACATCCGAAGAATTAACGAGATTCTACGGAAGGGGAATGAAGACGACTTACCTTTTATGAAGCAGCGACACAGCACAGTTCTGGAAAGAGAAATATTCAATTCAACTGTGAATTCGTAATAAAGGGATTTGCATCAGCATTTCCCAGACAAGTGATAAGAGGATCAAACAGAAAGCAAAGGAAGGAGCTCGAATTAAATATTCTTTCTTCGGCGGAAGGGGAAGTGAGGATTTTTAAAACTCAACGCGGAATGCACTCTTTCCGCCTTGTTGAAAACTGAAGAGGCCAAAGAGAAGGGCCGAGGAGACTGCAAAATTGAGAACTTCGCAAGCGGGGTGAGCAGGTAGGCTTGCTAAAACCTATTTAGCGTTTGAGACCCTTGAGGTTGCGTCCTGGAAGCGAGAACGTCTTTTCGAAAAGGCAAGAAAAAAAATCGCACGTGCGTCTCACTAGTGCCAACACCGCTGAGCCCTCCACTGAATGTAAAACATACTGATACCTAACATGTTACAGGGAGTATGTTAGTATTAGCTGGTGTACAGATCACTACAGAATATCCTAATCTTCTGACCTCCCTCTATCGCCTGGTTCTGGAACGAGTGTCAGTGCATCAGTTACTACGCAGAAACCTACCCAATAACAATTTCTGTTTCGATCATTGTGTTCTTTTCACATTTATAAAATTGAACTCTCCAATCGTTCGCCATTTCCAGTCTTTTCATAACAATAGCACCATACAGAATAGAAATCTCAGACACATTTTTATCTGAAATATGTCACTTTTCATTGTGGGACAGAAATAAATCATCAAAATGGATCTACACTAGTGAAACTGTCAATATTTAACGTCATCTTCTTCCCCCATCATGATGTCTCGAATTTTTGCATAAACGAGGTAGGACGCACCAGTACACCAAGTTGAATTGAACGGGGAAATAGTATTAAACGATCACGTCTGGGCATCACAAAACGCTCCTCAGCCCCGTGCAATTTCAGCTATATGCATCATTCTAACCGTACAGGGGAAAAGACAAAATAAAGTAAATAAAATAAAGTGGTGGTACATTCAAACGGAACTATTTTAATCGACAAAAACAATTCCATTTACAAATAAGACATTTGTATAAGTCTCCAGTTGAGCAACTCATACAATCTGTGTGTGTTTTTTGTTCAAATTAACTGTTGTGAACAACGTTCAGTAATTCATTGGGCTGCTCGTTTGTCAGCTACGGCTGACATATATATCACGAGCTTTATTGAGTAACCAGTGCGTAGGTAATTTATAAGACGGACATTGTGCGTTTTACTTTCCGCTACCCGATGGGTGAGGGAAGTATCGCCTTCGTGTGAAAAATAAAAAGTTCTTCTTCCTCAGGTCCTCTAAATCTTTTTGGTGGGCGGACTGTGTGCGCTTGTCTGTACTGCAATCCGCGGGAGTACGGCTGGCCCAATTGAGCTGGTTCTTTTTTGTTACGTTCGGGATTTTTTGAGGGCGCGAAACTAGACAGTCAGTTTCAAACTACCGGAAGGGGAGGTGAGTGACCAAAATGTAGCAAAAATTAGGGGTTTTCTTCCAAAACGACTACAGCGGTTTTCAATGAACTTTCAAATTATTTATTACATAATACGCTCCTTTACTCTGACAAAATTTGTGTAAGGGACGTACAGGGTGTTATGTTTGACAATAACCACAGGAGCCACAGGAGCTAATTTTACAGCTAATTTGTGATCGAAGTTATCCCGTAACATTTTTTGCACTTCTTAAAAACTGAGTTTTTGTCAATTTTTTCGTATTTTCGACTTCACCGCACTAAATCGGCTATAACTCTTTAAAAACAATTTAAAGTCTTTACGGAGCTCGGCAATGTATCCGACATGGTGATGTCCAGACATAAGTTCGATAAGAAATACAACGTGCAACCAGGAGGAAGTCTATGAAACAGTGAAAGTTTTCGGTTTCGGCGTCAAAATGGTATCAACTTACGCGCAAATGGATCTAATACCCTGGGGGGGGGGGGATTTTTCCTATCATTGCCGGGGCATGATAATGCAGGATAAAGGCTAACTATCAACATAATGACTGATAGTCGGGCGTCTTGCAAGGCGCTGAAGAATTACTGCACAACGTCAAAACTGATGAGGGAGTGCAGCTTGTGGCTCAGGCTCAACTCTTTGGCAAACTCTAACAGAGTTCGTTTATTGGATTCCTGGACCGTCAGAGCTACATTTTTTTTTAAATGTGGTTACACTGTTGTAAAGAGAATAAAATGTTCTATTCCCTGCCTCTGGGGCGACCAATGTTCAGACTATGAACGACAATATATTCAATTCTGCGTCGTTCCTCCACTCGTGTATGCGAATATATTTACGTTCCCTCAATAGATTTAAAGATATTCATAAACTCGCTGTAAATGTGAATATGGTCAGAATCACACGGAACATCGTGTAAGCGAATAAATGTATAACTATGCTCATATCCAGTTAGTGGTTTACAAATTGAGCAAAGGTAGTTAAACGAGACTCGTGTTGAATGAGCACGTCCCAGCGACTCATCTTCATATTTCAAAGCCGACGCCCGATTCAATTGACCGATCTCTGGGCCTAGAGGAATGCAATTAATTAACTTCGATATCCAAACCGCTACCCGAACAACCCTGTTCAGTCACAAGGTAATTTGTCCGCCCCATAGTTGAGTATTCGGCTCACGAACGACACGATGGATCATCTTTCCAAAGACATTTGCTTAAACGTCTGTCCATCAAGGGGGCTATGCACGTGTATAGACACACATTCATTACGATGACGAACTCAGAAGAACTGGAACATTTGATCATATTAGATGGACCAAGAAGAAGTAGTTTCTTGTAATTAAACGTGCGTAGTCGATTTGTTCAAACGGTTCAATACTACTAGCCCCTAACGCAGAGTTATATGAATAGTAATAGACCGGTATGAAACGTAAAAACTTCCTTCAGATCGTAAAGGAAGGGGTTATGGTCGAGGAGTCGCTCCTTCGTCATTTGCTGCCAGCACTGGGCTGTGTCGATGCATTGGTCGGTTTTATCTTGTTCCTCAGACTGTGCTTGTTGTTTCAGGGATTCCTTATAGGTAACTAGAGCGTTAGCGAGTAAAAATACCAGTTCTAAATACCAATTAACCAGTCAGTGGTGCTAAATAGCGCAATATTTCCTCATTCCCTTTCTTCAACTGCTTTGTTATAAGGAGATACCAAGAAGGTTCATCCTGATTTGACCTCATTTTATTCATAAATTCCTATAATATTAGGAATCCTGTCTACTCCTCATATCCAGAACCACGTTCCATGGCGGTCTATGCGTTTTATTCCACTCTTTTGTGTGCCAGACACACCAACGAACTACCATTTCAATTGCCTCATTCGTTGCCCATTTGTACTTTATTAGCCCAGCGGTAACGTTTCCACCATTGGATCCAAAGGAGCACTGATGAAAGCTAGTCAGTGCGGCAAGATTTTCCGAGGTGTCGCCATGAAACGATTCCCTCTCTGAACTGAAAGATACAGTTGCCGTGACCTTGCAGTGAAAGAGCTCTCACTCCCTTGCCCTAGTTTGTTAGTTTATTGTCAATTTAAAAACTCCGTATCCATAATTTATAATACTCGTTAACTGTTTTACCGTATTACATTGTAATTGGGCTGTCCCACAATTTATTACTAAATAATCTAGTGCAATGGTCTTCAAACTCTTCAGATTTTAGTCTCTTCAGCTTTACTTTTTTCACTTTGACTTGCAGAAAGTAAAAAAATACGGGAAGTTGACTGGATTTCAGAACGGGACAGCTTAATCCGACCTTGCTCTAAATTGGCAAGCTTCATTTGCCTTCAAAGTAAGTGTCGGAGCCATAAAACAAACACCTAGGCGTTTTAAAAAATGTCCCTTTCCCGTTGGGAGTGGTGCTTCATACGAATGTACAATGCGAACTGCTCGTAGTTCACGTACGACCCTAGTCAAAGAGTTCTGTTTGATCGCGGGGAAACGCCGAATGTCTTCTAGTGCCTACCTGCTGTCTTTAAGGTAGAGAACACGTCTTCTTAAATTGTGATGACAATTGTACTCTCTGCCCATCTTGCTATTGAATTATTCTGACTAATTCACCAATTTGCTTGACGTCCTCGCAGAACGAATAATTTTTATTATTTAGCCGAATTACTTGTTCTCCCACCTACTACAGACACTCAAAAGAAGGCTTACGGTTTAACATATCAGTCACAACGTTGTTTGCCCTTGCCATTCACTCCCTCGTTAATTTTACAATCATAACTTCGCGGCTTGATTGTGTCTTTCGCCGTAAATCTAATGGTAATTACTCAACTGTCGGAACATGCTCGTTAAACAGCTTCCGTGTCATCATCATAACTTTCAAATATCGATTCGGAGACTCTAAAGACAAAATGAAACAGATGGAGAATTGATGGAGACAAACCTACTACTTAGTATGGTGATTAGCTTCCTCCCGCCACACGACCTAATCACGATGCTGCCCGATCGTTATTTCGAGAATTTGAAATACCCCCCTCTCACTACGCTCTCCGTTAGGCATAGCCGTTCCCCATTTTGTCCACTGATTTTACGTTCAAACAAGGGGGTTCCGGTTTTCAGTTCTTACAGAAAAACTGAACTGAAGTTCGGAACGATAAACATTGTAAAACCTCCAGTAAATGACTTAGGTTTGGGTTTAGCCTTTTTCTCACTTTTGAAAGCCATTTTGAGGACTTGGCGATTTAGAACTTACCAGTAAGTCTCTAAAGTAAAATCGGCTGTTTAAATACCCCAATAGCGGATGTTTGACATCAAAACTAGTCGTGTTGCCGCTTTTAAACGCCTCGGAAAATTCCACAGCCAGGGTTTTACCCTGACTATAACAGATGACGTTTTTCCCAACCTTAATGACCCGTTTTGAATTGTCATTGATCGAGCAATATCTCCACCCCTGCTATCTTCACTCACATGGCCTGATACAAACCTCGTTGTGATACTCATTCATCACATCGATCTTAGTACGTCATTCATGGCGATCTTAAAAAGAACTTCACCTTTAATTGAATTCAGTATTGCAATTACATACCAACGTGGTAGTTGACGATCAACATTCCCGCGCACTAGTCCGTACTTATTTTCAAACTTGGTTTTTACGTCCACCTTTCTGTCAAAAATGTATAAGGTAAAAAAGGTAGACTACAAACTTAAGCCGATTTAGAAGTATGCCTGTAAGATCCCTGGGGAAATGGCCCACTTCTTTTCCGATTTCAATGTTCAAATAAAATTGATTTTCCCTATTTTAGTATTTCAAGTTTATTTTTTTGGCCGTACCTAGCCTTTTTTTCGTAAGAGGGAGAATCTGCTTATTGTGACCTCATGAATTTACTCCTGTCTATGGAGAACCAGCCGGAAATCGTGTAGCTCATTGACCCTCACGCCTCTCTGCCACCAGTCTGGGAGGTTCAGGAGCGATCTGTACTCCATTCTTCATCCCCGCGAGATACTGACGCTGAATGAGCAAGCTTCACTCTCTTCTCCCCTGGCAAATTGAGCAATACCCTTCCAATTTTCATCCGAATTTACATGGCGCTCTGGAGTGAGGCGGTCGACTGTGCCCTTCACCATGCATTGCCATCCTACCCGTCTAAAATGTCAAGCGAACCATTATCCACCATTGCGCTGCATTGCAGGCGGTTTGAGCATGCAATTTGAGGTACACCCTAAGTGCTCAGTGCTCCGTGTCCTGGGAGGGACTAGGTAAGGTAGAGATCTATCTCGGCATGGCGCCTCCCGAGCCGTGTACCAAGTGCTGGAATCAGCTGATTGGTTCATTACCCTTCCTGCTCTGATAGACCAACTCGTCTTACCACCTCCTAAGAGTCAAAGGCCAACCTTCTTTCCTTCCGCTAGCCGCACTACCTCATTGATGAGTACAGCTCTTTCCCCTCGGCTGACAAAAGGTGGTTTAGGATCCCATTACCACCATCACTGCCTTCTGAGAAACCGTGCGGTACTTGTACGCAATGTGGAGGGTGCACCTGCTCTACACCACTGCCATGCACTTCCTCTAAGTAGAGTGATGATGAGGTTTGTAAACAGGTCACTGGTGTCTAGAGAGTACATGGACATCCTAATACGTAAAGACCCTGCATGACAAGTTTCAGCACATTAAGCAAAACATTATACGATGCATACATTTCTTTTTGTTACTTCGCCACAAATGAGGCTTTTTCACAAAACGATTTCAATGATTTTGATTAAACTTTTAAAGCGCCTTATACTAATCCATACTGTTTTTTTTTTTCAATAAATGCCCCTGAAATGTATGGCGAGTGGAGTTATTGGCCAATGAAGCACATCAAAAAATGAGATTCATTGAACATTGAAAGTTCGTATTTTACATTTTGTCAAACGAACTTTATTAGAGTTTCCGTTGAAATGCGTTGAACCATGATACAACACTAGAATACGCAGGACCAAATTTACAGGGGTTGAGGAAAGTTGTGTGATGTTGTGCACACATATTTATTTACAGCCTTAAGTCTTTCTAGATGTCAGTTTTAGTGAGTGGGATAATGTATTTGTCCAATTTGAGGAATAAGTTCTCTTTAACTTAATTGATGTTCTCAATAAACTGTGCCTTTCAACGCTTTACCGTTTTACAAGAGCAGTACGCCCTTGAATACAATAGCTAACTCATCAATGAGCCAAACTACTTTCAATAGTCCCCGCGGGGGCGATTCAAAGGGCCACGTCCCTCTTTAAAGCCCCGACGAAATAGAATTACGAAATCGACGAAGCTAAGTAAATTTGTTAGTTTCAAAGACATCGCAAACAAATTCACTTATCGTTCAATTTTGTTAGCACAAGGCGCCAGGTCCCTTAATAGGTTTGCCCCCAAGGAGCCGAGAGCTGAATCAACCCGCGAGTCTCATTATCAGCCAATTTCGTTCTGCTCTCATTCAAGTTTAACGATTCCACGAATAGTTTCAACCGATAACTAGATCCAGTCGTTAATGGCGGAGCCCTGGTCGCTTATACATAGTAACGACTTCCTCCCTGGAAAGCCGCTAAACCCGGGTTCGCCTCGTTTTTGCCTTTTAAATGGCACGAAGGCCAACGTTGGGGAGGTTGGTCGAAATTATTTTCCCATAAATCGGAGTGCGGGGTTTGTTTCGAGAAAATGTAGCGCATTTTAGGGAAAGGAAATATTTTACTTCTTTAAGTACATTCTCTAGATTTAGCCACACGAAATCGATATTTTTGCCCGACGTCTACGTATGCCGTTGCGAGGAACGATATATGGGCGCCGGTGAGAACCCGTGTTTTGGTCAATTTTAGGGGGCTTTTCAGTTCAGTTTTGATCGGAATCGTTAAATCCTCTTTTTGCTTCATATACTCACCATATTTCCAAAGATATGTCTACTCACAACGAAAGTTTGGTATAGTAAACAAATATATTGCAGTTTAATAAACACAGAGCTATTGAGCTGTTTTCTAGAAAATTTGAAAAACGCACTTTTACTGTATAACACTTTTCTCAGCCGCCTTCGACCAAATATTATGGGCAGTTCCAAATGACAAGACGTTACCATAAACTTCTCTCAGTAAAAGCACAAAATATTAGAAAACTTTCGAGGAAAAACGATTTTTTAGTGGCGACCACCATACTCACATAGGTTTCATTCAGGTTATCCTTAATGTCAGGTTATCCCCACTAGCCCCTGCGCCTGAATTTCCCCCTACTTTACATACTGTTTAAAACATTATTCAATAATGAATACACGTATAACGCTTCACATTCACTAACTGTACACCTACATTTTGTTCGCAATAAATCTCCACGTAGAAATCCGTTGAACGAAGATAAAACGTCCATTTTATCCTGTTCAATAGTAGAGTATTCGTACAGTGATAGGGTAACTAACGTGAAATGTAAGTATACCGATGCAAATTTTAAGGATTAATTATAATTATCAATTGGCAAGAGCGATGCAGCATTACGTTCTGAGTCCAGTGCGAGGTATTAGTACATTCTGGGCACTTAACATCACCTTACGTATTCTCCTTCCCTCCTCCCTCGACAATATAAGTTTTTATTTTCGAATTTTTACAGCATTGTCTGCACCCAATCCGCTAAGAGCTTCAGCTTTAGCATTGAAAGAAAAAGCTCCAGCCCACAGTGGGACCAAAGAAATCCCCTAGGGAATCTGTTAACACGACTGGTCAGGTTTGAAGAAAGGCGAAGTGCCCCCTTCTGGAATAATTTTCGTGTTTTCCTTTGTGCTCAACGCTTTTGAGGCGCCCAAAGCTGGTATTTTAGGTTGTCGAAGATGACTGTTCCATTTGAATGCGTCTGTTGTGGCGAGGGGTTGATTTTGATTGATGGTGGCGTCAGAAACTCTGAATGAGGCCAATTCCAGTTCGATAATGGCAATCGGTTCGGTTGAATGGATATTTCAAGACTGAGAACTAACTTTAAGGTAAAGCAAGATAAAAAGTTGCTAAGTCAGTCTTCAACTTCACTCTGAAGTAGAAACTTCCATTTGAAAAGCGAATGTAGAGAAGGGCAGGAAAAAGCAGAAGAGAAGAGGAGAAGAAAAAAAAATCGAAAGACTCGCGAGTTGAACGCCGTGTTTTGCGGGCAGAGGAGGAAAAAGAAGCCCTCGGCACAAGGCTGACTTTAGCTTCCCCAAAGCCAAGTTCGTTTGTAAGGGGTTTTTGCCGTCGAAAGAGGAAGGTTTGAGTTCTGCGTGAGAACCTGGAGCTTCCCTCTATTCCTTTTTGCCGTCGGGTCTCTGAGCTCTTCCTGCTTCTGCTGCCCCTCTATCTGTGCTCGCTTTTACACATTGAAACGCTAACGTCATTGTGAAAGGAGAGGTTTCCTCGCATGGGGTGGCTCCCGGGAAATGGCTCACGCACTCTATTCTTCGGCCCAGCGACGAAGGGCGCCTCGTCATTAACCGACTAGTAGGAGCTATGTTGTCTGTCAAGTTAGTAGAAGCTAACGCACTCCGCAACGCACATTCGTTTGCGAATTTTCGAAGAAAAGAAAGCCATTGCAAAAGTAAGGAAAGTTATGATGCAAATTTTTTACTTACGTCATTTTTTATGAAATCCGTACGTGGGGAATTGAAAAATAACTACAACCCTATTAGAAAACATGAACTTGAATCAAACAAACAAAAACATGATCATAAAACCTAAATTTGAAGCAAACGCTTGGAACACTGAACTGGGTTTCATAGAATAAACACACAAATGTTGATAGATTCACAAACTAGACACACCAAGATGAGTTTCACTAATGAAACACACCAACTTGACACGTTAACGTTGAGTATTTTTCACCAACACCAATATTGGACGCACGAATGAGGAAGCTTGATCTTAGAATCTCAGGTTCGTGAGTGAGGACTGTATTACACTTGACAGAATAGCGATATCAGTAAACACGAGCAAGGGGACTCTAACCACACGTGAACTGGTTGTGTGGGAAACTAAGTGGAGAGAGTTGAGTTGTGCGTAGTGTGAGCTGCGAGACGAGTGAGTTGCGAGACTTGAGAGACAATAAGTTGGGAGAACTGGAAGACGAGTTCCCGAGGGCTGATAGATAACTGACTGTTGGAAAGAGCTGTTGTGGAGAGAAACGTGAAAAGAGGGGTGGGAAAAGGATATTTTGGAAACTTCATGAAAGGGGTCCATTGTCACTTGGAAATAACTGAGGAGCGAGACATCCCACAGTCAGTGCTCGGGAAAACAGTGCCTTAGGGCCAAGCGCGGACGTTCGAAGGTCAAAAATCCCTGGTAATTCGACATGCCCCGAACAACCAACTGATCAGTCAACTTTCTTCACATTCCCAGTGTTGAGGGTTTTCATCACCTTGAAACAGGTTGATTTCCTAATAATAATGGCTACTCCTGAGCATTCACAAGAGAGATGTATCAGCCCCACCAACTTGGCACGCTAACATTGATGGGTTTCACGAATCCTCAACACGACCCTACAAATTTACACACCAACATGACCCGCTAACCTCTAAGGGTTTTAAAACTTGACACACCTAATAATCTAATGCATAGAGGTGTCACCAATTGGATACACCAACGTGTGACTGGAGATCAATTTATTTTGATGAACGCTCATGAAAACCGACATTGGACAATGAAATGCACATTCAATAACTAAACGTCGATCAAAAAATGTTTCTGTAAAAGTTGTAGTTGTTGTAACACCATTCATTCGTAGCACAACCTCTCACTTGAACGCGAGGAGCGTCTAACTTTACCAGCGAAAGGGCACCTTTTTTATTCAATTTGAAAGAGAATACAAATTACGAGGTATGAAATTTATCACTTCAAAAGAATCTAAAGAGAAAGTTGAAGTGCCAGGCAACTCTCCAGTTGAGGCCGGAAGGTAAAGAAACCCAGGGAAGTGATAAACTGCGGCCAAGTGCCCCTTGGGGAGGATTTCGTTTGGAGAGACGTTCCAATTACAGGCACCATCTCACCTATTGTCCGGAGACGGGGACGTTTGTGACGTCAAAACCAAAGTCTATATAGAGCTGTCGCCACACAACTCAATCTAAGGCTCCGAAATTCTTCGTTCTTTCTCACCGCAGCGTCTAATTAACAGGAGCTTCGTTCTAAAATAATATGCAAAATGGCGTTTGGGTTATTTTCTGTTGCTTATTCACATTTTACATACTTTTTCAAGTCGGAAATAATCACCACGCAAAGCACTATAATACTAATGAAAATCGATGGGATTCTTAATGTAGCATCCCCATCTCACTCGCTCCATGCACTTCGCCCGTCCTGGGAGTCTGTTAACTGTCAGGTCTTTCGCAGCAGCTAACATAACATTGACACCAGAGTACGGCCACCAGAAGAGAAGAAGAAGAGCTGTGACTCTCGAGAGGTGGCAAGACAAGTGGGACACAGCCTAGAAGAAGCGGTGGACCAGGCAGCTCATTCCAGAGCTTGGTCCATGGCTTGGACGACGCAATGGTGAGGTGGATTTCTACCTCGCCCAGTTCCTAACACGATTTGTAGCATTTAGGGCGTACTTTCCCCAAATTGGCACGACTACAATCCCAAACTGCCTTCACTGCAGAGCAATTGTGGAGGATGATGCTTCGTATGTCATCTTCTATGCACGGTGGAAGGCACTCACCACCAGAGGCATTCGTCAGCGCCATGTTGAAAACTGGAAGTACATTGCTCAATCGGCTAGTGCCAAAAGAGGGTGGAGTTTGCTGATCCAGGGCCAGTATCTCGCAGGCATGAAGAATGAAGAGGTGGAGAAACTGCTGGGTACTATGAGATTCTCGTGAGGGTAAAGAGACCAAGAAAGAAAAGCTGCAATCACATAGAGGCGTGGGGGCCAACCTGATGCAATGTGCTAAACAGTTTCTAGCTGGTTCTCAATACACGAGTGTACATTCATGGGGAGCACTAGGAGCAGACCCGCCCACCTAAATAAAAAAAAAAGATAATAATAAATAATAACGTAATATTGGCAATAATTAATTTCTCAATTACTATCTAACCTACTAATATACAATTGATTAATTACAATTTAGTTTGAAAATGCTTGTTTTGGCATGTATCACTATCAATAAGCAAATTTTATTGACCTGACTTTCCCTGAAATGCACTTCAATTATATTTGTTTCAACCAGGGGAGTCTACTGATTCTTTTGTTCAGAGCGCCCTAGCTGTCCCCTGAACTATATGATGCTCACTTACAACCATGAAAGGACTTGGAATCAGATTCCCAGTATCCCCCACCCCTCTTCACTATCATTGCCTTGAGGTCAAGCTCGTCTTGGTCAGCCCTGTTCGCGATATTCATTAGTTGCAGTTCACACCCATTACCAACAATTCCCTTTATTACCGAAGACAAACCAAAAAGTGGCATGTGTGATTCTGAACTCTCGTTCTCTTGTTCCTATCGCATTCAAGTTCATACCAAGTTAACCAGTATTTGGTTCAAGTCAATATCGACTACTTCTTCCTCGATAATTCATTTATTTTCCTATCTTGCACCAAACTATGTGTGTGAAATATGGTTTACTTAGAGAGGTTATTGATACCAAAATTACATTTCTGGTGTATGATTGGCAGAAGCAGCGCTACAGTGGTGGTTCCACCTAAAAACCGACAGGAATGGGAAACCCCTTGTTTCTATGACGAATCGACACAGTACGCTTAATTGCTTCTGTGGATACGAATTTTCCTTTAAACAATCTCCCTACAGAGTTAGCCAGCGTAGAAAGGCCGATCCTGGTGTAACGCCGCGGGCAGTTCACCCCTGCTCTACAAGGGTAAAAGCTTTGACACCATTACGCCTTGAACTCCCTACGCCTTCTTCCAACTGCAATTGAGATGCGCAGTCGTAGCTGGCCTTATTGGACTCTCAGGACAGGACAAGCCATGGGATTCTGCATCCGGTTTTCCGTCCTCTCTATTTGAGATTTCTCCCAGCTCCACACTCTTACTTGACCTTATTGACTCCCAACCATTCGCTCCACATGTTTACAGACTCCCCAATTTGCCGTTCGTTCGGCAAATTACTTCCAACTGGGGTAAATCCCCTGCCTTGAGTGCATCACAAAGAGATCTTCATCTCAATATCTGTTTCGTGGAATCACACTAACTAAATCAAGAATAATGTACTGGCACTAAGGAAACTTGCAAAATTAGGAGAGTAGATCACTACGTTGCAATCAATTTTCCACTCAATAGAGGAGCCCGTGATTCCTTTATCGTTGAAAACCTGAGCTACCTAATGACTATTCTTCTATTTAATATCTGCTGGGTGCAAGAGAAAGGAGGAACGATAACGGCTTGAATTGATTGATGAATTAAACGGATGAGATAGAGGACTCTATTGATGCATTGCATTCAAACGGTCATTTGATTAGCATGATAGAGTTCGGATTGAGCAGCTAATATAACTAGGTCACGCGACACAGTGGGTCTCTAGACATGTGATCTGGTATTAGGATGAGAGAAAAGAGCTACTGACTACTACCAGCACTGATTGTGAACTGCCTTAGTTTATAGTCGGGTCTAGGCAGCTGCGAGTCTGTATGCCTCAGAAGAAGTGTTAAGAAAGGAATGGGGAGTGAGCATTTTGGGAATTCCACGGGAAAAACTCTTTGTCGACTACGGAAGTAATCCTATTTTTTTAGCTGTAGAGGTTAATTTAACTCTCATCAGGTAGGGAAAACCCCTGTGCCTGGGGGTTTTCCTGTCAGGGCCAATGGCAAAAAACTAATTTGGCCAGAGCTAAGCTGAACAATATCATTTTCGGTTTATTTACAATATATGGGTTGGCTTGAATATTTTAAAGTGACTATTGGGTTCATTTGTTATTTTAATACTTTTAATGCCACTATGTATTCTGTCGACTCAAAGGTAGCCAACCAAAGTGATAGCCATGACAATTGAATGAATAAATAAATAACGAATAGGTTTTTCCCGAAACCTAAACTCGATGCCCAATAAATTATAAGGTCGCGAAATCACCTGTTTACAGGTCATTTCACAAGATGTTGGTAAAAATTACCAAGTTTTCTTAGAAATGACGGAAAAGCTCTTTACCTGAAACGGAGATGAATATTTTACTAGGCTAAGGGGAAGCAAAGACGAGAAGACTGGCTTGCCTTATGAATACCCCACGGTTCAATCTGCCATCAACGTCAATATTTAATGGCCAGTGCATAGTCAAAAAGGAGCATTTCGGAAAAAAAACTGTCGTTTGCTCAAGTTCCCCTCCCTCTCTCCTCTGTGTAGCTCGATGAATGGACGTCTACGTTGTCAACGGTCTTCGGAGTAAATTAAATTTTTATTTTCCTTAAGACACGGGCGGATTTCGTGGGAGTCGAGTGAGTGCGGGAGGAGAAAAAAAACGGTCTCCTTCTTCATAAAAAGTCACTCCATAAATAGAATTACGAGTAAACAGGGGAGAAGAAGGTGGAAGAGAAGGTTTGAAGTAGAAGAAGAACCAAAAGAGAATCTAATCACAACTTGACTTTTAAACGTGAAGCAGGCCGTTCCCCTCCCATGAAAGGTTGTCGAGACACGAAAAGTCTTGACTAGGGAAGTAAAAAAAAAATTGTAAACGTAAATGCTACTAATTTGTGTTCTTTGATGTTCAATATCAGTTTTTAATATCTTTAAATCATCGGCGTTCGGAGTCAGGTCAATCTTAGGTTATAGAACTCTTTTATTGGCGCGCTGAATACTAGTGAGCTTCAGATAATAAAACTATCGGTGACGTAGTACGTTAGGCGGACGACACGAATAACCAGGAAAGTGCTGGTCAATATATGCAAGGTTGAGATAAGAAAGTTATTCCCAGCATGATATTTGCAGCATTGCCACGTGAGTCGTTGAGGGAGAACCACCGTCCGTGAAGAAACTGTGTGGCGGGTGCAAAGAGATATTTGGCTGTCAAGCTGGTGGACGAGAGTTGTGAATACCAACCTAGAGTGCACGGGACAAAAACGAAAGTCGTCTTTGGCGGAACGGTGGGTCCGCCAAGAATCTTCAGCTCTTGTGACCAGACAGGGACTAAAACGCAGGGACAGCTAACATAAGAGTGGCCCAAATAGCTACCGTGGGGGTGGTGGGGGGGGGGGAGAGAGAAGACGGATAATATCTTTACAACCTGCTGAACCGCTGACAATTTGATCGGGAGCCTTGGGATTCTCATAGGGTTTGCTATAACTTCCTCTCAACACTTGATGATTGTACAGTGGCTTAAGCCGAGCGGCAAATCAATTAAATCAATGCCATAATTGTATAGCATGTCTTCAAGGCTAAAACCTGTTGAAATCAAACATCTCGATTGTCGTTAAAGCAATACATTGGTGATTCAAAGGCACAGCGAGCGATTCTCCGGAACTGTGGCTTTCTGCAGATCTTCTTTCAACCACAAATATTCCTTGATGGTGAGTTCAATGCTGTATTCTGGGAAGCAGTAGGATAGTAAGCGTTGGTATTGAGACTGATGAAGGGAACAGGGTGAAACAGTACTAAAACCCTCGTGGGGGCCGCGGTCCGCTGGGAGTTCCCGAACGTTATGGTGAGTGTGGCGGGGGAGAGGAAAAGGCCTCTGGTCTCGGACCACACTATTACACTCGTGATATCCAGGCACCGAACATCGTTCTGCAAAATGGCAGAAATTTTAGGCCTTTTCGTGGTTACCAGGTGAAACCGTATATAGAATGTACGCAGCCACAGGCTCAATTTGCCTCATTATGACCTGGCAGGTCGGACGAATTTGAGGTTCGTGTTCACAGTTCTGCGAAATAGTACGAAATAAGTTCGTCAACAGCGACGTGACTTTGAATTCCAGAATTACTGCAATTGCCTTGACTGTCCCATTAGCATTATTAAACTTGCATCGTACTGGGAGCTTATTAGACTACCAATATGTTTTAGTACTCCCTTGTCACATGGGCGACATTTTTGAGAAACACACATCGACATTTTTTATCATTTGTTGTGCCGCGCTCCCTTAGAATTGGCAGAAACGAACGGACAGTTCAAAATCCCCCATTCAGGTGTTCACGTACATCAGGACGTAGATATCACATACACTTTGAACGAGATTACACACGATGATAACCAAAATGATGCGTGTAACGGCGTAGCTGCCCCGAGTTCAATTTGACTACCAAACCGCGAGTTGTTTGCTGTAACCCTCGGGTCGATTACAGTAACTTCGCTCCAATCTGTACCTGGAGCTGCATCGAAGACCAGATATTGAGGAAATGGGATGCAATGCGGCCCTGAATAAACCAACGGATGCGGCGGGTCAGAAACGCAGCTTCATTATTTATAAGGGCGGCGCTCCGAGCCAGTAAAAACGGAACTTACAAATTCACTACTGAAGGGAGGCAGTCAAAAGCTGAGGAGACGTGAGCCAGATACAAACGGAACCACGTTTCTGACCAAAACGAAACGAATTAGCGTGAAACGTTCCATGTAATGATTAATGAAATACTAATAGATACCTTCGCCGATTATTCCCTCCATTTCCAACACTGAGTATAGTGATCTGTTATCGCAAGACGTGCAGGAGAGGGCGGATTGTTATGCAATAACGATAACCAAAGGGGTTTTATCCTGGATTGCGTGGGGAGAGGATTTGCCTCCACAAACTGCGAAGTCTACAGACACACCTCGAGACAGTGGCTCCGTTCGAGTTGACAATACCGAAGTTACTCATAGTTTCAGAGAGTTCAAGGTGTCAAGTCAGCACAAAAGATCAGGACGACCACACAGTTTAATGAACCAATGAGTTTGGTTTGTCACAGTATATCACTTCAGTCATTCGTGATAACTGCAGTTCAACAGCGTGTCTCTACTGATTGTGACCTAACGCTAAAAGTTTGTTATTGAGACAATGAATTAGGGATCTCTTGGGATGCCTTCAGAAAGAGAACTCAAATAGCCAACCGGAAATGCGCTTGGGCGGCAACAGGCTGCTTCTTGAAAAGCAAGCCAAGTAATTAGGGGTCAATATAGGTGAGGCGGCGTTTCAGCGAACACCCCCAGTCCCTCAAAGGCACTAACTACCCTCGCAAGGTTTGCCTCATTATAGCAATTAGCAAGGCCACTTGGGTTGCGTGTTCCTTCGAAACAATCCTCATGTACAAGGCCATTCAATGCTGCGTGATTGGCTACTGCCCTGTGGTATAGGGTAGCAAACTAACAGTCAACGAAAGGAGAGCACTGGCCCAGTAGCAGAAAGCTGCTGTCCTGTGGATCGCCAAGGCCTACAAAACAGCATCCACTGAAGCCCTCCAAGTGATCACTGGCCAGTTACCCGTTGACGTGGCTGTTGAGTGGAGAATGAAAAGGGAGCTTCCTCCGCTCTGGGTCAAACTTCATATAGAACTCCTCACTGAACTGAAACATGCCGAGCTTGATGGATAGGCATTAGATAAATGGCAAGAGAGATGGGCATCCTCGTCGAAGGGACGTGGCAGCTTTTTCTGAACGTCTCTGGAGAAAGCTGAGTCAGACCACCAGACATGGCCACTTTAATGCGTGGCTCCGTTTCTTTTCTCTCAAAGACTCTCCGTCCTGCACGCCCTGGGCCTCCAGTGTTGAGGAAATAAGAAACAGCGTGCTGCTCCACTGTCGTTCCTAAAACAATCCTCCCAGACGGTATTGATTCCCCTGGTGGTGACACATGGCCAAAAGCTCTCTGCTTGGAGACTAGCTAAATGACAACCTCCACACACCTGGGTTTGGTGGGTGCTTTTGCATGATAGCAAAATTGCTATCTCCATGACTTTCGAGTGATGTAAGTCTGAGACAAACTTGTCTTTAGGAATAAAACTGTTCAGTCGTGTAAATGTGGTACTAACGGTCTCTTACAAGCGTCAAATGCCACAGTTCCGCTGAGTTCAACGTCGTAACAAACAAAACAGTAATTTTCTCATTTGAAGATATTTCTGGTTGCTGCTTCATTTTCAAGGATGCCACTCTCCAATTACACCCCTCTTCAGCACCTACTCGTCAGGAGGAGCTGGAAGCGTGAGCTGTAACGAATAAAGAGCGAATCGATATTGGGCTATAATAAGAGAGTGTCGGTTTCTAACGAGATGAAACTTGATAGGAGCGAAGGAAATATAAAAGGCCCCGGTCTCACTGACGATCTTGAGAAGATAAGAGCCGTGTCGACGGTGTCTAGCACCACTATCTACACACTTCTGTCGCTTTGATTCAACTGCGTAGCAAACAAGTTGAAGTATCAGTGCCAATAACACCTGCGTTACTTCATTTTCAGGAGAGTTCTCAACTCGTTTTATTTCGTGGACTGGCACCAGTCATTTTACGTACTCCTGGTGCCGCTGAGGCTCAAATAGGATGGAATAGATAGAAAGCACTCACGCCTAGTTCGAGGCATCGCACGACTTTTCTCAGCCCCACGTGTAGCAACTGATTCAGTCGATTAAACTTAGTAAAATATAACTTTACAGGGAAACTGATAGCGCTTCAATTTTCCAAATTTATTGAGCTGCTGCCTTCAGTTGAAAACCTGACTTAACTTAAGTAACTAATAGGAATGCCAACACGATTCGTTTTAATGAAGTTATAATGAAAACCACGCGAAAAATGTTGAGGTGCGGTGCATCATACAACATTCCACAGCCTAACGTACATTCAACGATTTTCTAAGCTTCAGCAATTAATCTGAGCTGTTTGGGCTCAGCTTATATGAACTTGCTTAAACAAGTTCCCGTTTTGCGTGCAAACTGATAGTGCTTTAAGTTCCGGGACGAGGCCCACTTAGGCCATCATTAATGAGGCTGTCAACATTGTTTTTTAGAACGATAGTGTCTACTTTTTTGGAGCTATCTGGTAAAACCGTGACAAATTGTAGCAAGTGAAGTGGCGTTGGTTGGAATTCTGGACTTTCTGGCGTTCCTCCTAATTATCTTATGACCAATATCAAACCCCCATCGTAAAAGTAGTTTTTTTAAATGCCCCATTGACTTTTCTGAAAATGCTAGCATCACATGAGCGGGATTTACAAGAAAAAAGTTGCGCTAAAATCAAAATTCTTCAACTTTTTGATAATTTATTTTGCCGCTCTCCTCATTTTTCCACAAATCAGAATGTCATGATACAGTCGTGTTATTTGTAACTCTCAGTACAAAAAATTCAAGCAAACTCGTTAACTCCATTTTTGAGAATAATGTTTTGATTGTTTCAAACTGATTTTACTCACACCCTCAATTTGACGTCCCATGATGATTCGCCGTCTAAATATCAAATTTGAGCCTATTCGGTTCTGGACGTTTATCTCTACTGCGTTAACAGACACAGACTAAAACTAAAACTTCCTAAAATGTTGTTTGTCAAACTTGAAACGTAAAGATCTGAAGAAGATTCTGTTTTTTTTGTTTCGCCCGTTTACATAATTCGCATTCCTACTCCGCAGGATTAGGGAAAATAAAAATAAAATAGTTCGCCATAATTGAATGCAAATCCACCTTTTGTGTGTAACTCGTGTTAGGGAGAGAAATTACTGGTGCCGATGTCGTACGTAACGTGAAATCACTAGTCTAGCAATTGAGAAAATAAAAATAGAAAACTATAACCTGCATAAGTTAAGTAGAGGCGGTCGAACTCTTCATGGACATCATATTTCGTGGCGTGTGGTTGTATTAATAGCATGACCGCCAGCACCTTGCCACTATTTACCGGTACATGAAGGGTAATAGAAGAGGAGAGGGAAACAAGGCGTTTGAATCCCCAGGAGCTTCTCAAACCCTTTCCCCGGTTTGAGGTAGGAAACGTCTCGCCAATAGGGATGAATGTAAGCGAAGAGATGTTTGTCATCTGTCTAGCAATTTTATGTGAGAAAGCCCGGATCATAACTGGGGCAACTTTCGTTCGAGGAGTAGCAAAAAACTGGCAGTCTAAGCCCAGACTCAATAATCCCGTCCTCCAACTCCCGTCTTTACATCTAGCCCCTCGAGGAGAGCCACTAAACTAGCACTGGCACGTTAAGGTAATTTAGAGGGAGGACTTAAAGCTCGATAAACTTTTTTAAAGGAGTCGTAACCCGCCCAGACCATTTATACGATAATCGTGTAGAAGTTGGGGGCTTCACAACTATCAATAGCCCAGAACTAAATCTCATCAGCTTTCGATGGAGCTCACCAAGTACAAGGCGCTCAGTTTTTTATCGCGTGCAATTCCAAACTTTTCCTTGGCGGAAAGCGAATTTAGAAGAGTTGATTTGCGGCATATCTTGTTCCGTATGTGTGCATGTGTGAAAAAATTGTAAATTCACGCCAATGATTTTGTTACAGTATCGTTATTTCGGTTGGTTCTTTTTGTGAATATTCAATTATTCTAACAGTTGACGCGAAAATAAAGGTATAAAAAGTTGCTCGCGACTACTGTGGCTCAAAAAATTATCATTGGGCACTATGGGGAGAGAGGGAAGAAGAAAAAGAGGATGATAAGCAGTTATAACGATTTCGTTTAAACGCACATTTTGTTGTTCGTTGAGTTCTAATTGTGACGTCGACATAAATCCAAATAGCGAAATCATTTTCTAGCCACGATCTGACGGGTTTTACAGATCGCAAGATGAAAGGGATACACATATATATTTTTCGAAGGTACAAGGTGGGTTGACCTAAGACAAAGATGAATAAACCATATCGAAGGAAATATACGACTCAGTTCTCTCTTCAGTGTATCGCTTTTATGGTAATGCCGAAGAAAGCCTATCAAAACGGGCTGTTTGCCTTATTCTAATGCAAGGCCCTTCCCCCGCCTCTTTCAATCCTCCTCATACTACCTTCATCTGCCCCTCCCCTACGATCCTGTACTAACAGCGTACGTGATTCTGCAAACCTTGATAGCCCGGAGGGTTCGGAGATTTGTCTTGTATCTCCTTTAAAGGGCCTTTTTTTCCTTTTTAAACAACGGCTCTTCCACATGAAAAGATGGAAAAAGGACGTCCATAAACCTCGCAAGAGACGAAAGAGAACGGGAGTAGTCGGGAGCGGACTACTGGCGTCATCTGGTAAATACATCAATTCAATAAATCGTGCTTCGTGCGCTACAAGCTTAGAAGATCAATCAAGGCGAGAAACGACGTCGACACTTTACACAATTTCTCAATGTTTTGGTGTCGTCAAACATAAGACCACGCATAGGGGAACACATGAGTTCCTTTCAACAAAATCCTTAATTTTGTGGATTTTTTTGCGATTGTGTTTATAGTCGAGGGAGAGCAATTTTTCACCGAATATTGTGTAGGAGTAATGTTTTTCGAGACTATTCACACTGCGAGAGAAATGGCAGATCACACAAGGGCAAGGGAGTTGTATTTGGTGCGAACTCCATATGGCATTTTGGCACATCCTCCTAACAAATAACAACGCCCAGTTAACAACGTAGCACACTAAATGTTTAATTCAAAGCGCACAGAAATTAATCACCAAAAATAAAAGTTGGAAGAGCAGCGGAACGGCGTGAAGCAAGTGAGATTTCAATGAAGCGGATGAGCCAGAAATAAGCAAGTTAGCAGTACGGCTGAGGCGGCAAAGTGGACGATGGGGCACGTTAGTAGTGGAAGAGAACATTACAACGAAAGTGTAAAGGCACACGTAAGCCACGACAGGAAGGCTGTTGAGAAAGGCCATCCTGTTGTGTGGCTGGAATTCAGAAACATTTAACGCGTTTTTGCTCGTTGCAGTTAGGCATAGAGGAGGCAGCAGATAGGTGTTCAAAGAGAAAAGTGATATTACCGATAAACAGTAACTATAAGAGTAGACCAAGGTGAGGCACCGGAGGTGTTCAGAAAGGGAGAGGTGCATGTAGATTTGAAACTAATCACTGAAGATCTATCGGCAAGATAGCTAGAAAACCAGCTCAAAAGAGGGCTGGAGAAACCAACTCTTCTCATTTTAGGCAGTAACAGTGAGTGCGAAACCTCGTTAAAAGCTTTAATGATAGCTATTGAGTAGGTCGGCTTCTTGTGAAGCAAGTATTGAGAAAGACATAACGCATTTTCGCTCTGACTGCTGTGGATTCATGTCAACTGAATGCACCGAAAGAACGGTAAACATGCTTTGTGAATCTTCGGGTAAATAATTATACAACTCTGCTACTCGTATCTACTGTGCCTATAATTTCAACCTCGTGCTATTAAGGATCCACCTTAATCCATTGAAATCCCTCCATGTAAATATCAAGCGCGACGCATCCGAAGAAGTTTTAGACAGGAAGTTATTCGCTCGCAAGTTCCGTAATTTATTGCATGGCTCTTACGTACTTAGCAACCTCTTTGGTTCGTTAGAAGCCTTCATCCAACCCACCTGTGAGTGGCAGGTTTCAAAGAATTCGCATTGCCATCGCTCCACGTATTTGCAGAAGAAACCTGCAGTAACAATGAATTTACCGGGTTTATAGGCTGCCCACTCGTTTGTAATCGCAACCAGAACGCAATTGCTACTTATTCCGTAGGTCAATACATCGCAGGCAGTGCTGAATGTATTCATTTTGTTCACCATTTAATATGCGTTAAGTGTTACAGCGGCTGAGAATTTTTTCCAACAGAAGTCTCTTCGTCCAGGTTCACATGGAAGCAAGTTCAGGAAGCCTTAAGGACCTTGCAAATGTGGCGGGTTGTCGTCGCCATAATATTTCCTCGGATCGGCCAACATTCGCGATGAGATATTTTCCATCGGGTGCTTAATGAATATCTCGACTTTACGATGGGCATCTCCAGTTGATAGCTCTTTTTAGACTCTCATTCTGAGTAGCAGAAGGCTCTAAGACAATTCCAACGACATAAAATTTCCAAGTCGAACGAAAGATTTTGTTAGCTCTAACTTCTCACTTCCGTGATTCAATTTGCGAAATAGTTACATAAAACTGTTTCCTCCTTTTATTTAAAAACCTGCTGAACGACCCAACCAAACTCAGTAAAAACACCAATTGGAAAAGTTGGATAATTATTTCAGTTTAGTGTTCATTACTGGGCCGTAACGACTTAGCTTGTATATTAATTTACCCTCGGCCTACTCAACGACTTGACAGAAAGGAAGGAAGGGCTGAACATGGGGCGGGGGAAGTCTAATTATGGCGCTGGATAATTATTCATTGCTGCTCATCATAAATCCAGGCTCTCCGTCGCGGGGGGTTTGGTGCTTGATAATTCTGAAAGGAACTCAACATTCGGCGTCTGAAATATCGTTGCTAATGCGTCGAACCGAAAGCGTTTAGTAGAACCGGAGGTTTCGTTTTGAATCGAGTAGAGCGGGAATTAATAAGTGAGAGCTTTTAGATAGAGTTTAGAGTAGTCGACGATGCTCCACTCAACGCGCTCGCCCTTTCTCGAGAGAGAGAGAGCTTCGTCAATTAATTTCGTATTTCCTTCGGCTCGAGTTATAGATTTGTGGAATTGCTTTTATAATTGTTGGCTGGTAAGTTAAGGTTCTTCGGGACTTATTAAAAACCTTGTCTTCCCCCACAATTATCCAACCAACAAGTTTTCAATAGAATAAACTTAATTACGTTAACTAAAGTCGACAGTTGTCTGAGTGTGCGATGAAGGTGGCACGATGGGACGAAACGGCTAATGTCCGCGACATTGATGATTTTACTAAAAAAAAATACGCTGGATCTGACTTGACACGACGAGAAACCCGCGTTTGGAATAGGTAAACTACGAGAAAGTACCAGTTTTAGGCGAATATCTCCTTTTTTATAGTAAGCGGTTCAAGTCCACGGGCCTAGGGCCCAAAACGTCGAACCATTAGTTGAAAGTGTTTTTTGAAAGTTCCCTCGATGTTCGGTGAAAAAATCCGTTCTCCGCCCTCTGATTAAGACAATGGCGGCCCAGCAAAAATGTCAAAATTTGACTTATTAGTTGACATTGTATATTTGTATGGTGGATTCACATCAAGTAACTGAGTCGTAAAAACATAGTCTGCTACAAGCACTTTTTGGAACCCGACTTGCAGACATAACTCAAATTTGATGAAATGTTGGTGAAAAAATTGACTTATGAAGCAGATAATGGATATATGTATTAAAGATAGGAGACGTAGAATACTTTAGACATTACCACCTCTACTTTTCTCGTTTTGAAGCCTCTATCGCGCAGAGATGGTCAATTTATCAAAACGTGGAGCAAAAATAGACTCTCCTTCTTCCAATTAATAATTTCAACACAAAAGTTGAGCCTGTTGTATGGAAACCGCATTTTGAAGGTAGCAGATACAATTTCATTGTTTACTGAGGGGGAAAACAAGCGATTGTTCCGTGATAAGTGTTGTAACCATCGACTAATAATTTTGGCATTTTTTGGAGTCGTCATTTTCTTAGTCCACACTCCTCAGAAGGCAGAAAACCGAGTTTTTCGTTTTGTTGAACCTGCACAAGAACCATCAAGCTCCGTTAATTTCTGATTTCATTTTTTCTCAACCACTCTTCAATTATTTCAACAATTCGTTCGGAAGTTAATGAATTTGTGATGTAAACTGAGACAAGAGGACAATTAAGAGCCTTTTCTTGTGGCTCAATGAATGACTAACTTTACTTCCAGTTGGGTACGGCGGCGAATTGAATCGTAATCCCTTTCTGGTTCATTCCAAAGCCTCGTTCAAGTTTCTATTGAATTCTGATAAAGTTAATTTTCACTGCAAATTTCTGGCAAGTTTGAGGGAAGGGAAGTTCAAGTTCGTCTTGATCCGGAGAGTTAAAACCGCCAGTGTGTGGTGACTTCCGTCAGGACCCAATTAGAAGGTCCATTTGCAAAAGCCGTTGTCCGTCGAAAGGACTTTCAGGGGTCCACTTGAAGCTCTTTTACCATACCTTCTCTCCCTCTCTCTCACAAACTGAGGCTCAAATAGTTTGCAGGTCCCGTCGGTTGTTACGAGGACTCTTCTAAGAAAACGTTTATTGTGCGGCGGCCAAGTTTCCGATCTCTTCGAATTGCTTTATGAATGTAAGAGGAGTGAAAATCGTATTACGTTTCGTCGTTTGGAGGTTCTTGAAGGAATAACGTTCTGTGAGTTGCTTCTACAACGATGTCGTGGAGCTAAGTTCGATCGTCATTAATCCAACAGTCAACCTGGAGGTTCTTTCAGGATGACGAAGGTTCATGTTACTTTTGAGATGAGGGGTCGGATCGAGGGAGGATCAAGTTGATGGGTGTGGAAATGGGGAGAGAGGGAAAATCGATGCCAAGAGTCACGCGACGACTTCTACTTATATTGTTTAGCAGTTGGCACGAGACGAAGAAAGCCAAATCTTAACTTAACCGAACTGAACTTGCCAAGGTCACCAACTCGATTAATCCGCTTTCGCGCAATGCAACATTCTGAGACTCGTTCACTACAAACATATCCTAATTCCTAGCATCATTTAAGCGGAAATTATCTTTGGAAAAAAATGTGCTAAAATGTTTGACAATTTATCGTGCTGCTCTCGTCATATTGCCAGGTATGAGAATGTCATTGAATTATTGGGAGCGGCCCAAATAAAAAATTTAATCAAATTGGATCTAGTCATTTTAGGAAACAAAACCATGAAATATATATACCACTACGATAAACGTAGTTAGCTTTGAGACGAATTTTCTCATACTCTTATTTTGCCGGATGTGCTGTGTGTATACTGGTGTGCGGGCTAAATATAAAATTTAAGCCGTTTCGGCTCAGCCGTTTTCTTTCAATCCCGCTCACAGACACAGCACAGATCATTTTCCCAAATGGTGTTTTTCGGGCTCAGAAGCCATCGAAGCGTTAAGATTTGAAGAGAACTGACTAATTTTGTTGTCTGCCGATTATGTAGCTTTCCTTTCTAGTTCGTAGAGCTTAGGAAAGTAAGAATTGATGAAATGAAGAAAATAATATTGGCCAACCGTCAAATCGTCGTTAGAAAAGTTGCAGAAAACTTGAATATGTCGATTTTCTCGTGTCGTATCTGATTTACGATTGACGTGCAACGAAAAACCTTCTGCACACACTTTTTTCTGCAAATTTTGAAAAGCTTTACGCTAGTACCTACAGTTTGGTATAAAACCCGACTAAAAATTGCGAAGAAATGAACATTCCCAGTCGGATTCGGTTTACAATGACGAAAACATAATTTCATTCTCGAAATGAAATTCATCATGATCAAAGGTCGTTGCTCAAACTGATTAAAATCAGAATAGAGCAAAGCAAGAATCTTGAAAATCAGATGTGAATAGCTTGGTTTTACTTATTTATTTCCCTCGCGTCCAAAAAAGCACCAACAGAATAGATTTGTGTTTGGTAGAACCACTGCCTAGCCCTCCCTCCCCATCCACCAGCGAATGGTCCAAAAGATGTTTGACTTCCCTCAACCAAAAGAGCCTTGAAAGAATAGAAACTCATTGGCTCTTCGTTTCTGTAGCAAGAAGCCGTGATGTCCAGCAATTGGAAGGAGTGATATTGGGAGAAGCGACGATAAGGCGTTGCGGGAGGCGCACAAAATAAACCCCCAAGTGGTCTTTGTACATACGTGTTTTGTATGATGCTTTCCGACAAGCAAGTGCCGAGTGAGGACCACTGGACGAGCCAGTTTCTTAAGGGCGACTTCAATGCGCGACTCCACTTTTTTCTCTCGTGCTGTTCCACTTCTTTCTCTCGTGCTGCTCCACTTCTTTCTCTCATGCTGCCTCACAGTACTTTCTACGACAGTGAGTGACGGTTCATGGAAGATCTCTACACTGAAGATGGTAGAGGTATCCCGATTCACTCGAGACTTCGCTGCTGTCAGTTGTAACTGAGCTGGTTCCCTCGTCGCCGTGTCGCCCGTGCTCGCATTCGCTGCCACTCAGTTCCCTGTCTGTGGTGATAAAACTTCTCCGAATGTAATTGAGAATAAAACTCTGTTCCAATTGCATTCGGCTTCTATCGTACTACTTCCTGACTCACCTAGTGTGATACCGCTTACTATATTAATCCCACCCGTAACAGCTGGATTTCCTCAATGAGCCTTCAAGGTGCCATTCGTTTTGCCGATTTGGAGGAAAGCCAAGTTTGGAGCACCCACGCCTGCTCTTTCGGTTTGACCTGGTTGCCTCCTTTTTTGTTCTTTTTTGGGCAATGTATTCCTTAGCCCTGCAGCCAGGAGAAGCTCTATGATGACTCCCTGTAATAGCAAAGACTACTGGTCTAGGATGCTGACGTGTTGGTTATTTACCAGGCCTCTTCTTTCGCTCTGCAATGCGCTGCTATTTAAATTGCGCGAACCACAATGTATCTGACATTGTCTCAGCCACACATCATAAGGAGTTAAGCATAGACACCGGTAGTCTCATTCTAAAGGCTTCAAGCCACCAGCGTTCATCGTCACCTTACTCAACTCAGCCCACACCATTGCTGCCGAGAGGTGAAGACTGAGTGGCATCTTATGAGAGCTGCTAAATCAGTCTCCAGCTATGGCTATGGCCAATCTCCTTCTTCCTATTGGAATCCGTCGCATACCCTGGTCGTGAACAATTCTGGTCGTCGGTTGCCTGGAGGAGAACTGAGGCTTCACAGCAGCAGAGCACGTTCTAATTTGTCAGCAGTCCCAACGTAATCACCAGAAAGCCGTTTTATGGCAGGAATGTGGAAGACTCAAATGGAAAGAGCTTATTTCTACTTGAACAATTCGAGAGATGAAACTTCTCGTTCAGAGAAAACGCGATATTTGACGTGGGGCATACTAGTCGGTAGAAGATGGAAAACTTGATTAGTCAGTACGTGGGTGGCAGCAGGCAACGCCAAAGCCGCCAGTTCATTATTTAGCCTTTGTCTCAGTTGTGGGAAAACTCGGTTGAAGCGTTTTGCTGTCGCCTGTATTCTGTTACCCTCCTGTTTCTATTAAAAACGCTCATCCTTTCCAATCTCATGCTGTTCACGTGTCAAACGGAGAGAGAAAGAGAGGCCGCTTACAAAACTGTAGAGAGCTCTTGGTTCCCGGATTTTAGCGAGGATTATTTTTGACGCCTGGTCATTTTGACATACTTCTCATATTTCCGACGGGTCAACTTCACTTTGACTTTCATTCATTCTGGTCAAAGAGAGAGGGAGAGTGTGAGAATTTCTGTGACCTCTGCATTTCTGTTTGTGCCATCATTTCAGACGTGGAATGGAACTACTACGGTCGCCCGGGTTAATGTAATCGTGTAAAGTTCAACTGGAAAGAGAAGCTAATTTTAGCTCTGAAATCAGCAAAGAGGAATAACATGCTCTCACCTCATCCCTAAACATCATTTCTGCCACGTGAGTGTCCAAGAATTCATACCATCCAGATCGATGATCAGTAAACTTATGCCGAGAGCCAGCAAAGCCTGGGAGGACCAACGAAATGCGTTATATTGGCTCCCAAATTTTGAAACTCGAAAAAATGAAAAAGGGAAATGAAGATGAAATGAGTTTACCAAGGCATACGGATAAAAGTGGTCGTTCTGAAATGTTCAGGGTTACTTCTGTTTTTTGAATTACTTGAAATCGTTAGTTAATTGTAATATCAAGATTTGATAAATAAGTTTCGCTTGAGAAAGAGGTCGTTTTGTCGATATTTTTAAAAATGTATTCTGATGCACTTGACGTTTCAAAATATAATATGACACTATCCAAAGGTAAGAGAAAATAACAGTTTCGCCCGCTCATAGCCTAAACAGGTTGGGGACCCCCCCCCCCCCCGTTAAGCGCATGAATTTACCAAACGATTCGCGTCAATCACAGTAATTATAGTGAGCTGGTCTACTAATTCAATGAACTGGACAACACAGCGAAAGTAATCGTTTCATATCATTTGCACTCCCTCTCGTTTCAGTCAGGGCACCCGTCAGCTCGACTTGTCACGTCGTGCCAATGGCTGCAGGCGCCTAGAATATGTCATTTTAGTCCTTCCGTGATAGTCAGGTTATGTTTGGTATCGTTTACTGGTACTTTTCGATGCTGAATCGAATAGGATGGGTCACAGAGGTGTGGGACTACGTCAAGCTGTGCAAGAGAATAATAAGCCGTTGTTTTTAATAATTTGAATCTACGAACTAGAAAGGAAAGTTATGTAATAGGCTGAAATAAAAGAGTTCTTTCGCATCTTTACGTTTTAAAGCCTACTAAATCCGAAAAACACTATTTGGTAAAACGGCATGTGAACGCGATTGAGCAAAACCCGGCCCATCAAATGAGCTCAAACTTTATATCTAGCCCGCATGTTACCGTGAGATTTTGATTTAATTATATTTACATGCAATTTTGAATAACACAACAATAACATAAAATTTCCATTTGTGGGAAAATGATGAGAGCGGCACAATAGATTACCCAATCATTTCGACGAAAATCAATTTTAGCGCAGTTCTTTGCTTATAACCTCCGCTTAAAGGTTACTAGTGTCTTCGGATAAATTGACGTGGTAGTCCAACCAATGCCTATACGATGATAGTTTGATAACGCTCATATAGTATAAAGGAACTGCTCCACAAATGCCCGATTATTCCAAAACACGCATACACGAGCCTTCTCAAAAAAATCATGTAGACAGTATTTTAAATCAACTGTGCACTGATAGCTCAATAATGGTCACGGCCCAATAAATTCAACTAGTTTTCCAATTTGAGTAATTGCCGAAGTCGAGAAGATCGCCGAATGCGCGTTTGAAGACCAAAGAAAATTGTGTGATGCGTCGCCCCTGATGTTTTCTCAAACAAACGACACGAAAAAATAAAAGGAGGGCAAATTTTTTTAAAATGGCTTCGCGTTACAGGGTGAACTTATCAAAATTCAAGTATTATCATCCACAAATGTTCCTCCACCTGTTCGTTATATGGAGATATTGACGCACTAAAGACATACTTTTTAACGTTTTCCAGTGTGTTATAAATTTATAAATAGCTTTCGTAAATATCCTTACCTATCCGCGTCCACATTTTGTCTCGCACGAATATTTCTCCAAAAATTTGTTTAGCAGAGATATAAACCAAACTGCTTTAGAAAATGAGTTTGTTTGAGCGTTCTAATTAAACGTGAAGGATACTTGATAGTGTTCCTTTGCTTTCCTGTCAAAACGCGTTGAACAAATGGTGCATCGGCAGTACACATTGATCATTAAATTTTCGTGGTATATGGACTGCATAAGTTTGGTTCTTTGTATACGTTTTTCCCCAAGAGGGCAAGAGGGTAAAAATACTAGAATGTTGGATGAAAGTGTTTCAAAAACATCTCGTTAACGTTCATATTGAATGAGTCAACGTGTGAAGCCCCTAACACATGGGATTTGTGTTTTAAGTAGAATTAGTGGCAGCGGTTGAATTCAGAGTTGAAAATACGGTCGTCCTCAGACGACGAAAATCTACCAGTTCAAAAGAAACAAGAACTCACTTAGCATCTTAAGGATTAACGAAAAATTGCTGTGCTGTTGGAAGAGTTGCCCAGTTTTGGCAGGTCTCCGAAAAAACGTTTTAAAAAAAATGTTTTTATGGAACGATCGGAACGGATTTTGGAACACGTGTAGTGCAGGAGGTGATTCAGAACTGTTCTGGCGCCTCCAACGTCCGAAAACCGAGTGGGTAATTTGGATGAAGCATGGGACTGTACGTTCACAACTCAAAATTCTATGTAAATAGTTAAAGAGTGTTTTTTTTTCTTAATTATTTTTAACATGAAGGAAAAAGTGTTCGAGCGTGTTGTCGGCTGGTTGTTGGTTTTGTGAAAGCTATTTCGTTTTCGAATTTAGAAATTGTACGTACCGGGTTTGAAGTCGCGGGAGGGTTCGTTCAGTGAAAATCCCGTGGAAAGCGGTTATAGTGAAAAGCGGTCGGGGAGCAGACGGTGAACTGACGCGCACTCTGCCGCCGCCGCGGTCGACTACCGCCGAGACCGCCCCACGATGGACAGAAGGGCGAGGGGCGGCGCATGAGCCCAGACGGAGCGAACACGCGCGCCCCATTGATTCAGATCCACGTCTTCCCATCGGCTCCTCAACCGCATTTTTATTTGAACGAAATTTTCGTACTTAAATGTCTGGTGGATAGAATCAGATAACTTTCCAAGACCGGCTTATTTATTCATTTGAGCCCGCTACGCGGGAATTCCCGAAAAACGAAAGGTAACACGAACAATAATGAGCAGATTTTCTAAACCATGTTAATAGGTAAATAAGGCATGGAAGATGGACCCGTGCATTGACTCGTAAAGGTATTGGGGGGGGGGGGGGTAAAAATGTTTCATCATCAAAGCCATCCGACAAGAAATTTTGAAGTACAAAGCAGTCAGGGTTTTGATAGCATGCGAGAGCAGAGAGCATAGGCATTCGCTCATCTGCGGAGGTGCGGCAGGTTTTTATTTAGCCAGTCTCCAGGTGGAGAGCTGTTGCCCATGTGTTACCACGCGGAACTTTGACCATAAGAAGTCCGTACTTCCACATTTCTTAATCTCGTCTCCCACCTACTATTTACTTGGACGGCAAGTTTCAAAGGAAGCGATCAACCAAACGTATATCCTTCCTGGGCGAAACCATAATGAGCTTAGTCAAAGCTGGCTTGGCTACTTTCCCAAAAATTGTCGCCCACTGTTGTATGAACTACAATCGAGCAGCTCGTGGTTTCTTGTTTCTTCCGAATGACTCGTTAGACGTACAGTATGGAGAGTCTTTGAGAGAATAGAACTGGAGGAACTGGCTCATCCAGTGGTCTGGTTCAACGCACTTTCTCCTAAGACGTGAACGGATTTTTTTGGAAAAACTCGTACGCGTCATGACCCTTTGATGAGGATTCCCAACTTCGTTGCCATTTATCTAACGGCCATTCTTCAATTCTTCGGTGGTGAGGTCGTATGCAGAGTTTGGCCCAGAGAAGGAGAAGCTTCCTTTTCACTCTACCCTTGTTCACCATGCAATGGTGGATGTGTGGCCATGGCAATTCTCAGGAGCGCAGCTTTCTACTATTGGGCCAGTACTCTCCTTTGATTGACTGTCAGTTTGCTACCCTACACCACGGGGCAGTAGCCAATCACGCCTAGATATATGGCTTTGTACATGGGGATAGTGTCATGGTAACACACACTCCAAGTGGCCTAATTAATTGCACACAGTGAGGCAAACCTTTGAGGGACTGGTTGCTGAAATAGCACCTCTTTCCTAATTGACTCCAAGCGTGTATGCGACTTGCTTCTCAAGAGGAAGCCTGTGACCGCCAAAATTGACGATTGGCTATTGAATTTTCCCTCTAAGAGGATGAGCTGAGTTTTTTTTCCTCAGCCACTTGAAGATGTATGTGCTCACACCATTGGGCGACAATTCGAAGAACATAGTGGGGTTTGGCACATTTGGTGGAGTGACTTTGTGACAGGTCGTCCACAGAGACACTGCGCACAAGTGTGTGTGTCGACACACTTGCATCAGATGGTTTAGTGACTCAAACCACGGTCACAACAACGAGCATCCAGTAACTTTACGTTGAAAGTGCCCGCAATCTCTTGCATGGATGCCATGTAAAGCCTTCTCTAGCCATAGTGAAGAGCAGGGGAAATTGTGACACTGCAGGAGTACCCATCCGTCAACTGAACCATGCAGAGCAACCACAAGCCAGTCCTTAACAAATCCAAGAATAACCTGGGGATGTGCGACAGCTCTGCCAGGTGCTCGTAGAGCAAGCAGGAGCTTTTAAGGAATAGAGATGAAACCTGACTCATCTGGATTGAACTGTAGTGTGAATGTACACTCCGGGGCCGCCATGTGCAAGGAGTGACCAAGCGCACACATAAAGTGGACAATCCTGTCAATACACTTACTAGCCCTCAGACCTCCTAAAAACCACCGCTTTGGTTACCATTGCAGTAAATATGTCCAAAGGAGGCACAACTTCTGCTGTTGCAGCTTTCTGAATATAATCACCATGTGCTCTGGCAGCACAAAGATATTCAAGGTTCGAGGACCCCTCTAGCTCTGACCCTAGATTCGCCAATGACGTAGGCCACGCATCCCCAACCGTTACACTATAATCTCAATACTCCAAGGAATCCAAGCTACCTTTCTTATGATTCACATCCAAACCATATACGCCAAGCTACTTCATAAACCAGGCGCTCTTCAACCCCTGCTTGGTACGTGTGAGAAGGACAACATCATCCAAAAAGTCGACACACACACTTGATGAGTTAGATGAATTAGAGACCTCCTTAGGCAGCTTTCCCAGTGCAAAATCAATCTTAAGATTGAAAGGAAAAGAAAACCGAGGGTCCCCCTAGCGGATACCCCACCCTAATGCCACGTCCCTTGACATCTCTCCTACAACCTGCAGGGCCATTACATCACCGCAGTACAGAGATTATATAATTGACAAGTCAATGAGCAGCACCCACGACACAAAGGCAAACCATATCAAAAGCTCTAGCTGCAGCCAGGGCAACCGTATCTTTGTGTGTGCAATTGATTATTTTTCTTCCCGACCAGGGACGGTACTTTCTGCAGATGCGTAAGATACGTGGTGCCGAGGAAAATTGCAAGGTGCGTTGCTCTGTAGACCATCAACTGGTGTGTCTCGACAACTGACCAATCATTCTCTCCGAGAAGCTACTGGAACGTTCCTCTTACGTCAGTCCGGCCCCTTGGTTATTCCCCAAGAAGAAGAGCTTGCGAGGTTTCGGTGAATTTCAATCCACACGCGCTATCTCCACCAAACGAACCTTTTTCAATGTCCCTGTACAGCTGCACGTCTCGCAATTTCTTGTACTGTTTTTTTTTTTTTGTTTTTTTTTTTGCGAACAAACTCCCCCTGAGTTTGTGAAATGGTTGGGGAATACAAAAGCGGAATAAAACGTACTTAAAACCAATTCTGTTCGTTCCTTCGGTGGAAGGGGAAAATATGTAGAAAGCCATGAGAGGTTTAAAAAGTTTGTCGTCGGCCCTTCTCTCAAAACTTGGCGTCTCACATCTAATTGGAGAACCGCTCTCCCTGCGCCGGCTGGGCAGTTTGTTTGTTTGAGTAGGGAAGTGGGGGATTCGACGAAAATGTCGTACACACCGAATTACGATCTCCCCTTGAAACTGCACACAAAAAAATTAATTAGGCCGGGAAAGCAGCCTGAATAACAAAAAGATCTTTTGTCAATTTAATTTAGCGAAGTTTTACGCGAAAACCGAAAAAAAGGCCTTCGAGCTCCATTTTTTGCAGAGACGGGAAATGTGTCAAGATGTACAACGGCTCGCTTTTCAAAACTCCTCCGACGAGAATGGTTTTTTTGGATGTTTTAAACTTTCGGACTAAACCGCTGGCGGACGGAAATACGATGCAAGGTGTGTGGTCCGCTGCGAAGTAATGATTTAGTTCAGACGTTCCAGCAATCGCCTGCTGCTTTACAGTACAACTCATCGAAATAACTGCACGGAATTGGACAGGAAGGTACAGGGCTGCGAATAGATTATTAATAGGTTATTTTCAAGTATTGTCAACATCGTAAGTTTTAGATTTTCGTAGGAAACGAAGCTATTGAAGTCCCGAGAAAAAAATATCAATTTTTGAAACAATCGTGCAGCTTTCCTTAGCAATGGATTTGGCCACTACTTCAACTTGCTGGATCTACGCAGCGGATACCATCAGGTGATGATAAAGGATGAAGACGTTGAAAAAAACATCTTTAGTACTCATGATAGTATTCGGGCGTTCCAAATAATGCCATCCGGTTTGTCTTGTGCGTCTGCACACTTTCCAAAATATCTGGTGCGTTGCAACACACAACTTGCCTTAGCTCTACAACAATCCACTTTGTACGTGGCTAATTCTATTTAATAAATTCATTTATCACTCAGTTAATTTGAACTTTGTCAAACAACGCTTTACGGCAGCAGGAAGCGGTAGCGCTTACAGTTCCAGATTTTATAGTGCTGCTCGTACTCATTGCAGGACCATTATTGAGCAATTGGCAAACAGAAAATTAAAGAGGCTGTAAACAAGAATTTTTTGAAGAACGATAGTAATTACTTTTGCAGAGTTATTGGGTAAAAACGTTTAGAACTGGTGGTAAGCGAAACGGCAGTAGTTGAAATTCAGGAATTTCTGGGGTGAGCCCCGTGTATCTCATGAGCGTTTTTAAACATTCACCCTTTAGGTATTGGATTGGACTACAATACCAATTTTTTTTAACATTCTACAAAAATTCCAGTGGAGTTTATAAGGCAAATACCGCGCTAAAAACGCTTTTCGTCGAAAAGTTTGATAATTTATTGTGCTGCTCTCGTCATTTTTCCACGAATGGGAATTTTATGGTATAATTATCTTATTGAGAGCTATCAATATAAAAAATGTAATCAAAATCGTTAGAACTGTTTTTGAGAAAAAAAATATTTGGTGTTTTGATCACTATGATAACTACAGTTAATTTTCGGTGGATTTTGTTCATACCCTTATTTTGGCATCCCGTGGTAACCTGCGGGCGAGATATCAAGTTTGAGCTGATTTGGTACGGTGGTTTTCTCTAAAAATCGTTCACAGACACACATACACACACAGACCATTTTCCCAAATAGTGTTTTTCGTGCTCAGGAGGGTCTGAAACGTAAAGATCTGAAGAAAACTCAACTTTTTTTTCAGCCGATTACATAACTTTCCTTTCTACTTTGAAGAGCCAAGTAAAGTAAAAAACACGGCTTTCAATCACGTCAAAACCTTGTTCTTTCAGCAAGGCTAATCTCAAACTCCCGTTGCTTGGGTGTCGTTTCTTGCAAGCAAAATGGCACTATTGTGTCTAGTTATTCATACTGCTGGTATTCAACATGATGATAGAATAAATTACAGCAATACCAAACTCTGATCCTATACTCTAAGTTCCCTCGGATCTTCTTCCTTGACGACTAGACTACGATCTCTGGGGTGCCTACAATGGAAGTCAAACAGTACACTACTAATCCAACTTATAGTTTTCGTTCAGTTTATTTGAACTTGGTAAAAGGCTGATCATAATGTCTCAATGGTCCATGACTACATTCCTAAGAATGCCAGGTATTTCCTGCAAGTCTTCATTGATGTTTACTCTTGGAGAAGTGGTACCAAAGACTAAAAATCGCTCCCTTGGCAAGTCTCTGGCACTGGGCCAGGACATGATGAGGAGTTTCCTCATCCGTACTTGAACAGAGGACTGTCGTTTATACCCTTAATACCCGTGTCCTGTGATTGCATGTGGCCTCGTTGAATGGAGTAGCAAACAGTCTATCAGAAGGGAGTTCTAGCCCAATCGCAGAGAGCTGCACTCTTGTGGATCACCAAGGCCTACATGACAGTATTCAAGTGATTACTCGCCAGTTACCTATTGGCTTGGCCATTAAGTGCATGATGGACAACTGTAAAGTGAAAAGGGAGCTTCCCTCGCTCTGGGCCAAACACCGTATGACCTCTCCACTGAATGAAAACTTGCTGCACTAGATGAGTGGGCATTAAATGACTGGCAGACTAGATAGGAATCCTTGTCGAATGGATGTAGCACATATGAGTTTTCACCAACATCCGTGAACCAGTTTTTTGCAGAACGGGGTGATTTCAATTTGCAGCTCCATTTCTTTTCTCTCAAACTCTCCATCCAGCACATCTTGCGCTGCTCAGAAAGTGTCTGGGCTCTTGTACAACAGCGAAATTGCAACCTTCACGACTTTCGACTGATATAAATCTCTTATGAGCGTTAAGGAACAGTAGTTTTGATAAGTTGGCAGACCTGTCTCGCTACCTACAAGTCCTTCCTTTCCATCATCAGAAAGCTAAGTCTTGTCTCATATGATGACTCTGAGATAAGAGTTTAGGACCCCTCAATCCTGCATAGTTCTAGACAGTTTGATGCATTCTCCTGGCATATTCTCCCACGTGCCCGACAATTTCCCAATAGGTCGCCTTATAGGTACAGTAGATGAGCTGAAACTGACCAGGTGGTCCACCCTCTCACTCCCATTGAACCCTTCATGCCCTGTAATCCAGTAAACAGCAACCCTCAACATTTGAGGGTGTAGGAAGTGTGACATGCCTGATAGCATTATTACCCTCATGGACTCTAGCTACCCTTTGATTTGGTTGTATGGGGTCCTTCCCCTTCTTCCCCCACTCTTCCATTTCCACGATCACGTATTACTGCCTGGTTTAGAATGCAATAGTCTCATATCTCGCAGCTCAACAAAACTACTTCTTAGGCACCTGCCACCTAAAACACTTCTGGTGCGCTTACATATCAGAAGGTGAAATTAAAACACTTACGCTGCTTTCACTATTGTTTATTAAAAGCAAAAAAAATTAAAAATGTAGTGCTCATTTACTGATTAAACGAAAGCTTCCTTGTGGCTAATGAGACTGTGAGAAAACGAGATATTTCCTCTTTGATTAGAATATTAAGACAGCGTTTGAGATCTAACCACATTATTTAGTGAAATCGAATTGCTTATTGAAAAGTTAACATCAAAAATTATTCGGTGACAATATGCAACGAAAAAAAATTAATTTCCAATAAAAACAAAGTTTCGTAAAAGCAGTGTTTCCTCCGTGGAACACCTTTCACAATATGTACACATTATGTACAAAAAGAATCATCCCAAACAATACAACTGTGTTTTGTCGATTTACCGCGAAAGTTGGATAATATAATACAATGGGGAATAATAAAAACTACCAACTAAAGAGGGAAAGGGGAGGACTTTTTGATCGCTCTTGAGCACTTTTACAATTTCAAAGGAACAGTGGTAAACAAGTAGAACACACAAAAGAAAATGAGGCGTAAAATAAGATTGTTCACTCAAGCCCATACTCGCCTAAATCATTACAACGAAACACTGGAATGCAGTTACATATCGTTTATTGAACTTGACAAAAAAACTAGTATTATACGGTAAAATAACTAGAAAATGGGGCTAAATTAGACATATGGCTTAAATCCACGGTTTGGATTTTAATAGGAAAAGAAAGATATTGGACCCTCGAGTGGTGTGAATTAAGCAACAAATCTACATGCTTGAACAAAACCGGTAGTAATTCAAATAGGAGTTTAGCCATGAAGCTAATGATAAAGCTTTTATATCTACAGCCAGTCTTCGAGTTAAGTTAAGAAGATTTGACAGCTCCGTCGATGTCGTCAGTCAATTCGATTTTGACAACTTCAAACATGTTGTCCTCCATGTTGTCGCAGACGTATGCTTCAATAGCACGAATTTCTGACGGTTCTTCTCGTTGAGGTTCAGATTCGGGCTCCTCTTCAGCTTCCATTTCTTCTTCTATGGACTCTTCGAGGTCATCTTCATCGACGTCGCCATCTTCTTCATCATTGGCTTCGTCGTCTTCATCTTCGTCATCTTCCTCATCTTCAGCTTCTGAAGGTGACGATGATGAGGATGATGATTCAACACTGCTGTCTTCATTCTCCACGGATTTATCATCCGATTCCAACGCAGTTGTATCATTTTCATCTTCGCTGTCATCCGAAACCGCTTCCTCGCTTTCCGAATCCTGCACGTTCCGTCGTTTCAACTTACACTTTTTATTATGCTTTGTCAACGCTTCGTAAGAACTGAACGTTGACTTACATTCTGTGCATATGAAATCGTCGCCCGCATGTTTATCGGCTGTGTGAGTTTTCAAATCATCGGCAGAGTCGCACACTTCGCCACACTGACCGCATTTAAAATTGTCTGAGCGCTCGTGAATCCGCCTGTGATTCGTTAACCCAACCTCACTGGCAAAAACCAACGAGCACACTTCACACTTCAAGAAAGGCGAAGCATTTTTGCCTTCTTTTTCTCCGGAGTTCAACTCTGAGGATCCTGCCTCAGTTTTACTCTCTTTGGCTAAATTGTGTTGTTGTTGCAAATGTTCGATGAGCCCCGAAAATTCGGGGTAAACCGATTTGCAGATCAAACAATGGTGAACTAAGTCGCAGGCTCGATCCTCGTGGCCAAAATGTATCAAAGAGTGGTTCAACACTTTAGTGCGACCGTTGTGATACTTGCCGCAAACTTTGCACAACATGTTCGTTCCGTCTCCGTCAAAATTTTTCCTGTGATGGACTGCCAAATGGATGCTCAAGCTCGTGTAGTTTGAGCATAACTTCAAACACACTCCGCAACACCGTCCCGCTTCGTTTTTGTGATAGCGAATAAGATGCTGCCACAAATGCCGTTTCGCGGGCCACACTTTACCGCACAAGACGCATGGGCTGGGAGTGTAGTCGTCGTCGAATGTCCGTCTAACTTCTCTCCCTTTTTTCTTTTCGGCATCCGGCATGAGCCCCAATTGCTGCATGAACTGGTCAGAACCTGCTTCCGACGCTTCTTCGACATCTTTTTTGTATATTTCAGACAGCAAATAGTTCTTTTTAGAGACTGGCAACAATTTGTGGACTTCGTATTTGTGATCGTTCAGTTCCAATTTTGATCCAAAAGTCAACGGACATTTTTCACAGCAAAGTATCAACTTCATTTTTTTGTTTGGTGGTGGACGAGTTTCCTCTTTGAAATTGTTGCTTGGGTTCAACTTGACGTTACCATCTCCCGCTCCAATTATATCCCGTATGCTTTTGTGATCCAAAACGCTCACTTTTTCTCCTTGTGGTGCACCAATGATATCAATTATACTATTCGCATCCAATTTATCAACTTCTTCCACTTCATCTGCAGCGATATCTGTGTCATCCTCTTCTTCACCGTCTGTCGCAGGATGATTATTACAATGATGTTCAAGCTCCTCTTTAGTAGGGAATATTTTCAAACATATTTTACACGGATGAAACTCTGGTCCATGGTTTCGAATATGATCCATAAGTTTTGATCGGCTAGAACATGGTTTGGCACAAACTTGGCAAGTGTTAGGGCGCTCAACGACGGCCCAGTGCTCCTCGACTATGTGATCTCTAAGATCGTCGTAGTCTTTCAATGCTTTTAAACACAAAGCACACAAATGTTTTGTGTCTTTAGAGTGTTGAGCTTTCAAGTGCATTTTCAGTTTCACCTTACTGGTAACGATCTCAGCGCAAAATTTACATATGTGAAGCTGAGTGCTGCTTCGGTGGTCACGTTGATGTCTGTCGAGGTCAGCTTTACATCGAAGCAACTTATCACAACCCGTTACAGCACACTTCACATCAGGGTGGTCGCCGTGCTCCGCAAATATGTGGTTAAAAAGGTCGGTCTTTGTGTTCGCTTTGATTTCACAGATTTCACATTTGAATGTCACATGAGAATTTCGCATGTGTTTGTTGAGCAAATTTTGAGCGATGAAAGTTTTGGAGCAGCGCTCACAAGTGTAAACTCCATTGACTGGAGCGGGGAGATTGATGACAGTTGGACGAGGGCCTTTGCAATGTTTGAGGTGTTTTCTGACTAGAGATTCTTTCCTGAAGACTTTGGAGCATTTAGGGCACGTGTGAACGCCATTTTCTTCCCCGGTAGAAGCCCCCTTAGTTCCCCCTCCAGGTCCCCCGTTGTCACTACGATGATGCTTGGTCATGTGAGTCGCCAAATGGCCTCGAGACGCTGATGTCCTTTGACACACGGGGCACGTAATATCCGGGTGCCCTTTGTGTATTTTGTTAACATGCTTCCACAAATGCGAAGTACGCCCATAATACTTTGTACACAAATCGCAAGGCATCACATTGTGATTTTCAAACCTGTGCTTCCCGAGGGTTTCAATATTTTCAAACTCTTCTTTAGGGTCTTGTTGTTCGACACAAAGGTCACACGTTAGAGTCGTTGTCTGGTTTTGAAGAAAATGTCGTTGTTGACTTTCAATCTTCGGGTTGTTCAACAAATCTTGGAGTTCGGGCGGAGCGTCGACCGAAAAATGTACTTTTCGGTGCCGGGACATTTTTGAGATCTTCGAATAAGGGCGGCCGCATATATCGCAACAAAAGTCACCACCGACCAGGGGCCAATGTTTTTCCCTCACATGTGTCACTAAGCCCTGCAAATCGCAAAACACCTTCAAACACACTCCACATATAAAAGGCAAATTCTCTGAATGGACTCCCATCATGTGTTTCCAGTACTCGACTCGCGTCTTCCACATTTTCCCACAAATTTCACACGTGTTCGGGTACTCCCCTTGTACTTTGTGGTGAATGGCTTCGTGCTCTTTTTTGATTGTGCTCGTCGGAAACACTTTTCCACAATTGTTCTTTTCACACGTAATGCTTGGATCGCCGTTGTGATCAGAGACCATGTGCTTCCAGCGCTCTGCTCTTGAGAGATGAGACAACCCACACAGTTCACAAGCGAAGTAAAAGTGGTAATTGTTAGCTGTGGAAGTGTTCACGCCGTCTTTATGAGTGCTCCTTTTGTGTTTGCTTAGTTTCGCTTCATTTTCAAATACTTTGAAACAAATATCACAGCTCGACAAAAATCCGTCGTTATTTGCGACTGGGGTAGTTTGAGTATCACCAACCATGCCACTGTTCAGAACCACAATTGTCTCAGGGTCTACCAAATTACCTTCTCTGTCAGCAATTTTGTGAATCCTAGCGTGAGTAACCAGTTTTTTCCTGGAATCATGCTGACGAGCGCATACTTGGCAACTATATCGCCTCTGTTCAGTTTTCTCTCGAGGATGGCACATTTCGACGTGTTTACTCAAGCTTTCAGTGTTAGGACATACTTTCAAACAGATGCCACACGCTTTAGAAGCCTCTTCCCTGTGAGAGTACAGCATGTGCAACCAAAGGCTCGCTCTATCATTGAATTCCCGATAGCAAATTTCGCAGCAAAAGACAGTTTCGGCTTCCATCACGTTATCGGAGAAGTTGCTTTCTGAAAATTGACTTCGGATTGCGTTGAAGTCTATCGGGTCTCGATAGTTGTGTTCGTTGGTAAGGTGGTGGCTCAACTCTTCTGGAGCCTCGAATTTCAATCCACACAGAAGACACGAAAATACTAGAGTGTCGTTTTGTTTGATGGGTGGTTCCACTGGTTCGGCGATAAAAGGTTGTGTCAACTCGATGGGAGAACTTTCCCTTTTTGGCACTATTTCAGGCGTAGAGGTGACCATTAAAGGTTTCTTCTCAACGAGTTCCAAGTGTTTGGAATCCATCGATAAATCCATAGGTATTTCATCCACAGGGACGTCGTCACAAGGGTTGTGGTTGCTTTGGTCTTCCTGTTTGACGACAACCTAAAACAAAATTACATCTTAATTGTGCAAAAGAGTAAAATCAAAAGGGAACTGAGCACCCAGTGTGCAAGTTTACTCTTCATCAAATTAAATATTGCGTTGGAAGTAACGTAAGGAATGCCAATGGTGGCAGCTGCAGATATAATTCATGTGGCAATCCATGGGTGCTGATTGTTCATGTAGCTCAAGCTCCAATTACCTTGCGCTGACCTTCAACAAGGCACACTCTGCAGATCACTTCAGGACAGTCATCTAGTGGGCTGCTAAATGGCCGATCTGACTCAAGCCATCCCAAAACTCACCAATTTACCTCACAGGACGCGTTAGTTTGTTCCCCTATATACTTACGAGACCAACACTACATTAACATCATAAGCCATCGTACACCAGCCCTCATTTAACAGGCCAACAAAATCATCTTCGGCGAACACTGCGACACTTTTCTAGGCAGATTCATACAAATCAAACCCTGCCACTCACACTCGCACCAGAAGTCACAGTGAAGCATAATTTCGATTGCCCTGCCTACACCAGCCATAATAGCCACTACACTTCTGAATTCCGTTATCTCTGTGGGCAGACTTACTTAAGCTTCAAGTAGTGCGCAGAAATACTGAGCTTCATTCAATGAGCTGCTTCTCAGTTCCCCTTGTCTCATGCACACACGAAGTTTTATTCACAATTACAGTTAGGAGATTTACCACCACAAAGAGGGACGTGGGTGGTAGTGAACACGAGTGTGGGCATCTCGACGAGACAACAGTTTCATTCAGACCTCCAACAGGTTTCGAGTAAATCAGGTCGTTTGAGGAGCTCAGCACAAATGTGTCGCACGAGCCTTCTCTAAATCTAAGAGTTTGGTTCGTCCCAGTGCAATGTAAATTATACTAAATTTACAAATTAAAGGACAATTGTACGTTTGAGTATATCAATTGATTTATGACGAATAACTGTAGGTAGCAAAATAAAATTAACAAATGAACTTGAGCAAACCTATACACACTTCTTGGAGACCACACCACTTCCTAGTACTCTCCTAGGTCCCTAACCAGTGAAAAAGTTTAAAACGAATTTGTAATCAAACAACAAGCAAAGTTTCTTACTGTCGCCATCAGCTCCTCAACTTCGTTTTTGTGTTTGACTTTCTTGTGCTCCTCCAGGTTGGAAATTGACGAGAAAGTTCGCAAACAAATACCGCACGTCACCAGAGGGTCGCCTTTGTGAGAAGTGCTGACGTGACCCCACAGATGTTTTGCCATGGAGTAGGATTTATTGCACAAATCGCAGCGGTAGAGCCTGTTGACGTAAAATATTACACGAATTGATAGCCAATTTGTTCTACAATGTAGATTGAAGACAAAAATTATCGAACTATGCAACATTATGATAATAATAGATTTTGCTTTTGAATATACCGAAGGTTGTAAAAAGTTAGTTATCGAATGATCTCTTATTAATTGCATGAAGGTTACAGAACTCTCCAACTGAAAGTTACAGTTACAGAAACAACATCATCAACTGTTGTAGGCAATACAGTATATACACATGGTTTTTTGTTTCCTCCAAACCAGAAGCACAAGACCGTCTTTTTGTTGAGGATTCCCATTTCGTTAGCCATTCACACCCATTCACTTAGCATGGAAAGGCACTTTTCGGTCTCAAGTTGTCCAACATGCACTCAGTGCCCTCATCAATGGGTAACTGGCCAATGATCACTTGGAGTGCTTCAGTTTATGCTGTCATTGGTGATCCATAGGTGTTCCTCCAAAAAAAAAAACTCCAATAGATCCCAATGAGCCTCAACATATGATTAGGGGATTAGGGTATCTCTCAACTGTCCCAGAACCCTTCACACACTATCTCGTCTGTGCACATCTTATTGTGGTAGACCTTCCTGATATGCTCGGGAATTGTTATGTTACAAGAAAATTGAAAAAATGAAGAGACAAAACAATAAGGCTCAGACATGGGATATTAAACAGTTGAACGCCACAAAAACAGGCAACTAACAATCAAGATTTAGATGACAACTCATCCTTTAAAGGGCAGTTTAAAGAAGGGAAGTAAAGCTCAAGTTAACTGCTAGATCGATTGAACAAAGGCTGAGTCAAATTGTAATGGCATGTGATGGCCAGCAAGCTACAAACAGGTCTGTTTCCTCATCGAAGTGACTTAACACTCATAGATCGTGCGAGCTTCAAACAATATACAGTTTCTCCACATTTTGACTGGGCAATGCTGGAACGAGCACACGTATCTAACTTCTCGCATATAAGGACATAAAAGAATGAGCCTTGATAGGCTGGTGATGAACTCCTGTATTAGCACACTTGTAACAAAGAACATTAGGAATACGAATATAGCTATTTATACTGACAACCAATAAGTGGTAAAAACACTGGGCAACCCAATAGCTACCTCAAAGAAGAAACAAAGCACAAAGTTGGGAAACTAGGGAGCACAATCACGCTAAAATGGATACCCGGACATAGGGGATATGCAGGGAATGAGAGAGCGAACGAACTAGCCAAGGCGCGAGCCAGGGGACACGTTTGTGGACCAGAACCGTTCTCGCCTATCACAATGCAACAACTGAAAGCAAAAATAAATGAGAAAATGCGGTGTAACGTCAGTGACGAAATAACAACCATGAAGGGTACCAACATTCCAAAATTATGGGCATAACTAGTTATAACCTGCAACGAACCAATTGGGTACTGAGCTTAAGCAAAGTAAGACTACGAAGAATCACTGGGATGTTATCTGGGCACTACACAGTGGATAAGACTCTCAACAGGATCAATCCCCAACATCAACGCTAGGTGCCTGTGTGGAGAAATAGAAATGGTAGATCACTTTCTAAGGGAATACCCATTATGGTTTGGTACTAGACTCAATACACTGGGGGAGAGAATACTAAATAATACTAGCTTGAGAGAAACGGAATGGAAAAAGATCCTAGAATTTGTGGAGGGGACTGGTAGATTCTGAAACCCCTTTTAAAGAAGCTGGGTGATGGGAAATGGGCCTGAATGAACACGACTTCGGTCATTGTTCCCTAGGCCTTGGCGGGTGCCCTGATATCTTCTTCTTCTTGGCTGGTGATGCCAGTTGCCGGGCCTAAGGAACTCACTCAGCAACCCATACACCCAGACCTAATGGAGCGGATGGTAAGTGTTTGTTGTCTTCAGCCAATTCTGTATCCATACTAACACAACAGCAGCGTACATGAATTACTGACATGGGGAGAAGTGTTACTAAGCGTGACTGTGTTTTTCAGTTATTTGCAATGTCCCATCAGCAAGGGCTCTCAACTGTTAGATTGGCTAAATGACAACTTGCCATACCTCCTGGCCTCATGCCAAAACCTTCCACGCGTCTGCGGTTAGGTAAATGCTGATTGATTGCTTGTGCACGAACTACAATATTCCTTACAATTTATGCGCCATCTCTGGTTTTCCTCCTGATTGAATTGCGTACCTACACAGAAAGTATCAAAGGAGGTATAACAATGACCACACTTAGCGATTGTCTTCTTCCCGAATGATGCCAAATGGCTAAAGGCATGCTTAGAAGCTAGAGCCAACACATTTGGCATCTCATCCAAAAAACGGTGTTCTACTCGTTTGACTCATTCCTATCATTCTACTCGCTCTAATTCAACCTGACTCATGAGCATTTCAATAAGCAATGAATTCTGCCGCTACAAACCGAGACAAGACAAAAAATAAAGACTAATCAACGAAATTCCTCTTCTACAAGCGTCTCGATAATAACAGATCGATTTTCACGTCTCTGAGACCAAACGCCCCAATTCAGATGACAGTTGTTTAGTGCTTTTTGCCACCGAGGTACCTCAAATTCAGCGATGTTTCGAATAACATTCATAATATTAGGTAGAACTGAATCGTCTCCCCTCTCCTCTACGCACATAACTAACTGTTCAATTAACGTTAACAGAATTCACAGCAATTACGTTTTGTTTCTTAGGTGGTTGTGGGGTCGTTTCAGCTATGTAAGCAAATGGCTTATCTGCCTGTGCGCCTAACAGTGCTGATTTCTGTGAAGGTTAATTTCTCTTGACAAAATAAATAAAATTTTCTAGAACAACTCACTTGATTTGGCCAGGTACGGGACGAAGAGCAGGCAGAGGAGGTGGGCCAGTCTCTCCTATGTGAACGCGAGAGTGAAGAGCCAAATGCCCTTTACTGGAAAAGACTTTCTCGCATACGTAGCAAGAATATGGCTCCTTGTTATCGTCACGAGCTTTGTCTTGGTGAAACCTGAAATCAAGAAGGTACACAAAGCATTAATATTTAATTGTACGCAGGCCACCACATAACAATAAAACCTTCAACCCTTAAAGACTTTGCTGTAGGCGTGTGCAGAGCAAGGAGCTATTAGGATCTAACTACTCCAATCCAGTTAATATATTTTTGGAAATAAACCTTATTCAATCTTTAATCTTACTTTGCATGAATGGTGAGAGAGCTTTTTGAGTTGAACACCCGCCCACAAATCTTGCAAGGATGTGGGACGTCCTCTTCTTCTGCATAGTGCCTGGTGATACTGATTTGACTGCCAAGGTTAGGAGGAAATGATGTGTCACCCTACAAAAAAATAATAAAAATTCATAAATGTTAAATAGCAAAATTATACGTGTAAATAAGGCTCCTTATCAATAATACTTGCATTAGCTTAGGTTTGTTCCGCTTAATAGCCTGTTGTTGGCAAGAATAGAAGATAACAGGACACCAGCCAAAGGTGAAGCAACAGTAACCGAGGTTGTGATTACAGGGGGGCCATTTCCCATTTCCTCAAAGTTTAAGGGACTGACTTCGACTTCCATTGCATGTATTTGAGGATAGCCCTCCATTCATTGTTTTATACTTCGTTCTAATAGACAGTTTGGCCACCCAGTCCGTTCTATTCTGACTCAGAACCAAAGGGAACATTCGTATAGAAAGTGCCGTACTGTTTCCACCTCCCTACAAGAGTATTGTGCTCCTATGGTCGGATCGACTCTATTTAGTGTTTTCTTCACTCCATAACGGCAGTTAACATCAGCTGTCATATTTCTGTTTTATTTAGATTTGAGGCCACTTAGTATTTTGGCTGTTGTATCTTATGGTACCGGTGGTCTAGGAGAAGTCGAAACTACCACTATTGGCAATCTCACAGCTCACTTAATCCCGAAAGTTTTGGCCTTATATTTCTTTTTATCAGTCATTATAGTGACCGGTGTGTCTGATTCAGGCCTGTGGAATTGAGATACTGAGCCAACTCAGACCAGGTCTGCTTTCTCATTCCCATTGAATCCCTTGTGTACCAGGTGCCCTTGCAACATCCCTTGCACAGTTTGTCTCGCAACTTCCTGAGGGTTGAAACCCATTGTCTCGTATCTGTTCCCAAACCCCCAGAGGTTCCAATTTTGCTCGTAATATCAGCTAATGCCACCAAAATGTCATGTTGACGTTAATCTGTAATAAGTGAAAGACTTGCTCCATAAAATGGCCAGTTCCCTGACTTACGTCGAGAATTATGAACAATTGTCTTAACCACTAGACCACGATCGCTCGGTGCCTTTAATAGGAGTCAGTCAGTACATCTCCCCCCTTGTCTTTAGTCACTGTAGTAGGCGCGTCGCCCATTTTATTTCCCTTCGCGCTGGAACTTTCACAGCGTCAGCGAATCCCAGACCCGAGGATTCGTCTCATTATTTCTCTCTTAATTTTTTAATTTTTCTCTCTGGGCCTCTTCTTTTTCTAGGAATGAAGAAGGTTTGACCACTAGTTGGGTGCCAATTGTGCTGAGGTAGTTTGGAGATGCTTTGAAGAGCTGCTGACTCAGGCAAAAATTACAGCAATCGGGCCAGAGCTCCGATCCACAATCCCCAGCTTACGTCGAGAATTATGAACCAACGTCTTAAACACTAGACCACAATCGCCCGGTGCCTTTTATAGGAGTCAGTCAGCACACAACATCCAACCCCATCCATGCCAAGCAATAACCTAGCCCTAGCGCTAGCCCAGCACCAACCTGGCCATACCATATCCTTAAACTAGCCCTTACCCAATCCTAACCTATGCTTAAACAATCCTTAACCCAGCCCTAACACATCTGTTAAGAGTTCGTAGCAACATCGCGCTATGTGAGTTAGGGAATGAATACGATATCAACCAAATGCAATTTGAACCAAGAGTTTCATTCGCAGTTTTGCCACCACAAACGGGAAACTGGATAGGAGCAAATGCGGGCACAGGTAACAGGGCGACGCATCGACGAGAGAACTGACTGGTTACAACTGACAACGGCGAAGTTCCGAGCGAATCAGAGCATTTGAGGTACCCAGTCAGCAGAAATGCCCCGGACGAGCCTCCACAGAATGGAAGAGTTTGGTTCGTCCCAGTACATATCTAGAAGCTGGCCCCAACCCAGCCCTAACCTTGCACTAACCTAGCACTAACTCAGCACTAACCTAGCCCTAACCTTGCTGTTTAGTAATTGGCTTCAAGGGAACACAAGACCTCAATCTCTCTCTCTCTTGATCTCCATGCGATCTTCCTATCACGGCTGATCTGACAAAACAAGTCGTGGAGTTCAGTTGTCTCTTTATTTTCATTGTCGCCTGGTCGATATTAGGCAGCGTTTTACAACCAGTTTTTCTCCCCCATCAACGATTTTGGGCGAAACAATCGACATATCGCCTGGTCTGCAGCTACTCCTCTCGACTACGGAGACTTTTCGATTTGGTTTTTTTGTGATTTTCCCGGAGTCGGAATTATTTTCGAAACGTACACGTCCGATTGTATAGTGGCCAGGTTTGGGTACCCATTTTGTATGTTTCTTTGTTTAAGATTTATTTTATTTCACAACTAGAGCGTTCTTTTCAGTTTTATAACCCTTTGTTTTAGTTCTATTATTTTTTCATCATTATATTTCCTTTACTTGATTTCCTTTTGTTACTCCCCATTGTCTCTATATTTTTGTGAGCCGTGAGTGCTGATTGTAACCAACTGAGGTTCACACCACTCATCGTGTTTCAACACTTGCACTAACCTAGCCCTAACCTTGCACTAACCTAGCACTAACTCAGCACTAACCTAGCCCTAACCTTGCACTAACCTTGCACTAACCTAGCACTAACCTTGCACTAACCTAGCACTAACTCAGCACTAACCTAGCCCTAACCTTGCACTAACCTAGCCCTAACCTTGCACTAACTCAGCACTTGCCCTAACCCTAATCTCTCTAAAATCTCTGAAAAATCGTTAAGGAGCCCACATTAAAATCGTGCTGCCGAATCTGTGTTCTTTGACCACTAAATTTCACCGAAGAAAGTGCACAAAATGAGTGAAATCTGTGAAAAGGCTGAACATTTTTTGAAAAATGTATCACTCTACACAAAAGTATGCCTAATAAGTTGCAAGTTACTGGTATTAGGAACCCTTCCGCCTCACCTTCGATTTTCTCATCCCTGTCCCCTCCACGACAGTCAATACCTTAGTCACCTTTTATCGTCTATCACGCTATAGACTGCTGACACACAAAACTCAACTGAGACGCGTTGTGAATTTCTCATGAGGTTTTTGCGGTGTTTTTACTGAGTCCTGTTTTAACTTATTTTTGGAAATCCGTTCATTGCCCGTTTTCTGGTTGTCCTTTTAGACTCCACTACACAAACCTGTTTAAAATATTTGTGTAAAAAGGTGAAAAAATAAATTATGAAAAATCTGTTGAAATCTACGAAAAATTGGAGAAAGGCTTTACAAGATGTACAGTCCATTGTTTTTTAAATGATTTCGTCAGGGCTGGACACATTATGACATAGCGTTGAGTGGCAGGATATGGAAGAATAGGAAGGAATGGAAGGGCTGACACACTGGTGAGAGATGGATCTGCATTTCTTGCAGTGGGATGTGAACCCTCTTGGGGCACAATCAAGAGCCACTTGCAAAAGGAGGTTAGCAAGAGGGAGCATATTGCATATTTTCAGGATGTGCCTCGCCAAAAACAGTCACGATAGAGAAGAGAGGTCCTTAGTCTGGAGAGAGAAACTAACAGATGGTACGCGGCCTGTTCATGGGATACTGACCACTAAGGTACCAAGTAACCAAAATTGTAAGTCAAAGATACAAAGATGCACATTCTCCGAGAAGGATTGGAGTACTGTGTACTCAAGAGTGCTTGAGAAGCCTCTGCTGCAGCCAGATGAGGTTGCATGAACCTTAAACGCTGTCTTAGGTTTTGTGCGAGAATGGTAGAGATATATTGGGGATGTAGCATCAGGAAACACCAGCTCCATGGGACCTGGTCATGAAACTGAAAGGAAACAAGGCTGCTCATGGACTCCACACACAATAGGCCGATTGGTGGCTGTAGTTGCGAGTGGGATGATGGGAGAGGGGGATTCCATTGTTTCTTCTTCATCAGAGGGCTAAAAAGCCCTTTCAAGATTCCACCAACCCAGCTACTGTTCGCCATAGTAAATCAGGCATACCTAGTGAAATGTCAATTCAGAACAATCTACCAGGTGAGGCAAACGAACAATTACAAGTCACTTCTGAATTGTTTAAAAATACTAACCAAGCAAGCTTCAAGAAAATCGGCAGGGTTGGGTGGCTCTGGGTCTTCCTCTTGGTAGGGGGCGGCATCTTCTTCCTGTCAGAAAGCAAAAAACCAATGAGCCGTCAGAAAACACAAACTTTGCAAGATTTAAATAATTTAAAACAATGAAACTGTCCCCAAACATATAGAAAGACAGTACTGAGAAATAAGGGCGGGGATTGATAGGACCATATGTCGCTAACTAGGCGAGAAAAATTCTCTTCAGCCAATTATTATATTTAATACCATCTGTTTTGTGTCATCAGCTGTTTTGAGACTATGAGCAGCGCCGCGAGAAAATAAAACAGTGGAGTTTTGAGATCGGAGATGAAAAGGTGTTCTTTATTTTATGTTTGTTATAAAACCCTATTTCGTGAGGAATAAGAGATACGCCTTTCCCCACAAAATACAGCCCATGACATGACGCAGGTCCCTCGTAATTCCTGGTCGAATTAGGCCCAAAAGTTACGAGGGAAAAAAGTACACAGCTCTGAACCAGTCATCGGCGTAATCCTGTGGAGGCTAACCAGTACACCATGGTGAATTAAATGGGAGTCAAATGGATCTGCCATCTCTCATCTACTAGCCACTGCTCCTCGTAGTGAGTGGCCTCAGTATGTTTATATATCTAGAGCTTGAGAAATCCCCGAAAATCATTCAACTATTCTCAGAAGAGTAGGTTACCATAGGAGGAATAAGGGTCGTTTTCACCAACTGCATTGATCCCATTTAGACTTGATTGACAGTACCTAACCGCCTCCCGCCGCAAAAACGGGCTTCACCAGATTGAGTTAAGCTCAAGCATTAACCCCAAAAAATTGGTTAGGCCCGGTTAGCTCTTATCTTTCTTCATCATATCCTGATAATTGTTCGCCATTACCGATGCTCCGTCCAGTATTCTCTTCAATTATTGTGAATAATTTACATTTGTTTTGGAATAATAATAATAAACGAAGGTGCTGTTTACAAGTGCGCAGTTATTGCAGTTGCTTTTCCACTATGTCATCATCTCACTCTTGTCATCAATCATAGATATGAGAGCGTTCAGACGACTTCAAGATGTATGAATTTAAATTCTGCTGCGAACAAAAGTATTACGATCGTCGAAAACAAGTGGTTGTCGCGTAAATTTGTGTTGAGCAGTTTTAGAAAAAACTCTAAACGTCGTATCGACGTGTTAGAAAACTCAAACGCAAATGGCTTACCTGGGTGGATTTAAAAGCGGATAGGAAGCAAATGTGAAATAATAACACACTTTTCCACAAACGTTAGCGTATTAAACAACTACGAACACGATAATTCTCCCTTGCTTGCTCTTAAAAGGTGTAACCTCACAATTTCGGTTTTCATTATTTCTTGCTCAGCTCTGATTTCCTTGTACTGCTTCCGATTTTTTCTGTCTCCCGGACTAATTTGGCTTTTTTCCTGCAGCTCTTGCAGTTGAGGTACTCGTATTTTCACAGCATGCTGCTCACTAGTTCAGCTTGGGCAGAAGTTAATGCAGCGACTTTAGCTTTTGACAATAATTAGAAACTTTAATTTGGTCAAATCTGGATTGTTGACGGTTGAGCATCTCGGGGGTACAGTTTACGTTTACTTGACACGGGATGTTGAACTGACACCCAATTTCCTTACTTTTCTGTAACCTCATTAGTCCAATGCTTTGTGGATTCGGCTTAACCGTAGCGTAATCACGGCTATCCTAACTGTATCCCACAGTGATCTCGGAACAAAACGGGCTAGCCTTGATTTACTTCGCTAGCCGTGATCAGCTCAAAGCCACAGTTCAAGAAGACTTTGGACTTTCATTACAAAACACAGTCAGTGCCTCCCTCTTGTTTAGAGAACAACCCCTCGGGTACACCCAGCTCAATTCTTCATTTCCTTCATGCCTCTTCACAGTCTCAAGCGTCAGACTCTGGTTTTGGGTTTATTATTCATTCTGAATAATAACCTTATGTTTTCGGCCAGGAAAAATTTTGTACAACCCCCCCTCAAAATTTGATACTTTACGTTTCAAGACATGGAGATTCCAAATTTGCAATGTCCGTCCGCCGTCCCCCGACCGCCATCTGCCGTCCACCATCCGCCGTCCGGGCCGTTTTGTGCCTTTCACATGGTCTAAAAAATCGCGCACAAAAATCCCATTTGGTATCTAGTTGTGCCTGCCATCTCGGCAATCCGATTGGACGAAGCCCATGGTTGTTATGGACAAAAAATGGTTAAAAAATTAACAAAACGCAGTATAATCGCAAATACGCCGTTTCCTATCGTTTTCAAGGTATTTATACATACTGGGTCGAATGGAGTGAGTATCAGACGTGTACAACTGCGTATAGAGAAATTACAGTAATTATAGCGAGCCAAAGTCAACTAATTTAAAGAACTCGCGGGAACTACAGCGGAAGTAAACGTTTTGTCATTTGTACTCCCTCCCTCCCGTCACATCAAAACCACCCGCCCGCTCGACTCGCAACATTGTGCCAATTGCCTACAGGCGCTTACAGGAGCCTGGCGCCAGGGGAGTATTTAGTTTCCGTAGTTCCATTGTAGTCAGGTCATGTTTCGTATGGTTCACTAGTATTTTTTGATGCTGAATCGAATGGGATGGGTCTCGGAGCAGTAATACTGGGTCAAGCTGTAATACTGCTACGCTGTTAATAATTTGCAGGGTTTTTGGGATGTAGGAGGGAAGGTCTGCTCCTAGTGACACCAAGAATTTACTCCAGCGTATTGAGAACTAACCCGACACCGTTTAACGCATTGCATCAGGTTGGCCCTCACGCCTCAGAAGCAGCAAATCAACCTCTTTTTCTAGCAGAAACTGCTGCTCTGGTGAAGGTTGTCCTAGAGGATGCGAACCATCATTGACCGCGACGACTAATGTCCTTCAGGTCCTCTCTAAACACCTTGCACTTCCCCACACATGGGCCACCTCATCCCCTACGACCCCCCCCCCCTTATCAGAGCAGAGCGTGCACCTAATGGGTTCTGTGCACGCCCTCTTGTGACCTTGTTCCCCACAGCAGTTGCTGAGAAGGGGGTAATCAGCCCCCTTGCAGTTAGCTGCCTGCCTTAATAATAATTTCATACATAACACCTCCGCGCCAGCAAATGCCCCACGAGCTACAAGCAGACCACTACAGTTGTACATTAAAAGACGACATGAGTTTGTTGAGTTCAATACCTTTTTGATGGTTTTGTGTTCGATGGTTATTTCTGGCAGATCGAGGAGGCGATTTTCTTGAATCTGAAAAAGTACGACGAAATTCATGACCACATCGTTCAATTTAATTATTATATACATTTCAGGACAAAGACACGCGTTTAAGGAGATACAATGGCCCTGTCCACAATAAAGCGCTACATCATGAGGAGTTGATGGAAACAGAATGGGTCTATGGCTGCCCCGCGTGGGGTTGATCCAAAATTAAGGTGCAGAACAAAAAACTTAGGAGCACATAATAAAATATGTAGAGGAGTGCTTGGTCAAAATCGCTCAACAACAGTTATTTAGTTTATATGAACTTTATAAAACGTAGTTCTACACAGAAATCAGTAGCACTTCAAGTTCCAGGATTAATTGAGCTGCTGATAGATACGCCACGACCTTTATTGAAGCCCTTATGCGTAGGTAATTGATGGGACTGTTAAGACGAGATAATAATGGTATGTGAAGGATGAGATATGTGAATACATCGATTGCTGAGGAAACACCCCCTCAACTAAGCCACTAATGTCGAGACAACCTCATCTCCATGAGGTGCCTGCTGAAGAAGTAGCATCCTGTGCACGATAGGACTCTGAATGGAACGGCAGAAGCTGATAACCAGTGTGAGTGCCTACCCACTGGCCAAAACTACCTGATTCTTGAAGAGAACGGTTCCATACGAGCTGACTCTCTTGGTTGATGACTGAGGTCTGTCCAATCCTTGAAATCCAAGTGGTAAAGAACTGTAGGCATCGACAGAACGTCTTTTGGCAACTTCTGCACTGAATGCTGCCACCCATTAAGGCCCTTAGACTGCTCAAGCCTCAGCCAAATCAAATGGCCCCTCGAGAGGCTTCTGCCCCCGCTGCCACAGGCAATACTGCCTTAGGGCAAAGTCATGCTGGCCATGAAGCCAAGAAGGTGGGTCTCACACATTTGCTAGCAGTGCTGGAAGAAGAGGGGTTCAGGCCGACACCCCAGGTACCCCATACAACTGCCAATGGGCTTCAGCCTACATTCCCTATTTGATGTCAATATGATAACTGCGAGCGAAGGAACTGCCTTGCGAATGTATCAATTGCCAAGCCAACACTACTTTCGATTTAGCCGCTACTGATCAAGACAACCTCACCTCAATGTGGTGTCTGCTAGAGGCATGGTGAGCCTTTCCAAAAGTCGGGGAAACTGAGGCAGTAGAACTCTGAAGGGACTGCCTGAGCTGCTACATAGCGCAAGCACCTACCAACTGAACACAAGTAGCTGGTTCTCAAAGAGATGAAAGTTCTGGCTCCACGTGACCACTATGTGACGGATGGAGGCAAGCCCTATCGTCAAAATCCCCATGGGAAAGAAGTGTACGTGCAAGAAACATCAGCACCCAGACCACCCGTTCCACAGGAGACACTCTGCCTTCAGGCAAGTTACTGCTGGCTGTAAAACCAAGGAGTCAGAGTTGTGGGGACCACAGAAAGTCCCGAACATTTGGTTGACTCGCAAGTTACCCCTGCCAACCACCAATGGGCTTTGGCCCACATCGCCTATTTAATACCTGATAATTCTAGGAAGATTCGTGTTAAAAATTATGTTATTATACAGGAAACGCTGCGAAAACACTCAACAATAGATTAGTTTGAACTCTCGAATTTCTGTAGTTGCTCCTAATTATCTCAAGACAATTCTTAAATTTCCATCCTATAAGTAACTTATTGGACCACGACCTTAACTTGTTTGGGAACTGTAGTACCACATTAGCGCTATTTGGAAACGAAAAGCTGCTCTAAAATCCTTGTTCTTCAAAACGTTTGATGATTTATTGTGCCGTTCTCGTCATTTTCCCCCACATGAAAATGTCCGACTACTGTTGTATCATTTGGAACTGTTCATACAAAACATTTGACTGCTTTGGAAGAAGAAGACTGTAGGGCATAGGCTAAAGCTGAGGGAACAATGACCTAAGTTGTGGCCACAAACTGCCCCATTTCCCATCATCCAAATGATTAAGGGCTGTGGCTCCTAAAATGGGTACTGGAATCTTCCGGATCCCTCCACAAATTTGAAGGTTTTCCTCCATTCCTTATTTCGTATGTCATCCCTATCTATTGTACGTCTTCCCAGTCTTTTTAGTCTGGTTCTCAACCATATTGGGCATTCACATATGAAACACTCAATCGGTTCTATTTCCCCACAGGAGTATTGAGCCCCGATGGTCAAGTTGAATCTATGTAGTTTCACTAACTGCATAATGTTCAGTTAGCATACGCATTAGTCTTCTTAGTTGATTCCTGTTGTTTTAGCGCCCAATCCGTCTTGTTTGTTGTACCTTGTGGTCCCTGTACAGTGTGTTGTGTTAGAGCACTCAAGGCCTCTATTGTTATCTACGTCATTACCATCTCTGTCCAACAGGGTGTTGTTCACAGCCTTTTTTACTGTCACCATCGTTACTGGTATGCATGGTTCTGGCCTTAGCCAGTATGTCCGCTCTCTCGCTCCTGCTGTAGCTCTTATGTCCTGGATGTGGTGTCCTCACCTAGTAGGCTCCTAACTATTGTGTTGACCAGTGTTTTATCGACGATTGGTCGTCTGCGAATATTGTAATTGTCTTATTATTGGTGTTTCCCTTCGTCAGTTTGTCGATGCAGTAATTAATTGCTAACTATTCACTCTGAAAGACTGTTGTATAGATACCTAGTGGTGTAGATTCCTTCCAGTCCTGCAGGGATAAACATCCTTCATTCCTGCATTTCCACGTATTCGGTCCTTCGACTCCGTGTAACATATTACATCAGTCGTCTTCTACACGCATTCTATTCTCACATGTTTCTTTTGGACATATTTCCATGTTAATGAATTGTCTTTCTGTCATCCACTGGGTAGTTTGCTACCTCAACCGTGTTGTGCTAGCTGCTTCGGAGAAAACACATTTTAGCTTTATGATCACTGTGATAACTATACTTTTGAGGGTTTTTGTTTACCTTACAAGTTCCGCTCATGTGATCCTAGGAAGAGGGGGGGGGGGGGAGTCCGATAACTATCAGTACGAGATTTAAATAACGATCATAAAATAATAGCGAACAATCCCCAGAAAATTCCGAAATTCTAACCACAACCGTTTCACTACCACATGTCACAGTCGGCACCAGATAATTCCAAAACACTGAACACAATCCTTCTCAAAAAAAAAAAATCATGTGATGTAGGCGCTGCCGCATTCTAAGTAAAACTTGAAATTACGTTTTACCTCGATCGAACGAACAGAATTAAAAATAAATTGGATTAGCAGCTAAAGCAATAACATCTTGATGATCGTGGGGCTGAGGAAAGTTTTGGGATGAGCCGCAGCAATATTTTTTGGCAAGAACGACTGTTGAATTTGTTATAAGGACAGTTCAAAATAAGACAACACCGCCAGAAAACTCGTGGAAAAATGACGAGAGCAGCGCAATAAATTTAAAATGTCGCCGAAAAGCGCAGTTCACTTTCCTCTCTAGTGTGTGTGTAACGTTTTCGCAAACATCTAATCGGTAGTACAACGCTCATAAAATAATTAGAGGCATCTCACGAAATTCCAGAATTCAAACTATCGTTTCTTCGAGTTCACGACCCCCCCCCCCTTCACAATCCAGCAAAATCAACAACCTAATTAACAGATTAAATGTGGGGAGATGAATAGCGGCGGCTCAATGATTTCAAGAACGTCGAGCGCAATGACGACGTATAACGTTCGAGTGGAGTTCGCATAAAATGAATGGAACGGGAAGATTTGTCGAGTACAACATTATTGGTCCACAATCACACACACGCGAACATTGTGGCACGTAATTATGATAAGGTTCGTACGTAAAAAAAAGTCAAGTATTTCAAAATTGGACGAATTCACGACGAAGCAATTGTCGTATACCTGTACTATGAGAAAAATGGAGGAGGTGGGGTGGGGGGCACCACAGCAATAGTTGGAACATTTTGGGAGGAGGTTTGATGGTAAATAAACAATTGGTGGGGGGAGGGCATTTACGGTAAACACGAAACGCTGATGTGTTTAGCTTCGCCGTTCAAAATCAGAATTGGGATTCTAGTTGTAAGCGAAGTGCTTCGTAATGAAACGTGATCTACAGTCGACTCGCGCGTGGAGGAGACGACGACAGAAACGGTCGATTACGCCCGACGGTCGACCGACCGTTCGTCGCGTCCTCGAGCCGCCTTCGCGGCGCCCCCTCTCGCCAACGGTCGACTCTCCCTCGCCTCCTCCTCCCCCTCGCCACGCCAACCGTTCCCTTTACAACACCCACCAGAGCCCGGCGGAGGGCCCCCCTTATCCGGACCCCGAAGCGCCCACTCACCTTGAGACGTTTGAACTGCTTGATGGCCTTCTCAAGTTTGGCTCTCGCGTCGATGCAACCTCGACGGAAATCGTAGAAATTTTCCAGATTGTAGATGCACCGGAAGCACAAACTCTTCGGGTACAAATCATCTTTGGACACCTGAGAAACCGCCAATGAAATATCGTAAATTGATGCGTCAAAAATGAAATTTATCGGGAGGGGAGTTATTGAAAATGGGCTTTTACCTCGAAGGATAAACAAGAGGCGATTTTACCGATGAGGTTTCGCTCTTTGCCGCTGTCGCTGAAAATGTCCAATTTGTTGGAGTCGTACGAAGCACAAAGGCGGCACAATTCCTGGTAATTGTCGGAGGGCGAGTGTCCCGTCATTGCGGATGCCACGTCCGAACGGGAATGACGGGGACGGGCGGATGAGGGGAGGGGAAGATGATGGGTCCGAACCGGAACGTCGAAGGTCGCGAAACGTGCGGGCGAACGACGAGAAAATGACGCGGCGGCGGGTCGGGTCGAGAGAAGTAGGCGACGATCGGATTGCCGTCAAGGAGCGGACCGTCGGAGGATCGCCATCTTGAAATGTTGGAAGCGGCACGTCGACTCGGCTCCGCACCTGCCTTGTCGGCCCCCTTCGACTGTTATGAAAACCCGCGCGTCACATGTTCCCGTCACCCAAGTTCGCGGTCACTACACTGTAGGGACAACCGTCTCGTCGGGAGTGCGTTGCCGATTGAAGGAGCTACGTTAAAATGACTCCGCGATATAATAAAAACCGCCGATATTATCAATCAATCTCCTCGAGCGTCAGAAGATTATCGAAAGACTCGAACGCGGAGAGTCACAAAAATTCTCGTGTTTCCCGGACTGGGCTGGGTCGCCTACTAGAAGGGCGATCTCCCCCTGTCGCGCGAGCCGAGTGTGACCAGCCACCAGGGGGGCCCCCAGGAAGTTGCAAATGGCGTCACTTCTCATCCCACACCCGTCGCCGGTCCTCCCCCCACGACCTCGACAGATGGACGTTCCTCGACGGCCAAACCAAATCCCTCCCAGGAACGTCCCCAATTCCTTCATATTCCTCCCAAATCCGCGCAAAACTTGGCATTTTCGTCGTCCATATAAATACCTCCTGAACGACCAAATTACTATAAAATCCTCCGCTTGGAAGGAAAAAACTGCGGTTTTCGTCTCAACGATCGTAAGTGTTTTGATTGTGCATTTTGTGCGATTTCTGCGAGTGTTGGGAGGAGAAAAGTGTGAGAAAACGAGCGGCGGGGTAAGACGGGGAATTCGCGTCGGCGTTTATTGATTTTAACAGGAGGCGCTCGCGCCGGGGAGGAGGAGGGTGGACCTCCTGCGAATCCCCCTTTTTCATCTTCATCCCTCAATTTTTCCTTACAAGTCCCCTTGAACGACGACGTTTTTCCCCCCTTTTTTGTTGTCAACGTACGACAAAATTCGACGTTTTTCTCGAGCGGCAACATCGCCCTCCCCCACCTCTTTTTTTTCGTTTTCGTCCTCGACCGTCGTCTCGGGGGACAGAACCGCTCCGCTCGTCAGACGTCGATTTCGGAGGCCAATGCGGGTACGAACCCGACCCCTTCGGCCGACGAGTGGGTCTCCCCCACCACGTCGGGCCGCCCTGGATCTCTTCCACTTGGCCCGAACTCGTCGGTCGTCGGGTCGTTCGGGTGCCATCTGTCGCCGCCTTTTTCCCCCTTAAGACGGTGCCCCCTCGTGTCGACCGTCGACGCTCCGACGGAAAAATGGCCGAACCGACGCCGTCTCCGAACTCACGAAACTACTACGCCGAACTTCCTAACCGTGATTTACTTTTAACCCCCCCAATATAAAAGTAGTGGTTTCAACCAATTCTATCATCCTGTAATCATCACAATTAGTTATCAAAAAAGTGCTACCAACCGTTCGATAACTATTCTTTTTAAATAAACCAACTGTTGCCTCAAATTTAATTCCGAACCCCCAAAAAATACCTCTTTTGCCCATAAAACCAATTAAACTTGATAACGTGCACCATTTTTCTCGTATTGAGTGCCCAAAATAAATCGATAGTTCGATAAACGTGACGATGAACCTGTTAATTTACTCCGCTTCAATTTAAAAATAAACTATTTCGCCCGCTCGGCAATCCTCGGAAGTTGCTTCACATGTTTTCAGGACCTCAATAGAGATATCGATATTTTAACAATCGACTATACTGAAATTGCGGTCAAATCTACAGCCCAGCTAAACGTTAGTTTTTAAAGTCTCCGCAACAGCGCTGTCGTAAATAGTTCAAAATCTATAGGTCACACCCCCTCCCTGACAACCTTTCGCATGTTAATGGATAATTTGACAAGGGAAGAGCTGTGACCAAATATTTCCGATCGACGTAATTACTTTGGACGAGTGGCTCACGAACGGCTCGAACAGCCTGTTTTTCCCCTTTAGCTCTACGAAAAAGAAAGGAAAGTTGTGTAATCGACTTAAAAAAACATTTTAAGTTATCTTCAAGTTTCTAGGGCATCTCAGTTCATTTTGGGGAAATTTCCTGAATAGAATTGAGACAAAATGGCTCTATAGGATGTCAAAACAAGGGCATGAGCATTATCTGCCCAAACTAACTATTGTTCTCTAAACACAACATTGTTTCTTTTTCCGAAAGCTATTATGACTAAATGGCTAAATTATGACAGATAGCTTCAAGTGACACGACAGTACAATAAAATTATCATTCGTGGCTAAATGACGAGAGGAGCTCAATCATTTATCTAAAATTTTGATGAGTCGGTGCATTTGGGGCTAGTGTTGCAGAATATGGTGGGAAAATGTCCTATATCCAGAAAAAAACGTAAATTAAATCCGTGTGACTACCCGTGGATGATTAAATATTGAGGAAAGAGGTCTGCTTGGAATTAACATTATAGAACATCAAGTAATTACCGCTTCAAGTGACCTTATGGTAGCCAAGTAGAAAGATGTGTTCCAATCAAGGGGACAAATGGCGTATAGCCACTGGAAGAAAAAAGGGAGAGCTGTGACCCTTGAGGTAGCACGACATGTTGAACAGCCCAGACAGCTGGTTCCAGCACTACCAGCTTCATGCTGCATAATCGTGTGTGGCTGGCTGCGGAATATAAAACCAACTAGGAGCATTTGTCTTTCGTATGAAAAAAGTGCAAATTTATTTCAGTTAGTGTTATTTCATTTCTTGCTAAATGTTCTGACTAGCTATATAAAATTGTCGCTTTGGTTAACACAATTTTCCCCTCCTTTTGGTTTATTATTCATTTTGAATGAATGTCCACAGTCAGGAACATTTTTTTATGATCATTTTCAAGATTTGACACTTTATGTTTCATGGCATAGAGATTCCAATTCTGCAATGTTCATCCACTACTGTTGTCATATTTTGCCTGTAACAAGGTTTACAAAATCTATTCTTTCACACAAAAATTCCGTTTGAGACCTAATTGTACCTGCCTACTCAGCAATACGATTGAATAAAACCCATGGTTGTTATTGGTAAAAAATGTTTTAAACAAATTAGTCAAAAACGTCGTTTATTGCAATTTCGTCGTGTTTGGTATCGTTTCCTGGGTATTTTTCGATGCTGAGTGGAATGGACAGGGTCCCACAGGTGTAGGAATTACATCTAACATAACATTTCTGAATTTGTTGTTGCCTCCCACATTCAGATGTTTTTTAAAATGTATTTGTTAACTAGGAAACATAAATGATAGATTTTACATAGAAAGAATTGTGAAATGTTATCAAAACATAGGAAGTACAATTTCTAAACATATAATAGAAAAATGAAATTAAAAATAAAATAATTTTATATCTAATTTTTAAATTGAATTAGTGTGATCCTTGCGCTTGATGCTTAATATTACCCGTATAATGGCGTTGTTTAGGGTTAGGGAATTTAAAATGTCTGTGTTCCCTAGACTGGTGGCACACTACACAGTGAATCCGAAAGAGTAGTAGTTATATATTTACAACACTTTAAAAAATTGCTTTTTTGGAAAATTCTGCACCTGAAGTGAAAGGTTTTAAGACGTGTCAAAAAACGTCTAAATTGGCAACTCAAACTACGAAATTGTGAGGGCAATTGAAAAACGCTGGTCTAGATGTAAAACAGTGAGATCACAGTAAATATAGTAAGGCTTTCTACTACTCCAAGTAACTGGCTGGACAATGTAGCAAAAATTATCGTTTCTCCTTGGCCTTCTGTCCCACTCCAACCACTAGTCTGTTCTAATCGTCACGTCTTGCCAATGTCGTGGCACCTTCGCGAAAATGACAAGTTTCGTTCGTCCTGTGTAATCGGGACATGTTTCGTATTTTTAATGCGGAATAGAATGGATGAAATTTCTCAAGCCGACTCAGAAATGTTACGCTAATGGTTGAATTGCGACGATCACGAAGGGAGTGAATAAGGATACAGTTTAAAATATGACTTTGTTTTCAAACGATCGAGCTATTTTTGACCTACGCGACGCGCGGTAGTTAGCATCTATCGCGCTCCCCCCATCTAGTTATAGATGGAAGCCATCAAACCAGAAGTGGGGATAGTGATCGGCTTGTTTTGATAAAAAAAAAGGAGCTTCGTGTTGTATTTTGATCGAATTTGAGGGGAAGATATCGGGGTGTCCAAAATGACGAATCGTCGGTTCCGATGAACTAAACCGGAAGTGTCATTTTTCGGCTTCAAATGTAGTCGTGCGTTGGGGGCTCCCCGTTTTTCCAACAAAAAAAAAAAGATGACGGGCTACCGAAGGGTGAATTATTACGAGCTGTGCCGTCTGTGCACTTCGAACGAAGGCATCAAACTGCCCATATTCAAAGATGAAGGTCGCAATCGTCAGCTGTCGAGCAAAATTCAATTGTGCTTGCGCCTTCAGGTAATTTAATTTGTTGATCAAATTCGCTGAAGTGTTCGATCGTTAATGACAATATTTTGGTATCGATCCGTTTTTTTTTCTTCGTGTGTGTTGCGCCTTCCTTTAAATTTGTATTGGTTTTCAGGTTAGCGAAGCTGACTCTTTGCCTAAGTACATTTGTTCGGTCTGTTTGGAGAAATTGGAGTGTTGCTTTGAATTTCGAACGAGTTGCGTGAGCGCGGAGGTGATGCTGCAGAGCTACGCCAACGCTCTCAAAAACAATGCTGATTTCCAGCGGGAAGGAATGGTCAGTTACGTTGATTGCCTTCTTGAATTGCCAATGTTTTTTTTTTTGCATAACAACTTGCGGTTTGGAAATAACATACTAATTTAAAGGTCGAAGGCTAAAGAAATCTGTGCCTTCTGTACCGACTTAAGGTACGGAGAAAGGCCAGTGCGATACGTGGACCGTACATTAACTGCCTTCTTGAAGTATCATGATGTAAACAACTGTTAATTCGCCTATAGGCATTTTATGAGTTCCATTAAACTACAGGAAACGTGGAAATGGGTCGAGAAAGACCTTTTGGCGTCTTAGAATACTAGCTCATGTGTTACCAGTTCTACAATTGAGTGGCGGTGTAACCTCATGATATTCATTCGGCTTTGATCTTCATATTCATCCTTTCACTTCTCCAGTAGCCAGGAATGCGCTCTGGAATGTACTTTAGTGTGTAAGGGGCTCCCCTATATAGGGGGGTATGCCTGAAGGCCTTGGCAAAGGAAAACGCATTAACACTGTGTTCGGTGCCAGGTCACACAGGTATAGAAGAGAACTAGGAGACTGACAAACTGGCGAGAGAGCCAGAGAGATCTGTGCTTCTCATGGGAGAACGTGAGCCCTTCGTAGGGATCACCAAAAGCCACTTGAACGAGGAGTTTGTACTGTGTATTTGCGAGCGGCTGGCTACAGTGCGCCTCGAAGTGCTTAGGGTCCCTCAGCTGTGGCTGGAGGAAGTTGCAAGGATGAACCTCACGGTTGTCTTGTGATTTGTACGAGAATGGTGAGCACATCCCATCAGGGAACACCGAGGGGGCTCATGTACGCCCACATTATAGGTTCATTTGGGGGTATTCCCAGTTGCGTCAAAATGTAAAACAAGGGGAGGGGGGGTCCTCACAGACCAATATGTTGTTTGTTAGTAGTTCTGATGTTGGCTTAGATTCTGATACTGGTCTACCTCTAACATTCTAGCGTGGAAAACATCATTTCTCACAATTTTAATATCTTGAATATGTCTGCAATCTCTGTTTGTGGAGCGATGATCTTGGTTCCTGTTTGTCTATTGTACCGAATCAATACCTTCAACTGGAAGCCACTAATGTTGGGGATATTGCGATTCGGGATGGTGTGGCGTTGATTATTTGGCTATGGATAAGATTAGCTTTATCTTATTTGCTACATAAGAATATACCTCGTACATTTTTGTTGAATAATTGCCAAATTTTGTGTATTCAACCTCGAATAACCAAAAAATAACGTTTGGGAAATTGAATTTGGGCTGTAAATTTCTCAGGGCCACCCTTTTCAGTAGCGTAAACACACTTGAAGTCAACATACACAATGCCACCAGTTCTTTAAAGTTGTGGGCTCATCTGTCCTTTGTAATGTTCTTAGGTTTATATTAAAGACAGCCGCTATGACGAAGTTGAAGAGCAGGAACCTCAAGAGGAGACGAAAACGAATGACATTACCACTGCTACGGATGAAGAACAAAGTTCTAATCATCCAGGTCTTCCTATGCACCTTGACAGTTTTGCCAGTCTGGTGGAAGCTGCTACCATTCAGATCATTCCAGATATTCACGACACGGTTAGTACCAAACTACTTTTTCCATTTCCATGGTTATGTAGTTGGCCAAATAGAAAAATTGAGTTTTCTTCATGTCGCAAGAGTCCGAAATACACCATTTGGCAAAATGGTCTGTTCGTGGTTTTCGAGAGGTTGACCGACCGAAGGCTAATAAGGATATGGATGCCTCTGGGTTCTGTCTCTCTCTATCACTATTGGTTCTTGCACCGTTAACTCCTGTTCGCTCTGCATCTGGCTGGGTTCTCACTGTGGCTGATTTTCACTTCGTTCAGGAGCAGCTACAGGGGTGTGGCACGGGTCCTCCATCTGCTTTTGAGCCAAATAAGCCTTGAGAGTTTGCAATTGCTCTGCATGGTTCGGTTACCTGATCGAAAATCAGACATCCAGTTGTACGTGGAGATCGACTGAGGCCTGACATGGCCTGGTTGATGAGTCTTCAGTGATCCTGGATGTCCAGGTAGTATCTGAATCCTGCACTGACTTGGCAGCTCAAATATGATGGCAGTGGTGGAAGCTTTTGGATCGGGGGCAGGGAACATCAGAGTCGCAGTAGGGGCGGGTGGATTCTGGTGAGGTGTGTGGTGTATGGCAGGTGCTGAGAGGATACGTATGCTGGGTGTGTCAGCTGATGTTCCCTGATGTTTCACCACCTTCTCATTACTCAGGTGGTATCTGAACTGGTGATCGTTCTATCGTGGAACATCCTTTCATCCTTCTTTCCTGTCCCTCTCTCAATCCTTCTATCCCTAGAGCCAGCATAGGGCAGTCTAGGCGCCCTTCCCATTTCCTTAATTATTCTTTGTTTAGTTCCCTTTTTCTGACTACCTCAGACCCATTTACGGTGAGATTTAAAAACAAAAAAATCAATTGCTGAGGTGTGACTGTGAGCGTCTCTTTTTCGGCTCTAAATCGCTTTCTGATCTACTTCGTATTTATTATTTTCCTCTTTCCAAAGAGAAAGGCTGCCAGTAAAAGTTCGGCGTGCTCAAAAATTCAAATGGCTCGTTTTACGAGTAAATTGTTCTCACTCTCCCATTTATAGAATGCTGATAATAACCTATTTGCGTCTCAGAAAAAATGAAAAAGGAAAGCTAATTTCTCTGGGACTAAAATAATGGAACTGTTTGACAAAAAGTGGCCCTAACGTGCGGGTCTTGCAGATGGAGCTAATGAATGTAGAACCATCAAACATGTGCCTCTAACAAAATATAAGTAAACGTGGGCTGTCGTTGATTAGCAGGACGTGGTTCAACACGAAGAAGACCAAGAAGGATCTGAAACGTCGAATCACACTATCACACTGCCCAGCATGGCGCATGAAGTTGTGCTTCTGCATTGCGACCCGAAGGATGACGGGAGCGACAAGGGACCTACTATAATTGGGCATATAGAACCTGGGGAAGATGAAAGGTAAGCCTTGATGTCTCATTTGTTCTGTTGTCCGAGTTGAACCCTTTTAACTACTTTTTGGAAGGACAGCCCCCCTCCCCTACCCCTTTTAATGGTGAGGTTTATTTTTTCCGTATTGCATTTATTGTTTGAGACCGTTACGTAGCAACATTATTATTACATACAGTCGTTGGTGTCTTCATAATGGTTGTAATATAAAATCATGCATTACTGTTCATCGAGATTGGTTGAGAGGTCAAAAATGCGTCGAGGGTTGGGAGATGGGTTGAATCCTTCCGTCACAAGCGGATTGGGGTGGGTGAGGTTTTTGCCGACAAATTTTGCAACGGTTGCCTGCAGAAACTCAGATGGGGATGCCATTTGGAAGTCCGTGTACACCGTTGAATTGTTCGCTTGTGGAGGGACTGGACAATATTTTTTTGTAAAGTGCCGTTTTGGTTTTCAAGGGCGCTTGAATTGACTGTAAAAGCAGGTGCCGCAAATCGAAAGTGCATTAGATTTGTACATTAAGATATCCACTGTCATTGCGGTATCAGGGTGATTCAGAATCGGAGCTAGCTGCCAAGTCCTAATTTTGGTGCGCTTTGTGAGCTCTAACATGTGCTTGTGGTAGGTGAGATGGTGATTTAGAGTAACACCAAGTTTGACAGACGTGGATTTGGGAAGGACGACGTTATCGTAAATTATGGGATCCACCAGGAACTTCCTATGTTTGTGAAGGTGATAGAGAGACGGACTTACGGGAGTTTATCTTCAGGCACCACTGGCTCAATTTTTCTGTATAGCCTTGTAATGCTCGGGTAACCTACAGTGGGTCATTGGTAAAAGCAAAGAATATGGACCGCTCCCTCTAATAAGGCAATATATCGATATATCACGACCGAAATCAGGTTATCGATATGCACGACATCGTAGGCTCTGGCACCATGTTTGAAATTAGAAATAACGACAGCTGTACGAATATGCCAATTATTTAATGTTCATTATAATAATTCATATACCCTGTTATATAATTATTTTAAATGTACAAAGACTATGAAAAGGAGTGAATTCAATGAAATTAAGAATGGGTATATGAAATAAATATGAGATAACTAACGGACACATATCGATACATGCGTTATCAAGCGGTCGGTCCCTATTCTTTGTTTCACCCAGGGTCATTTTGCTTGAAAGTGAGAGCGAAATCATCGCCATACAGTCTCACTAAATCAGGTTCGTTCGAGAAGGGGATGCTGGCAGGAGAAATGCGGTCCTAGGACTCTTCCTTGTAGCGCAGAAGCAGTTATTTGAGGAGATGAACGTTGACAAAAGCCAAAAAATTCAGCAGGGCATGATATTCAAGTTTAATTAAAAGCCAAGCACGGCACACACTTTCAAATGCAGACAGCCTGTCAGGTTAACTATGAAAGGCGTCCTTGATAAAGACGTTATTATCGGTTGCATGAAAATGATTCTCAAATTGATTCGGGAACAAGATAGATCGTGTACCTGAGAAATTTCTTGAAATGTCTACTGAGTTTTGCAACTCAAAATTAATTTGAAAATTGTGTCCTTAAAGAATGAAGTCTCCATCTAAGTGGTAAATGGACGGTTCTGGCAAGATGTCGCTAAGAATTGTTTTAAGAGCTTTCCTTAAGAGCGAATTTTCCTCTTTTTACTGAATTTTTCATCACCCTTTTCCTTTTCTTAACAATTCGTAATAACGAACTCGATTTGCAACGATTTGAGCTCGATTTCTTAACTTTTTTTGGGTGTACGAAGTAGAAAAGAAAGTTATGGCATTGGCCGAACAATTTTACTAAAGACTCTAAATTTTACTCTTTATATAAAGACCACGACCAACTGACTGACTCCAGTACTGACTTAACGGCCAGACGATGATGTCTTTACATCGAAAGCGCTTGCCCACAGTAACTCACAAGCCAGAGGAGACGGACTCACCTAACAGGTACGTTAACTTTAGTAATTTTACTCTAGTTCCCTTCAGGTCTTAACGTTTTAAGGCCTTTTTTTGTGCAATTGAGATTGTGGGACTGTCTATGATGATATTTAGCCAAGTCAGCAAGCATTCGGTTTTCACGACCTGGAGTGCCATGAAGAATGATAACGGGCGAGAGCGATCATATTTCTGAGACAGTTTCACACCTTACCACTTTCATAAATTCAAGATGTTGAAAATAATTTTGAGCTTTCGGTTTTTTAGAACAACCACCATTCACATGGAAGAGTTTCTGAAGATGAAATGCAGTGATATAAATAAAAACCACTCTGAGGAAGAGGAGTACGTTATGTTCGAACCTAAAAGAAACGAAGAATTGAAAGCTTCGTTCCAATGTAACATATGCTTCAAGCAGTTCAAACGGAAAGAACATTTATACCAGCACAAGAAACTTCATACTGGTAAGAATCACGTTTTTGGTTTGTGCGTGATGGTAAAATAAAAGTAGTGGGTGCAACGTAACAATGTAAGGTTTTGACCACAATGGATAGAAGACGTCTGTCCATTCCTTTGTGGGTTTGTGCTGAAATAAAACAAGTTTTCATCGAAAGTACCTCGAGTCTGTGGATGTATTTGGGGTCTTTAAAGGTGGGTTGAGACGTGCGAGTTCTTTGCCTCTCGACAGCAAATTCGCAAGTGTTGTCTCCGTGAGTGGAGGGAGCTCTCCGAGAGTAAGTAATTTTGCATCTCTCTCACTAACGTTAACGTTTTGCCGTTACTCTCTGTAAGTGCTCGCAGAAAGACAAAAACGTTTGTGATACTGAGAGTTGGTAGGTAGATTATCTGATAATCGTGGCCAAACTCATTAAAAAGTGGAATCAGGAGGTACGAGAACAACCTGATTCCTGTAAGAAACCTAACACTGGCGTTGTAGAGTGAAAAAAAGGAGAAATTTCCGAAATGATTAGGAAATTACACGAGTTAAGAAATCGGGTCAGTTTATTTGACTAATATCGTTAATGCAAAGGAACGCTTCAAAATGGAAGCCGTTTCCTTTGTGCTACATAAATAGGTTTATTGTCTTGAAGGCAATGGCGAAGAAAAAGATCAGGAGGAATGAATCACTTCTGAAATTAGACTGAGATTTGAAACACGACCCGAAAAGTTTGAGTCCCTGAAATATTGATGACCCGAGTTACAACACGGCAGGGGACGAGAGTTATCTGTGAAGTGAAGAAGAAAAAGTTGACCTGCCCCCCCGCTTCTAATTCTCTTGCTTCCTTGGTTTCCTTTTCGCGGGTCAACTGTCCTTGGCCAGCAATAGCAAGTTTCGTCTGGGCTAGGGAATCATCTCGGAGTTTTTGAAGTGGTAGCTGTAGTCTTGACGATAACGTACCAAAAACTCGAGTTTTTCGTATTTTTCTCGGAAATAGCTCTATCGATTTTGATCACGCATTGAAATTATCTTCTACTAATTAATATCCAACTTATTTCTTCTCTATAAATATATCCGTGATAATTCGGCGAACGGAGGCCTATGAAGAAAAAATGGCGGGTTTTCACTTTTTGTTGCAAAACGCCTTTAACAATGTTTACCAAATTCGCAGGATGTCTTCAAGTAATCAATTCTTACACAGTTTACTCAATAAATGTTCTTCTGACAGTCCATTGAACAAAGATAAACCCCGAAATGCGTCTTATTTCCAAAACTGAACGGAGAGAAGCCATGATATCACGGACAAGATTTATCTAAAATTATTTTATCGTTTCCCCAATTCTTAAACGACTTCGATCAAAAGGTTATTCTCTGCTTACTAGTACCTTCATATTGTTCTTGTGTATGTAGCTGGTCTCGAATTGTGGGAAGTTGTGCGTTTGCTACGCACTAGATATTTACTGTAAGTTTTGGTATTTGCTTATCTGAATTGATTGAACCTGACGGCGTATTGTTCTCTGAAACCATACGTTGCACAAAATCCAAGCTGCATGGGAAAATCAGATTTGTGGTTTTTCTTCTGATTTTCTCAGAAATGGATCTAACGATTTTTAGTTAATTCATAGGGTATCTTCGGCTCTACAATACCTATGCATGTTCCTATGACAGTCCATTACTCGGAGATAACAAACCTAATGTGCCAAAAATAGTGTTTTTTGAATATTTTCAACATTGTCGCAGTAACTGAATTTGATCAATCGGGTATCTTTGCATCATGTCGTGACTAGTCACTTTATCTCAAAAACGTTGAAATCTCTTCTCTTAAACTCGGCGTTTTGGTTTCAGGCGAGCGGCCCTTCAAATGCGCTCATTGCGTGAGAACGTTCAGTCGAAAAGAGCATCTTGTCAGACACGCCAATTCCCACACGGGAGAAAAACAATTTAAATGCGACATCTGCTACAAAAGTTTCAGCCGAAAAGACAATGTGCGCAAACATAGGAAAACTCACGACACGGCCGGTCCGTACCGGTGCGAATTTTGTGGCATGCAGTTCACCGTTCGCCCGTACTACGTCATGCACAAGAACAAACATAAAGACGGTTCGTGCGCCACCGAAATGAAAAAAGTCGAAGACGGTGAAGAAGAGACGACCCCTTTTGAAATGAGCGATGAAAACGCCGAAGTTCATTCGAACGACAATTTCACCTATCAACAGGTAACGTCCAGCACGTCCACCTCAATACTCGAAAAGGCCCTCAAATCCGAAAATTTATAATTCAATTACCTCAGATGCTTTGTGTTTCGATTATTTCGTCGGCCGTACAAAACGTAAGTCTTGAGGTGGACAGCTTTTGAAACAACTCAACATCAACTTGTACGCATGTCCTTTAAGTTTCAACTCAGTTTCGTCGAAATGTCGCTGTATCTTCCACGAGTTCCTTTTAATTTTATATTCGAAATCGAACATGAAACCATTGTCGCACCAAATGGTCTTTTAAAGACATGAACTACCGCTCCAAAAGTACTTTTTTCCTGTACTTTGGCGAGTGAGTCTATTATTTATTGAATAGTTGTTAAGATTCATTTTAAATTGTTGCATCGAAATTTGTTACGAAATGTGGATCGTTCCTCGCGATTTCAAACGATTTTCAATTATTGGGATCAATCGGGTGTTCGTTCTTCCACTTAGTGATCAGTGTTTCAGCGTTGTACTTTCAAGTTGCAGTTTTTTCTCAGCCGGGCCGTGCCTCAATTGTATTTCAGGGCTCGTAAATTCTGTGTGGACGTCGTTCAACTCGTTTGCTCCTGTAGAAGTCCCCCTCCCCACCACCATCGTCTCCTTTATAGGGCATCTGAGCAATAATCCTGCCTTTTCCACGACCTTTCAACTAGAAAATGTCACTAGAAAGGGAGAAGTGAATCAAATCTCGAGGATGTAGCGTGTAACCCAATCCCCAATTCCATCCACAGCTTTCCTTTAGTCGACCCCCATCACTGTTGTTTCCCGTTTCAGGCCTCCTGCATAGGGATTCTGTGTTGAAAGGTTTGAAAAGAATCAAGCAAGGATCACGATTTAAGCGGTTTAGATAGGGATAGGGTTGGTTGGTTTCAAGGTGCAATATTCAGAAGCTCCTTGGTCCGTCCTCTAGTCCCTTGGGACTGTTGACGAGTTCACTGACATGTTGCAAAAACTTTTATCTTACATAGAGGCAATCCGAGGTGCTGGCACCTTAGGGGATCCTGAAACCTCAGAAATTTCGAAATTCAAACTAGCGTTTCTTCGATGAACTACACACAAGATAACATGGTCGAGTCTATATTCTGAAATGCAGTCAGCTTTAAGTCTACTCCAGCCGATACAGGCACTCCAGAAACGCCATTAGGAGTTGGGTTACGTCTGACAAGGTTCAATTATGTGCTCACTCCAGTGCATCTTGCAGGTTGCTTCTAACACCTATTGCTACCTCCTGAATAATGCTGTTCTCTTCTGTTTCGTCTCTTACTATATGTAGGACTCCAATTCTAGAGCCAAGAGATGGATCTCTCTCTGGCTATCACTTTGTCTCGCAGCGATTTGCTGCCCGCAATAGGCATTAAGTGAGTCAACGAACACTTCTGCCGTATACAGGAATATTTGCTCGGGTATGTTGTGGTTATCTCACGAACTATTCTTTTTCTAATTCTACAGGCGTTTGTTAGGCCCACATCAGGGGAAATCCGTTCCACTTCTTTCCTCACCTCTGCAGAAGTCACGTTAACCTTATAAGGGCCGTGTCACTCGTGGTTTATTTGTTATGTTGTACTAGTGACAGCTCAACGCACTCACACGGCAAAAGCCACCCCACCCTCACAGGTATGGGAGGTATTAGTTACTTTTTAGTCGACGTGGATAGAAATGATTGTTACTGCATCCTCAGTGCTCTTCTCCAGATCACTCAGTAGCTACAATCCCGTACCTCTAATTTTATGCCTTGTCTCCGGCAGGGAAAATCACTGCGACTTGTTCAAGGACAATTGTGTAATATCTGTAATTCGTACACACTAAAACAAATTGCGTACCACCGCACATTGTACACACAAGTTTTACTTTTATTGATTTCAATCGATCTTTTTTCCTCATAAGTAAATTTTGTACATATTTTGTACATTAGTTGTATATAGATTGATACTAGATGTGTTGTAACGTGTTTTTCGTTGGTTTCTGTAGTAGTTTATATTGTAGGAGAGAAGCTACTTCCGAAATTGATGTTTCTTCTTCTAAAAAGCAAAAACTAATTGGTGTGAAATCTCGTCTAATTGTATCTTTGTAATTTCTTTGTTTTTGTGACCCGCTTAGCTCCCGTACATTTCAACTTGTATCTTTTGCATCGAATCGTCTCAAGCGAAATATTCAAATTTAAGACGACGAAGGCTTTTCGTCTCCTTTGTAGTTTATTGTTGTAGATCGTCGGAGGAATTTTTAGAAATGGTCACGGAATTAGTAGCCTAGCGAATAATTGTAGCTTCCATTTTGCCGGCTTGTCATAATTTATTACTAATTGTACGAAATTGTTTCTGAAATGTGAAGCCCGAGGGGCGGACGAATTTAATTTTTGTGGAACGCCGTAGATTAAGCCTCTTGAGGAGTGTACATGTTGATTACCTAGTACTATTTTTTTGAACGTGAAATGATAGTTCAAGTCTGGATTCTGTCGAAAGTACAAAGACTCGTTTGGATATCCGAAGGCACCCGCTACAGCTGTTTACTTTTAAAAAGGAAAATTATGGTCGGCAGTTTGTTGTGAAAAAGAGGAAGATAGTGTGTGTGCCTTGATTTCAAAATGGTCTCAGCGTCATTTTCGAAGTGGTGGTGTTGGGATGGGATATGACTCGATCAGGTGGTGCTATGCTTGGTAGTGATCCCTCGACCTAAGTGTTTCGTGTACTCCAATGAACGCAGAAGCTGGTTGATGCACGCAAATAGGCAGTGAATTGCGACCTAGGGTAGGGTTTAATCACAGTGTGCGTCGACCATATTTTGTGCTATCTATTACCAATCAAGTGTTGTTTGGCTCATTCATTCCATTCATGGCACTACTAGATTGCCTCTGAAAGACATGTAGAGCAGGGAAGTGGGCCCTGAAGATCGAATGCTCGAGACCTCTTCCTCTTAACATTGAGGCGGTCTTTGAACCACTAGGTCCTTGGTGCACTCTGCTAGCCACAAAATTGAAACGATGTTTAATAACTGGCGCTGGATAAAAGCAAACACTGCAGCATTGATGTTGCTCCAGATTTCGTCAAGGAAGATGCCAATGCAGCGTCTCAGCTATGTTTCTCCTGTGCTTCGATAGAACTTTGTGGGGGATCGTCTTACGCTTATGAGTGCCAAGTTTTCAACTATCACAAAAACTTACTGCGCTAGGTGAATCGGCATTAGAAAAACCGAGGCGTTATACAAACTAGTTTTTTTTCCAACATCCTTGAACTTAGGAGAACGTTGAACGAGCCAGTTTCTTACAGGGCATCAGACTTAAATGCCAACAGCTCCACTTTTCTATCAATGATTCTCCATTGTGCGGAGGGGAACAAGAAACCACGCGCTACATCACTGTAGTTCCTACGACAATGAGCGAAGGTTGTTCAAAGAGCAGTCAAACCTTCCAACCTTGACTGCTCTAACCAAGCTTATGACAATCTCCCCGGTTCGCAAAGAAGATGCTCCCTTTGAGCCTTGTCAACCTAGTAAATAGTTAGATCGAGTGAAAAACCAAGTGCAACACTCAACAGCGTTGAACCAGAAGACTAGCTAAATGACACCCTATCGTACCTTCATAGGTTTTGGTTCAGTGGATGCCTGCGAATGTCCAGGCAGGCGTGTTTTGCATGATACTTGTCATAAAAACCCAAATCTTCGCTCTCCACTATGTGGATTGGGCTGCACCAACTGCCTGTCAGAAAAGGCTTTAAACCCCTTCTAAAACTCTGACCCCTAAGTTGAAATTAGGTAGCGTCTGCTACTGAGCCAGTGTTTCATGGTCATACCACTTAGTCTCTATCACTGAACCCTACACTTCTGTAGACAACAATTTACCTCTCCCAAACTGATAGTGCCATCTCAAGGTTGTGCTGTGGTGCCTTTAGTCCAAGTCGGTCATCTATCAAAACATTGAAACTGTTACAAGTGACATACTTTAATTCGTTGTACGTGTATATTGAGCCTAATTTGTTGTTTGAAAACAACTTTTGTACAGCCATTTTGCTTGTGCACAAACCCCCAACGAATGTTTCGATTATTTCTTCTTGCATTGTGAAGCAAGTCCCCTATTAGACCTAATTGTCGATTTTCATCGTTTTTGCAACTGATTTGCACAATATTTCTTCTGGCAATTGTTGTTTTCTTTAAAATATTATTTAAATGAACCCTTTTCGTAGATTATTTTTGTAGCTAATTTTGTTGTAATTGAGTTGACGCAGTTTTTACATATTTAAGTTCTAGTCCGATAGAAAACGTCTAGTCATTCTGTCAAAACGCAAGCTGCGTCATAAGTTCGTGGCGATGCCTACTCAGGGTAATTTAGTTCAGTGGAGAGTTACGGTGGGGAATAGGTACGAAGTATTTTTGCGTTAACTTGTGTGACAAGTAAGGGTGACACAAGGCCTTACTTCATTTTATCTGTACTGACAATGGTGTAAAAACTAAAACTGGTTTACAAATGTAAAGTTTCCGTAGGCGTGAACTACGTTTACTCCCCCATTTCATAATAATCTGTGCTTCCTGGTCACTTGTATAGTTTCCTCTCTGGGTCTGTCTCTTAACCTATCGCCCAGAAGACAGTGTTCCATGTAATTGAATGAACTGGAACTTAGGGTCCTGGGTTGGAAGTGAGATGTGCTTGAAGGTCCAACGTTGCGTGCTTCCAGTACAGTTCCAGTCTAATTCTACATTACGTTAACAATGTAGTAATTGTCTACCTTCCCCTGTAACTGAGAGAGCATGCTGACAGTGAATGTTCTGGAAGAGCAGTGAGCTGTAGAGCTCTTTTGCGCTGTGTAGGCATTGCCATGTATTCTAAACCCAAGTGACGTGTTTTTACTATTAAGAGTATATTAGTTTTTGTCGATTGTTGATATATCCTCAAAGTCACACATCGATGTGCCACATTGAAAATTACAACTTGGGGTTTCGTTCGATTTCCCTCTGTAGTGAACTTTGTTTTGGGTTCTCCCCTTGTCACAAAAAAACCATACTAAGGCGAGTGTATGTGTGTACGATACGTTATCTATGTGGATCATTTGTAAGTTTATTATTTGTTATGACTGAGCACCGTGTGTTTACCCCACCAACGTGAAGTGTTTCCAAGTGTCAAATTTGTAGCTATATTCCTGTTATTTTTTGAAAGGATTTTCTTTAAGTGGCTGTTCTCTTCTATATCAGCCAGCGATGCTGTGTACGGCCCTCTAGTTTTCTTGTAGCATGTTAGGGACGATAGAAAAACGCGGCAAATTATTACGCATTATTATTACTCTTGGACAGTGTGGAAGTTGACCATGACGCTGTCCCATCCCATTCGATTCAATATCGAAAAACACTGGAGAGGCTACAGGAGACTTGCTTAATGACAACCTGCCGTATCTCCACACGCCTGGGTTTGCTGGAATCCTGAGGGAGTGCTCTCCCATGCTACAGAAATTGCAGGATCCATGACATGCGACTGATATCTTATGAGTGTTTAGAAACAGTAATTTTGATGAGGACGCGGACCTTGTATCTATGAACAGGATTGAGAGAAAATGTCTGAAGCATATCGGCTCAAGTTTCATATTCAGCCAGTCTGCGGGTGACTGGTGCGCCAAAATAAGAGTATGCACACAAACTATAGTTATTATAGTGATCAAAACCCTCAAAAAAAATTCTTAAACGCTGCTCTAACGATTTTGATTAAATTTGTAGTATGGACATCCCTGGGGAAAATAACGAGAACAGCCAGTGCATGATCAACAACGTTATCGCACAATTGACGCTGTTACACTCCTCCAAGACCCATCCCATTCATCGAAATGATGGAACTTGACCTGACTTCAATCGAACAACAAAATTGATTTTTTCTAGGCTTATTGACACGAAGCAGTAGCAAGTAGAACTGACGAATTGTTGGAGCGAAACGGGAGACATAGCGGGAAATGAGCTCACTACATTAACTAACGCTAACTTTTTCTTTATGTCTGCCAGATTTCGTTAAAATACCTAGGAAACGATACCAAACACATTGTGAGTGTGATAAAATCGCCCTTTGGTTTTTGGGTAATTTTTTCAACCATTTTTGCCCATAACCATGGGTTTTGTCCATTGGGATTGCCAAAGATGGGCTCAACTAGATCCCAATTGGAATTTTTTAGACCACGTTAATGACAAAATATGGTCTGGACTGTAGATGGTGGACAGACGTTGCAGATTTGGTCTATCTCATAGCCTCGTTTGCGTTGTATTAGCGGATGAATTGGCGACTTATGCCATTTTAGATTTTAGTGGTTTCACAAATGTGTGCGATTGCTTCAGAAATGTAGGGATGAGAGAACGTTTCCCAGCAGTCCTTGAAAAAACCCAGCCCATGCAGTCATTCTGTGCTTTGGCGAGTATTAGGGGAGTGCCAACAATTTCGAATCACAGCAGGCTTCTCTAAGTTAAAGGGTGTGAGTGGGGGTAGATATGTACCGGCAGTCCTTCGTAATGTGCAGTGTTCGTAGCACAGCAGTTAACGTCTAAGACCTCATCCCGATGAACTGCACTGGTTCACAAACATTGTATGTGACAGATTGTGTCAACTGCCGTTGGCTTCTTCACAAATGCGTTAATACCAGTCTTATTCAAATTCTTCGAGTGTCGAGTTTGCAGCACAGTGGTTTGTTAATGTTAATTCCGATGATGGATGTATATCGTTGTCCTTACTGAATGATGGGTACCTGTACACTGTAACCTGAGGATGGTGCTCTACTGACTGCTGCTGCGCTTACTGCAGAAGCCTTAGAGTTTGTCTCATCAAATCAGGCCTGCAACAACAGCTTTTCTGTCGTCTCACTGCCATTAGCAGATACATCACTACTGTGGCATTATATTTGAATTTGTCTTTTGGAAACATTGTCGCTTTGTCCTACACTGTAAATATGAGTCGTCATCCAAACACGAGACCATCAAAGTTGACTGAGGAAGGCGTATTTGTGCTCTCTCTCTCTCTCTCTCTATCTCTGTAGCAACCATCTCTAAGTTAACCTGTTGGTGCCGGACACCAAGGGCTCAGTCGAAGCTGTGCTTTGACAATGAGGCAGGATCCTCAGTATCGCTATAAGTTAGCAACGAAGCCCTTAGCGTCGTGCTGTCTCAGCAGCTTAATTTCGTTACTGTTATTATCGACACTCATCACCAGTTCCTTTTATTGTACGAGTAGTTAGTCAATGTGGGGGTTTTCAACAGTTCTAAGCAACTCAAAAGTTATCTCGTGTGGTTTACGTGCAATATTATTTGTGCACACTTCATGTTCACATTTCCTTGCAATATTACAAATTGAGTGCAGTAAGAACCGATTATTCGAAAAAGTACAATTTGTTGTCATTGATTTTGTGCCATGTGTATTGTATTTGTATGTATGAATCTTCCTTTATGTGGAAATATCGTCGTATTTTATTTTTGAACCACTGCCGTTTCAGTGCTAGAGATGCTCAATATGTTGTAACGTCGAAATATGTCTGCAAATCAAAAAATGGTGTACGAAGCAGGTAATCATTAAAGACAGTTTAAACTCCAGTACCTGAGGTGAATGCTGAGTCTTGTTTCGAGGGGGCGCGCTACGTTATGCAATGGCAACTATCCAGGCCTGATTCAGTATCTTCGTCGGGGCAATAGTTTCCTGGGGTGTAGGGACGCCAGCTCACTAGGCGCACAGGAAGACTATATACGAAGCTTATTGACAGACTCACTGACAAAATGTCAGGACCTATTTCGCTCAGTTTTGTGCAGGGTCTGATGGTTGGCTCTTTAGCTGGGCAAAACAAAAAAGGCCATATTACAATAAGGAGAAAACTGCACTAAACTTCATTCCTAGTTCCTATTTGGGTTGGGTAATTTTGTAGCACAAGAGGATGTTGTATATTGATTCCAGGGGGAATGGTAGAGAGGGCCTTATGGCCCTAATTTCCCCTGGTGGATAAATAAAGATAATTAATCAATCAGTCCTGGTTCCTATATTCCTATCCGGGCCTTGCGACTTCAGAACAATATGGAACTGCGGTATGGTTTGTGGCGAAGCGTACAGTCCACACTGATTCCACCCAGTTCCAACGTTCCTGAAGTAATGGTGCCCAGTGAAAGTTGCTAAGTCTTCCTGTATTTGCAACTTCCCGGCGGGATTTGCGTTAATGCAGGAAGGGTTTCAGTAGTCTACCTCGTGATTGTACTTGGAACCTCTCAACCACACCTCGTTTTCCACACTTTGACTAAGGGTGTTGGAATCCTCTCACAAATAATCGTTGCCGCCTTTCGTGCAAGTGTGCGAAATTGTCGAGCGCTTGAGAGGTTCTCAGATCTTCACATTTCAAAGGTTTTCATCGAAACGTTTGTGTGAATAGTTCCTAATGACATGACATCAATATAGAATTTTCATACGTGAGACAATGACTAGAGCAGCACAATAAGTTCTAAACCTTACAGCGAACATCTATTGTAGTGTTTTTTTCTTTATAAATCCCTCTTATATGACACGAGGGTTCTCTAAAACTCTTGTTGGTAGTCCAATGATAGTAGAATAACAGTTACAAAAATTATGGATATCCTACAAAACTTTCCAGAATCGCAACTCTTGCAGTTTCTTTTAGTAATTTTATTATGGCACATTCCCTATAATTCCAGAACTTACAAACGTGAACGTTTCAAAACCAAAAATCCCCCTGATTGGTTCATTAATTACCTGCACAATGGAAGTCGCGACATGAATAGGTAAATGCTGATACCTTAAGTCCTACCAGTTGCCACACTGGGCGGTTGAAGTTCATAGAAACTGTATGGATTTCATTAGTTGCTAGGCTGATAAAAATAGCTGAGGAAAATTGTGTTATGTATCCCACCCGAGTTTAGTGACGCACGTGCTGCCCCTATGCAGGATCGCTTGAGGTCTTGGAAAGTTGTGTTAATTGCCCACTCCTCTTCCAACCTAAGGGATGCTCCTACCTAACAATGTTGCGCTTGTCATCCTCGACTGTTCTTCTTAAACAATCCGTAAATATATTTTGCATCTCTTATCACTGCTCGTTCCTAAACGAAAATTTGTACCGTTAATTTTTAGAAGCATTTTTGCACACAGAACTTCACTGTACGTACAAAACACGCCCCTTTGGATATCATTATCTCTCTGTTAACCTTGAAACGTCTCTTATTACCGCCAAAACCCTCACATGGTCACAATGCACCATGTCGCTGTTCATTGATTTACATGTTACGGAATAATAGTAACACGAATTTCTGATCTTGTGAAAGCTCCAGCGTATTTCACGGGTAGACTCTTCCAGCGTTGAATTTTCCTAGTACTTATTATTGTTTGAGAAGCGTTTGGTGTGGTTTTGGACTAGTTAACGAGCTGAATGCGCGAGACGTGCATTAGGTGTTGCGTATTAGTTTTGATTTTTATTTATCTCAGCGTTATTTCTTCTTTTTTTAAGTTGAAATGGAATGGCGTCGTATTTTTGAATGTGTATGATCTCACGATTCCGTATTTACTTGTAATAATTTTATGTTCGTGTGCCAAAATAAAACATAAATTGGAGGAATTAGACTTGTGTTATCATTTTGCCTTCATTGTTGGAGTATGGGGGGGGCTCATCACATGAAATGAAAATAAATTGTATTCTTCTAATAACAATGATAGTACAACTCATGTGAATTGTGACACTCAAAGCATACGAGTTTTGATAACCGTTCACAAGTCCACAGTACTTCTTGTGCCTGCATTGTTATTAAATTACAAAAACAACTAATCCCTACCTAATTCGTTCTCCAAAAATGTTTCCGCAGAAACGCGTTGAATGGAGATACAGCGCCCGTCGAGACAGAGAAGTTGTGTGTTGCTACGCACCACACATTTTGTTCTTTAAAATGGCTGTAACGATTTTGATTGAATTTTTTCGTAAAGACACCTCTAAATAACACAAAGGTATCATGAAATTTTCATTCGTGGGAAAAAGAGCACAATAAATACAAAATATTTCGGAGAAAATCGATTCTACCGAAGTTTTCTCCTTGTAAGCTTCGCTCGAATATCTGAGTGGTAGTCCAATAAACTACAATGATTGTTATTATCGCTTATTGATTTAAATTTTGGATTTTCATCCACCGCCGTTTCACTTACCATCATTTGTTACAGTTTTTACTCGATAGCTGGAAAAACGTTGACAGCCTCATGAATCCCCTGTGCACCGATTTCTGAATAATGGTAGCCATGAATAGGAGCATCTCTTGTCCCTGTGAAACTACTTCATTCCTCGTAAAATAGGATGTTATGTTTTACTTACGGCATTCAAATGAACTGACTGAAAAATAGATTGAATTAGTAGCTAAAGCAATATCTCGCACGTGGTGCATCGCCCGATTTTTTTTCGTATGCCTCTTAAAGCTTTTGTGTAGTGGTGGTTCAATCAACTCGAAGAATGGAAGAAAAATGCGTTATAAAAATTACTGACGCAAACAATTTCTTCAATGCACTGCTTTGAAGGGAGGACGGTGGTTACTTGTAAGAGCCTTTGTGGGTCCCACTGTTGCGTAGCTCCTTTCCAGAACCAACTGTCATGTCTCGCCTTTCATCAGCCTATCCCTAGCTGAGAGTACCTATATAGTGGTAATTTTCTTCATGTGATAGCACCGAATACTTTTGCTCGCGTCTCCGCTCATCAAACTGCCTTTTAAGAGCAACTCATGAAGTGAGCAGGGAGATGGAAAAAATCGTTTGCCTTTGGGCGCTCTCAACAATGGGAAGCCTCGTCCTACCAAATGGTGTTGACACTCGACGTAACGAATCTTTGCTCAGGAGATGAATACAGCTTATCTTAAACGAAAACAACCTGTGGGAATAGGAGTAATATTTCGGTGGTAGCTTCCGATAACTTCAGGTTACAAACGAAATCCCCTGCGTGCTGACACTGAAGGACGTTTATGAGTGAAGAAAAGGAGGGAACAAAGGTGTGAAACCAGACGGCCGTTGTTGGCAGGAGTATCCGTCACTGCAGCTCCTCACTCATCGGTATGGGGAAATTGTTGCACCACTAACCACCAGCTGACTTGTGAAATGAGCAAAATCAGCTGGAAGAATCCGACCAAGTCATTTTTGGAACTACCATTATCACGTCTCAAAACAGCAGTTAAGATTCGAGCTCTCTGCCTCATACACAAGGACGAGGGTGGTATCGAGTGGATAGGTTGAGGTTCATCCGTAGCACCATCTCTCCACAGCTTCTTGAAGCTGCCTGTAGCTGATGCTTGTCTCAAAGCTGAGTACGAACTGAATTAAAGTGAAAGGCAAGTCTCGATCAACCACTCTTCATTCATTTGAATGTACAGTACAGTCATAGGATAACTGTGGTAATTCTAGAACTAACTAGTGCAATCAAGTCCCTACTAAGGGCGCTTTTATTAGATCAAAACCAATCATTGGAACTGAAGAGCCATCTGACTCTCAAGATTCAACTCCCTCCCTCTAATTATGGATCCTTGGTCAGACAGAGGCTCAGTGCACAGCTGTGCTGACTGACTCCTATCAAAGGCAAGCGGTTCATCGTGGTCTTGCGGTAAGACGGTCGATTCATAATTCTCGGATTGTGGATCGAATCCCCGGCGCGATTGCCGTAATTTTTGCCTTAGTCAGCAGCTCTTCAAAAGCATCTCCAAATTTCCTTCCCCCCGTAACAATGGCGCCCAACTAGTGGTCGAATTTCTTCTTTCCAAGAAAAAGAAGAGGCCCCGAGAGAAAAATTAAAAAATTAAGAGAGAAAATAATGAGACGAGTTCTCGGGTCCGGGATTCGCTGACGCTGTGAAAGTTCCAGCGCGAAGGTGGAATGGGCGACGCGCCTACTACAATGCGAGGGAACGAAGACTTTCCTTGTAGCCTTTCTCGAATCAAAGATCGGATTTTCCGGGGATTCGCTCAACTCTCGTAAAATTCTTTCCCTAAAGAGTTCGCTCCAGGAGTAGCGGTTAATAGACGAGGGGGGAGATGTGCTGACTGACTCCTATCAAAGGCAAGCGGTTCATCGTGGTCTTGCGGTAAGACGGTCGATTCATAATTCTCGGATTGTGGATCGAATCCCCGGCGCGATTGCCGTAATTTTTGCCTTTAGTCAGCAGCTCTTCAAAAAGCATCTCCAAATTTCCTTCCCCCCGTAACACAGCGAATTGGCTGGCTTTAAATCCCGAGGGCCTCCAGCGCAGCACGCATCACACCGAACCGCCTCCCTGCAGTCATCCAAACCATGACTGTTGGAACCAGAAAATCAAAACAGCAAGGAAGATTAAAAAACAAAACAGTGATGTGTAGCAATTCACTCACTTGTTTAATTAGAGCATCATTCTGTATAATTCTACATTTTAAAAACAAAAAAAAATACAAAAAAGATGCTTTTTGTTTCTTTTTTATAGTCAAATCGTCCTCTGATATGTGGTCGTACAATAATTGACCTCGAACTGCACTAAGGAACCAAATAAAAAAAAACCCCTACGAGAGCCCATGTGCAACACGGCCGACCACTTCCAACCCCTTCGTTTTTCAGACAACTCCCTTCGAAAAACACATTCGAGCCTTAAAAAAAGATTCGGGTTTTCGTGAGTCTCAATGAAAAATAGTCTCCGACGCATCTTAGGAAAAAATTGTACTTCGACGTAGTCCAAAAATGATTTCTTAAATTTACTCAAATATACCAGTTAACGTCAACTTACGACTAATTACATTCCTATATGTAAATGATAGGGAAAGGGGGGGGGAAAGAGTGTGGTATGAGAGGAGATTCTTAAATGAACTAAACAAAAAGTGCCTGTTCCTAATTATAATTGTTTTTCAGACTGAAGCTTTCACTTCTCCATTTCAGTGGCTCATAAAATTACAGCCAAGTTATTGAGAACGTTATCAGATGGTGAATGGGACTTACTTTATAACCTTAAGGTTATAAGAACAGTTACGTGAAATGAACTAATAATAAATTACAGAAATAAAGGTTACAGGAAGTCGTCTAGTAACTAGAAAAAAAAAAACAAAAAAACGAACTAATCCATACAAAGTGGCAGATTTTATATTACATTGTACTACTCTACAAAAAAAAAAGTACTGAAACAAACAAAATGTACGTTGCTAACTTTCCTAACTTTAAAAAAAGGTCATTTCAACAACATTTTAAATTGAGTGTACAGTTAATGAAGGCAATTGAGGAAGGGAAGGGGGGGGAGGGAAGGGTTGTAAAATGTTGTACTGTGCCAGGATTAGTTGTCCACGTTTAGTTGTCGTCTCCTTCGTCTTCATCGTCGTTTTCCTCTTCATCGTCATTGGATTCAGGCTTTTTATCTTCCTTTTTGGGCCGACCACGCCCGCGCCCGCTGCTGCTAGTAGTGGTAGTTTTGGTAGTCTGAAAGTCAAAAGGGAATAGAATTAGAGAGGCGACTTTGGAAATAAAGGGGCAAATTAGCCCTGACAGTGATTTTATGGGGAAGATGGTGAATTGTCTACATCACCCACCTCTCTGACCTGTTTCCCTATTTTACTACACGTGATTGTATTTTGTTCCCGATTAGGGCTGGCAGTTTTTACATGAAGAGGTACACTACAGAACAAGGGTGAGTGTACCTTTATTTCCTTACACTTACCCTAACGAATTAGTAAAGCAATAATTAAATCAGCTGGTTTTTTGTCGTTTTCTTCAGGTCTTTTACATGCTAAATCCTTCCAAATAGCAAGCCATACACGAGCAGATATCTGCGGCAGATTTGGTCGCCCGATCTCATCTGACAGATATCGCTAACGATCTCGAGTGACTGATGAGATCGGTCGTTGCCCCTTAACATGAAAAACTTATCGGCCGATCTTTCATGCCCGAGGTCTGTCACCTGACCAGTGCCCGATGTCATCTGTTCGTTCGTGGGATGAAATCTGACAGATTCAGGTCTGTCACCGACGTTCGTCTGGCAGACTCGAGTTATCGGTCGAATCCGAAATATTTTCTAGATCGGTCACACATTCCGTAAGTTGATGCCATGGGGTTAGTGATTTTCGTAGTAAAAGAAGCGTAAATTAGCGGCTTTTGCGGCGGGTATGTTTTTTATTGCCCATAAAACGACTAAGCCAAAAAAAGACAAGTTTGGGAGAAGTCGTGGGTTTCGGAAAGGAGAAAGTTCGGGCACATGAAGTTGTTGACCCACCTTAGGGAGAACAACCTGCGGGATTGTGAACATTTTGCTAGCTCATCTCCCTGGCTCCCGTAATTCAATTCATTTGGTTTTTCGTAAATAAAAAACTACAACTAAATTTAATAATACCCCCCCCCCCCCAATTCTGTGTAATATGCCACTGGGAGGTTGTGGGGAGATAGTTTTTTGTAGTTACGAAAATTGTAGTTTCCTACGAATGTTTGCAGTTACGAGTTTTGAATTACTTATGTGAAAACACTCATGGACAACAGAACATCTTAACGTTAAGTGACTGCCCGATCCATCGAACAGTTCTTTGAACCACAGACATCGCTTCCGAGAAGGCCGCAGGTTAAGGGGGGGGACGCCCTACTACCATCTGCCAGATTTGAACTCTCACAGACATCTCTGGTCGATTTTCACATCTTTCATCATTTTTTAACGCCCACTAACGCACAGATCTTTCCCACAGATATCGTTTAAAAACGCGATATCTGCTCGTGATTGGCGGAAAACACCAAATCAGCTCTAATTTGATACTTAGCCTACACATAAACAAGGGACATAATTGATACAACCGATCCATGACTAACTTACAACCAAATTTGTTTTCTTAAAAACGGACCTATATATACAATTCTGACCGTCCCTTACTTGGAATGAGCATCGCTGCCTAAAGCCCTATTATGCCGTCTTAATGTCTCACAGGACCACACCCTTAAGGAATGCCAAGAACTTATAGCCAGAGTCCTTTTGATGTCCATCCTTGGAGAAGCTGTACCAAAGACCAAAATTCGCTTCCGTTCAAGTTTCTGGCACACAGCCAGCATAATAGAGGGTTTCCTCATCTGTACCACACCTCCTAGACTGAGGGGTGTAGACTGTGCCCATAAAATACATAAATTTGTGTATTTGTCCCGTGATGATCCTCCTCTTCACGGCACTCTTTAGAATGCGGCGTCTTAACTTTTGAGTTGGTCCTGAGACAGCGTTTGGAGTGCCTCACTCCCACAGCACTCTCGCAGCGTCTGATACTCCACAGTGGAGGAATCGGAGCTAAAAATCATTTGCATGGACAGATCCAAGTAGCACTAGGAAAAGCAACCGAAGATATATTTTCTCTCGTATTGACCGTTCCCGTTCCCCGGGACCCCTCAAAAACAGGAATCTTGCAATCCATAGTTATATCAGTAGTTATAACATCATGAAGGATAAAATATTGCTAGCACTCACTCAGCAATGGCTGAACCTAGATCTGTGAAGGTAGTGCTATTTAGCAAATCTCTCCCTAAAGACTTGCCCAACCAATATATGACCCTGAGGAATCTAGTGCCATACTTTGGCGAGCTACCTATTTGATTGGCAAATAAAGACCATGTTTTTTTGTTCTCTTCAGCCACAACCTTCTTCACACACTGAGCAAAACAACTACCAGCTTCCTCAACTAACAGTCGCGGGAACTACAAAGGAGCAGTATGTGATTTCTCGTTGTCTTCAGTCTGGAATCTTTGACAGAAAAGAAGTGAAGCCGTGAATTGAAATCACCATATTCTGTAAGGAACCAATTTTCTCTTAAGTTAATGAACAACTTGCACACATCACATGTCCTAAATAAGGATTCTCGGCAAACACTCTTTCTATCATATCCTGATACACGAAGCTGGAATCTCGCAAACCATAAACTTACATCAGTTGACACATGCAGGAATAGTGTTCGAATGCTGCATGAACTATAGAACTGCGGTTTCCGAACATTTTTCAAAAATGTTCAGGACAGATCAAACTGAGTTCTATAATCAATCAAAACCAACCCTACCACCACCTTAGCTCTTGACTAAACGCCAATGAATCATGATTGCCACTGGCCGTCGTTTACAACGCGATTAATACCCATTTTTACCCAAAACCGATTAATACCCAAAATTATCCCATTTTCGAATACTGGAAATATTACAAGAGCTAAAATGTGTCAAAACATCAGATGCAATGGATTTCACAACTTTCTTAACCTGTCTGAATACAATACAATGATGTTCGTCCTTTCAAGTGACCTGATTAAGCCCTCCCTTCCACCTATATACGAAGATGAATGTTCCATAGCAACAAAATAAAACTAGAACGCACTAGTTAATTCAAAGAGCCTGTCAAATCCTTACCTTAACCTTAGCTTTGCTCTTCTTGCCCGACCCTTTGGGCCTTCCCCTACCCCTTTTGGCGGGTGCCTCGTCCTCATCTTTTTTCTCCTTCTTGTCAGGAGCAGGGCGACCACGTTTTTTGGTTTCTTTCGCCGAGGTGTCCTTCAAACGACAAAAAGGAATATAGTAATAAACAATTGAAATAGAAAATAACGTTTACAATTATAAAAGACTGGCTGTACTTCGTTCTAATACTAAAAAACCAAGTTTCGATCGTCAATTGCTGTATTCAAAGAATCGAATTGACAAAAAATGGCGCACCGTTGCACAATGAAACTGTGCTGAGTGCTCTGGAATTTATTGTGCTGTCCCAATAACGTCTCCTATAGGTTTTTCTAAGGCGCTCAAGCTCATCAAATTACGCATTTACTATGAACAATTTTTTTAAAACGCTTGTTGCGTGGCAAATTCAATGGACAGTCAGAGAAACATGCATCAACAATAATAATATATACAATATTTGAAGATGACCTATGAGTATGAATTAAAGGAAAGAAAACGCCTTTGCTTAATAAGCCTGTTTCATTTAATTTTAACAAGGATATTCATTTAGAACGAAAACTATTGATTTGTGCAATATATTATGAGTTGAATCCAACTGTTTTCGTGAAATATTGCGGAATCTGCATGTTTTGGGGTACTCCCCCCCCCCCTCTCACCGTCACAATACAGTATTTTAGCTTTAGCGTCCTCAAAGAACAAAAAATTAAACAAAATAATAATCAGCTCAATCGGTTCATATTTCCGATTTTTTGTTCCACAATAACCATACAACTTATTCAACTTCTTTCATTTTCTCACGAATGAAAATTTTTATATTTGATTTGATGATTATTTTTATATTATATAAAAATATATTCGGCAGTTCTTTTCCATATACACCCCGTTTATGTCAAGACTAACGTTCAAAAATAAAGTTGGTAGCCCAATCAGCGACCGGCACGATGCAAGTTCAATTCAGCCCAGGAGATGATTAGGAGCGACTCGAGAAATTCTGGGAACTCAAACCATTTTCTTTAGGTTATTCCAGACCTTCCCTGGCCCTACAAATTACAAATGAAACAAGGTCGGGACAAAGCAGGAGCAACCCCGTCACCGTATTTTCAAGATTATAATGCGACGCATCAAACAACTTTCCTTGGCCCTACGTGCATTCAGCCGTCTTATTCACTCCAGCAACTAATCAAGTTTGCTTTTCAATCAGTTTATAACGACGTTCTACATGAAACCAGGTGGATTTGAAAGTTCCATTCGGTGTTTTTCGAGGAAATATCGCGATTGCCGATTTCAATTACGGGGCAAAAACAACTATGGGAAGCAAGTGAAACGGAGAGGTTGGATTTCCGGAATACTTTCAATTATATGAGCGTTGTGTCGATGAACGCGGACCCTAAAGGTAGTTTAAGGTTTCAATTTTTGTGAGGATGGGCGAGTGAGGATCCTCATTTGAGCGGAATTCATAGGGAAAAACCGCGCCAAAATAAATTTTCGAGATTTTGACCATTTATTGTGCTGCTCCAGTAGTGTATTTCACGCTACTCTCGTATTATTTTTGGTTGTCTACGCAAAAAACTTGATTAAAATGTGAGAGCCATTTTCGGGCAAAAATGTTAGAAGTTTTGAGCACTATGAAAGCTATTGGTAGTTTTGAACCGATTTTACACAACCCTTTTTGTAATGTCCCACGATGACCTGTAGGCTAAATACACGAGATATGAAGTTTGAGCTGATTTGGTACGGTGGTTTTCTCTAAAAATCGTTCACAGACACACATACACACACACAGACCATTTTCCCAAATAGTGTTTTTCGGACTCAGGGGGGTCTGAAACGTAAAGATCTGAAGAGAACTCAAAATTTTTTTTTCAGCCGATTACATAACTTTCCTTTCTACTTCGTAGAGCAAGGAAAGTAACAAGTTGAGCAATTTGGTTCTACCATTTTGTCTCTATCGCGTTCACATCATATACACAGACCATTTTTACTTTCCGCTACCCGAAGGGAAGGAAAGTATAGTAATCGGCAAAAAAAAAAAATTGGGTTTTCTTCAGATCTTTACGTTTCAGACCCTACTAAGTCTAAAAAACCTAATTTCGGCGCGTGGTCCGTGTGTGTATGTATGTGTGTGTGAATGTGTTTGTGTGTGTGTCTGTAGTTCGATTTGCGGGAGAACGGCTGATCCGATTGAGCTGGTTCTTTTTTTGTTTTGTTCGTTATTTTTTGTTTGACACCAAAATTAGGTTATGGACGATTTCGACCGGTTGAAAAGGGGGTGGGGGGACGAAAATGTACAAAAAACCAGTGTTTTTCGCATTTTTCTCGAAAACGGCTGTAATGATTTTGATTAAACTTTCAAATTATCTTCTACTGATCAATACCTAACTTTTCTTCTGCATACATATCTCCATGAAAATACGGCGAACGGAGATATAGGCCTATGAAGAAAAAAATAGATTTTTTACGCTTTTTGGCAAAACGGCTTCAGCGATTTTCACCAAACTCACAGGATGTTTTCAAATAGTTAATACCTACATATTGTTCTCAATAAATGTTCCTGTGACGGTCCATTGAACAGAGATAAAAATCAAAATGTGTCGAAAATAACGTTTTTTCTAACATTTCCGTAAATGCCAGGGTAACTTCTTCGCCAGATGTGATAAATCTTAATGGAGTGTCTTTTAGCCACCCATACCAACATTTCGTTCTGCATAATTATTTCTGTATATATACGTTGAACGGAGATATAAGCCAAGTTAACTCAGAAAAGGAGATTTGTCGAATATTAATTTATTGGTATGCCAATTGTCTCAAAAACGGCTCTAACGATTTCGATCAAACTTACGGAGTACTCTCAGCTAACTAGTCTCTACATTTTGTTCTCCATAAATGTTCCTGTAAAAATGCGTTGAACGAAGATATAGCGCCCGCATATGTAGCTGGTGTTCGAACTTAAAGGGGTGGCGGAAAGTAGTGTGTTGCTACGCACCAGATATTTGCAACTGGTTTTTTTTCGGGGCTGAGAAGTCGTCGAACGTAGATTTGAAGAAAACATAATTTCAACGGTTCTGGCGATCCCAGGACTGTAAATACTTGATTTTCGATTGTCCAGTCGTGGAGGGGACGCGAACGTGTTTTGCAGCGTAGTGCTTCTTCACATTATAATCACAGGAGCTAACAGTATTTTTACTTTCCGTGGCTCTACAAGGTATAAAGGAAAGGTAATCGGCTGACATCTTTTTTGTGAGTTTTCTTCAGATCTTTACGTCTCAGATCCTCCCTAGTCCGAAAAACACTCTTTGGGAAAATGGTTTGTGTGTGTCTGTGGACGATTTCAAGAGAAAACCACCTCAAACTTGATATCTCGCCCGCAGGTTACCATGAGACGCCAAAATAAGGGTTTGGACAAAATCCACCAAAAGTTAACTATAGTTATCATAGTGACCAAAACACCAAATATTTTTTCTCTCAAAAACGGCTCTAACGATTTTGATCAAATTTTTTATATTGATAACTCCCAATACGGCAACTATCCCATAAAAGTCCCATTTGTGGGAAAATGACGAGAGCAGCACAATAAATTACCAAAATTTTCGACGTAATCAATTTTAGAGTGGTTTTTAAGAGAAACCGGCCGAACCAAATCATCTATCAATATCACTTTTTGCATGCTAATTACATTTCAAGGCTGCTGGTACTCATGCCCGAACGAGTACGAGCAGCACAATAAATTCCGGAAATGTAAGCGCTACCGCTTACTGCTGCCGTAAAGTGTTGTTTAACCAAGTTCAGTCGACCCGAGTGAATTGACGTGGAGCTAAGGAAAGTTGAGTGTTGCGATGAACCAGATATTTTAAATAGTATCGATTTAGTTTATTGATATGTGTTATCGATGTATCGAGTTATTTGTAATGCGCGCAGAATCTATACGAAAAAGTGTACGCTTGTAAGCGTTGTGTAATCTTTTTTAAAACTGCGTAATTTTTTAAAACACTATTTTCTTAAATAGTGTTTTAGAATTTTAAAAAAAATAAAATTAATATAAAAAAAATTAGATTGATAGCTTATGCCATAGAAATCCGACGGCTCGTGGGACAGAGAAAGTTGTGAGTGTTGTGATATATTTTTACTACACACTGAACGGTGAAGCAAACCGTAATTATTGAACTGTAAGATTACAAGCGGAAGGGCAGCAGCGGGAAGGGTCGTAAGGATGCGGGAATAAATACCAACCGGCGGGAACCCCACCCCTTCCAATCTTCCACCACCGCCCGCAGACGAAGAGGAAAACAATAAGAAAGACAGAGAGAGGCGCTAACTACAGAAACGAGAACAGCAACGGGGCTCCCGCGCTGGCACAACACAAAATGGTCGCTCGCGTCGATTTCGTTCCTAGGAGGCTTCACGACAGAACGGGTACTCGCGAACTGTTCTCAGATTAGCGCCGGCTGTCGAACGAACCGCTCGCGTAAGTTCGGATTAAAATCAATTAATATTTACCACACAACTTACCATAGCTCCCTGTAAATTCGATTGTGCTACTACTGTATCTTCGTACTACGGATATTAATTATGAAGAACAACATTTTAGCTGAAAGTAAAGGTGGTTTTTGAAGAGAGTTTGTAAAATAAATTTTCAATACTCCGGGAATTTCATTTTGACGCAAAAATAGTTGCTCGAAACAAAAATTCTGTATTATTGAATAATTTCTTTTGCACACTATGACTGGGACCTATCCTGTGCAATCCAACATCGAAAAATATCAAGAATATAACGGCTGCATCAACGATCTAGGAAACGACAACTCGTATGAAACAGGTTTCAATCAACATTTCCAATGATTTCCTGGCCATCCAGCTTGATGTAGCCTCCCACCCCCGACAGCCATCCCATTCTTTTCGGCATCGAAAAATACTATTAAACCACATGAAACATGACCTCTACAACAAAAATCGACGACAGATCGAACCAGCGGGCGACAGAAAGAAGAATGAACGCAGACTGGGGAGAAACGATCATTTTCACTTTTGTCCTTCTTTTGCTTCGCTACTGTTGACAGCGATTTCACTATTTTCCATTTAGATGCAGTCCTTGGACACCTCTTGCAAAGAAACTGCCAAAATTACGTCAATTTCTTTTTTTTTAAACCATATTTTTCCCTCAACAACCCATAGGTTTCGTACGTCCGACCGAATTGCCGAGTAGGTGGGCACAACTAGATGCTTTGAAACGTGAAGTTTTAAATTTTGAGGGGATGTTATTTTAAAAAATGTCTCTGACCTACAACATACGAGTATTAAACAGAATGAACAATGAACCACTCCAAGCTGAAATTAGGTTTCGATTGAATAGACCTAAAAGCATGAGTACTCCAACTCGTGAAAACAACCATTTCCTAGCCCTTACACTTGGATGGCTGGTAGTAACTTTTTCCCTTCAGATATGAGCTTTTACACACACGCACAAGTCACACAAAGCATGAAATCAAACTCGACCTTATTGAACTGCGAATCAACCAGCAATATTCTTCAGCGCTGACAACAAATAGAATCACACGGTTTAAGCGAACTTGGTAGAAAGTAGTAGCACAACGCACAAAACACAGTAGCGCGTATGATTTCGAAATAAGATTAAGAGCAACCGAGTGGTTGAATTATTGAGTTCCGCCTAATTATCCGATTTCGACAATTCATATAGTGCTGACGTCTTTTGCTCAAGAATGAAAACTTGTTATTGTTATTCAGATCCGTTCACACAAAAAAGAGTCGTAAATTCTTTGGAATTTTCGATAAATTAGCTGCTCTAGTAGTTCTTCCACAAAAATTTTTTAAAATGATCATAGGCATACAGACAAATTATTTAGGGGAGTTAGTGTTTCGATCACTATAACTACAGTTCGTTCTGTTCCGCTAGTACGCTCATTATGGCGTCCCATGGTGACTCAAGATGCAAAATTCAATTTTCCAAAAAGGCACTTTTCGGACTAGTACCGTCAATATTAGAACCTTTTTTTTCCTTCAGCTATAACATCTCTTCCAAGTACGCGAGGGCTATGGAGAGTAAAGAGGAACCATTCGTTAGCGGTTCAAGAAAGTTGTGTGATTTTGACTTGCACAAAAGGTACCGCCAATTCAGGCGACATAGCTTCAGTCGACTTTTCATTTCAAGTGACGACTCAATTCGCCCAATCGCGATATTTATTTGCTACCTAAACGTGCTCACGATAATAGTTAACTCGTAGTCATTTGAACCCGACGAATTACGCCGTCGCGCTGCAATCCATAACCCCTTGAAACGTTCACCAGCTCCCCCCTCCCGTTAAACAGTTCTTTTATCACAGTTCGCGGGCTCCGCGAAGAACCCTCTCGAACAAACTCCCGCCAACTTCCAGTCCCGCCGGAGCGGCCAAGGACTTTCTTCTCCCTCCAAAATGTGTTATTCCCATCCACCCCTCCCCCGAGCAAAATTAGCGGGAAAGCGTTAAAGTCTACGTACCACCGAACCTAATGGGCCTCGTTACGAAAACTGAAACGGCGTAGAACGTAAACAACGGATGGGACGACAAAAATTGTTAACCTTAAATGGAGCGTTATTATTTCAAACCGCGTGTAAATCAACCAAACTTTTTTGTGGCTTTTAAAAATATTAATACGCGAAATTACAGGGATTTAGTTCAATTATAAATTAGACGTCATCGATAAAAAATATTTCATGGTCAATTAAATTACTACAAGTCCCTGTAGGCGTTTTTAACCTAAAATTAATTTTTTTATTGGTACAAAATTAGGGAAAAATTACGTTTGACACGTAAAGCTAGAAATAATCTAAAGTATTGATTGGATGAGCAGAGGAAAAAAAAAAGATCAATTATACCAACCTCGGTGACTTTCGCCTGGCGGCCTCCTCTCTTCTTTTCAACAGTCGTGGATCCGTCGTCAGACATTTTTGTCCAACTGAAAAAATAATAACAATAATTCAGAAATAATTATGAAAAAATAAAATTGAAACGAAAAATAGTAAGGCGCCGAAAGGAGAGCAAAGTGAGAATTCGGTAGAGAGAGGAGTCAAACGGCCATATCTTACAACCGTCGACCGTCGCGAGCGGGGGCCCTCGAAGCTTCGCAGAATTGACCCGCTCCCTACAAAATCAATTCCAGCGCCTCGAAGAAACTCGAAATTTCATCACTTCTCAATTTTTGACGGAGCGCGTAATATTTTATTAAAGCGCGAGGAAAATCGTAGTATCGGAGAAAAAATGGAAATCGGGAGTTGAAGCCGTTCTGACAAATATAATTGGAAGTTAAGGCGAAGCGGTTAATACGGAGTCTGACGACGGGAAGGAAGCTAGTTTTTGAAGTAACGCGGTCAATACAATTAAACGACGAGCTCGAAACGGGCGGGATAATAATTTAGAATTAATTTCGGAATTTTTAAAAAATATCCGACGAAAATTCGAGAGTTTTACACAGGAGGATAAATTAAATCCGGAGGTCGGAGGGTTAGAGGTTCGATGGGCCTCTAGGAAACGGGAGTGAAGGCGGAACGCGTCCTCCCCGGCGGGACGCCATATCACGAAACAACTTAATTCCATTTCGGGGTTGTCTGCCGTAGTTTTGGTTGGGAAAAATCGTCAAAAAATCATTTAAAAAGGGGTCTTGTGCGAAAAAAATAAGTGGGACTCGTAGAAAATTCCGGATACTCACAATTAAATGAGAAAGGTGTGGCGTTGGTTGCGAACGGGGGGGAAGCGTTGAGGAGACGTAGAACCGTGCGGCGAGGCGGCTACCACTCGAATGGAGTGGAAGTTGACGTCAAGAGGGGTAAGAGACCCCGCCGAGACGAGAGAAAGGCGGTTGAATTCCAGTGCTGCCAACGAGGCGAACAATTTTCCCTTCCTCTTCCCGCCAGAATGTTACAACGACCAAGACGTCTTCCGTAGGAGGAAATCACTCAGCTTAAGTCGCCGATCGATCAGCTTAAACCATCGTTCCGCAACGTTCAACCTTTCTAATTTAAATAGTATTCTATTTCTGCTACGTATTTTCATCGAAATAATCGCGCTTTCACAACACAACCACTGACGGATCCAGAGAATTGTGTTGGAGGGGGTTTAATTAATGTTTATTATTATTTTTTTTTTATTTCCTAACATTATTACATTCCGCTACCCGAAGAGAAGGAAAGTATAGTAATCGGGTCAAAAAAAAATTTGGATTTTCTTCAGATCTTTACGTTTGACGCCTACTGAGTCTAAAAAACCTAATTTCGGCGCGTGGTCCGTGTGTGTATGTATGTGTGTGTGAATGTGTTTGTGTTTGTGTCTGTAGTTCGATTTGCGGGAGAACGGCTGATCCGATTGAGCTGGTTCTTTTTTTGTTTTGTTCGTTATTTCTTGTTGACACCAAAATTAGGGTATGGACGATTTCGACCGGTTGAAAAGGGGGTGGGGGGACGAAAATGTACCAAAAACCAGTGTTTTTCGAATTTTTCTCGAAAACGGCTGTAATGATGTTGATTAAACTTTCAAATTATCTTCTACTGATCAATACCTAACTTTTCTTCTGCATACATATCTCCATGAAAATACGGCGAACGGAGATATAGGCCTACGAAGAAAAAAATAGATTTTTTACGCTTTTTGGCAAAACGGCTACAGCGATTTTCACCAAACTCACAGGATGTTTTCAAATAGTTAATACCTACATATTGTTCTCAATAAATGTTCCTGTGACGGTCCATTGAACAGAGATAAAAATCAAAATGTGTCGAAAATAACGTTTTTTCTAACATTTCCGTAAATGCCAGGGTAACTTCTTCGCCAGATGTGATAAATCTTAATGGAGTGTCTTTTAGCCACCCATACCAACATTTCGTTCTGCATAATTATTTCTGTATATATACGTTGAACGGAGATATAAGACAAGTTAACTCAGAAAAGGAGATTTGTCGAATATTAATTTATCGGTATTCCAATTTTCTCAAAAACGGCTCTAACGATTTCGATCAAACTTTCGGAGTACTCTCAGCTAACTAGTCCCTACATTTTGTTCTCGATAAATGTTCCTGTAAAAATGCGTTGAACGAAGATATAGCACCCGCATATGTGGCAAGCTGGTGTTCGAACTTACGGGGGTGGCGGAAAGTTGTGTGTTGCTACGCGCCAGATCTTTATCGTTGTCATTGCAATGTGGCTTACTCCGAACCTCAGAGAAGGCAGAAGGTCCAAGCTGTCCTGATCTGAGATGACGAAAAGCCGTAAGTGGCCTTAAGGGTTGTTAGACCCAAACATGGTACCACACGAATGCATAGCCCGCGGCCTCGCACTGGTGCAAGGTAGGCAGAACGTAGCAATCCAATTCCTACCCAAGGCATGGCCTGAAAAAGCTGGCAAATGCGTTTGACCTGCGGACATCGTGGTCGCTGGAAGGTAGTTCGCCCATCCCAATTTATTGCTAACCTGTTGGCTCTGAATGAGGCGGTAGCTACTCGGTCGGTACTCCTCCAGACATTCAAAAAACAGGATCGTAACTGTCATTGTTATTATCTTTATGAATGCACCTAGGAAAGGAAAGATTGAAGAGCATTGTCATCTGAGGCCTGGGAAGTGCTGAGAGAGAGGCCCTACCGGTTTGCCTCTGGAGAAGGACTTAGGCTTGATGTCGTGGCTGTGGGTCCCAATCAGTCTGCAGTGGCAGCGTCGGAAGTTCAAAGAGTGGGCTAGGGAAGTGTTGAGGAGATACCCCCGCTGGGTGTTTGAGCAGTTCAGCGTTCTCGCGATGCTCGGGTCGTATCAGACCTGGTGGTCGTTCTATCATGGGCATCTCGTTATCCTTCTTTTCTTCCCCCTCCTAGAGCCTGCTTTGGCTAGTCTGGGCGCTCTCCTCGTTTCCTTAATCATAATCTATTTAGTTTCCTTTTTAAGATGCCACTGTCCCATCATCCCATTCACGGCGTTTAAAAAAAGTATGAACACGATGGAGAGAAAATGGCAGAACCAAATCGGCTCAACTGTCACATATTTAGCCTGTAGGTCACTATGGACGTCCAAATAGGGTATGAGCCTATTCGGTCCAAAGCAAACTACACTTATAGTGATAAAACTTTCTTCTTATGAACAGTTCTAATGCGTTTGATTAAAGATTTTGTATGAACGAATAACTCCCTCATAAAATTCTCATCCCTGGGAAAATGTCCAGAGGAGCGCGATAAATGATCCAAAATGACGACGAAAATGGATGTTAGCTCGGGTTTTCCTGACCGATCCCGCTCAAATAGTACTAGAATTTTCAGGAAAATCCGGTCAGGTAGTCCAATAAATGCTCTATACAATGGAAGCTTATTAAGGTCCATAAGATACTTAGAAGAAACCCCAGAAATTCCGGAATCCGAACCACCAGCGATCAAACATTTCACACAATGTTTACGCGATAATTCCAAAACTATGAACGCGACACTTCTCAGAAAAATCGATTTGACAGTATTATATGTCTTCTATGCACAGATTATTCAATAGGGGTCGTGGAATGAGTAGGAGCTACTCAATAAATTCCGAAACCTTAAGGGCCACCGATTTCTTTGTAGAACTTGTTATAAGCTAAATGAAAATGATGAATTAGTTGCTAGAGGGATTAAAATCGCTGAATCTACGAGGGGCATAGGAAAGGTGTGTGATGCGTCGGAACAGATATTTACAGATTAGCTTTGCGGGGAATAGATATGGAGTCACAGAGGACTTTTGAGCCCCTACGTCAGCAAGCCCACTACGCCCCTGTCAACGACTCATTCAAGAGATGCCATTTTTTCATTTTGACAGGCAACATGCGGTTTGGATGTAGTCCAACAGCAAGCAGGGAAGCTGCGAAAGCTGTTGAATATTGAGATTGGTCACCGGAGGGTTTAAGGCTGCTATTGTTTTAAGGTCCGTAAAGAACGTAAGTTATGAAGCATACAATGGAGACCCAGCCCTGAATGCGCAGAGTACCCGTCTCGGCGGTGATCTAAAAACACAGGGCCAAGCAACCCTTGATAAAGAAAGGGTAGGAGGAGAATCCACCACACTGCACAACCGGCAACAAGTATGCAGAGGGAGATCCTCGACGCGAGTCGACGTACACAGACCAGCCTCCGTTATATCTTCTCCCACACTATTCATCGCTGGGTCTGTGGTGATTTCAGTCCAATACGGTTAGGTGCGGAGCGTATATTTCAGTCTGAAACACCGAGAGGAGGCTAAAAGTTACAGGTTGGAGAACTGAGTAACGGTAGGTAGTTGAAGCAGCCCTGGACCATTTACAGGCCAACTAACGTCTGAAAAGCTTGAACATAGGGGTACATAACTTGATAATACGCGAATTAATATAGAATCCAAAGAACAAAATCTTCGCATTAGCCTATAAAAATTACCAAGGAAATTCTTCAAAAAACCTGAAGTGGTCTTAGAGAAATCGGAATAGAAGATGCGTCTCAAGACATTGCTTTGCAAGTCTGTGAGCGGATAATTAAAGATCTGAGACATACGAGCTACGTTTGATACGAATGAGGTCGACATTTTTGTCGGACTGTCAAAAGCATTAGCGAAAAAAAAACCTACAATCAATTGTATGCCAGTGGCCAGTTTGCCCTTTAACCCCCCAGTGACTCTCCGCATGGTATTCTCAGCTTCTCTGATCATTTCCTGCCTGGTGAGAGACTATTTTCAAACCCTATGTTATTTGTCAAAATGAAAAATGGCATCTCTTGAATGAGGCGTAATGGACACGCTGACGTAGGGGCTGAAAAGTGCACGGTGACTTATAGATTTACTTTTAGAAGTACCATCGAACAGTGGGTCACAAGTCCAACCCCTGGGTGTTGGAGGGAATTGGAGAAGCATGGTCGAAGTGAGTGTCTGGTGGTAGTACCTTATCTGAGGTTTGCAGACAAGCTGCAGTGGTCGGTAACAGGTACATGCCTCCAAAGGTTCCAGAATGAGCTTCTCTACTTAAGTTTTGTAAAGGGCGCCAGGGTGTTAGGCGCTCTGGAAACTACAACACGTCAAAAGACACCATCAGGCTCCACCCTAACTCTTAGCATCAGCTATAATGTACAAAAACGTTGGCTTCGTCGTTGGAAAAAGACGACTAATAAGAACCAATTACTTTTAGTTAGCAGAGAAAGAAATATTCCTTAATGGTTTCATACCTTCTTACAAGCTTATCATTTTTCTACCTTTATTCCTCGGCCTGACATCACATCGCCGAGTTGGCCGTTATTTCTGACAGTCTTCGACGAGCTGTGACTAATAATTGAGTTGAAATGGTTCTTCTCGTTCTTTTCCCCTCGGCGGCAGGGAAAATTTCCCTCCTGCCGTGCAACCTGTTCGAACCGTCTTTGTCGCCCGAAGGGCTTTTTTCCCGAAGCGTCCCGACGCATGCGCCCGAGTCGAGCCGGAAAAAAGAGGCGGAATTTATCGGATTAAAAACAAACAAAACGCGGCACATCCGCCGTCCTCGGGACCAATTGTGCGAGGCAATCACGCAGTACTCTTACTCGCTAGCCTCTCTTTAAAGATTCAGTTAGCTCTTGATATTTCGTTTTTACTATCATCACGCCCAAACTCGCTACACAGCGTTCCTATTCCTGTGAATTCGATGCTCTATATACACAGGCACCGCAAAGAGCATAAAGCGTTTGATCAAATCGTAAAGCCGTTTTCGAGAGAATCTGCGAAATGAACGTTCTGATAATGTGATTTTCAGGCGCATTAAGACCTACATACCCGTTCAAGGGCCGGTTACAGAAATATTTGTGGCATAGGCACTACCTCGGAGGATCCATCCATCCGCCGTCCTTGTTAACGAGATCTAAAAAACCCGTTCTTTCGCTTAAAAATTCCGCTAGTTGTTCCTGTCTACACGGCAATCCGATCGGACGAAACCCATAGTTGCTATGAGCAAAAACGTATTAATAAAATTAGTCAAAAACGAAATTTGGCGATTTTATTGCGATTACATCGTATTTGGTATTTTTCAATTCTAACGGGTCTCAGATGTCTAGAACTGTGTCTAGATGGAAAATAGTGAAATCACAGTAAATATAGTGAGGTAAATTTTACTACTTGAAGGAACTCCCAGAACAATATAGCTAACGTTATCGGTTCTTCCCGGCCTCCGCTCATTTCCCGCTTTAAGAGAATAATAAACCGTTGTGTAATAATTTGCAGTGTTTTGGTACATTGTCGTTCTTATTCCTTTTAAGCGGATAACGAGAGAAAAATGTACCGAAAACAATATGTATTTAGGTACTAACTGGTTAACATGTTGAGAGTTTGTCTGAAATCATTGTAGTTAAAAAAAAACGGAGAAATTAAATTAAAGTTAAATTTTGAGAACCGGTTTTACCAAGAAAAAGGCGATCTATCGTCACAGAAGGCAAATTAAATAACCTGTCATCCGTTAGTTTGGTGGCCACAGGCTACTTTTCAGAGCAGCGGGTCAAATACCTGGTTATAATTATAGGCGAGAGGCGGCATTTCATCCAACACGTGCAGTCTTTTAAAAGCACAACTCTCACCAAGTTTGCCTCATTGAGAATTATCAGTAACGCCGTTTGGGGTGTGCGCTATCGAAAGACCATCATCGCATACAGGGCCATTTCGTCGCTGTTTGGAGGAAGATCGTAGTCAACGGAAATTAGGGGCCGAGTCCCAGTGAACTGAGCACTTGTGGATTATTGTGGCTACGAGATTGTCCAGCGGACTATGAGCGATCCTCAGGCGTTTGCTTCCGCGAAGAGACACGGTAACGGTTCCTTCCTGCGCGGTAGCGTATACTAATTTCTGTTGTTTAGCGGTCGGAAGAGAATTGGCCGATCGACAAAAGAACCTTCCGTGCTGGCCTGAGTGACTCATTATACCATTATCTGCAAGATTTACCCCAACGACGACTAATATAACCGTTTCATGGATCACATTAACCCTGTTATTGCCCTAAGGTACTTCACTATGAGATGAAACTTGGCGAAAAAGCGAGGTGCCGAAAGGGGTATCTTCCATCTGTCTTAAATTCATTGATGCTTCCCCACTGATGGTCTTGTTAATAACTTTTATTGCGTCATAATCGAACATAATAGCAACACGTCGAAAGATCGACAATTGAGGTTAGGTACAAATCAAACACATTTTAACGCTTCGTGAAAACATTCAAGTGTACTAGAAGACTGCCTAAGTGCATTACAGTCATCGACCAGGAACGAGGTCGTGTTTGACAAATTATTTAAACATTTTTGCGGTCTGTGACTTGAGAACTTTTGGCTGGGCGTTATAACATTTGGTTCCAATGAAATCCACGTTTTGAGTTGAAACCAATCTGCATTAGCCCATTTTCAGTAAGTTGGGATACCGCGATCAGCAAGATTATGTTTACTAACGTGACCAAGTACCTGTTTCAGGCATTTCAAAATGTATCTTACACGACAGTGTGAATCCTGAGCTTAGTAAACAATAGTTCGCGCAATTCTCTTCGCCTTGCAAATGTTCAAGATTCTTACGGCCGTTTTCTGCGATTCCGAAAATATTTCCTGTAATTCGGGGCCAGCTCCCGGGTATGGAGAATGCCGTTCGTGGGGCAAAGCACTATGAAGCATACGTTGCGATAAAATCTCTTTAATGTTTCAGGGAGAAAACAAGTTTTGCTATAGCGTTCTTTCATCCCAATACCAGCTCAGTTAAGCCTTTAGGGCCAGGTAATCTTAGTGAGTGGAGGAAGCGTTAAGTTTTCTCATGTTCAAAATCTGTTTATTTGTAATTTACCATCACCATCTCCACAATTGTTTTCATTATCCGATCTTTCAGATAGAATTCGGCCAGACCCGTATGAAGTGCTGTCGTTTGCGCATAAAAGTATGCCTAACACGTGGCTTGAAAGGTAGCAGGGTATGTCATTTATGTAGAACACATGTGAGCCCAATTAAAAGCTCTGCCATAGCCCAAATAGAAGAATCTCATTCCAGTCTAATCAATTAACTGAGACAAGATGATATTAGACTAGTGCTAATGGTGTCTGAACCTTATCTGGTAAACTTGCTGTTGCTGACCAGGATGTCGTGGGCCAGACATCTGCTGTGAGCGGTGAGGTAATGGCAGGAGAGATGGGAATCACATAAGTGGAACAGAACAAGTGTTTTCTTAGCGTCAGATAACGGCTTAGGAGGAAATGGGTTGAGCAGAAGCACTCAACAGTTCCATACACGATACAGTGTCTTTAATGTGCGGTTTTCCTTCGTCTAAGTATTAGTATTTAGAGAGAACTGGCGCTATTATAGGAGCTAATACATAAATACTCATTTATGTTTACTATTTAAATTTCGTAATTGCAAAGAGGGGGGGGGGTTCTTGACTGTAGACGTTAACTCTAGTGTGAGTAAAATTAACGAATTTACACTCCAACTAAACATTAATAAATATCTATTTGTCAATTGATTAGAAACTATTTTCTTATGGTGCTTTCCAAAAGTATAGCGCCCCCGGGTGGGCTCGAACCACCAACCTTTCGGTTAACAGCCGAACGCGCTATCCGATTGCGCCACGGAGGCTGATGTCGTAATCACCACCATTTTATAGTATCTACCGTTTGAATACTGAAGTTTCTCATGCTTTTTCTGATTAATCGCGGGCTATCAAATTGTTGTTTCATTTGTGGTGTAAAACTAACAAAGTGGGTCCGCTGGAAATGTCCTAGCGCTTCATAATCGTATAATGGACAAGTGGGCATCGCAGAATGCATAGTTTGATCGAAACGCGGTAAATTTTGGATTAACTCGAAACAAAAACCACTCGAACCATCGGCAATATTCCATTGGTTGGGTTTCTTTGCTTTAGTTGATTTTTACAGTTAATGATAGCAAGTTCACTTCCGTAATAGATACTTCCCAATACATTACTAACAGCTGGTGCCGAGTAAATAATTCGTGATTTAAGAAGGGAGATAAGATTCGACCGGTCAGTTACCAATGGGAAATATTTCCTATATCTCTGAGCCAAAAATTGTGACGTAAAATTTTCGACAGTTACAATAATGCGGTAGACAACGTAATTTGTATAATACACTCGCTCGTATAAGTTTTGTTTCACCAACTGTTGCACCGATCTCCAGGTTCGATTCAAGATGGCAACTCCAGTTCAGAGCGGAACAGCTTGGAAAGCTCCGGCTCCGCTCAAGTAGAATGGAACCTCAGTTGAATTGAACAAATGCATTTTGGTTTATAAGCGGTTAGGCAAGAACCGAAATTTGTAAAGTGAAAGAATTCGATGGCTGGAATATTGTCAAAAAATAGAAAATGAAAGCGTTGAGACGACCAAAGGAGGCACTATTTGTCTTAAATAGCACGACGACTTAACGCCTTAAACGGCAAGGAAAACTGAATAAGTCCCTCAAACGTCATTTTTTCTTTAAGTGGGAAACATTTCTGTATTTTTAGAAACTAGCAGACCAAGTCGTAGTTTTCAATGGTGTAAAGTTTTTTTAACAAACTCATAACATCAAATCCGTATAGACAAACGTGAAAATGATAAACTAATTCAATTTGTCCACTGATTCTCGAATTTCCAGCTATTTGCACTTAGCAAATAATTAATAAATTAATTTGTTCAATTTCCTCAACCTTTGTATACAACTTTCGAAACTTTAACTTATGTTCCTCAAACTTGTAACAATTTTCCATCATTTTACTCAATTTTCCAGTGGGTTGTACTGTGTGTTTGTTTAATTGCATAATATTTTTGCTCCGGCGTGTATCAACATTTTCGATCATTTTTAGTAATCTCCGAACCGTTTTGACTAAATTCTTTAACAATTGTTACGTAACATGTTAATTTTTACTTTCCTTGGCTCTACGAAGTAGAAAGGAAAGTTATGTAATCGGCTGAAAGAAAAATTTTGAGTTTTCTTCAGATCTTTACGTTTCAGACCCTTCTGAGTCCGAAAAACACTATTTGGGAAAATGGTCTGTGTCTCAGTCAGTCTGTGTGTGTGTGTATGTGTATGTGTATGGTGCGAGCATGTCAAGATGCAGGTGGCTGAGGAAAAAAACGAGCTAATCCTCTTGAAAGGGAAAGTGAATAATCCACCCACAATACGCTTTGGCGGCCACAGGCTCCTTTTTGAAAAGCACGTCAAGTATTTAGGAGTGAATATAGGTGAGAGGTGGGGTTTCAACCAACACCTCCAGTTCCTTAAAGGCACTACCATTGCAAGGTTTGCCTCACTGCATGCCATTACTAAGGCCACTTGGGGTGTGTGTTACCACGACACTATCCTCATGTATAAGGCCATCTATCTAGGTGTGATTGGCTACTGCCCCGTTGTCTGGGGTAGCAAACTAACAGTCAATCAAAAGAGAGTATTGGCCCAATCCCAGAGAGCTGCGCTCCTGTGGATCACCAAGGCCTATAAGACTGTATCAACAGAAGCACTCCAGGTGATCACTGGTCAGTTACCAGTTGATTTGGCTGTTGAGTGCATGGTTGACAAGTGGAGAGTGAAACGGGAGCTTTGCCCGCTTTGGGCTGAACTCCGTGCGGATCTCACCACAGAACAGGAACTTGCCGCCATCGATGAATGGGCTCTAGAGAAATGGCAAGCGAGATGGGAATCCTCGTCAAAGGGACGTGATACGTATGAGTTCTTCCCCAACATCGGTGAACGTCTTTCAAGAAAATGGGTTGAGCCAGACCACTGGACGAGCCAGTTCCTCACGGGACATGGTGACTTCAATGCGCGGCTCCACTTCTTTTCTCTGAAAGACTCTCCATTATGCACGTCTTGCGCCTCCAGTGCGGAGGAAACAAGAAACCATGTGCTGCTCCACTGTAGTATCTACAACAGTGAGCGATGGTTGTTGGGAGGGCAAACGAACTTAGCAGCATTGACTGCTTCAAAGCAAGCCTATAACCATTTTGCAAAGTTCGCGAAGAAGGTGATGGCTAAGAAACGTGGTCATAGTTGATCTGTCCTTTTGAAACTTGCCACCCAAGTAAACAGTAAGATCAGGTAAGGAACCAGATTAAGAACTCCTCCCAGATGGTACGGGATTCCTCAGGTGGTCACCTCCGCGCGGACACACATGGGCAACAGCTCTCTACCGGGAGACTGGCTAACGACCAAATACCTGCTGTACCTCCACAGGTCTGAGTTCAGTGGATGCTGCAGGGGCCGGCCTCTTGCATAATAGCGAAACCGCAACTCCATGACTGATATAACCCTCGTCGCGGGTTTAGGTACAGTCATCAAATAAGGAAACAGACCTGTGTGTGTATGTGTGTCTGTGAACGATTTTTAGAGAAAACCACCGTACCAAATCAGCTCAAACTTGATATCTCGCCGGCAGGCCTCCATGGGACGCCAAAATAAGGGTTTGGATAAAATCCACCGAAATTTAACTATAGTTATCATAGTGATCAAAACACCAAATATTTTTTTTCTCAAAAACGGCTGTAACGATTTTAATTACATTTCTTATATTGATAGCTCTCAATAAGCCAATCATACCATCAAATTTCCATTAGTGGGAAAATGACGAGAGCAGCATAATAAAATATCAACATTTTCGACGAAAAGCGTTTTTGCCGCGGTATTTTCCTTATAAACTCCGCTGGAATATTAGTAGAATGTTTTTAAAAAATTGGTATTGTAGTCCAATCCAATATCTATAGGGTGAGTGTTTAAAAACGCTCATGAGGTACATGGGGCTCACTCCAGAAATTCCTGAGTTTCAACTACCGCCGTTTCGCTTAATACCAGTTCTAAAAGTTTTTACCCTATAACTCTGCAAAAGTAATTACTATCCTCCTTCAAAAAATTTGTGTTTACAGCCTCATTGATTATCTGTGTACCAATCGCTCAATAATGGTCCTGCAATGAGTACGAGCAGCACACTAAAATCTGGAACTGTAAGCGCTACCGCTTCCTGCTGCCGTAAAGCGTTGCTTCACCTGTTCAAATTAACTGAGTGATAAATGAATCGATTAAATAGAATTAGCCATGTGCAAAGTGAATTGTTGTAGAGCTAAGGAAAGTTGTGTGTTGCAACGCACCAGATATTTAGTATATGAACCTAAAATCATCAATATAAATGGTTCTCTGAATATGACAAGTTCTATAGTCGGAATTTCGTCAGAATACTGGAGAGGCGATTCTGTTTCTTCTAATAAATAAAAAAAAGCCAAGCAACATGTGACTGACAAAACAAATTAATAGAAATACCTGATGTAATTCATCATCAGTAAAGTGCATCACCCTGCGGTACAGCGCCTGGTTTTCTGTGACGCTGATTAATTTTGAATACCAGAAGTTGTGTGATGCCCGTCATATTTTCATCATATCTTTCTTACCCAGATGTTCCGTAGGCACATTTTATAGAGTTTTGACTCTTCATACTGAAAGTATATTGTTTTCATGTGCTACACACGACAGCACAAACTGTTTATTTTCTAGTCCTCGTGACTAATATTGAATCGTAAGTATGCATTATACTCTTTGTATAAGGAACCAGTGATCATGGCCAGACTTTATTCATTTTACTTCTAATAAAGAACCGAAATCGCGCTATGATTGATCAAACAAAATATGTAGAGATAAGCAAGTAACCAGCCTTTTAAACGATACACTACTAGTGTAGTTGGTTACCCAATTCAACTCATGGTTTGGGACTAAGTAGGGCATCATTCACTTTTAAGAAATGCAGCATTTGCAGGGTGTCCTATGTAAACATCATTTTTTGTGCTCCGAGATAGTTTTCTACCCCAATAAATATCTATAATCTCTGGAATTGATAATGCAAGTGCTTAGTGGTAATGTTTGACTGGGAACTTCGAAATCTGGAGCGAGATGAATTTTAACAAAAAGAGGGTTTGGGCTGGTCCTCTCAGCTTCTCCTAATCCACCTCTTCGTATTTCCAAGCATCGACAGGCTGTTCCATCCGTTTCGGCTCCCCTTCTTCAGTTTGAGATTACTTGGGATTAATCCTCCACCTCCACCTCAGAAATGAATTTCTAAAGTGCGCACTATGGAGTTTGCTCAGTAAATATTTTACCGTCTCTAATATGCACATAATTCGAGTTAACGAAATTGGGATTTAGAAGCAACACACATTTTAGTTATCTGTAAGCAAACACCGTTTAATAACATAATCTTTGGCTTAAAGCATTGCACTCGTGTCTTAGTCTAGTCAAATGGTGCAGTTTTCTCTGACAAAGGCGTTGAATACGAATTATCAGTCCCACTAATAGCTATTCGTATAATGGTCAACACACATAAATTACATAAATACATCCATGCACATCACATTAAACTGTTTTTTTCCTTGTTTTTCAATAGTAGTTACAACTGTTTACGTACAATTGATTTGAAACAATCAGCTATGCTGCACTGGCTGAAGTACATCCACTGTCGAAATGAGGGGTGTCCATCTCATTTGTACGATGAGACCATCTTGAAGCTCCCTGAACCACAAATAAAATTGGGGTTTTCAACGAATATAAGTGAGATTTGACGAACATCCTTGTGACTAGCTTGGTCCACGGCTCAGGCGGTGCCACAGTGAGGTGGATTTCTACCTTACCTAGTTCCTCACGTGTAATGGAGCATTTAAGGTGTACTTGCACTGAATGGGTAAGACTGTAAACCCTAACTGCTGGCAGTGAAAGGCAATAGTAGGTGATGCCATCTTCTCATGCCAAAGGTGGGCAGGCTAGCAGTGCACAGCGGAGAGGATACAGTCAGCCGGCTCATACCAGAGGCATTCGTTTGTATCATGATGAATTCCGATGCAAACTGGTGGTGCATTCCTCGTTTTGCCTCGGCAGAGCCAGAAGAGAGCTTGCTGATCTGGGGCCAGTGTCTCACAGGGTTGAAGAATGGAAGACATGAAGGAAAGATGAGTCCTGAATCTCCCCAACTGCTGGTTTAGGAAGGTGTATGTGCAACGTTCTTATCGGGATGAGAGAACAAGAAAGAAGAGCTGCCATTGTAGGGAGGCGTGAAGGCCAACCTGCTAAAATGTTTTGGGAGGGTTCTCAACACACAGGAGTAAACTCAAGGGGCCACTAGGAGCAGATCCTTCCTCTTACGTCCCAAAAAATGGAATATTCTTTGGGGTGGGGGGGGGTCGAAGTGCAAAGGATTTCCAATCTTCTCAGCAGGGACCAAGCGCTGGTTTCTGTTTAGAGCGCATCTCATTGAAAAGGATTTCACTGCAGCTGCATTTGGCCAGCTGACTTTGCTCAGAAAACACCCATTTATTCATACACATCAGCACCTATTTAAATTGTGTTGTGCAGTATACAAGTACTGCTCACTGCTTTGGCTGGTTCACTTGACTGAATGTGTTCCCTGTCCACGAAGCATCTCCCACAAACATAGGAGCAGGTTAACGTAGAATACCACCAGGTACCGCCATTTGTTTAGCCAGGCTTACGAGGATGCATTTGATCCTAACAAAGCTCCACTGCTCCAAGTCATATCCTACTTCATGTTTTGAGTAACACAACTGTCGATCTCTTTTGAAAGTTGCTACATTCCTTATTATCATCTATAACAATGTTGTAGTGTCCATAAGTGCACATATTTCACATTCTTCCACCTCAACCAGGGTGTTGGTATTTCTATGCAAGCAGCCCAGTTGTCAAACTTACCTTTTCCACCTTCAAATTTTAATAATTACAACGTACTAAATAGTTTATTTAACCACGGGCACTTTGCAATTCTTAAATTATGATATTGGTAACTGAATTACATCTCCCATTTTCTAGGAGATAGACACATTGTGCGTACGCATATTGTACATGCACCTTTCTATTCACATAAATTATTTTCAGGAAAAATCGCAATAAATTGATGTTCACGAATTTCATGACAAGTGCTTATGACTGCATTGTACTTAGCACAGCTTGTATCGGCCCTTACAAAATTACACACTTGGAACTATCGCAACACAGAAAGAGAGGTTGAGGATCTGGACGTAATATGACAAATTCTCGCATCCTGTTGCTTTGAGCTCTTAACACGCTCCAAAACAAGGAGCCTATTCCTCGACGCGGGGGTTTAATTACTTCTGAGGCTGAGTTTGGAACGAAACCCCCACAATTTTCCAGGGGACGTTTGACACAATTTTTGAGACGAATTTTCGTAGTTAAAGGCCATAGTTCAACTTCAATTTCACTCAGTTCTGTTATTAATAATGTTAAATTCGCTGTAACGTACATTTTGAGTTTTCCTTCCCCCATCACCAAACCTATCTGTTAACCTCTTGTCCTGAACATTCATACTGTTAGATGAATCTATGGTACTTTGTTCTAAATTGCTGGAGCGTTGTTTGATTTACGATAAATTAACATTAATTTTTTGTGAATATTATTGCGATTATCGGGTTATTAGAATAACTTGCATGGGACTAGTAATGGAATAGGCCATTGAGTGGACAAGTGTGGTGTGAAGAGGGAGACCCCACCGCTCTGGGCTGAACTACCTTATGAGACATGATGCGGCTCAACTTCTTTTCTATCAAAGACTCTCCATCCTGCATGTCTTGTGCCTCCTTGCTATCACGTGTTACTCCACTGTAATTCCAACAACTGCAAGCGACAGTTGTTGGAAGAGCAGCCAAATGTTTCAGCTTTCACTGTCACTAAACGAGTTTATAACTGTTTCGCTCAGTTTGTGAAGAAGTCTCTCTCTTTGAAACTTGCCACCCATGTAAATAATTAGATCAGGTAGGAAACCAGATCAAGATTTCCTAGATGGTCCGAATTCCCCAGGATCATACCTCCGCATGGTAACACGTGGGCAACAGCCCTCTATTAAGAGACTGGCTAAATGACGATCTGCCATACCTCCATAGGTTCAGTGGATGCTGAGTGAGTGCTCCAACTTTTGCAAGATAGCGAAACTGCGACCTCCATGACTTTCGACTGACACTCTCTTATGAGTAATTAGTATTTGATAAGGAAACACGCCTGATAGAGCAGAATTTACTTGAATCTGGTATTTAGAGTGTTCATCGAAACGAGATGCATCACTAAGGTTAATCAATTGGCTATTGGCACGAGCATCCTCGCAATAATCGTGTTTCTAGTTGAACAGTACAGACACGACGAAAGCGTGATGAAGTTTTGTTCTTTTTCCTGGCCAAGAACTATTTTCGGTTTAGTATTACCTCCGATAATACTTAGTATAATTTTCGACCAAGTTTCACCAATGTCTTGATGAATTCAACAATCCAACTTTGAGTCACATTACATCGTTCACACGAGCTGAGGGGAAAACAAATTGGGTAGTTGTCAGAGCAATGCGAATTGTGACATTTTCTTTTTAGAACCACTTGTCAAACTTGTAATTTGTTTTTGTTCAAGCACGTTTCACATTGAGTTGGATTTTAACTCTCACCATTGTGTTCCAGAGTGAAATATTTCTTCATATCAATTCTCGACATGGATTGGTGAAAACAACCATGGGATGAAAACTATGTCACCACTCACTCCGACACAAATAAGTGAGGATCAGTGGTAACGAGCCCCAGTGTAATGTGACAACATCTCGTACGGCTTATGCAAGTCCCAAGTGCCTAATTTTGGGCCCAGTTGTTACTGCAAGCACCTAAAGACACAGTTTTGAAATATTTGTGAGAGTCAAGTTTTAACCACTAATCACCCACGTAGTTTTGTTCTCTCGTATCAATATTTATGTCTAGGAGATCGAGGAATTCAACGGAGCCAGTTCATGCATCAAAGCCTCGTGTCTTTTAATTTTCCAGGGTTGTTGAGCGCTTGCTTTCTTTGTTCAACGGCGTGAAGGAGCTTTTTTCTCGGTCCCATAGGAAACCCTGGAAGCAGAAACAGAAAATCGTACGTACTTTGGTGAGTGAAAACTGAGTAATGTTGTTCAATGCGTGTTTTAGTCATAAGTAACAATGTCGACGTGGGCAACAGTTCCTCTAGGTAGCTTTGGGATAGAAATTTGGCTGAATTGAGCGTCATAGTTTTCTTTAATATTTCCTTACCAAATTTCAGTTCTTCCAGATTTTTTAGTCTTCTATTAGCCATTAAAGTACAGTCTAGGGTGTTGGGAGTAATGAAATAGTCAACAATACAATACATGAATGAAACCAGGAAGTGAGGAACAAGAAGAAGGAGCGAATACGGACAAGTTGAGGAGAGGACCAATGAAGAAAACGGGTATTATCTTTTTCAGAGGTGGTGCAGGCTCAATAATGCATCCTGAGAATAGGACATGGAGAAATGAATATTTGAAACGAAACAATCTCATCCAGGTTAAAGGATTCAATGTCAATAATTGAAATGAATGTTGTTGTACCTAATTCGACGAGATCTTGTTCAGTGAGCATCAGTACAGCTTCTAAATCGATCTGTTGAGCTAGTAGTTTAGACTTGTAGTCTTCGACGCCGGCTGAGACTAAAAACCTCTCCAAAGGGGTCCACTGTCCATTGTCAACCTCGTTTTCTTCTGCATCAGATGAGACACACAGATAATTCTTATTCTGTATTTATCCTCTAAATCATTGCTCAGTATCTTACAGTTTAACGATCTTTCTTGAAACGTCCTTATGAGAAAATAATGCCCCTTAACCGTCTCAATGCCAGCTCTTTTAACGTACACACTATGACCCATTGGCAAAAGGAAGGAATAACCATCTACCCTAGTACATTGAGAGGATTAAGGCTTCATAATTCACTCAAACTGAGAGATTATGTAATATTTTTCAGTCAGATTTACGATTTATGAATGAATTGCAAAATTCCAAGAAAATATGTACAAGTATGATGTTATAAGAAGTATACTAAAATGTGTTGGATCGATTCCCTATGCATGGGCAACAACACCACTTGTAGATAAGGGTGTAATAATTTGGAACAGTCACTTGAGCGCACTCACTGCGTAGCGCTAGATGTCTTCATGATTCGAATTGAATCACTTGACTAATCATGGAACTATGGAACCAGTGAGTACCACTCTTTGACATTTTTCTGTTGTACCCCAAGCATTGTCCTTCAGTTCACGAGGACTTCCAAAGTGATTGATCGCATTTCATCTGTGTCTATTGAAACGCAGGTTTCCATAACTTCTTCTCGTCCGTCCGCCTTCAGCGACTTTAGTAATTTCCTCATTGTCCTCTTCGCATTTTGGAAAAATTGTGGAGTGTGGTGGATGGGTGTGTGGGTGCTGGTTTTCTGACAATCATCTCCTGAATCCTCCCCCCACATTCAGGTCCATAACTTGCGAGGTGAGTGATATTTAAAATTTATTTTAATGTTTCCCATCACATTTATTTTCTAATTTGTTGCATTCATCGTCCATTATAGTGACAATATTTCGCGCATTGTTATTCCTTACTGCTAGTTTCACGCGCACTGTTTTAATTAACTTTTATGAAAACTTCTCACAACTGTTACCACTACTGTTAAGCTCACTGTTATCCAGTAACAGTTCTCAGTTACCAAGGCTGTATGTACAAGTGGTGTCGTGGCCCAGACATTAGGAATCAACCTATATAGGTAATATAAGGAAATGTAGATTGATGTCATTATTACATACCATCTGATGCGGCATCTACTGCCCAAGAGGGCTGCCATCTGTTGTTGCGAGGTTGACTGAGGGAGCCTGCACTACCGATACTAGCCTCCTCACTTCCATCTTCTTCCCCTTCTTTTTCTAATATCACATCTCCAGGCGTACCACTCAGAGTGCCAGCCAAGTTGGCCCTGGTCAAATAACACGTTTTAGTGTAGATTTTAAAACTAGTCAAAATTGTACAATTACGATTCGAAAACTAAGAAATTAGAGAGAACCACAAAGTTCCAAGAAAGATCTAACGACTGAAAAGTAAGAAATTCGTAAAAATGGGGCACTACTCATTAGTTATTTTCGATTATTTACACTGTGTCATTATTATCACGCCAGGACCTACATTTGCCAAAGCTCTGCAGCATGTCAAGCAAGCCTAGAAGTGGATGGAGTAGAGGATAAGACAATGATCTGATTGAGTTGAGCTGCCAGAGCAAACCCAAAAAGGTTTGCTGATAAGATGCAAGAGGCACTTGGTCATTGTGGTATGATCAGGACTGCCATTCCTCGGGTGTCTATTGAAATTAGGGATCTTGACAGGATGTAGAATATCCTGGCAGCTATGCAGGACCTTCAGTGAGAGGTGTGGATGGAACTGAGGTGTTCCTGACAAAGTCCAGGAGCAATTAAGAGCCATTGTTAATATGGATGCCAATGCTGCTGTTTTCTTGTAGGGCAGCAGGGGGTTTAGGCCCTGGGGAGACTAACCGCCATCGCATCCTCCACAGCAACCTCCACCAGAGGAAAACGTTGCAGAATCGTCTCCAGCAATTTCAGTGTGAGGAAGAGGTTAATCTGCTGCTCTTGAGCAACGTCATAACCAGAGCCCACTGGTCTATGGACAATCTGAGCACTGCTGCTTTCTGAGTGGCCTGGCTAAGTCAAGTCTGCTTGACTGAGAATGGGGTTGGCCAAGGCCTAGTATGTAGTAGTAGTATGTAGCTGTAGCTGGTAGTATGTAGTATGTAGCTGGTCTTGGTTCGCTGCGATTTCAATGCTAGGGCTCTTGAGAAGAGGAGGGAGCTTGCTGAACAATAACCAGTGTCTCATAGGGTTGAAGACGTGGAGGGAAGCCAAGGACCTCTCAAACTGCAGAGCAGTTTGGTAGGATGTATGCGAATGGCCGATGCTGCAAGATTCTTGTGAGGGTGAAGAGAACAAGAAGGAAGAGCTGCTATCGCAGAGTGGCAGTAGGGTCAACCTGATGCAATATGCTAAACAGTTCCAGGTTGGTTCTCAATGTGCAGGAGTAAATTCATGGGTACCCATAATTTGCTTTGGTAAGATATTTAGAAAATGTAAATGCTTACCTCTGCCGAAATGCTACACTTCCGAATCCAGGGCGATCAAAAATGGATGCCTTATTATGGCCATTTGCTGATATTTGGCCATTGAATACATCAGATATCTTTCCTCTTTTTCCTGTTGAAGAAGTGCTTATTAATATCGTGAAAGGGAGATAAATAGTCATTGTTGACATCTACACGTGGAACTGCGACTTAATGGCAGACATCGGCTCAGTTAGGAACTGCTTTTACTCGTGCAATAAACCCAGAGCACGTCACACAAGTAGTCTGTAAGAAAGATGTATCACTATGTGTCGTGGATGGACATGGTCTCTATGACTAACTCTGAAGGCAGCAGTGTAGTACAGCTCAATAACTGTGATCCGTAGGTCCAGATTGGTGTGAGTTCTTGAGTATGGAGTACGTGATTTTATGAACTTCTGTCTTCTGAGCTCTACCTTTTTTCGTTGACATGGGCTGTCTATGAAGCCTCATACTCCTCCTTCTTGCTGTCATAACTGAGCTTGGGAAATTGACGGACTCAGTTTGGTGGTTGACATTGTGTTGGTTTCTCCAACTTAAGTTACAATACATGAGGCAAGTACGCCTTGTGCTGTCCCTTCTCCTCGGGATCACTGGAATATTGTGACAGAACAAGACCCTCGTTACGCCTTTAAATAGGAGTTTTGAGCGTCTGGGCCAGATGAAATGAGCACCGGTTGAATGAAGGTGGCTCAAGAGGAGTTGACTTTTTTTTCTTCTAAGTGGTAGGAATTATGTTCAATTTCCTAGCTCAACCTAGAAAATTCATGGTGAACTGCTCATTCTCACTGTCACTGGAGACCACTTTCACAGTTTTGGTACAGAATCAGCAGAAACCTATCTATACCTATTGGCCATAGTTTCTTTGTAGCACTCCTTGCCAGCCAAGTTCTAAAGGCCCTACCAGACTCTCACGAAGTAGCCTAAGGAACAAGAATGTGGAGGGGGGGGGTTCTCAGCCCTCCTTGCTAGTCCTTGTCTTGCGTCTGCCCGATTTAACTCAAGAGCAGTTTTTGTAGCATGAGTCAGAGGACCACGAAGAAGATATACATGAGACTCGCTCTGCCACGACGCTTCGGGAGAGTGTGGACATGCGTTTTCGTCCTGTCTGACTTTGGCGAACACGACGTCCCACTGGGAGTCCATGTAAGACTGGAGGTGGCTTAAGCTCTTACAATCTTCCAATCGATAACCCACTTAGCCATTTCCTGTGTAAGCACTCCTAATTGAAGAAGCATTAAGCAGACATCGATCTCCCTGATCACCTCTGCCTTCTCTGCATGATATCTTGCAATGGTTTGACTTGTTAGGAGGGTACTTTGAAATACTCTTAGCATTGTCCAGCCAGCACCACAGATCAGATTTTATCTGGTGTTATACAAACAAAGTAAATGGGCGTAACTTAGCTAAATTATATTCACCGACGAAGTTACATACCACAGTTGGGGTTGTCATAATTGCTGACGTAAATGATTTGCGCGTCTCTTCTGGTACCCTTCGATCCTTTACGACCATTTTCATACTGAAACCATGCGCGTTTATAAGAAAAGCTATTAAATGAACACAACGGCACACCAGTTTGTAACAGACTTGTACATAGATTGTCAGCATTCTACAAAAGAAAAACGATGGGTTGAACCAAGATGGTTGGTTCAACTTTCATTCTACACCCGTCACCCGTTCGTTCCTCTAAAGAAAAATGTTAAAAAACCCCTCGACAACTTTAACAATAATTTCTTAATTATAAAAAAATAGCATTGTGACTCTGACTCACAAATTGTTGTTTCAGTAGCTCTTTAAGTAACGTAAATGTAACGAGTAACTCTCAATGAATAAAACTTAATGTATTTATTGAGCATATTTTTACTTTTTACAAATTTTTTACACCACCCTTCATAATTTTTATTTAACTCCCACCAATTTTCAAGCAGTTTTTAATATTTTTTACTTAATTTCCCAACATTTTAAATTCAATTTCTTGACCGAACAGCCCCAACACTCTTTACTGCAGAACCTAACAATTTAGCTCCATTTTAAAAACTAATGTTACTCGACTTCCTAGTTCGAAATAACTTCTGAATTTGTAGAAAATTAATACTTGATATTCAGATACTTGTTTTTACAACAAATTTTATTTAGAAAACGAGGGGGGGGGGTGTTAAATCGCCTTTTGTTCACTTCATTGTGGTAGACCTGCACAAATGATCACAGTCCAATTTTTATACCAAAAAACCTCTGGAATTTCATGGAACCTTAATGTTTTTGGGGCGGTTATTATATTTTGGACGATTATCAACCTGTGGAACGAGGAAATTGATTCCAACTGAGGATGTTCAAGAGACAGGTAGTTGAGAGTGGTTGAGGATTTGCATTCCCAACAGAGGCAAGGATTCTGAAGTTAATGTTTGTCATCCGCCAACCATCTATCATTTTTCAGAACTGAGAAAGAGACGTTTTAAAAACGAGGACCGAAAAATAATAGGACGTTAAGAACGTTTAATAATTGTAGAAGAATTTTCAAAAAAGCGTCCGTAGATTGAGCAAACATAATTGGAAACCACGCACATATTAATAGGAAATAGTTGAAAACCAAATGGAGAATTGAGTAATTAGAGATTTGTCTAACAGCTTAATTCAGGCGTACTAACAACATTGACAAACCACCCGTAAACATCGTTATGGTTACTAACTAAAGAAGAATGTAGAGCGTACAAATTGTTATGGCGTTGTGCCATAATTATTGGGAAATTATGTAAAACTCGTTGCTAGTCGGCTTCTAATTGTCGGAGAGTATGAAAAACACTGCAAATTATCACACAAGGGTTTATAATTTTCTTGCACCGCCTTGACGTAGTCTCATACCACAGATACCTTTCGGAAATATCTGGTGCGTAGCAACACACAACTTTCCGCCACCCCCGTAATTTCGAACACCACCTACATTAGCGGGTGCTATATCTTCGTTCAACGCATTTTTACAGGAACATTTATACAGAACAAAATGTAGGGACTAGTTAGCTGAGTGTACTCCGAAAGTTTGATCGAAATCGTTAGAGCCGTTTTTGAGACAATGTTAACTTGGCTTATATCTCCGTTCAACATATATATACAGAAATAATTATACAGAACGAAATGTTGGTATGGGTGACTGAAAGACACTCCATTATAATTTATCACATCTGGTGAAGAAGTTACCCTGGCATTTACGGAAATGTTCGAAAAAACGTTATTTTCGACACATTTTGATTTTTATCTCTGTTCAATGGACCGTCACAGGAACATTTATTCAGAACAATATGTAGGTATTGACTATTTGAAAACATCCTGTGAGTTTGGTGGAAATCGCTGAAGCCGTTTTGCCAAAACGAGTAAAAAAACCTATTTTTGCTTCATGGGCCCATATCTCCGTTCACCGTATTTTCATGGAGATATGTATGCAGAAGAAAAGTTAGGTATTGATTAGGAGAAGATAATTTGACAGTTTAATCAAAATCGTTAGTGCCGTTTTCGAGAAAAATGCGAAAAAACCTAGTTTTTGGTACATTTTCGTCCCCCCCCCCCCTTTCCATCGGCCGAAATCGTCCATAACCTTATTTTGGTGTCTACAAAGAATAACGAACAAAACAAAAAAAGAACCAGCTCAATCGGATCAGCCGTTCTCCTGCAAATCGAACTACAGACACACAGGTCTGTTTCTTTATTTGATGACTGTACCCAAACCCTCGACGAGGGTTATATCAGTCATAGAAGTTGCGGTTTCGCTAATATGCAAGAGGCCGGCCCCTGCAGCATCCACCGAACTCAGACCTGTGGAGGTACGGCAGGTATTTGGTCGTTAGCCAGTCTCACCGTGAGAGCTGTTGCCCGTGTGTTACCGCGCAGAGGTGACCACCTGAGGAATCCTGCACCATCTGGGAGTAGTTCTTAATCTGGTTCCCTACCTGATCTTACTGTTTACTTGGGTGGCAAGTTTCAAAAGGACTGATCAACTATAACCACGTTTCTTAGCCATTACCTTCTTTGCGAACTTTGCAAAATGGTTATAGGCTTCCTTTGTAGCAGTCAATGCTGCTAAGTTCGTTTGCCCTCCCAACAACCGTCGCTCACTGTTGTAGAAACTACAGTGGAGCAGCACATGGTTTCTTGTTTCCTCCGCACTGGAGGCACAAGATGTGCATAATGGAGAGTCTTTCAGAGAAAAGAAGTGGAGCCGCGCATTGAAGTCACCATGTCCCGTGAGGAACTGGCTCGTCCAGTGGTCTGGCTCAACCCATTTTCTTGAAAGACGTTCACCGATGTTGGGGAAGAACTCATACGTATCACGTCCCTTTGACGAGGATTCCCATCTCGCTTGCCATTTCTCTAGAGCCCATTCATCGATGGCGGCAAGTTTCTGTTCTGTGGTGAGATCCGCACGGAGTTCAGCCCAAAGCCGGGGAAGCGCCTGTTTCACTCTCCACTTGTCAATCATGCACTCAACAGCCAAATCAACTGGTAACTGACCAGTGATCACCTGGAGTGCTTCCGTTGATACAGTCTTGTAGACCTTGGTGATCCACAGGAGCGCGGCTCTCTGGGATTGGGCCAATACTCTCTTTTGATTGACTGTTAGTTTGCTACCCCAGACAACGGGGCAGTAGCCAATCACACCTAAATAGATGGCCTTATACATGAGGATGGTGTCATGGTAACACACACCCCAAGTGGCCTTAGTAATGGCACGCAGTGAGGCAAACCTTGCAATGGTTGTGCCTTTAAGGGACTGGAGGTGTTGGTTGAAACCCCACCTCTCACCTATATTCACTCCTAAATACTTGACGTGCTTTTCAAGAAGGAGCCTGTGGCCACCAAAGCGTATTGTGGGTGGATTATTCACTTTCCCCTTCAAGAGGATTAGCTGGGTTTTTTCCTCAGCCACCTGCATCTTGACGTGCTCGCACCATTGGTTGACAGTGCGGAGCACATGGTGGGTTTTTTCTTCAATTTGGCGGACTGACTCTGCAAAGATCAGCACAGTCAAGTCATCCACATAGGCGTACGGCTCGCAGTCAGTCTCCTTGAGTTTCCTGAGGAGACCTTCGAAGAAGGCATTCCAGAGTGCTGGTCCAAGGACCGAGCCCTGTGGGCACCCCTTCTCAATCTTTCTCCGGACGGAGACATGCCTACTTTCGATCGTAGCAGTTCTGTCTGTCAGGTAACTAACTAACGAGTACAGGTTGCGGGGGATTCCCCTACCTTTGAGCTCATTAAGGAGCGCTGGCCAAATCGAACTACAGACAGACAGATCTGTTTCTTTATTTCATGACTGTACCTAAACCCTCGACGAGGGTTATATCAGTCATAGAAGTTGCGGTTTCGCTAATATGCAAGAGGCCGGCCCCTGCAGCATCCACCGAACTCAGACCTGTGGAGGTACGGCAGGTATGTGGTCGTTAGCCAGTCTCACCGTAGAGAGCTGTTGCCCGTGTGTTACCGCGCGGAGGTGACCACCTGAGGAATCCCGTACCATCTGGGAGTAGTTCTTAATCTGGTTCCCTACCTGATCTTACTGTTTACTTGGGTGGCAAGTTTCAAAAGGACTGATTAACTATAACCACGTTTCTTAGCCATTACTTTCTTTGCGAACTTTGCAAAATGATTATAGGCTTCCTTTGTAGCAGTCAAAGCTGCTAAGTTCGTTTGCCCTCCCAACAACCGTCGCTCACTGTTGTAGAAACTACAGTGGAGCAGCACATGGTTTCTTGTTTCCTCCGCACTGGAGGCACAAGACGTGCATAATGGAGAGTCTTTTAGAGAAAAGAAGTGGAGCCGCGCATTGAAGTCACCATGTCCCGTGAGGAACTGGCTCGTCCAGTGGTCTGGCTCAACCCATTTTCTTGAAAGACGTTCACCGATGTTGGGGAAGAACTCATACGTATCACGTCCCTTTGACGAGGATTCCCATCTCGCTTGCCATTTCTCTAGAGCCCATTCATCGATGGCGGCAAGTTTCTGTTCTGTGGTGAGCTCCGCACGGAGTTCAGCCCAAAGCGGGGGAAGCTCCCGTTTCACTCTCCACTTGTCAATCATGCACTCAACAGCCAAATCAACTGGTAACTGACCAGTGATCACCTGGAGTGCTTCCGTTGATACAGTCTTGTAGGCCTTGGTGATCCACAGGAGCGCAGCTCTCTGGGATTGGGCCAATACTCTCTTTTGATTGACTGTTAGTTTGCTACCCCAGACAACGGGGCAGTAGCCAATCACACCTAAATAGATGGCCTTATACATGAGGATGGTGTCGTGGTAACACACACCCCAAGTGGCCTTAGTAATGGCACGCAGTGAGGCAAACCTTGCAATGGTAGTGTCTTTAAGGGACTGGAGGTGTTGGTTGAAACCCCACCTCTCACCTATATTCACTCCTAAATACTTGACGTGCTTTTCAAGAAGGAGCCTGTGGCCGCCAAATCGTATTGTGGGTGGATTATTCACTTTCCCCTTCAAGAGGATTAGCTGGGTTTTTTCCTCAGCCACCTGCATCTTGACATGCTCGCACCATTGGTTGACAGTGTGGAGCACGTGGTGGGTTTTTTCTTCAATTTGGCGGACTGACTCTGCAAAGATCAGCACAGTCAAGTCATCCACATAGGCGTACGGCTCGCAGTCAGTCTCCATGAGTTTCCTGAGAAGACCTTCGAAGAAGGCATTCCAGAGTGCTGGTCCTAGGACCGAGCCCTGTGGGCACCCCTTCTCAATCTTTCTCCGGACGGAGACATGCCTACTTTCGATCGTAGCAGTTCTATCTGTCAGGTAACTTCTGACGAGTGAGTACAGGTTGCGGGGGATTCCCCTACCTTTGAGTTCATTAAGGAGCGCTGGCCACCAAAGGTTGTCAAACGCCCCTCTGATGTCAATCAGAACTGCTACGACGTACTTAGCCGGTGCCAGCAGGGAAACACGCCGGATCTCGACAATGACATCCTGCGTGGACCTTCCTTTGGTACACCCGTATTGCCTGCCTGTGAGGTTGCGGACAAAGACTCCTTCGAGGGACTGCAACATCAAGATTTCTAGTGTTTTGCCTAATATGGAAAGAAGGCTGAGTGGTCTCCATGATCGCGGGTCTGACTGATTGCGGTCGCCTCCCTTTTGAAGAGTGACAACACGCGCAAACTTCCACTGAGTGGGGAACTGTCCGACCTGCAGACAGTCATTATATAAATTAAGGAGGCCGCTGGAGATCGTTCGCTCAGCCTTCCTTAGCATATTGCTTTCTATTTTATCTGGCCCAGGAGATTTGTTGGGCTTTAAGGTCGCAAGGGCCCTGCCGAGGTCGCCTGTTGTCCACAGTGGGATGTCGGGCTCGTTCGGAGGGTCCATGATCAGCTCCCTTGCTGCCCTCTGGGCTTCAGTGTCTCGAGCTACTTGGTCATCTGGGAACGCCTTCTCAAGGAGGGTTTCCAGTGAACGTTCGATGCTGCAGGCCCAGCCTGACTCATTTTGCATCGCAGCTAAGACCTGCTCTACATTTGCTTTTCCTATGGAGGACTTGTAGTGTCTGCCCCAGGGGTTCTCAGAGCTCTCCGCTTCCACAAAATTTCGCCAGCCTTGTCGTTTGGCTCGTTTGATGGCGCGGTGGAAGGCCTTCTTCTCTTGGATGAAGGCAGTTCGGAGTGTTGCTCTGGCATCAGGGTCACGAGTGTTTTGGTACATCCTTCTGGCTCTATTTGCACTTTGCTTGAGGGGATTTAGTTCCTCAGTCCACCATGGGACTTTGATCGCCCTGTGCTTCTGTTGGCCAAGTACAGAGAGCCCAGCAGAGTGCAGTGCTGTGGTAAATGTGTCCACTTTGCTGTCCACCTCTTCAGGTGTGGATGCTTGCACTATTAGGTCGGTGTCTGCGGCACGCAGTTCACCTTCCAGTACCCTACAGAATTGGCGGCCAGTCAGCATTTTTGTGCGGAATCGCTTTTCACGCGTGTCTTTGCAGAGGATGTTGTCATCCGTGATGGCAAAGTCAATAACCATGTGATCGCTCTGCGTTGCACCTGGTACGACTCGCCAACCCTGCAATTTGAGTAGCAGGGTGTGAGACACGGCTGTGACGTCTATACACGACCTTCCTCCCGGACCATCATAGGTCGCCTCAGTCATGGGGTCGTTGGCAACAATCAAGTTGTACCTGGTGAGCAGCTCTATATACGCCTCGCCCGCCCCATCCAGGGTTGGGGATCCCCACAATGGTGATCTGGCATTTGCATCGGCACAGACTATGCAGGGTCGTCCTGATAGGCCTGCTAGAGCCCGCCGAGTGGTTCAACGCTGTTGGCAACTGGCGCGCCAAATTGCCTGTAAATGATATTACAACCAGCTCAAAGCCACCGGCTCGGATGAGCACAGCGGCCAAGTGCTGGCTGTTCAGGTGAGTGAGTGCGAGCATGTCAATGGACGGGTCGATGCAGGCCACTGCTGCCTTGGCTCCTGTTCTTGCTCCAGCCACCACTCGTGCCTGCGATCCCAGACCAAGAGTTTTGGATCCTATGTATGGTTCCTGTATGGCGAGAACACTGCAGCGTTTCTTGAGTGCATTTTGCAGCAACTCAGCCATAACTGGGCAACTCTTATTGGTGTTGTGCTGGAGGATTCGAACTGTTTTTGACCTATTCATAATCCACTCGTGACTCCTGGAGGGCAATCGCTCGCTGACGAATGGTACAGCGTGCGTCTCGTGTAGAGTGTGCGACCTGTTGGATTTTGCGTTCGACGCAATTGGCACACTTGAGGGGAGCATCACGCTTACATTCCTTACTCAGATGTGGCAAGGCGCACCAGGCGCACACAACAGGTCTTGTACAGGCCACTGCCAGGTGGCCATAGCGTTGGCATTTGTAGCACTGAGTGGGGGCTTGGTACTTTCGTATGGCGCACCGCTGCCAGGCTATTTGGAGGTGCCTTGCCCTCTAGTTTTTTGTACAGGCTGGGTGATACCTCAATCACCCAATCTTTCTGTCTGCCACGCTTTTGGTGAAGAGAGGCCTGACATCCTGCGGCTGCAAGCCTAACGCAGGGTTGTGCTCAACAACTTGTTGGGCCAAGTCCTCTTTTTGAAGGTCGGTCCGCACGTCGCACAGCAGCAGGCGTGGAAACGACCCAGGGGGCTGACGCTTGGAGCTTCAACTCCTTTTTTGTGGAAATGTGGCTCGTGAGCGCCTTGGCCATTTCTGGCGGTTCCGTCACAATGACGGCGCCACCTCCTTCTGCGGTGCGGGTGTCCAGCACTCGGACACTTAGAGCTTGGAGGTCCGTAGCAGGACACCCGCATAAGCGCTTCCATTGCGTCAGGGTTGGAGGGACCAGCCTCTCCTTCCTCACATGTCCGCCTAACCACTACCACGTTTTGTCGTGGGTTTTTAGGGGGAAGTTTGGCAAGCGGTGGAGGCTTTTTATTTTTACTTTTATTTTTACTTTTGCCCTTGTTTTTGGGCAGAGGCGTAGGCGGGGCGCTGCCCTCGGCCTGTTTAGTTAGGGCCTTTATATTCTTCCCCTGCGCTTCCTGGCCCTGGCAGACTGCCATTCCGCCTCAGCTCCATGAGGGGGGGAGGAAGGCGCAGTAGCGGCTACTGCCGCATATGAGGGGCCTGGGGTACTACCCTGGCTCGTTGAATCTCCTTGAGTTTGGGGGGCTGGTGGCACTGGCTGCTGGGCAATTGCCCTACGCAGCTCTTCCCTCACGACAGCCGCCACAGTTTCCCGCAGGGGGGAGTGGCAGGGGGCGATGTCGTTGGGGGCATTAGCTTTATAGCCAGCTTCGAAATTTCGAAGAGGCAACTAGTTACGAGGTCCCGCATAGGTCCTGTCGCGTTGGCCCTCATCCGTGCCAGCTGGCCGTGGATGATTTGGACGTATGCGCAAATTTGCTCCATGTCCGACAGTTTAGGGTCCACGCTGTGTCGTGTGCTTGTAGTAGCCGGGTTGCCCGGGCTACTAGGGGAGAAGGGGAGATGAACGCGGTTTGCCCGGTTCTTTCCGCCCTTGTTTGTTTGGACGACGAGTAGGTTGCTCATCGTCCGAAGAGGAGGGGTCGAGCTTGGCGAGCCCGAGGAAGAGGCGCAGGTGGCGTTTTTTTTTTTTGTTGGAGTTTTAGTTGTGTTTGTCTTTTTATTTTTACTAATATGGGGGGGGGGGGTAAAGAAGCAGACTGGTGTAGTGTATCCTTGTGAGTTCATTTGGTGTGTGTGTTAGTGGTATGAGCGAGAGGTGCTCGAGGCAGTGTCCTGGAAGCTCCCCTCAGGCATATTGATTCTAGCCCCTTTCGCTGGTCCGTTGAGGGTCAAGGGAGGCCCCCACATGCGCCGCAGCTGCCAGTCCGGCCACCCACCGACTAAGACGCATGAGGGATTTTTCGGCTGCTGCTCAGAGTCAGCCCTCGGCCACTAGTGATGTGGTGAGCGGGACACACGCTATCAGCCGCCCCAGGAACGCTCAAAACTGGTTTTTCCCTCCTCATTCCGAAGGCCGCACCTATATAGGGGATCGCTCAAGGTGTTAGCGAGCTACTTCCAGGACTGTCTTTCGCTCATTATGAGTGTTTCAAGTGTATGTGTTCTGCCACGCAAGCCGTTGCAGTGTATTTAGTATCTGGAATATGTTGTGTATGTCAGTGTCGTGAGCTTTAAGCCCCTTTAAGGCCGGAGTTAACGACCACGCAGAGGATACGGCAGGAGAATTCTGTCCCCCTTCCTGCGGGGGGTGTGTTCTGCGATCCCAGCTAAAGGTAGGGGGTTCCCAGTGTGTCATGTATGTGAATGAAGTGTAAGTTGTGTCCCTTTTAGTCCGGCTTATACGAACACGCAGGGAGTACGGCAGTGGAATTCTGGACCCCCTACTGCAGGGTGAGCACAGTGTGGCGACAGAGTACACTGTGACGCCCAGCCACAGTTAAGCCTCGTTGGATGTAATCCTGCGGGGACCTCATAGAGGTGAGGTTGTCTTTCAAGCTGGGCCCACCCGGCTGTCCCTTTTAGTCGGCTCATACGACACGCAGGGAATACGTCAGCGGAATTCTGGACCCCCGACTGCAGGGTGAAACTACAGACAGACAGACACACACACACACACACACACACACGCGGACCACGCGCCGAAATTAGGTTTTTTAGACTCAGTAGGGTCTTTGTGTCTGTGTACGATTTTTAGAGAAGAAGGCAGAACCAAATTAGCTAAAATTTGATGTGAGATTTGACGCCAAAACAAGGGTATTAGCAAAATCCGCTCAAAATTAACTATAGTTATCATAGTGATCAAAACACCAATATATTTTCTTTCCTCAAAAACGACTATAACAATTGAACTTTCTATATAGACAGCTTCTGATGTGTTGACAAAACCATAAAATTTCTATCTGTGGGGAAAATGACGAGAGTAGCACAATAAAGTACAAAGCATTTCGACGAAAATGGATTGTAGCACAGTTTTCCCCTTACTCTGTTAAAATGTTATTAGGATCATAAGAAAAATTAAGATGGTAGTTCATTCAAGTACCTATACGACGATTCTTTAATAATGCTCCTAAGATACACAAATTCTCGAATTTCAACCGATTCACTCGCTACCATTTCTTATAATTTTCATCACCCGATAACGATGGGAAAGTGATAATTATCTCTTTTTAAAAAACGTGTTTACAGCCTCATTAATTCCCCGTGTACCAATTGCTCAATAATGGTCAGGGCGTGAGAACGAGCAGCACAATAAATTCTGGAACTGCAAGCGCTACTGCTTTCTACCACCGTGAAGTGATGTTTTACCAAGTTCGAATGAACTGAGGGAGTAATAGATTGAATTAATAGTAGAAGCCGTGAACACAGATGGTTGAGCGTAAATCTAAGAAAAGTTGCGTGATTGCGGCTGCTCACTTATGGGGGACGGAAGGGACGCACCAACGTTAAATTCTATCAAATTGGCATAAACGGAGTGGAAAGCTAGTTAGATTAGTGGCTGGAGCTACATAAACCGCTGAATGTAAGTGGGGCTGAGGAGAGTTGCGTGATTTACGTACAAAGATGTCGGCTGTTTCCGTCACATTTCTGCATTTTAGCGACGAGCGTACGAACTACTTTAGTTTTCGCAATGTTTGACAGAGCGCACATTGATTCGAGCAAAGAGACCTTCCGAAATCTGGCCTCTGAATATATTTGAACGGGAGATCATAAATAGCAAAGAGCTCGCAACTATTTTAGTTCATACAACATCCGATAAATCGTAAGGGAATGTTCGAATCGGAAATTTTCCAACAGATTCTTCAAATCCGAGCGTGACTCAACTTTCCGTCGCGACCCTAGCGGCAAATGTAAAAACTACTTTAGTTTGCCCAACTCCCGTTAGACCGCGCGGGCATACAAATTTAAACGTTTCCCCCTAAAACTTTTCAAAAGTCGAGCACGTAAAATCAGTTTCTGAACAGTTACTGTCAACTTTTTTGAGGAATCGATGGGGCAGTTTGTTTTCTGATTTCTTAAAAATTGTATTGGTAACGCTACACGCTCTCTTCCCTCGTTTGCTAATAATCTCAGCTCTTTCACGTCAATTGTGTAGTTTATTATTGTCAAACACCTTCTACCTCCGACTTTATTTGTGACCGAGGGATTCTTGTATGGCAGGACATTGTGCCAACTGCAAGTTTTCTCTAAAATGAGTTAGTAGAAAAAGTCATGAACAAAGGTGAACGGACGTACTGCCAATGAAAATTGTGCAGTAAGGCGCACCTGATATTTATAGAATAAAATGAGATAAGTGAGATATACACTAATAAATCCATATATTTTTGGGAATTAACGTAACGTACGAATTGTGGGGATTGGTGAAAACGATTGAACGTTGAACGGAAATCTTGTAAAAGTAAGCTAAATTATGGAAGGATTTAGTTTGGAAATCGAGTAAAAACTGCTTGAAATAATACAAAAATTATGGAAAAAATGCACGAATTGTTGGTAAAGTTGTTTTAGAGACATCACGGATTATTTGTAACTACAGTGCCCTCGAAACTTTTCTGTATCCAGTTCATGCGAGCGATTTTTCATTGCCGCAGTCCTGAGCACAGATAGATGCTCCTCTGTTGCACTTGGTGCCCTCCGTGGAGTACACAATGGAGAGGATAATTCCAATTAGTGAGGATCGGTTGCGTTTACCAACCAGAGAAACTAATATTCACCCTCGATCTAATTCGGTGACTAGCAAATACCACACGAGGAGAGTGCAAACGCCATGTCAAGGTCCTTCTTGCAAAGGTGTGTCAACACATCAGACAACTCAGCTTTCTAAATGACAGATGCTCGTCTTCATCATTATCGACAAAACGACCTGACAGGGCTCAGACCTATACGATACTGCTCCAGTAGGCTTTAGGAATCGGCTGCAAACTCTCAAGCCAAGAAAATACATACGACACAGAACTGGATTCGCCGACCCATCAGTGATTAGCGCTGGTACCCAAGAGACGCTACTCTACACAATGACCTGAATATTTCATTTGTTGATAAAGTAATCGGTCTGAATTATAACCATCGCCGTGGATCTACGTTAAACTATACATTCTCAGAATCCCCCCCCCCCTAATCATACCTCCACCACCGTGACTACTATAAATGCTATATTGCGAAACAACTCACCTTTTCATCAAGCCCCAACGTTTTATCGAGTATCTTCTTCATGCCCAATGGCTTCTTGTTCATCGTGCCTCCAACTATTTCGGTGAAACTAGGACCATTAACTTCGACAATTGTTTTCCTGATTGTGCTGTAAAGCGTTGTGAGAATGAGTCAGTAGATTTGGTGAAAAGTAAAAACAGTTGTGTACTCTACATGACATCTGTCGTTAGTAGGAAAGGCATTCGTACTGAGCACTTTTTTTTGGACCTGAAGGCACATACGACTAAGCCGTTTGTCACAGCAGCGACACTGTGGGCCTCTTGTGACGATCCCCCTTAACTAATAAAATACGTCATACATACCAGCCCCTTTTAAGAACTGAGTATGTCCTTTGCCACAGATTCAGCTCTTTTGGGGCTCAATGAACGTCCGAAAAAATTATTTGAACCGCCTGGCTGCTAATACAGCGCCATTTCGTCCTCCTCACTGCACAATCTGCATTCAACTGCCTGTGATTTCGTTGAGGTGGTATCTAGGTGGGCAAGGCCCTGTGAGGAAACTAGTATGGGCTCTTGGTTCCCCTATGGTTAGTAGAAGCACTGCCTTCGCCCTTGAATAGGAAGGCACATTGAATGAGCCCTTTCACCTGTCTTACATGTGGCTGGCGATGCTGATGAACGTGCTTTTTCTGTGTCTCCCACTGGGTCACCTGCCGATACAGGTGATTTTCAAACCCAATCGGTTGGGTTTCAGCGTCCATTTTCCCGGTACAGTCTGCCTTTTCATTGCCCTCGTGCGCTCTATGAGTCAGTATTCAAATTAGGCAACGCCTACTATGGTCACTAAGTCATTTGAGTGACCGAAGACAACCCTATGGCAGCCTGGATCTGCAGGTGTTGGCTGAGGTGGCCTTTTGGGAACAGTCCTCTCCCCCACTGTTCCCGAAAGTGAATGCAGATGCTGAATGCCAGCTGAAAATCCTTCTACTCAGGTATAACGTCAGAAGCAAGGACTACTGCCTCTTCTATTTTGCACACCTTCACAGTTCCTTGGACTCTTGGGTTTTGCAGGGCTCAGCATTAGCCTTGCCAACCATAAATATCTGCGCACAAGAGATCATGCCAGAAGGAATCAAGTGTAAGTGGATCTATATATTCTCGGATAGTCAGGCTCCAAACTAAGACTCTAACTGTGAAATACTGCAAAATAGAACAGGCAGTAGTCCTTGCTTCTGACGTCATACCAGAGCATAACACACTCACATTGGTTTTCAGCGAGCACAATTGGAGCTTTTCATACAATTTCCCGAAAAAAAACAACAGTTGTGCGGTCAATAGATTGTACACCCCTTGCAACACCGGTAGCCTTCGCGAAATGCTACTTGAAACTCGCACAGCTAATCTGTCGTCCTATTGTGTCAAAGACCCTGCTCAGAGTTAAACTAGCAGTTGTTGGTGAGTGAATTAGGCATCACAAGATGTCAATCTCCAACATGGTAGGGGCAGTGTGGCCACATTAGTTTGGGATCCACTAACTTTCACCTAATGGTACGTGCTGCACACACCATCAAACGGCTTATTTTAGTTTAGATTGCCTTCAATGTTTTGTGACAAATTGTGACACAAAGCATTTTTGATCTTCTTTGAGCCTGAAAAGTCATAATAAGTCAACTCAAACCTGGCTGGGATTGTGGGTATTGGAACGTCTGTGTCAATTTTTGTGCCAATCTCTTTTTCAACGCGTTTTATCCGCTTTTCTTCTTTGTCTCTTTCTTTTCTCATCTTGTCCTCGTATTTCTTTTTTCTTCTCTCCGCATCTTTAAGGGCTTTTTCCTTTTTCGCTTTTACTTCTTTCCTAACGAAAACATGAAAAATACAACCGTTAGCAAACTGGTTTCACACTGTAACATTAAACTTATAATTAGCGGTAGCAATAAGTTAGTAGATAAATCCACAACACATTAACACGTAAACGAACGAGCCGTCAACCTAGAGCGTTCTTAAGTAGACAAGTCCCTCTAGTTATTGGCTCAAACTTCTCACATATTAGCTACTCACTTGTTATGGGCCTGTTGGTTGGTAGTTGCCTTGTCCAAAAAGTCGATCACGTCTGGGTGAGTGGCAATCTGGAATCAGCAGTGTCAAATTAGTTTTGAGAACTTCGTAGATAGAACAGACATTATAGTTTAGGTAGGGACATCGAATATCTCTGATAGTAAGAAGTAAACGCGTTGTAGTGATCATATCAAGTTAAGTTAAGCACGTCTATTATTACATCGCATCGGTCAGCTTTTGAGGAATATTCACAAATCTTTTTCTAGGCGACTGGTGAAACGTCATGGTGTAGCCCCCTTTGAACCGTCCTATTGATGTTACAGCTCAAAGGCCATCGATTCGGGTTTTGTCATTCAAGAGTCCTCAGTCCAGAACCATAGCATATGCGAGGCCTTCTATTCCAATAATCTGCCACTGCCTTCATAAATGTCTACAATTGTCAGTTTATAAATAAAAATTGGTTGGGTAAAGTCTGCGCTCATTTCCTGTACTGCTTCCGGTCTCACTCCAACCAGCCGTCAGTTCAACTCGTCGTTTTCATTATCCCGCCATGGGTCTTGTGTCGTGTCGTTTATTAGTTTTTCGGAGCTGAATTGAATGGGATGGGTTTCGGAGGTGTAATATTATCGTTTTCATATGAGTGATCGTTTCTCGGATTATAGAGATGTTATATTCCTAATATTTTTCGACGTTTGATGAAATAATGTACATCACAATCATGCGGTGTAAGGGAATAATAAACCGCTGTGTAATCATTTGCAGCGTTTTGTCAGCAAATTCTAATGTACCTCCTTTCCTTCCCACCGCTGACTCATTAGGACATTTAAGAATTTCATCATTCAATCATTCATCTTTGAAACCTTCTATCAAAATATTTTCCAATGTCCTCCCCTCCTCCCCAATACATGGGTTTAAAACATCTTCTCTGATCGATTCATCTCACTATTCTGTCTCTCTCTATCTCTACCCCCCCCCCTCCCACCCCCATCACACAGGAATATAGGTGACATTCTCGAGAGCGTTTCTCCTCGCCAAGTTAATTTCAACGTATTGATTTCATGTCATGTTGACAGACTGTGTTAAAAGTGTCGATCAATTGTAATTGCCTAATCTGATCTGACGACATTCCTGACCGTATTTTCCTTGAAACTATTTTCAAACGGTATTAAAGAAATTGGGTTATGTCCGCCAGTAGGCAAATTACTAAAGTTAACGTACCTGTTAGTGAGTCCGTCTCCTCTGGCTTGTGAGTTACTGTGGGCAAGCGCTTTCGATGTAAAGACATCATCGTCTGGCCGTTAAGTCAGTACTGGAGTCAGTCAGTTGGTCGTGGTCTTTATATACAAAGAGAAAGGTGAAAGGGGTGATGGAGCGTCGGGGAAGGGGCGGGGAGAGGTCTTGTTGGTCCTCTCTTTGTATATAAAGACCACGACCAACTGACTGACTCCAGTACTGACTTAACGGCCAGACGATGATGTCTTTACATCGAAAGCGCTTGCCCACAGTAACTCACAAGCCAGAGGAGACGGACTCACTAACAGGTACGTTAACTTTAGTATTTTCAAACGCCCTGCCTTTTCCCACAACACAGTTGTTCCGTCGCGACATTTCTAATTGATTCTTCGCCGTTTTCGCAACTTTTTTTTTTTAAGCAACACGAAGTGTAACAAAACAGAATTTCGGGTCCCTCGATTAGTTTAACGCTTCGCTTACCTGTAGCGGGGTGTGGAGGTCGTGGTCGAGAGCGAAAAGGTTCGCGTCGAATCCGACGAGAAAAGAGACGCAAGGGAGGTGACCTTTGATAGCAGCCAAGTGCAAAGCACTTTGCCCGAAATGGTAGTTGGCTTTTTCCACGTCGCCCCTGCGAAAGAACACGGTTCATTAGTGTCCACTGTATTCGTCATTGTAGGTGTTAACTATGTTATTAATGGTCGAAAAACAACCAAGAAATGAACATTCGTCTGTGAACACGATTGAGATAGAACGGCTGACCTAAATTAGCTCAAATTTGATATTCAGCCAGCAGATCAAGATGGAATGCCAAAATACGGATGCGAGAAAAATCTGCACAAAACAAACTATAGTTGTCATAATATTCAAAACACCAACTTTTTGTTCTCAAAATCGGTTCTAACGATGTTGATTACATTTTTTTATAAAGAGCTTAAAAGAATAAAAACCATAAAAATCTCATCCGTGGGACCATGACGAGAGCAACAAAATAAATTACGAAAGATTTTGACGAATTCGATCTTAGCGCAGGTTTTTACTTATAAACTCCAACTAGGATCTCCAGAAAAGTAGAGGCGGTATATTAATCAAGTACCAATACAATGAGCGGTTACCAACACCAGAAATTCCGGAATTTCAACCTCCACCGTTTCACTTACCACCCATTTCTTGAAGTTTTTACCCAATAACTGGACAAGTTATTATTATCCTTCTAAAAAAATCGTGTTTACAGCCTAGTTAGTCTTCTGTGTACCATTTGCTCAAAGGTAGTCAGGGCATAAGCACGAGCAGCACAATAAATCCCGGAACTTTACCGCTTTCTGCCAACATAAAGTGGTGTTTTACCGAGTTGAAATGAACTAAATGAAAAATAAATTGAATTAGTAGGAAAAGCAACGAAAACCAGAGAATTTACGTAGAGCTAAGGAAAGTTGTGTAGTGCATCGCATCTGATATTATTTCTCAAAAACGGCCCAAAAGATGTTGACTAAATTTGTTGTACGGACAGGCCCAAATGAACTATGATTAAAATATCTGGTGCGTTGCAACACAAAACTTTCCTTAGCTCTACGTCAATTCACTTTGCACATGGATAATTCTAGTTAATCAATTCATTTATCACTCAGTTCCTTTGAACATGGTCAAACAACTCGTCACAGCAGCAGGAAGCAGTAGCGCCTACAGTCTGGAATTTATTGTGCTGCTCATACTCATTCCAGGACCATTATTGAGCAATTGGCACACAGAAAATTAATGAGGCTGTAAACAAGAATTTTTTGAAGAACGATAGTAATCACTTTTGCGGAGTTATTGGGTAATAACTGTTAGAACTGGTAGTAAGCGAAACGGCGGTAGTTGAAATTCAGGAATTTATGGAGTGAGCCCCATGTATCTCATGAGCGTTTTTAACCACTCACCGTTTAGGTATTGGATTGGACTACAATACCAATTTTCTTTAACATTCTACTAACATTCCAGCGAAGTTTAAAAGGAAAAAACCGCGGTAAAAACGCTTTTCATCGAAAATTTTGATAATTTATTGTGCTGCTCTCGTCATTTTCCCCCGAATGGGAATTTTATGGTATAATTGCCTTATTGAGAGCTATCTATATAAAAAATGTAATCAAAATCGTTAGAGCCGTTTTTTGAGAAAAAAATTTGGTGTTATGATCACTATGATAACTATAGTTAACTTAAGGTGGATTTTGCCCATACCCTTATTTTTGCGTCCCTTGGTAACCTGTAGGCTAGACTTCAAGTTTCAGCTGATTTGGTACGGTTGTTTTCTCTAAAACCGCGGTAAAAACGCTTTTCGTCGAAAAGTTTGATAATTTATTGTGCTGCTCTCGTCATTTTCCCATCAATGGGAATTTATGGTATAGTTGCTATATTGAGAGCTACCAATTTAAAAAATTTAATCAAAATCGTTATAGCCGTTTTTGAGAAAAAAATATTTGGTGTTTTGATCACTATGATAACTTTAGTTAAATTTCGATGGATTTTGTTCATACCCTTATTTTGGCGTCCCATGGTTACCTGCGGGCTAGATATCAAGTTTGAGCTGATTTGATACGGTCGTTTTCTCTAAAAATCGTTCACACACACACACACAGACCATTTTCCCGAATAGTGTTTTTCGGACTCAGGGGGGGGGGGGCGGAAACGTAAAGATCTGAAGAAAACTCAAAATTTGTTTTCAACTGATTACATAACTTTCCTTTCTACTTTGCAGAGCCAAGGAAAGTAAAAAGTTCGCCGTTGGGACGAGAGCAGCACAATAAATTATTTAAAATTTCGTCTATAAGTGCTTTTTAGTACAGGGGTTTTAAAACATGAATCCTTGTTACATTACAATATCTCTAACGCAATAATATTTGTTATTGGTGAAGGAATGTTGACGACGTTATAATACTTGACAGAAACAAAAAAAAAGCTAAATTCATTTCACGACAGTATCAATATTTCTATCAAATGTATATTTCAATTATGCAGGTGCACTTTTCACTTTTCGGTTCTGTGGAGAACAAGATTTGGTGCTGCTCTTGTCATTTTCCCTCAGATAACAATTTTCAAAATCCTGGAGATGATTAAATTAAGATTATTTGCCGTTCTTTCAGTTTTCACTCTACTAATATAATAATATCCAGGAACAAAAAAAAAAAAAAAATCATCCCTCCTCCCCTGCCGCGCCAAAACCGAAAACTATTCCTTTTTCTCGTTTTTTTTTGTGATTTCGTACCCGAAGCGTTTTGTTCTATTCATTTTTATCCAGATTTCTACGCAACACTGAAGGGTTTTTGAAGTGACATCAAAGAAAATATCCAAATTTGGAAGCCGATTCGTGAAACTTCGCTGTTACTTCAATTTTGTCATAATTTATTACACCGTAATTGAACAATATTTAGCCTTCAATTATTTACGTGATGTTTTCCATAAAAAACACAATTAAATTTGAGGTTCAAAAGCGAAAACCGACGTAAGGATCAATTTCTCTTCCGGAATAAAATAAAAGCGCTCAAAACGATTTCTCGTCGCGCACGATGTCTCACACGTGAGTCCGAATTCAAATCGATTCGTTTCACCGTGAATCACGGAAAGCCCCGGCCTTTTATCCGGCTTCAAACGTTTGAATTTTTTTTTTCTCGAAGCAACGCCCATAAACGCGTCAAATTGTTTCCTGGTGCTCGTTCCTGTACAAAAAGCGTTGAACCAAAGAGACAGCGAGCTTTTGACTGAGCGACTTGGGGCCGTCGTCGTATTCGCTTTCGATGTAACGCGATACGTGACGGTGTTTCAGGCAGCGTGACACCACCTAAATACTTACATACTCATTAGGTCCAGGTTCTTCCGGATTAACAGGTCGCATTTCTTCCTCTTTTCAGAAAAACATTGTCCTAACGGTCGGTTAACTCGAACAAATTTTTCAGGCGATTACTAAACTTTCCTTTTTGAGAAAAAAAGAGTTTTCCGAGTCCCATGACTAGCAGTCTAAATAGGAAATTTGAGCAGGTTTGGTTGGGTCGTTTTCTCTTGAGCGATACCGCAAGCACTCAACGCTTGAAAAGTAAAAATCAGACGAAAAAAGTGCGCTAGTATCGATTTTCGGGGATGAAAATATCGTTGAACAATAGACTTCTCCACTAAACGAAAGCATGCTTTGATGAATGAATGAACATTACATAAATCGCAAGCGAGATGGGAAACCTCATCAAACTGCCGTGATGCGTATGAGTTTTTTTCCAGCAGAAAGGGAGTTGAGCCAGACCACTGAACCTGCACGTTCGCTATATGTGACATGGGGACTTCAATGCGTGGTTTCACTAGTTTTCTCTCAAAGACTCTCCATCCGGCTCGCTTTGCGCCTCCACTGGGGAGAAAACAAGCCACTCCAATGTAGTTCCTACAATAGTGGGCAATAGTAGTTGGAAGAGCAGCCAAACGAAAGGTTGACTGAAAGCAGCTTTGACTGCTACGAAGCAAGCTTATAACCATTTGGACCAGTTTGCGATGAAGATTGTACCAAAAAACGTGGACACGGTTGATCTCTACTGTTGAAACTTGCCACGCAAGTAAAAGTAAAATCAGGTGTGACGTCAGATTGAAAATTCCCCTCAGATGGTACGGATGCCCCAGAGTCATACCTCCGCGTGGTAAAACTTGGGGAACAGATGCTGAGCGAGTGCCCGGGCTCTCGCACGATAGCGAAACCGAAACCTCCATGATTTTTACTGATATAACTCTCTTATGCGTGTTAAGGATACGGCCATTCCGACCAGGAAACATACCTGTTACAATAAGTGCGGGGGGGGGTAGGGGTAGGGGGAGTCTCGGGCAAAACAAGAGTGGGCTTCGAGAATCCTTGGAATGTTTCAAACATTGATCTGGCCTGTGAGTAATGTTGTATCGCCAATTTAAAAGTGAACAGCTTTCTGCTGGTACTACATGGCACCTTCGAGGTTTATTTGTGAACGTATTTTGTGAAGTGTTTCGTAAACCGAAGAACGTGGTACGCCGTCAAACCTTTTCGTAGTATGTAGTGTCGAGTTTTTTCTTCGGTTGTTGGTTCATCGCAGCGCAGCAGGATCTACAACCCTTGCGACCCTATGCAGTTCCCTCCCTGCTCTTATGAGTGATGCGTATCTTGTCAGTGAACAAAGTATTTGGTAAGAGCCATTATCATTAATATTACATTAGTACATAATTGTGTAGCTCTGTGAGGGGCTTCAAGTTAAATCCCCCTTTTTTTTGAGTTATGTTAACTTTGCGAGTAGGTGATTTTTCTATGTGGCATATTATCATCACGGTTTCATGTGATGTAAAAAATATTCTTTGATTACGGGATATTACGCTTTTAGCAAGAAATTTCGGAATTCAACTTCGGTTTATGAGGAATTATGCTCAAGAGTCATTAAGCTGCACAAAGGGGACTTCCCAGAAGAACGTCTTCTGTGAGATTTTCACTTTGAAGGCTCAATGGAGGAAAATACGGCAGAGCCTTGAAATTTCCCACGTGAATGAGGCGCTTTCATTTTTTTCTTGGGGGAACAAACATCAACAAAAGTTCCGGACGACAAGTTACGTAGTCTCGATGCGTTCAGCTCACCTTGAATATCCGTTACTCAGCGACTAACTCGTTCTGGTATGTTCATTATCAGCAGCTAACAATTTCTACAGTTGATTATTTAGTGGAACTTATTTCTTACTCACCCTCTACCAACGAGCAGCCTTAAGGCCTCGAGGTGACCGCAGCTGGCAGCCCACAACACAGGCGTCATGCCGTCTTCATCTTTGGAATTAGTGTCCCTTTTCGTGGCCTCCTTCAGAATATCCAAGTTGCTATCTTGGGCAGCTTGGTGGAACCTCGAACCACCTGCCATCCCTCGGGATCTGAAAGGTGAGAATTCAACCATTACGAAGAGTTAAAACTGACAAATATGATTGCTTATTGTTGAAACACGATGAGTGGTGTGAACCTCAGTTGGTTACAATCAGCACTCACGGCTCACAAAAATATAGAGACAATGGGGAGTAACAAAAGGAAATCAAGTAAAGGAAATATAATGATGAAAAAAACTAATAGAACTAAAACAAAGGGTTATAAAACTGAAAAGAACGCTCTAGTTGTGAAATAAAAATAAATCTTAAACAAGGAAACATACAAAATGGGTACCCAAACCTGGCCACTATACAATCGGACGTGCACGAAAATAATTCCGACCCCGGGAAAATCTCAAAAACAAATCGAAAAGTCTCCGTAGTTGAGAGGAGTAGCTGCAGACCGGGCGATATGTCGAATTGACTCGCCCAAAATCGTTGATGGGGAAGAAACTTGTTTTAAAACGCTGCCTAATATCGACCAGGCGACCACGATAATAAAGAGACAACTGATCTCCACGACTTGTTTTATCAGATCAGCCGTGATAGGAAGATCGCATGGAGATCAAGAGAGAGAGAGAGAGCGAGAGAGAGAGAGAGAGAGAGAGAGAGCGAGAGAGAGAGAGCGAGCGAGAGAGAGAGAGAGAGAGAGAGAGAGAGAGAGAAAGATTGAGGTTTTGTGTTTCCTTGAAGCCAATTACTAAACATGCCGCCGACCAAATTTGGGATCCAAATTTCTTGAGGGTTCATGGATAGGGCTGCTCCAATAGTGGCAGAAGTGGAACGCATCGATTGGCTGGACGTTTGTATGTAGATTTGTTGGAGGTCTGAATGGTAACAACTCTAACTACCCCATCGAGGCCAGGATGAGTGGCTATTACTTGGGCTAATGGCCATTGTTGTGGGGAGGATTCATCCTTTAAAAGCACCAAGTCACCATCTTGTAGGTTGGGTACCTTGCGGTGCCATTTGACCCGGGACTGCAGCGTTGCCAAGTATTCCATTCGCCACCTGCGCCAGAAGTGTTGGGTCATTCTCTGCACAAGCTGCCATCTACTGAGAAGGTGCTCTTTCATGTCCTGGAGAGGTGGTTCAGGGATTCCTTGTAGGGCGCCGCCGACCAAGAAGTGACCTGGGGTCAAGGGTTCCATTTCATCAGGTCTTGTTGAAAGAGGACATAATGGGCGCGAGTTTAAACAAGCTTCAATCTCGGCTAGAAATGTTGAGAACTCCTCAAACGTAAGGGGAGTGGGCCCCGCTATTAAAGAAAGCCGTCTCTTCACTGGACTTCACACCAGCCTCCCATAAACCTCCCATATGAGGTGTTTGTGGTGGGTTGAAATGCCACTTAATTTCCAAGTTTAATATATGTTCACACGATGAGAGGGCATGGGATGTTTCCTTCCACCAATGATGCAGTTCACGAAGGTGCCTAGCTGCTCCCACGAAATTTGTCCCACAGTCATTGTAGATGTGTTTGGGCCAACCTCTTCTTGAGATGAATCTCTGGAAGGAAGCCATAAATGCAGGTGTAGAAAGACTCGTGACGGCTTCCAAATGGGCTGCTTCTGTCACCATACAAATAAATAGGCATAGGTATCCTTTGAATTGAGGTGCCTTCCTTCTCAGGGATTCGCGTAGAGTAAATGGGCCTGCAAAGTCAATGCCTACATGAGTGAAGGCCCTGCACCCAAGGGCTAAACGGCAACTAGGCAGATTACCCATCTGGGGATTAATCGCCTTCGCTTTCGATTTGTAACATCGAAGGCACAAAAATCCCCTTATACGGATCAGTCTTCTTAAGGTGGGTATCCAAGGTTAAGTGGGTCTTAAGGCGAGCAATTAACCCAACGCTGATCGCTTGGTCAGTCAGTTCCATATTTACGTAGACATCGTTCATGTTCGTCTTCCTATTACCTTGTGTTGTCTCCATTTTTTTCTGTCAAGTGCTATCTAGATGGTCTCCTACTTGCTACAGAGGGCCAGATTTCTCAACCCCTTATGGTGAGCTGTGTGGGCTCTGACGCTATTGGTTTCTTGCCATACTGTGCAACATTTTCACCCATTTTCAGTCAGTAAGGATCATCTTCTCCTTTGAAGAAATAAATAAACTACCTCCAACTCCCTCACTCTCTCATAAATAATTCTACGACCCTCCCAAAAATCGCGAGGCCAGTACTGCAGTACTACAAACTATCTGTTCGTTCGTTTTTAGATGAAGGTCGCGGCGTATTAAGCTAACAGAAGCTTAATAAATTCCAGAACTTTAACCGTTCCAGTTTTCACATAGAACGTTGAGCTACTTTGTACCAGGTTCATATAAATCCAAATAAAAACATATTTAATCAATTCATAGTCATAAAACTCGCTCCACCCTCACACCAGATATTTTAAATACAATCTTCCTACCTACATATTAGATATACCAGTTTATATACAATGAAATATCACATTGTGGAACACCAAGAATCCAAACACAAATTTTATTTCTTTTATCTCATTTTATGGAGCATTATTCTGTAAGAAATTCTTTCGAAAATTGAATTCATCAATCATTTCTTTCCTCAATCACGGAAATAACCTAAAGGATGAATTATTTGCTATTTAGAACCTCGAATATTTCTTCACGGTTTTGAACAGAATACAAAAAGTTATTAAAGAACTAGAACTAAAGCGTGAACGAGGCATGAGGCGTGATCGGAATGAGGCAGATTCCCCGAAAATGTTCACTTGTCTTCTGCTCAACTAAGTTGCACGTTGAACATCTGTAAGTCCTCGGTCGTTCCACTATTTATAGTCAACATTAGTGCTTTCCCCTGAAAACAGCGTTTTGCGTTTAGTATGATTGACGGTTAAACACGCATATAAGCCGCGATGTTCGGCATTTCTCGCTGCTTTATTTATGAAATAATTTCTAATTCGATTATTCATTTTGCACTATTTTTCCATTCAGCCAAGTATTTCCTTCTGCTTCAAAGTGTTAACAAATGAGTCACTATGAATCAATATATATTAAACCTTCGTTTTTGTTTTGTAGCTTGCTCAGTTAACCATGGTCATCTTCGAACTTAACAATTGAAAAATATTGTTAAACTCCTGTTCCGTGGGGTGTAAATTCGCATGCGAGTGCAAGTATGAATGCACTTGACCTGTCGCAAGTGTTTACATAGCACAACGAAGAAGAAAGGGATTTATGTAATCAGCCGAAAAAAATTAGTTTTCTCCAAATTTTTACGTTTTTAAGTCTTCCGAGTCCGACAAACACCATTTGGGAGATTTCGTTTTTTATTATTTTTTATTGACAACTGTTTCCATAAAGGTTACACGCTTTACAATACAAATTGCAGTTTTAGTGGGCTTATTCTACATTTAACATAGTCCCATTTCTTCATTTTGGAATTCAGCGTCTGGAACAATTCCGGAACATCAAGCTTTCTATGATGAGCTTGAGCATGAGCTTTCTTTCTTTCTAGCGTTCTAAGTTGAGGTTCATTCATGTAAACTCTATGTAATTAAACAAATTAATTAGGTTAATTGCTAGAGCGATTAGAATCGCTGAATATATGTGAGGCTGAAGAATGTTGTGTGATGCGTCGCACCAGGCGTTTTATGTTTAAGAGCTTATATTAGTGCACAAGTCCTTATGGCTCTACTATCCCTAATAGCAAAACAAATAAACCGTTCGTGTTACCGAACGGAAAGAATAACAACGTACAAGGAGGGTCGATTTTGTTGTTAATGCTTTCCAGTCGTGCAAGTGGTTGAAGCGCAGGGTATTGCCTGAGGCCAATCTGACTGGACTGTTCCTTTCCCCACTGGATCCTCACGATCAGAAAGGTTCCAAATTTCCAAATGAAGCGATAGCATTCCCCTCTTGTCCTTAGCAGACAGATATCCGCATTGCTTACGAGAACTACCGATCATTTCCAATTCGTCGTTAGGGGCATTGCTCAAAAAAGGTAGCGTACCGGCGTCGAGAGGGAAAGCAGCCAACTCAATGTACCAGGAACGAATTCACCAAATTGAGTGGATCCAATCGAAAAACGACGACTGTCAATACTCAGGAACCGAAATTCTTCACTCGTGATTGACCGTGTCGGAATTACTTCAAATATTTCGAGCTGTTACGCTTTTAAGACATTTTTAATTGGTCGTCGGTTGCGTCATACTCTCCTTCCCTTTGGGTCATACCCTACGAAATCACACATTCACGTCTTGACAATGACGTTTCTTAAAGAGTGACTTTGTGGAGTATTGACTCAAAAACTGTCGGTAACCTACTTCGTCGAACAGACAATGGAAAGGCAGCAAAAAAAGGAGGGCAAGAAGGTCTTCTGGAGAGACGCGGGAAGGCTTCGCAGGTTATTGTCGTCCAAGTGTAGGAGACGTCTGGTTACAGTTAGGCGCGTGGAAGGGGCCAACAGTCCATTACTAGCCGACGCGTCATACCGGAGTCCAGGACGACACTGAAACTTGGGCGCTGAGTGAATTCATTCAAGTCTCCCGTGTTTCCAGCCCAATGATCAGGGGACGATTGAACACTCATTTTATTATCCAGGGGATTAAAACTATCCGTCAAACGTCTCATGTCAAATTATGTTTGCCGCGAATACCAGCTGAATTAAATTCCAATTAGGAACTGAGTCACTCGCGAAGAAATGTTAGAAATCAGTTTAAAGCAACAAAACGGAGTAATTAGTAATCAGTTTATTTCAACCGAGGTACAATGTTGGGGCGATTTCGACTGTTAGGTCATCAGCAACGCATGAAATTGATTTAGCTGTTTGCCTATTTACAATTAACTCCGTTACGTTTCTTAGATTTGGAAATCCACTGAGCAAGCTTCAGTGCTCGTTAACTGTCTGTTTGAGAATCAATGTTGTACCTATTCTTTTAACAGTAGCGCTTACCTGCAAATGAAAGTGTTGCCGAGTTACGTATGTCGAGGCAAATTCAAACCTTCAAGGGGTTTCTTCATTTAACCTCAGGAGTAGGGAAAGGGTACTCCGCCATAATAAAAGTATCAGATGCGACGCATCATCAGACAACATTCTTCAGCCCCATGTACATTCATCGATTCGATGAACCAATTGAGCTGTTAGACTTGGACTGCTGCCAATAAAATTTACTTAGGATTCAGTTGTGTGGGGTAGCAAACTCAGTCAATTACAGGAAACTACTGGCACAATCACAGAGAGCAGCGCTCCAAGGCCAACAGGACATTCACTGAGCAGTACAAGTAATCACTGGCCAGGTACCCATGACTTGGGCATGGTGGGTATGTGGAGAGAAAAAAGGAAGCTCCCACCGCTCTGGGCTGAACTTCACATGGACTACTCTACTCGATGAATAGAAATTAGATAAATGGAAAGCGAGATCAAACTGGCGTGACACGTATGAGTTTTTTCTCAACGTATTATAGTAGAAAGCGGGATGAGCCAGACCACTTGACGAGTCAGTTCCCTACGTGTGAGATGGCGACTTCAATGCATGGCTCCACTTTTTCTCTCAAAGACTCTCCATCCTGCATGGCTTGCGCCCTTGTGCGGAGGAAACAAGAAACCATTTACAGCCCCATTGTAGTTACTTCAACAGTGAGCGATAAAATTATGCACTCCTCCCAGATGATTCGGATTCCCTAGGGTTGTATATATGTGTGGTAACACGTGAGCAGCACCACTCTGCCGGGAGACTGGCTAAATGACAACCGGCCGTATCTCAACAGGTCTGGTTTTAGTGGATGCTAAAAGGGCGCCCGGGCTCTAGCATGCTATCAATACCGCAGCATTCACGACTTCCAAGTCACGTTCCAGTTATACTACTCTCTTATGAGTGTTAAGGAACCATTATTTTGATAAAGAAACATAACTTTTATCAACGAGCGAGCCACGCTCTGTTATTAAGTATGGACTGACACAACGCCCAAATAATAACATGTATTGAAATATGTTTTATGAGTTACACACATTCCATATGAGAAATTTTTAGGGACGATTTAACCTGTTACTAAACAGGTTTAATGCCCGTCACGATCCACTTGTACATTGCTAAATTGAAAAGATTTTCCTCAGGGCGCTTACAACGATTAATTCACAGGTTGGAGGATCTCATGATGGATGTTTCAACTAAACCAGCGATCCATTCACAGGCGCTAGCTCATGAGGGAACTAACGAGCCGATGCATCAATCTGACACCGGAAGCTTCTCCGCAACCCGAAGATATTAACGAATTCGCGGTGCATCGATTACTTAAAAGCATAGAAAATAATGGGAATTAAAGAAAGGGAGAATAATTATACGCCCGAGTTATTAAGAGGCTTCCCACGGAGGTTTGGCATCTTTCATGTGATAGTGAGAGTTTGACTCGGAAATGATAATTACCCGCCGGCGACTTTCCCATGAGTTTGATAAATACCAACAAGAGCAATGCAGAGAGACTGCATTAGGTATACCTACATTTCGTTCTTTTTTAAAAATTATTTTTATTGACTAAGACCATTTCTTACGTCGTGCGATACACCTTATCGCCTAAAATTAAATTTACGTTGTTCGAGTTCATCAAAGTGAACAATACGTTATCAATTCGCTGTCGTTTCTGCGTCATTCACTTCTGTAACTAGAGAAATTCTGGAATGAGGCGAGGTTTTTTAAGACGAGGCTGACTGGGACGGACAAGGATTTGAAGGCACTTTTTCGTAGCTCTGTAGGCGTAAAAGCGAGCCTAAAGTTTGTTAGATTTATCGCCAGTCATCCGGCACACCCAAAAACGTTAGAATTATGAAGGGATTTAGGCGTAAGATTTTGTTTAAAAATGCGTTTCAACACGTTTTTTTCACTATTTTCAGAAAATAGTCTAAAATGCACGATGGGCGTACGGTTGTGCTTTGCCCGAGGGCAACACGTTGTTTTCAGGATGACGCACAGTTACACGTCTCAATTCTGGACCCCGTTTGCATCCAATTCCATCTGCTCTGCTCGCCGTCCACATGAACCATAAATCAGAGAGCTCAACAGCGACTAAAAAAGTGTTGCGCGACGAAAGGATAAAAATTCTAGAACTATACTTCGTCGCGCTCTTCTTCGTTTAATCCTTTTTTTTTGAGATAGTGATGCAATGCCCTCAGGACCGGCCTCACAGTTTTACCTTCACCCCTTCGTATGGCCTAGAAGAGAGAGCGTCCGGTATCATCGCATCATTTCGGCCACACCGGAGTAGAATCAAAATAATTATGTACCGTTCCTTTCAACCTTCCCATTAACTGCTATAAGCGTCGTTCCTCAATTGTTGAAACTTTCTTCGCAAAGCCAGACGTAGGAGAGAGGTAATCGGAATTCCGCATGTTCTCATTCTGTGTACAAAGGAAACTTTTTATTATTTAGGATAATTTTTGCCAGCCAGCGTTGATATGAGCCCCCAAAATTTCAATTCATCCCCAGAAAACACATCACTTATTTTGCACCAAATTATATGGTTTATTTTTTTACCAAGTTTAACTATTCAACTCAGTCAGGGTTTGTAACAAGAACGCGAAGGAGTAGCATTGGGGGCCACTTGAACATTGTAATTCCTAGCACATTTAACGTTTATGATTTATGTTTGGAGTGGACTACAATGCCTCGCCAAGTGGGCGATGATTACAGTTAGATCATGAGTTCAGGTTTTACACTCCTAACAACAATTTTTATTATCCCTCGTCTATGTTTGTTAGTTTTCTCCATTTCTTTTATTATATTTTTCTCACGATAGCTATCGTATTTCACAACCGCTTTTCTTTTGCTACATAACACTTTTTCCCGATGTCTCAACTATGTTCATTTCAGTTTCAGTTCACGTGGCGGCACGGAAAGACAGCGCAGTCTCATTTTGGCGCAATATTCATTCCGAATACTCAATTTTCGTTGACTAGATGATTAATAGTATTTTTCGAAGCTGAATCGAACGGTATGGGCCTCGGAAGGCTCTACAATCATAGTATTTTGCGTGTGAGTTGTCGTTTGCCGCATTGCTGATACACCCACGTTATATTCTTACTTGATTCGTTGTTGTATTGAGTAGGATAGGTCACAATCATGTTGTGCAATAGAATAATAAACCGTTGTGTAATAATTGGCGGCGTTTTTCCACGTTTTATCGTTACTGCTAGTCTGAAAAATTATTGGCACATTTCATATCTGTTTCAAGTCAATTTCTTTTGTATTGTACATTTTTCGTATTTTGTTATTATTTTTATCAACATTGAAAAACGAGCTGTTGAATACGCTTAGTATTTCAAAACATTCATTCTATTTTCGACTGATTTTACATAATTTCTTAATGCATTATATTTTACGTATTTTTCTTCTATTTCTCACTCCACGACGAATGATTACAATTTATTTAACATTTTTCATGGTTTTAACTACCAACAAAATCTATTTTTCACTCAATTCATTGAAACTTGTTAAAACAACTTCATGTTTTACGTAGAATGTGCTAGCCCGCAAAGTTCCGGAATTTATTGAGTTGCTCCGCCGCGATAGTCATTGGGCAATCGGTGAACAGGGGAATGTCAACGTGATTTTTAACGTACAACTTTTATTCCATGTCCCGGCTATATTCGCTAGGTTTCTATATGTATCTTTACTGCATTTCCAAGCGTTATTTAACTGTGGTTGACGATTTTCAAAAATTCGTTACGAAGTGACGCGTACGTTGTTCAATAAAAATTAAATCGTGAAAATTCTTTCTAAAGTTCAGGATTTTCATTAGATTTCCCAAACATCTTTATTCTATTTTCCGACTGCTTTTAATCGAGTTTTCTACCAGTGGTACTGGTTCAATTCAGGTTGATTTATTCGATATCCCAGTTACTTTGTATTGCCCCGGCGTTTCCTATATTTTTCAATGTTTACTCTAATTATTTCCTCTCTTTATTAGTATTGTTACTCGATTTCGCAACAATATGTTCAGCGGTGTGGAGTTTGTAGAATACTCGTTGAGCAGGAAAAATAGTGCCCACCTCTGGATTACCTCATTGGGATCAAAACAGTCAACGGTCCAACGGTGGATGGCTGGGTTTACAGAGCAGACAGGAAGGAAACGGGTAGCGGTAGCTGGAGCGATCCTCTAATCCTCCGGAGCTAACAAAAAAGCAATAGAGCAGGTGCGTTCTGGGCTGTCGGTCGGTCGGACTGTCGGTTGCCTCTGCTCCGGCGGTTGGTCGTTCAGAGGGGGTTCGACGTCATCGAGTTTCGGCTCAATATCTGAATACGAGAGCAACGAACCGTAACGTGAACCCGGTGGAGCCCACATTGGCTTCTTTCCACAACAAACAGCTCCGCTCTGCAACTCAAAAAGGGTACGCGGCAACGATGACTAACCCCGTTCTTCACCATCTTGCGCATTTCGAGATCAATAAAGCGATCCTTCAACGCGTCCGTTGTACGGTTTCCTGGGCCGTCACGACATTACAGCAACTGAAGATGCAAAATTAAATTATACCGAATTATTAAATGGCCCACTGGTGGGTAGTGAAATGCATTTTTGCACTTCCTCATTTATCAACGTTTGCCTATCTATTTATGTTTCCACGAGCAGGATAGCTTCAAACACGAAATACAACCCTTTTCACTCTCTTTTTCTCATCAGGCCTGTCACATTAAGCCTCTGTAGGGAGTAATTTGGCTATTTCCATGTCGACTTTTTCCCAGCTAAAATGTCCATGTCTTTCCGTTTCAAAACAAAATTATCAGTTCTAAATTCACGATGCTTCCCCCTCGCCTATCATTCCTCGCCTCGTCTTTCCTTTTTCCAAACTTATATGAGCATTTAACCAATTGAGGTCGAACCTTCTAAACCCCAATCCTCGATGCTCTCTAGACCAATTTGCACTCTCAGTCAAGTGTTGTATGTGGTAACTGAGAACTGATTGTCGACGTTACTTCTTTTGTGCAGAAAACTGCTCTGCTCTGGTTTTAATACGCCACTCTAAAATCACACTGGCGCGATTGCTCTAAACCAGTTGTGAGTTTTCCTTCGCATGTAACAGGAATAGGGTAGTATTCATCGACATGGCGTAGATGTCGACATGACGTCCCATGATCTCTGTGGAACGAATGGGAGCGGGTCCTCAGCAGCTCATCTCTAATTGGTCCCTCATCATGTCACTACTCCACGGTCACCCCACTCACATATCAGATTTCGATCCTTTCTCCTTATCAACTGAAATGCAATTTTAGTGCTTACGCGGAGCGTGACGTAATTGAGCATGAAACATTCACCTAATGATTTAAAAAAAGGCGCTTAAAAATTCGAATTCATTTGAGGTGACTCAACTAACGTCAGGACAAAGAAGAAAGAAATTCAAACCAAGAGCCTATTGTTTAAGTTAAAAACCTCGACTATAATTGAGCAGCGGTTTTCTTCTCCTCGTCCAATTACAACGACATCTTGGGGCTTCAACGTTCTCGTTATTGGGTTTTGATCCACTCGCGGTTGTCTCGGCCGCAAAAGCCCGACGCAAACCGAAACGAAAAGCTCAACGGAAAATTGGAATACCAGGACGTGAAGGAGGACGAAATAGCGGGTTGGTGCCGGTGCCGATCGAGAGCACCGCAAAAGTTGTCGAAGGCAACGACAAATCAAAAGACCGTGTTTCTTATAGAAGCTGCACCACCTAGCGCCCCTCAGTGGCCCCCAGAGCCCTCAAAACGTGACCCAAATACGTAACGCAGATGCCGATTTTAATGAGGAGGTACATACTAATCGACTTCATATCGGTATTCAGCAAACCAAACGGGTGAAAGTGATAAAAAAGCAGAGTTTTCATAAAATCTTTATCGTAAACCCCTAATTCCTGACAGCGTGTATGTCTGTCTGTCTGTAGTAAGATTTCTCATGAACCGATTGATCTCACTCTTTTTTTGAAGGCGCCAAAATAAGGTGTGTTACGTATCTTAATATAAGGAGAAGCAGTCACATACCAATTCAGCGCGTTTTATTATTATACAACTAGGCTACTGACGATGTTATTTATGTTGTAAATGGAGATACGATATTCTTCCCCACTAATTACACACAAGCTACAATCTACACAATTCCAAACTATAAGAGGCTCAGTCCTATTGTGATCGCAATAGTCCAGCAGCACTTCGGGATCCTTGAACCTAACTTCAGGCGAAGAACACGGCTTAATGTCGTCGCAGGTGGATTTGTGTGAGTTGGGGTGACCTAGTTCTTCTGTAGGTGCCATTTGGCAGTCACTTGAGGAAAACAGTGGAGATCCAGTAGCAAAAGAGAGCTACGTGCTAGGTGAAAGGGCGCTGAGATGGGAATCCTCATCAAAGGGCCGTGAACGTCTTAGGAGAAAGTGGGTTGAGCGAGACTGCTGGATGAGCCAGTTCCTCATGGGACATGGTGACTGCGATGCACGGCTCCACTTCTTTTCTCTCAAAAGCTCTCTATTCTGCACGTCTTGCACCGCAAGTTGGGAAGAAACAGGAAACGATGCTGCTCCACTGTGAGAGACGGTTGTTGTAAGAACAGCCATACCTATTAGCTTTGACTGCTACTAAGCATACTTGTAACCATATTTGCGAAGAAGGTTATGGCATTAAAAAAAAAAAAATCATATTTGATTTGAGGTGGGGAACCAGATGGTACGGATTATCCAGGGTCATGCTCCTGCCGCGTGGTAACATGGACAACAGCCACTGAGACTGGCCAAATGACAACCTGCTGTACCTGAACAGGTGTGGGTTCAGTGGATGCTGAGCTGGAGCTCTCACATGCTATCAAATCGCCACGTACATGACTTTCGACTTTAACTGGTATAAATCTCTTATGAGTTGAGGAACAGTAATTTTGATAAGGGAACATACCTGCGGCCAGCAAGTAAGGAAATAGCAACAGAAAGACCGCCTTATACGTGCCGCCGACTCACTCTTTAGTTTTTGATGTACTATAGGCTTTCAGGCGAATAGAGATTGTGTCAAGATAACTAGACGATATCTCGTACGAACCTTGGTGTAATATATTATCAAACGTTGAAATTGCTCTTAATAAAGAAAACACCATTTGAAATCAAAGGAACGACGAGTTACAGGCCCATGTCATTTTCTCAATGACGACTCTTGCGCGTCTTCCTGATTTTCCTCGTGGAAATTAAAAGCGGGGGATTTGAGCTTTGAATTATGGCAGTTTGAAGGTCGTTACACGGGTTGGTGAGTTTTCCGGTGGCCTCCGTCAGCCGGAAGAGCAACGGAACAAAGACGAACATCTACGACAACCTTACTCTGCGGCGAGAATGTGTACGCCTTGCAGCACGAGAAGTAGATAAATGTTTGATCAAGTGTTAATCTTTAATTTTTGACTTAACTTTTTACACTGTCTGTCTTTAGTTTATTGCCAGTCTTGAACGCTCGAATGAGAGGCTTGAGAAACTTTTCTGTTGTTTTTGATCGCATTGCCGTGTCAACACGATGTCACCGTTGTTCATCGCAAGAGTAGGACACGGAAGAGAAATTTTGTCCACTTTTTATTTTTTTAATTGGGGAGGCAGAGACAAACGCATTAGCACATGACGCGCGTCACTTTCAGTCCGCGTTTAACCAGGGAAAGTTGGTTAAGCGCTTTTAGGTCGAACTTTGAGCAGTAACGAAGATTTATATTTGTGTTAGAAGATGAAGAATCGTGCTATTCAAATTTCCGATTGGATTTTGGGCCTAAGACTTTCCTGAAGCTATTTGTTCTGCGTCTCTTTTGCCTGTAGTCGATTTGTTACAACGCGCTCAACTTTCATACGGTTATGTTAAAATTAATTTTGTAATAAAACGCAAGGAAATTACTCGCCCAATCCCAGAGCCTACAAAACAGTAACAGAAATACTCCAATTGACCACTGGCCAGTGGAAAAGTGGAGAGTAATACTGTAGTTCTCCTGTAATGGCCTGAACTCCCACTGAACGACAGTAAGCAGCGCGCTTCGCAAGATGGAAACCCTCGTCAAAGGGACGCGGGAAAACTTGCCGCGATAGATGAATGGGCATCAGATAAGTCAGTCTTAGAAAAAAGCGGGTTGAGCCAGACCACTGAACGAGCCAGTTGCTTACGGCATATGGCCACTTCAATATGCGGCTCCACTTTCTTTTTAAATCTGGTTAATGCCGTTGCAATGCTGCATATCCAGAAAGCCCCACAGGCAATCTCCTTATTTCCTAGTTTCTGGACTAGTGCATGCAATGTGGAGTCGCATGATCTCCCTGAGTGGGCTCTGTTGGGCATCACAGTATCAGTCTCCAAAACACTCCATAAATTTCTATTTAGGACGTTATGTTTAACCGAGTTCATATAAACTATGTGGCATGAAATCTGACTGAAGCAGTTTCGATGTATAGGCGTCAAAACCCCATGAACCGTACTAGCCGCCTGGATCAAACCTGGCCGGAAACGAAGGCCCATGGAAGGTTTATGATAGAAGGTTAGGCCGTACTATCTCTTCTCTCCCTTTTTGTCCTGCCACACGTCCCCGTTGATGTATTGATCTGATTTCCTGTTCCCTGCTCCCTTCCCGCGCGCAAACGGTTCTCTGGATCTGTTCGAACGAAAAGGAAGAAGACTCGACCATGGCTCTTTATTTTCATTTTTCTTTTGGCATGCCGTAGGTGAGAGGGACAGTTAATTTTGATTTTCCAGTCCCTTTTCCACAACAGTATAAATTTTGGAATTTTTTTTTGGTTATATATGAAGCTCCATTTCTTTTTAATATACCTCAATTGCTTTTTCTTTCCCAAAATTATTGGGTTCATCCCCACTAAGAATTAATTTTCTTATTGTCCCGTTACCCTATAATTTTTTTCCTCGTGACAACTGGATCATCATTCATTTTTTTCTCGTCATTGGATGGGTTGATAACAAATCACAAAATTCGCGTGAAAGTGACTGAAGTATGTGATGCATTCCACCACCTACGCGTTATCTCTTCCCTCCGCTCAATTCAGGCTGCATTTTGAACTGAAAGGTTAGCTCTCACAAAGAATACACGTTAAAAGCTCCTTTGACAAACGGCCGACGTACGACGAAACGATTACATCGTAAATAATATTCTACCGCGATTTCCTGGAGACCTTGTTCGTAAGTGATGCTCTGCCCTAAGTGGTCCCTCATCAAAGAAACTGAAGATTACGAATAAGATCACAAATTCGCAAAAACAAATTAACGTGCGCGATTCACGACCAAATATCAACCAGACTGAATCATTTCCTGGGGTCCTTGCAGAAAAATATAGTCGACGCACAGGATTTAGTGCAGAGTACGAGTTGAGCGTTGGAAGACTAACAATTTAGTACTAGGTAATTTATTTGGTTAAAACTAACGTTAAACTCTCAAACTACCGTTTAACTTCAATAGCTCAAATCTACTTGACTTCGTAATGATGGATGTCTGAAGCTCGTACGTCAACATCTGGCTCAAATCACGCAAAATTCACATCCAGTCCCATTAGAAAGAGACATAATTAGAATTTAAACTTTTTGACACGACCCAAACTTCGAGTGCGTTCAAAATTGACGTATTTACTGCGAAACATCACAAATCTTTCCTCAGCCCTGCGTGCATTCAGTGATTCTAACCGCTCCGCGAACTAACGTAACTAACTTATCACTCCATATGATCCTTAACTTAAGCCTTTTCAATACGGCTAAAAATCCAATCGGCGACATGCCTTTGTTTCAACATAGTTTCTCTCTTCAACGAGATTATTAGGACGAAATAACTTCTGAGACTTGGCTCTTTTGGATTTTTTTATTGAAAAAACGAGGTTAAGCAGAACTTTATGGACTTGTGGGCGTTACCTGATCGCTTCATTTACCAGCGCGATCGTTTGATCGATACTCATTGTTAGGTGCACGAGAGAGGGTGAGTTCATAAATAAATGAACGTGGTGAGCGCGAGTGAGAACTGTATTACGCTTTAACAAAATAGAGTTTGGGTATGAGTCTATAACCCCGACACAAGGGGACTCTGAGTATGTGAACTGGTTTCCCCTGGACTGGGTGGGCCGGTGTCAAACTCTCATAGTACATCGTTAAGCTTTTAGGAAATAATTGGGACGATTTTCCATCCCAGCAGGGATGAATTGGTTAAAGTTCTATAGGGTTCTGGAATTTATTGAGCTGATTCTACTCACTTAATCAACGTCAATTAATCATCAGCATTAGTAATTCATGGGGGTGATCATACGATTTTTCGAGAATTTTTAGTAATTCGCCTTATCCTGGATTTTTGGGGTTCGGTCCTAATTAACTTATGAAAGTTACTAAACTTTCACTGCTCAGGTAGTTTGTTGGATTACCACCCTGATTTTTCTGAGAACGCTACTGTCTTAAGAGCGGGATTTATGAAAAAAATGCTGAGCTAAAACTGGCTTTCATTGACATTTTTGGTAATTTATTGTGCTGCTCTCTTCATTTCCCGACAAATGAGTGACGGTATTAAAAACTCTCCATACGAAAAATTAGAACCTTTAGAGCCATTTTTGAGAAGAAAAAAAAGAAGAAAGTTTGCCGCTGTTCAGAAGGTTTTTCTTCAGCCACGACCCTTCCAAGGACAGCGTTCACCCCACAGCTCAGTTTCTTCGGCAGCGTGGTTGAACGTAGGAGCTACCTGGGAAGGGGCTTAGTTACTGGTTTGACGTTCATGTGGGGTCGTAAAGTCACCTCCAAGGAAGTACGCTGCACCATTCTATTGTGAAGTAGTCTAGAGTGTTCACACATCCCATTCATTTCTTGTGATTAAACCCTTCTACACCAGAAGTGCACCTCACTACCTTGGCTGATGATGTGTTCTGAGTACACCCCACGTTCTAATGATAAGTTGCGACTCCTCGTTCTCTGACTCGACATGGCCATGCTGTGCTGCCTCCTGCATGATTTACCTTCTTTACTTGCATGGTCATGTGGCGTTCGTGAATCCTGTATCCTTTCTTCTGTGTCATCTTAAGTAATTGCTATGTAATGGTCATTACGCATTGTTTTTCTGCCACTCGTTGCTCACATGCTATTCTTTCTTCAGTTGCTCGCTACTTCTTTTTCTGCCGGATGGGCTGAACTTATGTTGGCTGTTGCTATTGAGTGTCCCATTTCTGTTTTCGGGTCCTCTACCGCCCTGGATGTCTACGACACTTCCAAGGCCCTAGCGTTCAACCTCCCAGACAGTGACGTTAGACCACAAGTTTGTTCGGCAGCGCGATTGAACCTGGACAATACCTGGGAAAGGGCTGATGGTCGAAATTATGTTTGAGGAAGTTCACTGCACCTACCCTTATTATTGTGAAGACCTCTGATACCCCATTTCTTGCGAATAAAACCCCAACGATTTGGCCAGTCTCGGATTGTACTTTCCTGGAGACCTGGAGAGAAAACGAGAGAGGTACACACAGAGACATGTTTTTCAGCACGTACAAATCCGTTGAAACCTAGCTTTTTTTCAGCCGATTACTTAACTTTCCTTTTTATCCTTAAAAACGTTTCCTTACCTTACGCAAATGACGGGAGCCTCCCTTTAATATTTGAACTTGTCGAAATCCTTTATCGTAAGGTCAGCTTTGTCTTTTCACAAAGAGGAATATGAATTCGGAATCTGATTTTGCATTTCCTTCAGAAATGTCTTCCCACTCAGAAATCAAGAGTAATCTTTACACGAGTCAGGACCACGAATTCTGCTGCCAACTCCTGATTGTACAAAATGTAATAAAATGGTCACCGACCTACACGTAGTTCGCCAATGAAAATGCGTCACTTAGATTGCATCTCGATCATTACCGAGTTCCGGAGAACTCTAGCGCTTGAGGTTTTGTCGCTTGCCGCCTGTTCCAGAACGAAGGTCTTCATAGAACATCATCACCTTTCTGTATCACGGCTGCTGGTCCGGCTCCCAAGGTCCCCAAAAGGTGATTAACCTTCTCTTTCGGCTTTGTTGCCACGAAACAATAGATCGCATTTTCGAATTACCTACAGTCACCGAATTTGTAGTCTCGACAGATTTTACGTTACTGACATACTGGTCAACTGACGACATGGTCAATATTTGGGTCATCACAATTTATTATTTACATTGACTGGACCAATAACGGATTTTTATTGACTACCCGTTGTCAATACAACATGTATTTACATTCGCTTCCGTACGACCATCGCTTTATCTTACTTCCATAAACGACAAAAGAAACATTTATGGGAGCAAAATGCCGGGGCAAGTTAGCCGAAAATACCCCGTAAATTTAATCAAAATCGTTAGTCACTTTCGAGAAAATTGGAAAAACGTTCATGTAAAGTTCGGCAAACCTCATTTTCTGATGAGGCCTCTTTATCCTCCGTTCGTTGGATGATAACAGAAGTATTTGCGAGAAACAAAATACGGGTGCAGGTTGCCAAAATACGCTACTACCAGTTGACTAAATTCAGATTTTCAATCGCTGTAAAAAATTCGGCAAAGTAAAAAAACCGTGTTTTTGGGCTCATTTTGATTGGCATTTTCGTTCAACAGAGTGTCCGAAAAAGTTCACGGAGAACTCATATAGGTATTGTGTGTTTGAAGCGAGTTTTAAGTAAATCGTTATATTAGAGGCGACTTTTCAAAAAAGAAAAAAAATTACTAAAGTTAACGTACCAGCTACGTGAGTGAGTCGGTCTTCTCTGGCCGTGGGCAAGCGCTTTCGATGTAAAGACAATGACGACCAGACGACAATGTCTTTACATTAAAAGCGCTTGCCCACAGTAACTCACCAGCCAGAGGAGACAGACTCACATAACAGGTACTTTAGTAATTTGCCTACTGGCGGACCTAACCTAATAGAAAAACAATTCTCTGCTGCTAAGGCAAATCCGTATCTTGGTGCATCGTACTTTCACTGACGTATTCATGGAAAACGAAAGTTACGTATTGATTCAGTGGTTCCCCTCAGGTCTGGCCGAAATAGTTGTTATGGGAAAACCTCCGGGTGCGCTTTTTTTAGTTACCTGATAGGAGTAGCTGTCGCCTTAATACCAGTTCACATATGTAGAGACCCATCGAGTCACGTGAACTAGTTCGACTGGCAGCTCAATCAGCATTCTATCGTGCTAATCAAGTGACCGTTTCAGTCAATCAGTACAGTCTCTATCTCGTTCGTCTCATTCATCTTTATATCTCTCTGTTCCTCTAGCACCAAACAATTACTATAACTTGAAAGCTTGATCAGAATAACGGTAGGGCTTTTTTAGAAAAATGTGACAAACTCATAGTTTTATGAAAAATGTTGAACCTCCTCCATTACCATCGTTGGAAACCTTTTTTCCAGGTATTAAAAAAACAACGAGCATAACAAAAAACGAAGGAGCTCAATCGGTTGTGCCGAGCCAAAAATCCATGAAAATACGGGTTTTCGATTCAGTAGATCTCAGAATATGAATTTCTGAACAAAACTCTACTGTTTACTTACTGTAGTCCTGCGGAGTTAAATGGAAAGTTATTGCATTTTTTTGGGGATTTCCTCACATTCTTTTAGAGCGTCATTGTCTAAATAGGGAGAGATGTATTCCATGACAAGTTCACGGCCACTCGCGCTTATCTCGATGTGAATAAGGTTGATGAAATACTGAGGGATTTTGGATGCGCTATTGGTCACACATGGCACAAAAGCTTGGCTCGGTGGCTCGTCCGAAAATCTAGTATTTGCTGTATTTCCACATACAAGGAAATTGGCTACGCGCGGGACCAACAATTTGGTCTGTTGGGCATCCTGACGTCGTCAGCTCCGTTTCCACCGAACTCCAGAGCAATCTCCATTCCCTCGTGTATAGGCTTAACAAGGCTGAAATAGTAGTTGACGAGAAATAAACGGTCATATCCGGGCGGTCACCATTGAATGAAGAATAACCAAAGAAACCAAAGGCTACTTACACTCCCACCAGTGGTTAAACCTGCATTCAGATCTGGTAGGCATTCGTCTACTTCTATATGTATTTCATCCTTCCCTCCAATTGCCACCAGTTCGCACAATCATTTTTAGAGACGAACCCCTAAATATCGTGTCTGCTCACTATTTTGTAGTTTTTACGCAATACAGTTCGCGTCACTCTCATCTAATGTTCACAATCAATTTCGTAACTATTAATTAGCGTCCTTTTCTCCTTCGGTACTCACAGGAGATTAGGACAGCAGCACACAACAGTCACACCAATTATATTTACTAATATCTATTGGCTTCACTCATCAAGCATTGTGACCTGTGATAATTCAGCGTACTCCACACGAAGTCAGAAAACTGATGAGAAACAACAGGTCCGTCGTAAACAGCAGCGATAGTAAAAAACACTGTGCCCCTTGAAACAGCGAAACAAACTTGAGATTACACTCAATGTTATGAAGCCGTGTTTGAATAAACTACGCGAACCAGTCATCGAGGCCCATTGATGAAATATTGACCGGCCAGTCTGTTTTCGAGTGCCGACCTGAACGTCATCGTGATAATCAAGATGCAGAAGAATGGCTTTTACACCACCTATGTTTATTTACGTTTTTTGTACAAAAAAGGCAATAAATCGCATTTAAAAAACAGAACGCGAGGAAACATTTAAGAACGAGATAAACGCCACGAACCAACTTTTTGTGCCAGTTAATGATTTTTCTGTCGACTATAAAATTTGATGTTTTGCCTTTTGAAGATGAGGAATCGATAGTTTTCAAACAGTAAAGTCCATTTTCTGCTCTTATAGCATCAAAGAATACGTCTCCCAGTTGATCTACAACCCGGGCGATTGACTTTTTGAATATTACATGGTATCCTTTGTCCGTGATTTTGCTTACTGACAAGAAATTCGTTGTCAAATTTGGAGCGTAATGAGTTTCTGGTAAATGAACGTTGGAGCATTGGTTTTTCTTTTAAGTTAGGGTGACATACTGTGCCGTATATCGTGGTGGTTGCCTCATGCAAGTTTCACCCGATGGGTTGAGTTTGTCCAATTTTTCGAAGTTCGACAAGGCGGGAAGTACAGCTGCTATCAAGGCACCATGAATTATCCTTAGTTTGTGTATTAGAGGATAAACACTGTTCTACCTTGAATGTCGTTTCATTTTTCTTTCCCGTTTTCTTATACCAACAGTCCTTTGTCATATGCCCAAATGTCGAGCAAGTATCGCACTTTAGTTTTAGTTCAGGTGACTGATTTTTGTTGCTGTGGTTTTTATGTCGTTGATTGTTGAATCGTTTGCCGAAACATGCTCCCTCAGCTTTTGAATTGTTCTTGTTTCGCGCTTCATATTCCTCCATCTTTTTTTTTTCAAATTTTCTATTGATGGGAGTTCATCGCGCGATTCGATGGCAATTCTGAAGTTCTCAGATGATGGTGGGCGGTAGTATAACATCATTAGTTGATGTCCATTTCTGCAAGTATAACAACATTTATTCATATGGTCGCGAATACCTTCCTGTTCCCTTCATTTTGTGAAGGAATCGGGAATTTCAATAATGTAGTCTCCCGGGCAGGTCCTTCACTTTGGTAAATGTTCGTCAGGGTATCCCAAACTTTACACAGGATTTCAATTCTGATGGCGAAATTATCAGAATTAATTCCGATCGAGCGTTCAACAGATTTTTGTCCCAGTCTGGAGTATTTATGCTATCCCCACTTTCGTTTTCCGGTCTTCGTTTAGTACCTGAAACGTAGTCCCTTAAGTCAGGACGTATGAGAAGCGCTTGTGCTTGCAACTTCCACGTATCAAAATCGTTTTGCTTCAGTGGTTCAATTCTGTAAGAATTCTTGGCACTAATACTAATACATACACATTCACAGCTGTGACCTGGGCCCATAACCAATTGAATTTGGTCACTTTCTTAGGTAATAAATTTGTATTTAAAAAACAGAACACAAGGAAACATCTAAGAACGAGGTAAACGCCACGACACCATTTTACCGAGAGTTGGAAGCAATTAAGGAAGACCCAGCTGGCATAAATAAATGCGTTGCCAATGGTGATGAGTAAGGCGTTGGAAAAAAACGAGACGACTGTCCAATTCCAATAAAGAGCTTAACAATCCCTCGCGCACATATACTTTTTTGCGTATTACTTATTATACTTATATTTAATTAAACTAAAATGGGGAAAACATATAATAGAAGGGTAAAAGGCTTTCACGTCTTTTTTCCAATACTTTAACTGTATTTGCACAGTTGTTATTTTTTTATCTGTGAGAGCTGGTGATCCTGTTCATTCATTTTAGATTCCGGCATAGTCACAGTAATATATTGAGGCAATCGTCAACTTAAGACTTCAACACCATTGCATACAATAGAAAAGATAGTGTATGTAGTATAAGAAAGTTCCCACTAATACTCGACTTCACAGCCCCCAACAAGATCTGTACACACGGTCATTGATGAATTTGACATACCTTCTGTTCGATTCCGCAGCAGCAACGATGGCTAAAGATCGCGTTAAAAAATATCGTCGTCTATTGAATACTCGCTGACTTTCAAATGCCGCACCGCCTCGAATTATCGTACAACTCGATTCCGCACCGCCGACGCAACTGAAGAGGCTTCGTCGGTCGTGACTCCTGAGTCCTGGGGGACCGCGACCCCTGCGCAGGATGTGGGGCCCTTGAGGCCTCTGGAAACCTGTAGGTGGGGGCCTCTCATCGCTCTCGAGCTGGTGCCGTCTATGAAGTCACCAGGCGGAACCTTTCGTTTCCATCCGAGTAATGTCATTTTCTTTAGACCAAGTAAACAAGGTTGCGGAAGCAGTTGCCCCTGGTATATTTTATGTACTGCGTTGAGAATACGAACGTCGTTGTCTATAACTTCTCTGTAAAACGTGTTCATTCTCATAAGCAAAATGTTACGACAATATTCTAATCCAGTGAATACTATGGGCGTAGTATATCTGTAAAACACTACACGTAATAGTGATGATGGGGTGTAGATCATCAGGAGCATGATCGTCCCACTTTTCTTATGTATAGCAGAAAAGCGAGACATTTTACAATGTTCATCACACTATTATTTGGAGCTGAGTATCACTGACTGTTGGGCGCAAGAGAGTGGAGAGCTGTGGTAGGCGAATTAAAGCTGACAAATGAGTTGAGTGAGAGATAGAGGAGTGTAATTACACTTGTGCGTAGGGGTAGAGTAGAGCCCCTTAGAGGAACTAATAGTCAACTATGTGTTTAACTGGGTAAGGGCTGAGTGTCGAATCCTAAGGAAGAGCTGAGAGTTGTAAAGCGTGAGGGGAGGTGGTAAAGTGAGTGGTGGGAAGAAGGAAGGAGAAAAAAACCAATTTAATATTTTGGAAACTTCAAAGGGGATAATCTGTCGTCGGCTTTGGCCATAATTCTTAAGCCTTTTGTCAGCAGGAGAGGCGGATTGAACGAGTAATTTGGAATTTCTAGCAGCGACCATTTGAAAGACTTCAGGTCAGAGTTTCCAGTTAGGGCAAGGGCAACGAAAAAACCCAACCAGAGATGAGCCAAACTGTAACGATCTTCAGTTGATAATCGTAAGAGCGTCGTCGTACATAATGAACAATCAGTGTGTCGTACGATTTGGTAGAGAGCGTTGCTTGACTTTTCTTATTTAAACAATATCGTCTTTCAAAGACGTTTAGGTAGACACTGGAATTTCCACTCTACAGCGTGATATAGAGTTAACAGTTTTAGACCAGGTGCTCTACCTCATTCTAGAAAACGGTATTGTTCAACTACAAATGTCAAATAGAAGTCCACGAAGAAATTCACGAGTCATTGCAGGTACATACACAAGTTATGGCTCACTGTAGAAATTGTAGCGTATAAATTATCTACATGTTGATTACTCTATAAAGTAAAGTATTCGAACGTGAAGATATGCAACCTACAACACTTGCACTAGTTGGAACCTTGAGGCTATTTCGTTACGCAAACCTACATTCAGATGTAGTGCGCCTGCCCAAATGTAGTTAGGCAACCTGCCACGTTCGAGCAGTACATCGTGTATTTTCAATCTCGTGTTACTTCTGCAGCATTATACACTATCATTTTCTCGATGAAACGTTACGTTCTACCTACTGAAAATTAACGTGAGATAGAAAATAAAAAGGAGCCAGCTTGAGCACGGAGGGTTGCCTTTCTCGAAGAGGTTGCTTCGGCTATCATTGCAGGTTGCCCACCTTCACTGTTGCAGGCTCCCCGAAGAAAGTGTTGTAGGTTTGCATAACCAAATAAACCTAGGGAGTATGACGATTTTGGTACCACGCAACTTGAACACCTTGAGGTGTGCTTTTGGAAGCGTACTGGCGTTTTTTCGAATGAATTGTTGGGTAATGTAGTTCATGTTCAATTGATTAGAAACAGTTTTTGTTTAACCAGAAAGTGTGAGCCGTCAAAAGACGGAGGATGAAAAATCGGATGTCAACTAGAATCAACAGCTCAATCAATTTATATCACAGTTGGTCCAGCGACCTATCCTTCGACCCTCAGAAATTCAGTGCAGTACATCACTTCTTATTTTTTAATTTGAAGATTTTAACGAGTCCAAGGAGCCAGATTATAGGTAAAGATCAATTTGTCCGGTACGAGGAGTATGGGCTGGAATATTACCGAACTCAACTAGTAGTAGTCTTACCAACTTGTTGCCACATTGGTCCTAAATTACTTGGCGCCAAGCCCTATGTATAACTCGTAGACAGTCTAGAGAAACGTAAGTGCCCAAACCCAATCCCATCGCTAGAATAACATGACTTCCTTTCTGCCTTAAAACAAACTGCACGACAATGTAATTCACTTTGCCGTGAAATTACGCAGCTTCACTACCACTTGTGAATTCGAACCCCTGAATTTCATTAAAAAATCTATTGGAGACTTTGTTTGAAAGTTCTATTATTCGAGGACGTGGGGACGATTCAAAACCTTGCTCGTCGGTACTACTATTGGCCAATTATTGATTGAGAAATTGAAAGATCGGTCAGGTTATTTTGCAATTGTTCTGTTATTGTGAAGAATCTAGCAAAACATCCTTTCCACAACTTCCTTGGACTTCATACAGCCAATGCTGATTGGACGAAGCCCATGGTTGTTAAGGGCAAAAAATGGTGTAAAAAATTGGTCAAAACCGACATGCTGAGTCGAACAGGACGGGTCTACGAGGTGTAGGACCGGGTCTAGATGGAAAATAGTGAAATGACAGTACATATAGCGAGGAACGTTATGCTAATTGAAAGAGTAAGTCAAGTCGTGCCCAGCATCGCCTAGAAAATGTCAATTTTCGTCGTTCCGTTGTATTTGGGTCATGTTACTAGTATTCGTTGCACAATCCTATAAAACAGGCGTTGAAGGTAAATTCTCTAACAACCTTCTCTTTGCCGACACGATGCTAGTTGAATAATGATTATGAAATAATTACGGGCATCGATGCTGAGCATCAAGTATTTTAGTCAGTCGTCAGTCGTCAATAGTCAGGTCGTTTCATAAGGTTTACTGGTATTTTTCAATGTCGATGAGGATCGAGGGGTTTCGCATTTTCTTAAAAACCGCTTCAATGAATTTGATTGAACGGAGGCATAGACCTATACCGCAAGAAAAGCGTTTATCCCCATTGAGAAAGAAAATATCTGGTGCGTTGCAACACACAACTTTCCTTAGCTCTACAACAATTCACTTTGTACATGGCTAATTCCATTTAATGAGGCTGTAAACACAAATTTTTTGAAGAAGGATAGTAATTACCTTTGCAGAGTTATTGGGTAAACACTTTTAGAACTGGAAGTAAGCGAAACAGTGGTAGTTGAAATTCAGGAATTTCTGGAGTGAGCCCCATCTATCTCATGAGCGGTTTTAAACACTCACCGTTTAGGTATTGGATTGGACTACAATACCAATTTTCTTTGACATTCTACCAACATTGCAGCGGAGTTTGTAAGGAAAAAACTGCGCTAAAAACGCTTTTCGTCGAAAATTTTGATAATTTATTGTGCTACTCTCGTCATTTTCCCACGAATGGGAATTTTATGGTATAATTGCCTTATTGAGAGCTATCAATATAAAAAATTTAATCAAAATCGTTAGAGCCGTTTTTGAGAAAAAAATTTGGTGTTTTGATCACTATGATAACTATAGTTATCTTTCGGTGGATTTTGTTCATACCCTTATTTTTGCGTCTCATGGTAACCTGTAGGCTAGACATCAAGTTCCAGATGAGTTGGCACGGTTGTTTTCTCTAAAAACCGCGCTAAATTCGATTTCGTCGAAAGTTTTGATAATTTATTGTGCTGCTCTCGTCATTTTCCCACAAATGGGAATTTTATGGTATAAAATGGCCTTATCGAGAGCTATCAATATAAAAACTTTAATCAAAATCGTTAGAGCCGTTTTTGAGAAAAAAGAATTTTTCATACCCTTACTTTGGCGTTCCATGGTAACCTAGGGGCCAGATATATGGTTTGAGCTTTGATACGGTGGTTTCCTCTAAAAATCGTTCACAGACACACAGACCCACAGACCATTTTCCCAAATAGTGTTTTTCGGACTCAGGAGGGTCTGAAACGTAAAGATCTTAAGAAAACTCAAAATTTTTTTTTCAGTCGATTACATAACTTTCCTTTCTACTTCGTAGAGCCAAGGAAAGCAAACAATTGTAACGATTTTCTGTACGAGTGCGTCCAGCTACTTTTATCATTTTAGCAACTAATTAAGTCTATTTTTCATCAGTTTATACACAATTTGGTAGAAGCAAAATCAACGTTCATAGAAACTGACGTCACTTGATGTTCATATTTGTTGAGTTGTTCCTACTTACCATTCCTAAATCAGTGCGCTGGTGACGCAAGAGACAAGTCAACTTGATTTTTCTAAGAAGACTCATACCATTATTTTGACCTGCAGGCTGAATATAAAATTTTAGCATATTTAGTTACGCCATTTTCTCCCAATCGCGTCCAAAGACACGCACACGTACCATTTCTTGAATTGTGTTGTTTATTAGATTCAAAATCCAGTAAAAAAATCTCAGTCTTTTTGAAACATTTTTCTTCGCCCGATTACATACGTTATCTTGCTACTTCGTGGAGGTATATGGAAAGTAAACGTGAATATTCGAGAATGGAACTGAATTGGATGCGATGTGATCGTCGGAGTGCAACCTCTTGCGAGAGTTTTGGAATATTTCAGGCCGTTAAGGAGCAGAGAAGCGGAATCTGACGTTATTGAGGAAGTAACCGTTTCCAGTACGGACAGCAGCACAACTAGGATAAGAGAGGCTCAGGAATAATGATAGCTCAGAACAGCTTCCAAGGACCATCATATTCCTTCAATAAGAACTGCAGCATAATTTGCCACGAAACTAGCTCAAGTGAGAAATAAGAATGAAACACTAAAAGTTATTCAGATACCAACTAAAAAAACCCTAAATATCTTTCACAACATGTTGACGTTCTATCAAACTGGTTCGTTTTCCATAAATAATTTTAAGTTACATCATTCTAAGAAGACAGGAAAACGGAATTTATTTAATTTATTCAGAGCATCCGCCGGAATTTCGTTTTTCGCGGCTCTTTCAACGAAAATGCTGCAGTTCTTTTTCATTGTGTTCCTTTGTCTATTTGACAAACTGCTCCAAAAGGCCTTGGGACTTCGACTTCATCGCTCCTCGTCCAGCCGAGTTCTTCCTTCGCTCAGCAAAAACCTTTTGGTTCTCCTGACCCCAGGTTCATTTGAATACCGTCTTATTACGCGCATTGTGTCATCCAGTAATTTACTGACCACCAGCGGTTTGACTCGTCTGATAGAAACAGCTTGTGTTAATCAATTCAAGAAATTAGACTCCTAAGAAGCCTTGACATTTAATTTGGAAAGGACTGGTTAGTAAGTTTTTTCGCGTTGCACGTCGATGTTGGCGTGTTGGAATTGACCGCAGAGCTCGATGTAAGGATAATAACGGAACAAAATCACCATACTCCTAAATGTGGTTTATTATATTTCTAAATACGATTCATTTTTTTGAGAGAAAATTTGATCATCAACAAACTAACAATTTTGGATGACTACGAACGAGAAAATTACCTGAAACATTTAAAATACATTTGACTCGTACATAACACGGCAGACTTGAGGAAAAACGCAAAAGAGCAACAATGTTAAATTCGGTTGATCTTAGAATTTTTCAGTAGATTCAGTTTTTGCTTAAACGAAGAGTCGGGAATGATACACTGGTTTGATCTAGTGGGATGTGGAAACTAATAAGTTGAAGGATAGCATGACAGACAATCAAAGAGTATAGCAGTTTCTTCTTCTTCGACGTGCCATCTCCATCAATGAAGGTTGGATATCACAGTGGCAAATCCCTCTCTGTCTTCAGCGGCTCTGATGAGCTCCTCGAAGCCCATGCCAGTCCACCGACGTACATTCCTCAGCCATGACATCTTCTTCCGTTCTAGGCCCCGCTTGCCCTCGATTTTTCCCTTGACGATGAGCTGTGCGTAACGGTATTTGTCGTTTCTCAGGATATGACCTAGGTATGCAGTTTTACGGACTTTTACAAGTTTGAATAGTTCTCGTTCTATTCCAATCCTGCGCAAGACTTCTTCGTTCGTGGTATGCGATGCCCATGGTATTGTGAGTATTCTGCGATATGTCCACATCTCGAAAGCTTCCAGCCAGTTGATTGTTTGTGTTTTTAGGGTCCATGTTTCGACTCCGTACAAGAAAGCAGACCATACATAACATTTTGAGAGTTTAAACGCAGGTCGAGACTGATTCGTGAGTCGCAGAGGAGCTTCCTGAGTCGTACAAAACAGTTTCTGGCTTGTTCTATTCTCGATCTAACTTCTATGTCTGGATCTAGTTTGCTGTCTATCCAGCATCCCAGGTATTGAAACTTGCCCACTTCTTCTAGTATCCTTCCATTTATTTGGATTGGTTGTGGGACATTTTTTGACTTTTTGATTATCATTACCTTGGTTTTCTTCGCATTGATTTTCATACCAAACTCTTCGCAGGTATTGCTTACGCTGTTGAGGAGTCGCTGCAGACCTACATCCGAGTCAGCGATCAAGACAGTATCGTCAGCGTATCTGATGATGTTTATGTTCACGCCATTAACCTTGACCCCCTCTGAGATATCTGCCAGAGATCTGACAAATATTAGCTCTGAGTAAAGATTGAACAGCAATGGGGACAAGACGCAGCCCTGCCTAACTCCCCTGCCAATCCCGATTTGCTCTGACGTGGATCCCTATGTTCTGATTCTAGCGCTCTGATTCCAATATAGGTTCTGTATCAGAGTAGTGTCCTTCTCGTCGAGGCCCACGCCGCGAAGCGACTCCATCAGCAGATCGTGTCTCACTCTATCAAATGCTTTTTCGAAGTCTATAAAGCAGATGAAGATGTCTCGTTGTTGATCATAGCATTTTTGCGCCAGTAGCAGTAAGCTGAACAAAGCCTCTATCGTGCCCATTCCGCCCCTGAAGCCAAACTGGTCATCTCCAATGTTCGCTTCGCATTTGCCAGAAATGCCTGGCTCATTAAGCTTATTAGACGAAAGTCTCCGCAATCTTTTGGATTTGTTTATTTTGGCAATGGTATGAAGATAGATTCTAACCAATCTTGAGGTATTCTGCCAGTTTCATAAATACGGTTATAGAGAGCGACAAGCAGGTCGATGTTTTCCTCGCTTATTAGTTTTCGGGATATATTTCATCTATCTATCTATATTTTATATAGCAGTTTAAGCAACGAAAAAAGGAGATTCACTGTGATGTTGGCTTAGAGACGACAAATGTTGAGGGTCGCCTCCAGATCAGATCGAGATCACTCCAGCCCCGGTTTAAATCCTACAAAGTGGAGAAACGAAGGCAGCACTCACTCAATGCGTAGGGAATGAAATGGAGAATGGAACGGAATAAAATTGTTTAACGTCACATCAAGCGTCGACGTCGTTGAAGTTCCACATATTGCGTTTAAGAAACCCCAACGGCATCATTGCTCTTGAACAGTGGGTGAAGAATAACAACAGAGGATCGAAAATGACCCCGAGATCCTTGAAATAAGTTGAGCCGCAAGTAGTCGGATTGTCGAGGGTATAGTCGTGAATGGGAGGAGCCACCAATCATTAGAATTGGGGTTTGCAAATGTTTGGAGAGCCGCTGACTCAGGAAAAATTATCACGATCATGAGCTCCGATCCAATGCCCAACTTCCATCACATTATGAATCTTCGTCTCTAACCACTAGACTACGATCACTGAGGTGCCTACAATGGGAGTCAGGCGATACATAATTGCAGGAAAACAATTTCATGTCATCGGCAAAAAGCAAAACATGTACAACCTCTAGTAGGGCATGTGACACATCATCGACGAAAATCAAGTAACACATGGGCCCGAAGTGAGACCCTTGAGGAACAACCTTCGGGTTTGGGAAAGGAATAGAGAAGGCAGACTTGGTTCTAACAATCTGAAGTCAGTTAGCCAGGTAACTTGGAAGCCATTGTAGAAGAGGACCAAAGAACGCCTGAAATCAGTTAGGAGCTAGCTTCAAAAGCGTTTTTTTAAATTTTCAAATGAAAGGCAATTCTACACATGACACCATATTTAAATATTTTTGTTGTTGATTTTAGTGAACGTGCAGAGGTCAAACCATGCCTCGGTCGGCGTTCTTGAATGCCTATTCAACCCTCTACGTTATATTTCAAGATTATTATTGTATAGTTGGCTATCTTGGTAAGATACTCTAGATTATGCACCATATTTAACATTTTTATTGTTGCTTTTGGACATGCATATTTCTGCATCTGTGGCCTATATTATCACTACTTCGTAATTTTGATCCACACCATGGTACTGCTTTAATCTCCATCAGAAATCTCTGAAGTGCCTGAAACCGTGCTACAGGCGGATTGCATTGTCCACCAATTATAAGGGGCCGATTCGCTCTAGGGCTGCCCTTGCTCGATAGTGTGCGTATTAATAAGTCCTTTTTGAACTTAACGAGTTTTCACGTTTTCATTTTCCTGTGGCGTTACAAGTCTTATTGGTTTGGTTTGTTCTCAACGTCATTTCAAATGGGGGCACTCTTGTAACTCTGCTGTCTGTACATCGGCCAAAGCTCCTAGCCACTATCATTCCTGCTTGGTTTCAAACCCTGTGAGCATACCCCTCGGGGCGCTCATCACTCGTTCAGCCTCGCCATTTACCTGGCTGGAACCTGTGGCAACTAGGTGGAGTGCGAGAAACGATTCGAACAGGCGCACCAAGAAAGGAGACGCGTGATTTTCATGCTCTGACTGGGCTTTCGATATTGGTGTAGAAGGAGAGGTACAGTAACACGCACTTGGTGAATGCAACAATGAAAACGGAGGCATATTCGTTGGTGGTCATCAGGAACCTTCGATCTAACTCTCTTATGAGTGTGAAGGAATAGTCAGTTTTATAAGGAAAGACCTGTGCAATGCATCTAACAGGATATTTAAATTTCCTAACTCCATCCCTGGTTATAAAAGCGGAAAAATCGTGAGTGGACAGGGTTGTAGCGCTACCTGTCGTTGTCTGTTTAAATTAACTAGTTGCATGTACGTTCGCAAGAGCGCAGTAAACCTTCCTACCAGCTGCCATCACCCAAATCCTCGGAAAATTCGAGACGTTGGAATGAACACCAGATTGCCACCTGTTCACATTTCATACATGCGAACAAACAAAATATTTAAACATAGTTCATCTATGCATGCAGCAAAAAAGGGGTGAATATTAATTATTTTTTCTGCATTAAACAATTTTAAAAATATCTGGTGCGTTGCAACACACACCTTTCCTTAGCTCTACGTCAATTCACTTTCTATATGGCTTTGTCTACTTAATCAATTCATTTGAACTTGGTCAAACAACACTTCACGGCAGCAGAAATGGGTAGCGCTTACAGTTCCAGAATTTATTGTGCTGCTCGTACTCATTCTAAAACCATTACTGAGCAATTGTTACACAGATAATTAATGAGGCTGTAAGCATGATTGAAGAAGAATAGCGATTACGTTTGCAGAGTTATTGAGTAAAAACGTTTAGAACTGGTAGTAAGCGAAACAGCGGTAGTTGAAATTCCGGAATTTCTGGAGTAACCGCCGTCTATCTTATGAACGTTTTTAAGCACTCACCCTATAGGTATTGGATTGGACCACAATACCATTTTTTAAAAAAACATTCTAGTAACATTTTAGCGGAGTCTATAAGGGAAAAACTGCGCTAAAAACGCTTTTCGTCGAAAATTTTGATAATTTATTGTGCTGCTCTTGTTATTTTCCCACAAATGAGAATTTTATGGTATAATTGCCTTATTGAGAGCTATCAATATAAAAAACGTAATCAAAATCGTTAGAACCGTTTTTGATTAAAAAAATATTTGGTGTTTTGATCACTATATCACTATGATAACTATAGTTAACTTTCGGTGGATTTTGCCCATACCCGCATTATTGCGTCCCATGGTAACCTGTAGGCTAGACATCAAGTTTCAGCTGATTTGGTACGGTGGTTTTCTCTAAAAACTTTCACTAAAATCGATTTCGTCGAAAGTTTTGATAATTTATTGTGCTGCTCTCGTCATTTTCCCACGAATGAGAATTTTATGGTATAATTGCCTTATTGAGAGCTATCAATATAAACAATTTAATCAAAATCGTTAGAGCCGTTTTTGAGAAAAAAAAGATTTTTGTTTTGATCACTATGATAACTATAGTTAGCTTTCGGTGGATTTTGTTCAAACCCTTATTTTAGCGTCCCATAATGACCTGCGGGCGAGATATCAAGTTTGAGCTGATTTGGTACGGTGGTTTTCTCTAAAAATCGTTCACAGACACACATACACACACACAGACCATTTTCCCAAATAGTGTTTTTTGGACTCAGGGGGGTCTGAAACGTAAAGATCTGAAGAGAACTCAAAATTTTTTTTTCAGCCGATTACATAACTTTCCTTCTACTTTGTAGAGCCAAGGAAAGTAAAAAGGATGAGACCCATCATCCGTTGTCCCACGTGCATTCACCAATTTGTATCGCTCTACCAATTAATCCAATCTGCTTTCCTCTCAATTTACATGAAATTGGTAAAAACTACTTAGCTTCTACATAATAACTGATCAGGTGTTCAGGTTGCACAAGTAGTAGGGCTGCCTCTATTCGTGTCACAACCTTCATCAAGGGCAATATGACGTAATTTAATATCCAACCTCCAGCCCACTGTACGACTCCGAATTAGGTAGATGACACAATCAAATCGAAGGGGACAAAACGCCAAATATTTTTCTTCCCAAAAATGGCTCATGGTTTCGAATAAATAAACTGATTTAAACCTTTCATTCGTGGAAAAAAAATACTACATCAGCCCAATAAATTTGTAGTGGCCTGGCCAAGCTTCTATTTACGGTTCTACACCAAGACTCTTGTCGCCAGGGCTATAGAGGAGAGACTGCATGAAAATGGGAGGTGGAGGATGGTCAGGAGGAGCTAGTTTTCTATGGGGATAGTATAGAAAATACAAGCTGCAAGTGGCAAGTTCGTGTGTGTATAATGTGAAAATATCTGGTGCGTAGCAACACACAACTTTCCGCCACCCCCGTAATTTCGAACACCACCTACATTAGCGGGTGCTATATCTTCGTTCAACGCATTTTTACAGGAACATTTATGGAGAACTAAATGTACGTACTAGTTAGCTGAGAGTACTCCGAAAGTTTGATCGAAATCGTTAGAGCCGTTTTTGAGACAATTGGAATACCGGTAAATTAATATTCGACAAATCTCCTTTTCTGTGTTAACTTGGCTTATATCTCCGTTCAACATATATATACAGAACGAAATGTTGGTATGGGTGACTGAAAGACACTCCATTATAATTTATCACATCTGGTGAAGAAGTTACCCTGGCATTTGCGGAAATGTTCGAAAAAACGTTATTTTCGACACATTTTGATTTTTATCTCTGTTCAATGGACCGTCACAGGAACATTTATTCAGAACAATATGTAGGTATTGACTATTTGAAAACATCCTGTGAGTTTGGTGGAAATCGCTGAAGCCGTTTTGCCAAAAAGCGTAAAAAACCTATTTTTGCTTCAGGGGCCCATATCTCCGTTCACCGTATTTTCATGGAGATATGTATGGAGAAGAAAAGTTAGGTATTGATTAGTAAAAGATAATTTGAAAGTTTAATCAAAATCGTTAGAGCCGTTTTCGAGAAAAATGCGAAAAACCCTAGTTATTGGTACATTTTCGTTCCCCCCCCCCTTCCCATCGACTGAAATCGTCCATAACCTTATTTTGGTGTCTACAAAAAATAACGAACAAAACAAAAAAAGAACCAGCTCAATCGGATCAGCCGTTCTCCTGCAAATCGAACTACAGACACACACATACACACACACGGACCACGCGCCGAAATTAGGTTTTTTATGCTCAGTAGAGTCTGAAACGTAAAGATCTAAAGAAAACCCAAATTTTTTTTTTTGGGCCGATTACTATACTTTCCTTCCCTTCGGGTAGCGGAAAGTAAAAAGTGATTCCTTCGATGGATTCACCAACAAGTTATTACATTTCGACCAAAAACTACTTTTTCGTGCATATTTGTCGTTGTAAACTCGACTAAAATGACATTCTCGTTGTGTTCTCAGTGCTATGAACTCCACACATTGGTCAAACTCATACGATAATTAACAGCTACTCAAGAAATTCCGAAATTCAAACTACGTTCGTTTCTTTGAACAAGTTTTTCCGCAGTGTGTTCACCCAACATCTACAACAAAACATCAGCAACATCATCCTAAATTACCTACGCAACGGAAAACTTCCAGAATTTCGTAGAATAACCAAGAAAATCAAATCTGTTTTTCAACGGTTTATACAACGTAGCTCGACGTTCTTCATAAAATGGTTCCAGAACTTATTGAGTTACTGCTACTTATGCTACAACCATTAGTTAAGGACAAAGGTAATTCATGAGAATGTCAACTCGATATTTCTGAGAAGGATCGTGTTCATTATGTTGGAATTATCGGATAAAAACCGAATAATGGTAGTAAGTGCAATGGCACAGGTGTGGATTACAGAATTTCCGGGGTCAATCACATCTTCTCTTAAATCTTCACCATACAGGTAGTTTATTGGACTCTTGATCTAATTTTTCTGAAAACTGTGGTATATGAATGGGATTTATGGGACAAAAACTGCGCAAAAATCTATTTTCTTCGAAATTGTCGATAATTTGTAGTGCTGCTCTCGCCATGTTCCGCGCAATGAAAATGTCAGGGTACTATTTTGATATTTGTAAGTGTTCACGAAAGAATGCCATTAAAATCGAGAAAAAAACGAATTTGGTGTTTGATCACTCTAATTACTATAGTTAATTTTAAACCGATTTTGCTCATACGATTAATTTGCAAGTTAAACATGATTGGTTCAGCCTTTATCTTTCAATCGCGTTCACAGACATGGAAATGTTAGTTTATGGACTCAGGAAAGTCATATTAATGAATAACAGGCTCATTCGGTTCAGTCCTCCCCCCACAAGTGAAACTGATACACACAAACCTCGTGTCGATATTAGGTTGGCTTCAAAACGTGGAGGTCTGATTAAAACTTGATATTTTTATGCACGGTTACAATACTTGGCCGTTTCGGGTAGCAAGTAGGAAAAACTCAAAATTCGAAGAGATCTCTTGCACTGTTGCCTAGTTGAATTAGAGAGTTAGGGCAGGGTGGGCTAGAAGTGGATTATGTACAGTCCAAGCTACGACTCAACGACTCACAGGTATGCGTAGGTAATGCATTTGCTCTACTAGCACCAACGAGTAACTACGAAATTCCTCGTCACTGAGCGGGGTGGGGGGAGCTTATACAAATCGAAGTCGTTAGAGACATTTTTGGCTAGAAAAATATTTGGTGGTTGTTGGACGCAGGAATAGGGGAGCTTGAAACTGTGAAATAAACGAATGTCGAGAGTATGGGTATATAAACATGGTTGAGTATGAGTATATAAACGTGTACGAGGGACTCTCAATACCTTTGAAACTGGTTGTGAGATACTAAGTGGAGGCAGAGGGACAGAGAGAGAGATAGAGTTGAGTTGGGAGTACTGCAAGCTGAGAGGCGAATCGTTGGGAGAACTAAGAGACGACTGTATCGCGAGTGCTGAAGGATGACTGACTTGGAAGGAGCTGTCTGATGAGAAGTGGAATCTAAAATTGAGGGGTGGGAAAAATAGATGGGAAAGTCCAAGACAAGGAAAATCCGTTGTCACTCGGAAATAAACGCTATCAGTTTCTTTGCATGAAGTTAAGCTAATGTTAACCGATTTCACATAATCTGAGAGTAGACAGATTTGACTAGTTTGTAGAGCGATAAAAATCGGTGAATGCAAGTCGGACTAGGGATCACTAGTTGTGTGATGGTCTCATCCTTTTTACTTTCCTTGCTCTACGAAGTAGAAAGGAAAGTTATGTAATCGGCTGAAAATAAATTTTGAGTTCTCTTCAGATCTTTACGTTTCAGACCCCCCTGAGTCCGAAAAACACTATTTGGGAAAATGGTCTGTCTGTCTGTGTGTGTGTGTGTGTGTGTGTGTGTGTGTGTGTGTGTGTGTGTGTGTGTCTGTGAACGGGAGCGTGAAGCGTGGAGAGTGAAACGGGAGCTTCCCCCGCTTTGGGCTGAACTCCGTGCGGATCTCACCACAGAACAGAAACTTGCCGCCATCGATGAATGGGCTCTAGAGAAATGGCAAGCGAGATGGGAATCCTCGTCAAAGGGACGTGATACGTATGAGTTCTTCCCCAACATCCGTGAACGTCTTTCTAGAAAATGGGTTGAGCCAGACCACTGGACGAGCCAGTTCCTCACGGGACATGGTGACTTCAATGCGCGGCTCCGCTTCTTTTCTCTGAAAGACTCTCCATTATGCACGTCTCAACAAGAAACCATGTGCTGCTCCACTGTAGTTTCTACAACAGTGAGCGACGGTTGTTGAGAGGGCAAACGAACTTAGCAGCTTTGACTGCTACAAAGGAAGCCTATAACCATTTTGCAAAGTTCACAAAGAAGGTAATGGCTAAGAAACGTGGTTATAGTTGATCAGTCCTTTTGAAACTTGCCACCCAAGTAAACAGTAAGATCAGGTAGGGAACCAGATTAAGAACTACTCCCAGATGGTACGGGATTCCTCAGGTGGTCACCTCCGCGCGGTAACACACGGGCAACAGCTCTCTACGGTGAGACTGGCTAACGACCACATACCTGCCGTACCTCCACAGGTCTGAGTTCGGTGGATGCTGCAGGGGCCGGCCTCTTGCATATTAGCGAAACCGCAACTTCTATGACTGATATAACCCTCGTCGAGGGTTTAGGTACAGTCATGAAATAAAGAAACAGATCTGTCTGTGAACGATTTTTAGAGAAAACCACCGTACCAAATCAGCTCAAACTTGATATCTCGCCCGCAGGTTATCATGGGACGCCAAAATAAGGGTTTGAAAAAAATCCACCGAAAGTTAACTATAGTTATCATAGTGATCAAAACACCAAATATTTTTTTTCTCAAAAACGGCTCTAACGATTTTGATTAAATTGTTTATATTGATAGCTCTCAATAAGGCAATTATACCATAAAATTCCGATTCGTGGGAAAATGACGAGAGCATCACAATAAATTACCAAAACGTTCGACGAAATCGATTTTAGCGCGGTTTTTAGAGAAAACAACCGTACCAAATCAGCTGAAACTTGATGTCTAGCCTACAGGTTACCATGGGACGTAAAAATTAGGGTATGGGCAAAATCCACCGAAAGTTAAGTATAGTCATCATGGTGATCAAAACACCAAATTTTTTTCTCAAAAACGGTTCTAACGATTTTAATTACATTTTTTTATGTTGAAAGCTCTCAGGAAGGCAATGATACTATAAAATTGTCACTCCTGGGAAAATGACGAGAGCAGCACAATAAATTATCAAAATTTTCGACCAAAAGCGTTTTTCGCCCAGTTTTTTCCTTGTAAACTCCGCTGGGGGCTTCTTGTAGAATGTTAAAAAAAAATGGTATTGTGGTCCAATCCAATACCTAAAGGGTGTGTGTTTAAAAACGCTCATGAGATACATGGGGCTCACTCCAGAAATTCCTGATTTTCAACTACTGCCGTTTCGCTTACTACCAGTTCTAACAGTTATTTTCCAATAACTCTGCCAAAGTGATTACTATCCTTTTTTTAAAAAATCGTGTTTGCAGCCTCATTAGTTATCTGTGTACCATTTGCTCAATAATGGTCCTGCAATGAGTACGAGCAGCACAATAAATTCCAGAACTGTAAGCGCTACCGCTTTCTGCTGCCGTAAAGCGTTGTTTGGCCAAGTTCAAATGAACTGACTGATAAATGAATTGATTAAATAGAATTAGCTATGTACAAAGTGAATTGACGTAGAGCTAAGGAAAGTTGTGTGTTGCAACGCCCCAGATATTTTTTATTAATTTTTTTACACGTACAACATCATTAATAATCAACATTTCTTACTTTCCTAACTTAATATTCAACATTTCTTACTGGTCTGTTTCTTTATTTGGTGACTGTACCTAAACCCTCGACGAGGATTATATCAGTCATAGAAGTTGCGGTTTCGCTAATATGCAAGAGGCCGGCCCCTGCAGCATCCACCGAACTCAGACCTGTGGAGGTACGGCAGGTATTTGGTCTTAGCCAGTCTCACCGTAGAGAGCTGTTGCCCGTGTGTTACCGCGCGGAGGTTGACCACCTGAGGAATCCCGTACCATCTGGGAGTATTTCATAATCTGGTTTCCTACCTGATCTTACTTTTTACTTGGGTGGCAAGTTTCAAAGGACAGATCAACTATAACCACGTTTCTTAGCCATCACCTTCTTTGCGAACTTTGCAAAATGGTCATAGGCTTCCTTTGTAGCAGTCAATGCTGCTAAGTTCGTTTGCCCTACCAACAACCGTCGCTCACTGTTGTAGAAACTACAGTGGAGCAGCACATGGTTTCTTGTTTCCTCCGCACTGGAGGCACAAGACGTGCATAATGGAGAGTCTTTCAGGGAAAGAAGTGGAGCCGCGCATTGAAGTCACCATGTCCCGTGAGGAACTGGCTCGTCCAGTGGTCTGGCTCAACCCATTTTCTAGAAAGACGTTCACGGATGTTGGGGAAGAACTCATACGTATCACGTCCTTTGACGAGATTCCCATCTCGCTTGCCATTTCTCTAGAGCCCACTCATCGATGGCGGCAAGTTTCTGTTCTGTGGTGAGATCCGCGCGGAGTTCAGCCCAAAGCGAGGAAGCTCCGTTTCACTCTCCACTTGTCAATCATGCACTCGACAGCCAAATCAACTGGTAACTGACCAGTGATCACCTGGAGTGCTTCCGTTGATACAGTCTTGTAGGCCTTGGTGATCCACAGGAGCGCAGCTCTCTGGGATTGAGCCAATACTCTCTTTTGATTGACTGTTGGTTTGCTACCCCAGACAACGGGCAGTAGCCAATCACACCTAAATAGATGGCCTTATACATGAGGATGGTGTCGTGGTAACACACACCCCAAGAGGCCTTGCTAATGGCACGCAGTGAGGCAAACCTTGCAATGGTAGTGCCTTTAAGGGACTGGAGGTGTTGGTTGAAACCCCACCTCTCACCTATATTCACTCCTAAATACTTGACGTGCTTTTCAAGAAGGAGCCTGTGGCCGCCAAAGCGTATTGTGGGTGGATTATTCACTTTCCCCTTCAAGAAGGATTAGCTGGGTTTTTCCTCAGCCACCTGCATCTTGACATGCTCGCACCATTGGTTGACAGTGAGGAGCATGGTGAATTTTTCTTCAATTTGGCGGACTGACTCTGCAAAGATCAGCACAGTCAAGTCATCCACATAGGCGTACGGCTCGCAGTCAGTCTCCATGAGTTTCCTGAGTAGACCTTCGAAGAAGGCATTCCAGAGTGCTGGTCCTACGACTGAGCCCTGTGGGCCCCTTCTCAATCTTTCTCCGGACGGAGACATGCCTACTTTCGATCGTAGCAGTTCTGTCTGTCAGGTAACTTCTGACGAGTGAGTACAGGTTGCGGGGGATTCCCCTATCTTTAAGCTCATTAAGGAGCGCTGGCCAGCAAAGGTTGTCAAACGCTCCTCTGATGTCAATCAGAACTGCTACGACGTACTTAGCCGGTGCCAGCAGGGAAACACGCCGAATCTCGACAATGACATCCTGCGTGGACCTTCCTTTGGTACACCCGTATTGCCTGCCTGTGAGGTTGCGGCCAAAGACTCCTTCGAGGGACTGCAACATCAAGATTTCTAGTGTTTTGCCTAATATGGAAAGAAGGCTGAGTGGTCTCCATGATCGCGGGTCTGACTGATTGCGGTCGCCTCCCTTTGAAGAGTGACAACACGCGCAGACTTCCACTGAGTGGGAACTGTCCGACCTGCAGACAGTCATTAAATAAATTAAGGAGACCGCTGGAGATTGTCCGCTCAGCCTTCCTTACCATATTCCTTTCTATTTTGTCTGGCCGGGGATTTGTTGGGCTTTAAGGTCGCAAGGGCCCTGCCGAGGTCGCCTGTTGTCCACAATGGGATGTCGGGCTCGTTCGGAGGTCCATGATCAGCTCCTTGCTGTCCTCTGGGCTTCAGTGTCTCGAGCTACTTGGTCATCTGGGAACGCCTTCTCAAGGAGGGTTTCCAGTGAGCTTTCGATGCTGCAGGCCCAGCCTGACTCATTTTGCATCGCAGCTAAGACTTGCTCTACGTTTGCTTTTCCTATGGAGGACTTGTAGTGTCTGCCCCAGGGGTTCTCAGAGCTCTCCGCTTCCACAAAATTTCGCCAGCCTTGCCGTTTGGCTCGTTTGATGGCGCGGTGGAAAACCTTCTTCTCTTGGATGAAGGCAGTTCGAGTGTTGCTCTAGCATCAGGGTCACGAGAGTGTTTTGGTACATCCTTCTGGCTCTATTTGCACTTTGCTTGAGGGGATTAAGTTCCTCAGTCCACCATGGGACTTTGATCGCCCTGTGCTTCATTGGCCAAAGTACAGAGAGAGCCCAGCAGAGTGCAGTGCTGTGGTAAATGTGTCCACTTTGCTGTCCACCTCTTCAGGTGTGGATGCTTGCGCTATTAGGTCGGTGTCTGCGGCACGCAATCCACCTTCCAGTACCCTACAGAATTGTGGCCAGTCAGCATTTTTGTGCGGAATCGCTTTTCACGCATGTCTTTGCAGAGGATGTTGTCATCCGTGATGGCAAAGTCAATAACCATGTGATCGCTCTGCGTTGCACCTGGTACGACTCGCCAACCTTGCAATTTGAGTAGCAGGGTGTGAGACACGGCTGTGACGACTATACACGACCTTCCTCCTGGACCATCATAGGTCGCCTCAGTCATGGGGTCGTTGGCAACAACCAAGTTGTACCTGGTGAGCAGCTCTATATACGCCTCGCCCGCCCTGTCCAGGGTTGGGGATCCCCACAATGGTGATCTGGCGTTTGCATCCAGCACAGACTACGAGGGTCGTCCTGATAGGCCTGCTAGAGCCGGCTCGAGTGGTTCAAGGCTGTTGGCAACTGGTGCGCCAAATTGCCTGTAAAATGATATTACAACCAGCTCAAAGCCACCGGCTCGTATGAGCACAGCGGCCAAGTGCTGGCTGTTCAGGTGGGTGAGTGCGAGCATGTCGGTGCAGGCTACTGCTGCCTTGGCTCCCGTTCTTGCTCCAGTCACCACTCGTGCCTGCGATCCCAGACCAAGGGTTTTGGATCCTATGTATAGGTTCCTGTATGGCGAGGACACTGCAGCGTTTCTTGAGTGCATTTTGCAGCAACTCAGCCATAACTGGGCAACTCTTATTTGTGTTGTGCTGAAGGATTCGAACTGTTTTTGACCTATTCATAATCTACTCGTGACTCCTGGAGGGCAATCGCTCGCTGACGAATGGTACAGCGTGCGTCTCGTGTAGAGTGTGAGACCTGTTGGATTTTGCGTTCGACGCAATTGGCACACTTGAGAGGGGCATCACGCTTGCATTCCCTACTCAGATGTGGCAAGGCGCACCAGGCGCACACAACAGGTCTTGTACAGGCCACTGCCAGGTGGCCATAGCGCTGGCATTTGTAGCACTGAGTGGGGGCTTGGTACTTTCGTATGGCGCACCGCTGCCAGGCTATTTGGAGGTGCCTTGCCCCCTAAACATTTCTTACTATGTTCCAATTTTTGTTTGTTCTTATATATGTGTGGCACAATTCGGTGTCCATTCTGTTTCGAATTGGGTGATGGCTGGCTACGAATGGCAGCTGGTAGGAAGGTTTACTGCACTCTAGGGACCTTGTAGGCTACGAGTTATCTAAAACTGGCAGCAACAGGTAGCGCTGTCCTCACGATATTACCACTTAAAAACCCTGCAAATTATTACACAACGGTTTATTAATCGGATAATCAGCTTGACCTAGCATTAATGCTCCGAGACCCATCCTGTTCGATTCAGCATCGAAAAATATCTTAATTAAACCCAAAAAAGGTCGAAAAGAACTGAATCGTAATATTAAAATAAACAAAAAAAAACAAAAAAAACGAAAGTATCTAGAAAAAACTGAATTTTAATATGAAAACATGCACGCTAAATACTAATATCAAAATTTAACCAAAAATCTATGAAAAAACCAAAATGGGAATGAAACGAAAGAATCTAAAAAAATTGAATCGTATTAAAACCAAAACGTCGGGGAAATAGGAACGGGGGCCCTCGAAGCGAAAGGCGAAAGGGGAGTTGAGGCGAAAGGGGAGTTTAGCCGCCCACCCGCGAGGCGAGGACGCCCCGCCACCGGTTGTTTTTCATTCAGACGGGAGGGAGGGACGCTGTAGCTCCCGCGTTGTACTGTGTTTCGTTAATTTTTTTAACCGTTTTTTGCCCATTACAACCACGGGCTTCGTCGGATCGAATTGCCGAGATGGCGGGCACAACTAGATACCAAATCGGATTTTTGGGCGAAAGAACGAATGTTTTAGACCACGTTAAAGGCACAAAACGGCCCGGACGGCAGACGGGTGATGGGGGACGGGGGACGGCGGACGGACATTGCAAATTTGGAATCTCCATGCCTTGAAACGTAAAGTATCAAATTTTGAGGGGGGGTTGTAAAAAATTTTTCGTGACCGAAAACATAGGGTTATTATTCAGAATGAAATAAATATTATTCAGGCAATTTAAATATCTCCTCAGATATCAAAATAACTATTCTTTTACATTCATCAGAGAATTAAATCAGTCGAAGCCCCCACCAACCTAACTCCCTCCCAAAATTTGTTGCTACTTGATGAGCTTTCTTACATAAGGAAATAAAAATTAATTACCCTTCAATTCTCCCTTGAATCTTTCCTTTCCTGGTTGCATCCATAAAGATAATTATTACTACAATAATACCGAGAAACAAAAAAATGTATCCCCTCCCCCCGCGCCTGTGACCGTCTTTCTTCAGCTTTCCACAGCTGGCCATGGGACTAAGCCTGCACGAAATAAATCTGGGCATGCACACCTACTGATATTCCCGTTCCAGAGGGGAACGAAAGTCACGGAGTGAGGCAACTCCGAAGGGAAATTTGGTAGAGGCCACTTTCAAAGCGGCTTTGTTGACTCGAACTGCCAAACGGGGAAAAACTCGCTCTTTTCGACAACCCGCGGTTCCGTTTGAAAAAGTTGTTGGTTGTGGCTACGGAGGGGATGGGAGAGGGATGAAGGGGGATTGTAAGAGAATCAATGTGCTTCTTTTACTCGTTATATATCTCCTCTTGTTTATACTTCCGAAGGCCTTAACGTCTGGGAAGCCCTTCCAGTCCGCTGTTTGCTTAGGCTCCCCTCCGACTTCGACTGCCCTTCTTTTCTCCTTCCATCGACGCACTTCTCAACCAATTGTTTGTTTTATAAATACACTTTTTACGTAGTGTAAACAAGAATTTGGTGCCGTTAGGAGTTTTCTGACGAGAGGGGGTTGTTCTTTATTCGACCCTCGTGCAACACAAAATGCACCCACCTCCTTCTTCCTCGAAGCAAATCCGCTCGATGTGGACTCAGCCAGAGCCTTGGACCGGTTATCCTCCTCCTCTGCAAACGACATTTCGTGTGGCGGTTGAAGAAAGGAATGGTAAATTTTTAGGCTCTAAGGCACGACGAAGTTAAGTTATGTAATCGGGAAAAAACTTGCCTATTCTTTCAAGTATTTTGAAGCCCTAAAGCGCCATTTGAGAAAATGGGCAGGTCTGTATGTTTGTCCATAATTGAGGGAGGTATTTTTCCTTATCATAGTCATATCACTAAGCGAGCCTGTAAGAGAAAAGAAGTGGAAACGTGCACTGACGTCCCGTAAGGAACTGGTTCGTTCTGTTTTCAGGCACAAAACCCACGTTCTCCTAAGACGTACGAATATGTTGGGGGAAAACCTTATACGTGCCAGGTCCCTTCGACGACGATTCCCATCTAGCACAGCATGTTTTCGTTCAGTGGAGAGATTCATACGGAGTTTGAATTGTAGCGAGGGAAGCTCCCTTTTCATACTACTTTTTGTTCGCCATAAGTTAACGGATAAGTGCTTCTGTGGATGCTCGGAGGTGTCCCACCTCGCCTGTATTGTCTCCTAAGTATTTGGCTTGCCCGTCAACTAGGTCAGCAATAGCCTATCGCCGCCAAAACGTATCAAGGCTAGTGGGTTAAGTCGGAGCTACGCCAACCCAAACAGCCCTTCCATGCCAACACAATTGATACAACTGGACCAAATCAGCTTAAATTAGAGAAAAAGAGAGAAAGCTGAGTTGTGAGTAGCGCACGAGACTTGAGACACCAAGGAGAGGAAAGGAATCTAAAATTGAGGGGTGGGAAAATATTGTTAGGAAAGTCGAGGAAAGGGGGAAATCTGCTGTCACTGAGCAGGGAAACAATGACTTTCTGTACGGGTTTGTGCAAACATTTAGAGGTCAATGACCAAGCTAATTTGGCCTGCCGAGCATCTACTTAACCAACAGATCTAGATGGCACCTTCAAAATACATGATGAAACCCATCTTTCAGCACTACGTACATTTTAGTTAATTACCTAATCCGGTATATTTTTTACACTGGTCATACGGTAGCGCTTTAAGTTCCAGATTTTCATGGGCCCCTGCTATTCATGTGACGACTTTCACTGAAAATTTGAACAAGCTAAGTGAATTTTAAAAGGGAGGTTTGTATTTACAATTCTAAAATTGTAGGAGAAAAACTGGGGGGCAAACGCAGTCAAAATAACATCAGTTTTAATTTTGGAATTTATGAAGTTGCTATTCATTGTTTTATAACCATTGTTAGTTGTTTACCGTTTCGGTGGCTTATTCGACTACCCTCCTGATTTATTTGGGAACATTAGTGTCACATTATGTCAGGATTTATAAGTAAACGTGGCAGTAAAATTTTTTTTCGTAGACATCTTTGGCAATTATGGTGCTGCTCTCGCCATTTTCTAGCAAACGAAAATTCGTCGCACCGTTCTGTCAATTAAGTCAGAACCGATGTTGCGCTTTTTCACGAAACAAATATTTGGGCTTTTGATCACTATGACAACTATAACTAGTTTTTGGACCGATTATTCTCAATCCTTGAACCTAAGAAGTAGAAAGGAAAGACAGAATTTGATAGAGCGGTTAATGCGTCAATTAACACGAGGGAAAACGGCATAAACAAATCAGCTCAAATTGGATTTTTCGCCTGAAGATTAACGTGGAACCCTGAAATAAGGAATTGGAAATAGCGAAATAGGTCAAAAACGATCAATAGATATCACGGTGATCAAAACAAGTGTTTTCCGCAAAAGGTGCTAGAACGATTGTGATTACATTTTTGATGTAGACAGATGCAAATAACACGACGATAATATACAACTTTCATTTATGTGCAAATGATGAGAGCAGCGCATTAAATTATCAAGATTTACGTAGAAAACTTTATAATGTTCAAAAGATGATTATGAGCGACTATGCAAATTCTGAGCCTACCGTCGTTTCTTCAGGTGTTCCTTCACGCTTGTGCAGCAGATAGAGTAAATAGTATTGACCCTTCAATAAGCTGCTTACTCCACGGTAATGTAATGAAGGTCATAGAATAATTAAGAATGTCGAACGTAATTCCGGAATTTAAATCGCAGTAATTCCTTTGATTAACTTGTCCTCTCCATTGCATTAATATTTACTATTATCAATTCGTTGTTAGTTTTATTTAAATCTTCAAGTTTCGAACGCGCCTGAGTCCTGAAAACACCTCTTGAGAAAATGGTGTGTGCGTGTCTGTTCTTTTGTGAACGCATTGAGTGAGAACGGTTGAACCAAATCATCTCATAACTAATATCAACCGAAGGGCGTGAGGAAAATCTGTCCAAAACGGTCTATAGTTATAGTGATCAGGCCAAGAGACGTCTCGTTAAGTTGTTGAGATTCAGTTCAGTATTAAACGTGACGTCGAGGGCGGTTAGTGAATTTGCAATGGTTTCATCGAGTTATTTGGCTTTCTTTCCGTGTTTTTGTTTGACTATTGAATCGGGTTGCTTTTATTTTTTCGATTTTGTGATGTCCAATATCAGCAGAAATGTATTATTTATGAGCCGTAAAAGCGGAATGATGTGTGGAAGATGCAGTATAAATGGAGAATTGTGCAAATAGAACGTGAACTAAGGGAGAAACAATCGAGTGTAATTATTTCACGTTCAGAGAAAACCTGATACGTTCAAGAAAAAAGGCGTTGAATAAATGAGTTTGTTGTTCCTTGCATTGTATAGGTGTGCCACCTTACGGAATTTATTCTACTCTACTAATGCCGCGAATCTTATTGAGTAACCAACGGATAGGTAATTGATTGACTATTCACAAGTTACAAGGTAAACGCTGCCTGTGTGTTGACTCTCCTTCGCCAAGTCCAAGGCATTTCCTCACCTGTCACTGCATCCAGAAGAATCGTAAAATGTTACAATAGAGCAGGGTGTGATAACTTGTTTCCGCCAGTATAGAAGTACACAGCGAGTAAACTGCGCAGGCTTTCAAAGAAATTAGACATAGTCTGTGTGTAGAGTAAGAAACTGGTTCGACTCGTCGCATTTTCTCCCAAGACCTTCTCGGATGGTGGAAGAAAATTTGTACAAACGCATTCACCCGGTAAGGGCTCTTATTTCTCTTGCCATTCATCCATGCGTGGTAGTGTACCCTCCTTGGTCACAGTCCTCATAACGGAGGAAGGTTCCTTTAGACTGTTCATTTTTCAACTCATTTTTGAGACGTTAAATTGCATCAAGTTAATTAGTCTTGCGATTGTAGTCAATAAGTGAGCAGATCACTGGGGCGAGCGACCAATTTCTTAAGGTTGACTGTTTATTATCAAAATGAGTTATATCGGTCGGAAGTCATCGAGGTTGCGGTCTCGCTGTCGTGCAAGACTCTTCCACCAAACTCAGATTTGACTGGTTGTCATTTAGCTAGTCTCTCGGTAGAGAACCCACATGTTACTACATGGTGGTGTGACTGGGGAATACCTATCATCTGGGAGGAGTTCTTAATCTGGTTTCCTCGCCTGATCTAACCATTCGCTTGTGATGTAATTTTCAACGGGAGAGCACTCCTAACCAAATGATCTTGTCGCGAAAATTATGCGTTGACTGCACACACCCCAAGCGGCCCTATTAATGGTAAACCATGGATAATTATAGCGTCTTTATGAGACTGCAGTTGATGAGAGACATCCTACATCACGCCAGTAATTGTGACTAGGCGCTTAACCTGTAAAACATGGATCAGTTATTATGTGCCGCAGTAAGGACTGCATAACTGAGCCTAGATCACTGTGATAGGAGGGAAGTTTGATGGCGAGGGAGGGGGAAGAGGTTGCATCATTAGATTAATCCACAGAGCGTAACCTTCACCGACTGATAGTTAACACGCCACCAAAAGAGTTTATAGGCAACGGCTCAAATGAAACAGACCTAACGCTCAAATGTTATCGTGACCATCGTTGCCTCGGTCGCTGTCAAATACCACGAAGGTATTCACGATTTCGAACAAAGATGTCGACAAAAAAGTCAAAGGCCGTCAACTGTCAATTGCGTTGACTAAATCGTCAAACCCAGTACAAAGTTGGTCGTTATTGTCGAAGAAACGAATACCTCTCTGAGGCTTCACCCCTCCACTTCAGGTTTCCGTCTTATCTGACTTAGTCGAAGCGTACAAACTTTTTTTTCACCTCCTGCCGCGCGGTCGCTAATAGTTAGAAGATATCCCCGCACAAAACGAAACGTTCAACACCTGTGCTAACAAATAAACAGCGTTTTTAGATAACAAAAGGAGAGGAAAAAGAGAAGAAGGGGAAGTGATGCAGGGAGGAAGGGGAGAGAAGGCATTATTCAATGCCGTACCTTTTTCTGACTCATCGCCCTCGCTCTCTTCCCACCTTTATTTCCTTTTCAAATAATAATAACTTGAGTCAACCTTTTCAAAACTCCGAAGCGAAAGAGAGAGTGAGTGAGTTAGTGAGAGGGCCAATATCGCTCACAAAACTAACGCACGAAGCTTTTCAAACAAAGTTTGGTCAGATAACAGAACCGCGTTATCTTCAACAATTTTTTGGCTAACGTCGTGTATTTATTTTTTTGGAAAGGTTTGGAGCCGAAGGACCGTTCGGGGCTGCGAAGGGTTTGGCGTATCAGAGACAACAAATAATCCAATCTAATCTTCTAACGGACGAACGCTGAACCCGAATTGTTCGTATTATTGTCAACGCTATTTCCTTTTTCCGAATAAACTTGATGTGAAATCAACGTTTCATTGAACGATTCAAGATCGAGTTGTTATAAATTAAAAAATAGTTTTTTTCATTACTTTTGTAACCGACTTCGTAGTTTAGCCACACATCACAGTTGGTAGCACTTGATAATTAATATAAAGAATAGAAGTGCAACGCAATTGTTGGTGGTCCCAGATAAAGCTATTTAGGGTAAAGGTTTGTGAAATGTTTCCTTCCTAAGTCTCTCAGCGGAAGAAGTATAATTTTCTCACGAATTTTTATTTCATTTTTTGTTTTGACTATAAAATCTTTTGAAATTTCGATTTTTGAAGGGTTTTTTTTCTCCAACTTGTATTTCTAGACGTTTTCAAGATTGACATTTTTTCTTCAATTTTTTGCAGAAAGTTACCGAACCAAATCAGCTCAAACTTGATATCTAGCCCGCAAGATACCATGGGACACCAAAATAATGGTATGAGCAAAAGCCATCGAAAGTTAATCATAATTATAATAGTAATCAAACCAAATTTTTTTCTCAAAAACGGCTTTAACGATTTTGATTAAATTTTGTATACTGATAGCTCCCGATAAGGCAACTATACCATAAAATTCCCATTTGTGGGAAAATGATTTTAGCGCGTTTTTTCCTTATAAACTTCCCTGAAATGTAACCACAGTGGTAAACAAAATAGGTGTAGTAGTCCAATCCTATACATACCTATAGGTTTATTGTTTGAAAACGCTCATAACATAATATAAGGGGGCCACTCTCTGAAATTCTGGAATTTCAACTACCGCCATTTTGCTTACTACCAGTTCTAAAAGTTTTTACCCAATAACTCTGCAAAATTTGTTACTATCCTCTTAAAAAAAATATATATATGGCTAAGCAGAGCTCAATAAATTTTGAAACGTTCTGAACACCCTTTTCTATGTAGAACGTCGAGCTACGTTCTACCAAATTCTTATAAGATGTACGCGTGGCTCAGGAAAATTGATGAGTCGCAATGAGAGATGGGACGCAGTAGATATTGTCACTTTCCTTGGCCCTACGATGTAGAAAAAAAACAAATTTTCTCTTCAATTTTTCAAGTTTCAAGGCCTTTTGAGCTCGACAAACACGATTAGGGAAAATAGTCTGATTGTGTGAACCAAATCAGCTCAAACTTGGCATCTAGCTTCTAGGTTACAATGGGACGCCAAAGTAAGGGTATGAGCAAAACCCATCCGAAAACTAACCATAGTTGTCATAGTGATCGAAACACTAAATATTTTTTCCTCAAAAACGGTGGTAACGGCTTTGATTAAATTATTTGTGTGGGCAGCTCTAAATAACGCAAAAATACCATAAAATTCCCATTCTTGGAAAACTGACGAGAGCAGCACAGTAAAGTACCAAGATTTCACAGCAGTTTTTTTTGTGTACATTTTGCTAAAATGTTACTAGAATCATGAGACACATAGATGTGGTAGTCCAATCAAGTGTCTGTACGATGATAGTTTCCTAACGCTCATAAGATCTCTAGAAGCTACTCCAGAAGTTCCAGAATTTCAACACTCAACAGTTCTGGAAAAGTGGCTATTATCTATCTACTGTAGCAAAACCGTGAAAACCAGTGAATTTATGAAGAGCTAAAGAAAGTTGTGTGATGCGGCGCCCTTGATATGTTTAACGTGAAGACTTGCCAACTCATACGAGTTCGAAAAAACATCGTAGGCGAACCCTTGCTTGGGGCGTGCCGTGATTAGTGCGCGTACTACTGACTAGTTCGAGAACACCTGCTCTCTGTTCGAAAATGTTTCAAGTGGAGGGCCACGAGACTAATTGTGAGGTATGGAATATTGTTCGCGCTCTGCAGGGTTCGCGGAAATTACTTGATCTCGACGAGAGTGTTTTAGAGAAAAAATAGGTGTACGAGAGGACGGTAAGACGAGAAACGCGTTGGTTAGGTATAGGAGGATCTCTTGAGCATAACGGAGCCTTTTGTTTGTTGAACCTTGTTTATCCGCCGGTTGATTGGACGTCACAACATCTCTGACGCCTTCGAGATCTGTTTATATTGAATTCTTTTGTGCAGGCCACTTCAATCATTTATTTGTAACAGACTAGCTTTTGGTCGAAAAATAACACACATGAGGGGTTTGTTGCGAGATCGAACGTAAACATCCCTTGAGCCGTGTAAATTTTCAAAATGGTTTCACGATGAGTCTGCCGGCTTTCGTTACACAGAAGTAGTCGGAGTATTTTACAGGAAACGAAGGGAACGTGAACAGACAGCGAGGGAGAGCCTCTTTATTGCAGTATGAACGAATCTACCTGGGCATAATTATCAGTTTAATGTAACATTCTGAAGTTGTTGTGCTGAGTACAATAAATCATCAAAAATTCCGAAGAAAACAAATTTTAGCATGGGGTTTTCCTATAAAATCGAATCCTTAATAACGGCCGCGTCATGCGTAGAGGGACTCAATAAATCTTGGAACTTCAGGCGTTAACACATTCCAAGTTCAAATGGGGGACTTCAGGAGTTCGCCGAATGTGCGTAGGGTTATGGAAGTTGTGTGATGCGTCGCGCCAGATATATACATAAAAACAGTTGCCAGTTAAATGAAACATTCTGAAGTTGTTAATGAGTATAGTTACATTCGACTTGTCCAACGAAATTTCCTTGTGAGGTGGGGGGTTCTGACAAGATTTTTCATCTTCTCCAGCGCGTATCTCCCCTAAGCCGTGCATCTTTCGCACACTACAAGCATTTTGAAGAGAGATCATTAAATTTCCTTCAAATTCCGCCAGTCAAACTTATTTCCACTGAATACGTGGCATACCCTGTGCGAGGCGGGGAAAGAGTATGTACGTACTGTGTGCTTACGAGGGGCTGGCAGGGACAGGGGCTTGCTAGTCCTTCTTGTAGCCAGAGAAGATTCGGGCTTGGTTCTGAAGGATATCCTGTGTTTTGGGGTGGGTGGGGGGGGGAGTGGTGGGGCGTCACATTACGGAATTCCAGCTAAGAGCCCATCAGCTTTCTCATGGACGCCCTTACAGTAGGCTCATATGAGGCCACAGTGCTTGGTTTTGCATGAACCATCAAGGAGGACGAAAAAAATATCTATAGAACTATGAAAAAATATATAAAAATGATAACTTATCGTATAAGTGTGTTAATAATTAATTTAAAAAAAATTATTTGACATTTGATTATATCACACGTGAGATCATCACTCAGCACGAGTATAGTAAGACACATTGTCTAGAGTAATTTGGAACATGAAGATGTATGCAATTCAATGATTGTCTTAAAGTAGTTTTAATATTAGCAGAGAATGTTTGGGATATGTTGAGAAACGTACAATTTGTGAACAAACCAAGGACCGTCCACCACTTTTTGTTGTACACTGTGAATGGGTTGGATCCTCTGAAGACGTTGGTTCTGTCTGCCAATCCCCATTGACATTGACGTCTCACCCAAATCAGCTCTTTTACACGGTTACGCTCGTATACTTCGATCATATGATGCGTTAAAATATCCTACCTTATTTTGGCAAGGTCATCAATGAAAATGACATATTTCGAAACTAATAAAAAAGTTTGTCAACAAATTATTATTCGTACAGGCTGATGGTTTGGGAAAATGAAGGCAACCATATCTGAAAATGTCGGCGTCTCTTCCATCGATATGCTGTGGATATGTGCGTGAAACTTGAAACATGACGTGCGATTGACGTTTGTCAGGTTGAACCAGGAAAAAACTGCGTTGAAAAAAATGCATTCATGATAGAAACTCGGCAAGAATTAGAAATAATTTTATATGATGGTTGAGTATTCTTAAATTTTCTAATTCCTAAGGAGATCCTTTTCCTGACAATAACAAACAGAACAAAAAAGGAAGTAGTGATATCGGTCCAGCTGTTCACGCGTGATAGCGTGACGAAGGGAAATAGGGATTCATACCAATTCGAATTCAATATTTATAGTTAACGCAGGATATGTAAAAACACATTTTCCATTTACTACTACTAAAAATACTAAAGAAAATTACCAAAAAGGGACGGAGAAGTGAGATACAGATGCAAAAAGTTATTGGATGCGGGAAGGCCAGAAAATAAGATTAGCCTAACGTTACATTACCGTTTTTCCTATTTAAAAAAAAAAAATTGTTGCAACTCAATGAGTATATTCTGCTACCTAGTTCTGCATAAAAGATTCCATAGAAATGCAATGAATGAAGTGTTAATGTGCTTGTTACGATGTTTTGCTGGTATTTTTATTGACTAATGAAATCGAGAAAATTTAAGTTCCTCCCCAATAATGTTGGTTGCTCGTAATATTGGTGAAATACAATCGAACTAAAATTACTAACTCGACTGTGTATATTTTTAACTGCATCTATAGTATGTTCGTACGTCAGCATTGATGATACGGCCTAAATTTCGGCGTTCGTCGTATCAATAATCCATTCTCGTTTCGTATGACGGGCGAGTCTAAAAATGAAATATTAAACCTATTGTTCTCAGAGACGGTTGTGTACACGACGTGAGGGTTGATTGGGTAGAAATTAGAAAAAAAACGCGTCGAATGTTCTCTGGAATAGAAGTAAGGGCGTCATTCCCGTATTTAGATAATAACGGTAATTAAGGAGGCATTTTTAGAACGACAACGTCAAACAACAACCCGATCTTGGTTCAGCTTTTTCTATTGTAACGATATTCTAATAAAGGATTTTCGAAGTTTCGGAAATTCTGGTCGGATCGTTTAATGGAGTTCTATTTACTTTGGCGTTATGGGCGGTAATGAACAGACATTATGGAACAAAGCACACACTCTTATGCACATTTTGTACCTTAATACGAACGAAAATCAACTTCCACAAGTTCCGAACAATTGCGACGATATAACGTTTTATTGGTGGAGAAATGACTAGAGCAGCACAGTAAAACCAACAATTTAGGCTAAACGCTAGTTTTTACTTTCCGCTACCCAAAGGTAAAGGCAAGTATTGCGATCGTGCCAAAAAAAAAAAAAAATCGGGGTTTCTTCAGATGTTCACGTTTTGAGGCTTACTGAAACAAAAAAACATAATTTCGGCCCGTCTTCTGTGTATGTTTGTTAATTTTGTTCATGGTTTTTGAAGACCCGAAAATACGGTTGGGTCCGATATCCACCGATAATTGGGGTCGAGGACCGAAAGTACCAAAAACTAGGGTTTTTCGCATTTTCTCAAAAACGGCTCCAACGATTTCCTCCAAACACAAAGGGCGTCTTTAATTAATTAATACTTCCATATTGTTCTGCATAAATGCTCCCCCGACAGTCCATTGAACAGCGATAAACAGCTAGTGTGGAGCCTCACACAAATTTCCGCAACCCCCGTAAAAAGACCTGCTATACACACAGGCGCTGTATCTTCGATCAGCATACTTCTACCGAAACGTTTAAGGAGAACAAAGTGTAGGTGCTAGTTAGTTGAGAGTGCTCCGTAAGTTGGATTTCAGTCGATTTCATATCTCTCCTTCCATTCCGTAAGGCTAAAACAAAATAAAAAGAGTAAAAATTATGTTAAAAATGTTGGCTAAATTGTCTACATGTTTTAATAAAACCCAGTAGAAAATAAAAACTAGATTAAAGACTGTCCGTTGCGAGGGTTATGTTGTAATGTTGTGGAGTTGAAGTAAACGTTGTGTCGTAACGGTGGTGATTTTGGTGGAAATGAAAATAGTTGAGAATGTCATTTGGTGACGAAACGGCTTAAATCCGCGTTGTGGATTTTAAAGCGATTTTATGAAGAGAAAAACATAATAAAAGATCCCTGTTCTAAACTTTCTCTAGAATATGGGAAAGGAGTTGGTATCACGAAAATCAAAATCCTGCCAATTATTTGGCGAACATCGGCGTTTAGTATGGACCGATTTAGATCCTAATGAACTCAACGAAAGTCACCATAAAATATCTATTGGCAACTTTGTGTAGGCAAGTTTCATCGAAATCGTTCGAGCTGTTTTTGAGAAAATCAGAAAAACGATAAATTATTATTTGACAAAATCTCATTTTCCGAGCTAGCCTTTATTTCCATTCAACAGATAGATACAGAAATAATCGCGTAAACCGAATATGGATGCAGGTTGCTAGAAGACCCTCCGTAATAGACCTATACTTCTGTTCACCAAATTTTCACAGAGATATTTACATAGAAGAAAAGTTGGGAATTAGCAAGTAGAAGATAATTTGAATCACAATCGTTGTAGCCAATTTCGAGAAAAATGCGAAAAACCCTAGTTTTTGTTGTATTTTGGTCCCTCGCCCCCCTTCACCATCGATGGAAATCGCTCGTAACCTTATTTTCACGTCTACAAAAAATAACAAACTAGCTCAATTGGTTGGGCCGTTCTCCAGCGAATTGGACTACAGCTACGAGTACATGCACATGCATACACACGGGCCACGCGGAGAAATGAGGTTATTCGGATACAGTAAGCCGCAAAATGTAAAGATCTAAAGACACCCGAACTATTATTCATTCTGAATAATAACTCTATGTTTTCGGTCAGGTTAAATTTTTTATAACCCCCTTCAAAATTTGATAATTACGTTTCAAGACCTCGGGATTCTAAATCTGCAATGTCGATCCGCCGTCCAGGCGCGTTAACGTTGTCTGAAACATCCCATTTGGTATCTAGTTGTGCTTGCCTGCTCGGCAATCCGATCCGACGAAACCCATGGCTGTTATGGACAAAAAATAGTTTCAAAAATTAACGAAAACGCACTTTTGACAGTTTTATCGGAAATACGCCGTGTTTGGTATCGTTTTCAAGGTATTTTTAGATCGTGGGTCGAATGGAATGAGTTTCCGACGTGTGCAACTGTACACAGTTACAGTAATTATAGTGAGCCAAAGTCTACTAATTGAAAGAATTCGCGGGACAATAACTACAGCAGCACAATTACACGATTACAGCAGTAATCGTTTGACCGTTAGTACTCCCTTCCTCCCGTCACAAACCACCCGCCTGCACGTCTCGCAACGTTGTACCAATTGCCTACGGGCGCCTGGAATATTTAGTTTTCGTCGTTCCGTTGCAGCCAGGTCATGTTTCGTATTGCTAATTGGTCTTTTTTATTGCTGAATCGAATGGGATGGGTCCTGGAGGTGTGAGTCTTGGTCAAGCTATTAAAGATAATAATAAACCGTTGAGTAATAATTTGCAGGGTTTTTGTTTGACACGACCGCAATATGTACTTTCCTTGCTCTTTGAGTAACGGAAAGTAACAATTTACGTTGACAGTTGAATAAATTACGTACTCGCCAACGTAACTCGACTGCGTACTAATTTGAGTAACATTATGTGTTTTTCTCTAGTAACTTCGTAAATCAATATATTTTGAAAAATTACGTTGCAACATGTGGATTGTTCTGAAGTTATGGTCGTCATATTTGATGTCGCATCCAGAGCTTTGGTGCGATTAATCAAATATCTAGAGCTGTGCAACACAATTTCTCAATCCCACTAAATTTGTCGATCTGCTGTATATACGAAAGCTGTACCTTCGTTCAATGCATGGAGGACAAAGTGCTACGAAATTCAGTTATACTTGGTATCTCCGTTCAGCGGATTGCCAGAGGAACATTTATGGAGAACAATATATAGGCATTGACTTTTGAGTTTGATGAAAATCGTTGGAGCCATTTTTCCAAAAAGTTAAAATCTCGTTGTATTTCATGGGTTTTCTGTTCAAAAAATCTTCTCAGATATTTTCTAAAATGTTTTCTTTTTACTTCGTAAAAATAATTTTGTTACTTCAATTATAAATTTTGTATTGATATTACTCAATTTCGATAACTTGATTCGACCTTATGTTTTCGACCTAGAATGTGAAATAAAATACATTTGACAGTTTGAGTTGAGACGACGAAAGGCATCGTCGGTTTATTCGTGTAATGTTCAAATATTTTTGTTCAGATAAAGTGAAACTCTTTATGGCAGAGACGTCCACTGACTCAGGATTAATATTTTCACACTCCATTTCAGATGATGTGGAGCCATCCTGACTGTGCAAGATGTCGTTTACGTGTTCGTAAAATCCGGTTACTCGTCGCTTCGCCCGAAAATTAGTGGAACCCGCGTTGTGTACAGCGAACCCCTTCAACTCCCGACCCGACACGAAAATTTCCGCCAGCGTTTTGGTATTTACAGAGCTGCCTGCTGCTTGAAAGCTGTCAATATTACGTTAGGTTTCTCGAGCAAGAACGTAACGGCGATGTCGAAGCCGCCAACGATGTCGCAATTACTTCAAATGAATAAAATAAACAGGGCCCCGTGTTTGCTTTACAGGGCGAGTTTGTTTATTCCCCAAGCGACAGCGTTAAAACACGGCAGGAAGCCCCAGGTATAACTGCGTAGGTTTTGGTACCTACATGAGGAGGGCGACCTACTTTTAAGACAACCGCCGCACACCTTTGTTCTCCCCTGGCTTCAATGATCACTAAATTGGAGTTCAATCACTTTTGTCCTGATACAGGCGACACGACACTCGTGAGATTCAATAGACGCTCGTTAGAACGACAAATAATTATTTAAATAAATAAATAAGGCCCGAAAACAAGTAGGACGATTCTGTTTGCTGCACAGTTGTTCTCAGTTCCACTTAAAAATGAAGAACTCAACTACATGATTATCTTACACTAAAATATCAACCCATCAACAGCCATTCAAAAAAATCTGGGGTTTTTCCACGAGGAGCTACACGGAACCTGAATCACTAATTTAAAACAGTATAACACCTGAACTATATTGATAAACGTTGCAGGAACGCCGATTGACATCAGAAAAAAGCATCAGCCAAGTTCAAGAAATATGGTTTCTCGTGCTGCTGCTATTACCCAGTGCTTTTTACTCGTGAAGAACATGTTCGAGGGACTCAGATGGGAAGGGGGCGGTCTCACGGTTGAGGCGGGGCATGGTATAGTATGCAGACAGATCAGTGAGAGATAGAAGGGTAGGTGCAGAAGTTTCTGGTCCAGGGATCCGAGCAACAGTTTTCTACTTTGATCTCTTCGCGGTGAAGGTGTGCGCCCAATGCGCGAAGCCAATGACCATTTACCATGTTCTGCTACCGATTTGTGACGCGTGTGGGAATTTTCGAGCGCTAGTAGAAGTCTCCTAGGTACCCAAAAACCCGAAACTTACCTCAAATTCGAAGGAAAACAATAATAGCTTTTTGAGAAGACAGGAAATTGAAATCAGAAGTAAATAGACTCACTCAATTTAAGAAAATAGTGAAAACGAAAATAGAAAACTCTTGTTTAGTATGATACTAAAATAACCCTCGGATCGTACGTGAAATAAAATAAAAAGGGACACATAGAAGACGCTCAGCGATTATTAAGCAGCTTACTTCATTCACAAGAAATGGAGGCTGGAAATTATCTTTGAGGTTCTGCGGTCCATCACGGAGCCACACGTCGAATGAGCTTCTCTATTGACTCCAGAAAACGATAAAATTCTATTTATCTGTTTGACTCATCCAGTTTGAGAACTTCCGGCCGACTGTTTGTTACTTAAATTTAACAAGGACATTAACAACGTTGTTGATAACTTTCTTTAAAACTCAAACGAAACGTCTCTCGTGCTTTTATTTTTTGTTGTTGCGCGTTCGTTTTTAGGGTTTTACTGCATCGAGCTGAAGATTTTAGTGTTACAAGCTGAAAACACAAACCACACACTCCTTTTTTTAAAATTGTATTCATATGAACGCAGAGGGAACAGCGAGGAACCTCAGGATGTCGAAAATCGTTTTGTTTCTCGGGTCCCCCTTCGGAGACATCATTCCTACAGGAAAGTAAAAACAAAAGAAGGTTCTCCCCGTAAAAATAGTTTTATTAGGCACGTGTAGTATTTTTTCTAAAAGAACTAATTTATTTGACGTGCAGCGTTGACGAAACGATTTCAAATTTGATGGCGTCCTTTCCGCTTCGTTCAGGATATTTGTATGTAGCAGTGGCAGATTGATGTGTCGAAGCCATCCAACTATCCCGTCAACCCAGTTGATCAGTGCTAAAGAACGCTCTCAAAGCATTTCAAAATTTTCCTCATCCTCACGTTAGTTCGATAATGAATTAGAGAGCGATGAGTGATAGAGTAATGGCGCTGAATCACCAATCATCCAACTATTTACAAATGTGAAAATAACAAAAATTTATTAGTCTGCGTAAATCTGTTGAAAATATATATAAATGAAATGAAATATTCTGGGAGATAAAATGCGGTGTTCTAAGGGATAAAGTAAAGTATTTTAGAAGCTCCTTACAGTAAAATAAATCGAATGTTTCGGGAGGTACGAATTGATGGGACGTTTGAGTGTGGTTGGCAAACAGAGGAAATGGAAAAGTTGCTGGAGGGAGTGATCCTCTCCTCAATCGGAAAGTTCGTTTTCCCTGCACTCCACCAGTTTAGTGGCCTTTCACATCGCAGCGTAACATCAGAGGTGCGATCTTTGCCCTCGTTGGGTTGCCCTATTAAGTCCTCAATCCATTGTCTTGATTGCATAGTAGTATTGAACTTCTAGCGTGGCCTCTCGATCCAAATTTGGTGGACAGAAGTCCATCACCTGCAGGCTCACAACTTCACGCCAGTGGCATACATGGACGATGTCGCAATGATCATTGGAATAAACTCAGTCAAGCTACTCCTTGTGCGCTGGTGTACTGAGAGGCTCCCCTCCACTTAGAAGATGGGGGGCCTGCCCATAGACCTCCTGTTAGACTGGGAAGCCGTATTAGGCAATGCACGGAGAAGGTCCCTCGCACGGGACGAGGTCCCAATGCACTCCATCACGATCCCGGAAGCTGATTTTATGGTCAGCCTACAACTGGGTCATGCTGCAGTCACAGGAAAGGTGGAATGCCGGCGTAACTTAGTGTTACCTCCACTTTATCCTGTGCTTGGTGGAGGGACAACTGAGGGTGGTGCACCACCTTCCAGTGGTCCAGTTGCTCTCAGGCCACGAGCCACGGAGCGTCCAATTCGTGCTTCCTCTTTCTCAGGCACTCCACATTCTACTCTTGCCTGAGGGGTTTGTAAGTGGGATAGGATCCCACGTAATCTTTGACTGCTCTCTTTATGAAGACGAACGAGCATGACCTCGCTTATCATCAGAAGGGGTTGCCATGTTTGCTCAACCAGCACCGGAGACTGAAGGCGTAGGGGCATAGAGAACATGTATCTTCAAATGTAACATCCCACGCGTATCTGCATTAGTAGGCCAGTAGGCCAGAAAGTGGCCAGGAGAATGACGCCCTTCAGGTGCTAATCAGCGTAATAGAATTAAGCCGTCACATTTAGGTAGGTTCCTACGTATCGGATGATGCACTCACATCAGCTAATCCTTGAAGTTGACTGGGACAGCGCAAAGGATTAGTATATAGTATTTGACCTGTGAAACGGCTAATGGGACGTCTTCGTAGATCATGAACACATCGATATGTTTGATCCGAAAATTATTAATTGAAGGCGTCGCCACCGTTGTGGACACTGACGACTTATTTCATGCAGTCACGTCCGATATAAACGGAAATCCTCGAGATTCCGCGACATTCAAAAATCGTTATTGGGAACGTATAACAGTTTAAGGAAGTAGCAGCATTGGCGCCGTCAAACGTGCCGCACATTCGAGCACGTATTTGACTTGAGCGAATTGTTTGGCGTCCTTCCTACAATAAAAGGGAAGTTTCCGCACACGATCGCTCTCTCGCTAAACTCTGGAAAGTAAAATAAAACAACAAAAAGTATGTTAAGTTGACCAAGAGGCAGCTCGGTCTGACAATAATTGTCAAGTTTCCATTGTCTCTGACGCTTCTCAGGAAGAGAGTTTGCTTCTTTTATTTTCCGACACGGCCTTTGTTTACACGAGTAAGGCGGGACTGATAATGACAAAATAAACAGCTCCGAAGCTATGGCCCGGGACCAATAAACAACGACCCGCTTTTGTTGGTGGGAAGAAAAGTTGAGACGTGGAACAGAACTGAGCTTCATTCGCACACCTACAATACACACTCCAGTCCAGTGTTACAGTAAAAATGTGGAACACACCATGTAGCTTCTACAACCGCGATTTCTCCAACCATTGCACGTGATTTTACGAACGAAGTACGTCAATCTCACGACAACGCGCTCTTATGAACGCGCAATTAAGCAATTAATCGGTTTACGTTCAGCTAAATGAACTCGGCCGAAAATAACGCCATGCTCTACTGGTAGGGCCTAAAGTTATAGAATTTATTGAGGTGCTTCTACTTATGCCACCGCCGTTGTTGAGTAAACAGTGTACGGCTCTACTGTCTTGGAATTATCGGGTGAAAACTGAAAAATCGCAGGAAGTGAAACGGGAGTGGGTCTTATTGCGTCCATAGTTTCGTTTCTTTATTTTCTCCTCAAGAAGAGTTATTTGTTTATTTGATATCTGAGTTCTTGTATGATTAAGTACATATATTGGGCTCAGACAAGAACTACTGGGGATTGAAAGCTCACATGGGCCACACGCGCGAGGAGAGCGCTACAAAGGGGCGGACAGTCCAGAAGAACATTGGGAAGACGGGGCGGGGGGGGGGGGGCTGTGGCTAAGGATGGTCCTGTGGATGTATAGCACGATCGTAAGGTCATCTACCATAAAGCCCCCCTTGAGGATACTTATTCATGAAAGACCCACGTGGGAAGGGGGTGGTCCGACGTTTGAGGAGGGCTTGTTATAGTATATGGACAAAGGTAAACTAGCAGATGCAGGAGTTTCTGGACCAGGGATATGGGCAGCGATACCCCTAGCAATAGTGTTTTACATGGAGCTCCTCGCAACGATGGTGAGGCATACTGTACCACCTGTGCAAGGGCCTGAAATAGAAGGAGATCTATATCATGTCAGTCAAGCTGCAATTGGGAATGCCTGACTGGTCTAAAGTCCTTGGATCTTCACTTCTCTCTGTCGGACCAGTGCGCTTCGTACAGACCACAAGAGCCGCTGGAATCTCCAGTCAAGGTAATCCACTGGTCCAGTCAAGGTTGTGTATTACACTCTCCACGGAGTGATCAAGACGGATTTTCAGTCTGGAGTGAGAAAGTATACGGACACTGTCCACTAAGGTACCACCAGGCAAGATTGTAAGTCAGAGTTACAGAGTTGCAGATTCTGCGAGACAGGGCTGAAGTCAGCAGAGCACTTACTGTGGACTTGTGTGTGGCTGGCAGCAGTGCGCCTCAGCTGCTGCTGGAGGAGGTTCCTGGGATGGACTTCAAGGCTGACTAGCAGGGGGTGGAACTGACGGGACATCTAAGCTACACATAGGCCCATCTGAGCCCGCATTGTTTCAGAGGGGTGGGGGTATATTCTGATTAATTTTATAATTTGTTGTGAGTGCATTCATCAGTTTTTTACTCCAAGTGTCCTATTTAGTAAGTTGTTATTCTCTGAGTATCTTGCAGCCTTGTTTGGTTGGAGTAACTGAACATTTATGGATCGGGCTGAACCTCGAAAACAACCACCTAATACGTTAGGGTTCCCCAGGCTCATGGAAAAATACCCCGACTAGCGCTTTATTGACCAACAGTACAGGAACCAAGGCTGCCGTTTCAATTGGCTGTCGCCATATTCAATTAGAAAACCGGAGTTGTAACATGAACAACCAAATACGACTACTCACTTGTAAACCCTGAACACTTTGAGGGTTTTAGGAACCATTTCGCTCTCGTTTTATTGCCTGTGCTAGGCTCCCATTCGTCTTTCGAATTTGGTAAGTTTTCTTCACACTTGGCCACACACAACAAATGTTTTCATTCGTGAAAAATGTTGCCAACAACATGGCTGAAACACTAGACCTCAACTTTGTGCGAAGTTGGTAGGAAGTCCTACTTTCCACGGCAATGGTTAGATGCAGCCATAGAAGCTATCCAAACACGATTTAGAACTACATGGTGCCGTACCTCACAAATTTCCACGCCCCCACGTGCATTCAGCGGTTTTTATCTCTCGCGAAATGAATCCCACACAGTTTACGTGAGCCTCTTAGGATAACGACAGTAGTGTTAATTCCGGGCCTTAATTACCTCGCTTTCATCGTATAGACTACCAGTGCGGTGTATGCCGAGAGCGCTGGCTCTATACGAGCGAAATTTGTGAAGAAAAGAAAAAATGACAGTAATCAACATTTTATATTTCATTTTGCCACTCTAGTCATTTTTCCTAGGATGAAAATATTACATTATAATTGTGCCTATGTACACAGAATGTATTCAAACTTTTTCGAGAAAAAAATGATTTGGTGTTTTGATAGCTATAGTTAGATTCCAATAGATTGTCCCATATTTTGGCGACCCATGTTAGTTTACAGACTACATATGAAATTTAAGCTAATTTGCTCCAATCGGTTTCTCTTAGTCTACACACAGACCGTTTTCCTAATAGTCGTTTTTAGGAATCAGGAGCCTCGAAAACGCCTATAGAAAACAAAAAAAATTCCTTCCTACTTCATCCTACTAAGGAAAGTAAAAACGACGGTGACCTCTCAGTTATAGGAACACAATCGATAGTATTCAGTAAGATTCAATAATCCGTTATTGTAAAGATTTACGATTGTTTTCATGAAGAGTAAGTATTGCTTGGCACGAGCATGAAAAATCCAGCAATGTGCAACATAACCTTACCACTGCCACCAGGGATTTAAGTTTGCCCTGAACACCCTTGCACATAGATCAACGAAGTATTTCACATTTCGTAATTTTGGGTTCGCGGTCTTCAGCTCAAATGAATGGGTAGTTCGAATGAAAAAGCTTCAAGCATATCCTCAAGGAATGCACAAACCAAGTCGTTGCAACTTGCGTCAAAGAAAAGTAGCACAACGACTATCCCGCTCATGTCGATCGTGTTGCTAAAGACTGGGAAGTACGAAGGTCCGTCGTGGAAGTAATTTACGTACTAGGCTGTTCTGTTTCCTGACAGTCATGAAGGTTATTATTTCGCTGCCATACGAGAGCCCAGGAATCGAATTCAGACTTGTAGGGGTATGGCAGGTTGTCATTTAGAGGGAGGTATGGCCCTGCGGAATGCGTACCACTTGAGGAGTTTTTCATCTGGTTTCCCACCGGAACTATTTACTTGGGTGGCAAATTGCGAAGGGAGAGATCAACTGAGACCACGTTTTGTTTTTTGTCATAACCTTCTTCGCTAACTGAGCAAAGCGGTTATAGGCTTACATAATAGCTGCAGTCCATGGTGGAACGATTGGCTGCTCTTCCTTGATGTACTAGGCCGTACCGAGGGGGTTGTTTAACAAGAACTTTGTCCAACTGCGATGCTTCTGCAACAAACATTAGTTCTGACTGCGCTGCTAGGAATCGATCATGGAAAATGGCTTCGCTGATTGGAACCTGACGGAAGCTTCAGGACATTTTTTCTCCCTTCTAGTTTCTCTTGCGGCGCCGTCAATTCCTTGTTTTCCTGACGGTAGATCTTCCAGATCTGAATTCAGGCTGCCGGTTCCAATGAGAGTGCGATACATCACACAACTTTCCTCCGCACTAAATGCATTCTGTGATTTTTATCGCAACTACTATCAATCGCTCAGTTTATATGAGCTCGCAAAAAGAAGTTAACTTTACGTGAAGATAAGTAGAGCCACCCCGTAAGTTCACTGAATTGTTACAGAAAAAAACACTTATGTGCTAATTAGTAGGAGATTTGAACGCCCAATCGAAGTCGTTAGAACTATTTTCGAGAAATGTGCGAAAACCCGTCGTTTTGGGTACATTCTGGTTCTCTGCCTCTCAATCCTTTTCGTGCCTCGTCGAAGAAAACTCGACTTTTCTCACACGACCTTTGAGTAACAGAAAATAAAAATTGCCGGGTACAACTTTCCTTGCTATTTCCATGGCTGAGGAATACTGGGGCCGGCCCTCCACTCTTCATTAGTTCAGCACTAATCGGAAATGCCCAAACCAAATCCGCTCAAGACACTCGCTTCAACACCACAATTGAGCAATAACTTCCAGTTAACATTCGACGCAGTTGGGCCGTCAAACAGGAGGTCGTCGCAATTTCGTGTCACGGCCAGATTATTAAACCGGTCACCGAAAATAAATAAAAAAGCCGCACAAATAAAACGGTACTCGAGGATAAATTGTCCTTTTGTTTCCTGGAAAAAATCGTGACCGGAACAACAGCTCAACAGCTTCCGTGACGCATGGGCTAGCAGTACGTTGCCTCTTCAAAACAACGAAATCCGGATTCTAATCAAACGACGAAATTATTATTATTTTTCGGTCATTTCAAACAACTTTATTTCATTTCCTCGTTCGAACCAGTTTATCAAACAATAAGTTTGAAGACAAAAAAAGGAGTCCCCGAGTTGAGCCTTCGTTCAAAATATTTTGTCAACAGGCGCCGCCGCCGTGATCGCCGCTGAACTAAACTCAGGTAGATTTCCTGGTCTTGTTGAAGCTCTGAACATTTTGTCCCTTCCGATTCAAACAGTCCATTTCCTCTGTAACGATCTTCGAAATCGCGGCAGAAGCCACAGGTTTTCGTAGGCAAACTGATGGAGGTTAATGTTTTCGGTGGAGTGAACGGAGAGAGAAATAATTTTATTTAAACGACGTAATGTAAAAATAAAAACAGAATGAAGATTCACACTAACGTTCGTTGTCAGATATCAGTTGCTAATTAATATAGTTACTAAAACTATTGTATTAATAACATCCAAATGAACGTTATGAATACACAAATCATGCCTCGTACAAATTATATAACACAAAAAGAGTGCAATGAAAAAAAAAAAAAAACAGGTTCTGAGAAAAAATCGGAAAATTTTAAAGCCTTCTGAATAGAAAACGCCTCATTTTGGGCGTGGTCTGGGTGGTAGGGCGTGTGTGTGTGTGTGTGTGTGTGTGTGTGTGTGTGTGTGTGTGTGAGTGCGCGCACGTCTGTAGAGAATGGCTAGACCACTCGAGCTCGCTCTTTTTGTTTTGTTTGTTTTTCCATCGATGGCCGAAGGGAGACTGTTCCAAAAATGGGTATAACATTTTTGATTTTAAGTTTCAAATTATCTACTAATTAGTACTTAGAATTGGTTCTCCATAAATATCTCTGGGAAGAGGGGTTAAATGAGCTTAGTTGAGATATAGTTTTAAAATGATTTAATTGACTGGTTGAGATGAGTTGTTAAGCTGAGTAGTTGAGATGAGGATAATCAAGTTGAGTGGTAGAGGTGCTAATTGTTTAGTAGGAATAGTAGTTTATTAGAATGAGACATTTTAGTTATCACTCAACAGCAACAAATTTATTTAAGTTGCTTTTAGCAACTCAATGAGTTTTCTAATGAGTTTTGCGTTATGCTTGTTTAAATGCTGTATGTAAATAAGTCATTAAAAGTGTAATAAATATTTGAGATTATAGAAAGATTAAGTAAATAGAAAGAACCACATTTGAGACGAAGGAAAGAGTTATCAAGACGAAACATCTAACTCTTGAGACCTAACGTATGATCAACCTGAGCAAAAAAATGATTTTAAAAATCGAAGTAGGAAATGGTGGCCATACTCGTACATACACCCCTGGTAACCCTGACGTAACTGCCCTACACCTGATACTTCACCCAAACCGCGTCGTCACGATTTTCTTGGCGTCTTTTTGAATTTTAGGTCTTGCCTTCAATTTTTACTGGAGTTTCAATCAAGTTCAATCTATGTTATCCGTTGTCGTCGAGTTCTTGAATAACGAAGGCTGGTTTGAGTCGATCGATGGATATGCTTTGAGATCCTCGTGGTGATTCCACTTCGAAAGTCTTTTCACTGGGGGGATAACACTTTGAAGGGGCCTTCATACACTGGATACCTCATGTCGAATGAAGTCTGGATGAGCGAAGGCGTCCAACCATTTCTTCCAATCCACGTTCGAAAAGATATTGTTCATTCCGTTCATAATCTTGCTCAGCCAGAGATTAAGAGAACGTATAATTTGGTTCGAAACCGTAATGCCTGGCCGTCCCTTAACAATGACGTTCAGGCTTGGGTAAAAAGTTGCGGGCCCTGCCAACGATAAATGTCGCCACACACAGTTCTTACATCGAATTAAATCGCGTCGGGATGCCAATTTGGAGTTAAGGAGTTACGCGCGTAAGAAACTATGACTCCAAGATTAAGCGAATAGAAAGAATTGAATTTCAGACGAAAGAAGTAACGTCTGACCGTTGGCGTTAGCAACGAAATAATAATAATATGGGCCTAAACATATCAGGTGCGCCGCATCACACAACTTTCCTTAGCTCTACATAAATTCGCTTGTTTTAATGGCTTTAGATACTAATTCAATTTTTCACTTAGTTCATGTGAACTAAGTAAACCTTCACGATGTCAGTAAGCGATAGAACTTACAGTTCTGGAATTATTGTGCTGCTCGTGCTGACCATTATTGAGCAATTCGTACGCACAGAATGCACAGAATGGAAGTGTGTTGGGCACTTGATTGAACTAACACCTGATTGTTTCCGAAGCGTCTGATAACATTTGAGCGGAGTTTATAATGAAAAAATTGCGCTAAAATCGATTTTGGTAATTTATTGTGCTGCTCTCGTAATTTTCCTACGAATGAGAATTTTATAGTATTCTCTTTTGTAGTTGTGTGCTGTCTATATAACAAAATTAGTAAAAATCGAGAAATTGAGAAACAAAATATTTAGCGCTTTGACGACGACGATTGGATTTCGTTCGTACACTCATTTTGGCGCTTCGTAGTCACCTGTGGACCGGTGCTATCTGCTCTCCCTTAGCAGATGTGTGTCAGCAGCTCCTGCAAAGCTGGCCAGACTGAGCAGCCTCAGACTCCTTGTCTCTTTTGAGGAGTGGGATTCTGAGGCTTGCTGAGCAGGCGAGTAGAGTGTGTTTAAAGACCTATCACCTATATGTCACTCTCAATAAATGGTCCTCCGGAGTTGTATTGAACAATGATATAAATCAAAGTGTCGAAAATAATGTTCTCAGAGCGAACTGCTTCACTGGACTCGATCAATCTTACGAATTGTGTTCTGTTGTGGCACATATTTTGTCCTCTGTAATTATTTCTGTATTTATCTATTAAACGGAAACATAAGCTATGATAGCTCGGAAAACGAGATCTGTCGAACGTTAATTGGTTGCCTTTACAAATTTTCCTAAAAATGGTTCAACGATATCCAATTTCAATCAAACTTAAGGGGTAGAATCACATATCTAATACCTGCATTTTGTTATCCATTAAGGTTTCCGTAGATTTCAAATTTGAGCTGATTCGATTAAGCCGTTTTCTCTCCATTGCGAACACATGCAGACCATTTTCCCAAATATCATTTTTCGGACTCGGTGGGCCTTGAAATGTAGAGATCTTAAGAGAACTCAAATTTCTTGTTTTTTAACAGCCGATTACATAACTTTCCTTTTTACTTCGTAGAGCCAAGGAAAGTAAAAATGATTTTGAAATAGGAAATGATAGTCACAAATCCATTAAAGTTGTGGAGAATAGTTGAGTCAGTTAATATTTTAAAAATTTTTTCTACAGGGTTTAAGTAAATAATAAGATTAATGTTATGCCAATTTTAACGTAGTGTATTTATAATATTTGCCGTTGGGAATACGCTGCCTTCCAATAATATCGGGAGCAGTAGTTATATATTGCTTAGAAGCCGGATCAAACAAATCCACGACTGTGTGAGAACGTTCGGGAATAGTAAAAGGACACACACACACACTGAGGATTCTTATCTAACTTGGAACTTAATCATAGCATATATGAACTGATGATGATGATGTTTGCCTTTCAGCCTGTTTCCGACCGACTCGTCCATCACGAGCCCCTTCCAATAATCCTTTAAAACTAAGCCTTCCATGTCGATCTCCCGATCAAATATTTACTCGATTATCTCAACTTTGGGGTATGGCGGCGTTTGCCCTCGACTTCACGATATGAAATCGACGCGAGTGCGTTCGCTAACGCGATGAGATATCCGAACCGCCACATTCAACGAATTGGAACGCTAGTGAGCGAAGGAAATCAACTCACGTTTGTTGCGGGTAGACCATTTGACAAGGACAAGGGTTGCCGCTTCGATCCGAGCCGGAAATAGCCGTTTTAGTTAAAAAAAGAAAACGTTAAGGGGGGGGGGGTCACATGATTTTTATGATATATTCCGATTTTAGGTGCCCTGAAACAAAATTTGAACCTTTATTCGCTGTTGGGTTATTTCGTTTTTAAATTTGTTGAACATTTTTCAATACGACCTAACATGCTCTCTACATGTATTTGGGGCGTGCTGAACATGGATCAAACATAAAGGCAATAGCCTTCGTGCACCTCCATACTTAAATGCCAGTTTACAATTTGATTGTTAAGAAAGGAATTGTTGAGTTGAAATCAGTGAGTTCGTTGTTTGAAGAATGTTTGAGTTAGATTGTTGAGTTGATTAGTTGAGGTGGGAATTGTACAACTGAGCTATTGAAATGTTTTGGTTGATTAGTTCAGCTGAGTTGTTGAGAAGAATAGTTGAGTTGACTCGTTAACGTCAAAATACTTGGTTGAGTTGTTGGGATGAAGGGAATTGAGTTCCTTATTTGAAGATAATAGTTGAATTGAGAGTTGTTCAGATGAATGGCTGAGGAGTTATATAGTTAGCTTGAGCTATTGAGTTCAAGTTAACTCGAGTCGTTGAGTTCAATACTTGAGGAGTTTTATAGTTAAGTAGAACTTTTCAGCAGAATAGTTGAGTGACCGGCTGAGAAGTTCATTGTTCAGTTAAGATGTTCCATGGAATAGTTAAATTGAGTTGAATACTTGAGGTGTTTTATGGTTAAGTTGAGTCTTTCAGTTGGTATGCTACCTGAGAAGTTTTATGGTTAATTCGAGCTGTTCGGTGGAATAGTTGAGTTGACAGTAGTTGAGTTGAGAACTGGAAGAGTTTTATAGTTACGTTGAGTCTTTGAACTCAATTATTGGTTAAGTTCTTGAAGTGGGGATAATTGAGTTCCTTAGTTGAAAATAATGGTTGAATTGAGAGTTGTTCAGTTGAATGGTTGAGGAGTTTTAATGTTAAGTTGAGTGGTTCAGTGGAACAGCTGAATTGAGTACTTGAGGAGTTTTATAGTTGAGTTCAATACACGACGAGTTTAATATTTAAGTTGAGTTATTCGGTGGAATGGTTAAGTTGAGTTAAATACATGATGAGTTTTATTGTTAAGTTGAGTTGTTCAGTTGAATACTTGAGGAGTTTTATAGTTAAGTTGAGTCTTTCAGATGGTCTGCTACCTGAGAAGTTTTATGGTTAACTCGAGCTGTTTGGCGGAACATGAGGAGTTTATAATAGTTAAGTTGAGTTGCACGCTTGAGGAATTTTACAGTTGAGTTGTTCAGTGGAATAGTCGAGTTGAGTAGTTGAGGTGAGTATTGTTGAGTTAATGGAGGTGAAAATATTTGAGTGTGTTAATTGAATAAATGAGAATATTTCACTTTTATCTTTCAGTTAAGTAGTTGAGGTGATTATTGTTGCGGGGAAAGTAGTAATGGCAAATACTCGCGAATAGCAGAATAGTTGCTACAGTATCTCAGTTGAATAGCTTACGAGGATTGTACATTTCAATACAATGATGTTGGCATTGCTGTTATTCAATTTAGTAGGTACAGATAAGTATGTTCCTGATACATTTGCTTGCTCCAAGACTTGGTGATTAGTACATTATGTCGAGGTCAGAATACCAGCTAGTGGGACATCACTGTAAATAAGCATTATTGACGGATATGGACTGAAGCTTTGACCTTCGAAAGCATCCAGCAACTGATAGTCAGGACGTAGCAGTAACATGTCCTAACCTGCTTCCAAATTTCTCTCGTCAGGACAAAAACTTTCGACGTCAAGTTTTCAATCGAAGAGAGCGAAACTGATGGCAGGATGGTAAAAGTGGTGGTTGTGGAAGGAAGGGAGAAAAAAAAATCTTCTCTCTTTCTCCCCCCCCCCCCCAGGGCAACTCCCTCCATCACTCGTCAGACCATCTACGGAGAGCGGCGTCTTATCGTTGGGTCCACGTCAGAACAAACAGGCAAACAATCAACACAGAAAGCAATCAAAACATGTGTTTCTCTCAACCCTTCCCCACCACTCCTCCCGTTCCACAAACCATACCCGCCTCACAACAGCAACCTTCTCTCACTCCCCCCCCCCCCCCCACGTAAAGCTCAGGGTCCCTCGTCTGTTTGCCTAAGGACTGTGGGGGCCCCAAACAACTCATATTTAAATAAATAAACTTGGCGTCCCTTCTCTTCCTCTGCTCCTAAAGTACACATCCATTTCAGTTTGTTTGTTTAGCTCTCTGCTCTCCTCCCCACCCCTTCTACCAGCCACTACTCCCCTCCATCACTATACTAACCCCTCTCAACCCCTCCATTTCGTTCGTCTCGTTTTCCTCTCGCTCTTCGTCGCTTCCTCCCTCTCACTTCCTCGACAACCCGCGAACGCTCCGCTCGTTTTAGTTCACTCCCGAACTCAGTTCGGTCTCAATCGATCGCTTTTTTTCCTCTAGATCTTCCGCTCGCAATTTGATCAATTTTTCCTTCCCTCAAAATTGCATTTCCCTTAAACCAAAAATCTTCCGTTCCGCGTTTTTTTTCTGTCTCGTCGGTTTGACGTTTAAAAGACAATTTTTTTTGCGAACGTCATCGGGAAACTTCTTTCTTCTCAGTGTATGTCTTCACAGTGATGGACCTTCTCTTCACGATGGACGATTTGAAAGGTTCGGAGCCGAGAGAACCGCTTCCGTTGCCATACCTCCCTTTCGCAGTGTACCCGACTCACGTTCAGTCCCGGCTTCTTCCTTACCTTCAACAGCTTTATTTGGAAACCGCTCAAGTAAGTTGGCAAATTCACAAAATAAGTTATCAACCCTTTTTTACTTTCCTTAGTCCGACGAACTAGGAAGGAAAAATCTTCTTTTTCCGAGTTTTCTTCAGATCTACGAGTCCTAAAAGCACCATTTGAAAAAAAAAAAAAAAAAAAAACTGTCTGTGGGTCGTAAATGCGATTAAGAGACCAGCTAAACAATATGGGAATATGGGACGTTGAAATAAGAATTGGAGTGAAATAGGTTTTCTCAAAAACGGCTCCAAGCGTGTTCATTAAATTTTGCGAGTGGAGAGCGCCTCGCAACTAAACGGTAACACGCAATTTCAGTACGTGGAAAACTGTCGAGAGCAGCACAATAAATTATCAAACATTTCCACGAAACGCCATTTTTGTGGAGTTTTAAATTTATATAAATGCTCACACGTCACGAGCATTCTAAAACAAATCGTTAACAACACGATGGGAGCGTAATCACTGTCATAATATAACTAGGGACACCATAAGACACTTCGGAAGTCGAATTATTGTAGTTAATTTGACTAAATTTTGAATACTAGACACGTGTAAAAGAAAACCACGTTGACAGTCCCATAAATTATTAATAACGGTGACGTAAATAGGATCAACGCAATAAAATAATGAGCGTTGAAGCCTCTTTCCTTGTCAAAGTGATGGTAACTTAACAGTAATAAGAGAGTTATGTCAATACCTGAGCCATAATCACTACCGGTTACTGTATCAAAGTTGAGCTACGTTATACTAAGATAAAGTAAACGGATTAAATCAGTCGTTGCCACGGTAAAAATACGAATGCAAGCGGAGCTGAGAAGAGTCGTTATCGGTTAAATTTCGCGTGTGGACAGTTCCAAACAACAATAACAACCTAATACGAACCGTTTTTTTGTTTTCCTCGGGCGTTTTAAGGGCTTTTGATCCCTGAAAAACGCCATTTGAGAAAACTGTCTGCGTGTGGTGCGTATCTGTGTCCGACAACGCGATAGAGAGAAGGCGTTTGGACCAAAAGAGAGAAAACACACGATAAATTAGGAAAACATTCGCGGACACGCCATTGAGTACAGTTGTTTATGGTTTGTCTCGCTTTTATGACTTAAGCGCTCTAAAAATAATTCAGAGTGGTAGTCCAATAAGCTCCCCATGCGATGGGAGTTTAGTAATGGTAATAAAATAATAATTTTTTGGACAAACCTTTGTAGCCGGGCTTCTTATAATATTTCTGAACTCTAAACACGGACCTTCCAAATACCTCATGTTGACAGTCGCATCAATTACTTACTTTTGAGGCTTCCAACGAAATTCGTGGAGTAAGTAGCAGCAGCGCAATACATTCCGGAACATTAAGCGTTATATTGCGCAAAGCTACAATGAACTGATTGAAAATTAGGTAGGATTAGTTGCTAAAGCCGTAAAGATCGTTTAATGCATTAGGGGCTGAAGAAAGTTGCGTTATGCGTCACACTAGATATTTTACGGACGCGATCTACGAAGTAAGTGAATGGGCTCTACATCTTCGCACACGAAACCTTGACCTACGAATGTCTCGAGACTGTAGGATCACCCAGCTTTTATCTTCGCTCATGATGCACACCACATAAGAAATCAGCTGTTTTGCGGCTTCTTTCAAATCCATAAACTTTGCAAGGGGCCTGATGAATAATAAGATTGTACATCTTTTAATTCAAATAGTCATCTTTGAGTATTTGACAATGCCCTAAGTTTGTATGAACTTGGTAGAATTCTGCTCGACGTGCTGTGTAAAAATCTGTTAATTCTAAGATTAATTGGGTTGTCTCTATATATATCTGTAAAAATGATTTTTTGACGTTAATGTTTGTAGCTTTGAAATTATAGAGAAAATAGTAAAAGAAGCGACAGTGGTTTGCATTTAGCAATTTCACCATTGTTGTAAAGTGTGACCATTGTATACGTAAACTATTGAGCCAAAGACACAATTGTTGAGTGCAATATAAAGACAGAGCAATAAAGAGTTGAATTGATTGACGAATGAGACGAACGAGATGAAGGATCATATTGATACACTGGGTTTTAAACGGCCATTTGATTAGCACGATAGAGTTCTGATTCAGTATAACTAGTTCACGCAACACAGTGGTTCTCTACATACGTGAACTGATTCTAGGACGAGAGTAAAGATCTAGTGTTTGTGGAATGACTTGGCTTTCAGTTGAGTCGACGGGGGGGGGGGGGCTGCAATCCTGTTAGTAGGAGAGGCTAGTCGAACTCCCATCAGTTAAGGGAAAACCCCGTGCCTCAGGCGCATTCCCGTTAGGGTCAAGGGCAACAAACGAAGGAGGAGGAGATGAAGAATAAGATATCAGCCTGTTTCCTTATCAAAATGATTGTTCCTGAACTCTCGGAGAGAGTTATATCAGTCGACAGTTGTGGAGGTTGCAGTTTCGCTATCATGCAAGAGGCCAGCCACTCACTCAACATCCACTGAATCCAGACCTGTAGAGCTGCGGCAGGTTTGGTCTCTTCACCAGTCTCCCAATGGAGAGCTGCTGCCTGTGTGTTTACTGCCACTGACGAATCTCGTACCACCTGGGAGTCCTTAATCTGGTTTCCCACCTGATCGAACAAATTACTTGGGTGGGTTCCAGACGTGGATCTAATTATTGACTTTGGTGGATCAACTGTGATCATGTTCTTTGCAAACTGGTCAAAACGGTTACAGGCTCACATAGTTGCAGTCAATGTTGGTAGGTTTGGCTGCTCTTCAAGCAACTGTGGCTCACTGTTGTAGGAATGACAGTGATCCAGCACGTGGTTATTTGTTTCTTCCATACAGAATGGATAGTCCTGGAGAGAAAAGAAGTGGAGCCGTGCGTTGAAGTCGCCATGCCCCGTAAGGAACTGGCTCATCCAGTGGTCTGGCTCAACCCACCTTCTCCTAAGACGTTCACGGATTTCGGGGGAAAACTCATGAGTGTGGCGTCCCTTTGACGAGGAAATCCATCTCTCTTGGCATTTATCTAATGCCAACTTATCTAGTGAGGCAAGTTTCCTTTCAATGGGGAGGTCGATGCGGAGTTCAGCAAAACTCAATCTCCAAATCAACTAGTAACTGACCAGTGATCACTTGGAGTGCTTCTGTCGATACTGTCTTTTAGGCCTTAGTGATCCACAGTAGCCCATTCTATGCTGTTGAGGCTTTTGACTGTCTGTGAGTTTGCTAGCCCAGACAATGAGGCAGTGGCCAGTCATGTCTACATAGGTGGCCTTGTAAGGATCATCTTCGCAACACACTCCCCAAGTGGCCTTACTAATTGCTCGTAGTGAGGCAAACCTTGCAATGTTAGTGCCTTTGAGGGACAGGAGGAGAATGTGGCCGCCAAAGCATATTGTCAGTTAGCTATTTCATTTTCCCTCTAAGAGGATTAGCTGGGGCTTTCCGCTTAACTAAGCTTGACATGCTCGTACCATTGGGTGGCTGTCTAGAGCACATGGTGGGTTTTTGCCTCGATTGGACGGATCAAGATTCGAGAATACAATGAACGAAGTCAAAGCCAAAAGAGGCTCATTTCCCACCTCCCCAAGATTAAATTGAGATTGACTGTCTCAGGTGAGAGAGAGGGAGAGAGAGAGGGAGAGAGAGAGAGAGAGAGAGAGGGAGGGAGAGGGAAGGAGAGAGAGAGAGAGAGAGAGAGAGAGAGAGAGAGAGGGAGGGAGAGAGAGAGATAAGAAGAGAGAGAGAGAGAGAGAGAGAGAGAGAGAGAGAGAGAGAGAGAGAGAGAGAGAGAGAGAGAGAGAGAGAGAGAGAGAGAGAGGAGAGAGAGAGAGAGAGAGAGAGAGAGAGAGAGAGAGAGAGAGAGAGAGAGAGAGAGAGAGAGAGAGAGAGAGAGAGAGAGAGAGAGAGAGAGAGAGAGAGAGAGAGAGAGAGAGAGAGAGAGAGAGAGAGAGAGAGAGAGAGAGAGAGAGAGAGAGAGAGAGAGAGAGAGAGAGAGAGAGAGAGAGAGAGAGAGAGAGAGAGAGAGAGAGAGAGAGAGAGAGAGAGAGAGAGAGAGAGAGAGAGAGAGAGAACCAGCAATAGTGTTAAGTTGTTCTACGATAGGACGTTGTGCCTCTGCTTTTATTGGCCCTATACATCTGATTGTGGGTGTTGAAGGACTCACCCAGAACAATTCAGCGCGTTGTAACACAAGACAGCCCTCACACCATCCTGGAACGTTGGCTCTTTTTTCCCTTTTTCTTAACTCTCCTAAGAACAATTTAGATCACTCGCCCGGTAATTGAGGAAAGCCAGTTTCAAAGGTGACAGAAGAAAAGAATGATAACAGGCCACTAGCCATCGCCGAGAGAACGCCGTAATCGTAGGCTCTAGAGATTTGTTAAAGGTAGACCGGTTTCGGCGATTAAATCATCATCAGTAAATGCCTTGCACTGTTTAGATCTCTAACATACCATAGTGAAAGGCAAGTCCATTTCACAGTGCTCTCTCATTGGCTACCAGAGAAGTGAAAGGATACACTGGCTGGTTGGTCCATACCACTCAGGAGAGGGAAAGAGGAAGGAGAGGAATTAGACCAACCCAAGTAGGCAGGGGAACTGAAGGCAGCGCAAAGCCATCTGTACAGAACCAAGTGGATGTTCAATGTTTAATATACTGCGAAGAAGGATTATAAATTCTCCATCACACCAATGCCAGTCTTTGGTTTCAACAATGACATTCCGACAAACGATTGTAGGAAGTAAGTAGTTTATAGGGTAGTTGCTGTAGTAAATAAATACAAATGATTGAGATATAATGGTAGAACAGTCGAACGAATGACGTGGACAAGATGATAGTACCTGTAGGCCAAAGATTTAGAGCGGTTAATAAAACAGCTATACTCTTACAACACACGTGGATATTCGAACAAAGGAGTATCAGAACTCGACGCTGCCGTCATAATAATTATAAACATCGAGAAAAATGTTACTCGGTTTTTCCCAACTGCAAACAGCTGCTCAAATATTGTTTTCGGATAATGTAGGTTGATTGAGTTACTTTACTGTAAATCTCTCGCTGCAGCGCGGGTGAACTATAAAAGAGTTGGGAAAATTTATTTGCGCTAGCTCGCGATTAATTTTTGAGCTTTCATAATGATTTCAAGAGAACTGTGTCTCTACATACTTTTCTGCTTAGTCAGGAGCAAACTAGCTGCTATCAGTTCAAACTAAACCTGAAACGAATTAAACATTCCTGCGTTGAGTTTGAGGTCCTCCCCATCTATATTTTACTGAGCTTACTTCTGATGTGGATACAGAAGAACTAAAGTGACTTGGACTATTTGGTACAAGGCATACACGAATTTGACGTTTCTACTGTGTTTTTCCTCTTGTCAATCACATCTTTGTATTCACATCAAAGTGACAAACTGCATTTCTTCAATGCTGACTACCAGCCATGTATTAGTAAAACCTCGAAGCTGCACGACGGTGATACGTTCCCAAAAGGAGTTTCAATCGTCCGGTAGTATTCCTCACACCCTCCTTTCCCGTAGCCCTACCCTGCTCTGAATCTCCGAACCTCTGCCAGTACATTATCGCCCATTCTAATAGTTTGAACGTCCAGCTCCTGGTTCGCGGGGAAAAAAACCTTCTAGTGTTACGTGTGACTGAACTCTTGCTCTCTCATTCCTCATTGTAGATGTCAACCACTCTCCTCGATCATTGACGACTAATTTATTCACCCTTGTTTAACAAGCAGTCGGTCTCAGTAGGGGTAACCTTACAAGGGCTGAAACTCTTACTGTTGCCATATTCATACTCAACATTGAATTGCATGGCCAAAAGGTCAACGTACAACAGGCCAGCTAAGAATAGAAGAAATCTAGGTCATAATCTGGCAGGCAGAAGCCAAATCTGTTCTTATGATATTAAAATTGGAATGAAATAGTGGATCATTTACATAAAAGCCAGACTTACTTTGTTTTTCCTGATTGGAAGTCCCTCCTAAGAGGAAACACTGAGAGAGCTAACCTTTCAACACGGAAATAGTTGAAGAAATACAAGTTTCTGAAATTAAGCGCTCGTCAGTAACAATTAAAAAGTATTGGGTTAAAGGATTGTCTATTCTCTCATTTGATAATTAAGTTTCACATTTTCTCTGCCAATGGTGTAAATCGGATGTAGTCTCTGCTGTTAAAGCTCCCGAGCAAGTAAAGATAAAGAGAAAGTGTGAGTTGATACTGCGTCATTACGATTGCAGAGAGGCGCCCCTGAAAACCGCAGACTATTACCTAAATTTTTTTAATTTTTCTTTGTATTTTCAGAACAGCGAATACGACGTTTATCCTATAAGAAAATCGTGTAAACATCTGGCGATGGGTCGGAAGTTCTGCCTTTTTGTGTGAGGAACGTAACGTTTATGCGAGTTCATATTAACTGAGAGAACGCATTAGAATATCCGCTGAATAGCGCTGAGGACAGGAGCGTGACGCGCCACTGAAACAAATTACGGAACGCGGTTATTTTCAGAAAAATCTCGTGCATTGGTTTCTCAAAATGTTCGTGGCACGAAGAATGGTTCAAGAAGAAGTTCCGGTACCACCCGTTTCTGCGTAGAAGTTGAACTACCTCCTATCATGTCCAGATGAACTGAATAAAAACAGATTTTATTAATTGCTAGAGTGAATATCGCTGAACGAACGTGTGAGAGCGCCGGTAACTGGTATCGCAGTAGCTTGTTGGGAACTGACGCATCGTCAGTGGCCAGCGCAGCTCGTTCTCCGTATCTCAATAAATGACCTTTTAACGGAGCATCGCCTTCAGAACTATCCGTTTATTCGAAAGCCCAAACACAACTGCTTCGGTCGTAGTGTAGTGGTAAACACTTCGGTGCTTACGTTGAGCGGCGTTTCTAGAAGCGAAGTCGATACGTGTTTTGCAAGCTTTGTTTCACAAACATAAACACTCTTGTTATTTTCCAAAAACATTTGGTTTGTTTGAAGTTCACTCCGTATTTTTCCTTTCTTTCGTTTTTTTACGCCTACGTTAATATTTTCGAAATGTTATTCTGGTCGGTCTCACAAGAAGAGAAAGTACTTTTCACTGAAACATTCATTTACACTCCACAAATAATTTTCTCATCCGGTAATAGAGGGGAAAACATCTACATATATCCACATCTTAGTTCAAATAAACTTCTAGATCATACTGCGACATAACAATTCTGTTGAGTGCCAGAGAGAAAGAGATGCGAATAAAGACGAACGAGACAGGACTGTACAGTGCAAAGCACAACACTGGTTGTTTAGATCATTCATTCAAGAAAGAGAGAATGGAAGACAGAGATAACAAGTCACAGGGAGATTGAAAGAACTACAAATTTACGGGTTTCAGTATTCAGGTAGTCTAAACTGATTGTTGCATGGTCGAGAATTGGGAGAGTCTGGGCTGGGAAAGACTGCCTGAACTAATGACAGATCTGCGTGGAAAAGTGTGTCGTCTGCTCCCTGTCTTCCGCAGAAAACGACAGAAATTGACAGGGTTAGTTCGTAGTTTTCCGCAGCTATAATATTCAACAGCTGGAGAAAACCCAGCATCTCGGCCTCTGGAAATTCATCCTCGTTGAGGGCAGCGATGCACTTCGTATCAATATGGCTCAAGCTGGAGCCTAACCAATTGTCAGTACAGGATGCTCGAGAAAACTAGTATCCAGATTATAAATATCTGGTGCGTAACAACAACCTCCGTAAATTCGACGATCTGCTATTTGTACGATCCATGGATCTCCGTTCAACGCACTTATGTAGAAACATGTTTCCGAAACTGGCTGTCGTTCGACCAAAGCGCCTGATAAGTTGGACAATCGAGAAATCCGTAAACCTCTCGATTTTTGTACATGTATTTCAACCACCCCTCTTTCACGGGAATGGAAACTCATATCCTCATTTTCGCGCGTTGAAAAGATCACAAACTAAACATAAAAAGAACCGTTCTCTCGCAAATCGAACTTAACACAGACACTCAGCTCCGAAATTAGGTTATTCAATAGTAGTTTTTAAAATGCGAAGACTTGAAAAAAATATTAGGTCGTACTTCCAAGGAATATACCAGTATCAGTATGGTCAACTACCTATTTTTTGACAATTTAAGTTACTCAAAATACGCGTTTTCTTGACGAAATGTATTCTATCGCGATGAAACGAATTTTCGGATATATATATAGCTCTCTAAATGTCCTAAAATTGAGATGAGCACCGAATCCTTAAGACCTATGGTGCCAGTGCAAATGTTTCATAGGCCATGCCTCCTAAGGAACGCCAAGTATTTCCTGAAAGAGTCTTCTTTGATTTTTTTTTCTTCCCCCGAGGGCATGCGGGACATGGTCCCTTTGTCACTGCGGCCACACAGGGCCTATTGTAACACAGGCACTTCCTTAGTAGAAGGCGTCATACATACCCGCCCCCTTTATGAAGCCATGTATGTCCTTCACCGAAGATTCCGCTATGATATGGGGCTCAATAATCCCCTGGGCAAAATATTCAAAGCGTTTGACTGCTAAGGCAGGGCATTCACATAGGATGTGCTCCGCCGTCTCGTCCTCCTCACCACAGAGTCTGCATTCCTCCGCCTCTGAGATACCCATCTTGTTGAGGTGATACCTGAGTGGGCAGTGTCTGGTGCGGAAGCTAATCAAGACCCTCAGATCTCTTCTGGAGAGTGTCAACATCGCCTTTGCCCTTTGACCAGAAGGCGTAACAAGCCCTTTCGATTGTTGCTGGCGATGCCAATGGGCGCTATTTTCCTGTCTCTCCCATCGGGCCACCAAACGGTCCAGATGACTTTTAGTCATACCTACTTGAGGTTCAGGCCCAATGGGTAGGGTTTCTGTGCCCTTCTTCTCAAGGTGGTCAGCCTTTTCATTGCCCTCATGCCCCCTGTGAGCCAGCACCCAGATGAGGGAAAGCCTATTGTGGGCGCCGGTCTGCGTGAGCGCATGAAGGCATTCCCATGCTAGCCTGGGCCTGAAGCTATAGGCTGCAATGGCCTTTTGTGCGGCCTGGCTGTCCGAGAATATGTAGATCCGCTTGCCCTTGAGTCTTTTAGACAGGATCTCTTCCGCGCAGATCTATATAGCTAGGATTTCAGCTTGGAATATCATGGCGTACTCTCCCAGCGGCTTAGCCAGACTGTTGTTGGGCCCAACAATGATGCCTGGTGAGTTTGTATGCCATGGCCAAACATTTTCTTCAAAGGTGCAGGAAGGTGTGGTTTTCATCATGCCTGCTATTAGTGAGCACCCTGGCCTTTGTACTTTGGCCAGGCTGCCACAGTTCTCAGGACCTAATACGTAAAATCAATTGATAGTGAAAAATAGTTAGTATTAGTCTATCATTGTTATTGTAATGTTTTTTTTTTTTCAAATCCACTAAAGGCGTTCGTGTCAAGTTTCTGCATACAATCGATTTATTGAGATGTAGGAGTTACGATGAATTCCACATCGTCCGAGTAGTACGTGATTCACCAAAAACTCCTAGCTTCCTACAGGTAATCCTCGTCAAATCCACCCTTCCATGAAATGCAGCACGATCGAAGTCACAAAGTTTTGGTAGCGACTCAACGTCCCGAGACAGTAATTTTAATTTGAAACGATGCGTTTGAAAGAGCGTCGTTTAGTGCGAGCGACAACGTTTTATGTTCTTCCATCGATCAAACAGAAAGCTTATAACGTGATAACATCGACTTGAACTTCTATCGTCAATAGAGCTCCTGTAGGAAGATCCTCCGACTACTTTCACAGTCTCGAAATTCATAACGTGAGGCGCTGCAAAAGTTACTCACTAAAGTCGAACTGATTTCTAACGTGGGCGTGAATTAATCCGCAGACAAAACGCGATAGGAAACATGCACAAATATTTTGTGTGACGCATCGAATGTATTCAGGACCTTGTTATACTCAACTAATTTTAAGGTTCTACCAAGTAGTTCTATCAGAGGTAATAAACTTTCTAGAACTTGATGTTCCATGTAAAAACAGATGGTTATGGGGGTGTATTTCGTTCAGCTCATATCAACCTTATCGAGTAACCTGCCTATAGAGCCTTTATGGGACTATTAGTGTGTATCTCTGTTGCTTACAGTTCTAGACTTATAATTGTGAAATAAAGTTAGTAAAAAAACGATGTTAGTTTCTATTCCGGAATTTTTGAGGTTGCTCTTGGTTTCCTTATTACCACCTTATTTGGTGGGCAGTTGGGTGCACGAGGGGGGAGCTTGTGTTCTAGTTTGAATAACGAATGAGAGAGGAGTGTATTTATACTCTTTGATATTAAATAGCGGAAAAGTGTTTGAGAGCAAGAGCATTTATGCGAAATAAGGGTGTCTCTGAACAGAGAACTGAGTTGTGGGAACGAGAGTGTAGAGCTAGTGAGCAGCATGAGAGCTGAGAATTGAGCGTTTTTGGGTCGTGTCTGGGAAGAGCTGATAGTTGGAGTCGGAGGAGAAGTAGGAGTGAAGCGAGTGGGGGGACAGGAATCCGTTGTATGCTTCGGAAATAAACCTTAACGACTTCGTTGGCAGGAGAAGCCGATTCAAACGCCTATCAATGGTGTTGGGTCATAAAAGCCTGGACTTGAGTGGTCAGGTTTCCTGTTAGACTCAATAGCGACGAACTGACGAGCTGAGCAGAGCAGGCAGGTCATCAGAATAATAACTTGATTGTTGTTAGAACGCTCATGTCATATGAGCGAAATTTATAGGGAAAAAACTCAATAAATTTGTTTTAGACTATAACATTTCTCCTTGCTCCGTAGCGCTGAGAAAATGTAAAGCTACTAAACTTGATTCTTGTCGGAATGTTTCATACTTTATTGTGCTACTCTCGTCATTTTTCACTAATGAAAACTTTACGGTACTGTGCGGTTATAAGGAACTACTTGTTTGTATTTATTGATTCTATAAGACAGTTTAAGTAAAATTAAGTACATACCATTACACTTTCTTTGTTAACCCGGTTTCTAGAACTATCCTACATTTTTCAGCCAAGGTCATAATGTAAGTAGGAACAACTCAATGAACGACAGAACGTTTTGCATCAACAGGTTCGGATAAAGTGAATGAAAAATACGTTTAATGAGTTGGTGCGCTGTCAACGTCACTGCGGAACGAAGACACTTCGCTTGTACCGCATATGAACGAATTAACAGAAAAGTTATATGAGGCCTTTCGTATAAGGATTTTCCGTTCTTCGTATTTTCCTAGCAGTTTTTCATTGTCAACGGGGAACCCACAAAGACAGGGCTTGCACTCGTTGTTCGTCAAAATCCAAGCTGAACCGAATAAAATGCAAAACGATTTTACATTGATAAATTCAGGGAACTACTCATCAGAGCGAAAAACTAAATACGTTTTTCGTTCGACTGTTCACAAATTAAGACAAAACGCGGTTTCTCTTCTACAATGTTTTATCGACCTTCAAGTCCTTAATACGCAAGTTTACGCAGCTGATTCAGTTCGACGCTCTTTCAATAAACCAACGGGGAGAGGCTGACGTTGGCATTACCGATCAACTGGGATACAATTAGAAACTAAAAGTGTTTTTAACATTACTTCTCAAAAATGTACATAACCGTTTTCATAAACAATAGATCTACACTGGTGAACGTACATGTTTGGCCCCACGTATACATAAACGCTATTAATTCTCCCACACGAACAGAACTGCTAGCAGCAGGATTATGAGCCTAAAATATTTGAAAAATTGTAACGAGGCATCATAATCGTTTCATCATTTTTTCTTTTATAGTAGAAAGGGAAGACAGAAAACCCTGTTTGGTGTATTCTTCGTATCTTTACGTCTCAAGGGCTACTGAATTAGAATAACGCCATTTGAGAGCTGAACCTGAATCGATTCAAATTTGACATTTAGTCAGCAGATCTGCGTCGACAAAATGAGGGAATGAGCGACGTCGCGTGCGAACTAACGCCAAACCCACAAATAGTTTTTTCTTCAAATACCTTTTTGACAATTAGTTTTTTGATTGTGTAGCCCCAAACGATACGATAGCACTATACAATTGTCATTCATGGGAAGTAACGAGAGCAGCTCAATAAATTACGAAATGTTTCGACAGAAAGCGGTTTCAATGCAGTTTTTTTTTCATTATAAATGTCGCTCATGCAATGCTAGGGATTTCAATTCGAATAGAACCGACCGCACATCGTCCACCTCATTTTTAAACGCCGCGATGACGGTACGTTTCCCCGTTTGAAATTCAATTAAACTCTTTCAACATATTGTGCGTACGTGTCGGACACGCTCGACCAAACGTTTCAACGCAATGCAAAGTTTCAAGGCTGATTCCGTGATGATGTACAAAAAAAATCGTTCGTTTAGGGAAGAGTTTGGAGCTGCGAGGGAACTGAGCGTCGTGAACTTACGCAAATATCACGATGTATCACACAACTTTCCTCAGCCCCACACAATTCGTTGTATCAACTGATATTTTTTTGGCTGAGTTTACAACAACCCGTCACAAGAGAGAAACAAGTCAATTTATTGCGTTGCTCCGACTTACGCCCCAGCCTTCATCGATTATTCAGCGTGTAGGTAATTCAGGGGGCGGTCAAATTGAATTTCAGGGGGAAGATTCAAGTTTACTATTCAGGAGTCATAGAAAAAATGTGAAAAAAGTTAGTCGATGAAATGAAGGTCGTTTGCACTACAGAATTTATCGGGTTACATCTAATTATCCTACAGTTATTGCTAAACGTTCATCGTATCGATAGCTCATTTGACTATTTGCAAAATTTTTATGACGACTGAGCTTCAGGTGAGCGGGATTAAAACAAGAACCCGTACTGAAATCAATTTTAGTCAAAATCCATGATAATTTATTGTGATGTTCTCGTCAGTTATCTATAAACGAAAATGTTACCGTACTGTTATGGCATTTAGAACTACGAGTATGTGCCCAGAAAAGTTGTCCCTTGCTGACTGTTGGGCGCATGAATGGACGTGGTCAGCGTGATTGAGGATTGTATTACACTTGACAGAATAGCGATATCAGTTTGAGTGTGAGTTTATAAACGCAGAGAAGGGACTCTCAACACACGTGAACTGGTGGCTTGGGAAGCTGGGAGAGAGAATAGAGAGAGCGAGAGAGTTGAGTTGTGAGTAGGGCGAGACTTGAGAGACGAATGAGTTGGGAGAATTGGGAAGACGACTATCATTCCCGAGTGCTGATGGATGATTGTCTTGGAAGGAGCTGTCTGTCGAGAAGAGGAATCTAAAATTGAGAGGTGGGAAAAGATAGTTGGGAAAGTACAGAGAAAGGGGAAATGCGTTGTCAATTGGAAATATCCAGGCTTCCACATGTACAAACAAAAAGGTTGAGATAGAAAGGTGTTTGGGGAAACAATGACTTTCTTTTAGGGCTAGTACGGACATTTTGGAGGTCAAAGACCATTTTCCCAAACGTTAAGATATGAAGAGAACACTTTTTCTTTTCAGCCAATTACATAGCTTCTTATGTTATAATGCAGTTTAAAATTATCAATCTTTCTTGTTTTTTCGTAATAATTTAATACTCGTAATTTAGTTTAGTTCGTTTTGTCCGATAAGACCTATTAACTTCAAAGTTTGTCCCGCAATTGTTGGATATTTGCAATCTGCTGCACAATGTTTACCCTAGTTGTTTGGTTGTAAGCGCATTTCAGCAATGTGACCATTAGTCGATGACGGCCAGGTTCTGGACTGTGCTAAAGCGAGAGAGTTAAAATAGTTTCCACCCTTTCAATAATTTCAACGCTCCCGGTAAACTGGAAAACAATATTTTTAAGATCTTTGTCGGTAAATAGATCAGAGTGAGAAATTATAAATGATTTAAGTTCTGCTCGTTCGAGTTACGGGGCCGTGAATCAGAGTTTGTTCTTCAACAGGATACTTATCGCTCAAGAAAGCGTAAAATAAATACAGGGAAACAAGTAAACAGCAGTTTCGAAATTTACTCCTAAAGACCATATAACGGCGATAACACTAACAAACCTGGTTAGGTTTTAAACAAACAGTAGCTGCTTCACGTTATGTGAAAACGCCCCAAAGCGTGTTTGTTATAACGTGAACGTTACGCAGCTTTCAAAGTTTGTTTTTCTTGATTCTTGAATTTAGCGTTTTAGCGCTGAGAAGTTTTTTATTCTCATTTAAAACAAGAAAAAGAGATTCGGTAGATTTTACACAGCTCTCTCTCTTAATAGTTAAGAGCCAAAACTCACGAAAGAATGGCCGTTATTTGGAACTTTATTGAAAAATAAACCAACAAACTTTTGCCAGTCTCCTGCAGAAGAAAGAAAGAAGGGAAAAATTCAAAATCGTGCCTTTAGGTCGTACTAAAACCGACATACGCTACGACAGTGAGCTTATATACAGGCAATTTATTGATGGACGAGGTTCAAGGCCAAGGTGTGCATGCTGTGCCGAAGGTACTCCAAAACCCATTTACCCTCACGCAAACGCACACTTTGTTTTTCAAAGCTCACTGCATGCTCACGGGGCTCACAAAAAATATAAATTACCAATAAAATTCGAGGTGGGCCGAACTAGGCGAATTTTAATGGGTCATTCCGGAATTAGCCTCAAAACGTAAGACCTAGCCCAAGCTGAGTTCTCAGGTTTTTGACCCATCGCTGGGAATTTCCCTCATTGGAGCCTGTGGCGAGTATTGCGGGAGAATGACTGAAGCAAAAGCAGGTGCACCTCGCTCCTGCCTCGTCTACTTGCCTTCCTAAAGCTCCGCTTCTTGTGTTAGCTTGAGAGCATCTTTCATCTCATTTTGTATCCTCGGTTAGAGGTTGCCCCTGTTACTCTCCTCTCATAGGGAAGTCTTCTAAACACATCTTCAAACAGTATTTATCTTTCCAGCTTCTTCTTTTCCTCGTATCTGCAACTCATCTTTCCTCTCCAACAGCGTGTTTGTAGTATTTTATAAGTCAATCGGCGCAGTGTTCAAATACCTTGAGCATTGGCAACTTCAGAATGGTATTCCAATTTCCTCAATGCTGCGACACTCGCCATAGACAATATTAAATGTTATCCAACGTGTCTCAAACAGTAGCTCAATCAAACACCAATCGATATTTAATGCCGAACACAATACTTCGCGTGATTCCCATTGTAGTCACCTCAGTGATCATACTCAAGTGGTTATAGATGAAGATTCATAATCTGACGAAAGCTGGGCATTGGATATGGGCTCGTGCTCCCACTTCTGACTCAGGCAAAAATTACGGCGATCACGAGCTCCGATCCGATGCCCAGCTTTGGTCGCAATATGAATCTTCGTCCATAACCACTAGACTATGGTCACTGGGTTGCCTACAATGGGAATCAGGTGGTAAACTTGTTTTGAAGAACAATTGCATTTTACGGGCTAAATAAAAAAATTTCCAATCCAATGGGCCAAATGGTGACTTTATTAATCAACAAAATATGAATGGAGTGCTACTAAATTGCGCGGATCACACCAACAAGTTCACGCGAATTCTAGGGATTTGTGTATGTTCTGGCGAAGATGGAGAAAGCCCCTGCATACTAATGCACAAATTTTCACGCTAGCCTTGCGACAGTAGATCGATGTTGATCGTAAATGAATAAATAAAATTACATCAATTTGTGTGGGTTTTTACAAAATTGATTTAATCCCGCTCGATAAACTGTTACATAAGTCGTTTGTTTAACAATCGGTAGTTCGTCGAGTTTCAAAGTACATTGAGCGAACTTCGATGAGGTACGAGGGATAGGTAATTGGGCAGTTAACGCCCCAATTATCGATCCGCTTCAGCGTGTTTAGTATTACTTACTTTGACCTGTCAACATTATTTTTGTTGCCGTTCGGATTCAAGGTCGCTCTTTATTCGTATCAACAAGCTGTTTCAGGTTAATTGGGAGTTGGATACTTTCGACACTTTAACTTTAAATTAGAACGTGTTTCCGAAGTGAAAATTCGCGGGGGAGCGCGCCGTTATTCCCTTTTCTCGCTCAACGACAGGAGGAGACAATCGTAGTTTTAGATATATTTCATCTTTTTTATTTAGGATAGAAAAATAGGTAGCTTGGTTAAACGCTCCTGACCTGCGAACTTCTTCTGGAGTTGTCAGCTCTTCTTGGGTCTGCATGCCTCTCAACAGCTCACTTATGCTCAGGCAGATTTGAGTAGATTGTCCAAAAACGGACGGCAGCCTGAGTTCCCGAATTTTTGGAGTTGCTCCTAATTATCTTAGCCCATTGTGCAGGTAGATTATTCTACTACCTCTGGTTTTTTCGGAACACTAGTTTTATACTGGTTTGACACAGATTTATTATGAAAAAACTGCATTTCGTCAAGATATTTGATCATTTATCGGATTAGTCCGGACCTGCTCTGGTGATTTACTCATAAATGATTTATGGTAGAATGAAAACTATCGTTATACCGTTTAGGATTGTTCACCCAAAGCGTGTAATCACTAAGAGTCGTCTTTGAGAAAACTTTCTGTGTTTTGATCGCTGTGATAACTATAGTTCTGCAAATATGCAGGCTAAATATCGTGTTTTAGCAGACTCAGTTCAGCCGCACTCTGAATAGCGTTCACAGACACACACTCAGGCTATTCTTTCAAACGGTGTTTTTCGAACTCAGACGCCTTCAAAATGTTAAGATCCGAATAAAACAGCAAAAGAAAAGATTTCGGTTGTGAACTTAAGTGGTATTTACGTGGGAGTTCTACGACTGCCGACATTTCTGTGAAAAATATGTATACTTCACATCGGAAGGCACGCGAGGATGCTGCGGCTACGCGCCAGATGCGCCTGTTTCTCATTTCTTTTCAACATCTCAATCTCTTCTGAATTCAGTTCTTCCGTTTCTGCTGACAAACAACTTTATTGATCGTCTTGAGAAAAGCAGTTGTTTGCATCGAGACTTGGCGAAACTAACCGACTAGTCGGAAGAGCGAGATGGATTTCGGATAACTAATCGATTTAGTCTCAGCATTGAGGCGACTATCTGGATGAAAAAAAAAAAAAAAAAAAAAAACACCGCGTGAAATGGGGCGATTAACAGATAAAAAGGAGAAGTGAGTCGGCTAAATTGCTGGAGCCCCTGCAATGTTTACTGGTTGTAATCGCGGACAATTTCTAAAATAAGGTTAAGCGCAAACAATGAAGAACGACCACGTTATATCAGCAAGGGGGGATCAGCCGACGAGTGGATTCCTGTTTTCTTTCGTAGATAAAATGAAATGGAAAGGGTAATATTAACTTCTTTTTTCGTCCTTGACGTGCCAATTGAACACAGAAAACTTAACGACACGTTTCAGTGGACGTTACCCCACAATTGCCATTAGAACTAATACTAATTACGCGCAAGGCCTCAAAAACCACTTGCTTCTGCGGCCATAGGAAACGGAAATCTGAACGTATTTCCGTAGCCCCTTAACGACTTATCTCATCTAATAATGCGCAAAGAAACTTCTACCTCGGATTAGTCCGGACCTGAACATATTTGGGACGAGTCACCGTTTGCCGAGTGTCGAAAATGGTTTGGGGTTTGTGTGTTTCTGAACACGATTTGACCTTTTTGTTTGGACGATATAATTGTATAAAAAAATTTCCGTACGTGAGAGCAGATCAGTTTTTGCTTTCCTTAGCACTACGAAGTAGAAAGGAAGGCTTTATAGTCGGCTAAAAAAAAAGTTTTCTTCATCTCTCTACATTTCAGACCCTAATGAGTCCGAAAACCACTACACACTACGAGTACGAAAAACACTTGGGGGAAAATGGTCTGTTTGTGCCTGTGAACGCGATTGAGAGAAAACGGCTAAGCTAAACCAGCTCAAACTTGATAGGTAGCGTGCAGGTTAACATGGGACGCCATAATAAGGGTATGGGCAAAATCAGCCCAAAAATAGCTATAACTATCATAGTGATCAAAACACCAAATGTTTTTCTCAGAAACGGCTCGAACGATTTTGATTACATTTTGGTATAGACAGCTTCTAATATTTCCATAGAACCATAAAATTCCCTTTTTGCATGAGAATGACGAGCACAATAAATTATCAAACATTCCGATAAAAATAGATTTATTTCCTTATAAATCCCGCTCAAAAACTAGTACACTCTTCAGAAAAATAAATGTGGTATTCCAATGAAGTATGTAAAGAATATTTAATAACCCTCCAAAGATATATAGGGACTACGCCAGAAATTCCGGGATTTCAATCGCCAACGTTTCACTTACTACCATTTCTGAACGATTTTACCCGATAACTCTGGAAAAGTGATTATTACCCTTTCCAAAAAGAGTGTGTCTATAGCCTCATCAATTCTCCGTGTACCAATTCCACAAAAGTGGCTAGGGCATGAGTACGAGCAGCGCAATAAGTTCTGGAACTGCCACCGTGAAGTTACGTTTTACTAAGTTCAATGACTGAGTGAAAAATAAATTGAATTAGTAGCAAAAACCATGAAAAGGGGGGAGATTCATGTAAAGCGAACGAAAGCTGCGCGATGCGGCACAACTGAAATTTGATAAAAAATCGGCGAACGTTAGTAATGGTCATTAGATAATCAGGAATTTCAGAATGCAAAGCAGCGTTAGGGAATAGTTATCCTTTTAATAGCGGAAAGATACATCGGATTAATAGCTAAATCCATGAAAATCGCAGATTCTAATTTTTGGTTGCGGCTGAGGGATGCGTGATGCGTCGCCCCAGATATTTATTAATCGCACTACAAATTGATGCTATTCAACAGTAAGAAAAAGTATTTCAATGTGTGACGTTAATAAAAAAATAAATGTACTCTCACGTCAGTAACTGATCAAATAGGTCCTAAAAAGTATCAAGAATCCGTCAGCTATTGTAAACGTTATTAATGAGACCGTTAGGGTCAGCACCAGCGTTAAGTTTACTCACATACGAAGGAAATACTATGGTAATGCAAGCTCATCTACGCTAATCTCTCTCAGCTTGTTGCTGGAAGTGGTACTTTTGTAGATCGTGTAGGTTGATATTCCCTTACACGAATCGAGTATATATACGTAGTTATTTCTGATTTTGTTCCTTTATCGCCATATTCGTTGTTTTATTTTACGGATGGAATAATCATATTTATTTATTTGCAGAGACAAATTGAAAGCGAGCAAAATGCAGTTTACCCGAGGTTCGAAAAACCGCCGTATTCCTACATAGCACTCATTGCAATGGCCATATCATCGTCGCCAGAAAAACGTTTAACGCTCAGCGGAATATATAGGTGAGGCTCAACGTGCTTTAGTAAACAAAAATATCGTACCCTACTGTCAAATAGTGCAATTCAAGCGAAATTTTGACTAATAAAAAAAAAATTTTTTTTTTTCAGATACATTATTGAAAGGTTTCCATACTACAGAGAGAATCGACAGGGTTGGCAGAATTCGATTAGGCACAATTTATCTCTCAACGACTGTTTCATCAAAGTGCCACGAGAGCGAGGGGAAGGCGGCGGGAAAGGCAGTTACTGGATGTTGGACCCCGTTGCTGCGACGAACATGTTTGAACGCGGTAACTATAGAAGGCGACGAACAAGAAAGTCGCGGGAAATACCCCACGTGAGTTGAAAATATGTCTCTTCTCGGTATTTTGTGAGGCAGACAAATGGATAACATTTGTAGTAAATGTATTCAACACATTCCTTACCAGGGGGTGAGTTGTAAGGAAGTACTCGTCAAAAAACCGAACTTTAGTTCTAGTAGACATAAAAGGGGTTTCCCAAATGTTGGGTGGCTCAAGTCATCACCAACCTTATTGTGATTGGTCGATCGTAACATCCTACAATGGACGTATTCAGTTCCCTACAAGGTAATGAGCGAAGGGCACTTGAGCTAATCGGCTCTCAGACCTCAATTTTAACTTTCCCATACAATGATAAGAACTGTACAAACCCCTCACCGCCATCGCGAGGTTTAGGGGTGCCTTTTACCTACCTACTGCTTCCTCAAATGACTACAGTTATACATATCCTGCCCCAAGACATTGGTTATAAGTTGACGAACCTTTCAGTATAAAGATAGGTATCAACAGCCGAGGCGAAGGCTGAACAACAAAAAGTATACCACGTTCATTAACAACTGTAGAACAGCTCTTTTAAAGCTAGAGCGTAGGCAGATTCTGGTGAGTTCATGTTGTGTCAACTCATTGCAGACGTTTAAAAAGACGTAAAATCTTGCCCCAAGATGTTGAGGGTGAGGGGGAGGGGGTATTAATTCGATGAAATAGTTTAAACCGTGTAGGCGATGCCATGACAGCCATTTAATAGTTCAGTCTTTTTTAAATTCCAAGGTGAGGGTTTCCAGTGTATTTTGTACGTATTTTCAGCGTGCTTTTAACGTTATGAAGCGCGACGATTTATGAAAATTCGTCTTTCTGGTTTGTGTGTGTGTGGGGATGTGGCCAGTACTCTTTTATTTAAGCGCAGACTGCATACGCGTTTAAAAAATAACTCACGTCATTTCAATAAATTGCCTACTTTACGAGGGTCGCCAAATAAGTACGGGAAACCTATGATTTCCAGGATGACAGGTCTTTAGTTTTTCTGCACCATACGACCACGGAATAATTAGTGATACCAAGGCTCGTCATTTGTCGAGTGTTGAGTAAAATACATCCATACCCTGCGCATGGTAGGTGGGTTCGCATCAAGTAACAAAGTCGTAAAACCCAAATCTGGTACAAAAATTTATGGGCTTAGGTTTGTCGACCACAACTAAATTTGATGAAATTTTGGTCAAACAAAATTGACTTAAGAAGTAGAAACTTGAATTTACAATTACGAATAGGTGATGTACCATGCCTGCTTTCTTCATTTTGGAGACTCTTTAAGTCTATGGTATGAAATTGTTCAAATTTGACTCAATTATAGACTATATGCACCTTATTCTTCTTCTAATTAGCAATTTCAGCACAAAAATTGAGTTTGCTGCGTGAACGCCAGCTGACTCTATTTCATAGTTTAATGAGTTTGGCTAAAGAAGCGATTCACGCCATTTTCATCTGTCAACTTCTGTTTTTTCCACTTCAAATTCTAGAAAACACTATTTCAGCGTCTCTGCTCTTGAAATGTAATCTTTCGAAGGTGGCCGATACTTTGTACTGAAGTGGGCGGCTCTGGAACTCCTTGCAGACATCAACTAATAAGCCAATTTTTGAGTTAAATTAGAACAAATTTTAGTAGTAAGCATTTTCAAAGCTCGAAGTCTTTAAAACGAGCAAAAGAGGCATGGCCATTTTTAAAGTATTCCACGTCACCTATTCGTAATATAAATTTCAAGTTTCAACTCCGTTAGTCAATTTTTGACCAAAATGTCATCGAATATCGTTTTTCTCTGCAAATTGAGGAAAATAAATGTTTGTAGCAGACTCGGTTTTCATGACTTAGTTACTTTATGCGAATCTACCATACAAATTTTCAATGTCAACTAATAAGTTTTAACAAACATTTTTTATGAGCCACTATTTTCTTTGTTCACGCTCCACAGAGACCAGAGAACTGAGTTTGGTTTATTATTTATTCTGAATAATAAAACTATATTTTCGGTCAGGAAAATGTTTTGCACTCCCCTTTCAAAATCGGGTACTTGACGTTTCAAGAAATCGTGATTCCATATCTGCAATGTCCGTCCACCGTCCAGGCCGTTTTATGCCTTTGACGTAGTATAAAAAAATCCGTTTTTTTGCACTAAATTCCCATTTGGTATCTAGCTGTGCCCGCTTGCCCAGAAGTCTGATCAGACGACGCCCATCGCAAGAAATGGCTAAACAAATATTAACAAAAACGCAATTTCGGCAGTTTGATCGCAAATACGCGGTGTTTGGTATCATTTTCTAAGAAATTTTAGATGCGAATAGAATAGAACGAGTCTGATAGGTGTACGCCTGTGTCAATACCGAAATAAATGAAGTCACAGTAATTGCATTGAGCCAAAGTCTACTAATTGAAAGAACTAGACAATACAGCGAAAATGATCGTTTTATCGATTGCACTCCCTCTCGGCCCAGTCCAACAACCCATCAGCATGACTTGTCACGTCGTGTCAATTGCTACAGGCGCCTGGAATGTGTAATATTCGTCGTTTCGTAGTAGTCAGGTCATGTTTCGTATCGTTTACTGGTACTTTTCAATGGTGAATCGAAAGGAATGGGTCTCGGAGGTGCGAGACTACGTCAAGCTGCGCAATCCGTATTGTAATAATTTGCAGCGTTTTTGCTAAGCACCTAGGGATCTTTCGGAAAAAGTAGTTTGCAATTTTCAACGAATGGGTCAACGTTTTGGGCCCTCGGCTCTTTTTCTAAAACTATTTCTGGTGTGAACTCTGCCTAACAATTAATGAACGGAATGAATTGAACTCGGAGCCGAGGAAAGTTGTTAAATGCGTCGCGTCGCACCCGATGTCTTCAACGTGACTTCGCGACCAACATAATTAGCGCTTTTGATGCCGTCAACTCCGAATAAGTCGACCGCCTTGTAAACGGAGGTTTTCGCAAAGAAAACAAGTTGCACGGTTTCAATGTTTTGAGAGCAATCAGGAAAACAAATATAAAATATCTGGTGCGTAGCAACACACAACTTTCCGCCACCCCTTTAAGTTCGAACACCACCTTCATAGGCGGGCGCTATATCTTCGTTCAACGCATTTTTACAGGAACATTTATGGAGAACAAAATGTAGGGACTAGTTAGTTGAGAGTACTCCGAATGTTTGATCGAAATCGTTAGAGCCGTTTTTGAGAAAATTGGAATACCGATAAAATAATATTCGACAAATCTCCTTTTTTGTGTTAACTTGGCTTATATCTCCGTTCAACATATATATACAGAAATAATTATAGAGAACGAAATGTTGGTATGGGTGACTAAAAGACACTCCATTAGGATTTATCACATCTGGTAAAGAAGTTACCCTGGAATTTACGGAAATGTTAGAAAAAACGTTATTTTCGACACATTTGATTTTTATCTCTGTTCAATGGACCGTCACAGGAACATTTATTGAGAAGAATATGTAGGTATCAACTATTTGAAAACATCCTGTGAGTTTGGTGGAAATCGCTGAAGCCGTTTTGCCAAAAGCGTAAAAACCTATTTTTGCTTCAGGGCCCATACCTCCGTTCACCGTATTTTCATGGAGATATGTATGGAGAAGAAAAGTTAGGTATTGATTAGGAGAAGATAATTTGAAAGTTTAATCAAAATCGTTAGAGCCGTTTTCGAGAAAAATGCGAAAAACCCTAGTTTTTGGCACATTTTCGTCCCCCCACCCCTTCCCACCGGCCGAAATCGTCCATAACCTTATTTTGGTGTCTACAAAAATAACGAACAAAACAAAAAAGAACCAACTCAATCGGATCAGCCGTTCGCCCGCAAATCGAACTACAGACACACACACACACAGACATACACACAGACATACACACAGACATACACACGGACCTCTCTCCGAAATTAGGTTTTTTAGACTCAGTAGGGTCTGAAACGTAAAGATCTGAAGAAAACCCAACTTTTTTTTTTGGGCCGATTACTATACTTTCCTTCCCTTCGGGTAGCGGAAAGTAAAAAATTCCGTTTATATTTGAGAACTTTGACGCCATGAGTGGCCTACAAAATCCGAATGGAAAACCCCAACTCGCTCCCCTCGACAACTGCGCAAATATTCAGGTACCTTGGAAATAACGTTATTAACGCTTATGTCAATTGTTTGAAGAGAAATATTGAATCCCGATGAATTTGCTTGACTCCAAACAGGTTTCCTGCTGTTTGGTTTATTTTCACGATTCAATTGCACAAAGAAATTTTATTTGTACGCTCGGGCTCGACGTTCTAGATCCCAAATTAGGTTAATCTTCCACACCGCAGTTGTAAATAACCTGTTCAACCAGTGGATTTTATTTCGATGAATTAATAACCTAATTTGTTTGTATTGTGGCCGAAAAAGAGAGTAGTTACCAATTAATTTGTCGTCGGTTTAATCTACTAAATTCACTTTTCAACGACAACACAAGATCAATTCTGTTAATTAGTATTAAATAAATACTTTTGCTTTCGAACACGCCGAACGTATCGGTTTAACAGAAGTGGCATGGGCGGGGAGGGGATGTTTTGCTCCAAATGAAATTGTACCTGTGGAGTCCTAGTCAACTCCTGCGGGCAGGTCGCTCCCACCCTGTTGGCTGGAATGTTCCTTATCTCATTCCCCTTGACGACCCTGAAATCTTTGAGAGGCTCATGGATGAGGCAGAAACGCCCCACCCTTCCCTGAGTACGTTCTTTTATCATCTCATCGCAGGTTGAACTGGAGGTGGATACAATGGTCACTGACATTTTCATAGTCTTTGAACCGTGCCCTCGTCTATCGCACCGTGCCCTTCAGTTTTCCGTACATCGTTAATATTTTCGTTCTGTTCATAGTCATTTAGAGGTGTTTATATCGCCTATACCCTGAAATAAGTAGGAGCAACCCTAGAAATTCCTATATTATTTCTCCTCCTTATTCCTATATTATTCTTATATTATTTTTTAACCGATAATTTAAAAACCGTCGACACGATCCTGCCAGGAGTTGTATGGTGCGTCGTACCAGATATTTTGGAATGGAGTGTGAGACACCTAATTCATCTGGTTGTGGTGGTGGTAAGGGGAGGGGGGTGGGGGTGCTAATGCTCGGAAGTTTTTCCGATTTTCCACGTGAAACTTCGCAACGGATGACATAAATAAGAAAGTTTAGTTCTTCGTCAATTCCGCCGTTTCCCTCACATTTGACAAGGCCGTTGTTATTGTATCGAAGGCGAGTAATAGCTTTGGACACCGCTCTGAGCTCGAGCAGAACCGCTGATCATCGAGATATCCGCTGGCTATAAATGTCAACAAGCAAAACAAACTTTGATCCTGTTTACGATGTTGATTTACGACTCGGATACGGCGACCCGTTTGCTTACGTGCCGGCAACAGTTTATGAGGAGAGCAGAAGCAAATGGAAAGGGCCGTGTGTACGGTGAATGGAGAGGGGGGGGGGGCACAACTGAGTCTCGTCACTAAATATCGTCCGGCTTCTAAACTGTCCTCTTCACGTCGCTCCAAAACACGCGATACTTCCATTGCCACTGTAGCTTGTCGAATATCGATAGTTGGAGGGAAGATGGATGTGGCCCCGAGCGGAAATAGCTCGGATCCAGCACTTGACTCGGCCGCTAAGGAGTTCTCTCACGGTATCAATTTCTTCTGGACGGAGAACGCTGCGAGGAATTGGTGTTGAAAGCTGCTGAGTCCAAATGTAGCCTAAAGGTCACAGCGTCTGTCAAATTCTGTCCTGTCCTTTTGTTAATTCTGAACTGAGTGCCTCGACTTACATTGAGTTCAGTTTCACCTCTGTGAAGGTTTGGGGGGGGGGGGGTTGTGACCTCCCAAAAATTTCATAATTCAAATATTTGGTGCGACGCATCACTCAACTTTTCTTAGCGCATTCAGTAATTCTCTAGAAACTAATCATATATGTTTTTCATTCTGTTTATAACAACATTCTACGTGACAAAAGGAGGAGCTTATGGTTCTGGAATTTATTGTGCTGCTCCTACTAGTGCTACGACCATTACTGAGCAATCAGCGCACACGTGAGGTAAAAGGCTATCTAATTCTTTTTTTTTGAGAAGGGTCGCGTTCGCCGTTTTGGAATAAGCGGGTACGAACGTCCAAAGTCCGGACTTTTTGGCGTAGCTCCAATATATTGTTAGCAAATAAGGCACTCCAGCTATGTTCGCAACCAAAACGAGAATTGAACTTATTAATTTTTTGAGAATCAATCATCGAGTTCGTAACTATGGGAAACTATAACAACTGGAGAGTACTTAACACCAAAAATATTGAATCACTGAAGTCTATTGTGGTGACTCCACGACACTGCCTTCCTCTTCGTCTTTTGGAGGGTGAAATGGAGCCAGATGATCTACGTGGACAACCCTCTTGCGGCGCTAGGGGGTACGGATCCGGAAAACCACGTCTGAAATTGCCTTCTAAATTAGGCATGGTCCTACCCAGAGTGACTGAAGTTTTGGGGACACTCCGACGCGGCGTTTGGGCCAGTAATACCACACTAAGTCGCCGACTTGGTACCTTGGGACCTCAGTGGACGTGTCCTAGCGGCGTTCGGTTTCGATTGCTGCCTTTAAGAGCCTTTCCCGAGCCAGCGCATGAACCTTCTCGAATCATTCTTGGAGCTCCAGACTTGGTCTTTGCTCTCTCTCTGGGTGGTACCCTGTGAGAAGGTGGATAGGTAATGTGAGGTGGCGGCCAAAATTGTGTTCAGCTGGTGAAAAGCCAGTAGTAGAATGCTCTGTACTACGATACGCCAAAAGTAAGCAAGGCAGCCATAAGTCCCAATCACTCTGATGCCCATTAACCACTTTTTACAGCATCTCCCATAGTTCATTGAACCGTTCTACCTAGCCATCACTTTGAGGTCACGAAGGAGTTGTGCGGGTTTTGTGACCTGTAGAAGAGTCATCACTTCCTGGAACACTTCTGCCTCGAATGTTGTTCCCTGATCTCCAGAAACTCCAAACCGAGATACTACAGTGTCGACCAAGCCACGAGCTACAGTTTCTGGTCTTATGTCTGGAGCTGGAAACACCTCACGCCATTTAGTGAAGTAGTCAACGACAACTATCGCATACCGGTTCTTTCTCTCAGTTTGAGGTAGTGCCCAACAACGTCAATCCCAATGCGCTCAAAGGGTACTCCTGTAACAGAAAATTAGAGAGGGGCAGATCGTCGACGATGCGTCTTCCCACGGCGCCCACATCCTAAACAGCTGGCGCAGTACTGCTTCACATCTTGGTGGATCCCAGGCCAGTAAAAGTTAAACCAAATTTCGCTCAGTGTTCTTCGCCTTCCAAAGTGTCCTAGGTTATGTGCCGTTTCTAATATTTCGCGTCGGCGCTATCAACTGGCGTCTTGTTAGGGTCCCGTGCGGGTCTCCCCAAAGCCTGAATAAAAAGCCACCCTCACGCTTTTAGACTGCCAAACATAGCCCAAAGACATTTAACCGTTGAACTGAGTGCCGTTACTTCACTCCAAGAAGGTCTGCATTGCCCCGAAGAAACCCAATCATGCACAACACCTAAGTCAGTGTCTTCCTTCTGTGCAAGCCCCCAGTCGTCTTCATTGATCGTCTCCAAACGTACCCGTCGGGCATGTTCTTGAGCTTCTTCCAGTTTCTTTTCTTGTCGAATACAGTAAGAACAACTACTCTGTGCACATGGGCATCTGGAGAGAGTATCTGCATTCTGATTTACAATCATTACACAATTTTACAATTCATTTCGCACATGGTCTTGAGAAACTGTTGGATAATTATTCGTTACATCACGAACATTCGCCGAATCCGTCTGGAGATGTTGAGTACAATCTTCGGTATCGGTGGGTACACTACGACATACATCATCCGTAGTTGACAGCGTACATTCAACTGCTATTCCAGTTCTCGTTTTGGTTACGAACATAGCAGGAGTGCCTTATTTTCTAACTTTTGGTGGCAGCGGTGGGATTTACAATCCCTTGGTTTTTTACTCGTGTAATGCCTCGTACCCGTCAGACTGTTCTCAATCACCTTCGAACGACCTAGCAGTTGAATGTACGCTGTCAGCTACGGATGATGTATGTCGTAGTGTACCCACCGATACTGAAGATTGTACACAACATCTCCAGACGGATTCAGCGAATGTTTGTGAGGTAACGTATAATTATCCAACAGTTTCTCAAGACCATGTGCGAAATGAATTGTACTCGACGGTTAACGAATTGCGGGCTATGCGGTGAGACGAGTGTTCATCAGCCTTAGGGGTTCTGAACGAAGTGGTATACGGCCTTATAGAAACAGCAGTGAGCAGGGCAATCGGTCGAGCGTTAACAAACGAAATGAGCCTAAAGTGTCCAACTACTGGTTCAAGCCACAGTCGTACGATGGGACAGAGAACAGAAGACAACAGAGAGAGATGGGACAACAGAATGGGAAGCTTATCACTTATTTCTCAACCATAGCCACACAAAATGAGTGGGATGATCGCACAAAGGCTGCTGCCCTTGTCGCAGCTCTTTCAGGTCCAGCATTAGAGATCCTTGTAGATATGATGCTGCTGCCCCTTATCACGAGTATCTGCTGTAACTGATCGGTTTGGCTACCGTCAACAGGAGCAATGCCATTTAGTCATGCTCCTCACCTGTAATCAATTACCTACTGAAGACATTGCGACTTTCCACCATGCTCTTAAAACTCTTGCTCGGAAGGCCTGGCCCAAGGAGTCAAAACGTCGGCCAGCGGATGACATGCTTCGTCAACGGTTTATGGATAGTCTACTGAACCCCCGTGTGAGGGACCGCGTAATAAGAGCCCACCCTAATACCATGGATGAAGCACTGGTGATCGCTTTACACATGGAATCCATTGAGGCAGTCATTCCGTCAGATGAATCAGTGAGACGTGATGAACATTCATTTGCAGCGAATCCAACAACGAATGCTAAGAGTAACCGCTTTTCTGGACGCCTTGGGAATGTAGTGTGTTGGCGCAGCCTCCAGTCTGGTCATTTCGCCCGTTCATGCCCCTATCCTCCACCAACCAAGGCAACGCCCTCGTCGGCAAACTCCCTTCAGTTGGACTGAAGGGGTGCAGTCTAACTGATTCTACAGCCCAGTGTTCTTGAGTCATTGCTTACAGGGCTGCAGCTTGCTTCTGTCTCATACTGCAGGAAATGGTGAACCAGAAGCTGTGCCGTTTTGTTGTGGACACCGATGCCACGAGGACTATTATTGGATCTCATCTCATGACGGATGAACAAGTATCTCCAAAAGTGGAGAGTGCATGTTTACAGACAATCACTGGAGAAATTACACCAGTTATTGGTGACATTGTGTCGAATTTTGATTTAGGTGACGGACGATCTCGACAGCATTCAACTATGGTAGCAGCGATCCATGAGGACTGCATACTTGGCTTGGACGTTCTACGAGATCACAAGTGTGTGGTTGATGTGGCGAAAGACATTGTGTTTGTGGATGGTCGGAAAGTGGAAGGAAAATATTTAGTGTTTGGAAAGTGACAAGGAAAATATTTACTCAGTAGAGGAAGTCGAAATTGCAGAAGAACTAAAGAGTCTGCAAGATCTAACGCCAATGGACGGTTGTGAAGACGGCTTGGATTTACCAGATGCGATTGCCAGGCCAACGCCTGTCTTTAATGTTCCTCCACATCTTCATTCACTAGCGGCGAAAATGCAGCATTCCCTTACTCCTGCGGAGTTCGAAGAGACGATGATCTTACTGACGTGTTTGCGAAGTCTGGGAAAGACCTGAGCCGCATAGCAGGGGTTGTCCACCGCATTGATGTTGGTGATCACCCACCCATTCGTGTGCCTCTCCGGCGTATCCCACCGCTGCCACCAAATGTTGGAAAATACGGCACTCCGGCGAGAACTGAACTTTTTAATTTTTTGACGATCACTCATCGAGTCCGTAATTACGGGAAACTATTTACATAACAACTGGAGAGTGCTCAACACCGAAAATATTGAAGCATTGAAGTCTATTGTGGAGACTCCACAACAATATATTATAAGCGTAATCGTATAGGTCCTTAATTGGAGTACCACATCGATTTTTCTGAAGATTCTACTTTCTGAGTGGAGTTTGTAAGGAAAAAACTACGCTAAAATAGATTTTTATCGAAATATTTAGTCATTTATTGTGCTGCTCTGGTAATTTTCTCACGGATGGGAATTTTATGGTATTAATGTCTCATTAGGAGGTATAATGCGTCAACGGATCATTTTTTTTATACGAAAACGTAATCAAAATCGTTAGAGCCGTTTTTGAGAAAAAAAGGTATTTGGTGTTTTGATCACTATGACAACTATAGTTAGTTTGGGGAGAATTTTGTATATATAAGAGCATGAACTAAATCCGCCCTAATCTAACTAGTTAGCACAGTCATCATATCACTACATGTTTTTTTTTCTTCTCAAAAACGGCTCCGAATATTTCGATTACATTTTGTCTATGGACAGCTCCAAATGACACGACAATACCAAAAAAATTCTGATCTGTGGGGAAATGACTAGAGCAGCACAATAAATTACCAAATGATTCGACGAAATTCGATTTCAGCGCAGTTTTTCCCTTATTAACTTCGCTCAGAAAGTAGCAGAATCGTCAGAAAAAAATTGAAGTAGTAGTCGAATCAAGTACTTATACGATGAGCATTTGATACGATACATAGTAGATTGTCCAAAAATTCTAGGATTTCAACCTCCATCGTTTCACCTTTAATTACCTGATTATTCGTCAACGTGATCCTTCTCAAAATATCGCGTAGACAGTTTCTAAAATCGTCTGTGAACTGGTTGCTCAATAATGGCCGTGGTACTAGTAGGAGCAGCACAATAAATTGCAGAACCATGAGCGCCTCTGGCTGTCATGTGGAATGTTGTTGTAAATAGAAAGAAAAAAAGATTTGATTAGTAGCTAGAATCAAGAAAATCGCTGAATGCACGTGAAGTCAAGGAATGTTGTGTGAGCGTCGCACCATATATTTTGGACAGGTTTGCTGCAGTGGAATTATAGGGGAAACGTGAAAGAAGTTGGCCAAAAAATACAAAATTTCTGAGGTTGCTCCTGATTGTCTAGCGTTAACAACTGAACTAATCTTATAGGTAGTCATTTTCCTTCCTACTCCGTGGGTTTGAGGAAAGTAAAAAGATGTACATACGAAATTCTGCTCCGAACTATTTTATTCCCAGTTTTAAATTTTCCTTTTCTTCGGCGATAATATAAATGGAGTTCGGCGCAGAAAAGGTTTCGAAAAATCGCTCGTCAACTTGAAGTCGCTCGTTTCGAGAACGAGTCATTTTTCTTTCTTTCGAATCAAAAGTCCTTGATAGCATTCTTTTAAAGAAATACGGCTCGTTGCAAATAAAGCAATTAGACAAATAGAAAGGATTACGTATCTAACGTCTTCATTTGATTATGATTAACTACACACGACAAGGAACGACAAGGAAGTGTGATGGAGTGAGGAAAATAATGTGTAAATCGAGATCTTAGATGATGTAGCTCATCATATTAAAACAGCTTCCCGTATGTACCCAACGAAAGGGCACATCTACCGACGAACGTTGCGAATGGTGTATTTTTTCGGAGTCTATTTAATCCTGAGCGAGCTGCGTATTGATATAATTTCGAACCAACAAGGCTTTTGTTTTTAATGGCATAAATTGAACGCAGTATCTTTCCATACGTCCTTACCGCTCCAAGTCTCGTGATGGAAGTTAGCTGCCGCGGTTTATCAACGGTTTTCTCTTTTAATGTCCTCAGCTCAAGAGGCAGTGTAATCAGTAAACAAAAATTCCTAGTGCATGCATTATGCAACATTTCTCATTCTCACGTACATACCCGGGTTATCTCTACCTTCTAAATCGTTATTCACTCATGTGAGACTCGTCGAACTAAATCATTTATTTAAAAAAATTGGCAGTGTTTGTGAATTTAATGAGTTGGCAGCGAATAGATAATTTAGAGGACTGCTAACGTCAATTTTTCGGGAAGGTTCCTGTGCACCGTTCAGTAATTATCCGGAAAACGCTTAGCGATAAATTCGCCTAACAAGCGACTGTAGCTCGAATTACGGAATTTCCTGGAATGTTACCAACAGCTCTACAACACTCAATAAACTACCATTGTGTAGGTAGAACGCTAGCGTCATCGTGTTGGGGTGTTTGTAGAAATAACTGCGCAAAAACCGCAGTGGCGAAATTCTCTTCGATTGAGCGCATTTCATCAGGGAAAACCCGCTGCAAATTATTACTCACGGTTTATTATTTTAATGCACAGAATGATTGCACACCTTAGCACTCTTACATCACCGAGGCTTATCCCATTCGATTCAGCATTATATTGTTAAACGATACAAAAGCTGACATGATTGCAATGGAACAAAAAAATTGACATTTTCTAGGCGACGCTAGGCAATTGGCGCTACGTGACGAGCCGAACTGATGGGTGGTTGGAGTGAGCATGGGAGACAGATAAAACTTTTGCTATATTGTTCCGCGGTTTCCTTCAAATATTTGAATTTCCTTACTATATTTACAGTAATTTCACTGATTACATTCTGCACGCAGTCCTACTCGTCTGAGGCCCGCACTATTCGACTCATCATCGAAAAATACCAGGGAAACGACAGCAAAAACGACGTAATTACAGTGAAGCTGCTAAACTTTTGTTAGTAAACCCCGTTTTATCTATGACAATCATGGGATAGCCGAGTAGGCGGGCTCAACTAGATACTAAATGAAATTTTTGTGCGGAAGAACGGATTTTACTTCGTGGGAAAATGACGAGAGCAGCACAACAAATGACCAAACATTTCGATAAAAATCTATTTTGGCGTAGTTTTTTTCCTTATAAACTCCGCTCAGAAAGTATTCGAATCTTTTAAAAAAACTGTGTGGTATTTTAATTAGGTACCTATACGATGAGTCTTTAATAACACACATAAGATATATGCGGACTACTACAGAAATTCCGGAATTTCAACCGCCGCTGTTTCACTTACTACCGTTTTCAAAAGTTTTTACCGGACAACTTTGGAAAAGTAATTATTATCCTTCTCAAAAAATCGTCTCTACAGCCTCATAAATTCTTTCTGTGACAATTGCTCATTAATGGTCAGAGCGTGAGAACGAGCAGCAAAATAAATTACGGAACTGTAAGTTCCGCCGCTTTCTGCCGCCATGACGTTACGTTTTGCCTAGTTCAAATGAATCGAGTGAAAAATAAATTGAATAAGTAGAAGAAGTTATGGAAACTATTGAATTTATGTAGAGCTAAGGAATGTTGTGTGATGCGCCGCACTTGTAGATCACGTTAAAGGCGAAATATGGCCTGGATGCTGGACCAACGAGATGCTGAGTAGCAGGGTGGTCTTCTCGAGTTGGGGGGGGCACTCTCTGTGGTGCCCACTAGGGGATGCCCACAGGGGGGGGGGTGCTCTCCCCTCTCCTCTGGTTACTGGTAGCTGATACCCTTCTCGAGCTGCTGGAGGAGGAGGGCTACAAGGTAATAGGATACGCGGATGACCTGGTAATCATACTCAGGGGTAAATTCGCGAGTGTAATCAGTGAATGCATGCAGCATGCACTGAATACCCTACAGACATGGTGCAATGGGCAAGGACTGTTTGTCAATCCAGACAAAACGAGCCTGATCCCATTCACCCGCCTTACCCTGCGGGAACTCAGGCTGGGTGGCAAGGTGGTGAAGATCCAGCATGAGATCAAGTACTTGGGAGTCTTTCTTGATGGAAAGCTCTCTTGGGCCACACACGTGAAGAAAGCCTGACAGCGGGCGTCGGTGGTGATGTGGGCAGCTCAAAGAATGGTGGAGAAGACATGGGGGCTGAGGCCTGGGATGATCCAGTGGCTGTACACTGCGGTTGTTAGGCCTGTAGTCACCTATGGAGCCCTGGTCTGGTGGACAAGGGTGGAAAAGAAAACAGTGCAGTTGCAGCTAAATAAACTGCAGTGTAGGGCGTGTCTGGCCATTACAGGCTGTATGACAACATGCCCTCCAGTTGCACTGGAGGTCTTGCTAGATTCAGCTCCACTCCACATACATGTTAAAAGGATGGCGTTCCTCCAGGCTGTGCGTATGTTGGAGTTGGGTCTGATCATGCGGGGGAGGAAGCGTTCCTGCCGCTTGATCCTTGACAAGGTGAAGGTGGGGGGGGGGGCCTAAACTGCATGTGGTGGACTCAATGCCCGCGAGGTTCAACTTCGCGCTACCCTTTCGGATACTCATTCATGGGTGATACAGGTGGGTAGGGGGAGCTCCCGCTTTCGAAGCTGGGGCCCTGGTATACTACACTGATGACTCGGTGCAGGGCGGCCTTGCAGGAGCAGGCATCTTTGGGCCGAGGATCAGAGCAGTGATCCCATTGGGGTCGCTGGCCACGGTGTTCCAGGCAGAGGTGGCTGCAGTGGCAGTCTGTGTGCAGCGGCTGCTGCAGAGGGGACTGAAGCGGCAGAGAATCCACATCATGGTGGACAGTCAGGCCACTCTCAAGGCCTTAGCCTCATACTGTCTCAAATCACAGCAGGTGTGGGAGTGTCTGACTGGACTGAAGGCCCTGGCAGAGGACAACAGTGTAACACTGTGTTGGGTGCCAGGGCATCAGGGTATAGAGGGAAATGAATGGGGTGATAGGTTGGCCAAGAAGGGATCAGAGCAGATACCTATTGGCCCTGAGCCCTTTGTTGGGACTACCAGGAGCCACCTACGTAGAGAGGTTGGCAAATGGGAGGACAGGTGCAGGGCTGCTCATTGGCAGGGGCTGCCCGGCCTTAGACAGTCAAAACTCTTCATCCGGCTCTCCAGAGAGAGGTCCAAGGAGGTACTTGCACTGGAGAGGAAGGATATGAGGATCATATGTGGCCTGTTCACAGGTCACTGTCCGCTGAGGTACCACCTTGCAAATATTGGCAAGTGCGAGGTACAGTTATGCAGGTTCTGCGAGGTAGGGCTAGAGACGGCAGAGCATGTGCTGTGCGTATGCGATGGACTCGCGGCATCGCGCCGTTCTGTGTTTGGGAGGCCCTTTCTTCAGCCCGAAGAGGTGGCAAATGCAGAACTTGCGGATATCCTCCGCTCTGCGGGGGTGGTGGGGGCGCATAGGTGACGTCACACCAAGTGAGACCAGTGCCATGGGGCCAGGGGGTGGTGCACGTTGGCCATGATCCGAGTATCATGGACGCCCTTAAAATGTGGCTGCAGTGAGGGTATTGCCTGCAACCACCGTTTCAAAAAAAAAAAAATGGCCTGGATGTTGGATGGACATTGTAGGTTTGTAATCCACTTGAAACGTACGTTATAACGTCACTTTACAAGGGTGTAAAAAAGTGTTGCTGACCGAAAACAGGAAGGAGTGACTTAAAATTACTTCATTAACATTTTGTGAACTAAACTTCGTTTCTCGTCTTTTCCCGACGAATTGAACGGTTTTTGAACATTGAAAAAAAGCGGGCCTCATAAAAGGAGGTGTTCAGTATGTAACTAGAGTTTCGTGTGCGCATCTGTTTACGTCAATTCGTGGAGTTTTTGTTTGTAGGCGTGAAACCGTTCGAGAAAACCGTCTGTGTGTGTCTGTGAACGCTATTGAAAGAGCCTAATCAAATCGACTCAAATGAGATGTTTAGATTGCAGATTAGCATCGGACAAAAAAATAAGGACACGACTACATTAGGTCTAAAACTCACCATAGCGATCAAAACACCGACTTTTTTTTTCAAAAGACCATCGATACCAACTTGATTACATTTTCTGCGTGAACAAATCCAAATAATTCGAGCACAATATATATATGCAACTTTCATTCGTGAGAAAATCATAAATATATCAATAATCGAACATGTAAATGAAAAACTGTTTTAGCGCAGTTAATTCAAGACGAATCCTCCACGTGTGATGCTAAGTGATGCAATAAGCTACCTCTACGGTGGACGTTAGTAATGTTCACTAGATGATTATGGGCACCTCAGAAATTCCAGAATTGACCAACTCGTTTCCCTTATATTTGAGAAATAGTTACCCGTTTGGCAGATCTTAATAAATTGTATTAGTAGAGAAAGCCACGAAAAGCGCAGGATGTACCCAGATCTTTTTCTTCTCCAAATCTGCTTCAACGATAACATTAAATGCGCAGCTCCAGATGGCGTATTGTTAATATACAATTTTCGCGTGTTGAGGGAAAAATGACTCGTTTTTTAAATGAGCGACGTTTCATTTCACTTTAATGGAAAAAGTTTGATAGCGTTTTTTCGAAACATTTCTAGCTCCAATCTCCGTTAATCGGCACTCCCTGAAGAACCACGAATTACATGGTTTTTGATAGCTGAAGAATCGGAAAATTAAAAATGAGAAACACCTAAAAATACTGGAACGACAAAATCAGAGCTCGAGCAAAATCAATTTAAAACTAACGACAGTTATGATGATCAAAACACCAACTTTTGGCTTATTACTCATTCTGAATGATACAACTATGTTTTCGGTCCAGAAAGGTAAGGTAGGACTTTACGTTTCAAGGCACGAGGATCCCAAATCTGCAATGTTCGTCCGTCATCCAGACCATATTAGGCCTTTAACGTGTTCTAGTAAATCCGTTCTTCGTTGTGCCCGCCTGCTCGTCCACTCGATCCGACGGTACCCGAGGTTGAGGGTACATACGATTTAAACAATTATCTAAAAACGAAATTTTGGCAGTTTCATCGCAATTAGTCGTGTTTTTTCCTAAACATTTTCGGATGATGAGTAAACAGGACGGCTCTAAGGGGTTTAGGACTTCGTCGACATGGAAAGTAGTGCAATCATAGTTAATATAGCCAGGCAGCGGTGCGTCATCCGTAAGTACCAAGCCCCCACACAGTGTTATAAATGCCAGCGTTATGGCCACCTGGCAGTAGACTGCACGAGAACTGTGGTGTTTTCCTGGTGCTGAGCAAGAAGTGCAAGCGCGAGGCTCTCCTCAAATGTGCTAATTGCGTCGAACGCAAAAAAAAAAAAAAAACTACAACAGGTCTCGCACTCTAGAAGAGATGCACGCTGTACAACTCGTCAGCGAGCGATTGCCCTCCAGGAGTCAAGAGTGGATTATGAATAGGTTAAGAACAGTTCGAATCCTTCAGCACAACACAAATAAGAGTTCCCCGGTTATGGCTGAGTTGCTGCAAAATGCACTCAAGAAACGCTGCAGTGTTCTCGCCATACAGGAACCATACATAGGATCCAAAACTCTTGGTCTGGGATCGCAGGCACGAGTGGTGGCTGGAGCAAGAACGGGAGCCAAGGCAGCAGTGGCCTGCATTGACCCGTCCATCGACATGCTTGCACTCACCCACCTGAACCGCCAGCACTTGGCCACTGTGCTCATCTGAGCTGGCGGCTTTGAGCTGGTTGTTATATCATTTTACAGGCAATTTTGCGCACCAATTGCCAACAGCCTTCAACCACTCGAGCGGGCGCTATCAGGACGACCCTGCACAGTCTGTGCTGATGCAAACGCCAGATCACCATTGTGGGGATCCCCAACCCTGGATGGCATGGGCAAGGTTTATATAGAGTTGCTCACCAAGTACAACTTGGTTGTTGCCAAAGACCACATGACTGAGGCAACCCCACATGTCCACATGTCTCACAACCTGCAACTCAAATTGCAGGGTTGGCGAGTCGTACCAGATGCAACGCAGAGCGATGACATAGTTAATGACTTGCCATCGCAGATGACGTCCTCTGCAAAGACACGCGTGAAAAGCGATTCCGCACAACAAATGCTGACTGGCCACAATTGTGTGGGGTACTGGAAGGTGAACTACATGCTGCAGACACCAACCTAATAGAGTGAGCTGCCACACCTGAAGAGGTGGACAGCAAAGTGGACATATTTACCACAGTACTGCCTCTGCTGGGCTCTCTGTACTTGGGCAACAGAAGCACAGGGCGATCAAAGTCCCATGGTGGTCTGAGGAACTTAATCCCCTCGAGCAAAGTGTAAATAGAGCCAGAAGGATGTACCAACACACTCGTGACCCTGATGCCAGAGCCACATCCCATTGTGGACAACAGGCGACCTCGGCAGTGCTCTTGCGATCTTAAATCCCAACAAATCTCCTAGACCGGGTAGAATAGTAAGCAATATGCTAAGGAAGGCTGAGCGGACAATCTCCAGCAGCCTCCTTAAAATATTTAATGACTGTCTACAGGTCGGACAGTTCTCCACTCAGTGGAAGTCTGCGCGTGCTGTCACTCTTCAAAAGAGAGGCGACTGCAATCAGTGAAACTCGCGATCATGGAGAGCGCTCAGCCTTCTTTCCATATTAGGCAAAACATTAGAAATCTTGATGTAGGCAGTCCCTCGATGGAGTCTTTGGCTGCAACCTCAAAGATAGGCAATACGGGTGTACCAAAGGAAGGTCCATGCAGGATGTCATTGTAGAAATTCGGCGTGTTTCCCTAGTGTCACTGACTAAGTACGTCGTAGCAGATCTGATTGACATCAGGGGAGCGTTTGACAAACTTTGGTGGCCAGCGCTCCTTAATGAGATAAAAAGTAGGGGAATCCCCCACAACCAGTACTCGCTCGTCAGACAGAGCTGCTACGATCGAATGCAGGCATGACACTATTCTCATGTATAAGGGCTTCTATCTAGACGTGATAGGCTACTGCCCCATTGTCTGGGGTAGCAAACTAACAGCCAATCAAAAGAGAGTATTGGCCCAATCCCAGGGTTGGTTTGCAAGGCTCGCGAAGAAGGTGATGGCTAAGAGACATGGCCACAGTTGATCTGTCCTTTTGAAACTTGCCACCCAAGTAAATAGATACATCAGGTGGGAAACCAGATTAAGAACTCCTCCCAGACGGTACGAGATTCCTCAGGTGGTCATCAGCACACATGGGCAACAGCTCTCTCCCGGGAGACTGGCTAACGACCAAATACCTGCCGTACCTCGCAGGTCTGAGTTCGGTGGATGCTACAGAGGCTGGCCTCTTGCATATTAGCGAAACCGCAACTTCCAAGACTGATATAAACCCTCGTCGAGGGTTTAGGAACAGTCATCGAATAAGGAAACAGGCCTGCCACACTTGCCACTCCAAACACCCGTTAGTTCGACGCTAATATAAACATTTCTTCTTTTGGGAGAGCCCTTCGATGTTTTTTAGCGTATTTTAATTTTTTTAAATATATATATCTCTGGTGCCAAGCATCGTACAGCAATCAGCAACGTTGCACAACTTTCCGCAACCCCTGTTAATTCGATGTTATGTACACCGGTCGTGTATCTTCACCTAACGCATTTCTACAAAAACATCCATAGATAACAAAATGTAGGTCCCAGTGAGCTGAAAGTATACCATAAATGTCATCAAAATATACAATTTTCGTGTTCTGCAAAACTCATTTTCCGATGTATGTTTGATTTAATTTGCGCGTGTATAACGCTCAAACATTATCGGTCATTCGTATTTCTACTTCCAAAAATAAGAGCGAAATCGGCGAGTTAATTCGTTTTTTTTGCTCCCCTGTCACACAACAGAAGTTATCGCCCTCTCAAATATCGGTAGTCGAAAATAAAATGCGAGACCAACGATTGTCGTCAAGATGGCTTTCCGGCAACAATTACCTCTCGTAATGCCCGCGTTGACAACAGACGGTCGATATGACTATGGGTCGGCATAAGGTGGATCGTTGAACCGACAACTTATTGAATACGAATTCTTGAGTACGTAACGGAAGCTCCATTATCGCTCAACTGTTAATTGCTCTCCGTATCGGCCGTGAAACGAGGTTTATTTATACGTAAGAATTGTAAATATCGAAATAATCTCGTCAAATATCGTTACGATAACAGTTGGGTGTTTGAGGAGAGGAAGTTCACTCAACTTTTTTATATGAGTGAGGCACGTAATCGAACTGCTTGCTTGAGAGGACGACTAAATTTCTTCTTCGTCATTTTCACCGTACCGTTGTCAGTCGTATATAGTCGTTCCACATGTGAATGCCCAAGGTCTCGAGTGGCTCCTTGGGGAAAGAGAGGGAGCAGAACTACATGTTTCCACTCTGTAGTTCTCATTGACAATTAAAACAATATTTCACCTCCCCCATCACTCCATCTTGTTCATCTTGCCAGCTGCTACAATCCTCAATTCAAACGGGAAAGCATGAAAAAAATATCTGGTGTAACGCAGTGTATTCTTCGGCCCTTCTAAAAATATGAGTTTCCAAAAGATCTTTACTTTTTGAGAAATGTCAAGTCGGAAAAACTTAGTTTGGGCTCATGGTCGGCGTGTGCGAGTAGTCGAGTTTGCGGCAGTATGGATAAATGGATTTGATCTAGCTACCTTCCATTGCCTAAGAAGTAAGAAAAAGTTATGTAATCGTCCGACAACATTTTTTTAGTATTTTCTAGTCTTCACGTTCTAAGGGCTAAAAAACACTATTCGAAAAAATGTTCTGTGTGACTGTAAAGGAGAAAGAGAGAAAAGAACTGAAACGAAGAATCAAATTTCATTTTTAACCTCCTGATCACCACGGTATGAGAAAAATCTGTATCTGATTCAGTTCAGTTCGCTCGGGCTTGATTCTACGAGTAGATACCCAAATTAACCTTCCACACCAGTTGCAAATAGCCTGCGGATTTAATTTTGGTGAATTAAAACCTACATAGTATACATTGTGGCCAAACGAAAAACAATCTGATTAGACCGCACTCTGTCAATTCTACTGATTGGGATTAAATAAAACTTTCTAACACGCCGCTTAAGCACAGAGTGGGACCTGTGGAGTCCTAGCCACCTCGTACCTTATATATTTTGCACGAATTCGTTAATATTTCGTTCTATTCATAGTCATTTAGAGGTGTTTATACTGCCTTTGCACAGAGCATCTTTGAATAACGTCGTAAGATAATTAGGAGCGATAATAGAAATTCTGGAATTTTGACCATCACACCTTTTGACATCTCACTTTTTACCCAGTAGTTCTAAACTAGTCAAAGCGCGATCCTTGTCAAAAAATCATATTGACAGTCTCATGTACCGCCTGTGTGCTGATTGCTCGATATTGGTTGTGCTATAAGTAGTAGCATCTCAATCAATTCTATAACTTTAAGCGCCACGTAAAACGTATATTATTTATTTCAAATGAACTGAGTGAAAAGTAAATTGGGTTAGTAACTAAATCCATGAAACTCTCTGAATGTGGGATTGTGGAGTGGTGCGATAAGATATGTTTTCTCTAACACGGCTCTTGAGATTTAAATTGAACTGGTAGACGCTATAACTAGGCAGTATGCATTGCTTACCATAAACGAACCACTGGTTACCCGTCAGGCGGACATTAGTTACGTGATAATGTCATACCAACAAATCAGCAACGTCCCCCTGCCGTCCAGGCCATATTTTGTCTTTAACTTGGTCTAAAAAATCCGTTCTTTCACATAAAAATTCCATTTAGGATTTAGTAATACGGTCGGGCAAAACCAGCGGGTTTAAAACAAATTAATCGAAATTTTGGCAGTTTTATTGCAATCACGCCCTAGGTATTTTTCAATGTTGAGTCGTATATGACGGGTTGCAGAGGTGTATCTATATGAATGCGTCTAGATGGAAAACACTAAAACCGTAGTAAATATAGTGAGTTCTGTTACTTAAAGCAAATCGCGGGAAAATGTTGGGAAAGTTATCGTTTCTCTCCGGCCAGCGTTCATTTCTCGCACAGCCTCACTCACTCAAACCACCTGCCTCGTCGTGACAAACTGCCTGGCGTCGCCCAGAAAATATCAATTTTCGTTGTTCCCTTGTAGTCAGGTAATATTTTGGATCGTTTGGCTTTGGAGGTGTGGGACTGGGTCAAGCTGGACAACCAGGATAGCCGAGCTATATTCTTAATATTTTTCAACAGGTGTTGATTGAATAGAATAGGTACCAATTAGGCTGTTCGAGAGAATAATAAACCACTGTTTTTCAACTTAAATCGAAGACGGTTTCGGCCCAAATCACAGGATAGAGTAACTAACTGGTAACTATATTTTGTTCTCCGTACGCCCGTCGAACGAGGACAATATCTGTACATAGAAGGTGTGGCATCGAATCCAGATACGTCACCCCACATATTTGGACAGTTGCAACACACATTCGCCACTCCCACGTATACTCCTGATAATAGTCATATCGACAGTGTTCTCGATTGTCACTAATAAAGTAGGAAATAAAATAAATATTCGGACGCGATAAGTTATAATTCGCAATTCATTGAGTACCACTTACTCGCTTCTCTATTATGTATCTCAATAATTTGACAGATAACTCAAACGCAAGTCGGTACACTCGTGATTTAATGAATACGCGGCAGATAGCAACGAGCGAGTGGTTCTAAAAATAAGGTGACTGTGGAAGAAGTAAAACACATTTCTAACGGCTCATCGGCTATTTGCGCACGCGATTGTTGAACGTTGAAGATTTTTCGTAATTTATTTTCCCCGTATTTGTTGATGAGTGTACTAAAAGATTAGCATCGTACGATTTTTGAGATAGCGATAAACAGACCCTCCTCGCTTTCGTAGTTACGAGATAACATTCGAGCCGATCTTCAAGCCCACCGTTCCTCCGCCACTTAACCTTCTTTATTTTGAGTAGGGAGGAACGCTATGTATTTGGCTAGAAAAAAAGTTTAATTTTCTTCGCATTTTTACGTCTGAAGAGGTTCTCAGTCCGGAAAACATCATTGGAGACAATGACCAGTGGCCGTGTCTGAGAAGGCATTCAGAGAAAACGGTTGAACCAATATTGAGCAACCAGATCACTATGAGACGCCAAAATACATTTATGGAAAAGATCACGCCTAAACTAATCATTGTTATCACATTTGCTAGTTGAGATACCCAAAGGGTGTCAATACCTTTAAAAAAATTAACGTTTTCTTTAGACCTTAACGTTATGAGGCATACTGAATCTAAGTAACCAAATTTCATCGTGCCATCCGTGTATATGTACATCAATTTTCTATTTCTGTTTTTCGCCAAAAATGTGTTAAACACATTGAAATCTTTCACACGAACAACTTAATACTAAATCTTACACTATACTAAACCCCCTCAAGACATTACATCATAAATTAAAATAACCTACTGACGGATTTACTACCTGGCGAGGTCCTTCAAGTAGCAGAATTTACCTCGCTATATTTATTGTGATTTCAATGTTTTCCTCTATCTACACCTCTGAGACCCACCCTACTTGACTCAGCATCAAACAATACTTACTACTTATTTCGTTTTCGGCCAATTTTTAATCATTTTTTGCTGGTAAGGACCACGGGTTTCGTCAGAATCGGAATCCCAAAAGGCGTTCTCTTAAAAAATTGATAGTCCAATAATTTACTGACAATGGTAGTTTAATAACTGTCATGAAATAATTATGGGCACCAAAACTGAATCAAAAAGGGCCAGTCTCATAGGCTTCGTATAGATGTGAAGCACTGAAATGGCAGTAAATGTAGCGAGGCACATTCTCCTAGTTGAAGGAACGCATGGGGGCGGGAGGGAATGTGGTGAAAGTTATCGTTCCTTCCTGGTCTGCGCTCATTTCCAGCGCTACCTCACGGCACGTCGTGCCAATTGTTTACAAGCCCCTAGAAAAAGCCTGAGTCGAAAAGAACGGGTCTCGCGAGGTGTATCACTGCGTCTAGAAGAAAAACAGTAAAATCACAGTAAACGTAGTGAGGAGAGTTCTACTTCTTGTAGATGTAGCTAAAGTTATCGTTTCTTCCCAGCCCCCATACTCACCACAACCACCCGTCAGTTAAACTCGTCGCATCGTGCCAGTTGCCCAGTGTCGCCAAGAAAACGTCAATTTTCGTGGTGCCATTGAAGTTAAGTCGCGTTTCGTATAGTTTGGTAGTATTTTTTCGACGTTGAATCGAATGAAATGGGTAGTATGGTTGTTCGATACTTCGTCTAACTGAATAATCAGGAATTGATGGTCGTGTCCCGGACTATTGGTATAGCCATGTTACATTCATAATATTTTGCGACGTTGAATAGGATAGGTCCCAATCATGCTGCGCAACAGAATAATAAACCTCTGTGCAATCATTTGCAGCGTTTCTGTACAAAAGATCGTGAATAAGTACATTTTTGACAAATATTGTAACAAAATTGTGATAAATACGCATTTGGTCTGCGATCTAATGTTTCCATCGTAAAAGTTCATTAGAAACAGAAAATGATAACTTATTCGTTATTTTTCAGATGTACGAGGAAGTGAAGGACTTGAGTTACCCCCAAGAGCAAAAGACGAGCCGGAGCAGTGTAATAACGTCGACAACTAGTTCAACGCGCCCTAACGTCATCACGATAGAAATTAGCACTGAACCTGCGAGTAACGTCAAAATGTCTTCGAACCCTCAGCTCAAAACTGAAACCTTCAATTCCTCGACGCCCTTTTCAATAGAAAACCTGATGAAATCAAACCCGCCGGAAGTCAAAACTGAAGACGTCTCCGTGTAATTTTCCTTTCGGACAATAATAAACAAAATGGAGGACATTTCTTCAAAACGAATGTTTCTACTAAAAATGTTGTAAGGCGCGCGTAGCAACCGCGCAAAATCCTCAGACTTTTTTTTGTAACTGTAAAACGCTTTTTATACCTTCTTTGTTGTAAATGGCCCTTGATGGTGTATATACTCGCATTGCCTAAAACATGTACATAGAACTGATGAGATGCGTGTTATGAAATTATAATAGGTGTGTTTATTCGTTGATAATATAATCGGAACCGATTGTGCAAATAAAAATATTTATGATTATTTGTGATCAAATTCTGACTATCCTATGAATGAGAGAGGTTATCACTTTTAAGGTGTCTGTGGCACACACACTTGAATATTATACAAACAAAGACGCATCTAAATTAGTGTATGGCAAAGAGATCAACAGGGGAGGGTATAACAGTACAGAATAGTTCAATATTACAGAAGAAACGAAGAGGAATACTAGGGAGATAGGTCTGAAATGGCCAAAAACGCTTGTAGTAAAAACTACTGATGGCTACTTGTAGGAGCCTTTGTTGGTCCTAAGCAGTGACTGATGGTCTTGGTTGGATGTCAAAACCACATAGGACCAATAGATGTACCAGATGCAGACTAGTACCGCCTTTAGTCGTGTGAGCAGCTGACAAGGAGATGTACGATTAAAGGAGGATTCCTTGTCTGTCACACTCCACTATCCCACCAAGCTGAAACACTGACGTCATTTCCCATTACAAGACATGGAGTAATTTTTGCAGGTTTGTTTGTTTTTAGAGCAATTGTTCCTGATCCACCCCCGTTAAACCTTGTTATCCGTATCACCAACGAAACATTTTCAACAATCAATCACGCCATTTCTAAACAGAACCTCGGGTTACATGGGTCCAAAGGGAATTGAGGTTACTTATTAGACTTGCCAGGGAGCGAACTATAAAGGTCCTCAGTCTGGAGAGAGAGAGAGAATGTATATGGATGGTATGTGGAAAGACTGGTAAGGCAGTGGCACAGGTCTGCCGATTATGCATGGTGGAGTTGAGGTCAGGGGAGCCTGTACTTGAGCATTTCCGCCTTGTCTCCTCTGTAGTCCTTATTCTATTAAAGTGACGAAAATAGTAAAATCTAGGACACGCAATACAATCCAGTGAAACAGGTTTAGAAGCTCTAACTGACTAATGACCCAACTGCTGTAGTTTAATTTTGCCCCGAAATTTGCGATAAGATAGAGAGCAGTTACTAGTTTTTCACAAGAGCGATGAACACTTGCCCTACTTCTACAGTAGAAGTCCTTTTGAATGCCCCTCACAAACACATTCAAAGGGAGCTTTCACAGACAATTATTATTTCTTCCATGGCTAAGGGCCTCCTAGGAACTGTGAAACGGTTCAAAACAGAAGAAACAGCAGTCCTTGCTACTGACGTTATGCCAGTGCACAGAATTTTCAGCTGTCACTCGGCATCTGCGTACATTCACTGGAATAGTGGAAGAGGGCCATTCCCTACTGAGGTGCTGATACACTGATGGTTGTGATGGGGGAGCAAGGCTGCCCTTGGCTTTTCAGGAGCTAACTTCAGCCTTGCCAAGCAGCTGGGAGAGCACACCATGATATATCAAGTAGAAATTCGAGCCATAAATATCTGTGCACAAGAGATCTTGGTGAAAGGACTAAAATCTAAGCGACTGTAAACATTGTCGGATGGCCAGGCTGCCGTAAAGGCCACCTCAGCTTACACCTTCAGATCCAGGCTGACATGGTAAAGTCTTTAGCTAAACGAATCAGTGCCCGTAATAGAATTCCTTATTTGGATACTGGCTCCGAGGCTGCTGTGGATACCGAGGCAAGAGGGTGATGAAAAGGCAGACTGCCTGGCAAAAAGGGGCACAGAATCCCTACGCATCCCCTAAATCAACTGGTAACCTGGTGGGCCCATTGGCATGCCCAGCCCCGTTTAATACAGGGGGAAAGGTTCATGCTTACACTCAGTGACTGGGAGCTAAGAATCCTTACTAACTTCTTCACTGAGCTCGGCCTGCTTACATACAACCTCAATAAGGGGGGCAAATCCCGGCCAATTTAAAGTAGATTTTGGGCCACGGAGGACAAAACACTAGAGCACATACTATGCAAGAGCCTCGTCTTAGCAGCTAGGCACTTTAAATACGTTTCTCAGTGTTTCATCAAACTCCAACCCAAAGCAGAGTCTGCAGCGAAGACATACTCAGCTTCATAAAAGGGGTAGTGTGTATGACTTCTTTTAATTGGTAAGGGACATCGTCAAATAGACCCGCGTGGCAAAGGGGGTTAGTCCCGTGTCCCGGGGTCCAGGGTAAAAAAATATTTAAAAAGAGCAGTTTTGACTATACTTCATGATGTATACAATTAGAAATTTAGATACACGCATACATAACACACAGACTATACAAAGTAGAGGTTCCGCATTCTAAATGAACTATCTGCCGATCGTACGCAATACCTGGTTCTCCAAGGAAACATATAAAACTGAGCGGGAGAACAAATATTTTATTATAACCAAAAATGTAAACCTGGAAAAACATTCTCCCTAGAAATCGAAATTAAAATCGAAATAAGATTGATCAAAAGTTTGAAGTCGAGCGTAACCATCTTCTCCTCCTGTAGCGTAACTCTTTCCGTCTGGGTGGAAAGCTAAACTGTTTATGGGGCCGAAATGCCCTTTGACACGAGCGAATTCTTCTTCAAAAACGAGATGGAAAAATCTCGAATCGAATTTTCCAATACGAGTGGACGTGGTGGTGACAATTGACGCCTCCTGACCACCTCCAAGTATAACCTGGGGAAACGAAGAATATTGTTACTCAACTCAAGACCAATTGTCATCACTTGCTACTTTTAAGAATTCTTAATTTTGGGATTGGGCACATACTTTCCTCGTGCCCACAATATAATTTTATAGGTAACATACTGGTCTAAAATTACTTTGATCTCATACCCCGAGATTCCTCAGAATATGAATCTTCGTCTTCGACCACAAGATACAATCACTGGCGTGCCAATAGAAGTGGGGTAGTACAATAGAACATGGTAGCCAATTTTCTGGGCTGCTGAGTCACAGTTAATACTTCAGACGTTCATTTGTGTGGATTGAGTATGTGCTGCCATCCTGTTGCAGAGAGGTAACTGCTCCAGACAATTGCGAGCTAATCCAAAAGAGCGCTCTAACACCGACCCTTGTCGATGGTCAAGCGCAAGTCCCGTGAAGAAGAAGAAAATGGAACCGAGAAGGTTAGTCCGTTGTTATCTGTCGTGTAATCCGAGTCACGTTGTAGTCGAGTCGGATTTGAAAGTTGAAAACAAAGCATTGTAAAGTCGTATGTTGAGTCCGTTGTATTGTCGTTTAAGTTGTTATAATAAATAAGTGTTCAGTCGAAACGTAAAGGGTGCGCGTAAACGTACTTTGGTCACCACAATCCCCACATTTGAGCTTTTTCAACTGTGTGAGGACTATTTTGCCCTTACACCCAATCCAAACACAAGAAGATAAACTTCACAATTACCAAAAACGAAAATTAAAAAAAGGTTCAACTTACATGATCCAGAATAGGGGAGATGGCAGCACTGTTGACAGGCCGCTCTGTTTGATAGGTTTTAAGGTGCGTCAAAGCTTCACTATCGAAGAGTTTGGCTGTGTGATCTGAGGACGCTGAGATGAACATCATACCGTCTTTTGACAATTGGAGGTCGTTGATGGTTGCATTTTGATGTCCAACAGTTTCATTCACTATAGTGCCAGTCTAAAATGTAATAATTATGTTACTTTTATTCAGCCAGAACGATTTTCAAGGTATACATTGTGACACAGGGTGGACACAGGCAATCCTCATACAAGTCGCTTGCTGCCTTGTGGAACGCTTCCTTGGTTTTAACAAATCGTTCTTTTTCACAGGTCATCAGGTGTCCTCGATCAGCACCAGCAAACTTGGTCTGCGCTAGTGAATTGTGGAGCTGGTCAGTCACAGACGGTCAAAGGCAGCAGAAGAGACGGCGAAACAATGCAACAGTCCAAACCAACAAAATAAAATAAAATTGAGAATGGCCGCCAAGGTGTTTGGAAAGTGTTACTTTTGCGATATTGCCACCTCCTCCACTTAGTGCTTTCTCCACTGCCCTCTTCGCGTATTTACTTTTCGACAACCTATGAATTCGAAGCGTTAAATGAGAGCGTGTGGCAAATGTGATGTTCTACAATGGTGCATGAATTTCAGTTTGATCCTTGACAAGTATCTATGTCGTGAAAACCCGTAAATGCCAACACAGGGGTGTTTTAACCTAATTATGCACGAATACAAGAAAAGAAAACTTGAAAAAGAGATCAATTCGTTAACAATAAATCACAAAAAGCTTACTCGTAAATCCCATTGGCTAATTTGTCCGTTATCATGTCCAGTAATCATCTTTTTGTCGCCAGGGCCCCACAGGGTGGCTGTGATTTTGCTAACGGCCAAATTGTGAAAAACGAAGTCTTTACCTGTGAATATGATAAATGAAAGGGATGAATACATTGTTTTCGATAACACAGCCGTTAAGAGTAAAATAACTCTGAATGGCCACAGGCTCCTTCTTGAGAAGCAAGTGAAGTACTTAGGAGTCAATCTAAGTGAATTGTGGCGTTTCAACCAACTCTTGTAATTCTTTAAAGCATTTGGAAGCATTGTATTCCCTCGCATGGTTTGCTACATTATGAGCAATTAGCAAGGCTACTTGGAATATGTGTTACCGCGACACAATCCTCCTGTACAAGGCCATTGACTTAGGCGTGCTTACCTACTGCTCTGAAATGTGGGGGTGCAAACCCAGTCAATTGAAGGACAGTACTGGCCTAGAGAGCTGCGCTCTCCACCAGGAGACCAGCTACATCACAATCTGCTGTACCTCCACAGGTTTGGGTTCCGTGGATGCTGAGCGAGTGCCCAGGCTCTTGCATGATAGCAAAGTAGCAACCTTCATGACTTTGGACTGGGGTAACTCTCTCTTGAGTGTTATAGAACAGTCATTTTGGTACGAAAAGACCTGCTCTAACAACGATAATCGGACCTAGTCAATGTTCATAGTAGAAGTAGTCCAAGGAAAGTAAGATTTCAATATGCAGACTTATTGCCTGGCCTATTGGTGCATCAAAAACTGGTGGAAAATGCCACCCGTACTGATTTGTCTTCACCCTTTTCATCGTTGAGCCAATACGGTGACGGTTTTCAGAATCACGACATTCAAATGCAGTGAATCAACTGAACCATTGATCTCTAAATTCTCCGCATCCCAATTCCCAATTCTTATCACTTTGTACTGTATTTCTGTGTTGGGTCAGTGCAATCGCTTGCCCACGCGATAAGTTCGTTATTGTTGAGCCTCTCCAGTCTACACTCAGCACGCAACTTCCGTGTGACTCAACCATTTCGTCTGCCTTCTGGAAATTTCTGGATAGCGTACCAATTAGCAGAGTTCGTTTTCCCTACTGTTAATTCCCACTATTATCTGCACTGGTCAGGTGACACCCACAATGAGTTCTTTTCTCCCGTTTTGTGTGTAATGAACTGAATTTAGTGTTAGAAATAATTTTTGTAGTTAATTTTGTTTTGTTTCCATTTATTTACTTGTGCAGTAAAGAGTCTTTTCTTTTAATTCTTACCTCATTATAAATTTACTTTTAAAAAAATCCATAGATGAATGGTCAACGTTGTGAGCACACCACTGCATGGGAGCCTCCTTCCCCCTTCTCTCTTTGGCCCTGAAGGATCAAGTCAATCAAAAAACAAACGAAGGACTTACCGGATAAACCTACACGGCGATCTATGACGTTTAATTCACACTTCTGTTTTCTCTGTGTATCAGTAGAGAATGCAATCAAATCACCCGCAAAATTGTACCCGCAAGAACGAACAGTTGAGGTAACATCCAAGGAATCAATTTCTTCGCCTGAAATATGAAAGAAATTAATTAAAAGGGCGATTGAACAATAATAAGCCTTTTTGTACACGCACAATAGTATACGCTCAAAGTGAGTCCTTTTTAACCAGCCCTAGGCAGTGAGGGGATTTGAGTGGTTTTCAAGAAAACTTTTTGTTTTGATTTGTATAGCTTTGGATCAGATCAAAACTTCAGTAGATATGCATGCTAAAAACCTGATTAGAGCTAATTTGGTTTAGCCGATCTCTCTCAGTAGTATTAAGTTGATTGTCAATACTGTCATGAGTTGTGGTGTTGTATATTTGAGACGTATAGGGTGCACATTATTGCAATGGAAGGGGTACGATGGACACAGCGTTTAAAAATTTGTTTTTCTAATTCTTTTTGTAGATTTAAAATAAACCCCATTTCACCTACGCGTCAAACTCCTTCATTCAGTGCTGACAAACACTTGTGCGCACTTTCTTTCCAATGTTCAGAGTGAAAGCGACAGGGGCTCCTACCACCAAAATAAGTAAATGTAAGAAATGGCACGGGCACCAAGACTACACGATATCAGCTCTAGTTATAGAAGGACGTGAACATAGAAACCTTGCTCACACCCACTCAACACATCTCTCCTAGCACTTCTCTTTCATTTGAGTGAAGTTTGTCTAAAATAATCCGCCGACACTACCGAACTCCGCCAGTTTTCACAGTGAAAAAGCTGGTAAGATAAATTGAAGGAAAAATACAAAATCTATCAACTGATTTTTCAGAGTTGCTCAAGATTAAAGGACAGAAGCGCTATTTATTGGTAAAAGCAAAGAATATGGACCGCTCCCTCTGATTCTATGATTCTTCTGAGGCTATGACCAAGTAAGTGTTTCACGTCATATTCCATTACATTTCGCCATTTTCAGGACCTAAGTGTTAATGAGTGTCAATCTCTCATCATCCGACAACACATACAAACATTGGCCTTTGTTGACGCCACATGACGAATCAAACTGCGACCCCTACTAAATGGCACTCTGGGAATGTTGTAAATCAAACGTGCAACGCAGATGTGCAGAATATTGTCATGTTGCGACATCTGGTTCTGTCGAGATAATGAACGTCCGGTAAACACAATTTTTACACTACAACGTAAGAATATAGTTTCAATTCGATCTTACCGTTCGAGACATCCCATAACTTGAGTGTATTGTCGGCTGCTCCGGTCACCATGGTAGTCGTCTCCCAATCGACGTCCATGCACCATACAGCACCAGCGTGCCCTTTGTACGTCCCGAGACGCTCTCCATTCAACGAATACCAGACGTTCGGAGTCACATCTTTTGAGCACGTAAATAATAAATCGCCCTCTCGGTTGTATTTAAGTTGAGTGATAGGACGTTCATGTCCTTGCAACATAAGTGGCTTCTGCAATATGCGCAACAAAGCATGCCAATTACTTTTCAATTTAATCACAAGAACAATTGAACGAATGAGTAAGGAGAAACGCGAACTTAGTGCGAGGGAAATGTCGCACAGTACTCACCATAGTGAAAATCTGTTAGTAAAAATAAGTGCATAAATAACACGCCACGAACACACGCACCGCAAAAGAATAACCTGTACAAGGGTGGTCGGGTTTCTCCTTGACAGGGAGCGGAAGAAATCATTAAATAAGGATACAAGCGCAATAGCCCCGCCGAGCATCAAAGCAAGGATACATTTAACAATACAGACAAGCAAACCCCGCTACCGAATTTTGTCCAATTTTAATTAAACAGTTTCTTTTTACCTGTGTTTGTCTATTAAAACAGGGCATCCAATCAAAAATTGAAACTTACCATTCACATACCTCAAAAGAAGTACTCAATTTGAGAAGATCTCCCCACGCGAGTTGAAATTTCACGTTCAGATCCGATCACGGCTCCTGCGACACGTTCTTTAATTAAGGAACTCGCGTGAAGCTAGTAGTTCCGCTCCGGTTCGGAGTATCAGTTCAGCAGGTCCATACGTTTTTTATGGAACTGACCAAAGGAACGAACTCTAATTAACCGAGAGAACAGCTACGAACCTCCCTATAATCATAAAGATTTGTCTAACAAATTATACCTATAGTTTTAATAAATTAAACGTGAATCAAAAACAATATTTTTGAGTGACGTCACATGCAAGGAATGAAGTAAAATATTGCAGCAAGGGCAAGGATTTTAGCCGGGAAATGCATACCCACTGTTGAGAATTAATTTAAAACGTGGGGTACGTGGGAAGTCGCCAGAAAAAATAGAAGGGGGAATATTGTGAAATTAGATCATAAGTACAACAAACTCACATAAATCGATGGAGGGAACCTATTAAAAAACGTTACATTTACTACAATGTTTTGTAAGAATTAATGGAAAGCCGTCTTCTTAATCCCCCAATGTTGAGCGAAATTTGTGTTACATTGGGTAAAAATCTTTGGAAACTAAAAATATACTGGAAATGGAGAACAATTTGTACAACCTGAGAAGAATCACGGCGAAACAACTAAAACATGTTCCAAAATAGCATGAAAATTGTAAATGAATTTACTTAAAATTTATTGTGTAAAACATGTTAGAGGTTGTAGGAAAGTTGATTAAGAAAATATTTTACACTACGCATAAATTTTTGTGTAAACATATTGTGAAGTTACTTAGTAGGTATTGGGCAATGCAGTTAAAAGCTGTTGAGCAGATGAATAAATCACTCAAAAATTGCGTATAAAACGGTGAAATTCTGTTAACATCAGAGGAAATGTGTTGAAATTGTACCATAGACTTGGGAAGTGAGGAAAGTTATGTGATCCATCACTCTAGCCACTTTTTACCACAAAAATTGACTAATTCCAATCTGACAGTAGGTGTCTTTCGCCCGCCAGCATTCGCAATTTGAAACACAATTCTCAAGATGTATTCCCCAACACGTTAAAACATACTTTTCGATTGTTATTTGTTTTTAATCGTACAGAGAATAGCACCAACAGTGTTGATTGAAATAACAGAACAATCAAGCCTTAACTTTAAGATAACAAGTTATTTTGCTTATCAACTGTGTTAGTGTAACGTCAGGATTAGTGTCAGAACGTGTTCTGACTGGATGGTACTTGATCTGATCTGAGAAGTTTAATATACTCCGGGTCTCCAGTAATACTCTTCTGCTTTTAGTGAATAGTTCTGTAATGGTGTTGTCAGGGTGAAGAAAAGCGGCCACACTAACTCAGTATTTCTATATGGTGTACTCAGCAAAGGGCAGACAACTATACGATATGAATACAACTACAATGCCACCTTCATGGTCTACTAACTCAAAACGTCATCCTCTTGGAGTATTAGTAGATCATCAGCATTCGCAACGATGGAGGTAGGGCCTGTCTCTTTACACAACTGTGGCAGTGGATTTGGATACTTATAATTATGAATTAATACTTATTTGGATACTCTGCATTATGGAGAAATTATCTAGGTTGACTGCGCTGGTGAAGTCTGCCAATGATAAAGTGGCAGTTGCCATAACTGCCTTGGACATTGTTGATATGCCTAGATGAAGTTTTCTCATTTGACTAGTCAATGAGAAAATGGTGGTAAATTGAAGAAAGAGTATGGGCGAGATAAGTTTTAGGAGAACATCAATGGAGCAAATAAATCAATTTCAAATATATATTCAAAAATAACGTTAAATGAGCGGACTGTTGTGAAAAAATGGTCAATAAAGATGAGAAGCATTTGAACTTGGTATTTTCCGGTTATAGAACACACACAAGATTGTAGCACAAATAATCGCTGTGTGCACCTGTATAAGACACTAACCCAAATGTACATTAAATACAGAATAAAAGATACAAACGTCAAGTTGGAGTATGTACAATTCACGTTTGGAGTTCAACACTTTTACACTCGACATTCCTCGTGGTAAGCCTCGAGTGTCCGCATGTCCCTCCAGGTGGGGGGCAATGCCCCATGAAGGTGGTTTCCACAGCGCTTGCAAGGTTCACTGAACAACGTTATGTAGCTATGGATCCACGTCTGTAACAGAACAACGATGTGAGTGGATCAGGGCAATAGTACACAACAGACGGTGTGGACATAGGCAGGATTGTTTGTTTGTTTAAACAAATACAACAACGATGATGCTCTTTGTCTTGTGAGGGGAGCCCTGCGCAGGTACACTTCACATTCTCTGCTGACTCCAATCCCACCTCACAGAATCTGCAGCTCCTGTGAACAGCCCCCAACACCATCTGTAAGAGACTTAAGACCTCTCTAGAGGGTCTCTCTTAAGGCACAAAGCACAAGTATTTTCAGGACAATCCAACATTTAGTGCGAGCACATGCAAGCAGTAGTTTGACAACCACCACCCTTCTCCTACACTGAAGGCTCTCAGACAAACCGCGGAAGATCTCAAGCGACTCCAATTAGGTTTGGAGAATTAATTTCACACGTAGAAAAGAAAGTGCGTCGAAAAACAATAACAACATTTGTACAAACTTACCATGAAGGAACGAACGGACAGTTCAGGCATTGCGGGCGAAGAAAAATGGAGCATAGCAGCGTGAGAGTGCTCAGTGATTTTTCTAAACACTTTGTGTCGTGATTCTGTCCACAAATCCAAAGTTTCCCCGTGCCCTTTGACGACTACCCACTCAATCATCAGCCCCTTGAAGGCGATAACAGCTTGTAGAACTTTTCCAAGGGTAATCTGCAGCAAGGAATAATGCAATACAGAATAAGACAGACACTACTGGTTTACTGTGCTAACATGCAGTCATCAATTTTTATTAAGAATAGAACAACATTGAAAACGCCGCTTTTGAGGCTCTGCCTCTTAACCCTATAGGGGGGTCGAATCGCCTGGACCCCCAAATACGTGATACTTAAAGCGAGTGGCTAAAATTCGAAAACATGGAGCATGCTTTATTCTCCCCACTGTCTGATTGCTGATTTTTTTATGCTCACCTGAAAGGGCTTGTGACTAATGAAACGTTCCAATGAAATGTTACGCTTTCAGTCAGTTCGATGAAGACTAAATCACGTTCCATGCTAAAGCATTTATTACAGTTAGGTTACCAACAAATCTAGTGCAAAGCAGCACAAAACAGGTTCACATACTGTCAGCGATTTTGATCGTTCAACCAATCAATCCAATACGTTTTACGAAAACCTGGTAGAACCTATTATGCTCCATTTACATGATTGAGAGCTAACGGTTGGTTAAAATCAGATCGCTGATATTTAGCTTGCGGATCAATGTGGAAGGCCGCAATAAGATTATAAGCAAAAACGCTAGTTGCCACAATGACCCACAAAGGAACCTCCCATAAAAATTCTGGAAATCGAACTACTGCTGCCTTTTTCGCAGGTTTCCCGATAATTCTAGGGAGCAAATCTCACAGAGACAGGTGATGTAGACAATACCACGATCTACCAACATGTTGGTTACATAAGTAGGAGCAACTCAGTGGATTCCAGAACGTCAAGCAATAGATTAGCCTGACGGGTAGAGCAATAAAAATCGCTGATTGCTCCACGTTATCTTTCGTCATGAAGAAAATTAGAGATTCGTTCGCAACATCCATCCACGAAATGTGGAACCCACCAACATAATATGAAATCTACAGACACAAATTGTTCAAGTCTAAAGAAACTGTCCAATAAATTGAAATTTACTTGCAAAACCGCGTTGGTGATAAAAGGCCTTGAAACTGTGATGTTCATGTCAGGAAACTGACGGTCAATAGCCGATATGACCTGATCTACAGTCTGCATTGGAACGTTGTGACAACTAGTCGGGGCTCGTCTTCGCTTGTTCGATCCCGTCGCTATATAAGAACGTTTGAGCCCATTCTGACCGAGCAGTTGAGCCGCCAAACTGCTGTATTCGTGGATCTAGAATTAATGAGCAACGAGTTAGAAAAATAGGCTTGATAAAATTATAAAATGAAGACACCCCTTTTTCGTGCCCGTTCTGATCGTATTACCTATGAGGACAGAAAAATCAAAGAAAAAGGGAAAATTGCCTCGAGAACCAAGGTCGCCAAATAGTTCACCCATAGCCAGTGAGCACCTGAAAAGGAAAACAGGAAAAGAAGAGGAAAGGAAAAGAGGAAGAAGAAAGAGAAGAGGAAGAGTTAAAGGAATGAGGAAAACATGGTCGACTCACCCTACTTTTCCTGACCAGGTCCAAAAGGCGCCAATGCTGTACTAAAGCTACAGCTGAAGGAATGAAGAGGTCCTAGGATACGACCCAACACAGAACACGGAAATTCCGTAGAAGTTATGATTACAGCAGAAAGAATAGATCGGCCGAAAACGCTCGAAATTGCACAGATAGCACCCATAAACCCAAAACATTTCTTGCGAATTGAACAAGGTTGATTTGCTAAAAGTTTGTGAACAATGTTAGGATGCGAATAGCTAAAGCGCTAGATTATGTACATTACGCACAATGGAAAAGGCAAATACAATGAATGTACCTTCCATCTGCCATGTAGAATAAATCCCCCCTCCAATCGTCACAAAGTGCAATGAGCTCTCTTTTTCCAATGCATGGTTTGGATTTTCCGAAGCCTAAGAAAAAAGCGACAGTAGATTTGAAGAATATTAAGGGGTTAAATGAACACTGAATGCAGCAGGTGTTTTGTAACTGCGATTGAGGTTGTGACAGATGGGTGAATTTTCTATTCCATTCCATCACGACGCGTACAGCTCCACATCCCCTCCCCACATCAGTACAACTGCTGGTAATGAGGCTTTTACAGATGCCCGTTTGACTTGGATAGAGTGAACACACTAAAGAGTTGCTCCACACAGATACCTGTTCTATCAACAACTCGCGTCTCTCAAGTCTCTCGCTTACTACAGTAAAGTACCTCGGAATACCTTCACCGACCACATTGCTTAGATTTCAAAGTAGTAGTAGGTAGTGCAATGCGTTCCTTTGGTTTTGTGAAAGGAAATGCCAAGGAGTTTACTTGTATTTCTGCTATGACCAGCCTTTAATGTGAACCCATTTCACAGTTGTCAAGTCGAGCACATCAAGTCTTTCTTCCCATCACGACCTTCAAGATGGGAAATGCATGTCCCGACCTAGATTATCGCTCCCTCCGATCTGCCTTGAGTCGCTCTCCCAGATGCCACGTCTCCCGAGGCGTACTGACTGCTGCATCATAACAGACATGGCCTTCCTCCATGGTCCCCACTCGGGCCAGCTTGATGCTCCCTCCTCCTTCGTCAGATTGGCTTCAACCTAAACTCTCCCTGTACAGACTTTCCCCTAAAACCCACGGCCCATTAAGCCTGTGTTTACCTCGCACACAGCTAACTTGTCTATCTTGACCTCCTATCCATGACCCTGCCTTTACACGTTCTAAACTAGCTAGCCTCTGTCACCCCCCCCCCCTCGATATTGGCTTCCTACGCCATTTTAGTGAAGAGCCTCGTACAAGCTAAGTGAACTCTATTATCATTCATCATTGGACTTGTTCTCATTCAAATATAAATATATGTTTAAAAAGGTCCTCCCCAGTACTTGACAGCAACCACACGCCTGGCCAGAGTTCTTATAAATGCAGAAGTAGGGGCAAAAGGTGTGAAGTGTGTACTGAGAAGAGAGAAGTTCAAAGTCTTTAGTATCAGTTGCACATCTCACCCTACATTCCCCGAATTTTCGCTTTGTGCTAAACAAAGCGTCAGGGGTTGAAATTCGTATGAGTTGAAATGAGTGAAGTTTGTACAACGCAGCGATTTTATGCAATCGAATTACGTGTTCCAGTACTTTTATTAATATGACATTATCATGCAAATTTCCATAATTTTCACATTATTAGGTCCAAATGAACGATTTTATAAAACGAATAACAACTGGCTGAAATTTAGATATATTTTCAATAAGAATTAGTTTGTTCGACTGCTTTCCTCGATTTTTTAAATATAATTTGCATTGAATTTCGCTTGTGTCAAAAATAGAAAACTATAGTACTGACACGTATGATGTATGAACTGAAGAAATTTAGGATCACGAGATAATCAGTGTGAGCTACAAATGTTGGCAGCTGGTTCTCTCATTCAGCTCACACGGCCTAACATTCTGTTATTCAAATTAACACATCGGATTAAATTTTCCAGTATGATGGTTGCCATGTACAGAAGAAAAGCACTTTCAAGACAAACGTATCAGTCCTCAGTACTCCTGAAGCCAGAGACGATGAACTCGCAAAACAACAGTACGCCATAGACCAAGTATATTACCTTATCCGTCCATTTGTAGCTTCTAACCAGCTGGCTGTACATGGCTTGTCTCTCCTGGGTGCACTCTTGACTGAGGAAACCGGAGTTCCCCAGAGAAAAAGGGCTAGATGGTTGCGGAAGGTTAGTGACGGCTTGTTCAACATCTCTGGAATTCAAAAATATGTTATGACAGAAATAAACTTTTCCTAAAGTATTCGTCACGTTGATTATGAAAGTTTCACGTGGTTTTTAATGGATCACTAAATTAATCCACGTCCAGTTCAATATTTGTTAATAAGAATTTCATTGTAAAATTACGCCTTCAATACTTTTTGCCATTCCTTCACCCGTAGCATTTAGCTTTTCAGTTGTAGCCCTTCCTGCAGAACAGTATGGAAGATATCCCTATGCGGATCAAGTGTAAAGGAACATAAAATGTTTGTGCTCACTATCCAACTGCTTAAGCTAAACTATACATACAGATTACACATAAAACTATTGACATACCATACATATGACACAGAGACTAATAATTAATTATTGCCATAATGCTATGTTGACAAAGCAATTTTTGTGCATTTTGTGTTCTTGGAATGCTGCAGATTGGTGTGATGTGATGGTGTCGTGCATATGTGTCATTGGTGGGTGACTGGATGACATGTTTCTCTTTAGGCACTTCAAGGTCACAGTGAATCGCATTGTTTCTTATAAATCGGTGGTCATTTGAAGCACTCAGTTTTGTTGCGTTTGTACCTGTTTGATCTGCAAGCTGCTGGTGAGGTTCCCATACAAGACGAATTAACGATCAAATAAAGTAGGCGTTTGTTGTCTAGTGATAATAGTAATGGTTGGGGGAGTAGTGGTCTTAGAAGATTGGTTCGTGTTCGTTGTCTCCAAACAAGCTTTCCATGTTTTGTGGCAAGTACCTCGCTTTGTTATTAATTACAATAAAAAAATGCATTTTAAACTTCTCAAGTTTCACAGATTAACGTATGGAATAAATTCAACAGAGTTAATAGAATTAAAAGATTTATTTTCCACTTTCAATGTCTGCAGAAACATCTTCAGCCTTATCACCTGGCACTTGAGCTACGCTGCTCAACGACAGTTTATATTCGAAAAAGTTGTCGTCTTCTTCAGACAAGTCAACGTCGCCAAAAATTCCGCAATCAGCTATTACCACTTTTTGCTTCGGTATGCCGCTTTTAGTGCCACATTCTTCGATTCGTTGCAACGCGCTCAAAGTTTTAACGACCCGACCGAAAACGACGAATCTACCATTCAGTGGTTCCAACCGTTGAAATGAAATGAAGAAATGCGAATGATTGTGTCCGGGGAAGAGAGTGAAAGTTGACAAAACTCCCGGGCCGTTGAATTTGAGAAGGTGGTTTTCGTCTGAGAAACATCGTCCTCCTATTCCGTAATATCCACCACCATCGTCAGACTCAACGTCACCGCCGACACACCCGATGTTGTTTTGAATACGAAAAAATTGTGTACCTAATGGAGAACACAAATAAAGAACAATATTTTTCAAAACTTATATGAACACAATTTATAGTAATATTGTTGGTTTTTCAAAACTATGATCTTAAGATAGGGGGACAAAAATAAATGACTTTTGTTGGGGGTGTTGGGGGCATTAGCAACATCATCAAGCCAACTTCAATAACACGAGATTCATGCATGAACAGTGAAGGGACAATGAGTACAATGAGTTTATATTCAGCGCTCATACTTCCCATGAGCTTGGTTGCTTCTCTCAGACACATCTTAGGCGTTCCTAGGCGCTCATTCACAGTACTGAAACTCACTGGTGTTTCTTGCAGTGGAAAAGGAAAGGGGGGTTGAAGGAAGGAGAGTAAGGCTGAATCCTGTGCCTAGGGTAACCACAAGTAGTTACTTGATAGCCCTAACAGTAAAATTTTATACGGAATTCCGTGTTAACACCCATAACATGAAGAGGTTAAACATGTCAGCAACCGGTAAAAATGAGTCTTATTATTATGAACTCCTCACACTTACTTAGTTACGCCACATGTGCCCACATCACTTATGTGTCCCTCTCAGTTCAGTTTTGTGTTGCTATGACCTATCTGTTCTCGTTTAATTAAATCACATCCAATTATTCAAATTGCGCGTGCTTCGATCTTTCAAATATTATTCTAGACCCCCCAGCCACAATAAGTTGGCATCGAGGATGGGTCCAGAAGAAACGCGTCACTTTTGCTCCTCAAGAAGACCCAAACCCAAAACAAGGAATTCCATACCTGAAAATTCTTTCAGATGAGGTGCCACCAGTGATCAGACAGCCTGAACAACCAATTCCTCACCAACAGACACCACAGTCAAGCTCAGGCCATCCGACACAACTGCCACCAGGTCTATGCAGATCTTCTCGTCCACGTCATCAGCAAATTACTTAAATGACTATATTTTGAAATAAATAAAAAAATCAAGTATTTCTAAACTAAGTGGGGGAGAATATGATCGTTTCGCCTTCTCCCACGTCACACATGTGTCCCTCTCAGTTCAGTTTTTGTGTTGCTATGACCTATCTGTTCTCGTTTAATTAAATCATATCCAATTATTCAAATGACGCGTGCTTCGATCTTTCAAATATTATTCTAGACCACCCAGTCACAATACTTATGGAGGTATAAGCAAAGATAGATCGGAAAATGAGTATTGCTGAACTTATCGTTTTCTAATTTTCTCAAAAACGCCTGCAACGATTTTAATTCAACTTATGGAGTGCTTTTGTGTTTCCGTAAAAATGGGTATATAGCAGATTGTCGAATTTCAAGGGGTCATGGAGAGTTGTGTCGCTATGAACAAGATATTTTGAGCTATACTCGTCTCAAAATTCTGAACCGTAATATACTGCGATTACGTATAATAAAATTTTCAACAACAAAAAAATTACACACACTCCCTGCAATAATAAGACGAGATACCTTTATAACATTTCCCTTTGTGGCCATTCAAGAAACGCAGGAAATTTGCCGCAGCCATTGGCGCAAAATCTCTGTACAGCTCCAAGTGCAATCGACCTAATCTGATCAACTTATGAGGCGAGGTTCTCGGATCGTCAATCGCAACATCCAAATAGCACATCACCCTTCTTTTCACGTTGCAACGCTTCTTTCCTTCCGCTTCGGACGGACAAATGTCCCAACGCTTCAATTCAGGAATCAACGAAGCGTAGTAGTCCATGTACCGGGCTTGAAACAATATAGTTTCGAGGGCCCGTTTGTACTCGCGTTCAAAAGCCGCCATCGAGATTGTGGGCTTGACTTTAGTCAAATGTTCGTAAAACTTCTTGTTAATTCTATCTAGCCATTTATTTTTGTCGAGGCGTTCAAAATGGTTGGTGCTCAGAGCTGCGTTCGGCTCGGTGATGTGAAGTTTACCTTTCGTTCGATATACTTCGTTGATTATTTTCAACATGAGTCGATTTTCTAATTCGATTTGACTCAACCGATTAGTTTCGGAGCTGAGTCTAGCGTCGTTGTAGTAAGAGGCTACGGCCAGATTTGGAGCCTTGTTATTGATCTTTTTCAGAGGAGCTTCCAATGTTTCCAAATGCTTTTCGTAGATTTTCGCTTCTTTCGGCCCTCGTTTTCCATTAAAATTGTTATCAATCTTCCTTCTGTCCATTTTGTCGACTCTTCACTTTATCGAATAATTAAAATATTACCCTTAATTTGCGAAAAACTAATTCTAAGGTGACTCCAAAGTTGGAAGAAGAGGAGATTACACCATTGACAACGAAGTAACATCGTGCAAATGGAGTGATGCGCAAGCTAACAAAATTTATCGAAGGGTGGTAACTGGCTTGTGTAAGCTGTAACATGAAAATCAATTACAAGTTTTCAAAGGAATAATCTTGAGTTTTAGAGAAAGTATTATTAGCGTATTCAAAAGAGTTAAAGTAATATAAAAACAAACACCAGTTTTGAAGACAAAAATGCACTTCCATAGTACCACTTGCAATTCAATGCTCTGATGTCCATCTTCAAAGGTGAGTAATATTTTTGATCATTTATTATTCCCTTTAATATCGCATTATACGTTCATCTACTGGCTTCCTAATTTCAATTCTTTTTCTGTGGCCCTTCGGCCTCGTGTTTTGTTTTCAGTCGCTTTCTGTTATAGTTACTCAATTACGCTTGTATTTGTTAACACTCACTTTGATTGTCTAACTCCACCTCAGCAGACACAATGTCAGCTGAAGATGAGAAAACAGCGGCATAACCCTTGGCTAAAGAACCTCCTCTCCCCTGGAGGTTTTTGTTCGTTTTTTAAAATAATTAGTTTATTCAGCCTGCTTTCAACTATTGATTGCAGGCTTCACTTAGTATACTTTACATATTATATCAGTTATAACACTATCTACATTCGTATATGACATTCTATAAATTTCCATTATTTAACGTTAATTGTTCTTGGTATTTAGTTTGTTTTGTCACTCTTTTGTTCCTCGTCACTGAAGGAGCATGTCAAAAGTTTGAATCGTGATAAATAATAGTATCTTCTAAACGTTTGAGGATCAGCTGCTTCATTCACATTGGCCACCCCCCACCCTTTGCTGACCAAAGTATGAGCACTGAAACACCAAATGTTCACAACCCTGGACCTCCCCTGAACACAGTGAATCGTTGGAATGGTTGAAGCGGTACAAAAACTCATGAACTCTTTCATGGCCAGCTAGCAGCAGCATCAGCCTAGTAGTCAGTGGAACCACATAATACCTAACCGATCTTGAACTTCTGGAAGGAAAACCTTAGTCGTTTGACTGTCTGTTGTGTCACACCATAACTGCGGCTGCTTCAAAATACCTCTGACTGCATCCCTTCCTTGTACTCTCTATTGTAGGATAGTGGTCAGAGCAATCCTCCAACTTTGTCAAACACACCTGACTGTCAGTAAATATAACTGCCACCCGATCAGCCCCTTGCATTATAATAATTGCCAGCGCCTCCACTTACCTATTCGATCAGGACTCGCAAACGTAAAACTGGCAAACCGAAGGCGCTCATCATCCTCCTTTTTAACATCCATGTTGAGGACCTCTGCTGAATGGAGCCATCTTCCAGGTAGAAGTGGTTTATCAACAGCTTATTCAAAAGTTTGTAATACACCTCAATCATCTCTTTCATTAGTAAGCCGACTCCAGCCCCCAAGCTGAATTGCTAGTACTTCGACACAGTACTGCCCCCTAACAGAAGTGACTGGCTGATCTAATGACAGAGTTACGCATTTTCTTCCCCAAAGTATACTTCAGCGGTTTCATTTTTATAAACTTTTTCCTCTTTTGTACCCAGCAATTATTCCACTTTTAAGTGTTCCCATGGATGCAATTTTTGAAGAATAAAATCTCTTATCTTTAGAATACACTTGGCTCATCTTCACATTAGAGTTACTACTCTCTGGGCATTCAGGGGGAACAACTAGCTCCACCTCCCCAGCCACTAGAGTAGACCAGTGCGTGGGGAAAGAAACAAGTCCTGCGATCCATACAGCGTCAGGGGTAGCCAATTGACTATTCCTGGCTTAGTCATTTCCGACTTTCTACAGGAAGAGTAACTATGGGTGAGGCATCTGTTGTATAAAAAAAAAAGATTATTTTCAGAGTAGGAATAGACAAACCTCATATGATGAGTAACGGTACTGAGGAGTTCTTCGACTTCAGATAAAAATTTGCTGTCTTTATTCTCATCGCCATGGTCTGCTCGAACGCCGTTGGCCAGTGAATGAAATATTTGAAACACACTGCATCGCAACACTTTGATTGACGTGAGAGCGGTATATAAGTTTTCTCTGTCGCGATCCATCATAGAAGACGTCCGGAATAAACTTAGCACGACACCTGGATTTCGTTGATACCTCTAAAACATCGAATTACAAACTTTGAACCAAAACAATATCACATATTCATAAATACTGCGATTACAAAGAAACCCTTATTTTCACAAACAAGCAAATTGTAGCATCGAAGTTAACTCAAACGCTAACGTGACTAAACAACGAAACCTTTCTATAGAGCGGAACAGGATAACAGTGCACCAGCCAAGCACGAGAGGGCCAATGACCGAAATTGTGGCAATTTTAGGCACATTTCCCTATCTTTCCAGAGTTTACGGGAGTCGGCTTGGCTATTATAGACGGGGTGGCGAAATCCACTGGTCCCCTCCATGAATTCGAAGACTTTCTTCCACTCCATTCCTCTCAAACTTGTACAACGCAACATCTGCTCACTTAATTGGTCGATTTAGTACCCTCCTATTGTGGGCACTCCATCAAGAAATGGGTTTTATTCCTATTTCACCACACCTTACGTTGATGTTGGGATTGATACTATGGAGGATCTTTCCAATTGCATGGAGACTAGGTAGCAGGTCGGTTACTTCATCAAAATAACTGTTCCTTAATACTTGTAAGAGACTTAGATGTATCAGCTAAAGGTCACGGATGTTGCAGTTTCACTATTGTACAAGAGTCTAAGCACTCACTAGCATCCACTGAACACAGACTTGAGGAGGTAAAGCAGGTTGTCATTTAGCCAGTCTCCCGGTAGAGAGCTATTGCCTATGTGTTACCATGCAGACATATGGCCCTGGGAAATCCTTACCATCTGGGAGGAGTTCTCATCTCCCACCCGATCTAACTATTTTCTTGGGTGGCAAGTGTAACCACGGTTTTTATTTTCCTTGGCTGTGCAAAGTAGAAATGAAAGTTATGTAATCGATTGAAAAAAATGTCAGGTGTGTCGCACAGCACAAACTTTCTTTGCCATACGTAAACAGAACCTCCTCTCCCCCAGAGGTATTTGTACGTTTTCTTAAATAGTTAGTTTATTCAGCCTGCTTTCAACTATTGATTGCGAGCTTCACTAGTCTTCATGGCTTTTTATGCTTACTCAATCCATTTATCACTCAGTTTATTTGAATTTGGTCAAATATCACAGCAGAAAGGAGTAGCGATTACAGTTCCAAGGAAATACTGATCAAAATCAAGACCACTGAAAGCTAATTTCCTAACTTCCCAAAGTTATGAAAGTAGGTTTTGTCTACTGATAGGGAGTGCCAGCATCTGCTGGTGCCCTCAATGTATTGGAGGATCCTTCTTCATCTCGTTCCACTCAAATTTGTACGTACTATGATGTGACAGGTGCTCCCATTTTGTATAGGTGAGAGGTAGGGTTTCAACCAACACCTCCAGTCCCTTAAGGACACTACCATTGCAATGTTTGCCTCACTGCGTGCCATTACTAAGGCCACTTGGGGTGTGTGTTACCACGACAGTATCCTCATGTATAAGGCCATCTATCTTGGTGTGATTGGCTACTGCCCCGTTGTCTGGGGTAGCAAACTAACAGTCAATCAAAAGAGAGTATTGGCCCAATCCCAGAGAGCTGCGCTCCTGTGGATCACCAAGGCCTATAAGGCTGTATCAACAGAAGCACTCCAGGTGATCACTGGTCAGTTACCAGTTGATTTGGCCGTTGAGTGCATGGTTGACAAGTGGAGAGTGAAACGGGAGCTTTCCCCGCTTTGGGCTGAACTCCCGTGTGGATCTCACCACAGAACAGAAACTTACTGCCATCGACGAATAGGCATGAGAGAAACTGCAAGCGAGATGGGAATCCTCGTCAAATGGTCATGACACTATGAGTTCTTCCTCAACATCCGTGAACGTCTTTCAAGAAAATGGGTTGAGCTAAATACTCCTCACTCGATGTGGTGACTTAATGCGCTGCTCCACTTGTTTTCTCTCAAAGACTCTCCGTTATGCGCGTTTCGGCAGAGCAGAGGAAACAAGAAACCACGTGCTGCTCCACTGTAGTTTCTACAACAGTGAGCGACGGTGGTTAGGAGGGCCAACGAACTTAGCAGCAGCATTGACAGCTACAAAGCAAGCCTATAACCATTTTGCAAATTCGCAAAGAAGGTGATGGCTAAGAAACGTGGTCATAGTTGGTCTGTCCTTTTGAAACTTGCCACCCAAGTAAACAGTAAGATCAGGTGGCAAACCAGATTAAGAACTCGTCCCAGATGGTACGGGATTCCTCAGGTGGTCACCTCCACGCAGTAACACACGGGCAACAGCTCTCTACCGGGAGACTGGCTAGCAACCAAATACCTACCGTACCTCTGCAGGTCTGAGTTCGATGGATGCTGCAGAGGCTGGCCTCTTGCATATTAGCGAAACAGCAACTTCCATGACTGATATAACCCTCTTCGAGGGTTTAGGTACAGTCATCAAATAAGGAAACAGACCTGTGCTCCCAATTTGTTGATTCTCGCTCTAAACTATAGTGGGCACGCTATCATGAAGGGTTATACTTGCTCTATTTCTCTACATGGACACCCCACAGAATCTTCTTTATTGTGTCCAGATAGCATACCTTCATAGGTATTCACAATTGTGTTTTATTCAGGTAACTAGTTTGGTCTTTGTCGCATGTAATTATACCCATGATTTTGGTTCATGCTTAGTGATTTCTACAGTAAATTTTGTTACAAATTTTCCTGTTTATAATATTTTTTATCTGTTGTAAGGTATTTGATGAGAATGGCTGGAGCTTAAAGAATGATTTGATCGCCCTACCTTTGCCAATTTGTCCACTGTCTCATTCCCAGCATACCATTTGTATCAAGGTATCCACTTCAATGAGGTTGGGTTGCTTCAAAGGCTAGGTTTGCTAGCTTTATATTTTGTCGCCATAACAAGTAGACTATTTACAACGAGGTTTAAAAAATTCTGGCATCGCTAATGTCCTCCATGAAATGAAGATAACATGGTCAATACATCCCTTTTATTTAACCTCGGGGAAGAACATATAACAGAGTACAGTCAAAAGTCGAGGAAACACTGGCCAAAGTTGTAGTTATTAGAGGCCCAACTTACCAAGTCTCTATTTCTTTGCACAGATACCGTGCACTCATGTAGACAATCTTTCTCACCACATAATGATAATATGGTACGCAAGTAGGTCTTCTCAGCTGGATTTTATGTAAATTCGTCCCCCAATTTGTTCATCGTAGCTAAAAAACCCTCCATGATTTTTTCGAGTGAATATTATTGAGGATGAGCGATTTCATCACTAACCTTACCCCACACCATCCTATTAACGATTCTTTTTGGCTGCGCCAATGTAACAGCTAAGAATCCCTTGATGAGAAATCGACCAGCAGTGGAACCTCTTTGGTATTCGTGCCAGATTCTTGAGATGTTCAACTAAGAAACCTAAATGATTTCAAACATTGGAACACACCCTCGGTTGATTTTAACAATTTTTCAACACTAGTTTATTCTCAATAGTACGAATAAAGGGTCACTGATTACACAACCTAGCCTAGGAGTAAATGACACACGCATATGAATTTAAATTATTTATTTTTTACACGTTAACATATACGAATCCTTTGTCTCCATACTGGTTTAACGAGCAGAAATGTGAGAAAAAAACACTGCAAATATTTGTGAAACCCAAAACATGCTACATGTTTAAACGTCAAGTATGAAAAGAAAAACGAAATTGAGCAAATAAAGCCTTTTATTTGATAATTCAAGTAATCTTGAATAGGTTTGATTCCTCTAAATGATGCATTCGAAAAATTCGTGATTCCCCATGACATAATTACACCAACACGAGGAGAATGTAAGACTAAATACAGGGCAGGTAGTGAGATAATTCTGATGACTCGCACAAGGTCCCATTTCAAAAGAACTGTTCACTTCACAATGCCTTCTCACGTTATGGATCGTGGGATTAGGAGAAATGTTTGATGAACAATTTTACTTTTAGGGCAACCTTTTCTATTTCATAAACCAGCCATTTCATGTTGTCTTTTCTTTTAACGTGGTTTCGATATAAACAAAGATGTATTATTCGTAATGAACCAAGACGGTAGATCGCCCCATCCTCCCTTCTACAGATGCATTGGCTCATAACCTTATTTTCCCATCACACATAAATAATGGACAAACATGACAAAGGATGAGCTCAATCACCGAAGTGTGACTCCTTGAAATATGCTATAATGAAATACTGACAGTAGAAAATGTTTGGCTCATCACTCAATAAAAAAGCTCGCCCACTAAATAGGCTAACTCATGATAAATTAGCTTAGCACAACTTTGTGGATTTCACAACAATCAGAGAAACAACAAATACAGCAGTAAGACAGTTATAACGTGTTCGATTCGTGTAAACTAAACAACTTCCTAAAGCTTGAATTGATTAGCATGAATTAATTTGCGCTCAATAAACGCAATAATAAACTAGGGGAAAAGAATACAAATTTGAACAATGGTTAGGCATTGTCTAAAGCCTTTTGAGTTTAATTTAGTTAACTTCTTCACTTCTGGTGTTGATTTCACATGTCAAGACCTCAATCCCAGTTTATCTGATGAAACTCTTATCAAAGTCCGTTCTTCGCTCATAAGAGAAAATATCTTCCGGCGCTCCATTTACACCTCTCAATGTTCAATACTGAACTCGTTCAAAGAGACAGTACAATGACAATTCACAATACTAGCAGGGCTCTTCTCTAGTTTTCACTACCCTGAAATAAATGTTCAAGTAACTATCCCAAATAATTTTTCACGTTTACACATTGTTAGACATTTTCGGTCGTCTATAATCAAATTTAATTTTTATTATGACAGATTGGAAGGTGGCGGATATTGTCATTACAGAATACTAAGGGTCCCAAGCCGCCATTCACAATGATACGGCGCTCACTTTTTCACAACTGCCCCGTGCAATAATCGATGAAACTAGGAGCCTGGGATTCCTTTCACAAAGATTCACACTAAGTTTTTGACAGGATTGCAATAACTCCATCTTCCACGAAAATTCGGTAAAAATTGTCGAATGTACTTAACGCAGCAGACAATTGTGAGATGAGCCGCTCACACGTGATCCATCCACTGATTTTCATTCTAAATGAACACATGAGAGTGAGATCCTGTAGAGGTAACGAATAACAGCAGCATCCTTCATATTAATGTCAGCCATTCACTCCAGTTTAGTATGCAAAGTATGCGCTTTTCCAATGGCGTTACATCAACATTTCATTAGATGAGCCGTTTGTGTAAACAACGAATGTAACTTTCATTTTTGATCTCAAAAAAATGTCATAACAATAGTCGTTCGTGCTCGTTTCTTCCAAATTGATAATACATTAGAAAATTTACTGGGGGAAAGGTTGAAAAATTACTTCCAAAAATGCCGTCCAACGTGAAAATTGCGATGTTGATATTTCTGTGTTTGACGGGCATGACGTTTTACGCGTTCACCATGAAGAAACAATTTTACCCTACTATGGTTTATTTGAGTAAATCAGGTACTTGAATCGATATATTAGTTACTTTGTTGACACGTGAAAAAAATTTGGCTCATGGCTCGATAGAAGTAAAAAATACTGTTTAATAATCGGTAACCTGAAGTGCGCACCTTATCGCACTTTTCCATCGCCATACTCAACGCATTTACGGACAACTTTCAAAAGCAGTACCGACATTTATAATCGACCGAAGGTTTTTTATTTCCATTGTTGACGACTATGTAGCTTAATTGACGTTCTCCGCTGACCGAGCTGTCGTAAGCGCCTCAATTAACACAATTCAAATTATAAACACGTCGATAGAGAAAATTGGGATCCACACGAGCATCTTAAGTTAACGAAGTTGTCAATTCAAAGTTCTTTTTCGAGTTTTACTTTGGTACCGCAGTGTGTAGTGCGTATTATGGTGTTTTTTTCAATTGTCATTTGGGCGATTGAAAAGCTGAAATTACTCTCTTTTATGGAGCCCCTAAATATATTTTACTTTTTGTAGTCCTACGAAGTAGGAAGGAAAGTTATGTAATAAAATGGCAATAAAATTTGTTGAGCTTTTTCAGATTTGTAAATTTTGGCTCCTGAGTCCAAAAAATACCATTTAATAGAGGAAATGGCATAGTCATATCAACTCAAATGTTATATTCAGCCTACAGAGCCTACATACGACGTCAAAATAAGGTTATGAACAAAATCAGACAAACTAACTTTGGTTATAGTAGGGATCAATATATCAGAATTGTTTTCTCCTAAACGGCTTAAACGATTTCGATTAAATGTTGTGTGTGAATTGATCCAAACAACATAACGGTAATACACAATTTTTACTTGTGCGACAATTAAGAGGGCAGCGCGATAAATTGACAAACATTTCGACGAAACATCTATTTTACTGCAGCTTTTTTGATAAATCCCGATCTGAAAAGAAAATTCTAATATGCTAACTATACGGTGAACGTTTAATAATGGACATACAATTATCAGGAGCAACCTTCGAAATTCCGTAGTTCAAACCAACGTCTTTTTCCGCAGTGTTTCCCCAGTACTTGTAGAAAAATGAACACGAGTCACTTCGAAAAACTTCTGCCGACAGCCCCAGTAATTAGCTCTATTCAATTAAAATCGTGGCATTAGTAGCAGCAGCCCAACAAACTTCGGAACTTTACGCGCTATGGGTTTATGCATGGAACGTTGAGTTATGTTTTACAAGTTCTAGTATGAACTGAATGACAAATATATTGGATTGGTAACTAGAATGTGCGCAAGGCTGAGGAAAGTTGTATGATATGGCGCACCGACCATCTCATTCCTTGGTTTATCAGATCTTTACGTTTCGAGCCCGAAAAACACGGTTTGAGACATTGGTCTGTGAACGCTATTGAGGAAACAATAAATTTTTCTCTTAAAACTGACAAATGATTGATATGTAGACAGATCCAAACAATTGAGCAGCACGATAAGTTTATTTTGTGTATAAAAATACAGTACCGAATAATCCATCAAAAATCGATTTCAGTACAGCGTAAATACCGCGCTTATGATGATGTTCTCAACAAAATCAGGCTGTTAGTTCCATGGACGTGTAGCAGTGGTAGATAATTAGAAACAAGGAATACCGCAATTAAAACTACTGTTGACTTAATTAGGTGTAATGATCAATATCTATTTAGTATCAAGCTACGTTTCATTTATTTATTAACAAAACTAATTACGTAGTACTGATTTATTTGTTACTATTTTAGATAATTACTCAGTTTCGTTGGCTTATTGTTATTTCTTAGTTCCTCCGCCTATATACCAGTGGCAACCAAGAAAACCCCCACTGTGTCTCCAGATAGGCCCTATTGTGTGGCGTACATGAGCGGCCGGAGTTCCTCGATGCAACGTTCTCACGATTCTTGCACAAAGCGCAATACTGCCATCCTTGCAACCTCATTCGGCCCCAGCTGAGGAACTCCAAGCACTCACTCTGAGGCGTAGCTCGTAATCCAGCTCTGCCTCGCAGCATATCTACAACTCTGTACCTCTGGCTCACCAATCTTGCCTAGGTGGAACCTTAGTGGACAGCGTAATGTGAACAGGCCACATACCACATTTTTTCAAACTAAGCACGTTTTGCCGGCCACTTCCTGCAATCGGCAGCCCTATTCTTATCCTCCCACTTGCCAACTTTCTTATTCAAGTGGCTCTTGCTGATATCTAAGAAAGGCACACGTCCCACCCCAAGAAGTGCAAATTTGTCTCTCGCCTTTTGAAGCCTTAAGCAACACCAGTTTTTGTGTAGAAAAGTTCTAAGTTTTTACAAACTGAGTATTATTTTAGTTGCTGGTGTGACAAATATCGTTGAACGTGTGTGGGGCTGAGGAAAGTTGTTTGCTACGTCGCACCAGATATTTTATTCAATTTTGCATCCAGGTATTATATTTACGTTGTATGGTGTATTTGTTGCCATATTTCTGATTGAATTCCTTCTGCGGTTCAGGCGCAGCCATCGCAGCGTGTTACGCCGAAGCTCTGGCGTTGGCTTTGATCTTGAGCACAATTTTGAGGAAGATTTTCTTCGGAGAGCTTCGCCCCATTGAATCTGAACAATTAACAGAAAGATCATGGTATGCGCTGACGGAAACGTGTCTAGCTTTCACCATTTTCAAAGAAGAAACCATCCCTACTTTTGTGTTCCTTTTCGCATTGTTGATTTTCATGAAGACCTTCCACTGGTTGACCAACGAGAGAGTGGATTTAATCGAAAGAAGCGTCGTGTTATCACATTTATTCCATTCGAGGATAATAGCTGTTTTCTTCATTTTGGGAGCCATAGACACATCATTTATAACATATTCGTACCAACAAGTGATGGCTAAAGGCCCTTCGATACAAGTTGTGTTTGGTTTCGAGTATTGCATTCTTCTGACGATGTTGCTGGACAACGTTATCAAGTACATTTTTTACTTACACGGCCTGTTCGACTACAGCTCTTCCGACAGTCGAGCGGTTGGTTTGATGTACGTTTCAGTAATTATGAATTCAGTCAAATTGCTCCTTTACAGCGTTTTCTTCTTTTTGATGGTTGAAATGTTCACTTTTCCTTTGTTCGTTGTCCGCCCGATGTACTTCGCGTTGAAATCGTTCAAAAAGTCCGTAATGAACGTTTTAATGGCGAGGAAAGCCATGAAATATTTGAACACTTTCTATCCGGACGTCACCCCCTCGGATTTGACGTTGCACGACAATTCGTGCATAATATGCCGCGAAGAGTTGACTTTGTCTTCCAAAAAACTACCTTGCAACCACATTTTTCACACAGCTTGCCTCAGATCGTGGTTTCAAAGGCAACAGACGTGTCCAACTTGTCGATTCGCCGTTCTCGACGTGCCGCAGAGTGTTCAACTTGAGAGAATGCGGGATTCTAGGAAAGTCGACGCTTCAACTCAAACGGAAAGACAATCGAATTTCAACGGAAGCTGTACGCCAACTTGTTTTCTCCGAACTCACAATTCAACGTCAGTTCCAGAGGCTCCGACAATCACAGTGCCTTTGACAAACGTGTCCGGCCAAGAAGTGGCTGACGTTGAAATCGACGGACTCGACCGATTAATTCTAAGGATTGACATACCAGATTTGCACCAAGTATTGGAGTCGGCGACCACTACCGAACACTCTTCGCCAGCTTGGCGAACTGTTAGGATCGAGAGAGTGTACGTTCTGAAAGAGATTCCTCCCAACGACGAAGCTAACGTTAACTGTTGACACAAATAATGACATTAAGCAATTGACACGCTGCTCATTATGTTTGCACATCAACTTTACAACCCAATTTAATGATTTTTCAAGATGCACAGTTTCCTCTACTTAATTTTCACATGTACTATTTGAAATATGAATAAATATTTATCGATTTGCAAGACATTTTTAATGTAAAATTAGGGCATGATGTGGAAAGGCTGCAGTTGGATGTCGTCTCTCAATCTCTGCTCACACACAAGTCTCACAGTGGCCCAATAGGTACAGTAGGCTAACCGAGTCTGGCCAAATCTCATTTCCAGCGATCCCCTTATGACCAGGACTTCAGTTTGCTAACAGCTGCAGTTCCGCACTAGTTTTGAAGTGGAGTAGTTGTTCAGCGCTTCACTCTACGCTTGACTATCAATCATAACAGCATAACATAACATATTTTAGCATAAATCTTTGCTTAAAAACCCATTGGATTTGGATCTAGGGCAATGTACATCCCACTCCTCCCAGAGCCACTTATCTACACCCCAGTGCAATAAACTGCAACCTCCATGACCTTCGACTGAAATAACTAACATATAAGTGTTAAGAAAAATCATTCTGATAAGGAAACATACCTTTGTCGGGTGCGAGAATTAAATCAATGATTATTTTGTTGTTGAACGTTCATCTGGAGGTAGGTAAGTTCTTACAAACTGAGTAAAAACCAGATTGCGCAAGTAGCCGGTGCGACAAAAATCGCTTAGTGTGTGTGGGACGGAGGAGACTTGTATGATGCGTTGCGGTAGATATTTTATAAAAAATTTATTTGTACAAAAATACTTCAATTAATTAAAGTATAAGTCATTACGATCACCCAATGTCTACTTTTTTAACTACATTCACAGGGTTCATTTCATTCTTTTCCCTTAACAAATCATGCTTCAAATATTTATCCCTCAACTGAGGCAAAACAGTAGTATTTTTTTCATGAGCTGAGCAAACAATATCGAAATTTAACCAAAGTTAATAAAAGAAGGGAAAAATGTATTCAGCCCATTTTTTTCTTTCTTACTTACGCCCACTGATGATTACGTTTTACGTGCTCAATTTTCATCTCACTAAATTTAGAAGATACACTGCCAACTTGACTGGTAAATTTTAATGTCCATTCCGGAACCGCAAGTAAATTTTCTGAGTATTCTGCCAATTTTCCAGCTCAAACACTGCACTCACTCTAACACGATTTGAACAGCTGCTATCTGATCGCGTTCTTTTCCTTCAATTGGCAATCTCTCAGTGATAATAGGTACAAAAACTGAATGTGAATGGTACCCAGGGGATAATAGGTACAGTTGAACTGTAGCGTTTTTATGGAGCTGGTTTGAAGTGTATGCTGTTGTGCGTATACTTCATAAATTTTTGAGTAGAATAAAATGAGTTATTGCAAATATTGGTGCAGTTACAGGCGATACCGTTCTTTTTTATATGAAAGGAATAGTTTTGTGCGAGACACTATACTACACACTGGTCACTATATACTGGTGCACACTATAATTCTCTATTGTCACTCGTTTTCATTATTTCCTCTCCAAAATTAATGTCTTCAGCAGTTCGCATCAAATTAAAAAACGAACAGATTTTTTCAAAATAGACGTCCGTGTTTACGTGTGTACGGTAGGACTCAAAACGCCAACACCAAAGTGACGGTGCGATTAGGGACGAAAGAGCGCGAAGGAGCTAAAATCACCAACACATCAATCCATCTTTCCTTACTCCTAATTAATTAATAGATCAGTCGACTTCGAGTTTTCTGAAACTTCCAGACAGCAGGTCGGCTTTGTAAGGGCTGCAATGGGAGATGCCGTTTTTCAAAGCGGAAACAGCTCCTTCTTTGGCTTGATCGGAAAATAGTTCGAGGCGAACTTGCATCTTGTCGTTGTCCAAGAGTTGCTGACGGCGGTTGATGAGCTCTTTCTTGAACGATGCTGCGCATGAAATGATAACATATAACGTTTTAGGCGATCAAGAATGTATATAAGCACGCTGGGGTAATATACATATTCATTACTTCAACGGGCCACTTAGAGTATTGCAATCGTACTGTGATTCAGGATGTCTTCATGAATAAATTGACAAGTGTCGTGAAATTAGGAGAACTCACTGGCAAGGACGTAAGAAGAAAGAGAGCTCCCAATTACGTTTGATACACAACTTCAATGCACACATCTCTTTTGAGCAGTCAAGAGCACCAGTGGGGGGATAAGAGAAGTTACACGAGTGACATGGAGAGCTTGCACTCTAAGCAGCTTAAAGAAGCGGCCCATGGGTCAGAATTGGGGCGGCTACAAGGCCAATGACGAAGGGGCTATTGCGGTATGGGATGAAGGCAATCTATCTGACGGCAGTGGTGGAGCAAGAGCTTTCAATTCTAACGCAATCAAAGGGCAGTTTGATGTTAAAATAAGCGGCATGGCATATCTCTTTCTATTGAAAGGGGTTTCCACAAGATCTGCTTTCCAAGCTGAAGAACCACCTACATCACACCCTCATCACACCTTCATCACACCCTCATCTCACACTCTCTACATCGTATCTACTTCCAGTTTCTTCGTTGTATTAACAGTTTTCTGGCTCTCCTTAAGTCCTCCTTTGATATTTGTTCTGTTAAGATCCTTTTTTTATGATGAGCAATGCTCGGGAGTTCTTGAGCGATTGTTTCAGCAACTTTGCATACTTCCTGGCCGCGAATTTATCTATGAGGAATAGGAAGCTATCATGTTTCCGGCCTCCTGAACCCCGTGCCAGGGTAGAAGATACATATCATTTGCATTTACGTCGAGTGTTGCTTTGTGTATTATGTAAGTCCTCGGGCTGATTCTGCAATGATCCATGAAAATTCGCTCATCAGGACTTCATTACTTATTCAATACTTTATAATGGCAACCATTCCCTTTACAGTGAGCTTTGGAAAATATGTGTGAGTGCTCTACTGTGTACACTCCATGGCTATGAGTTGCCCATTGCTAATAGCGTATGCAGTGAATGACTCATACAGCCTTAAAGGCACGACTGTGCCAGTAGACCTGGATTGAGCTCCTACATCAGCAAAATGAGCAAAAAAGCTCGTTGAGGTTTAATCATAGGATCATATGCCACGTCATCCATCTTTCCGTCTTCCAAAAATAGAATGTGTACGGTGCACACTTTTAGTACGCGTGGATTGGTGTATTAAATTCAAACTTCTTGGCGTTAGATATACGTGTAACACTCAAGATTACAGTTAAATAGAAATTTACCAATCATTTCACTCATTGGTATTTTTCCGCCGTACTCTTTAGGCAACATTTTGACGTCTAACTGTTTCGCAGCCTCTTCAGCGCTAGTGTAAATCTGCAAATTAATAGAATTGATTAAAGTAGTTATCTTATTCGTGTTATTCTACTGGAAGGATCTCATTAGGCCATCTATGTTCAATGCACCTTAACTCGCTTCTTGATTTTATCGGAGATGAGCGACATTCCCCAGTCCAGGACATATTTGAGAGATGATGGAACGTTAATGGCGTAAACATGCTTATGCCTCATGGGAAGGGTTCTCTGAAACATTTCAGTCGCAATTGTCACATATTAAGATAACAGCTATAATTCATTATAAAGTTTACTCAGCCCTTACGTTGTCGTTCCAATTTACGAACACAGAAAGCATTTTATTTTGTCTGCTTTAATAAAACCGTGCGAAGAGTACGAATTAAACGGAATTTTATAGAAGTTCTCCCTTTGCGTCAAAAATCGTTTCAGAATGATGATTCTTACCTCGCCGTTTTTAACAATCCTCACAGCTTCTTTGGGTGTGAACAACGTCAGATATGGGAAAGAGACGCCGGCTCCATCGGCGTAGTGAACGAATCCCCTCACTTGGTTTTCTTCATCTTCCATCAGCGTTTCGTAAACAATTCCGTGCACTCGGCACATATCCTCGTTGATGAATTTGTAAGGGTCAAAAACACCTTCGTTTCGTGTAACATAAAATAAGAGAGTTGAATACTGGTCTGAATAGTGTAGAGAGTGAGATATAAGTACATCTAAGTAGGCACTAAGCCTCCCCATCACCACCATCAATGTGTACCTGGCCACAATATAGGGCTTTTAGTTACCTCGCGGGTGTTAAAGTCGCGTGAACCCCTCCTGGCAGAGGACCCTCAGTGTTAAGTAGGTATTTAGCACTTTGGAATGGTTCTAAATTAAATCATAAAACACTTATTTACCACTATAAAAATACGCGTCGCGTATCACACAACGTTTCTCAGCCCTGTGAGCATTCAGCGATTGTTATGACTTTAGTTAATTCAAGTTTATTATTCATTCTGTACAATTTACCAACGTTTCCGAACAGGAGCTTTTTTTCACCACCCCCCTCGAAATTTGACACTACGTATCATGGTGTGGGGATTCCAAATCTCTACTGCCACCAGGACCATATTTTGCCTTGACACGGTCTATAAAATTCTAGTAACTCTAGTTGTGCCTGCCTACTCGACAATGCCATCGGGCGAAACCCGCTGTTGTTATCGGCGAAAAAATCGGCAGTTTTCATCGTTTCCTAGGTATTTTTCGATGCAGACTAGAATAGGACGGGTCTCAGAGGTAAAAGAGCGAAATGAATAAACGTAGTGAGGCTTGTACGAGCTCTTGGGACAATATAGTAAAAGTTATCGTTTCCCCCAGGCCTGCTATCATTTCCTGCACTGTTTCCCGTGTCATTCAAAGTTTGATTCGTCACGTCGTGATGTGCCAATTGATTAGCGTGGCCTAGAAAATGACAATATTCGTTGTTCCGTTGTAGTCAGGTCATGTTTCGTATCATTTAGTTGTATTTTTCGATGTTGAATCGAATGGGATATTGGGAAAGGGCCCCAGGGGTATGAGACTGCGTCAAGCAATACAAGAGAATTATTTGTTGCGTTCACGAGGCTTATTAGAAGTAATTGATCACCCCCCCCCCCATCGCCATATTAGGTATATTAAATATTACGTGGGGCTGAGGTAAGTTGCGTATTGCGTCGCCCCGGATTTCATTACCAATCTTACAATTATTTAATGAACTATTGAACTTTTACAACCGCTAGTTTACAGTTCAATCTTCGCGCATCCCGACCAATTACACTTTCATCGCTTAAATCATTAAAGCGAGAGCTGCCGCTCAACGCCGACTTGAAGAAAAAATCACATTCTCTGACTCTCACTCGTCAGGGGAAACTCTATGAGACTGGAACGAGTCACGCACGTTACAGCCAGTCCAAGATTGACTGAAAGGGGATTGTGCAATGAACTGCAGAGGCCCTTTTTCGGATGAGAACGTATTGGACTCCCGTTCGGATTACTTGATGCTGTTCGTTTTCAAATCTCACCGACTTATTGTTCGTTGTTTATATTCATTTTTATTTTCCTTTGGCCCTACGAAGTAGGGATAAAAGGAGTACACGGAAAAATTTTGTCGAGTTTCATACGGTTTCTTTTTTTACGTTTCCGAAGCTCCCGGGTCCGAAAAACACCGTTTGAGAATGAGGACAGAGCGTGCGCATGTGTGGTTGTATGTGAACAGAACTGTGATCTAACGGCAGTACAAAATCAGCTCAAATTTGATGTTTACTCTGAAGGTCAATGGAAAATACGAGTATGAGAAAAGTCGATTTAGAATCAACAATGTGTGGTTATCACAGAGATCAAAACACCAAATATGTCTCTATCGTGTTAACTGCCTGCACGTAGGTTTTTCAATGAATCATGGCTGCATAAAACGCAATAAATTCAGGAACACTAAGAACTCACAGTTTCTTGCTATGGATGTTGCATGTTCCAACAGAATCACATCAATAACACATTGGATATTGAATATTGCTATAGCGGTAAAATAAGCTTAGTGCAAGTGGGGCTGAGAAAAGCTGTGTGATGTGCCGCACCGTATATTTGATTATTCCCTTTTTTAAACTCAACAAAAACCCACATTTGTAAAACACGAGTTTGCATAATTTTTTTACCAAATTATTTTCGTCATGATTCGTTTCAAACCCTAGACACTCTTCATCAGAATCGTAGCTTTATCAATTTTGATCCAAAGGTTAGGGGTCGTTTTACACGACTTCAAAACCAAATCTTTACATTTAGAAAAATCTGTGCGTTTACAGCCCACTTGTATACCCTTTGCAAATACATCGAGAGTTAATTCCTGAGAAGATACAAATGAACAATTAATTGGCGCACAGTCAAATGATACTCAATTACCGGTACAATTAGATAACAATCAATTTTTGCAGGAGCCTGGAGATGTAGTAAATCGAACATTGAACGATACTCAATAATTCGAGATGTGCCGTCTATTTTGACAACGCGTTCAACGCGAGCCTATCCCCGAACGTGGTACCGTTCCGAGACGAATAGGTCAAAAAGATGATACTATGGCTCGGTTAAACTGGTGGCCCATCTACCTAGAGCAGCCTTATCCATAAATTGGAGGGTGGCATTATGCTTCTCTGACTCAACGGTTGGCAGTAGAATTTTTCGATTTTCTCAGTTTTTAAAATAGTAATCACTTTCTTTTTTTCAGCTCATGCAATACGACCTCCTGGTCTTATGGTTTGCGCAAGGCATTGGTGCGAAAATCGTACGCAATCGTTTAAAAAAATGAATCATACCTGGTCTGGCAATAATCCATCTGCGGCCCAACTTGTCTCTTCCAGGAGCAGCAAATAAATAACTAAAACACGATAAAGAGTAAACAAATGGATACGTTTTCATAAGTATTACATCTTCCTCGGCTCATTAAGTGAGCGGCCAGTGAGACGAAAGCGGAGAACAATAACGTGCTTAGGAAGTGGCGTAATGATAGCGACGAGTGCTCATTGCAACTAATTGGCCCTTGAGTGACGAATTATCTATGAGACTAGGCAGTGACGTAAATTTAATGTAGAGCAAAAAATACCTATTCTACCAAGCGTGGAAAAATTCGTATGCGAAAGATTAGCTGCGTTGTAAGCGTACTCTATTCTCCACTGAGGGAGTAAAAAGCAATGCCATTAAAAAAAACCAAAATGAAAGGAAACAGACTCCCTAATTATGTTGTTCTTCAGCAATTCCCAACATCCACTTTTTCATTCGAAAATTACTCCCACACAGATATCCATACTGGTTCGTGTTGTACTTACGATCAGCCAGTCACGGTTCGATCCGGAGAGCGAAGAAACTTTTCTGGATCGAATGTGGACTCAGGGAGGCTGATGGTAACACTGAGCTACCGCCAAAGGGAAGATTGGGAGGGGAGTTGGTATTTTAGAGACCTTTCAGCTGTCTATCACACGTTGCAATGAAGACAATTTGTAAACGGATTTGGTTTCGTCTTTAGCTGGAGAAAAAACTCAGAATTTCACTACAATCAAGCCGCAATGCAGTTTATCCTGTCATTTAATGCGGTGATCGTGCGCAATCTCGCATATCTCCAGTTGTGAAGTTTACCAATAGGAAATACAGGTCAACGTAAATTTCGCACCCAGGGAGATCTAGTCAAAGTCTCATCGCTAATTTTGCTTATCGTTGCCATGCAACAAAAGATGAAACTAGCTTTTATTACCATTTATTTTTTGTCCAGTTGAGAAGAGATTTTTCTGAAATGAGCTGCTATGAGTGACAACGAAGTGGTTAATCACTGGACACAATAAGTACCATATTACTATTCAGAAGGAATGAGATATGAGCTGAGCTTGGCAGAGGAGAAGACCTAACGCTGGTGGATCCCGAACATTCTCACAATGAGGGTGGGAGGAACTGATATCACAACCAAACCAGCAGTACACTGTCTCGGACATACTGGACAACAAGCTAAGCTATCAGTTGCGCTTTGAATGCCTAGCACGACAGGCATGGGCGACAGTTAGCAATAATAGTACTAATGGCGAACACAGTGGGCTGAGGCCGTACAAAAGCCGACTTCTTATGGGCACTGCTATAGAGAGGGCTTATGAGATATAGAGATATGTACTTCAACACTAAAGGTTGCAGGGAACCCCGAGGATTGTTTCGGCAAATCACTGGGTCTCAGAGCTGATTGCAATAGTCGTTGCAATCCAATATTTGCAGCAATCCTAATAGGTGCAGAGTACCGCAGGCTGCACTTGAAGAGAGCTGATGGACCTATTTCAAGTCTCGTCACTTTGGCTCTAGAAAGATAGTTGCGAGGAAGAAGAAAGAGAGGTTGGTGGACTACCAGGTTGATCCACCAGATCCAGTGTTCTCCCACTTTTTGTGAGGTTCTTTCACAGGAGGGTGGTAAAAGAACCCTTCCTGCTGATCCTGCAGATCGTTGTGAATGACGCAGAACACAGCTTCTTCGTCGAACAGGATACCCCATGACATGGCCACCCCACGACACAGAAACCAGGACTGGTTTGTGCAGATACCCTAGTACATAGAATGGTAAACAGTTAGGACTTCTGGAAAACCGTGGATACTTCCTTGCAGAATGTTATCTGATCTCGAGCTTGAGTTGGATGGACGAAGTGTAGCGTCCAGCTCATGAGGTGGGGGCTCAGTAGTGAAGAGCAGCTGGAGTGTCATAAGGTGGGTTAGTCTTGGAGACACAGACCCAGCCAAAGGCCAAGCTAAAAAAAGTCCCCAGCTTGGGTCGACAGGTGCTGAGAGCGTCTTGGGTTTTATTGGGTAAGAATTTCCCGCTAAACTGTTCCCTCACTGACGATTGTGTTCCTCTTCAAACTTCTCTTCTCCATAAATATTCCTGTGAAAATCCTATGAACGGAAATCTAGGCTCATGAAGCAAACTGGGTACTTTCAACTAACTAATATTCACGATTTACGTTTCGTCGAATTTACGGGGGTTGCTGAACTGTTGGACCATTTGTTGTTCTGAGTCATGAGACCGAATAGATCAAAGATTACGGAATAGAACTGTATAATACTCAAACGGAAGTGCGTAACGAGCGCTGAACGAAAGCTAAATTACTTGAAACATCCGTCGGGAGGGTACTTAAGAGTGACATGAGGATTTTAATCGAAGCCAAATGACTGATTGGCTAAATCATCTAAAGATCGTCTAGCTTTAATCGGGGTTGGTCTATTAACAGCGCATTACGTGATTTTCAATGGAAGGTTGAATTTTAGTAATGTTTGGCGCAACTAGCACCAAGATGATGACAATGTCCCACTGCTTTCTTGATTAGTGATGTGATCGAACTACCCATTTGACAAGCCTCTTAAGTGACCACCTATCAAAACTTTAGATAAATATCGGGTGCCCCACGTGGGTACAACGATTTTCAAGCTTTTAGCTTCTAATCCGATCGTTCTTAATTGGAAGATTATTTTATTTTATTCATCGTCTCATCTGCTTCCTTCAACCTTTGACTACAGACAACAAATCACATATCATTCACCAGCCCTGACCAACTCGCTGGTGCTGGCCAAGGACACGTTTAAAACCAACAACGAATTGCCGAGACCAAGTAAGCAGGTGAACTAGGGGGACCAGGGGGGAGGATAACTTCTTTCTTCGTCTCCAAATCTTCACTTCATCTATAGCTCTCGTTTTCCCCTTGTCTCTTGTTTTTTTCTTTCTTTTCGACTCGTCTCTCGGGTCATCAGTATACCGTTCACTAAAACTGACCTTTTCCCCTTCTTTTACCGTAGCGTCGTGTTTTGTGGATCCTATAATCCTGACACCAAATCACAGCAGGAACAATTGAACACTTCCAATTCGTACTTCGTCTTTTCTTCGCCATCGTCTCAACATCTCCGAAGCTGCATCACCCTTCATTGCGGTTTCGTCTGCGTCTAGTCAGCACAAATGCCCCGGATGAGCCTTTGGAGAGTTTGACTCGTCCCGGTACATCTCAAATGATCCTTTTCAGACCCAGTAGCCCTTGAATGCCAAAAAAAAAAAACTCCAAGAGGTTTTTTCAGCCGACTAGATAAGTAACAATCTGTGAGGGGTAGAGAAGAGCTTTGAAGGATGATTTTGTGGTTTTACTTTCCAGACCCAGGTACTAATGCATTTTCTATCTCTTTAGGACTTGAACAGCCAACTGACTGCATCAGTAGATACGTATTCCCACACGGTTAATTTATAGTGAATTGTGTTTCGCACGCAGTAAGTTCAGTAACAATCTACGTATTATTGAGACAGTAACTTCAAAACGCAAAAATAAACGAAACTCCGTCAGACGGTAATTTTGCTCGTATATCTGACGGAGGGTTTTCAAAATGACTTCCTTTGAAGGACAACCAATCGCTACACTTTGAGGAAATGGAGTTGGAAACGACTCCTCAGGAATCGGCTAGAAAGCTACGAAGGTAATTGAAAAGATTGTCGAGATGTCGATAATGCCCCTGAATGTCGGACGTAAAGGGGCATGTCACTTTGAACTGAGACACTCTTTTCATTCGTTTCAAACGGTTTAAAATATCGGCTGCTTAAATGAGTCTGTTCTACTTAAAATGTATTTTAGCACACGCAGGGTTTCAGGCTTAGGCTGTTCACACAAGCGCATGCAAAACAACGGCAAATTCGTGAAACCAATTCCAATTTGACTGGTGAAACGTCAGGTATAAATGAGAAATCTCTTTCTCAAGTGTGGCTTGTTAAGGAAATCGAAAAGCAACGAAAGATGCGAGTATTATGCGTTCTTCCTGGAAATAAATTTCTCACCCGTTTTCTAGAAGATATTCCATTTTCGGTAGATTCATGTCGAGGTTGTGGAAAGCCTGCTGAACAGTCTGTCTAAGAAGAATATAGCGTTCGAGAGCCTCCTGAGCCATTGGGACGCTGAATTTCTTGAAACGAAGAAATCTTAGAAGAAAACTGTTATCTGAAAATGGAAGGAGATTTCAAAATATCATCCACAATATAAATACAATTACAGTAGGTATTCAGGTATAATCCCGTTGAGAACTGTTGTATAATAATTAATGCCGCGTATTTACTGGCAATGCCTGTAGGTTCATTTCCGAGTCATAATTATGCCTTAATATTGACACATTTATATATTGAATACCCTAATACTGTTGGAAGTGAGTCTGATTCATCAACTGAATTATGCAGAGTAATTCAGGCAATGTAAAGCAACCCGACGTTTGCAAAGCAAGAGCTGAATTGTGGCGAAGGCATGGAATGCCTAGTAGCTCCAATAGAATTCCTATAGATTAGCCTCGGTAGTGAGTATATCCAAAGCAGGCGCCATGGCAACTGTACGAAGATAATGGCCAAGGTTCAAACGGCTTCCAGGTGCTCCACCGGGAAATTCCAAGACACCTCTCCGAGGGACCTCAATACGATGGCATCAAGTAGCCCGAGTCACATTTCCTAGGCTTCACACCTGGTTCACTCATGCCGAGCTGCTTCTAGGGAGACCAGCAAGCGCTGCTTGGTATCAGCAAGGAGGACATCATCCGCAAAAGGCTAAGCGCTCACCCCCACGTCTACGGTGAAATCATACCGTAGCAGCTCTTCCTGTAGCAGCTTACTCATTGCAGGTAGTAAACCCGGAAATGTGGCCGCTTGACAAAGCGAAATATCGACCTCAGGGTCAAGTAGTTTTGAAGCTTCCGTGAAAAGAGATCTCCGTGTGCTTAATTAGCACGGGGCCAATAGTAAGGAAGAATCCTGAGAGATGCTGACTATAATATTTATATGGTCCTACATTGTATTAAAAAAATCGTCAGTGTAAATATTTTATGACGTGTTTTTTATCAACTTTGATGTAACAACCGAAAACCTTCTCGTAATCGATAAAGTGCAAGCTCTTTCGCTGTTCAAAACAATTAAGAATTCATACATCTTTGTCAGCGATGGCATCTGTGATTTCCCTAGACTTAAACACTGACAGGTATTTCTCTCTTTTCAGGCTTAGAATATTCTACTCTTACCTGTTCGACACGTAACGATTTTTGGATTCTTCTCGATCCAATCCTTCATTTGCATGAGAGCTTGTTCACGAGTATAGTCGTCTTCTCTCAGTTCTTCTTTGGCAATTCTTCTCGTCTCTTTGGAGAGAGGTCCATCGTATTTCGTGCTCATTTTTATGTCGTTGAAGCTGCCTGCAAATATTTAGGAAGTGAGTAACTCGAGTAATTTAATTTAATTTACTGGTAGTACCGACATTTTTATCTTTTATCTTTTGTCCGGGGACACGCGGGACTGAGTTCCTTTATCACTGTGGCCACGCATTGGCCTATTGTAACAATGTTCCTTAATTAATGAAATACGTTGTGCATACCAGCCCCTTATGGGAAGCCGAGTATGTTCTTCGCTGCAGACTCCACTACGGTTTGGGGTTCGACGAACCCACGGGAAAAATATTCGAAGCGCCTGGCTGCCAAAGCGGGGCAGCCACATAGAATGTGCTCTAATGTTTCATCGTCCTCACCACACAATGTGCACTTAACCACCAGTGTCCAGGGAGGAAACTTGAAAGGACTCTTAGATCCTGTCTGGTGCATTGCCTTCGCCCTTGACCCAAAAGGCAGAATTAGTCTTTTCATCTGTCTCAATCGTGGCTGGCGCCTCCCATCGACCCATCTGCCCCATTCAGTTGACTTTTCGTCACTTCTATGTGGGGCTCAGGTCCGATGGGTGGGGGTTCTGCGCCTTTTCATTGCCCTCGTGCTCTCTATGAGCCAGCACCCAGATAAAGGAAAGCCTATTATAGGAAAGGAGTCGTTTGAGCGCCTGAACACATACGCAGACACAATTACATTCTAGTTTTGTAGTAAATGAACTGAAATTTGGTGTCTTGCTGTAACACTGTAACAACAACTCCGTGTGTCGCACCTATTTATGTCACGACCTTTAATGAGTGGCAATTGCAAAGGTTACTTATGAGATTGTCAAGATAAGGTTTTTGGAAACGTCCATGTTTAAAGCTCTGGGATTAAGGAAAAAACACTGCGAAAAAACTGTTGAAAATGACAGTTTGAATCTCAGAACTTCATAGAATGTCCTTAATTATAATTTAACCGTTATTAAGCTACCATTCTGTACATAATTTTCTGGGCAACTATTCATTCCTGGCTTGACAGCGCTTGCATTATATAAGCGGGATAAGCTGCACAAAAATCGATTTTGATCGACATTTTTTATAATTTATTGTGCTGCTGTCGTCGTTTAGCGTAACAAATAATTTGATCATATCTTTTTGAGGTTATAAGCGTTTTAAAGGAAATAATTTATGTTTTGATAACTATAGTTCACTTAGGGTGAATCCTTATTTTAGGTTTTTCCTTGGTTTGTACATGGGGTGAGGAAAGTTGTGTTATCCGTCGCGTACAGATAGTTCCTTAAAAAAGTTAAGGTGTAGTATTTATTTAAAACTTCACGCCATTTTTCCACTATTTCCTTCTGCCGTGACTACTGACTGTCAGCCGTCTTTCTGGCTTCAAAGGGCATGACATTTGGATTGAGTTAAAAACGCAAAACCGTTCCAGGATCGATTCCTCGTTGATCAACGAAAGACGAGTTTTGATGTCGCAAAGCAGCCGGCTGAACGCGACTCCGTCAAGCCCAGGAGGTCGATTTTGTAAGCTCAGGCCGCACCACACGAGATGATGGTCTGTGGCGTCCCTCGCCCACGAATGCGCTTCAAAAGCCCCACCTAACGTACTGAAAAGGTCTCAAAAGAGAAGGGCTGTTATATAACGATTATTTCGTTCTCTTCTGTTGCAACGACTGCGTCCGAAGCCGAGCGCTCCCTTCGTCTTTTGTCCCTCAGCGCCCCTGACCTAACATTGAAGCAATTCCATCGCTTGTACGAGCTCAATTCCGTCTGTAAAAGAGAACCCGCGCGATTCACAACTGTTTATTGACTAACCCCAAATAGGCTAACCGCAATGGTTTTCGGTGATCGACCTTAACATTGGTCGGCTGTCGAATAACGAGAGCTATTTGTTGTTTTGAAAGGCAAATAAACAACGGAACGAGAATGAATTGTCCTCATCATCGACCTAATTTCGGAGACTTGTGCCTCTCCGTCACTACGTTGGTCAACCTGATCACGCAACGTTATCATCGAATTTTGCCACGTTAATGCAAGCTTTCTGCTATAACGTCAGTATTTCTCGTGTATTAAATGTTTTTTTGTAGAAATGTCCTCTACAAGCACCTTCTTGTTTTGGTACTTAGAAAAACCCTGATTGTCGAATTTCCCATTCCCTAAATCACTAGGAAACTGAGTTGAGATCACATGGTACTGATAAGAACACGCGATAGTCGGTGTTAAGGTGTTACTGTCCGAGTGATCGCATAGTCAGAGAATCGACGATACGAGGTTTAGGGGAGCTGAGACAGCTGTAGAAGTTTGAGCGACGGCAACAGAACGAATATTGGAGCGGTTCACCCTGGTACCAATCCAAAATGGCCACAGTTATTGAAGGGAGGGAGGTCACGAGGGCGTTATAGCCAGAAGGCACACCGTTCGATTGATGAAATTTAGTTACGCATTACAGTATTTTAGAGTGAAACGAAAACCTATCGATGCATCAATTTATTGTGCAGATATAGTTGAGTACACATTTTTGCACACGTAGGAAGAAGTAGTTCACATTGTGTTTTACATTTTGTTTCTGTTTTTACCTTTTGATTCAAGCTGTAGCAGTTGTGTCAAAAAATTGAAGATAGGTAGTTGGATAACTTGAACCAATCTGGAGATATTGCTTTTTACTTTCCTTGGCTCTACAAAGTAGAAAGGAAAGTTATGTAATCGGCTGAAAAAAAAAATTTTTGAGTTCTCTTCAGATCGTTACGTTTCAGACCGATTTCAGACCTGAGTCCGAAAAACACTATTTGGGAAAATGGTCTGTGTGTATGTGTGTCTGTGAACGATTTTTAGAAAAAACCACCGTACCAAATCAGCTCAAACTTCATATCTCGCCCACAGGTTACCATGGGACGCAAAAATAAGGGTTTGAACAAAATCCAACGAAAGTTAACTATAGTTACCATAGTGATCAAAACACCAAATATTTTTTTTCTCAAGAACAGTTACACCAATTTTGCTTAAATTTTTTATATTGATAGCTCTTAATAAGGCAACTATACCATAAAATTCCCATTTGTGGAAAAATGACGAGAGCAGCACAATAAATTATCAAAATTGTCGACGAAAAGCGTTTTTAGCGCGGTTTTTCCTAATTAACTCTGCTGGAATGTTACTAGAATGTTTGAAAAAAATTGGTATTGTAATCCAATTCAATACCTATAGGGCGAGTGCTTAAAAACGCTAATGAGATACATGGGGCTCACTCCAGAAATTCCTGAATTTCAACTACCGCCGTTTCGCCTACTACCAGTTCTAACGGTTTTTACACAATACATCTGCAAAAGTGATTACTATCCTTCATCCAAAAATGAATTATCTGTGTACCAATTGCTCAGTAATGGTTCTGGAATGAGTACGAGCAGCACAACAAATTCCGGAACTGTAAGCGCTACCGCTTCCTGCTGCCGTAAAGCGTTGTTTGACCAAGTTCAAATTAACCGAGTGATAAATGAATTGATTAAATAGAATTAAAAAGTGAATTTACGTAGAGCTAAGGAAAGTTGTGTGTTGCAACGCACCAGATATTTTATACAAGCAATTTTTAAGGTCGCGACGAGACTTAGCTCGTAATAATCCACGAAAATTCGTTCATTCAAAGTGTTTAAAATTTTTGAAATTTCGGCCGAATAGGATTAACCTCCGCCGAGTTTCATCTCAATCGCACGCACACTGTTGAATGGCCATGGTGAGACTTACCAGACTATTTGATCTCTTGTCTCAGATTTTTCGCGACTCGCGACAACCTTAGAAATCGGCCAAGTTCGTTAGCTATTGGGAAAGCTGTACGTTATGCCATTGAAAAATGTACAGGACGTTGCTTTTTATGCCTATTACCTACTTTCGATGAAGTGATAGTTTACATAGAACGAACGATAGGTATTGACAAGTAAAATAGTATGTAATAAAAGAGAGTAAAAGCAATAACAGACGGTAGCAATAAATAAATAATATATAATAAGTGATAAAATAAGTTTAGCCAGAATCGTTTGTGCACTTTTCCACGGAAGTTGTATAATCTCTAGTTTTGGTACGTTTCAGTTGTTCAGCTTCATCTCACCCTCTGGTTGGTCGACGGAAACTTCACCAAAACGTCTGAGAAAACAAAAAACGAGCTCGATCGGTTTCTGTACGCCCCCCCCCCTCCCCGGCAACGTCCGGTCCGGTTCTTTACGACTTCACCATGACCACCAAATAAAAGGTTAGGCGGTCAACTAAATGACTCAATACGTTGCTCCATCCTGCAACTCTGGGAGCAGGCCCTATTGGCCATTGTGGAAGGAAAGTCCCCACACGATGATGCGGGAGGACACAACACGGTGGCGTTGACAGGAAAACAGAACACCCCTAAAAAGAAATAGTTTTTCCTCCATCAGTCCAATTATTATCTTTCCATCATGGTAAGAACGGTAACCAAATGCCTCTCTACAAAATACTGAAATAATTCCACAGGAAAATTGAGCCCCCTCAAATTTTCAAATTTGTTTTCAATGTTTACAGCACTGGGTCCTACAAAATTCGCAAGAGAATCGCTGTGCACGAAACTTTAAATACATAAACATTTGATGTTAAACCAATTCCTAAAGGAAATACAGCCAAATAATAACATCTCATGTAAAATATTGAGAATGCTAGGCGGCTGTCATTAATAACCAGAATTAGTTCACTTTTATAATAAATGAGAACAGTTAAGTGACTCCTTGAAAAAGATATGAAAATAACCTGGGGTAGGATTTGAATATTAAACTTCAATATGGGAACACTCAGATAGACAGACCATCAGATACTCATATTGCAACTCACTCTTTATAACAGAGTATCAGTAGGGAAATGAAACTCATCTTACACCACTGACTGAACTATGTTATTTTAAAGATCATCCATAAACTCGTGACTTGCAAGTTCAAACAAGTTGAAGAGATGGCTGGCTGGCGCCTGGCACCACTGCTCTGTGAATGAGACCAACACATCAATCGAGCTGAGGACAATCGACGCACGGATCAAGCCCAACGCCAGTGGCGATTGATGGTCAACGACCAGGCAATTATGTTATATCCCCCTCCATTTCTTTGATTTGTTCTCTGATCCGAATTCCGTAAATTTCACGAGGCTAGCATTAAAAGATGTCAGTATGAAAGTTAATGTAGATAGGATTGAGTCACAGTTCTTTAATGTAACGTACTAATTTCGGAAGCAGGAAAATGTTTTCACAAAGAAGAGAGTAGAAGGCAGTGCGTTGTAAAAGGAAGGATGAGGAAAGAAGTTTCGAAGATTGTGAAGCACTGATCAAGAGCTGGAATATACTATAGGATGTCCTCGACCATATTGTTGTCCGGCTTGCCGTCTTGGATCAATGCTTTCTTCACAATCTCTTCAATGGCCCTGTCGACTGTTCCTCTCTGCTTCAAAGAATATCTCTTGCTTTCCCTCAATTTGCCACCAGCTCGCCCTGCCTTCTCCAATTCCCCCTCTGCACCAAACAATTACCTCAAGGAATGCCCGCTCCCCTGAGCATACCTCGTATGGAAAATTCCATCCTCCAGGAGCTTTAAGCGACTTTTTCGACGGCTCATTGAGCTCCTACAAAATAAGTTATGTTCTGTTAGGTTGATGTCATGTGAACGGATTACTATTGGTAGTGTTTTTATACGTCTTCAATGCCTTTCCTATTATTCAATTTTGACTTTCTCCCTGCTCTTCATACTCTTATCCTTTCTACTTTCTCATCACCAATTTTTGCCATGCTACCAGCTCTTTGCTAAGAACTTTTAGTCCGCATGATAAATAAATGAGTAAATAGGTAGGAGGGACACATTTTATGCACCAAACGGTTTACAGTTTGTATTCTCGATTGATTTTGAGCACTCGAATTTATGCTATTATATTTCTATGTTCCACAAGAAAAGCCATAGGGAGTTCAGTTGGCATCTGCGGGTGAAATCCATGGTCCATGGTCAGAAGTATCACAGTTTGCTGATGATGTGGAGGTCTTAAGAACGGCTACATGCTCCTCTGTAGTACGTGATGCTCTTCAGGAATACGTAGATAGAGTTATTCTATGGTGTACCCAATGGAGGGTAAGTATAAATCCCAATAAGTCAGCATTGGTTGCGTTTACCGAACACACTAGAAATGAATTGCTTCACCCTTGATCCAATTTGGTGACTAGCAAATATCACAGGAGGATTCTGTCAGTTACCTTGGCTTACAGCAGGAGAAGAAACTGAGAGGGCAATGCAATATCAAGGTCGTTCTTGTGAAGGTGCGCCAACGCATCAAACGAAAGACAGACGAATGAGAGAGAGAGAGAGAGAGAGAGAGAGAGAGAGAGAGAGAGAGAGAGAGAGAGAGAGAGAGACTGACTGATTTATTTATTAATCTGTACATTTTTGGGCCTAAGCGGCCCACTCTTACAAACATACAGAAAACTTTATGAAAAACAAAATTCAGTATCTTAAAATTTAATTAAATTTAAATAAATGTCATCTATCAAATTTTCATCCAATATTTAAACAGTAAATTATCAAAACATAAGAAACAATTGTAATTTTCGATACTAAATACTTTCAATTAAATATGATAGCAGTTATCTAGACTGGAGAACAAGTTTTTCCTTGAACAGTTTTTTCAAGCACATAACATTTTTCTGTCCCCGGAACACCTCCTGGTTCTCATTGACGATCCTACTGGCTGTGACAATGAATGAATTACTCATTTTCTCTGTTCGGTGTCGAGGTATTTCCAACGTGTTAATGCCAGCTCTAGTGCTACTGGTATGAGAAGACGCACTGCCTAGCATACGGAATTCTGATGCCAAGTACTTTGGTATCTTTATTTTCAGCAGTTTATAGCTAAGTGAAGCTATGTTCAATAGGCGTCGCTGCTTTACTTTCAACCATCCGAGTTGCCTAAAAAATGGCGTGACGTGTTCATCATATCTTAGGTCATAGATGAAACGTATCGCTGCATTTAATGCTCTTTGCAGGTCCTCATTATTCCTCTCTAGCATATCGGTATACAAGCAGGAGCAATACTCGAAATAAGGCAGTATTAGTGCCTGAACGAGCCTAACTTTCACATATTGAGGAAAATGGTAGGCGAACTTCTTCAACTGGTGCAGAGCTTTGAAAGAAGCGTTCCTTATGTAACTGACTTGTGCATCCCAGGACAAATTTTTGGTTATCATAACCCCCAGATCTTTTATTTTATCGTGGTAGTCAAGCACGACCCCGTCTACTTGTATTCGGCACACCTCATCAAGATTAATTAATTTAATCATGCGCGAGCTCCCCAAAATCATAGCCTTACACTTTGTTGGATTCATCTTAAGGTTATGCTTTTCGCACCACTTTACTAATTTGGAAATCTTCGTATTCAATTTAGCAACTAAAGCGTTAAGATTTGCGGGGTAGGCCGTCGCATACACTTGTAGGTCATCTGCATACATCATATATTTTATTTCACTATGCGCTCCCAATACCTTAACTATTTTATTTATATATATGATGAAGCAGAGAGCCGACAGGACGGAGCCTTGCGGAACACCAACCACTATTTCTCGCCAATTAGATAGTTGCCCATCCGGTACACGCACTCGTTGCTTCCTCCCATTCAGGTAAGAGCCAAACCACCGCACCACTTCCCCACCCATCCTATGACCGCGTAGAGTTGCAAGCAACAAATCATGCCTAACCGATTCGAAGAGAGAGAGAGAGAGAGAGAGAGAGAGAGAGAGAGAAAGAGAGAGAGAGAGAGAGAGAGAGAGAGAGAGAGAGAGAGAGAGAGAGAGAGAGAGAGAGAGAGAGAGATCTTTGACGCTCTCAACAAAACGACATTACTTTATCGGACATTACTCAGACCGATTTGGAATATTACTACTCCCAGTGGGCTTTAAGGATCGGCTCTCGCATCAAGAAGATTCAGACAACACAGAATCCAGTACTCCGAATAATCGGCCAAGTTCGTTAGCTATTGGGAAACCTGAACGTTATGCCATTGACCGCAACGCCGGCGCAACGTGGTATGTAAGAAACGCCACTCTACACAACGACCTAAATATACCGTTTGTTCAGATAGTAATTTGTCTGAATTACAACCAACTTCACCTGGAAAACCATCTCAACGCCCTGATGACCGGAATGCTTCAATGCCTACTGCCTTCAACGAAAACGTCCTCCAGATTTTCTCACTCAATCAGACAGGCCTCCGACAAACAATTTTGGTGCCTAAAATTTTACAACTGATTTTAGCTATATTTTTGTCGTTGAATCCAAAAGTGAAAACATTTTTCCTCCATCAGCTCTAGTTTTTTTGATAAATGTGTGTTTAAGGCGCAGTTTTATTGAAATTGATTAAAGTTTAATTTATTCATTTTTATTAAAGCAGGAATATTTTACGTGTCACAAATAAGACAACTCCGCCTTCGTTAAATCGATGAGTGAGGCTGAGCGAAAAGTCTGGACTTCTTGTGTTCAGTGGTCAGAAATTTTCCGGGTTATCGCAAAGATGAAAATTACGTTTCGCTGGTTAGCGGGTTGATTAGCAGTTTCAAATCCCTTGGATGTAATATGAGTATTAAGGTGCACTATTTACACAACCGCTTCTACCATTTTCCTGAAAACTTAGGAGACGTGAGTGAGGATCAAGGTGAAAGATTTCACGATGATATTGAAACTATGGAAGACAGCTTCCAAGGAAGATGGGATACGTACATGATGACATATTACCGCTGGAATTAAAAAAAGGGACAGTTCTAAAATACATTCAAGGATGTCACGGAAAAGAAGATTGCGGAGTGTTCAGTATTTAATTTTTTATATATTATAAACTGCAATATAGTATATAGTTATATATTTGTATAATATAATAATCAAAATTCCATGTTTACCCGTTTGACTTGATCCATTTATTTCACTGAAAATAGCGTAATGTGTAGTTCACTAAAATGTTATATCTTAAAAATTTGAGCTGATGGGCAAAATCTAACAGTATATTTGAATTCATGGCATCAAATTCATATAAAATCGGCTGCAAATATTCCGGAACCAAAACAGCTGTTGGCACGCGTAATTATTCGAACCTGTTGCCCTCCTTGTAAATGTGACTACTTATTTATCACTGTATTTTTAGTGTTTGCATGTCTGTTGCCCTATTTATTTCATGTTTACTTGAGCATGTTTGTTTATGTCGGTTTAGTTCAATATTTATTCAATAGTCAATGCGTGTTGTCCAAAGTATCGTCAGGACTACTGTTGAGCTGTTCATGCGACAAATACCAGGTTAATTCGGTATTTCCTACTATAATAGGCCATCATCAGAATTGTAATCTTTATTAATTAAACAATAAAGTTAATCGACAAAGAACCGAGGATTTAGAGCTCGATGAAATCGGTTTTGTGACGAGGCCTTCAATAAGCAACCACAAAGAACTGGAATAACTTCTTTTACTTTCCGCTACCCAAGGGGAAAGAAAAGTAATGCAATCGTGTAAAAAAAAGTTGGGTTTTTATCAGATCATTACGTTTTGCCTACTGAGTCTAAAAAACCTAATTTCGGCGCGTTGTCCGTTTGTGTGCAAAAATAGGTTTTTTACGCTTTCTGGCAAAACGGCTTCAACGATTTTCACCTAACTCTCAGGATGTTTTTAAATAGTTAATACCTAGCTGTTGTTCTCAAATATATGTTCCTCTGACAGTCCATTGAATAGAGATAAAAATCAAAATGTGTCGAAAATAACGTTTTTTCGAACATTCCGTAAATTCCAGAGTAACTGCTTCACCAGGTGTGATCGATCTAACAGAGTGTCTTTCAGCTATCCATACCCACATTTCGTTCTAAATAATTATTTATATATATATATGTTGAACGGAGATATAAGCCAAGTTAACTCAGAAAAGGAGATCTGTCGAATATTAATTTATCGGTACTCCAATTTTTTCAAAAACGGCTCCACAGATTTCGACCAAACTTACGGAGTACTCTCAACTAACTAGTCTCTACATTTTGTTATGCATAAATGTTTCTGTAGAAATCCGTTGAATGAAGATATAGCACCCGTATATGTAGCTGGTGTTCGAACTTACGGGGGTGGCGGAAAGTTGTGTGCTGCTACGCGCCGCTCGTTGAAGTAAGCGCTCGAATACCTATATTTCACAAAATGCTGTCATAAAAGCTAGTATACAGCGCCCAATCCGTCACCGCTCTCGCGTTGAAGCCGCAACAAGCGGTCAATTTCTGAGATCATTTGATTTTCAGGCCGTTTACTTACGTCGCGCAACACTGCAACCCCCAGTATACTGCACATAATGACAGTAATTTTTCAGGAAAATTGTGACGGTTCGCGATTTAACGGGTTCAAATCGGGGCTGTCAGTCGTGAGCCCGCGCAGTGAAAAGAAATTGACCGATGAACAACAAACTAGAGCGGCTGCAACTGTGTCAAATGCCGGAGTGCCAGATCGATGTCGCTAACTGAAATAACGCCATTAGGTAACTGAACAGAATGACTTTTGATTACGTCATCAGTCCACAATAAAGCGGCTTTTGTCATTTTCTCGCTATTTGCAGTCGGCAGTCGATAAGAATTGGGGGGAAAACGTTCCGAACTGAGGAAAACCTTTAATTTCGTTAAGTGCTGTAGGCATTAGGAAAGGCCTTCATGTTGATAAGCTTTTAGTCGCTTCACGAGAAAGTTCTGAGGAAATTGTTTACGGCAAATCGATTGAGAACTCGACGTAACTCGCAGTAACATGACACTTGAAACGACGTTAATCAACACTTGCTTTAACTCGTAACATCATGAATATTTCTAGAACTCTACGTCATTCAGCACAAGTGAGCTTGATTATTATTTATTACAATTTCTGTTGTTAATGTTCATGTTGTGAATGTCGGATATTGTTATTTGTTTTTATTGAGTTGCTGTTTACTATACGAATTAGTTTTACCTATTAACACTTACATACGATGCCATTAATCAGGAGGTGGGAAAGTTTTCTATTAACAACATCTATTTAACAATAAAATGCTAATTGAAAGAGTTGTAGCGAAAAGGAAGAAAATGATACTTGACTGAACTTCACAATGTCGATAATTAGAAGGCAATTAAGTCTCGATAGAATGGTCTACTCTGCTATGCATGTTTGACTAGGCCTCTCACGTAGCGTCCCGGATGCGTACATTCATATCCGTTCGTCTCTCTACCATAATTCCGTTTTTGCGCCATAAGCGCCTACTCGCTCTGCAGGCATCTGGCTGGGGTGACAGTGTGGCTCAGCTGCGGTGGTGTAGCATGGCGACTGTAGATGCCGCCAAGTCCAGTAAGTATTCGGAGTTTACAGCTGCTTTGTATGGTTCGATTGAAGGAGGAGAACTCAGGCAGCATCCAGGCTTCACTTACTCTTATGAGGGGGTGGAGTGGGGGCTTCAGAGCAGGTTGCTGATGCGCTGTCATCTGAGGGATGGGAAGTCAAAAGAGAGTGGCACGACTAGGTTGTCTTAGGAGAAGAACTGAGGCTTGACATTGTCGCCTTCGGTCCCAATTATTCTGCAGTGATAGTGATAGTACCTGAAGCAAGCCAAGTAGCGCAAGAGCAAGACGTAACTTCATATGGTGGTGTCAGACGCTCGAGGAGTGAAGGCAGGTAACATTATGATTGCAGCATTGACTGTGCACAGGGGCGGTGTCTGGTGCTAGAAAAGTGCCTTCTTCTAAGTATCAACGCGTGTTGCTTGGGTTCTTTTTGAACTGGTGGTCGTTTTAACGTGAAAAATCGTGATATGCTTCTTTCCTTTTCACTTTCTATATTCCTATCCCTAGACCCTCCCCACTTCCTGGATTATTAAATATTTAATTTCCTTTTTTGAGAGCCACCGCCCCATTTTTAGTCAATTTGCAGGAGGATGTGTGTCAAACATATTCAGGTTACGAATGATTTCAATCGATGGGTCGGTGGAAGGGGGGGGGGTATTGCACACTTTTTTCAGGAAAACACCGTTAACGATTGAACTTTCAAATCTTTTACTAATCAGTACCTACATTTTCTTCTCCATTACTGTCTCTGTGAATATTAGGTGAACTTTTAGTCCTATGAAGCAAAAATACTGTTTTTTTTCACGTGCCGCCCGGTCACAACGATTTTATCAAACTCGCAAGGTGTTTTCCACGAAACGATACCTATGATTTGTTCTTCATAACTGTTTTTGTGATGGTATCAGAAATATAACCAAAATACCTAGAAAACCGTGTTTTTCCAAAACATTTTCGACGTTTGCTACGTGACCCCCATCAATATATCAGGATCTCTTCTGCAAAATTATAGTAACACTTCGTTCTGCGCAACTATTTCTATGAACGGAGATATAAGCCATGTTAGTTTGGAAAACAAGATTTGTTGAACATTAGGTTATCACTTTTTTCAAAAACGAATGTAATGATTTTGATCAAACGGGCGGGGCTCTCTTAATATAATTAGTATCTACATTTGAATCTGTATACATGTTCTTGTAGAAATTCGTTGAACTTAGAGCGCTTGTGTACGTAGCAGATCGCCGAATTTATGGGTGTCGCAGAAAGTTTGGCGTTGCTCGCACCAGACGTCTGAAGCGCCAGAAGTAGCGATCGTTAGCGGTGTTCATATTGGCCTTGTTCCATCGATTTCAACATTGGCAGCCAACATTTATCAAATGAGTGTAATTCGAATTCACGTGTTTCCGTGATTTTCAATCGATAAATGGCAGTCCAGCTCAGTCCCTCCAATTAGAACTCGGGCTATTTTACTACGTTAGCCTCCTGGGGGTTCGGCGAAAGAATGAATATAGGTTAACGGTGCTCGTCAATTACGTTTATCCTCCTCTTCGATCGAGAGTACGGACGGGAGAACTTTGATGGCGAAATGCAGTCTGGGCGCTCGGTCATCCGAGGTGCCTCGAAGCTTGCGCTGATGTTATATAACTGGAAAGATGCCGCATCATACCTTTTGAAATAGACGAGTTCTGAGTTCACCTCTCGTTTTCTGTTTTTATTTACGTACTTTAGTAGGAATAAAAGTCGATCTGGAGCATTTCACGTTTCGCTCAGTGTTGTGTATTCGCTCACCGATTAATAATCAGGTTCCGTTGAGCTGAGCTACGAGTACTTTCCACTTTCTCAACCCTAACTGCAATAAAAGTATCACAACCGGTAAAAAGAGTTGAATTTTCATCAGCTTTTGTTTTGGAGTGTCTTGAATATAAAAGACGCAATTTTGGCGGTTAGTCATAGCCGAGATAGCGGGACAACAACGATTTCTTCGATATTTTTCCCACGTGTGAAAATAAGGTAATCAGCAGTTTATATCTATAAGATGAGAGAGTAGTAGAACAGAAAACACCAGATATGAGGGGTTTCAACCTTTTCCCAAAAACGTTTACAACGACTTCGAACTTTCAGTTTCTTGTACATAATTACTATCTACCTTTTGTTCTCCATAAATACCTTTGTGAAAATTAAGGGAACGGATAGACTGAAGACGCAAAATGAGATTTATAAATTCAACAACACAATTAGTAGAACAAATCGAGAATTTCTTCTAATTTCAACGTTTTAACGCCTACTGAATCCACAAACCGGTCCCTGGTCCGTGTGTTTGTCTTTAGTTCGATTCGCTGAACCGATTGAGCTGTATTTTTTTTTGTTCATAATGTTATTGGCGATTTGAGTTAATGGAAAAGGGGGTTGAGGGTTTTCGAGAAAGCATTTTTCTCGAAAACGGCTTTAACGATTATGATTAAATTTTCAAATTATTTTCTACTAGTTAGTGCAAAACTTTTCTTATCCATAAATATCTCCATGAAAATTCGGAGAACAGAGATATAGGCCTAAAACGCAAGACAGGTATTTTATACTTTTTGCAAAGCAGCTTCAACGATTTTCACCGAGCTCGCAGAATTTTTTAAAATAGTTAAATATATTGTTCCCAATAAATGTTCTTCCGACAGTCCATTGAACAAAGATAAAAATTAAAATGTGTCGAAAATAATGTTTTTTAAAACATTTTCGTGATTTCCAGAGTAACTGCATCACTGGATTTGATCAACCTTGCGGAATGTCATCTAGCGACCTATACCCACATTTGGTTCTGCGCAATTATTTCTGTATCTATCTGTTGAACGCTAACCTACGGTAGCTCGGAAAAAACGGCTGTAACGATTTCTATCAAACTTATACTCTCAACTAACTAGTGCCTACATTTTCTTACTCATAAATGTTTCGGTAAAAATGAGTTGAGCGAAGATGTAGGATTCGTTCTGGTCGCCGAATTTACGGGAGTTGTGGAAGTATGCGTATTGCTACGCGCAGTACATTTTTGAGAATGGCTGAGCTGATTGGTCGATTTTTGTTTCGTCTGTGATTTTTTCGAAGGCTCGAAAATGAGGTTTTGAGCCCTTTACGTCGTCAGGAAATAAGGAGCGAGGACCAAAATGTATCAAAAACGACGAGTTTTCGTCGCTAAATCCGGGCCTTTACAGATTTTGATTAACTATGGAAATTAATCACGCCGTGAACGTTACTGTTCCGACGTTGTCGGGTAAAACCTCTGAGAAATGGTACTAAGTGAAACGAGGGTGGCTTATAATCATTTCAGCGGACTTTATAAGAAACAAAAGCGCTAAAACGTTGATCTGTTATTGTGCAGCTCTTGTCATTTTTAAAATGAGAATTTTAGGGCACTACCGTGTTCTTTGGAGCTGTCCGAACAAAAAATGTAAACAAAATTATTAGAAAAATATTAGGTTTTAGGCCGGTTTTGTTCAAGGAGGTCAACACGCCTATTGAGTCACCTTTACTCACATTACCTCAGCTTCCTTTCTTCTGTGTAAGTACCATAGGCTGGGACATTCTTCGCGCTCTTTGGCAACAGTTCATCTCGATATAAATACGTAATTTTGGATTTCCAGACTCACTTGTCGAACTAGATGATTCATTTCTATCTACCCGCCGTCATTTAGCTCGTTCAAATGGTACCAGTTTTCTCATACAAATCTGAGTGTTAATCATATAAGCTACTGTAAGAGTTAATAACGTTCACGCCAGTTGAACGCGTTGAGTTCAAGCCTCTGCTGTTTCACTTACTGGCATTTCTCATCGTTTTTCCCAGATAATTAGAACAGAAATCTCACGTTGACCGTCTCATGAATCATTTTTCCACTGCTTATTCAATAATGGTCGTGGCAAAAGTAGAAGAAATTCAATAAATTCGGAAACCGGAGGCACCACCTTTTTCAAAACAAAACTTCCAGCTGCGTTGTACCAAGCACAAATAATGAATAAAAATACTTTTGATTGGTTTAGTAATGTTATAAAAACGCTGCAAAATATTACTCAATGGTTTATTATGCTCTTGCACAGCTTAACGCAGTTGATGGGAGGCTGTAGTGAGAAGGGAGGCAGTGCGGGAATGAGCACGGGCACGGGAAAACAATAACTTTCGCTATACTGTCCTGTGAGTTCCTTCAAGTAGTAGAATTTGCATCAGTATATTTTCTGCAATTTTAATGTTGTTGGCTATGTTTTTCAACCATTTTTTTACCCGTGACAGTCACGGATTACGTTCTATTTGATTGCCGAAGAACTGATTTTTTAGATTGCGTTAAAGGCAAAAAAAGGCCTGCTGTGTCAAATTTTGTAGCGGTTGTGCAAAAATTTTCCTGAGTGGAAACGTAAGAACGAATAAAAAACGGAAATCTCTGAGGAATGTTGTGGCATGCGTTGCTCTGGATGTTTTCACGGCATTGATATAACCCTTCTCAAGAAATCATATTGACAGTACAATTGCCTACCTACCTATACATTAGTAGGATGAGTTATGTGAAACGCGTAGCACAAAAAAAGTTTGCAAGAAAACTGCCATAAGCAATTCGGTATATACTGAAAAACGAAATTTAAGACTTGGTACATGTTTTGAAAAAGCTTTGTGCTCATCAGGAAACAATTTTGAGTCCTGGAGATGCCCACAATCCTCTTAAAACGGCGAATCATGCTGCGCAGAAAGCCCTTCACCGGCGCCTTACCGCTGGAATTGTCAGGATTTTATGTCTAACCGCGCATTACCAGTCAGGCCTCATTCAGCAACTTGAGGAAAGAACAAAGGTATTAAGCGTTTCCCAATATATAACAATCGCCGTTGATCGACAGTAATGAGCCACTCAACAAAATGGAGTATTACGCTTGCTGTTGCGGTTTTAATGAAGGAGCTCAAGGACTCAGGACATTCACCTAATGAATTTCGAAGCGGATACAACTCTTGTTTTATTACAAGAAAATTGAATTCGGAGGAAAGAGAAATTCGAGCATTAGCCGTTAATTGAGTTTCGAAAGTGCAACTAAATCTCCGGAAATTATATCAGCTCGTTTAGCAACTTACGTAGCTCTACTCAACTAATATTTTCGACCAGAGCAGTAAGCGTGACTAGTTTTTACATTTTGCATACTACGCTATTGCACAAGTGTCGTGATATAAGATACATCGTTACGAAAGTTCGGATGCAGAAAATTAATTATTTTGTTAGTAAGACGGCCGATAGTTATTCGACTGATTTCAATTATTTATGGAGAAATACATAGAGTTTTTAATACAAATTGGTAAAAGCTGTGCGAGCAACGCGTATTTCAAAATGTCAAATTTTAAAACGAAAAATCGTTATTTGATACTTGTCACTTACGAATATTTTCTTAATTTTACCTTTTTCATCAGTTGTTTGTTGTCATGGAATAGTTAGTATCACTCAGATTTACACTATTAGCTAACTTTTACAGACGCTCCAATGGACTATGCCCACTGTACTATGTGCTTCGTGAATATGTTTATTTTTCTAGGACGTAAACAGTGGTCCCATGAATTCACTCCTTCACTTTTTATCCCAGTGAGATAATGAACCGGATCAGAAAGCTCAGCCCTTTTCTGGCTGCGCACTGCCAAGGCGAATTGAGCAATGCACTTCCAGTTTTCATCGGAATTCAACATGGTGCGAACGAATGACTGGTGTGAGCTGACTGACTGTGTCCTCCACTGTGCGCCTCCTGCCTGCGTTTGGCACGAGAAGATGGCATGCGAAACATCACTCACCATTGACCTGCTGTGCAGCCAGTTTGGAATTGCAGCCTTACTAACTCGGTGTAGGAATCAGCAATCTGGTCCATTGCCCGTCCTCGTCTGTCCCAGTCGTCTTGCCACATCTCAAGGGTCATAGGCGTCCTTATTTTCTTTTGGTGGGCGTACTCCTTTACTTATGGGTTCTTTCCCCTCGGCGGCCGGAATATGGATCGGGATAACACCGATGTTGGCCGATGGTACAAAGCTCGTTTACATAGCAGATTCAAATTTTCAACAATTAATACGGAAACAAATTTGATCGATGTGAAGAAATGTCTTCTAAAAACCTATCCCCACATTGTTTCGTACAACTCCAACAATATTTTGAAGATAAAAGCCAAAGGCTACTATCATACATGCAGTAACAACATTTTCTTTCTGATAAGCATTTCTGCAGTCATCCGATAAATCTTAGAATTTACAGGGGTGAGGGTAGTTGCCCGTCGTCTCAGTTTTTTGAGTTTTTTTATTCTCTACTTTTTTCGGCCGATTGCAGTACATATTTTTGCCATTCGAGGCAAGTAACTGCCTGCTGAAACCATCAAGAAATGTTTCAAAACACTCCAGAAGATCGACGGATAGTCGGAGCGCCAATAATTCATTACAGGGGGGGTTCTAAAGAGTTGTCAGGGCGAATCAAGTGGGAATTCCTGTTATACATGTTGTTGCAGAAACTAACTGGTTTTAGGCCGAGTGAGCGCCACTTGATGGCAATGACAGACCGAAAACGTACATTTACAACACCACTTTGCTAAGGGTTAAACTTCGAGTGAAGGCAGGAATGAGGGAAGCCGGCGGGAATGAAGGAAGGCGCTGTTTGGTTCAAGACTAGTGTGCCAAGCGGTCATCACACTTCGACTAAGCTATTGCGTCACTTTCTCTACCGTCACCGCGAGAGTTTTTTAAGGCATTGAACTTGACGAAATTACTTCGACCGCAATACTGTCGAACTTGGGACCGTTCCTTTTGAGCAAGAATTTCAAGGCTGAATAGTTTGGTGCAGTGATTAGTTAGAACTTTGTAGCAACACGTTGTACGTGCTAGGCTTTTTGAAACGCAATACTCGTAATTTCTTAAGCTCGTTGAAGTCCATTAGATTTTAAAATATCTTTCGTCAATCCTACATTTTCGACGCGTGTTTCACAACGAGGGTATTTCTAAACTCAATTGGGAGCCGTGCGAGACAACAAACTCATTAAATCTTATGGGAGAAGTTGAGTTATTCCAAGCAGGTGCATCACCGTTGTAATCACACTCTCGGTGGGCAATTCCTGTAGAAGAAAGCGCGCCGCCGACCTGAGTTGCTGTGTAAACTGCTTCTCATACCAACTGCCAACACAAATTTCCAAGTGCAAGCGAGCCTAGGACGTCACTGAACTGCCACTCGTCATTTAACCAAAACGCAATTTACACAATTCTCTATAGTCTCAATAAATATATTAAATGCACATTCACACACATTTTCAGACCTCAAAACGTAATTCTTTAAAAATAAAAAATAAATGAATAAATTTATCGCATGACAAAAATTTCCGCAGCCCCACGTGAATTTTAGCTACATGTCCAAGCTATCGTTCTCCAAGCTCAGTCCATATGAAGTTAACGTAACATAACGTTCTGCACAGACGCTATCAAAATTATTTGTGCGGAGTGGTTCGTGGTGCAGGTCAGGAATTATATAGGAGATACAGCTAAAAAACTGAGCCAAAAAAGGGAGTTAATTTCAATTTTGAAGTAATTCCGGACTATTTCATGACCATTAATTGACTTCTATCGTATGAGTAGCTTTTTGGACTACGATTACCATCTTTTTTTAGAACAGTATCAAATGATTGAGAATTATTTTGTAGAACTGTATCAATCATTCTTGCCGTCACTTTTGCTAATGTTAACTGCTCTCGACATTTTCCCATTAATGTGATATGTATGTAATGGTGGTGTTATTTGGGTCTGTCCACTCACAAAGAAAGCTGCATATTATTACTCAACGGTTTAGTATTCCCATACTCAGCTTGACGCAGTCTCACACCTTCGCGAACTGTTCCATTCCGCATTGAAAAATACCAGTTAACGGGTGAACGAAAATTGACATTTTCTAGGTGGGGCTAGACAAGTGGCACGATGTGGCGAGTCAAATTGCAGGGTGGTTAGAGTGGGACTGGAGCCAGTGCAGGCGAGGGAGAAATGATAACTTTCGTTGTATAGTGCTGTACCCGTCTCTCTAGTTCCTCCAAGTAGCAGAATATGCTCCAGTATATTTATTTTGATTTCACGGTTGTCCATTTAGACGCACTCCTACACCTCTGAGAGCCGTCCTGTTCGACTCAGCATCGAAAAATATCTCGAAAACGGTATGAGTAGTTGTAATATGAGCAGACTAAATATGAGTAGATTTGGGCTGGGAAGATTCTATGGCTGGTCTAGGTACTGTAGTGGGGTAGAGTAACTTCACCAGCCCCCAACCCCAGTAAGCTAGAAGTAGGTAAGCTCATTGCTGCTCTATGACCTGTAGATCGGTGGAGACACAGGCAGTGCTCTGTCTCTACCTATCCATTGGCATGGGGAGAATGGGCTGTGGAGGGCATCCACGCAAAACAATACCTGCACCTTCACCTGGGAAGGGGCGTTTAAGAAGATGGTTTATGCTGCGTTTTTCCTTCAATGGGGCAACACCGCCTGAGCGCTTCATGGTGTCTGTCTCAACAGATAGGTGGCTTTCTATCACAGAGCTTCCGTTTTCCTTCGCACTCTCCATCCTCCTATCTCAAGAGTTGGCGGAAGGTAGTCTGGGTGCCATCCACGTTTTTTTAAAATTGTTACATAGTTTCGGGCGTCGTTGAGGAGGGCTTCTTCGTAAAAAAAAAGTCTCTAAATGTGATGCGAGAGGAAGTCGGGCACGCCATTAGGATGATGTTCGAGCTGAGTCAGTTTCTGTAATTTTCAATATTACTAGCGTCCCCAATAATTATCTCGGGCCGTTTTTCGATCAACCAACCGTCAATTCCGTCGACGAACAGCAGAAGTGGGATGGACTCTCGACCTGCAATATCACAGAATCGAGCGGAAGCCCAACGGGAAGCGTTTCTCTGAAGTCTTGCAGCATCCTGTGGGTGCCCAGCGTAATTCAGGCGAATTGATTTCAAACTCTGTTGATTTTTCATTCGATACCGTTTTCAAAATCATAAAGCGAAAATATTGCGGTAGCGATGAAGCCACATTTTATAGCGTGTTGCCCAACATAATTGTTATTGAAGGTAATTTGTGATGATTTGATATCAAAAAGGACAAGGCGTAGCCACTAGCGGACATTCTTTCAAAAAGCGAGCTACTGGAACTCAGCTTATCAACTTCTTAGAACCAATTAACGCTTCTAGTAAAAACCCACGAGTGCATCAATCCTCCCATCCGTTTGCGCTACTGAGAAATTGTAAAAACAAATATTTGGCTCAGAATAACCGAATTCTAAAGAGCGACACAGGAGTAAACATCATTCTGGCTTCCCGCAACCCAAATGACAAGCATCGCAACCACTAAAAACTGTGTATATTCAACACAAATAAAACACATACCATGCCAAAACCCCCATTTTTTAATACAATCTCAAATCGCCCACAGTAAATGCGGAACGGTTCAGTTCAATATTTTAACTTTCCTCGGCCCTATGAAGTAGGAAGTAAAGTTATGGAATCCCCAAAAACATTTTGAGTTCTCTTCAAACCTTTACGTTTTATGGACAGCAGGCGCGAAAAACACAATTTGAGAAAACGGTATTGTTTAATTTTGCGTGTGCGTGTGTCATCAACGCGAGTGAGTGAGAACCACCGAACTAAACGAGCTCAAGTTTCATATTTTGCCTGCAGATCTCTTCGGAACGCCTAAATCAGGGTATGGGGAAAATCTGTATGAAATTAACTATAGTTATCAACGTTTGTCATGCATTTTTCGTATAGACAGGTCCAAACGACATCACGGTAGCTTGAAATTACTATTTGTGGAAAAGTGATGAGAGCGGCGCAATAAATTATTAAAAATCTTGACGAAAAGCGATTTTAGTTTAGACATTTTCCCTCATAAATCTCGCTCGTATGACACTTTTTCTCCAAAATGGCTTTAACGAATTTGATTAAATTTCGTGCGTGAACTATTCTGAACAATCCAATCGTAAATAAAAAATATTTCAGCTTTGATAATGATGAGAGCAGCACAATTAATTAAAAATTTAGACTAAGTTGCTTTTGTAGTGCAGTTTGTTTTTAATAAAGGCCGCTCTTGTGACATTACCTTCCGCTATCAAATCGTGTTAGTATTCCAATAACATCTGTCATGATTTGGTGATGACGACACGATTGTTGACATCCGACGAAATTACAGAATTCCTGGGAACACGTAGGTAAATACGATGTCTCCGAACAAATCAGTCGACAGTCACACAAATTATAATTTATTTACCATCACTCGGGTTACTCACGAAAACTACCAAATTGGACTTTCCAAAATATTCTCTTCCCAGCCCCTTTCAAATCTCCTTAGATTCCCACTCACTGCGCTTCCTAGTGCCAGCTCAAATGCGGACTTCTACAATTGTGTAAGCCAATGTGCGTACTTTTCCGAAGTTTACATTTTTTTACTTTTCTGCTTACAATATTTCTCGTACATCTTATTTACAGTTCTCCGTATATTCTCCCATTTGCAAATCTTTTCAGTTTTATCTTTGTCTATACAAAAAAAGTCTTATCATATATTTCCTCGCGCGTAAGTTTTAATTTTAGTCTTTATTAAATAAAAAGTGTTTTTTCCAAATGGTTTTAAGTGTTTTTTAATAAATCTTTCTTCCTTTCTTATGCAGGTAAGTTGAAAAAAATTGCGAGGAATTTCGATATTGCAGGTTTTGCATAAGTGAACGTGAATGCCCTTGGCCCAGAGCCGAGAGGCCGCCGGTTGGCGTGCAATTTAGAATGCCAATTATAACAAGATTTTATGGTAAATAAATCGTTTTAGCAACATTTCATGCAACATTTTGTGGTTATAACGTGACGAAATGGTTTTATCACTTTCAACCCTGAGGCAGAACAGGTCAAATTAGGCTTGATTAAATTTTATGTGTTAATAGGGACACATTCTATTCAATCCAACGTACAAAACTATTACGGATATGGCAACAACGTATCAATTCGAAAAACGACAACTTATATGCAAATGACAGTTTTTGTAGAGTACTTCCGAGATCCGTCCCATTCGATTCAGCATAAAAAATACTAGTAAACGATGGGAAACATGACCTGTCTACAACAGAACAATTTAAATTGACAATTTCTAGGCGTCACTAGGCAATTGGCACGAGTGCGGCGAGTCGAGCTGACGGATCTTTGGAGTGAGGTGGGAGACAGTAAGAGGAAATTAGCACTGATGTGATTTCACTGTTGTCCACCTAGACGCAGTCCTGCACCTCTGTGTTCTGCTCAGGATCAAAAAATACATTGGAAACGATAAAAAACACGACTCGTTTTGGGTAAATCTTTTTAACAATTTTGTGCCCATAACAAGCGTTGGCTTCAGTCGATCGGATTGTCGAGCAGGCGGGCACAATTTGCTACCAAAAGGTCTAAAAATTTTCATTACCGAAAACTTATTAGTATTATTCGGAATGGACAGTAAACCATAATGGTGTTAAAAGTAGAAAATGTTTTTGTAAGGTGAAGGAACGTGGGTTTTGTAGCAGAAACCGTGGCTTTCTAAAAAAAATCGGGCGTTCTCCATTTTCATTCTAGTTTTACCAATTTGGCTTTGTTACAGAAAGTGCGAAACACGCTGTATATATATAAATTTATTAGGGCGTATTTCCTTTCTGTCATTTTTCTTTAGACACGCTTTCCCTACAGCTGTAACTATTTGAGTGGTACTCAAGCGATTTTTTAATTGGTGTTACTTCTCTTAGATATCCTGGTTGAAAAACCCTTTGAAAGACATCGATAGGAACCCCAACGGAAGGCGATACGAAACAGAGGTTCGAATGCGCGTGTGATATTTGTTTATTTTAAACTATTTTATTCTACTGGCGGAGTTAATGAACCGCTTAGTGCAAATACCCCAGAGATCAACTCATCATCCGCGATCCTTGACGGTAACGCGACTCCCGGAGATTGAAGGAAAAATGAAATGAAGTTGTGCTAGCGAGTTTCTTACTTTACAATGCTCGTCAGCATTAAGGTGGTACTTAGGCGCTGATACCTAACATTTAATCATTCATGTCATCAGATGTCATAAACCTTTATTTTTACATCACGCGCATCTCAAGTTTTCTATATTTTTTGCTATTTGTGACTCAAGTGAGCAAGATGAAAATAACTTCTTGAATTCATTGAGCACGGTCAAAGTCTAGTTTCACCTAATTGTGTTACATGCGTTTTCACTCGTGAGACCAGCTTTACATCGGTACATCTCAAGTATCAAATGCCACCAGGTAAGCGCTCTTCTTGCTTACCTCTTCAATGAGAAAACCAGGCAACGAAAATCGAAGGACGAGGCGTCGGAGTTGCCCTTTTGGAGCGAAAGCGAGAACAAACGCGAGCGATGAGGTTCAGCGAACGAATAGAAGTCTTAGCAGAAGGGAGCTCCCCTTATGTCTTCAACATCCAGCGACTTCGGGGGGCTGCCTCTGTCCGGCTCCTCGCTCCCCGCTCCACCATCCCCGTGTCTTAAGAAGACTCCCCCGAAGCTGAGCAAAAAAAGGCACCCTCCTGCTGGTCGCTTAACCTCAGCACACTTTGACCAAAACGCTCGTCGTGCCATTGACTTATGTCAGAAGTTTTCTTGCGCAACGAAACTCTCCGAGTCGGATTTAACTGACAACTATTGTCATCGGCGTTATAGTTACAGACAACGGCGTAACTCCCTCCTTTTCGCAACAGTTCCATTTTTTCCATACTGACGTTGCCTGGTCATTTTGTTGCTCGGGGTGAACAATTCGAGCTAACCGAAATATAAGCGACGTGCTACTGACACCGACGTCTACAGAATTAAAATAATTTGTGGCAAGAAACGGAAGTGGATGTGACATTGATGACAGTTAGTTAACAATTCTCAAAAATTTATTCATTTCTGCACCTTTCTAATTAAACAGAAATTTTAAGTGACTGAAAGATTTTTAGGACGTTCCTCTGCAACTGTCATTTCGCAGTGCTTCGTCTATTTCCTTTTCATATTGACTGTTCTTAAACCCCTAAACTGGACTGTTTGTCATCCTTTAAGGGGCTATGTCAGGTGTTGATGAGCGTCATGCTGGTTGTGGTTTTATTATTATCCACCGAACCAAGATCTGTGGACGCACGACAGGTAGTGCCATTTAGCCAGGTAGAAGACTGTTGCCCAAGTGAGACCACCACACGGAGGTACGACTCTGCGGAATACCGTGCCACACTAATCTGGTTCGCAGATGTTGGAGGGAAAGGTTCAACGACAAACTTCTTGCAAATGTTGCAAGGTGCTTTATTGGTCACAGTTGGAATGTTTTACTGCTCATCCAGCAACAGCAATGGTTTCTTGTTTCCTCTCGCTGGAAGCGCATTGGAACGGGTGTCAGCACTTCTTCTATAAAAGGGCGCATTTATAGAATTGTGCCTGTGGCTGTGGTGGTAGATATGGAAAACACATAAAAATCTGTTTAATTCCGTATTTTTGAAAAGGTTTGCACTTAACTATCAAACTTAGTCGTTACGCTTCATATCTTTCTCATCTCTCGATGGTGTGTTAAAGAGCTAGGGAGTTCGAAGTTGGCTGGAAAAGGCTTGCAATACTTCAGGCTAAGTCGTTTTGCAGCGCAAGTAGTTCAAATTTAATTTTGAAGGATTCAAAAACTCAGAAAATTATGAGTATGGCCAAAGGTTTGAGTGGTATATTTCGACGAAGGCTATCGTTACGAATCAAATGAGAGTTCTCCCGTCGATCAAGCAGTTCTGGAGTTGAAACATCCCTCATTCCCTCATTTCACTTCGCGAGTTTACTCTCTGGCTGAACTCCGTCTTATGGAGCAAAGCTAAGTATTGATGATTTCGCTTTGACGCTACCGAGTTCGTCATTAATAATTAATTATTGCCGGCTAATTAAGTATTCATTACTCTCCGAACCGAGCTGAGAGAAACAGGTCCTGGCAGCCAAAGCAAAGTGATCCTTGCAGCTTGAGGTTTCCGTTGGCGCTCCCGAGTGACCTAGTTCACCGCTCAGGCTCATATTAGGCTATCAATCAATGATGTATTGAATGAGTCAGACGCCGCCCCGAGTGGAGGAAATGCAAACACTAAGAGCTCTTAGCACCACTGATGTGACAACGAACGCCGCATACGGACCAGGGGGAGAATAGACTACGACAAAACACTTTTTATTTAAATTCCAAAGAAATATTCATCTCGCGTAGAAATCTTGTAAAAAGTTACTCAAAGAAATTATTTAGGCTCACATATGATTGAACTGAAGGTGAACCTTTCTAAATAACCAATTCGAGACGAAAATATCTGATGCGACGGCACTCACAACCATCCTAGCCCCACGAACATGCAGCAATTTTCACTGTTCTGGTAACCGATTCAATAAGATTTTCACTCAGTTTATGTGATTCTGCCTAGAACTTTTATAGCCAGAAACTGGTAGCACACAACCCTCCGGAACTGCGTTGCTCAGCGTACGTTCCTTCCTTCATTGAGTGACCAGCGTAAAGGGATTATCCACATAATTTTGGAAAGGTTCATGTTTTTTGTTCTGAAATTACAGGGTACACATTGGGAAAACTGAACACACAACTTTCCTCAGCTTCACCTACATTCTAGCTACTAATCTAATACATTTTTCACTCAGTTGTTATGACCGTCAATAAATTATTTTACATCCTATGGAACAAGTGGGAGTGCTCTAAGTTTCGGAATACCAAAAGAAACTTAATTTGGTTTCCGAAATTTCCAAGGTTGTTCTCATTATCATAAGACCAAGAGAAAACACATACTAAACTTATATTGGGATGCCACCCTGATTTTTGGTTTATTATTCCTGTTTTCTGTTAGAAAATTTTTTCGTACAAGCCCCGCCTCAAAATTTGACACTTCACCATTCAAGGCAAGGGGGTTGCAAATCTACAGCATCCGCTCACTGTCCACCGTGATCTAAAAAATCCATTCTTTTGCAGAGCAACTCCATTAGGAATCTAGTTGTGCTCGCCTACTCGGTGATTCAACCGGACTAAATTCGTGGTTATGAGTTAAAAATAGTTTAAAAAATTAGCCAAAACTGGAATTTTGGCAGTTTTATTTGCAATTGCGTGGTGATTGGTATTGTTAATGACTGATATGCTCAGTCGATTAGAACGGGTCTCATAGGTGTACGCCAGACGGATGCGTCTGGATGGGAAACAGTGAAATTACAGTAAACATCGATGGGCAAATTGTACTGCTTGAAAAAACTCACGGGACCACATAGCGAAAGTTTTCGTTTCACCCCAGCCAGCTCTCATTTTCCTCTTTGCTATCACGTCTCACTCCAACTACAGCTCGGTTCGATTACAAACCCCGTGTCAACCGCCTAGTTTGGCCAAGAAAATTTCAATTTTCGTTCTTCCGCTGTAATCAGGTGAGGTTTCGTATCGTTCACGAGTATTTTTAGATGCTGAATCGAATGGGGTGAGTATCGGAGGTAGTTAAGACGGATAACCATGCCGTGAAAGAGAATAATAAACCGTTGTGTAAGAATTTGAAAGTGTCATATAACTGAAATGTATGAAGAACAAACTGAACAAAAACATAATTTTTTTTCAACACAAGAAAATATCGTAATACTTGAAAAACTCATGAAGGAAAGTGAGTATTACTTCGTAAATGTGAAAATCCGTTGCTCAGGTGAATGAAAAATAATGGGAATAATGGGATGCATATATTATCAACAGTCATTTAATAAACGACTTTGACTATTCAACATATTAATTCAATTATTGTAAAAGTGACACTTGGATTCTAGAAGAAAATTAGCATATAACAGGTCCAACCTATTATTATTACGCAGTGGTCAATCGACGAAGGTCGCGATATTAAGTTTGGCAACCCCTAACGCGGAAATAAGAGTTTGAAAAAATTAACTAATTACTGCGGTGAATAAAATCCCAATTTTTATCTGAAAAATGGTTCGAAAGGTTTTGATTGAATTTAGTGCGTAGACAATTTCAAACAACAATACGCTAGTATAAAATGTTCTTGGGAAAGTTACGGAGCGCCATGAACGGTCAGGCATTTCAGCGGTGTATTTCCTTATAAATTCCGCTCACGTTGTAAAACCTTCTCTAAACATAAGTTACCTAGAATGACGTTTGAATAACTGTTTTAAAATAAATAGGGACATCCCACGAAATTACGAAATTCAAACTATCCTTTTACAGTGTTTATAGTGCGAAACTATAAAACACGATAATTTGCCGAAAGCAATAGCGTTGACAGTCTCATAAAGTTCCCATCCAATGATCACTCAATGCACCGGGCAATAAATACGGGCAACCTGATAAATTCAGAGAATATTTATAGAACGTTATACACGATTTATATACATTGAACGTAGAGCCAAGTTCACATATACTGTACGAAGAGGCATTTAGTTCCTAGAACGGTAACGTCAAAGGCACGAGGAGCTGAGGAAAGTGGTAAGATGAGTCGCATTTGATGTACGAGGGAATATGTCAAATAATCTGGAGAAACTTGCAGGAGCGTGATGCATTCGTCAAGATTTTTTTTTTCAACGGACAATTGCATACATTTCGTAATCGTTACATATGATGTATATTATATTTCGTACACTTGAGTTGTACGGGATGTGTCTCAACGGGTTCAGGCGATACGGTTACCGTTCGTGAATGAGAAAGACATTTCACACTTAGTCCTTGACTTATTATTACTCATCTCTGTAAGACTGAAGATTTTATCGCATTCTTTTGTTGCACGCTACTTAACTAACAAGATCCCAGGTTCTGCTACGTATATAACGTCTTGATATAGAGATTGGAGTTTACAAACGGCCAGCAGGCGGACGAAGTTTAGAAGCGCGAAACCCGTAAATCCTCTGGTAATTAATGCGCTATCTGTTCTGAAAAAAAAAAAAAAGGTCTCAAGCTCCCTAACGGATATTGCCAAGGGGCTAACGCGGCAAATAAATTTTTGTTAAATGAGAGGGATTATTCAGTATCGAAAAGGCAACATTGAGCGTGATGCCATTTTTTACTTCTCTCCACGGAAAGTATTGTACTCCCTTGTCCAAATGAGCTCACATTTCGACATTCAGCCTAAAGATTAACATGAGATGCCAAAATAAGGGTACGACCCAATTGATTCTGGTGCTCTTGATTGATTGAATTGATTGGGATGAGCACCGTAACCTGATAGGCCACTCCAAATGTCTTACAAAATGCCTAGCCTCCTAAGGAATGCCAAGTCTCCTTTGATGTTCACCATTGGAAAGGTTGTACCAAAGAGCTGTAACATACAATCGACCCGTATGAGATGCTTGGTCTCACAGCAGCTTCGTAAAATCTGCAGCACATTCAGGCCTTTATGCACTACGTCCTCCCGCACATTATTTGACACGTCCACACAAAAATTCACGTCAATAGTCCCATAAATTACCTCTAGGCTGGTTATTCAATGAAGCTCGTGGCATAAATAGGAGCGAATAAAAGATTAAAAATAGCTACCAGTTTACACGAGTATATTGAACGTCAAGTTACGTTCTATCAGGTTCACATCTACGTAAGTTACTCTTGTTAGTTGGTAGAGCACTAAAAGCCGCTAAATGTGCGTGTGCAGAGGAACGTAGTGTGATGCGTTTACTCCGGAAATTAAAACGAATACCGTGAGGCATTTTATATTCTCAATTTCGAAAGATCGAACGTATTTTCTACCGGCAAAAGAAGAGCCAGGAGCAGGCGATGAGTAGTTCAGTAACCCACCAGAACAAGAGGCGTCCTTGCCCTTGGCCTCCAGGTCGGCTTTCACTTTTCAGCTTGCGCCATTCGTAGTCTTCTTCTCTTCTCCTTCCGTCATACTCGACTTCGCATTTTAATCGTCGACAGCTCCTTTCAAAAAATAAAATGGAAGAATACATTCGTAATTGTTCTTATAATGTCCGACGTCGTTGCAGTCTCTTCATTCGTTTCAAGACGCCACCTGTCACGAGCCGTCATTACGTAAGCTCGACAATAAATTATTCGTGTAGGCCCAGCTGGTATATGTAGGGCAGTAACCTCCTGTTTTCTTACGAAAAGGTGTTACTTTTACTGTGTCAGGCTTTTTAAAGCAGGTGGAAGCCGGTACAAGGCTCTTTTTGCAAAGAGAGACAATTGTTCTATTGCACTAATACAATCTCATTTAGTGACTCCATTTCTGTTAAATTTATCCAATTTAGGCGGGGAGGAAAACATAGCGATTGAAACACGTGCCAAATTGGAATGCCGTCGCCACATTTGTTCACCCGCCGTTTTTACGAGAAAATTTAGTTTCCCGAGACCTCAGCGACCGTTCCTTTTGCGGCTGATTATGGCGCAAACCTTTACCCACTCAGCCCCTCTCCTCAGCAACTGGTATAAGCACGCCGAAAGAAGTTTTTTTTCAAAAAGAAACCAATTGGTTAGTATTTCGCTAATAGTTGCGCGTGTCGTATTTCCACGCTGTTAAAATTGTTTACAGCCGTTTGAAGTGAAATTTTGAGCGATTGATTATTTTTACTGCACTTCCTGCACATCCATGATACTGGGGATAGACCACATAGATGGACTATTCCATTTGATTTAAGGACAATCCTAAATTCAGGACCTCTAAAATACTCGTCGGATGCAAGAACACGTGATAGTCTAAATCTAGCAAATATTTTCCGCGTTTGCCATAAGGACTGATATTGCGGCGACAAAAAAAGGGAATCCATTTTGAAGTGGCATCGTGTATCACCGAACAGTAGTACTGGTTTTTGAAAACTTAGCAAGTAAAAGCGTAACCGGGTCACATAGTTTTTGGAGTGCCGATAATACCGATTTTGAGGGTGTGCTGCGGAACTGCAGATTTCACAACTGACTGCAAGGTTTTCTATGACTGGGTCCATGGAAGGCCACTAGAAAAACGCTGAGCGTACGCTTTCATTTTAGTACCCCCAACATGGTTTTCATAGTAGGCATGACAGTAAAATATTTGGAACAACCATTCGGTAAACTTTGAAAGGAATGTATTTTTGGGAAGCTCGGGATCGTTACGTCTGGATCTATCCTCTCTGCCAGTGTTAAATTTGGGCAAATTTACCTGACCTAGGCTGGGGAAATGAAAGATAAAGGGGGAACATAACGGTGATCGCAACACGCGGTTGGTGGTCGAAACAACGATGTTCTGAGATGAAGGCTGTAGCTTCGCTTGGAACTGCTCCCTAATATACAACAATTTCTATAACAGTTTTGTTTTTTGAAATACAAAATTGAAAAACAATTAAAATACAGTCCCCACCTACCACCTCTTTTATGTCTATTTTGGGCTCAACCTGTAGTTCAAACTATACTGTAGTGTGCTGTTAGTAAAACCCCGAAGTACTAATATTCTCCCTATCAACACTAGCCAGGCGCTTCTGAAGAGTTTGCTTTAAAACCTCCTTACATCTTTCGCACGCTAACGATGCACAAAACTCATGATAGACGGGCCGAAAGCAGCGTATTTGAGGATATCTAGGTTAATTTAAGACATCGTCAATATAAAAACAACCATTTTTGAAAAATATCTCAGTCTTCTGATTTAAAAATACGAAAAAGGTACAAAATAGCCTTCGCACGTAACTCTCTGTCCTAAGCGTACAATCGGTGAGTTAGCTCAGCGTGTCACAAAATCCAAGATATGTACATAAATTTTAACTTGTACTTTAAATTGTAACTCCAAACTATGGTAGATACGTCACTATTTACGATACTCTTTTTTTCAGGATTTTCCGTCACTTACTGCCACTGGACTAGTTGGCTGGCTGGTAGTCCAAAATACTTCGATGTTTAATTACTTATTTGTACGATACGAACATTTACCGCATACACGAAAGCTACATAACCCGTGGTACTGCATAAATAGCATCTCATTGTTGACAGTCTTTTTACTTTCCTTGAGTCCACTAAGTACGAAGGAATCGAATGAAAACCAAATTTTGAGATTTCTTCAAAGGCCGAAAATTGGTCAAACTGATTCACCGTTTAACCGAGTCGCTGCTGAAGGAAAAGGATGTTCCAACAAGCGGATCTGAAATACTTTTATTAACTCAACTAACAGCGTATTTCCACTATTATTTTCTGTAAATCGACCGGCAATTTCGACCGAGCAGACGTCAAAACCACAGCGTAACTTCCGCCACTTTCACTCGTAAAAGCGTGTAAATTTTAACAAATCTCTCCCGGCAAACGGCTCATCAAGAGCGAGTATAAATGTGCCCTGTCCTCGAATTTCGAGCAATACTGAATCACATCAAACGTAACTGAAAGTCAGTGTCACACTCAGTAGTAGGTTGTAACGTAAAATCCTCGTTGGTCGCTTCTAGAATTTGTTGCATGAAGCTTGTCTTCAGTTTTGTGCCTGACGGTTCTAGGCGATGAAACTCGTCTGTTCGTGCGCCGTTCAGAAATCATGTACGTACATTTTCGTACGACATATTGGACCTTGAATTGTGAAACACAAAGCTTTAGTTGTGAAACTCTGACCGAGGAACAAGAGAAAAAATGTGTGTTACAATCCAATTAAAAGTAGTTGTGGAATCGCGGAGGTAGCGCAAAACAGCGTACGCATTCGCTCGTTGAGCTGAAAGAGAAGGGGGCTATGGACCAACACGCTTTGACGAGGGAAGTCATTACTCGTTGAAAGGGCTATGTTCGCTATAGCTGTTTCAATGAGGAGTGAGTGGTAGGTAATCAACTCTTTGAAACTCCATTGATTCATTCGATTCTATTGAAGCGACTATAATTTCACGAGTTTCAATCCTCTTAAAGCACAACTTGATACTCCTTCAATATCGCTTCTGGTCAGATATCGTTGCCACGTTCTCATAATACGAAAGAAAATAACCTTCTCCCGCAGTTTATTTGCGACTCAAAAAGGATGAGCCCAGTGAAGGGGAAAGGACCTAACACTCGATATAAGCTATTCGCAGCTCTCGATATAATTAATCAGGCTGCAAACACACACCACTTGAAGGGTAATACGTAGCAGGCCTATCTGCCACCGACACAATACTTTCTAGCGTCTGGTGTGTTTATTGGTCACGTACAACGTCCACCGCTGTTCAAAATATGAGTCGGAATTGGTGAGTTTGGGTTATTTATTGTCAACGCTCACACATTTTCCACGACCTTACATTTCGCCAGAAGTAAAATTGTTGTTCAAACGTCACCTTCACGCTTCATGAAAGTGAAATTATAAGTCGTCCGGAAACGGGTTTTAGAGATGCTTGCCGTGAGTTGTTTTCCAAAATGTTTGCAGGCCTTTCGTGCATCAGCGTTTTAGTGAAAGAGAAATGTTTTGCAACATTTTTCTACGAGTGATTGGAGTTGACAGAAGACGTCGCGTAACGGCAGCACAGGATAAAGCGACCCATTGAGTGGATGACTCAGTCGCTACCTACTTACAATCCTAGCTACCAGCATCTGAACTGCTCAGCGAGCCCGTTTCTCTGCAAACTGATGTTGAAATGTCCTATGAAAGCGTAACGGGGCGGATGGCTCTCCGTCGCCTTATCGCAATGAATGAAACCGTAACCTACCTACTAAATCGACTGGATGAAATTCTCATTAGGCGCGAGTCTGGAAGAGGTGATCACGTTACAAGAGTCACGTTACAATATGTCAAAAGTATCTCCAAGTAGTACTCTTTTTCGAGCCCAAAACTAACTATGGTTATCATTGTGTCTAAAACAACACATTTTTATAATAAAAAACGGCTTCTTTTATTACATTTTTAGGATTGACTGCTCCATATAGCAGGACAGTACCAATCAATCATCAAACATTTGAAGGAACTCGATTTAAGAGTAATTTTTTGCTTATAAATACCTCATTCTCAAAAAAATCAGCGTGGTAGTTCAATAAACAACTTATGTGATCAGCTAACGCTCATGAAATATGCGGGGGGAACCCCCTTGTTTTTGGAATTCCAACCAACGCCGTTGCAATTAATGTTACCAGTTCGTGCAAAAAAAAAGAGGTTCACAATCTTATAAATCTCCTGTGCACTGATTGCTCAATAATGGCCGTGACGCATGCAGAAGCGACTAAATAAATTCCGGAACCTCAAGCGTCACCAGTTTTTTCTATGCAGAACGTTGTTATAAACAGAACGAAAAAAAGATTTGAACGTTTTTGTTATTTCTCACAAAATCTCTATTTGGGATCTAGACGTGCCCGCTCTTCGGAAATTCGACCGGACGAAACGGTTATTATTGCCAATTAAAAAATGTGCCAAAAACGGATCTTGGCAGTTTCATTTGCAGTTACGTAGTGTTTGGTATCTTTTCGGAGGTATTTTCCGATGCTGAGTAGAATAGAACGGGTCTCAGGGGAGTAAGACGACGTTTAGATCAGTGTTTCCCAACCAGTTTTGCTCCAAAGGTCCCACTTTTAACGTTTTTTGTTAATTGAGAAACATAAATAACAAATTGTATTATTCTACCTTATAGTTATTTACAGTATTTTGTACCTAAATCTGGCATTACATTCAAGTAACCTGGAGCGAAAGGATTTAAGTCGTGTCAAAATAATTTTCAATTGCCCGCCTCAAACTACCAAATTGTCCCCTGTGGGGCGTGGTCCCGGCGTTGGGAACCACTGATCTTGACAGAAAACAAAGAAATCACAGTAAGTAAAGCGAGGCACATTGTACTACTTGAAGGAACTCCTGGACAATATAGCGAAAGTTATTGTTTCTCCCCCATCCGCGCTCATTTGCCGCACTGTCCCTACGTCTACTTTCATCCACAGGTCAGTTGGACTCAGGTCATGTTATGCCAATTGTCTTGAAAGTATCAATTTTCGTTGTTCTGTTTACTTTACCAAACAGGATGAGTCTCGTAGGCGTGAGACTGCATCAAGACGAATAACTGTTAATTTGCAGCGTTTTTGTTTCAGTGACCTTTGGCCTGACCATTAACCTGATGGTTAAATGGCAGATACGCTCTCTCACTCTCTCCCTCTCTCGCTCATCTCTCTCCCCTCTCTCAACCCTCTGTCTCGCTCCTTCTTTCTTTCACTACCTCGAGTTCATAGACCATTTTCTTTAACTTTTCGAACTCAGAACCTTATTTAAACTCAACTTTTTTTCAGTTTACGTGGTTTCCTTTTGAAAAGAAAGGAAAACTAAGTAGTATCGTTCGGGTTCTTTCAGAGTTGAAAACGTTATTCCGCAAGTCGACGGACTTGTCAGAAAATGTATCTAAAATCGGAGAGTAATTCAATCGAAATAGTTGGAAAGCGGATCAAACTTTGTTGGGAAGTTGATTATACACGTTTGAGCAGTTGTCTACACAGTTCCTGATTCTTTATGTCATGAAAAAACGTACACTATTTCGCGTTTTGTTTCTTTTATAATATTTCTGAACGTGAGCCTACAAACCCAGAAAAATGCTAAGGTTTCTGATCAAACTATCGTAAACATCGATTATGGGAAATGAAAGAAATAAAAATTGAATGAAATTGTGTAATAGTTGGTATGAAGTTGACTGAAAACAGTTTTATAGTTTTAAGGTGGATGCAACTAGGTTAGTTTATTCACCAAATGAATTTACTTCAATGAAAGCAATTCTTGAGGAATTTGAACCACGAGAGGAGGTTGTGAAATATATGAAATAGGTAAACGTGATATCCTCATGATACCCCATGCCATTTAGACAGCATAAAAATGAATTAATCGCGAGTTATTTACATTACACACCTATAGCAGCGGCTTCTTCTAAAAAACGGCTGAACCAAATTAGTTCAAAACTAACTGTAGTTGCGATTGTGATCAAAACACCAAATATTTCTTTTCTCAAAAACACTTTAAGGATTTAAAAAATCACACGACAATTCCATAAAATTTAATTCTAAACGTTTTACTCGATATCTCTGGAAAAGTGTGAAAATTATCCTTATCATAAAAATCGTACGTACAATCTGACCAATCCTCTGTCTACGAATTGCTCAATAATGGTCAGGGTATTAGTACGAGTAGTACAATAAATTCCGAAACTATAAGCGATACTTATTTCCGCCACCGTGAAGTGGTGGTTTTCAAAGTTTATATGAACAGAGTGAATAATAAATTGAATCGGAAACGAAATCCACGAAAACCAGTGAATTTGTAGAGCTTAGGAAAGTTGTGTGATGCGGCGCGGTTCTCTAATTCTCCCCAAGAGAGAGGGGTGAAATTCACACATCATCCCGTAGAGCTTCAAGTAATTAAGTAGTAATTTAAGTACTCGGAAGTTTGTGAAAATGGTTCATTCGTGTAGAAGAGCAAAAGGGTTTTACTCGACAGACAGACTGCGAGTTTAGCGTCTCCATTAGAGAAAAAAAAGGCACCACAAAACCACAACGACTTGCGAAGGTGGCGGTAGCTTGCGCCATCTCACGGTTAACTTTTATCCTCAGAAGTGACTGTTTGGCTCGCCGGAGCGAGCTTGACGCACTACGTGTCTTAAGAAATCGTTGAATTTGCCATTTCATTTCAAAACGCGGTTTCTACGATTCGCTTTCGTCTCGATAAATATATTGGATATCCACATTCACACGCAGTTCTCGACACCGAAGCACTCTTTCTAATGTTAAACAATTAAAAATCTGGTGCGACGGTTGAACATTGCTTAGTCCTACGACATGATTTTTAGGAGTGGTTCGTGGTTAGGGTTTCGAAATTATAAGGGAAATACTGCAAAAAAAAAAGGCGTATCGATAAAGCGATGTTTGTTTGCCTTCTCTAAGTCTCTCTAAGTTACTGATTATTTCATACCATTTATTAAATTAGTGCCGTATAAATACCTTTAATGGAACTACCGTCCTCATTTTTTGAAAACGGTAATTATAAATGAACGGTGCTCATAAACAAAATTGTAATTTATTGTGCTCCTTTAATAACTTTCCTACTGATGGATGGAATTGTATAGTGCAGTCGTGTCATTTAGAACTGTTACCGTGCGTAAAAATTTTAATCAAAATCGTGGCGCTTTGTTTTGATGTCCCACGGCGATCTGCAGGCTAATTATACAATTTGAGCTGATTTAATTTAATCATTTTCCGAATGGTGTTTTTAGGTCTCGGAAGTCTTTGAAATGTATAAAAAACAAACGTTTTCTTCGACCGATTACATCACTTTACTATCTATTGCACCGGGTTAAAGAATGTCAAAATATGCCGTAACCCCATCTTTTCATTCTTTATTTATTTAAAAAAATTTAATTCATGTTACGTACGTACATAGTACCAGGAGCAGCTCTCATATATACATATAACGAGGAGGTTCAACTCCTGTATAAGTATATAAAACTATGCGGTGGTACTGAATAACAAAGGCAAAAATAAGAGATAAATATTGATTATGAATAATTATTGACAATGGTCTAATAAGTTATTAGCTGGGGAGTTACGTCTAGTCTGTTGAAGCACTTAGCGTTGTCTGAATGATGTTTTCTTTTGAGCCGGCGAGCATGGCGTGAGAAAGGCCAGCGTGAAGGGACGTATGATTTCACAAACGTTTGATGGAACGAGATAATACGTTTGTCGCGAACAGTTGGAACCTCCAGATCCTCGTGCAATTCTTCCTTCCAAACCCGGACCCACAGCAGATGTTTTTCGCCAGCAAAGCTGTGTCGTTAGCAAATCGAGTAAGGAACACATGATTGGAAGAAAGGCCAGGGAGAGGGAGATCATGTACATAGAAGATAAAAAGTAGTGGCCCAAGAACTCTGCCTCGGGGGATATTGGCGAAGAGAACTCAGATGTCCCATTTATGCAGACCCAGAAACGGTAGTTGTTATGAGTTTTGGAAATTATTAATATTAAATTGCAAATTCATCTGGTTAACGAAAATTTCGTTTAAGGGTTTTGAACTGTTCAAAAAGTACAGATGGGACTCTGTATTTTAGATCCAGGAACGTTCATACCTTGTATTTGTTTGGTTATAAACAGGTTGTGTCGCTTAACTTTTTCGATAACCCGCAGAATGCTTTTTGGAACGACAGCTTCTTTATTTGACAAATTGTTGGAAAGTGAAAACTAATGCAGTACACATTAAATCATTAAACACCCGAAATAGAAAACGTAAAGCCCAACTTTATAAACGAAGATTAATTATTCCTCCTGTTAAAACATTTTTCTCTGCGTTCCATCGACAACAACGTGCTAAGAGGGCAGGGTTTTGTGTTCAAGCAAGAACGAGCATTGACTGACATGACTTGATACGACAACGGGGGTGGATCGATTTTTCCATCGAGCTGTCGTCGGTTGAAGTGACATTTTCTCGCCTTTGCAAAATTAACGAACTCTCCGAAGTCATTGAATTCGATACTCAGGAAGGGAAACGGACTCAGTTCTGTCATCAATCGGCGCAAGATGACCGAGAAGGAAGGCGAAGGCGAATAATGCCGATGGACGTTTCGTCATCGATTCGTTCTATACCTCCGCTAACACGGAAACTATAGCGGGTTATAGACGTTTACGTGCACACGAGCTATTTATAATAGTTTAAATATTCGATAAGAAGACCGAGCGGGGCGAATCGATAAATGGGGTAACCAAACGACATTCACCTTGCGAACCGATCTCTCGCGGAAGGGAGAGTGGACGTGACTTCCTGTTCAAGTGTATTGGATGCTACTTTTAACACTATAGACTGCAAATAAAATTGATCGTATTGACAAGTGTTGGGCTTCTTTTATTCAATTCTTCGAGCGTCAAGAAACACGACGACAAATTATTATTTGCTCTTTCCTAGTGATAGAGAGTGACATAAATCAAGTGAATTGTATTTCCAAAACATAATACTTCAGGACATGAAATTAGGCATTAAACAGCAGGTGGACGACGCACAACACACAATTTGCCTCAGCGGTCAGCGTTACTAACTTTCCTTAGCCCTCGGCTAAATATTTACTTTCTTTGGATCTACAAAGTAAAAAGGAAAGTTACTTAATCAGCTGAAAAAATTATATTTTGAGTTCTCGTTACATCTTCACGTTTTATGGCCTACTGAGTTCGAAAAACGCTCTTTGGGAAAATGGTCTGGCGAATGTGTATGTTGAGAAAAAACGGCAGCTCAAACTCGATATCAAGCCCTAAGGTCAAAATGGGATCCCAAAAAAGAGGGTATGAACAAAATCTGCACAAAACTAACTATAGTTATCATAGTTATCAAAACATTAAACATTTTTTTCTGAAAAGCGTCTTCATTTTGATGAAATTGTTTGTATAGACAACTCTAAATGACACAATGAAACCATAAAATTCTCATTGGTGGGAAAATGATGAGAGCAGCACAATAAATTTAACGTTTCGACGGAAAACGATTGTGGCGAAGTTTTCCTCCTATAAACTCCTCTCAAATGTTCCTAGAACCGTCAGAAAAATTTGGGTGTTAGTTCATCAAGTACCTGTACGACAGGTCTGTGATAATGCGCATAAAGTCTACAAGGGCTACTCAAGAGATTCCGGAATTTCAACCACTGCCATTTCTAAACGTTGTTACTCGATATCTATAGAAGAGTGATTATTCTCATTACCATTCAAACCGTCTCATTCATTCTCCGTGTACGAGTTGCACAATAATGGTCAAGGCATGAGTACCAGCAGCACAATACTTTCCGGAACTGTAAGCACTACCGCTTCCTGCTACCGTGAAGTGGTGGTTTACCAAGTTTAAATGAACTGAATCTGTAACTGAATCCACGAAAATCAAGAGATTATGGAAGTTATAGCCAAGGGAAGTTGTGCGTTGCGGCGCACCAGATATTTTATTGAGTTAACGATTTTGATTACATTTGGGAGAAGGATTTGCGAGCGAACGCTATTGGAAGAAAATGGCGGCTCCAAATCGGCGCTAACTTTGTATTTTGCCTGCCGATCAACGTGGGAAGCTAAATAAGAGTATAAGCGAAACCCCCCCCCCCCCCCCCAATCAACAATAGTTATTCAATAAAGGTCGTGAAAAATTAGGAACACGATACGTTTCGGCGTTAAGATGTTTTAACAAGCTCAGGTAAACTTAGTAAAAAACGTATTGGATATGGGACACATCGGTGGGACAATGTGTGATGCGTCGTACTAAAAAATTCGTGAGGCAAAATCAATCAGCACTCAGGAAGCACGCGTGTTGTCTGCCCCCTAACACTCCCATCGTTTCCATTTAGAACTTGTACGGGGAGTTGATTAATGGGACTAAGGGCAATGATGGTAGCTTTTTTTTGGGTGGTGTAAAGGAATGACTCAATACCCCAGCACCTAACTATCGTCATTTATGTAACTTCCCGCATTTTTGCCCAATCAAATGGCCCAGTGCCAGAAACGGGGAAAAGAGCTATTTTTGGTCTTTGGTACAACTCCAAGCGTGGGTATCAAAGAAGAATCTTGCAGGAAATACCTGGAACTACTTTGGATGCTAGGCATGAACCGGTAAGACATTTGAACTGGCACAATAGGGCTTCAGGCCGCGGTGCTCACCTCAAACAAGAGACAGGTAGAGTTATAAAAATATATTAAAAACCCAAGTACTAATCAAGAATAGGTTTATCTTTCCAAAGACCATTTTTAGAGAGACTTGAGTAATGTTCGATAATCTTATGCTGACTAATAATTATGTTTTATGACAATACAAAACACAATGTTGTCCTGGTATCACCTTCTTTTTTAATACCTCAAAACCCTGACCATTTATTAAACTTTTAGTGTATTCTGTATTGTACTTCTTTCAGAGCGTTGTTGGCTCGGCGTATGCCTCTGTGTGCGACATCTTTGTGACGTGTTTATAGCTCGAGTAGCTTGAATTCGGATGATGGACGAACTAGAACTAGATTAAATTACAAAAATGATAAATTCACCAAAGGCGTTCAGAAAACATTCTACGAAACGAAAATAAAGGAAACATAAAGGGAACATGATCACGAAAAAGAAGTATTGAGTTCTTTATTTTAAAAGTGAAGCCCCCGGCGCTCGTAACATAAATGTCTGTTGAGTAGCATCAATCAGCTTTCCTACACACGCGTAAATTCAAGGATCTACTATATACAATGTGTTGAAATTGGTAACGATCACAGACCTGTAACCGATTCTACAGCTAATTTCTAATCGATATGTTGTCCTGTAACTTTTTTTACTTCTCTTAAAATCTTGTCCTAGTGGCTTCTACGTGTTATCCCGGGGGCTGAAGTTGAATAACGCCTGACGTTCACATTACCCCGTTCGTGTCTATATTAAGGAAGCTCGTCAATGTCTGTGGACGTCCGTGGGTTCTTGCTTTTGGAGGCTAGACGGCTGTTGTGGTTTGCCTGATCTACGGGGCCTCAGGTTGGGGAGGTCTTCTGGATACCGCCTGTGTGGTCCAGAGTCAAGTTATTTTCCCTTCAATAGGGTAAAATAAATAAATTTAATTAAAAGTAAATAGCCCAAAATTGAGACTTTATTATAGCCATGCTCTTTAGAATACCCTTACGTGGTCAACTTGCATTTGATTGAAGGAGCGCAAATAATACAAAACGCTCAAATATAGTCATAGCCCGCGTGGCGTCTTCGTATTCACAACTTAAGATCCAGTTGAAAAGCCACTATGCTCGTATTTATGAATGTTTTTCTTAAGAAAATCCGGTCCAATTATCTCCTTGTTTTCCAAAGACTTAATTTTAATTCAACGGCCGCTGTTTATTTGTTACGCGTACAACTTCGTCCCACTGCACATCTGAATTATAGTGATCAGTACCAGTATGATCACCAAAAGAAAAATCCTTGAGTGTTGATTTGGGCGTGCATGCCAGTTACACCCTTTTGATTGCAGGCATTGGCTAGCGGGTATAACAGCGGCAGTATAACTTTGGTTGAATGTTTCCATAAACGATGGACTTTGTTTTTCCACCCTTATGAAGAAGGTTCTTCCTGTATTGGGGCTCCGTTGCTCCTCTCCCTCCCTACTTCTCCAGTTTCCTATTCCCTGGTGTAATTTCGCGGCACCAAACATTCGCCGTTTCGTAATCTCCCGGGCGAAATAAGGATGAACTCTGGAAAACGGTTTACCATATTGACGATATCGAGTCACGCTATACACGGACGATTTTTTCCTTTCACTCCCACTAACCACCGTAAGCATGTTTTTTAATACAGGAAGCACGCGAGGAACCTATCGATTCGGTTGGGCCCGAAACCTTCGATATTGTGGGATCTTCGATACTTGGAAGAAGAGATGAATAATTCGTGGATGAATTCGTCAATTGACTGCCTCGCTATTTTTAGGTTCACTCCACAAGAATGGCGAGCGAAATCCGAATATTGATTTGTAGTAAACGAAACGCATTTTAAATCGCGTCTAGCGTTTTGAGGGCTCTTCCGGTCGTGGTACGTAGACACGGCCTTGGTCTGCTACTATTCCAGAACAATTGAACGCACGAGGCTCTCACAAGTTGGTCTTGATTCTTGTAATCGGCTGTCGGGAAGTTAGATCTTCTATTGGAGTTTAAAGAGTGTGCAGGGACTAAAGTGTTATTAATAATTATAACAACCATGACATGATTCATCAACATCACAAGTTGACTTCTTTAGTCCGAACTCACAATAATGGGAGACGTGCACTTTCAGTTCATATACAGCTAGTCATGTGACTTTTCTATGGAGTAGGAAGAGAAGCCTCTGCAATCTGTTCTTCAAATTAAGAGCTTCTGAGTACGAAATCCATATTTAGCCTGTCGGTAATCTTGTTACGTCAAAATGAACGAACGATTAATAAAAGCAACCGACGAAACTCTGGAATTGAATGTAACGTTTGTGTTAGGCTCAGCTCAGTATCAGTCCAAAAGAATATATCGAGCTGCTCTGACCACAGGGTTTTCAAGGATCGTCTGGTTTCAGAGCAAACTTGCGTTTTATTATCTGTACAATATAATAGTAGTTTCTCGTTCGTCTCACTTACTACTAACTCTCTCGCCTTTATTCCATTTCATATCCCTCATTCACTCAAACTCTCTCCCTGGGGCAGGATGGAAAAAGATCGACCTGGAAAAACACACTCCCCAGGGCGAAATTGCGAAATTGTTCACCATATACCTCGACTCACTTCGAAGAACCTTCTCCCAAGGAACGAAGTATGAGATGTACGCGGATGACCTTCAGCTTTACAGGTCTTGAAAGGTGCATTCAATCCTGGGAACTATCGCAGCACTTAATGAGGACCTAGATCAGGTGAGTATATGAGCAGAGAAACACAGTATTCAAATCAACAACAAAAATACGAAAGTGGCGCTTCTGGAATACGGCAAGTTGCCGGACAAAGTTGATTGTTATAGCATACCGTACTTTTTGGTGCTAGAAATACTTGGAGAAGCCCTGAATTTAGGGGTGATATTTCGAAGCAACTTGCCTTCGGAACCTAAAGTGTGTAATGCAATATTAAAGGGCTTATACCAATTTCCCGACCAATGTTCGCAAGCAGCTCGTACAGTCCTTAGTTCTACCATCCATCGATTTACCCGACGACAGCCTACTGCGGTATGAGAAATGAGAACACGGCCGAATTGCAGAATGCACAGAATGTGGCGATAAGGTTTTGTTCTGCGATTGAAAAGGAATGACCACGTAACATCCAGCTACAACTGGATGGTTAAGAATTGAAGAAACAAAGAAACTGGCTCTAGCAACGATGATGTTCAAACTTTCGTAGTTTTGCTTACCTTTTTAAGAAAATTGCTTGGATGTCTGATGTTCACTGTAGGACCACGAGAAATGTTAATAAAATTATGAAATGTACGAGCGATAATTGTTGATGCAAGGTAGCACTACTTATAATGACTATAAGGATACGTTTATTTTGAGTGAAAGGACAGACACTTTAAGGATAAACTTAAGAAATTATGATTAGATGAATGTAAGAAATAAAAAATGTAAAAAAGACATTTATATCAACACATATACGCGTAAAAACTTTTGATTTACTTGTATATTTGTTGTTTTTTTTAAGAAGAAAGATTTATGTTACGAAACATGATGAGGAGAATGAAAATTGTTTTGTGCCTCCTGGGAAAATGAAAGAGAGGGCCTTAAGGCCCTAATTCTCCCAGGTAAATAAATAAAACATATCAATCAATTTCTCCCTGTCTCTTTCTCTTACTCTTTGGTGCAACCAACTTCAGTTATTTTGACAATTTTTCATTTTTTCTTTAGGATTCCAGCGTAGCGAACACGAACTTTGCCCCAAAAAACTCATTTTGGCAGCCCCGTAAATGATCAATGCGCCGGTTACTCAATAGAAGTAGTGACTTGAATAGAGACCACCTAGGAAATATCTAAACAGTTAGCAATTCCAGTTTGTACGATCTTCAGGCTGATATAAGCTGATTGAAAACACCTTGGGTCGCTGTATGTATGTAATGTGAGACAAGTTACGTGATGCGTCGCACCTGACATTTTTATACTCTTACAATATTTTCCAACTCTTACCAATCGATTACTTCAGTTTCGCTGCGGTGGTGCATTATTCTTTCGACTTTCAGTAACTCAATTTTTGTCATTTATTATTAGGTAAATAAACAGTAACTCTATTATTAGTTTTTCTCCAGCTACCACTCAAGAAGAAGTGTGTACGGTTCACACGTCTGAAATTTCCAATGCCCCGGTCAACAATAGCTGGACGAGAAATTTCCCATTGACCTAAAACCTCTCAAACCAGGGATGTCCGCAAAGTAATTAATCTAACCTGCTGAAAAAAATAGATTTCCTCAAAAGTCCCGGTCATTCCCACGAACGGAGCTTTAATTTTTGAATTCCAAATGTTGCTCGCATGTCCGTGAACCTTGAAGAAGTGCCACTAATTCGTTGGGCTAATCTTTATGATGCTGAGCGGAGGGGGGATGAAGTCAAACTGAACGCTCTCTGAACTGTTAATCCTCAAAAGAACTCCCCTAACAGCCTCAAGAGCAATACATTAATTGTGGAAGATCGTGTTCAATCGACAGTTTATGCCAATAACACGAATCAATGGAAAGCACGAGCTGCGAAGTGAAAATTAGGAAAATTCCATTACTTCATCGAATTCAGCATCAAAACTGTGACAGAGAGGCATATTAATCAGATAAATGTACGCTTCGCGTCTGAAAAAACGGATCACGTCAACTTGAATATGACGTAGATACCGCAAATCGCCTCCGCCACAGATCAGATGCCTTCGCCCCAGAACTTCCGGCCGTACTCGATCTTCTCTACTGTACCATGCACACGCAGGAATATTTTTGCCAGAATTAAGTTTACAGCGGGCCTGTTAAGTAATTTCGTTAAGATCAGTAAATTTTAATTCACGCTGAATCGGTAAGCAGAAAGGTAAGCTCATTAAATTGGGTTGGGGGATGCAATTGGTGCGACGGTAAAGAAAACTCTGCTACATAAAGGTGGGGTTGCTTAATGTAAACCCGTAGATCCTTTATTGATGATGGGGGAAGAGATTCATGGGTGGAGGGAGCTACTAGCCAAGACTAATGTTCTCTGCATGCCTCCTGATAGTCTTTGCCGCCGCAGATCACTTAAGCGGCTTCAAATGAACCGTTCTTTACGAAGCACCCGGTTGAAATTGCACTTCGAAGCTCTTAACAGCGAGTCTCTTCCCCAACATTCTGAAGGTGCATTTAGTCGAGCTTCGCTTCATCTGCGTGCGTCCTTAATTACGTTTTCCCTAAAGTGCGCGGTAACAACTCTGGAAACTGACTGTTGCTAAGAGGAAATTGAATGTTCCAAGACATTGTTGCCATTAGGGTTTCTATAATAGTCTGTGGATTCAGAAAGAGAGAGAGGTTTGGTCTTATGTATCATTTTCTTCATCCACCAGAACTACAAGATCCTCACCAAGGTCTCGCCAGACCACATACCACAGTGATAGGATTTTACTGGTAACGAAATAAATCACGAAGAGTGTTTAGCCGAAACCAAAAAGTATCTAAAGCCAAGTCCTTCCAACGTCTAACGGGATTTTGTCAATCTTCAAATTCTTGGTCGATACTTTATGTAGTTTCGTTGTCGGATGGACTGCCAGAAAGCCTTCCAACGGCCAAACTTAACTCAACAGCCGAGAGAGTTCATCTGAACCGCAAGATACTTCGTTCTTTCTTACCCTCTTCTTGAGACCAATTCATATCGCTTAGTGTTACCCTCTCATACGTTCTAACAGTTACGTCATTATCCTGAAACCTCTTTATCACTATTGCGTCGTAAACTAATGCGTTTTTTGAAAGCAGAATAATCTGAGGTAAACATTTCCCTGGATGGTGTTCCAGGGATATTAAGGAGTGCACAGAGTAATCAGGTGCTCCGGCATCTTCCACCTCAAACAATACTGACGAAGGGATGTTACTTGCCTAGCAATTTGCACTACAAGTGTCTTGGTCCGCGTATTCGCGCACCACATGTGTTCATCCACCTGTGGTCGCAATGCGGCTTTTTTTGTCTTCTGTAGCCGATTTAATTCCTCTCTTCTCGCTTAGTGGTGAGGCTACTGTGGCATTATCACCCTTTAAACTAACTGTAGCAATATTTGATTTGGATATCTCTATACGCCACATTTCGCATACTCGCAGCTATAATCTGGCCGTCGAGGCTCGTACTGCTTAGCGTCGTGATACCAAGGTGCTTTTCCGTGGCGACGTGTTCTACTTCTACGTCGCCAGGCTAGACTAGTGGATTTGTGCTCATGACAATGCTGAGCAGTATTTTACTGTGCCCATTAGCACGACGCAATCATAAACCCTTTCGACATCCTCGCTTATGAGCGAGGTGTGCCACACTAATGACGAGTCAGTCATCAGCCTATGACACGAGACTCGTTCCCTTAAGAGAACATGAGGTGAAGAAGTAACGTATGAAATAGATTCAGAGTCTTGTGGCTTACCAACAGTGCTCTCCTGAACGATAATTCTCCGCGATCCCCCTTCCCTGCCAACTGATTTCGATCAGATACGACCCTAACTTTTTAGCTGATTACAGAACTTATTTATGTCTCGTGCAGTGGTCAAACAAACGACCAGAATTGCCGAATTCTTGTAGAAAGGAGTGAAGTAGATACACACATCACGTGCATAGGTTATATTTCTTACACGCAGACTCATATTCATATCATATCCACTCGAACAGCCTCGTGTTTTGATATACGAATTTTATACGCTCCGTGATTGTAAATGAGAGGAAAATGTGATGTGATACCCTTTGACACCTTAAAATAGTAGTCAAACTCCGAGCGGTTCCATTCAGACATTTCTATTTGCACAAACAGCCGACCCACTCAAATATCGTAACGCTAATATGGATTTATGCCGTCACCGAATACCGGCAAATGGAATGGATAAAATGTGAATGAAGTAAGTATCGGACCAAACGGCCAATCAACCTTGAAGTGGAACGTGCGAGAAGTTCAACGCAGGCCAAGAGGTGGCCTACATCCAGCCAACTGACGTTAATAAATTCCATCGATCGGTGATCCTGAATTAAACAAACTCTTAACCAGAACCGTATTGACCAACTGCGTTTCGGCCCATTAATCTATTTCGTCCGGGCCGTCCCTCCTGAACTCGGGTTCGTTAGTTTAGCCATTGATACCACCAAAATCACCGGCAGCCCGATCCTATCAAAAGAAACCCCATCCCGCTGACGACCGTTCAATGTCAATTTACTCGACAATGAACTTGATTTCCTATTCCATCTCAAAAATGGCAGGCTCCGCAGGTTAAGGCTGAAAGGAGCAAATCGTTTCCTCGTTCAACGGCGCAACGCACGATTTAACCTGAAACGGAAATTAAAATCGTCTCGCTTTCTCTTCTCCAGCCGTCGACAGATAGAAGTTACCCAGAGGAATTGATTCACGCGATTCGCTGACTTTTATCTAGAATTTACCTCGCAGGCGATGTATTTTAGTTTGGCAGAGTCAGGGAACAAAAGACACCCAACGTCCATTTCAACTATTGACTATAAATTTTGAACGAAAACCTTTTATTTCCATTACAGTTTTTCATACAGATAACGTTATTTCAATTCCAGGGTTCTGAGAAACCAAACGTTTCCACTCCAACGTTTGTAAGCGGACTATAATTTTTTGTTAGCACATTCTGAACCGAAATAGATCAAATAATATTTTTACTAATCACGATTCACTGGTGTTATTGGCAGTCATAATTGCATTATACCCCTTCACCCAACTGATCACATTTCAAATTCTTTGTCTCAGTGTTAACCACGTTTAGTGTTCCCGTCGTGTATGAGAATGCAGATAGTGGACGAAACAAATTGATTTGTACTTGTTTTTGGTTTCCTCTACGTAGTAGGAAGGAAATTTTGACTTTTCTTGGAATTTTTACACATCAAGGGCTACTGAGTCCCAAAAATATTCTGATAGTTGATGAAATCACTTTATATTAACTTAATATAATAGCTCAACGCCCGACATGGAAACTTTTAGCGTGTAAGGTTTCTGAATTTATTGAGTTGCTCCTAGTCATGCCAGACCATTACTCAGTAACGAGTACGTGGGTGATGCAAGGGAGGGTCACCACGATTTTTCTGAACAGGTTGTTGTAGTATCTATTGGATTTATCGGGTTAAAACTATGACAAATGCTGGTACGTGAAACGGCGGTGGTTTGAACTCCGTGATTTTCGCAGCAGCTTCTATTTTATGGAAGTTATTGAAGCCTTGCCGTATGGAGAGTTTAGTAACCAGCCCCCTCCCCCTCCATGGTTTTTTAGGAGAACGTTAGTATCATATAAGAGGGATTTTTGAAAATTTGTTGTAATCATTTTTCCATAAATGAAAATTTAATGCGGCTATATATTTATTTGAAACTGTTCAAATAGAAAATGTCATCAAAATCGTCGGTTTCTACAACATCAACAAAAAAGTTTTTTTATCGCTGCGCCGTTTCCTCTCAGCTACGTTTACAGACACCTATGCACACACACGAGTCGGGTTTCTTCTCATATTGACCATTCTTGCACTCTCAAACGGAAATTGTGTAACCAAGTAAGGAAGTTATATCAGTTCTTAATGAGTATGAGGTTGAGGCTGTGCTAATATGCCTTGCTAATAGAGAGGTGTTGAGCGGTCTCATTCGCGTCGACAGACACGAACACCTTTCTCGGACTCGGGCAATATTATAATTGGAATGCACTCTTTGGTTCAAATAAAAGCATTTACAATTACTGGATTATGGGAAGTCACTCTAAATCCAATCAACAGTACAGTAATCTCAGAAATGTTGTAATCGGTTCAAAGCGATCCTTTGATCATCTTTTTGTGTCACTTATCGATGTTAAATCGTTCATTATACCTTCATATTCCCGTAATCTCATGTTAGATGCGCAGTGGGATAAGTTTCAGAGCATAATGAGAAATCAAATCTTCCGGACGGAGTGAAAAGCTCTGAATTCGCATTACGTGTTTCACCTGACATAATACATGTTAAGAAAATTTCGCACCCGGTTTCACTCCACCTAAGGGACCAAGCAGGCAAAGAAATTGAGAAAATGGAAGCAATGAGAATAATAGAGAGATGCTCCAGTCCATTTATCAATCAATTGCGTACCGTTAGAATGACTGACGGAAGTATAAGACTGTTAGGATGCTTTAAGTTTGAATACATTTTTGATGTCAGAGACCCCCCCCCCCCCCACCGAGTTTTGACGAAGTCTTTCAAAATTCGAAATTCTTTTCTGGCTTTGACCGTAGATCTCCAACCCTCAAATATCCAGATTTGACCAAATTATTGGTTCTAATAATTAACAGAAGTCAAAATGGCCGCATTAACCTTTGCCAAAGCTGAAACTGGCGAGGATCATTAAGTGAGAATACGCGTACTCCAACTGCAAGAGCTGCAGGAAAAAGCTAAATTAGTCCGGGAGAATGCTGTGTGTTTGCGTGAACAGGAAAAATCGGAAGCAGTACAAGGAAATGAGTGCTGAGCAAGCAGCCAAACAAAACCGAAATTGTGAGGTGAGATGATGATAACCTAACATATTAGATTATCATCGAAGTGGAATAGCAACTGAAATAACTGCGCACTTGTAAACAGCATCTTTGTTTATTATCATTATTCCAAAATATACGTAAATTATTCACAATAATAGAAGCGAATACTCGGCAGAGCACAGTAATGGCGGACAAACATCGGGATATAATAAAGAAAGATAAGAGTTAACCGGACTTGATCGCCCAATTTTCAGGGGTTAACCTTCGATCAGGGCTAGAGCTTAAATCAATCTGGTGAAACCCGTTTATGTGGCGGGAGCGGTTAGGCACGAGTCTAAACAAGATCAACGCTAAGGGTGAAACCGGCCCTTAAGGTCTCGTCATCAATGATCATGATATACACGCTGAAGATAAAGGTATTCTCAGGCTGTATGTCAGTACCACCGACCAAGAAATATGAGGGAATCAGGGAACAGGCAGCATATTACATAGCCGGTTTCTTCCTACTGCGCAGGAAATCTTCCTTCTGATCACTTTATGACCTAAGGCATGTAGAAAGAGTTAGACGAAAAAAAAGCCTGTTCCCAAAACTGGAATCAACAATAAATCGAACAGGTAAGGTATAGGTGTGATGTTAGAAAATATCAAAGTGAACCGTCTCGAAGTACAGGTTATGTTGACATTCACAATAAGATAGAAACGAAAGAGTATAAGTTCATAATCACACGTGACATTTAGCAAGTGACATCTGGTTACCGTGAGAGCTTAATGAAACAAACTGTAAGAGCAGAAGAGAAAAGATTGAATACGAGTCTCGGAGATTGAACTAATCGCTAAGCTGGACAGAGGAGGGGGTAGACGAACACCAGTGGACGAGTGGTGGTTGTAAGTTGTCATTAGAAGGCCCTGGGAAATACCTTGGTCACAACTAAGGTAGGGCTTCCTGTTTTCAACAAACACAATGAAAGGAGGCAAATTCGGCAGTGACGAAGAGGGATGATTGACTGTGGGTTTGATCGCTTTGTGCATACGCAGATTGGGAATGTGTGAATGTAGTAACCTAGACATTTTGTGTTGAGTTGATTACTGTTTGTCAGTTAGAATAGACAGTGGTTTTATAACCCTGACATGCGAATTTGGTACGCTGTCTCTATCGAGTACACAGCCCTCTTACTGGTTTTGGGCTTGCTCTAAACTGGCGTATCCGGTTCCAGTGATACTTTGTTTACTCAACTTAGATTTGAGCTGTATTATTGAAGGATTTATCAATGCAGCCAAACCTCATAGTCTTTCAGCTCTCGGCAATGCAAAATTCAGGGATATAATATACAGGTTGGTGGGTAGCGAGCTGAACGACGCCTCTACCGACAAACGTGATGTGAGAAGCCTCGCACATGCTACGCAATCTGGGCCGAGCCTTCCCCTCCATACCAAATAGTCATTTGACGCTTCGATTAATTATTCACAGATGAGACCGAGTTCACACAGGTGGGCGAAACTATGTTAAATGAAGGGTATGGGTGTTTTCGGGGGGGGGGGGGCGAGTGTGAGGGGTGACAGAGAGGAAACGCTCGCTTGATCGTAATTACTTACCGGCGAGTCGAAACATTCATCAGTAGGTGCCACTGTTTAGTTTGTCCCTTGAATCACCTTGCTGGTACCGGCAGCGCGTGGACCGTTCAAGTGTTTGCGTCCGAGGTCTTCAAACAACCGTTACAAACGAATTAGTTCGAAATTGAAGTTCACACGGACGTCATTTGAAAAGGGTTCGAGGGAAGAACGCGCACCGCTCTAATTTACTGTTGGTCTCATTCCTTGCTGGCTTGGAAAAGTCTGCTTCACGGGATCAGGGTGGTTTCCTCACAGTTCAACAATTCGGTAAAAAAAAAATACTTATTCCAAATCGACTCTTCAAGTATTCTGACGTGCTCTGATCGCACTTTCTCACAGGAAAGTTTTAAATAATTATTCAACGGAAAGTTTCGTCTCATTTAGTGAAGTAGAAGGAATATTCTCCGTTGTCATCATCATCGCTTTCGGCACGGTTGGTTCTATTTTTTCAATTCAATAAGAGCTCCATATAAAAGGCATAGTACGACATGAGCGAGATGAGAACAATGCGAAAAGCTAAAGCAGGTTGACTTAAAAACGAATCAACATTGACTTATCAAGAACAGAAAGTCATAGACTGGTTTGTTTGCGAGTGGAGTACAATAAAAATTATCTGGTGCGAGGAGACACACAACTTTCCGCAACCCCCGTAAATTCGACGACCTCCTACATATACGGGGGTTATATCTCCGTTCAACAGATACATACAAAAATAATTACGGAAAATAAAATGCGGGTATTGGCTGCTAGAAGACACTCCATAAAGTAAATCCAGCGAGGCTGCTACTCGGTTAATGACAAAAATGTTCAAAAAATGATAATTCTCGCCACATTTTAATTTTTATCTCTGTTCAGTGGACTGCCAGAGAAACATTTACTGAAAACAATATATAGGTATTTTTTATTGTTTACCAAGTCCCAGTCAACTGAGAGACCAATAAACGGGATCGGTAGCTAAAGCCGTGAAAATCTCTGAATGCGCGTGGTGTTGCTAGTATTCTTACCACGTTTTTCATTTTTTTGCAGAAATGTAAGCCATTACCATTCCCAAAAACGTCTCATTGACAATTACGGTACCCACACTTTGATCAGTCAATAGTGGCCGTGAAATTTCGGTACGTCAGGCGCCCAACGATACGTTATTTAGCGGTTTCAGAAGCCTTCCTTCGTCGTACTAAGGAAAGTAAACGGTTAGTGGATGTATAATCTAAATTAACTGAGACATTGTGGGGCGTGAACTGACAGACCCTGGTGATTATGTTGCCAAACTCGGGTGAGTGAATTACTTTCAGAGACCAACCCGAATTTTTTTCATCGCCTTTCAACTTAAGTGGACATAAGGCTACTTCGCCTTTCAAACACCGGACCCTTCTACTGTTGAGCGTTCCATGCCGAACTTGAGTTAGTATATCAGACCCTACATTGGTGAAGGGAATCCGGCCCTACTGTTATGTTAAAACGTTATCGATCGAGCAAATATCTTTCGGACGAGCAGTTGGTTCAGATAAACGTGAATAGAACGTCTCTCATCGCCCTCTACCTCCTTGATGGGGCAAATATATTCCATATATTTCAACAGTATATTTTCTTAATACTTAGATTCAAATTCTGGAAAGTGGCTCGTCGATCTGCATACAATTTCATCCTTGGAAATTCTTAAGAGATGATGCCTAGAGAGCGTATCTGGAACTTTTGCCCATAAAGGCTTCCAAAGAGAAACTACTTGCCATTTGCCTCCCACCTAAAGGACATTGACCTGGTTAGATAGGATGGTATAATGTCAGTTATTATTAGATTTCTCGGCAAACTAGTTCCCGTAGCAGCTGTAGGTTAATTTTCCCTAGGTTGCGCTCACGTCAGGTCTGCTGCAGTACGTGAATATATGTTCGATCTGGCAAACACGGAGATACGCCGACAGCGTTTTAAGCGACTACTCAGAGAAGATAGTGATCAAGGAGATGAAGATTCAAGGAAAGTGAATGATCAGAGTTTTCAGACAAATCTAAACGTTACCTCCACTACTGCCCTTCAATCTTCAATTGAAGGTCTAAGCAGCTAGTATGAAATGCGTGTGCTTGGTTATTTGGTATGGTAGGAGGTTTTGGTGGGTACGTAATTTATTTATGACTGCTTTTATGTGAAATGTAGCTACTACGCGCTTATTGGACTTTAATGAATGTAATTTATTTGGTACGCATGATTTCTTTGCGCACAAAAGGAAGCGTTTTTACAACTTTTACTGAACGTACTTTAGGCACATACAATTTCATGTTGTTAAAGAAGTGTAGTTTAGTAAATGATAAATTTAGGAATATCCGTTCATTTGCTCACGACCCTTCCTCCCCCCCCCCCCCAGGTGGTTAAGTAAGTAAATCCGTCATTTTCTTTCCTCCACTTTAATTTTTTTGTCGAATAGTTGTATTTTTATATTTTCGCGTTTAATGAATTTTTATGCGTTTTCTTCAGTTGTTGTTAACGAGGTTATTTATTGTTTCTGACAATATATAGTACCGCTTTAAGGACTACATGACGATTGCCGGTTGAAATGTACAAGAGGGATGCAAGTGTGGGCATGCATGTAAATTGCCGTCTTCATTCTTTCTCTTTCATTCTCTGTCTTTTTCTTTTTTATATCCGGCACCACCAATAAATAAATGCAGAGTGCCAGCGGGTCGCGGGGCGGTATTGAGCCAAAGGGGCGAGTGGGGGCGGCAAAGGCCGGGGCACGGCCTGCCGGTTGCCCTCCAAACTAAAACGTCGCCTCCCCTGTCAGTTCGCCCCTTGCCGCCCCTTCGTTCGCAGCTACTCGCATTTTTTTTCTCACCCCCTAGGAAATCGTAAACGTTTGGTCAACTTTCGTCGTTTTTATTTTTTTATTTTTATTTTTTATTCGCGATATTCGTATAGAAGACCCGGCGAGAAAAAACAAAAATTACGTAAATGGCTCGGATCGCGTTTTTCATCCACACCCGGACGATGGTTATTTGATATCGAGGTAAGTGTTCAAATTCGAAAAAGAGCACTAATCTATTACCAGTGTCATTTCAGATATGAAAATTACTTGTCCGTTGTTTCCTGAACGGGAAAAAGCGACGAATTCCACTAAATAAACCGTTTAGCTGAAACACTTAATATATTCTTATAATCAACACACAAATATTTTTATACGCTATTTTGCTGGTAAACAAAATTCAGCCCGAAAATTTGCGAGATTTTCCACGATATCTACAAATTTGTTTTTGAACGTAAAAAATGACTCGTGAAATAGTTTTGGAAGTTACTGGTTCTGATGTATTTTCCAAATGGACTCAAACACAAGTAGCAGGTTCAGAACACAAAAGAGTTGCACAACTCAGGTTACATTTATCCGAGAAAGTGACATTGTGGTAGAAGTTTGAAAATTTTCCCTCAGATAAGAAGCCCTTGGACATACTCTCGAATTTACTTCGGGTCTGGGTATGATATCGGAAAGGGGGGGAGGGAGGCCACGTAAAACCGAATTTATTTATAATATGGAAATTACTGCCTATCTAAACATTACGTTATGTGCGAATATTTACGGCACGTTAATTTAATGTAATTATTTATCACCTCGTTGGATCAACAAAAAAATTGAAATACAGAAGCGCCTCGAAAGTCGGCGGGAAGAAAGAGCATCTGGGACAGCGGGAAGGGCATTTGGATGGTTTGACCCCGAGGTTCCAGATGACACTTTCAGGGGTCGCAAGTTCGCAAAATGGCGAGGCAAGAGGTCGTGAGTGGGCGACGAGCCACGCCGCTCTCGTCAAATCATTGTAGAAGTGCAGCAAAACCTCTCCGCCCCCCAGACCAAGAACAATAGACTTAAATGTGAAAGACTCGCTTTCACTTACGTCATTTTGACTAAAAAAGCGAAAGATATGAATATATCTGGCACGAAGCATCACACACCTTTCCTCAACCTCTGAAAGCCGCTGTATCGTCGTTCGACGTAGTTTGATTACAACAATTATTCAAAAAAAAAACGTGGATGTTAGATAACTGGAACCACTCTACGAGTTTGATACAAACTGTTAGAGCCGGTTTTGAAATATTTTCTGGAGAAACTCATTTTTCGATACATTTGGACATTATTCTTCGTGCACTAGATGATTACAAAAATAGATACAACAAAATGTGGGTGTAAGTTGCGTTGTCACTATTTCCTACGAAAATCAGCCCGGAGTTTCTTACGAAAACATTCAATACGACGTTTTTTGGCACAGTTTGGTTGGTATACTCGTTCAACGGACTAAAAGAGGATCATTGATGGGAAACAATTTGCAGGTTTTGATCTGAACCGTTGAAGCCATTTCTCGAAACATTTTATAAAAATGCTCATTTTGATTCTAATTTTGTTCCTAATCTTCATTCATCGTTCGTTTACAGAGAAACTTATGAGCAATAATAAGTGGACGTTCCAGTTTAATCAACATCCTATACACCTAGGGACAAATGCGAAAATGACCCGAAAGACATTTTTTGTGAACAGTTCCAAATAAGCTGTGACACATCTATTATTAATTCGTGGAAAAGTGACGAAAGCTGCTGAATAAATTTTTAGATTTCAGTGCACTTTTGTGTTATAAATCTCGTTTATACAATAGCAAAACAATGGTACTACAATAAGCTAGATGATATGATAAAGTGTAATATCGTCGGTCGTCAGATAATCAAGGGCAATCTCAGAATCCAGAATTCGAACCAACACGCGAACAAGAACATTTTCAGAAAACAAATTTTTTGCAGTCCCATCAAATATCCATACGTCCGTTTTTTAAATGAGACTGAGACATAACTAGTGGCTGCCGAGTACGTTTCGTAACATCAAGCGCTTAATACCAGTTCTACAATTTGCTATGGAGTGGACGAAAAATAAATTGTATGAGTAGGTAGTGTGCATAGGGCTGAGGAAAGTTGTGTGACGTTGTACCAGATATTTAATAACGCTTTTTTGCTATCGAACCTAGTAGTATCTCGTCGCAGAGGCCGGTTATTCTTTCTTAGAAAAGCGAGTCGTTTTCCACTTATTCATTTAGTGTGATAACGACGTGCGAAACGAAACTTCTGACATCGACTCGTTCTGCCTGAGTTTGATTCGCCTCTGCACAGTCAAACTTGCCATCATAATGCATAGCAACGCCTTCATTGTACGTCCGGCAGACTATCTTTTCATCATTAAAGCGACCTCTGACGTTTTCTACAAGAATACTTTCCTGTATGTGCTGTAGTTGTCTTTAACTACACAGTAGCAACATGAACCAGACATTGAGCCATAAAAAAACTGGGACTCCTTCATTCACCTTGAAGTCTAACTCGTCCATCAAATTTTATGTAACATGACACCGGTTTCGACTCAAACTAGCTGTTTCCCTTGAGTAGCCACTATTGAGAAGAGATTATAGTTGATCCTCGGCAGGTACCGTACGTCAGATAGGATGAAACCTTCTTTCTTCTCACTTTCGACTTAAAAGTTTCCTTTTCCAACAGCGCCTTCTACGTCTTTTTCAGTTGCAAACGTTTTCCGATTACAGATAGAAACGAACTTTTAAAAGAGTTCCTTCTGAGACGATACATGGTTTGTACCATCATTGCCGTCTCATTCTGCGTTCAGGATATCGCTGTTCCCCGCCGAAAGTATCTCTGAATGACCATCTCCACATTTATCGCTGCCACTCGGTTCGGTTTCGGAGGTCTCCCGTCACTTTTCCACTTGTAACATCGACGAATCATGCGTCTTTTGCACTTGCAATAATGACGCGTTAAAGGCTTCATTTTGGCACTTTTATTTGAAACACAGGGCGTTTCGGAAGCATTCTAAGCTCGTTCACTGTTTCCAAACTTGTCTTTGAGGGTGAGTTGTCTGCGCACAAATGCGCACAATTGACCGGTCAAAATAACCAATTATCCGATTGTGTCTTGACATCAGTAAATCCGTTTTGTAACATAAAGTCATTCATAGTTTCGTTTCCGAATTGAACAGTGTTGTTCTCGTTATACAATATTGGCGACGATAAAGAAAGGTACGAATGCAAAATGCGACAGTTGCATAAATTTTGAGCTACTCCAAACGAAGAAAACTATAATTAAACAACGTGTTATTTAGCTACAGGAATTCGCCTCAAAAAGCCACCGGAAGAGCTCTAGTGGAAGAAAACTGGCTACTGTATCGGATAATATAAACCAAACATAAGGAAAGAAAAAGGGAGAGGAAACTCTGGAAACAACAATTACAGCATAATAGTAAAAATGAGAACAGACCTTTTAAAGTTGGGGAAGACGTTTGGTTAAAAAACGAAAGAGACACAGCATAGAAACCTGGCAGAATAGAAAACCGTAATGAACTGCACTCATACGGCGTTCTCATTGGAGAAAACCTCCAGAACAAACGTGGAGTCAATAGAAGTACAGAAAGAGTGGACGACTAGGGAACAAGGTAGTGGAAAAAGGGACACAAATTATTAAAATATTTCTTTAGGAAGACTGGGAAAACTGTTGGATAAGTAGCAACTCTCCATGTGTCACGGCAACCGTTACTATAAACAGAAAAATCAGATTTTTAAAAGTCAGTTGTAGTTTCGTTTTCTCATTCATTATACAATTACTCTTGAAAGAAATTATTCGGGTAGAATTAAGAGAATTTTACAAATGAACCTCTTCACCCTTTTCTTTTTCCATTTTCAAAGCGCTTCATAGATTTTTTAGTCTTGACACGACACCCAATGTCATTACTGACTGCTTTTCAACTCAAAAATACACGCAGAGATCGTTTGCTTTGTCTTCCGAAATGCCTTAATAAAGTCGATGCAGCTCCACCCAAATATATTCGTTTGAGCTGACTTAAAGAGCATAACTCTCTTGAGAGTATCTCCTGTCCTGTTAGTCGTTAAAATCAAAAAGACTATGAAGCTTCTTGAACCGTTCAAGTTTCTTATTGAACTTGGCAACATTCTCAGCATTTGCTCCATCTTTAATCAGCGTAGGAGCTTTTACAGTGCCTTCAACTATTCTTTCTGCAGCCGCTGAGTAAAGCAGAAACCTTGAACTTCCAAGTACTTCGTTAGTCTTCTACTTGACGGAGACCGATATTCACTTTTGCCAACTCCATTTCGTAGTGTCTCAGTTTCTTTTGCAGTTTTTCAATGATTCTGGGCCCATAAACTATTGAGATACAACTCATAAATCTGTCAACATTTAATAACAGTATTTCTAAGAAGGCTTTCTTGTTTGAAAGCTCGTAACGAAATGGTTTATTACAACAAAAAAAGTGATGGAACAACAGAGAGGTAACTAACAAAATTGTTACAGGGGGGGATTAATATAGTAAGCGGTATCGCACTAGATGAGTCGGGAAGCAGTACGATAGAAGCCGAATGCAATTGGAACAGAGTTTTATTCTCAATAACATTCGGAGACGTTTTACCACCACAGACAGGGAACTGAGTGGGAGCGAACGCAAGCGCAGGCGACACGGCGACGAGGGAACTGGCTTGGGTACAACTGACGGCAGCAAAGTCTCGAGCGAATCGGCGCATTTGAGGTGCCCAGCCAGCATAAATGCCCCGGACGAGCCTCCGCTGAATCGAAGGCCTTGGTTCGTCCTGTTACACCACTCCACCCTTGATGAAGTGCGTGTCCTCAGGCTCTCATGAACACTGCAGTTCAGGGCGTCGCTGTCCACCCAACAAAGGGAAACCTAATCTTGAGCATAGCGAGCGAGAGAGAATTTTGATTAAAGTTCCGAAAGGGTGCCCATGTTTGTGGTGGGAGTATTGAATAAATGCAAATACACAGTCACCTCACAATGTCTCTGACGTACACATCTTCTGTGATCATGTGTGTCTTCATCCCACACAGCTGCGACATCCTTGGTTCAGAGAATCCGTCTATCTCTTGGGGAAAGACGATTCTCTGAGAAAGGGGAGCCGGAGTTTCCTTCCGCCTCAGAGGACACCTGCCTTCAGGTGTTCCAAAAGGGGTAGTGCAGAGCGAGGATGCTGCGTCTACCGTGCAGTGGTTAATTGCACTTTTGGGAACTAGTGCGGTGACCTGGCTCATGGAGTGGGGCAGGGTGTGATGCCGGTGTTGATAGTATTCACACGTGTACGTTGAGTGACAGCTCTTGAGCGTGTGTGAGGCAGCCAGACAATTCGTACACTTCCACGTAGGTTTGTCATCACCAGGCCTTTTTGAAGGGGCGTGGTTTCCCTGGACTCGTTTGAGAGGTCGTTCGAGGACAGACGCGCAGGAAGTTGTCGATGTTGATGCAGGATGGGGGATTGAGTGGTTGTGTGGTGTACAGTCGGTAGGTTTCGGCTGCTGCGATGATGCTGCGAACATAATGACGGGCGAGAGAGTAGGTCGCAACAGAAGGGCAGAAAATTTGAAGGCAGAGGGTCAAAAACTCCCATCGCGTTAGAAGAACCTTAAGGTTACTAATGTAGGGGAAGTTCGGCCCCACATTGGGCGCCACAGGGGGGATTAATATAGTAAGTGGTTTCGCACTAGGTAAGTCGGGAAGTAGTACGATAGAAGCCGAATGCAATTGGAACAGAGTTTTATTCTCAATTACATTCGGAGAAGTTTTACCACCACAGAGAGCGAGCTGAGTGGGGGCGACACAGCAACGAGGGAACCGGCTCGGTTACAACTGACGGCAGCGAAGTCTCGAGCGAATCGGGGCATTTGAGGTGCCCAGTCAGCATAAATGCCCCGGACGAGCCTCTGCTGAATCGAAGGGTTTGGTTCGTCCTGTTACAAAATGCTTAACCAATTTTGATGCGAAGCCGACGAAAGTTTAAAGCGATAATGCTACCAACCACCACATCTCTAGACGCACAGTTGTAGGGTATTAAGAGTAAAACGATACTCTTAGAGAAAACCTAGGTAGACTTCATAACTTTTGCATTTACTGGATATGTTGTGTTGCAATGAGTTTCCACGATTTCTTAGCGCGTGCCTTAACACATTAGCATTAAGACGTGTTTTATTTTTTTACATTTCATTTTAAAATTCGTAATTGTTTTAATACTTTTTGAACGGAAAAGCGTTAAAATTGAATAATAAGGCATTTTCTCCTTTTTGTTTACGTAATTTAGCCTTCTTCTCGTTTACGTAATTGTGTCCTTTTTTCTTGCTATCGTCTGAATTGTTCTCTCTCATGATTTTTATTACTAATACGGTTTATAAAAGGACAACAGCTTTGCATGCCCCTTGGTTGTAAATCTCCAGTACTCCCTCACCCACAACAGATATCCCCCCTGCGGTTCGTCAACAGAGGAGTGTTTACCAATCAACATTTTACTCGGGGACAACAAATTGGCGAATGTCCTGTCGAGTGAATAAAAACTCTTGAAGTCTCTCCCTTAACTGCTTCGAACCCCCAATGATTCCGAACGGCACTTTCAACGAGGGCATTTAATCGAGTAATTCAAAACTCGATGGAAGAGGAACGCCGACCGTTTTCAGTTACAAAACGATCTAAAAAGCCTCAATTGTTGCAGCGGCGTGCTGCTATTGGAAATGCCGTCTAGCGCTTGAGTGGCGCATCAATACCCTTCAAAGGGGAATGGTCCACGAATGGGTAAACAGGGGGGGGGGGCCTTTTGACTGCTGTCTGGAATGATGATTTTGGACCAAGAGCTACGAACCCGTTAAGATATTCATCGATTTAATTTTCTTTTTATCCTAAGAATTTCCCTAAATATATATTGAATCGATTTGGAGGCGATGCCTCGTGTGACTGATTCGTTAATATGAACAGACCTCATAGTGGAGAAGTAATTGAAACTAGCTAGTTTCTGAATCTACGCCAGGCGTCAACACGAAGACACCACAGTCACCTGCGTTGTATGAACTCGCTATCGGGTTTGGTTTTAATGTACGATTCGGCTTCTTCAGTAAAAACCAATTTTTGCTAGTGGCGGTAACTAGACTCCCAATGACTAGGTCATCACAGCTCACGAAAGTCACGTGGTTGAGAAAAAGTGAGCATCCTTAGATCACTCGTGTGATCCGCGATCAAAGGTCTTCCCTGTGCTTAGAAAAAGACCAAGCCACACTTTTTTCTGCTCGTAGACAGTTAGAATCTCACCCACTACTCCCCGAAGTTACAAAGAGCCGAAGAGTCTTACGAAGAGCAACTTGTCGAAGATGTTCGACATGATGGGCAGTAAACCGACCAGTAGCTAGCAAGATCTGCCGTACTGCAGCACTGTTTCGAAATAAGTATCGCATTCGCGAGCTTTCAGTGTTGAGGATATCCTGTTAAATATTTGTGTCCGAACAACTATAACTTTTCTGGGTAGTATTTTAGTAATGGCTGAATTATCAGATTTCTCGTGGGTGAACTGCTGGCGACCGCAGCAACTTCTTTAGCTACGTTAATTGGTTAAGAGTCGATCAGCCTGGTCTGGCTGTTTCCACTCAAGCCTTTAGCCATCACCATGAACGCTCCTTTTGGCACTGATGCGGTTAAACGACCTCCCCCCCCCCACCCGGAATTCTGAGCGAATCCGTGACCATAGCAACGGCGAGGAAAACCCTCACGATCGTGGTTTACCTCGCAACCATAACTGATGAATCCGTCTCGGTGGGTGCTTAAGAGACAGGTCAGTGAGAGATGGAGCAGAGTGTATCAGTTGCACAGTGAATCGCAAGGGTGGAACATTAAACTATGGCCATGTTTTTCAAAAAGTTCATCCGACACGCTTCAAAAGCGCAGGCTTTTAATTAAAGTTAACCCATCCTGATGAAGCAATTACTAAAGTCGAGGACGAAACGAAACGTTCATTTGCCCGACGGCTTTCAGAAGTTAGGACGGCATTTGGAATATTTGGCTAGATATCGTTCAGAGACTGAGTATCTTGCAGCGGGTATGGGGATCAAAACCGCAGAGATTTCCTCCCCTCCCCCTACTCCCCAACATCATCGGAAGGAAGAATGCAGAAGCGAAGCGTAGAGGCAGCGAGAGTCGGAAATTGGCAGAACGAGGAATCAGTTCTCGTCGCAACCTGAGAGTATGAGAGGTGTGAAGATAGAGAGACCTGGAATGTGTACTGCCAATGCAACAGAGTGGTCCCGCAAGGTTATAAACACGATATCTCATAACTTCCCAAGAATATTCCACCTTCAACATCAGGTAAAATTCAAGATGAGTTTGCCGCAATGTCAGTTATTATATCCCAGCGAATCCTGAAACTAGGAACATTTACGACCTCATCGTAGAAAGCGACGGATCACGGCATTTCTCGGCTTAATTTTTAAAACAACAAATAATCTTTTCGTGTAATGATAACTTTTACACTTTTCTTTATTTTCTAGAAACGTTCTTTTTTTATTAGCGCTTTATATTCCTGGAAGAAGGTAACAGAGGACCTTATGGCTCTAATTGGACTCGGGTCGATATTTAAAACCATGAATCACTTTATCAGTTTATATTACCGTTCCATGTGGAAACTGGTCATACTAATTCGGTTGGCCCCATTCATATTTTGACTTGATTGAGTCACCGGCGTATAAGGAACTTATGTGATTGATTGCACTATCCGAATTGTTTACCTACGCAGGGTCACACTAAACCCAACGTCTCCAAATAGTTGCATACGAATTCAACGATGTCAACAGCTAGGAAGTTTGCCAGATGAAGTGAATCAAAGACAGACTCACACGGAGATATAACTCACACATATGAGTTATGCTTCCCTTCAGCCTTAGGAGGATAGAAAAGAAATAGTCTTTTGAAAACTATGGAACTGTAGATCTTCACGTTTCAAAGGCGAGACTGAAAAACACCGTTCGAAAAAAAGGGTCTGTGTAGGTAGCTTATGGGCGTCATTAAGGAAATATTTCGTGTGACGCATCACACAACTTTCCTCAGCCCCACGTACATCCAGCGATGTTCAAGGCAATCCATTCTCTTCAAATAATCAGTTCATGAGATCTGGTAAACCATGACTACTTATGCCACGACCTTCTTCGAAAACACAAGGTATTGGTAATTGATGGGGGCTGTCAACGCGATTTTTACTGGGCTCTAATGAGTAAAAAGGAACATTATGCAGTCAGCTCCAACATGATATTTGGCCCAATGCAGTACAATCAATTAACAAACATTTCGTCTAAAATCGATTTTAGTGCAGTTTTTTCCTTATAATTTCCGCTGCAATGTTACTAGAATCATCAGTAAAATTGAGGCAGTAGTCCAACTATGCACGCTCGTGAGATATATAGGAGCTACTTCATAAATTTCGGAATGTGAACCACCACCATTTCACTTACCACCGTTTTTCACAGTTGTTATCCGACAATACTCCCTTCTCAAAAAGCCAGTTGGCGTCTCAATAATTTTCCGTGTAGTGACTGCTTTAGTGGTCGTGGCACTAGTACGAGCAGCTCAACGGTTTCTGGAAGCTAAAATGCCGCGACTTTTCGTGTAGAACGTTGTCATGAACGGAATGAAAAGCAGATTTCATTAATTGCTAAAGTCGAGGAAATTGCTGCAGTACGTGGGGCCAGGGCAAGTTGTGTAGTGCGACGCACCTGATATTTCGTATTGGTTTCGTGTCACCAGTCCTGGAATTATAGGGAAAACACCGCATAAACGTTGTGCAAACGACGATAGTTTGAATTTTGGAAATTTTGAGGTTGCTTTTATTACCATCAAAACACTCATCGCATTGGTAGCTCATATTCTGATGTTTTGATATTGCTATTGACCTATGTGCGAGATGTGTGAGGAAACAACTTCAATAAAATAGCTTTTTGTCGCAATCTTGACAATTTATTGACCACTGTTTTTAAGTGAAAAGGTATTTTTAATCACTATGATAACTACAGTTTTTGATCAATTTTGCACAAAATGTCATTTCAATATCTTCCGTTGAACTGCAAGGTAGATATGAATATTTGAGCGAATTTGATCATGCTATTCTCTCTCTATCGTGTTCATGGACACGCGCACATCCCGTTTGCTTAAATTGTGTTTTTACCCGCAGAGGACGTTGGAACAAATAGGTTTCGTCCTCCCAATTTCACAATTTTCTTTTCCAGTTCGTAGTGCTAAGCAAAGCAACAATTAAATACACGGTTGTGGTCTCATAGCGGTTTTTGCTGCTTCTTCGTTCTTCCTTTGGTAACTGTGAAGTTGGATATGTTATAGAGTACGTACGACCCATCATCGAACATACAAAGGAAAGGGCCAGAAGAAAATGAAACGAAGTCCGTCAGACACAAATTGAAAGGGTCACATAACTTCTCCTAATGTCAAGTTAAATAATTGTCAAGGGTTTTGATTCCGCAGATTCTCGGGTACTTCGCAGGTCGGCCATTTGAAAATCGTACCCCAGTCGGCTGTTAACAACTCGGTCAACTCGGTTGTTAGACCGTCTGAGCGATCCGAATTCCCTGGTCGCTCTCAATGACAAGAACCCGCCGGCCAACCGAAGGGCTTTATAAACTGCACCGCGGGACTGTTTCCAAAGCGCATTCATGAATAAATGCTGGAACAAGAGACCCCACAACCGATTGCTTTCGACCAGTTGTGACCGAAGCCTCTAGTCGTTTCTAGCGCATAACCAAACTAAATCTCATTCGAATTTTTGTATATTTTCCTTAGCCCGACGATATTAACGGGGAACTTGATTTTGTTTTTTAGTTTTCTGCAGAGTTGGTTGTGCCTAAGCTTCACACGGTGTGATTGCAAGCAGTGGATGAAGGTTTCCGTTGAAGTCAACTTTCCGTTAGTACCGGGTTGGCCATGGTTTATCAGTCGAACTAAATACTTCCGTAACTGAGTCATAAAAAGTGTGTAGGGTCGTCATAGTTCCGCCCTTCTGGTGACGAAACGTCAGATTTTGGCGTAATTTTTCAAGTTAACGCTCAGTTTGGCAAGAGTGCGACCATGCCCTAGCTGCTTTGGACGTAGCTATCGCTGAAAAAGGACCACATCGCTTGATGGGACCGGTGGATCGGTCAGAACGAGCATTCGCAATTCCAGACGGCATGAAGGTAAAAAACATTTTTAACGGAACACGACTCGGTGGATAAAAAATTTTCCCATCTTTTACGTGATATGCGAGCACAAGTCGGTCCTAGACGATTTTCTCAAAACTACGTTTTTACATTTCCCCTATCATCGTACGAACAATTTTTACGCAAACGACAATTTAACACTCACAGCTGACAAAACACCGGAACTTTCCACAACTGCGGGACCCTTTATACTACGAATCAACCATCTGAACGCTGGATTAATTGCTTTGGCAAATTCCCGAAGTGAGCCTTTCAAGTTCAAGGTCAGGTCTGCAGTCACCAATTTGGTAATTTCAGTAAGATGTTAAATAAAAGAACTGCAGGGACCGAGTTTGGTTTTAATTTATTAACTTTCGTATCTCAAAATATAAAGAATCAAGGTTCAAATTATTAATTGCGAAAAGAGTATAATGCAACGTTGTAAGCTGTGGAAAAATAGAAGAATATATCTCAACTCAGCAGGTCACTAAGACACCTCCCAACCTGTCACCCATGTCCCGAGACACTACGTTCGAAGCTCCAACGGAAAATTGAAGTTGACAACGAAACACGGTTGTAGCCAGTTGGGTGGCCACAAGGGAATGTCGACTAACGATAGGTGGTAGGGTTGTGCAGTCTGAATAATTCTAGTGGATACGCGGTTGCTGCGCCACTGGGGAGAAGGAATGCCGAGATGTCTGGAGGTGGAGAAGATGCTGATATCACACATATCTTATCTCCGCATGCGTTTTCTTTCTTCCACTGTTCCCGAATGAATCTTCTTGTTGTGGTTTACCTTTTATTCGACCTTCGCGTTTGCCGTTGTATACTAGTTCTGATGAAGAAAAACGACATTCTGCTAAGTTCCCTAATCACTTTTTGGCGTAGGAGAGACATTTTACTTAATTTTGTGAGCCTATTCCTCCTTTTGTTCCTGAAGAAGTTTATAGTTTTATATCAACACATACCTGTAATCATTACTTTTTTTATTGTTTTTTATTTTTCACTGTCTTCCCCGATCCACTTTTTTTAAAGTTCCTTTTCTTCAGCTGTTCCTTATCGTTATTTGTTTATTTATTCTATGAAACACGGGCCCAATTACAAAGTAAAATCAAAAAAAATCTTTTTACATTGCAAAAAGAGACCGAGTGCAAAAAATAGGAATTAACGATAGTTCAGACTTCGCATTTTGCTAAACGTGAAGGGAAGAAGTTGGAAGAGCGATTAGAATTTTTAAAAAATCAGAAATGTTATCGATAGAAGTAAAAAATGAATAAGACCGTGCTAACTAAGAAACCTATTGAAGACACACAAAGGAGTTGCACAAATCAGGGTAAAAAAAGAGAAGATGAATAGAATTTGAATGGATAGCTAGTTGGAGCTAAGGGGATACAAAAGTCAGCCGCAGTCTGGTCTCATAAAAAGGTATCGGAGGCGTGAGATGCGTGAAGATAGTTAGAAACATTTGTGTAATAATTTGTAGCGTTATTTCCTTATAAATCGTGCTCACTTGATACTATAATTATGAGCAAGATTAAGCTGATGGTAGAATAAACTAAGGTTAGAGCTTAATTATGTTCAATAAGATAACTAGGAGTTCAAACTATCGTATTTCTCAATCCTTACTCAATCATTCTTAGCAAAATCATGCGAACAGTCTCACGAACCACCAAGGAACGGCTTACTCACCTATTATCTCAGCCACTCAATGAATTCCAAAACTTCGCACACCACTAGTTACTATGTACAATAGTAAAAAAAATCGAGTCTGGTCATAAATCTTGCACGTTGGGAAGTTATAAACCCTGAAAATTATTACACAATGGTTTATTATTCTCTTGAACGGCTTGACGGAGTCTCAGAGCTCTGCGACCCATCCCATTTGGTTCAGCATCGAAAAATACCAGTAAACCATACGAAACATGACCTGACTACAACGGAATAACGAAAACGAAATATTCCAGTGGCCCGTCGGCGCATGTAGGCAATTGGCATGAAGTTACGAGTCGAGCGGGCGGGTGGTTTTGATGAAATGGTAGGAGGGAGTACAGACGATGCAACGATCACTATTTGAGTGTGCTCTGGGCCTGCCGTTTGACATTGGCTATAACCCCGCACAGCTTACCAGCTTCGGAAACTAATATGTGATGGGTGTAAGAAATGGTGAACTTCGATTTGAGCAACCGGATACAACTACAAAGGGCGACAGGGGAGTTCAAGAGTTTATTCACAATTAGCGGTTGTAGAAACACAAAATGAAAAAAAGATGATGTGGTACTTGTATAAATCCAACTCGGAATCACGAGTTGGGGAACGCTGAGAGAGCGCGAAAAATCGTCTAAACCCGTTCCGGTGTCTTCCCTGTTGGATGGTCGCTGTCCTACACGTCCGGATGGTGGTGAGATTCCGAACGAGAGGAGATGAGCGGCGTATAAAATGCCGTAAACGATACAAAACAAAACAGTTAAAGTCAGTTCGGTGACGAAAAAGAAACAGCACACACGAGGTCGCAAAAGAAAGTTGATGGTAGATGATGAATATAACGATAGATAGAAAATATAATAATAACAAAAACCCTGCAAATTATTACACAACGGTTTATTATTCGGATAAACAGCTTGACCTAGCATTAATGCTCCGAGACCCATCCCGTTCGATTCAGCATCGAAAAATATCAAAATGAAACCCCAAAAAAGGTCGAAAAGAACTGAATCGTAATATTAAAAAAAAAAACCAAAAAAAACGAAAGTATCTAGAAAAATCTGAATTTTAATATGAAAACACGCACGCTAAATACTAATATCAAAATGTAACCAAAAATCTACGAAAAAAACCAAAATGAGAATGAAACGAAAGAATCTAAAAAAATTGAATCGTATTAAAACCAAAAAAATGAAACGAACGAACTATTAAATAAATAAACCAAAAATAAACGAATAATGAAAAGTTCAATCGAAGATAACAGATATTTTGCTAACAGAAATAGTTGAGGAGGAGTGAAGAGGTGGAGGTGAAGACGAGAGCAAGGCAATCGGACGATAAACAGACAAATCGTAGAGCGGGCGGGCGTGCGTTGCGTTGATAGGCGAGGGGGCGACGTTGCCAGTTGAGCAAGCGAGCGATTTCGTTGAGATGGGCGGGAGGGGTGGGAGTTCAAACGACTTCCGTTGTGTTCCCGCGTTGTACTGCGTTTCGTTAATTTTTTTAACCGTTTTTTGCCCATAACAACCATGGGCTTCGTCCGATCGGATTGCCGAGATGGTAGGCACAACTAGATACCAAATTGGATTATTGTGCGAAACAACGAATTTTTTGGACAACATTAAAGGCACAAAACGGCCCGGACGGCGGACGTACATTGCAAATTTGGAATCTCCATGTCTTGAAACGTAAAGTATCAAATTTTGGGGGGGGGGGCGTTGTAAAAAATTTTTCGTGACCGAAAACATAGGGTTATTATTCAGAATGAATAATAAACCAAAACAGAAGAGGTTACAACCTCGTTCCCTCCAGTGGTCGGCGGTAGTCGCTGCTGCGAACAGCGCTGTTGGTTAGATTTAAGAACAATAGTGTGCTGGAATTTCTGCTGCTCTGTCGGCATAACTGTTGATAACTGATAATGGAAAGTAAACAATAAATAGCAGTATCGGGAAAGTGTGGTGGTGGATGTGAAACGGGAAGGAGTGCTGTTAATTAATGGTTAAAGGGATGGTCTTGTTTGGCTGCATGTAAAATTGGAGTTGGCGATTTGAGTTCCTAACAATCACTTTCGCCGTAGGTATTGTCCCGCGAGTTCTTTCAATTATTAGACTTTAGCTCACAATAATTATTGTAATTTTCCTATACGCAGTTGCACAGGTCTGATACTCATTTCATTCGATGCAGGATCTAAAAATACCTTGAACGCGATACCAAACACGGCGTATTGGTGATTAAACTGCCAAAATTGCGTTTTTGTTAATTTTTTTAACCGTTTTTTTGCTCATAACAACCACGGGCTTAGTCCGAGCTGGCGGCCACAACCAGATACCAAACAGGATTTTTGGGCGAAAGAACGGTGTTTTTAGACCACTTTAAAGGCACACGACGGACGGATATTGCAGATTTAGAATCCCGATGTATTGAAACGTTAAGTACCAAATTTTAAGGGGGGGGGGGTGTAAAAAAATTTCCTGACTAAAAACATGGTGTTATTATTAAGAATGAATAATAAACCAAAACGCATTTTAACGCTAGAGCGATAAAAATGTGAGAGATGAGGTAAGGTGTGTGATGCGTCACACCAGATATTTTTATCTCGAGCTTGGATGAACAACCAGTTTTTTGGTAGAACGTCAAGATACTTTCCGTCAGGTTCATTTACACTGAGTGAAAGATGCAAGCGGAGCAATTTGTTCAATCCACATATTTCGTACCAACTATCTTTCCCTCAACTTAGATATTTCGATGAAATTGAGAGCTTCAATGCGGAATTCCAGTGACGCGACAAGGTAGTAACGTTGGATATAGAAGAGCTGGCTTTTTCTCTTCTCCGCTCTTTGAAGTTGAAAACCGGAATAAGTACTACCATCCTCTTCATAACGACCCACCGTGGCACGGCTCTCTTTTTTTGACTCGTTATCTCAATTCGTAAAATGCAACAATTCGACGTAACGGCAAAACGGATTGATGAGCTCGTCACTAGTAGGCATCTTTACAAGTGCCCCCTTTGTGTAGATAGTGAGGGTACCATAAAAGCTCTTCGTTCGAGCCTCCTTTCGGTTCGTTTATTCATTAAACGATTAAACATTGGTTGGAACGCACATCCTAGCTTTCCTCACCTCCCAACAATTCACCGATTTTATAGCCCCACACACTGAACTCCCGCGTTTTAAACTGACATGAGGGTTGCTTGGTACAAGCTTCAAGTCCACAGCTCGAGGTATACAGGAGTTAACGATAAGCAAAACTACGTACTGTCGTGAGGGGAGGCGGCGTATTCCCATGTTTGGGCAGACAGTAGTACCTCTATGCCACACAGCTCCGCTTCTTTGATCAGCTGGAAGCGAATAGATCCAAGTTTTGTCAGAAGTGCAGTAATGACGCATCAGAGAACGGAGTTTTGCCATCAAACCTCTCGCTTCTGTGTAGGAGACAAATGTTTAAGGTAAGCCTTATGCCACGCTTCCTCTGTAACGTCCTCAGCATCTTCACTCACTCACTTTTATGGACAATTTGGTAGTGTAGAAGTCCTCTCAGTTACCAGACAATCCCTTTCTTTGTTCCCAAGAACGCTCCCAGGGTTAGTACATATTTTGAAATTGGCCTAGTTGTGGAACTCCGCCGACAGGTTTTATAACGCAAACGCGTGGAATAATAATATAAATAAAGTGCCATTATTTTTGTAATTACTTCTTACCTTTATTCAGTCCTTATTATTCATTTTTTCACTCTTGTACAACGCACAACGGCCCTACAGCACTAATTCAGAGGTGTGCACGAACCAGGAGGGAAAGGCAATACAACCGAGAACAGTTTAACTGGAACCAGTTAGCAAGCACGGCACGACAAGCGAAGTTGAAGTTTCTAACCTTTACATATCTAAAATATATTCATAGTTTTTAATTTCTCTTTCAAAAGAGTTGCAACAGAATTTAAATGTAAATAATAAACTAAACGACACCGGTTTTATTTCATTAAGACGTTTATTTAATTTCTCTACGGATTGGAGTAGTTTTTCGTTTGTACTCTAGCTTCAGACGGCGCGTACTAATTCCAAAGGCGACGATTTCAGTAAAACGAAGACACCAAAAATGGTCTATCAGTCGGAATTCGTCTGACGGGTGCGACCACTCAACTTTTAGTCGGTTTGAGAATTTCTAGGTTTGAGGGAGATGTAGACAATTACGCGTCTAAGCGAACGTTATAACGCGCGACAAGGCGTTTATCTGCGCCAAAGCGAACTGTTTATTTTATTTTTTTGCCTGTATTCGTTATTATGAGGAGTGACCTGTAGAGATTTGTTATTACAGACGCACACATTGTTATTCGTCAGTGTTGAGTTATTGTTGACCTAACAAGCGTGAACCCTGAGAAGACAGGAACCGTCCCACCTACTGAGAATACCTCTCTACATCCTCAACAATCGTCATCAAGATCTCTCAAAGCCGTTCTTCTTTGTTTTTGTTTGTTCACTTAGCCGAATTCTCAGCGGCTGGATCGTCCGATCCCAACCCCACTCCATCATTCCTTTTAAGTCACGGTAGAAGACGTACCGGGCAGCACTGTTATTGCCTTAGGGCCGTGTTCACCAAAACGCCGCTGATCGTGATCCAACTGATCAGGGCTAGATAAGTAAATCAAGGCTAGCCGTTTTCGCGCCCACCACGCTAGCCGAGATCACTGTGGTATGCAGTTAGCATAGACGTGATTACGCTGCAATTAAGCCATATCGAGAAGGCAGTGGACTAATGAGGTTACAGTAAAATAAGGAAATCGGGCATCTGTTTGACATCCCGTCCCGAAAACAAGTGTCATGTAAACGTAGACGGCCGCGAAACGGATTCGACCAAATTATTGTCATACACCAAAGCGACCGCATTAACCTCTGCCGAAGCTGAAACTGGCGAGGAGCTTTAAGTGAAAATACGCGTACTACAACTGCAAGAGCTGCAGGAAAAAGCCAAATTAGCCCGGGAAAATGCTTTGTGCGTGTAGGAAAAATCGGAAGTGGTACAAGAAAATGAGAACTGAGAAAGAAATAATAAAAACCCAAACAGGTCACAACTGTTGCAAGCAAGGAACATTAATGAGGAAGGGAGAATTGTCGTGTTTAATAAAAGTTGTTTAATACACTAATGTGTACGTTAAAGCGTGGTATTATTTAATATTTCCTACTTATCAGCTACTAAATCCTCCCAGGTAAGTCATTTGCGTTTGGGTTTTTTAACACGGCAACATGACGACTGGTTTTTTCAGAAACTGCTCAGCACGTATTTTACGCAAACAACAACTTGTTTTCGACGATAGTAATACTTTTGTTCGCAACAGAATTTAAATTCATACTTCCAGAAGTCGGACCCCGCTCATAGCCATTTGAGGCGCTGGGTGAGATGACGATAACCCAACATATTAGATTATCATCGTAGTGGAATAGCAACTGAAATAACTGCGCACTTGTAAACAGCATCTTTGTTTATTATCATTATTCCAAAATATACGTAAATTATTCACAATAATAGAAGCGAATACTCGGCAGAGCACGGCAATGGCGGACAAATATCAGAACATGATAAAGAAAGATAAGAGCTAACCGTGCCAAACTGCCTAATTTTTTGGGGTTAAGATTTGATCAGGGCTAGAGCTTAACCCAGTCTGGTGAAGACCGTTTTTGTGGTGGGAGCGGGTTAGGTGGTGTTAATCGACTCTAAACGAGATCAACGCAGTTGGTGAATACGGCCCTTAATCTCCGTCATCAGCCATAGTCGTAACATTTTTCAGCAGTGCCTGGCGACTAGGATCAAAATAAACGCGTCTCAGCCTCACATGTTGTCGAAACGGTCAGACTCTTAATTTGTATTTATTTCCCGAACTTTAAAAATGAAAAAAGAAACATTTTTGATGACTTTGTGTATATTTTTAAATAGAATTTAAATTATATAGAAGGAGCTCCTTGATTTCGCTATGAAAGAAAGCAGAAAAAAATAAAACTATTGGTGCATCGGGATTACTGGTTTTAAATATACAGATAGCCTCTACCTCTGGTAATGTGCCCCTATATATTTATTTGTTATCATTTAATGATTTAATTTATTATCAATATAGAAGAACTCACTTAGCAGTTGGTCCTTTGAGTTGGTCCTTTCTCGCCAAGTGATTTTCCGAGAAAACTGAAATCATATAAATACGGTAGTGAGTGGTTGAGATATGCGGAGAAGTTCAACAAGTCTCAAGGTCATTGTTTGGGGTTGTTCCATAGAACGCTTACGTTGTTCGCACATTTACGAAAACAGTCTTTAGGAAAAAAGCAGAAACTCGTGAGATACCACAAACCATATCATTTATTTCGGGCTGGTTTGGGATCGTGTGGGGAACTAGTGAAAACTCGCCTGACAGAGATTATTACCATCACAGGTGTATCATAATGCTAAAAAGAGTGAAAATGAGTGAGAAATCTATTTTTATCGACTACAACGTGATTGTTACCTGTTAGACTGCAAGAATTAATATTGATAATCGATTTGATTTAACGATATTTTGAGCATGACTTTTCCGTTCCTACTTGGCACTCTGCGCAACGAATTAAGGTATTCGAACAACGACACCACAATCATAGTGAGTTATTGAAACAAACACGACTTTTCCACTTGCGGGTAACGTGATTACGAACATTTTCCAATAAATACGTCAAGCAAAAAAAAAAAAACAGCGTTTTTCCTGCCAATCAGGATTGCTACCGAAAAACTATCGGATTTATTCCGAAAGCTTTTCGCGCTAATCAGAAAATCTCGTCATGCGATGTCGCGAGGAAAAGTTGAAAATTGTGTCAGCTCAAATATACGGAGACGTATCGATCAGACGGGTCGCCATTCGGTTTTATTCAATAGCGACTCTCTCGTTCGCGTAAAGGCGAATCGATGGTTGAACGCAAATTGGTTCAAGTCAAACAAGAGTACAAAGAAACCGACATTCCACATAATTGAAAATCGATCTGTTGGAGGGGAGCTGAACCTTCGCCAGCAGGTGGATTGCGGTGGTTACAAATTAACCGCTCCCGCTTATTATCATTAGGTACACTGCCGGTGTCATTATCATTGTTATTACCATCGTCCAAATGACAATGAGTCTCTTGGCGGCTGAATTTCTCGTTTCCATTACGTTACTGACTCTGAGCCTCATTTGTGGCGTGTGAAGAGGCAAATTCTCTAGGAAAATGAGGAGATATTTCGCAGTTGTGATGATCGAGTTTTCACGGATCATCGGGAAATCGGTCTCAAAATATATACGATACACGAAGAACCCTCTAAATATAGTTACGGTGGCATTTAGTAATTGCCAGGGGTGTTCTAAGTACGTCAAAATCACAAGATTTCCAGGAATGCCGAGGGGGAAGAGAGGGGGTATTAAATAAATTAAACGAGCGCTGTTATACGCATTTCTACGACAAAAGCTACGGGGAACAAAACGTACGGTTCTAAGTCATTGTTTTCAGGTTGGTAAAAGGCTCTTTGCTAATTTGACTCGTAATTGAGATCCGATCTGCTCGTCTCGCTAGATCAGTGTGTAGAAAGTAAAACTGAAACATCTTTTTCCCAACGTTATGTTATCAGGCGAAGTGTGGGAGAGGATAAACGATAACGATAACTACCGAACTTAATTAATTGGAATACGAAGTTTAACTCGCAATTACAGTGTGGTGAAGAGTTCGCAAAAAGGGAACTGGGTGGTAGCAAACGCAAGTGTAGGTAACTGATGACACCTCGACGAGATAACAGCTCCGTTCAGGCTGATGACACGAATCAGAAAATTAGGAAGTTTGAGGTGTCCCGTCAGCAAAAATGCCCCGGAGGGATAAATCGAAGAGGTTGGTTCGCCCCAGTACAGTAATAATTGTTACAGCAATTTTTCCAAATCATTAACCCTCTAACGGGCAAAATTTTTGCGATCGATTCTTTTCACCCAATTTTTTTTCTTTAATGGGGCTTGAATGAACGGGAAATGACGCAAAAAAAGTTATTTTATGTTATTATAGGTTTTACAAATGCGTTTAATTGGAGGCACATACTGCCTAGATTCTAAACATCAAAGCATCTGCCCTGGAGGTTCGTCCCCTTTTTAACCCAAAAATAGGCGCTTGAGGTTACAATTCTCGTTTAGGAGATAAAACTGAAACTCTAGGAATCATAAAATATTTATTAATTGAATAATATTCAAAAAGTTTATTTTGATAAAATACATAGTATATAAATATTGACATGAAGGCGGTGTCGCAGCTCACGGAACAGATTCTTAGTCTTGAGACAAAGCCGATTTGTATTTACTGCACTGTTAATTCGTATTGCCATCTCCACATTTTCTGCATCTCCGTTTCGTTTTCACTTCGGGAAAGTGGGCCACTTGATCAAACCTGATGGATTGTTGGCTTCTTTGCGCGTTACATCTTCTTTTTCGCTACCAGTCGTGAAGAGACGAGAAGCATGATTGATGATTCAGGAGGTATCAGGGTCTTTGACAGAGATAAGAACCCGAAATCGCTTCAGAGCCCCTCTCTTTCCACTTCCCAGCCCTCGGACAATGCACAACTGACGCCAGGCACATAAGCCTGAAGGTTGTTTCACAGGTTCGGTCTTAGAATGGTCTTGAAATGCATCGGTATGCGCATTTTTACCTCATCTTTGGGTGTCCTCACTCTACTGAGTCGGTTCTACAAGGGAAGCCTTGCCAGTTTAGCTTTGGAGTGACGTCCGAAAAACCCAGTGCTGCGCTTAATGACGTTCGCTTGAGAGTCGGGGATGTTTCGCAAGACTGCGCACGAAGAACGTGACTTCCAACATTTAGAACACACTTGAACGAGAACGGAGCTAAGGAAGCAGCCAATAAAGATGCCGCTTTCAACCCTTCACTGGAAACTCTCAGAGCATTTTTGCGCGCTCTCAGAATTTCAGTTGTATATTATGGAGTGGTTTAACGCCCCGTGAATAATTTCGCGTCGGCCCCTAATTTACAGGTAACTTAACGCTAGTTAGTCAATTTTATTACGTCTTGCCCCGGCTCGTTGAAACTTATCGAAGTGGCTGATGTAACTTGTCTACCCAACACCTTCCCTTCCGATCTGATAACCAGAACCATCGCCTTGCATGTTGCAAGCTAATTAACATCCCAAGAGCGCAGATAAGTTGGCCATTAGGGCTGTTGGTTTTACGACTCTATACACGAATGAGGGTGCCAATACAATCGCTCACGTTCCATTTGCTCTTTCAGAGGCAAGTTTTATTTGCCCCATAAATAATTACGTTAATTAAGCAATAAACTTCAGTCTCTTTATGAGGTTGTACAGTTCACTGCCCGCTGGAGTTAACAACCTCTCACTGAAGATTAATGTGACTAAGCCTTATTTCCTTCTGATGAGGTACTAACTGGTACCCCCGTCCCCATCAAACCCAAACTGGTACACACGCGCCTTCGACTAGGGTTCCTGTTTTTGGGATATGCGTTGCAACAGAGATTCACTTCTTTCCCCACAAGTAATTCGGCAGCAGTTATCTCTCAGCACTGTTATCCACCATTTTAGTTACTGCCAATCAAGTAAATAAATATGTGAAAACCTAACTACTGTTTACGCCTCAGAGAGTTTTATTTACTTGGTTGTTGGTGAGCCTTACCCAAATGACCTGAGAATAATACATTGAATTAGTAGCACTGAAAACCAGCGAGTTTGTGTAAATCTAAGAAAAGTTGTGTGAAATCATAAATCATTTGAAACACTCTACATGGCCCGTTTTCAACGTTTTCGCTTGTGTTAGTTAGTGTTAGGTTGTTCCCCTCTATTTTGAACGAAAATAACCCATTCCATTATCAGTCGTATGACCTAGCTGTCACGTTGTGTTTGGATTTCGATTATCTACTCACTCTCTACTATTTTTGAACGGAGCGTTTCATTCAAGTTCTCACTTTGTATAGCAAACCCCTTCCATTTTGAAAACGTTCAATTCTTTTTCTTTCATTGCCAATTGAATTTCAAGCAGTGTTGTTGAGCACGAGAATTTCCGACTTCCGTCTCTTGGTTCTTGTTCTACAGAAAACCCAAAAATGATTTCTTAGCTTATGGAGCGTATGAATGTTAACAGGGGGTTCTACCTTCTAATCTAGAGAGCTGTACTTCTGTTCCTTAACGTGCGCGTATTTTACATATCTTCCTCGAAACTTCAAGCTACTTTGTTGGTAATTGCGTTTCCACTGTGCATAACAGTTGTTTGATATTGCTCCTAACTTCGTATAACAGTCTTTGTACCTTTCCTTCACTAACCCATTCCCCTCAATTTCGTAGCTATTCTTTGTCCCGGTATAATGGCCCTGAAATTGCCTCATCTTTAACCCTTCTCTCGCACAGCCCATCCTTAGGCGGAAAGAAATTGTACAGCCACAAAGGCTTCCATCTGGTTGGGGGGGCTTTTTTCAGGTAATTTACTCGAGATCATGGCGTCGCTGAAATGTTGAATAAACGTTATTGCCGGAAGACGTTTAACTTGCTCACTTTAGAAAAATGGCGGAGTTCTAAGTTTTTGAAATGACAAAGAACTTCTTTCTTTGATGATCGTTTCATCGAGGTGAAGGAGGTAACTCTCGATTGAGCCCTTAACTCACATAACCAAGAGCTTTTTTTTATATACCAGCTCAGTATGTAGTGAGGCTGCTACCTGATTAACCCTCAAATCTGACTAGGGGTTTTCAGGGTAATTTCGATCTTTCAAGGCTCGCAACAGAGACCATTTCCAGGTGTACAGTGAAGACACTCTATTTACCTATTAGTCCATTTCATAATCAGTGTATTTTTAATTACGTTCCTCAAGCCTAAGAAAGTAGAACAGCTGAGTAGAATGTTTCGCAGTTTCTTCCATTCCTGACTTTTCACACTATTCTGAGAGGAAAAAACAGATTTGAGAAAATAGTTTGTGTGTGTGTGTGTCTGCCAATAAGATCGAAGGAGAACAAAATAATCTCAAATTTGAATCTCAGCACGATGATCAACACGGTGACCATCAAAATCTCTTCAAAGCTATCATCCCCTCGTTTCCAAAAACATCAGCAACTATTGATGCAAAGTTTTTCAAAAGCGGGCATCTGCGGTTTTAAAAACATTTAACAAAGTACAACTTTCCGCAACGAACATAATTCGACGATTTGAGCGCTGTAAGGTTCAAGGAATTTTTACGGAAGCAGTCACGGTAGATGAGAGCACACCGTACGTTTCATCGTGGTCGTTGCATTCGTTTTTCGAGGAATAACGATCGTTTAGTATTCAGAGAAACCTTGGCTTATATCTCTGTTCAACGGATTAATACAGAAATAGTCGTGAGCACACAATAGATGTATAGGTTGCTTAACCAAAAGAAGCAATTTAATCGAATTAAAGTGCGTATTTTAATAAAATGCTGCGGTACGCGGGCAACTTGATAGAGTTAGAATTGAATATTTGGTTGTCCTCGTCTTCCAAACAGCAACAAAGCATGAACATTTACGAAGGTAACATTGTGATTGCGGACGAAGATAGCATCAACCGAACTAATTGGGTGGAGTGGTCGTGGTACTTACAAGCAAAAATCGAGCAGAAGAGTTAGAACCGCGGCAGCTAAAGCAGAGTTGACTAGGCCATTCCAAAAGGTTCCGAAGTTCGAAATTGAGGGCAGCGAAGAATGTTCTGCATTAAAAGAAAAGAAACGAAGGCTTCAGCAGTCCCATTTCTATGAGGGTGTAGTAACTAAGTGTTCTGGCCGAGGGCCAGAAGACGAAGTATGGACGAATTGTGGAGAAACCGACGCTCTTCACACCTTATGAAGCATCTTCCGATCGCGCTCCCCTTACAGGAGGGTGTACGTACTCATTTCATATTAACTCCAGGATTTTATACCTTTTTTAAAATATATTTTCGTGTATTTAAACACACTAAAAGTTATGGCTCCAAATATAAAATAGGCGCCAGGCTTTATAGAAACAATTATGAAAAATAAATTTATTCGCAAAGATCAGCTCCGTCGTCATTTTCAACAACTATTCTAAAAACTAACTATAGTTATAGCAGTGATCAGAAAATCAAAACTGTTTTTCTTATACGCCCAGTTGCATGATAACTAACATCCAGAAAAATGATTATGGTAGTCCAGTTACCATGAAACTTTGATAGTGCTCTAACTCCCGAAATTCAATTCACCACCGTCTCATGGATCACCTACGCAATGATTAACTCATTAATGGTCGAGGTTGATGTAGAGAAGCGCTTCAATAAACTCCGAAACCTTCAGTTTCGTTCTATCAGATGAAGTGACATAAATTGGTGAAGCCACGTGGGGCTGAGGAAAATCGTATCATGCGTCGACACCAGCATTTTCTGGTATTTTCCATTTGACTCATGACAGGACCGCATAAATAAAACTATTAACGACCGCTCGAATAAGACGATTGAGAACTCCCATCAGCCTCCAAATGGGGAAAGAGTTGTAGTTAGAAGGTCTTAATCGTAACTCGTCGCACTAATTTAATTGCTGTTTCCAACTGTTACGAAGAAACCAGCCTCGATGAGTTTCTAGGGATCTTAGGACGGGGAGTGGGTCGGAGAATCGCCAGATTTCCCACAAGAAACTGCAACACGAGACAAGAAATTAATGCAAAGGTTGACAGCCCTTCCAGTTGCTATGACTCCTCCCTACAACCCTGTCAACGGCTGCCTGGGCACTGTGTCCGCCTTCCGTCTCGACACCATTAATAAAAACCCCGTTGTAATGACAAGGTTTCCCAACAGCAGCCAGCTTTATTGCTTCGGTGTCGCAATCCTTCCTTTCCGTCACCGACCCGTAAATTACACTCTTGAACCAATTCAAAAACAAAATTTATTTGACTCACTCTCCCTTTTGCCGGCTTTTAATGGGATCTAGTGTAAAAAGATTGCATAAAATACGAGAGACGAGCCAAATCCGCGAGTGAATTTTCTCCAGGTAAAAGGAAGGAAAAGTTAGTTAAAATGAATTATAAACTCCGTGGTCCTCGGGAGTTTGAAACTGACTTAGTTTTCAAAGCACTCTGTTCTTTGTTCGCTTTGGGCGACCGAGCAAACTAAAATTACACCGTTAATATTGTGTTTCACTAACGGCCCCTCAGCCCTGGTTAGTTATGGAGCTTTTTGCTTAACCTCCCTCTTCCATTACACACCCTAGCGTCATATTGCATACCACGCTCATGGCAACGGGGTACGCAATATGCCTACAGCAGTATTCCCCTTAAAAAATTCAGTGGAATCCAAAGACAAAAAACACCGTTTTACAGGTTCTTCATAATTCTTTCTTATATTGGCGTGTTAAAAGTAATCGTGTATGCTTGATCATGACCGTGGACATCGAAGGTTTGAGTTCTCGTATGCTTTTATCGCGGAAAGAAGCCACTGATTTAGAAATTTGGGCAGAAGTAAACCTGCTGCTAAAACTTGCTAAACACGGGACTTTGGTTAAGGTCCCAACACAAGTGAAGAAATATGTAAATGCGGGGTATGGGTATCGGAAGGTAAAGTTCAATCATGCTAGAATACGATAACTCGACCTGTTGTATTCGCTTCCACAGAAAGCGAGGCCAGAGTTTCATACACATTCACTTCGAGACATCATTTCGTTCCCTCCTAGCGTGACCCTTTTTACCAGTTGGTCAAAAACTGTGAGAAAAGGTGGTAAGGAAACGGCAGTGGTTCAAATCACTGACTTTCTCGTGTTCCAACTGTTGTATGAAGGTCATGTAGGTAGTTCGATGGATCTTGATTCTTCTGAAGTATATCTGGTCGGCTCAGCTCTGGTAAAATTAGTTCGTTGCCCTAAGCCCTAATGGGAAAGTAAATTTCACTGGCTCTTCAATAGACAGTCAATCTCGCTAACCATGTGACCTTTTCATCAGAATTCTATCCTGTTGATCAAGTGACCGTTTGAAACCCAGTTAATACGGTCCTGTATCTAGTTCGTCTCATTCATCAACCAATTAAAGTGTGTATTGTTGTTTTATTCTTTTTCACTCAACAATATCATTTAAGCGGAATTACATAGAAAAAACTGCGCTAAAATCGATACCCGTTTTAACGTTGTAATTCACGTAGTGCTAAGGAAAATCGTGTGCTGCGTCGTCCCAGATATTCCTTTTTTGTGGACTTTATTATTTTTTCATGGCATCCACTGGTCCGTTACGAGCAGTGTAGCTAACGAAAGCGGAAACAGATACAGTTGTTATCGCAAGAGTAAAATTTGTTGACAAATCACTACTCGTTTACCATTCTGTAGCGTAGAAAGGGCAGCTGAAAAATTTCTCGCTTAGGTGATAGAGGTACTCAACGCAGCTCTGGTGTTTCTGAACGTTATTGACGAAGTTTTGAATTCCTCCTCTTCAACTGTTTCGAAACTCCTCTCCTCGTTCGTCCGTTTCAAGGTTTCGTTCTCGCGCGAGCTGCAACGAGCGGAGGAAATTTCCAACTTGTTACCGTCGAATAACCAATCGTAGATTAGCGAGCGAAAAGGTCATTCATTACTTTTTAACTCAACAATCGTCAAACTCGCCTACCTTTTGGCCAACAGTCGGTCAAAAGGTCATACGAGTTTACGAGGTCGGGGGAATGTTCACCGACAAGTTTGCGAACGAAGAGGGGTAATACCGGCCAACCTTTTAGAATTGAAGCATTTTCATCTTCACTATGGAACACTCTTCGCAAATACGCTCGACCGACGAACTTTAGCTCAATTACTCCATGTCTTGAAATGGGATTTTCCATGACATGGAAGTAAACTTGGAGAACGCCTGAGCGACTGTTCTTCAAAGACTCAGCGTAAGTAAATCAATCAAACAAATGCAAGACCCCGCAATCTCATGTGAATCTTTCCGTTTACAAAGTCCCATCGCCAGAGTTGCTCTTAGGTTTTTCCCGTCGACAAAACGCTTTTGAGGGCTGCACTATACTGACTTTTGGGTGACTGTACACATCAAAAGCCATTCAGAGATGAGAGTAACTACAAATAGCGTCACCTGATAGATATGTGGTAGCGGTTAAGTAAAAACAACCATTAGTCTGTTTATAGATTTCGTGTACAAAGAACGACTACTTGTATTTTCGAGGGTTTCATAAACTCAGCAGGAGTTCCATTAAATTATGCGAGGTGTGTACATAAAAACATCGATTTAGACGACTCAATGGTGTAATGAAAGCGTTTGAGTCATCTTTGTATTACCTTCTTTTTGTAAGAGTGCCGAAAGTAAAATCCAACTTGATTAAACACGATAGTTAGTCAGCAATTGAAAAGACGCGTAAGCTAAATGGATTATACATTGTTGCTTTGATATATTGCTCACCACTTAACAAAGGGTTTGAAATGAGCGATTGTATTAGGCCAAAATTACAGCGATTCTGAGCTCTTACCCTACACCCGAGTTTTCTTGGAACATGCATGATGGGGACGTTTAGTAGCAGAAGAGAGGAGGTGGGAGGGCACCTGAACACATAATCTAGGTAATGAAAAGCTATCTGAAAAAAACGATGTACTGAGGAAGCTCAGGGATAGCGCAGGGTGGAAGTCACCGGAGAGGCTTCTGAGTGGCCGGCCCATGGGCCGACTCGGTGGAATGTGGCTAACAATAGCCTGCTTCGTCTTGAGATGCCTGACGAAGTGATTCTGATCAGGATAAGGGGAAGGGGGTTATGCTGTAGTAGTCAGGCTGCACTTACGGCCTTGGCTTCCTATACAACCACATCAGGGCTGGTTTGGGAATTCCTGACTGGTCTGAAGATCTTGGCAAAGGGAAACATATTAACACTGTGTTGGGTGCTAGGTCAAGCAGGAGCAGAAGGGAACAAAGGACGCCGACAAACTGGCGAGAAAGGGATATGCGCATTACCCTGGTGGGACCTGAGCTCTTCGTAGGGACTATCAAGAGCCACTTGATCAAGGAGGTTGGAAAGTGGAAGGAAAAGTCCAGGGCTAAGTGGAGGGCCCGCCTATTGGCGGGACGTACCACGCCAAAGGCAGTAAAGGTTGTTTGTCAGACTCTCCAGGCAGCAAACGAGAGAGATCCTCAGCCTGTCCACTAAGGTACCACCTGGCCAAGATTGGCAAGTCGAAGGTGCAGAATTGCAAATTCTGTGATGTGGAGCTGGAGCATGTACTGTGTACGTGTGAGGGGGCTGGCTGCTGCACGCTTCATCACGGGTTCATCAGCTGCGACCTAAGGACGTTGCGGGGATGTACCTCAAGATTGTCTTGCGTTTTGTGCGAGATTGGTGGGGACGTAGTTAGGATGTTGCAACAGAGAACACCAGCTCCACGGGAGCTGGTGGTGGAACTGGGAGAACATGAGGGGGCTCATGCTCGCCCACACAACAGGCCGAGTTGTGGCCGCAGGGGGGGCTTTCTCGGGGCCACCAAGCAACCATTTCACTGCTCATTCTATCAACTGAGGAAGTGACATTCTCGGTAGAAAGTAAAAATGTAGTTCCTTGCTTTAAACAGCGTAGAAATTGCCAGAAAAATCCAACCAGGTAAAACACGATCGTCTGAGGCATATCGATCGCAAGAAGAATTGTTTTACGGGGTCATTCATAAACAGCGTCTGAAATTTCATAACCGCCAGCTTGTCAGTGGTCATTCAGTTTAATGGAAGCGAAAGATTGGCGTTGGAGATATCCAGCTGTGACTAATTATAGGTTTGAATATGAATCGCGTTTCGATATTCACGCGAACCCGCAACTAGTTAACTTATTTTCTTGTTGGACTTCAATTTAGAGCTCCTGACCTAAGAGTTGAACAACAACGCCATGCTTCCATTATTTTTTATGTCAAACGTACGAGTAAATACGCTGATTGATGAAGTTATTGATAGTCACCTCAACGCCATTTTCAGGGTAGTCGATTTTGGGAGTTGTTGGGTGCACGAGAAAGAGCACTACATGCACACGTGTCGAACGACATATAGGACTGTATTGATACACTTACTCAACACAAAAGAGTTTTGATTACACGGTAACTTGTTTAGAACGATAGTTCTCCGAGTAGAGGAAGACTGAAGAAGAAAAACATACAGCGCATAGATCACAACTTGGGAGCTAGTTAAACTGTGAGAAAAAAAATAAGAGCGGAGGAGAGTGAAGAACTCTTAGGAAGAACTGGATGCGAAGGAAATCAGAGACCGAAAAGTGTCCACATAGAGCTGTGAAATGGGCCAGGGGTGAAGAGATAGTTTCAACAACAATAGACAACAGTTCCAACAGCTACCTGGGTTTTTCCGTAGCCGTAGGCCTTCAGTATGACACGCCGCCAGACAGGCAAACAGGGGTGTTCTCAGCCTTCAATAGCGTAATCTATATATAAACGTATATGCTCAATTAATTGGTTTTCAGTGCGCTGTAAAGGTTGTCTATCGATGTCTGTGCTGGTACTTGTGCATGTTGGGGTATCTGGAGCCTTCTTGAGATCTAAACCTGAATCCTATGTATCAAGCCTAGCCTCTCACTTCGTAAATTACTCAGGTGTTCAAACTTGTGAATATCGCTGGTTATCATCAGCACTGGGAGTTACTTGCTATTTTTCACTTTTTCGACGCTGAGTCTGAACTTTTTGTTTTTCTTCGATCTTCAGCAATGACGATTATAAAACACCGTAGAGACTTACAATTTGAACTTGGACGACCCATATATACATATATAATGTATGAATACTAAAGGAGACAAAGCACAGTAAATAAATCAACTAACTTACTGTTACTCACCAGACATCTTTCGGGATGACAGCCATCACCTGGTGATACGTATGGTATAATCTACACTCTAAATATACATATCATTTGATAGTGGCCAGCTCATGTTGACAGTAGTAGCAACACCTCGTAACATGACTTAAGTCTGTGTTTACGGAGTCAGCGCTAACTTAAAAGGTAGGAAAATAACCATGCAAGGCTGTTACATGTAGAATGTGAGTATTAATAAATATTTATCCTGTTTTTAATCCTCAGATAACATAATATTATGTCTGAAGGTGGGAAAAAACTGAAATAAGATGAACATAACTACTGTTGTGCTTTTGGCTTGACGCCGCCATCAGAACTCACATATATTGATACGATTCGTGGGAAAACATGAAAATAATACGGAGATGGAAACAAAAATAACTCCAGGTTAAAATCGGCTGAGTATGTGAGTAAGATGTAACACAATATAATGTAGTGTTCGTAAGTGGCAACTGTCCTTGCCAATATGTGTTCACATTTACGACGTATCTTCCAGTGGTAACTTTCGAAATTTGATATACACCCCATGTATTAATGTTAACGTACCTGTTTGGTGGGTCAGTGTTCTCTGGCTGGTTGACGGCCATGGGAGAGCGTTTTCGATGTAAAGACATCATCGTCTGGCCGTCACGTCAGTACTCAGTCACTAGCCAACTAGTCAGAGGCCACCAAACAGGTACGTTAGCTTTAATTACTTACTTACTTGCTCAATTACTGTAATACTAAACCCCATGTACCTCTGTTCTTTCTTCTAATGTTATACAATGACTAGTTTTCTTTCATGGTTTTAACAGGAATCTTAGGATTAATAAATGGGGTTATATCAGTAGTTTATGAATCATGCATCTTGAGGTTTTGCTTGGGTGGGGTGGGGGGGGCATTAGCTAGCAGCGACCTAACGCAGACCTACGAATACACGGCAGTACTGTCATTTAGACTGGTCTCTTGATGCGCTTGGGGCTTAATCTGGTTTCTGACGTGATCTACCTATCCACTATATGGTGTTTTAAAATGAGGAGAATGTCGACCGACGATTAAAGAAAGAAAATAGGGAAGTGATTAAGTAGTGCATTCATGAAGCCCCACTATCACTCCACGCAAGGTGGTGCTGCAGTGGACCATGGGGCCAGGGCAGCGGCCTAGAATATTAGTCTCAGAGGAGGTTGAAAGTGACAGTGATGTGAAAGAGCGTTTGGGATTATCTACCACAATGTGCAAGCACAAAGAGAGGATATAGCAATATGTACGCCGAGGGCAACCCTCCACGCGAGCACACGTGTGCAGACAACGGTTTGACCTGCCTCCAATACATCTTATCCCACACTAGGGCTAAGGGAGTATTCATAGATGTGTCTGTAGAGATTTAAGACCAATCCGATTAGGTGCTGAACAATGAGCTTCCTCCACCCCACTCCATCCTTCGTCGCCTTCATGACTTATATTATGATGATCTCTGGACTGTTCAAAACCACTTTGCCGATGCTTAGCGTCTCCTCAGTTCACCAGTTCGCAGAAGTCACCTCCTCAACGGGCGCTAAACTTCTCTCACTCCCCACCTTCACCTTCACGTCACAAACAAACCCCTAAAACTGATATTAACAGACCTGTTTTGAACCCTTGGTTGTTGTTTACCCCACGGAGAACTGATTTAGTAGGCGTCAGAGGTTATAGAACGTGAAAGCGAGGACGTGGAAAGGAGGCTCCGCAAACTTTGCATTGGTGAAGATTGGAACGCTGGCGAGATCTTGGAAGGTTGGTGGTGAATTATTTACCCGAAAGTTGTCTCCGAATGAATATCAGGCGAAGGAACCAATTCCGTTCCTGTAAATTGAACACTAATTGCGCGCATTTACTGCTTAGTAGAAACTGCGTCACGCGACAACATGCCAAACGGTGAATACCTCTTAATTACTTGCTTGATTGACTAATTTTATGAGAGCGGCTTTTATGGTTGGATGCTTTTGAGTCATTTCTGCTTTCTGAATTCAAGGAGCTCGGCGAGTATCACAATGAGCCACAAAAGAGATTACTTCGAGATCTTTCTTGTCAGAATCGTACATATGCATTTGCGGTCGGTGTGCGTGATTTCTGCAGAAATGGCAATCGGACGTATCCTTTAGCTGGCAAGGGGGTGTCTCTTCAATCTCGTGATTGATACTGCACTGTCTAAGCTGCTGCAGGGGGTTGGGTTTGACCTCACCCACTACGTTCAGGTGAGCGCATTAGCCTTTGAGGATGGATACTGTCCTCGTGTGTATACAGGGCTTGTTGACCGCCCAGGGCGGGTATCTAGAGCTGCTGCCATGTGTGACTTGGGGGTTAATCGAGGAAAGAGGCATCAGGAAATCAGTTGGAGTGTGCTCTCGCACTCAGTAGCCGCTAAGAGGAGCTCTGCAAGCAAGGAGGTGGTTCCTAGTGTGCTGGGGGCTGGAATCAAGTTCAGACAGAGTGAGAGATTGATTGAATTTCTACCAGAGGAAATCAGTGCCATAGGGCCCGCTCTACTATTTCCTGAAATAAACACATAATATCATCGTATGTTCACACTCTCTAAGTATCACGATACCTATTTCACTCAATAACAAAGTTCTCCTCCAACTTAGTAACTCCGATTCATTCCAAAGTAAATTACACTCAAACCCAACACATTCGGGAACATTGAGCAAATACTCATATGTTCCTCCTCCTCCTCTCAGCAGCGGACGAACTAACCTAACTAACATGAACAAACAGAGAGAACAAATCACATCTCATTAACACTTTATACACTAGAAATTGAGAAATTCGCCATTACGTGTCCTTGAATTAACATTTCGACCAACTACTCAATCAATCAATAATCCCAATATTATATTTTATCCCGCCGATTCGCTAATCACACCCCACCAGTATAACTTGTTCCTGACATTACTCCTGGACTGCTCCGTCTTCAGAGAAAGACGAAACAGGTTTACTTTCTCATGCACCCTAATTGCCTGCCTAACGGAAGATATGATACTGTGCTATGGGCAGGCACTCTCAACACACTTCCTGTATTTGGCGTGGATCTGCCGCTGCTGACGATTACACGAATAGTTTAAATAAGTAATTTGGCTGGTGGAAGAACAAAACCTTGAAGGCAATGACCGTGATAGCAAAACCTCCGCCAACTTCCTATAGGCTGGCGTTACTTGCTCATTCCGGTGTAAGTCACGATACGCAACGCTCTGTCCTGAGCCTTTTGCTACTTGTTAATTTCTCCGCTTCCCAAGTCGCAGTTGGCTCCCTTTAATCCACACACACATTTTCCCCTTAAGCTCACCGTGAATGGAACGGTGGCACCCAAAAAGGAAACTAAATAAATAATAATTGAGGAAATGAGGAGGGCGCCCAGACTACTCTATGGCTAGGGGTATTAGGATTGGGATGGGGACGGAAAGTAGGATAAGAGGAAGTTCCATGGCAGAATGACCACAACTTCAAATGCGATTCAAGGTGCACAGGGGTGGTAAGAGAGAGAGAGAGAGAAATTGATTGATTTCTTTATTTATCCACCAGGGGAAATTAGGGCCATAAGGCCCTCTCTACCATTCCCCCTGGAATCAATATACATCATCCTCTTGTGCTACAAAATTACATTGCCCCACTGTTTTATATAATTTTCCGCTAAAGCGACAAATTTCTCTTCCCAAAGAAGCTCAATCATACCTAATGACACATAAACACTTACCTATACCTTAGGAGAGAGAGAGAGAGAGAGAGAGAGAGAGAGAGAGAGAGAGAGAGAGAGAGAGAGAGAGAGAGAGAGAGAGAGAGAGAGAGAGAGAGAGAGAGAGAGAGAGAGAGAGAGAGAGAGAGAGAGAGAGAGAGAGAGAGAGAGAGAGAGAGAGAGAACAGTTATTCTGAACTTGGAATATCGGGCTTTAGCTGGGCTTGGATTATTGGGCTTGCTTTAGCTGATAGAGGCGACGCGCGGTTGTTAACGATTAATAAAAGATGTAGAGGCTGCAGGCTTCAGCACGCGTGCATCACTACCCGTGTGCTGCCCCGTTGGTGCCTCAACTTTTCCCTTTTTATTTCCCTACCCCATCCCTGAAACGGCTTCTCCATGCCAGGCACAAAATTCACCCACTCCGTTTCGCCTAATAAGAAAATCAAGAGAGAGCTCAAAAAGTCCGAATTTCAAACTATCTCCCTTTTGAGTAACTTTTTTCGCGTTTTTTTCCCACCACACGAACCATTCTCTAAAAAACACGTTGATGCCTCACCAATCATCTATACGGCAATTACTCGGTAAAGGACGTGGCGTCAGGCGCGAATCAATAAATTCCGGAACGTCAAGCTCCAACAGTTTGAGTATGGAAGGTAAGTTTCAAATGAACGAAAAACATATCCACGACACATTTTGTCGAGGGATACTAAATCACTGAACCCCCTGGGGCTGAGGACAGTTGCGTTAGGCGGTGCCTCAGGTATATTCTCTTCTAAACGACCTTGATTATATTTGTCGAGCGAATGGTCTCAATAAATTGAAAGTTGCTGACAAATTTTCAATCGTTAGGAAGTATTATGAGCAGCGCAATAAAATCCGGATTTGTGCACTTTTTCCCTGAATTATGTTATGTGTTAATGGTGGTAGAAAACCTTCGGAATTCAGGAATTGACGTTACTAGCCGCTGCTTCATTTATGAGTTTCTCTTTATATTCCAGGACAATTAACTCAACCCTGACCAAATGAAAAATTTCGTTGGTAGACAATTTAGGATATGAGCTTAATTTTTTGACGGTCAAAATTTTTCACGCATTGAATATCTCTCTCTCGATGACTAACATAAACCAATCAATTCGTGATACGGCCGAGGAAAGTCAGACAAATTTTTTTCTTCGTTTATTCCTTTCATTTTGATAACGTGCGTATAAATGGGGCCCAAAAAATGTTCTCGCTAATGTTTCACGTTTTGTAGTTCGTCAAATATTTATCGGGACTTTCAAGGAACCGACAAAGCGCGGTTACCTGCGCAACAGCAAGAGTCAACCAAATGTTTATCTATTTCGATTAATAGGGTGCGCTTACTCACCCTCTCGAATTTCCCGTTCAATACCTCACTTTAATCAAGTTCCCTTTGGGTTTGGGTTTTTAGCGACCGTTTTACGAACAGACAGTTGCCAGCTCCGGTTAGAGAATTAGGGAAATGAGATACGTTTTACATACCAACGTTGTATGAATTGCCACCGTTTCGCCCGCTTCAATTGAATGACAGGTCCCTCATCTCCCGCCTCAATTTGATTGTTTAACGTGAGTAGTTCTCGTCGTTAATGTGTTTATTTAATCATTGTACACACTAGCAGCCACCATTTTGTGTAATTATACTTATTGTTTAAGGAAGAAAACTGTTGAGATGTACAACGTATTTTAATCACCAGGCTTTACATGCACAGACTGACGAAGTGAGAAAGAAAGGTACATAATATTTTAAAGGCATATGGGCCCGAAAAACGCCGTTCGAAAAAATAGTCTCTAGCGTTCTTTCTCTCACTCTATCTCTATCGCTCTCTATCGTGACACCTTCAACTCGGTACAGCTATAAAAAAATCTCAAAACGTATGAGGACCAAACATGATCCAGATCCTATTTATTTATTCTATTTCCCTTGTATCAGAAGAAATTAGTTCATTTAAGAGTTTTTTGACGGTTCTGAGTGCTCCTTTTTTATTTTAAAAGAATAACGCTTACAGCTGTTGCTTTTCAATTTTTATATGGTTCGTTAATCGTCCCTGGGGAATTTACTTACACTAATAAACAAGGGATACATGTACAAGAGAGGACCTCATGGTCCAAATATCATTATTGTTTTGGAAATAAACGCTGACATTCTCTCTCTCTCTCTCTCTCTCTCTCTCTCTCTCTCTCTCTCTCTCTCTCTCTCTCTCTCTCTCTCTCTCTCTCTCTCTCTCTCTCTCTCTCTCTCTCTCTATCTGGTGGTTGAAAAAGAATGGCTCATTCGTTTTAGCAAGTGAATGAAAAACATATCATTTGAGTTACTAGAGAGATAAAAGTCGCTAAATGTAGGGCCGAGGAAAGCAATGTGAAGCGCCCCAACAGCTCTTCCCAACGACCCATCCAATGTGCTTGTACTCAATAGACAGACTCGAACCAATCAACTATGGACGATTGGACGAAAAGGAGCGACGAAACGATTGGCAACTTTACGATATTTATTGGATTTGAAAGCGAATTCGTGATAACGTTTTCCTGTGTTAGGCGCTTCATATTATCGAAATTGCTCTTTCATCTCAGACGGGTACAACGAGATCTTCAATTTTTCATTTCCGTTCGATTTGAACTCCAATTAAACCGTCCAATCACTTCAGGCGTTTTTACAGGTGAAGAAACAGAAGCCATTTGTCCATTTCAATTCGGTTTGATGCGAAAAAGCACGTTTTTCGTCGCACGGCGGCGAAGAGTAAAAACCATCAAAGTGGCCTTTTTCTGCCGAATGTACGGCAATTGAATTGTGGTAGCTGACTGGCTTTATTCAAGCTAAGTTTGAGTTGTAACACAACGTCAATTAGTGCGCGGAGGCTTACGGTATAAATGCACGGGCCTCTTTGTAGCTGATGGTACAACTCCAAAAGCCAGCCGTAGTGACTGCCACATTGCAGTCCCATTGGTCAAAAACCATACTACTTCGTATGGAGTTCGTCGTGCTGCCATTTTTCTCGAGCACCGAGTGTCTTGCTAGGTTATTTCAGATCTAATAGGATCTCGTTTATTTGAAACACATCGGATTATGCTCAAGAGCGAATGAGTTTGTGAAGAGCTGAGGAAAGTTGTAGTTACTTGCACACCGAAAATACTCTGCTCCGATTCAGGAGATCTCAACATTTAAAGGCCTGTCTAAAACTCAATTTTATCTATTGAATCTTCACTCCATCTACCGATAGTCGGAATGTCCCTTCTGCCCCCATGCGGGGGTTTCAATATATAATTGATTTAGCTCGGCTGATCAATATATTGATTCAGTCAGCCTGAAGAAGCTACCAACGCCGTGTTGTTCTGTATCGTGTTCATAAATTAACCACTCATAACCAATGTAAAACGTGCTCAGCCTGCGACGAAGGTTTTTTTTTGAGGCATTGGACGTCGCTAGTTTGAAGTTGACTCATAACGATATTCTTCATCTCAAATAACGTCTCCACAGTAGGGCACATGAAACCACACATGTTTAACCTTCCGAGGGCAACTGAGTTCTAACAAACACCATTTGTGAAAATAGTCTGGGTGCCGGAAACAAATCGGCTTGAATTTCATATCAATTGCGGGTATGAACAAAATCGACAAAAAACGTTAGTCATCCAAATACCATTTTTTCTCCAAAACAGCTGTATAACAGGTTTTATTATAGTTTTTTCTTATATATGCTGCAAGTTTGATACCCACCCTCACAGAAAAATCGAGGGGGTGGCCCAAAAAACTATTCATACAATGAAAGTTTGATATCGTTCATAAGATAATTAGGAGCAACTCCAGAAATTCCGGAATGCAAACCACCGCTATTCCGCGCACTACAATTTCCCCCAGTTTTTACCGGATATTTCCAAAACTTCAACCCGTTGGGAGCTTTATAAATCACTGTGCGCTGATTCACGGTCAGTAGTTCGACCGTTTGGATCTGTGTGCATGGAATAAGTAGAAGTACCTCAATAAATTCTGGAACTTGACGCACTACCACTTTTTTCCGACACTAGGCGGTTTGCCAATCGTTTTGGTAGTCCAATTAGCTAATTTGGCAAAAATAGTTACAACGTAATAAGGAATTTACGGAATTCGTACTATTTTGATTTCTTTGACTAACGTTTTTCACAGGGTTTCCCCGTACTTTCCGAACCGTGGACGCGAACCTCTCCACAAAATTATTTATTTGTGGTCCACATAAGGTATAGATAAATAAATTTTAGGAGCTGCATGAGCATAAACATCAGGTGCAACACATGACACCGCTTTTCTATGTTCCACGTACATTCTCTGGATTTTATGGCTTTTGCTATTAATTCAATTCATTTTTCATGCAGTTTATTTCAAACATGACTTCATGGTGGCAGCAGTTGATAGTGATTATACTTCCGGAATTTATTGCGGTGCTCCAACTCGTGTGACGAACATTGCGTAGCAATCAGTACATGAGACTGCAGACGCGAGTTTTGGAGGAAGGGCAGTGATCACTGTTTCAGAATTAGGAAGGTGAGCAACTGTTAGTGAGCGGATATTCATCCCCAGGAACATGGTCCCGATTAATTCATTGAACGGCTCAGATCATTTTCCCACGAATGAGAATTTTCTGTTACTGAGTGATTTGGAGCTGTCTACACAAATGATTTAATCAAAATCGTTAGAGATGTTTGTGGGAGAAGAAAAATTAGTATTTTGATCATTATTACAAATGTAGGTAATTTTAGGCGAATTTTGCTCATACTAGAAGCGCAAGAGTTGCAGGGAAGAAGTTTTTTAGAGGAACTAAGTGGAGCCGCGCATTCAAGTCGCCATGTTATGTAAGGAACTAACTCGTCCAGGCAGCTCGACTCACTTTCTTCCAAGATGTTCATGGATGTCGAGAAAAAACTCGTGCGTGTCACCCGTCACACGTGACGCCCATTCTTCTATCGCAGCAAGTTTTCGTGCAGTAGAGATATCTACGCGCAGTTAAGCCCAGACTAGGGGAAGCTCCTATTTCACCCCTACTTGTCCACCATTCAACGTCCAAGGCAACTGACCAGTGATCACTTGGCTCATCTGGATACTGTCTTTCAAGCCTTGGTGATTCACAGGAGCACAATTCTCTGTGACTGGGCTAATCTTTTGATTGACACTGAGTTTGCTACCCCAAACAATGGTGCAATACTCAATCACATCTAGGTAGGTGGCCTTGCACATGAGGATCGTGCCACGATAACACACTCCCCGATTGGGATTACTAATTGCTCGTAGTGAGGCAAACCTTCTCGTAGTTGTACCTTTGACGGACTGAAGGTGTTGGCTGAATCACCAGCTCTTTCCTATATTGATCGGACCATCTAAGAATTACTTACGCCCTAATCAATGTGGTGACATAAGAAGGAGCAACTCAATAAGTTCCTGAAGCTTCATATCAACTGAGTGAAAAACGAATCGAATTAGTTACTGGAGTGAAAGTATGAGGCTGAGGAAAGTTACCAGCTGCGTTAACTCACATTGCGTCATTTTCGTTGCTGTTTGGGTTGTGAGAAGTACAGGAACTAAGGTGCTCGACATTAGTATGAGTGGTTGCGTGCACGGCGGATGCTTCTCACATTTCGCCACGGCTTGCTTTCACAACTGAAAGTAGGGGAGGATTTCTCTCGTTTTCGCAGCAGCCTTCGCAACATGGAACTTCCTGATGGATTACGGTTGCTGTCGAGGAGTCGATAATTTATAAAGAGGTACAACCGTCGAGCAATTCTTCGCTTTTCCCCGTTTATTGGAAAATGTTGCCGACGTGTCTGAAGGTTTCTGCTTCACCTTCCGAGGATTCGCGCGGAATTCCAAAGGCGGTTTTTGGGTTTTGGGGGCGATGGGGACCGAACCGAAAAAGGGAAAGCGATGTAATGTTTTATTCACTGGTTCGACCTTCTCTTCTGCCGGGAAAACTGCGGGGCCCTTAAATGCGTCGAGGAAAAGTGACTGTGGAGCGTTTGACGACCGGTTGGTGGCGGTGGTGGGGGGAGGGGCGAAGGCGAAGTGGCGCATATTTTATTCAAACCTGGCGGGGAAGTATTCAACTTTCCTGGTTCTTCCCTTCCGCGTTCCCCGAGCAGTGAAGAGGCTTTATCTGCTTGACCACCTACCACTTTCTCCGGCGGTGGAACGTGATGGAAGAAAAAGATCTCGCGAATACCATCCAGCCGTCTGCCTGACAAACCTTCCTCTGGACTTGGAATGACAGGCGCCCACTCACGAAAGTTGGGGGTCTTTTAGCGTTGAGTTACAGCTAGATTTCATTGGTTCGCTTCTTACTTCTTCTCGCACTAGATGTTCCGGCCACTTTCCACCAAACTTTTCGGTTCTCGTGGAAGATTGACCGCTGGGTCGAAAATCTCCATGTACGTGGATTCACAAATGGAGTCACTCCTCGCTGTTAACCTCCACCGAGAAAAACTCTCGAGAAAATTATTCAAAAACGAGGTTGCAGCACAAAATACAAAAATCGATTGTTCCGTTGTGGGTATGAATAAGTTAACTGGGATAAATCGCACCCATCGTTGGTAGCAACATTACTTACATTACATTACATTACTTTCAAACTAGCAATAATTGATGTTAATTACTTTGGTTTTGAAATAATCCATACTCATCTTATTCGGTAGTTCTATCTAATATCTGCGTGATTCCCTGCTCACGGGAAACAGGTTTCTCTCGATTATCATATGATTTCATCCTAGAGCCTGCGGCTATCACACTTAATTGAAAATGCTGTTGTCACATGAGCTAAACTTACGATTAAATCGATTTTCGTCGAAGTGAGTTTTATGGCGACATGCTGGCCATAAATGAATTTTCTTCTCTCTCAATCCATAAACACCCAAACAGTTTTCTCAAATATTTTTTTTCCCAAATTACAGGCCTTTAGGACGTAAAAATCCAAAGAAAATACTAATCAATGACGTATCATTCTAAATAATGCACCTGTTTGCAGTCAGGAAAATTCATTAACAAATTACGCTGTGTTCGGTATCATTTCTTTGGTATTTTTTGTTGCTGAGTCAAAAGGGACGAGTAGGGCTGCGTCTAAATAGAAAACGGTGAAATCACGGTAAATATAGTGAAACATATTCTACTACTTGAAGTAATTCTCGTTTCTCAGTGGATGGTCATCACTTTTGGTTTATTATTCATTCTGAATAATAACCCTATGTTTTCGGTCATGAAAAATTTTTTACAACTCCCCTCAAAATTTGATACTTTACGTTTCAAGACATGGGGATACCAAATTTGCAATGTCCGTCCGCCATCCCCCGCACGCCGACCTCCGTCCGCCGTCCGGGCCGTTTTGTGCCTTTAACGTGGTCTAAAAAATCCGTTCTTTCGCCTCACAACGCTCGCTCAGCTTGCAATGTCGTGCCAATAGCCGAGGGCTCGCTGGAAGTCCCCGTCCCAATTTCCCCGACTCTTTTGACCGACGGGGCGGTTGAAGGTTAGAGCCGATAAGGCCGGCACTTCCTCCGCACACTCCTACATCGGATCATAAATGCCTACAGACGTTAACGGGCGCCTGGCGCCTGGGGAATATTTAGTTTCCGTAGTTCCATTGTAGTCAGGTCATGTTTCGTATGGTTTACTAGTATTTTTCGATGTTGAATCGAATGGGATGGGTCTCGGAGCAGTAATACTAGGTCAAGCTGTTCATGAGAATAATAAACCGTTGTGTAACAATTTGCAGGGTTTTATTTTGAGTTAAACTATAGAGATGGCTGCTGATTTCAATTCAGTAGATATTTTTCCTTTTGTAAGTCTGGATTGCAACAGTCCACTACAAACTATCAAACGTCACTAATACACAATATGGTATATTTTATTAAATCGTATTTACGTAGGTTTTTTTTATTGTTCCAGGTGAGCAATGACGAGTCAGCTGCCGACCGTATGAGTAAAGCTGAGTTGACTGGAATAAATAGCGAGTTACAAAATTGAAAAGAAACGTGACGGTTCCAACGTACCGAATGCACTCACGTTCGTTTATCCCTAAATTTAGTGATTGTTGATCAAAGAGATTAGTATATTTTTCAGAGAGATATGTAAGAGGTGCATTACTTACTTATCAATATGACCACGTATTTTCAAGAACTACGGAAACGACGCCTAAGTTCATAATTTGTTTTTTGACATTTTATGTCTTTACTTTGCTACATAAACTCGAAAATGTAACGCGGGATATGTAACGGAGAAGTGTCACGAAATTTGTGTTGGGTTAAGTTCGTGGTAACGTCTGTTACAAAATCTAACGCTTGGTAACATCACAGTTTGGTAATAACCTCAGTGGCTAAGTGTTGATGTCAATTGCAATTGACGCGGCCATTATATCGAAACCATCAACGAGCACAATGAAACGTAGTTATCATTGCATAAAAAAAATAAATAAAAGAGATAAAATGTTCCTAGTAGTTGCGTACTTGTACGAAAGCTGTACCCACCGTTTGTGTAAAGGTTTCTTTCGCGCCCGCCAGCCTCAACGTTTCCAATCACTCATAAGTAATCACATCGGAGGAAATCGAGGTTTGGTTTAAAGAAAAAGACACGAAATGTCCCTGGTGGTTGCGTACTTGTACGAAAGCTGTACCCACCGTTTGTGTTCATGATTTTTTTTAGTTTTGAGAGGTGCCTTAATAAATGACCTCGCCAAGCACCTGACGAATTCAAAAATGTGCATCCTGTGATTTGTGTGTAAATACTGCGTTGACTAGCACAATGGAGAACTGGCACTTTTATGACGGAAGAGCTGTTACCTACTTCTTGTGAGAAACGGTTCAATGTAGAAAAATGTCAACTCCTGTGAGTGATAACGGTACGTGTGGATGTGGCCTAGGCTCACACAGCTCACTACATGGCAATTTAGATTACTCGGGAAGGAATGTGTTAAGTCGTTATTGAGGAGATATTAACTAGAAGAAATTATTCCATCTAAGATTATAAGATAAGATAAGCAACCCACGTGGGCGGTTTATGCGCGTGACGTTCACTCATCCAAAGTTCGTCTCATTTGGCAACCTGGATCTGAGTTATGAAAAACTTACAACTTTGTGGAAGGGGGTTTGTTGGCTCCATCCAACAGGAAAAATCTTTAAACCCGACAAATATCAATTCCCAAAGGCAAGTGGGCGAGTGTTGCTAAACAATAGTCCCATTCAATAACCTCAATATGATTCACAGACAATTTGGAACTTTTTGGCAACGAGGTTGTTGGACCCATCTAGGAGGGATTCTTTGAACTTCGAAAAATATCAACTCTCCTGGGTAGTAATTCTATTACTAAATGCCACCCACATACTGCAAATATTTGAACGCCGATTTAGATTACGGACAACTCACGACTGCAACAAACGTGTCATTTTCTCTATCCGGCTGGTATCTTCGGAATTTCCCAATGCTCTCACAAATGTCAGGAGTGTAATGACGAGCGACTTCCTTTACACAACTGTACATAACGCAACAAAATGAACCGAAAACATTCGTTCGGGTGTAGTGACTGACAATTTATTTGTCTATTTATTGCAAGCACTACCGATGTATTGTTCAGTGCGTGCTTCGTCATTAAATCTGCATTAAAGCTTGAATGGGCTACCGAATATTTTGCCTACCTCATGCTATTCAATCTCGGTGCAAGCAGTTTCAATGGACTTGAAATTCGAAGGTACCGAACTTCCTGACAGTAATTGCCTTGTTTCACCAAGGTTGGGTGAAATATAAATGCATTTAGAGCAAAGGAGGTACTCGATATCTTTGCAATCGTACTCTGAAGGGGAGCAAGCCAATAATTGCAGGACAACCCTCTTCTAAAAATGATTATCTGCCGTGTGGAAAATGTATATGTACACCAAGGCCACCAAAAAATGATCGTAAATCCTTCGGTTACTTCAAGAACCGTTGAGGGGGTCAACATTCTGCTATCACAAATTTTATTAAATTTTCGTGGAAAATTAAGCAATTGCAGTCACGTAAAAAGTTTTCGCAATTCACTGCAACCCAAGACATAGCTCAGGTTTTACGATTTTGGATATGTGTACACGAGTACATGTAATTGTGCGGGTACACGAATTTGCATACAGCTGGTGCGTTAGAAATTGGCTCACTAATGTTTACCTTAACCCACTAAAATTGGATGATGAGTGGAACTCATTTTTGATTTTGGTAGTTCCCAAAAGTTCATAAAATTTTGGGGTACTGTCGTGTTTGTCGTCGTCCTTCTTGAATAACCAATTGAATGAGATCCCCCGCACGTCAATAGCTTGAAAACATTTCACAGATATAGTGAGTTTCAGGTTTATCGTACTTCCCACAATATTATTTCATTGCCATCACGAGGGCTGTCTGTTCTCAGTTCTGAGGGTGATTCTGAGATTCTCTATAAATGTTTGCTCATGCAATGAGAGCTCTAAAGTCTAAACCGAGGACACTCACTTTCAAGTCTTAAGCAAAGTTCGCTCGTTTTTTACGTTAGTCGCGATCCCTCTTTTTCCCACTCACGTGAGATCTCAGAAAGATAAACAATTATAACCCTCACTAAGTGGCAGTAGTTTAATGCAACTGAACTTTATAACGAATAAACCTCGGTGCACGCAAAGTATTTTTAACGTCACTAAAATGTTATCAGTCGCCTTTAATTAGATATTGCGCCGTTTCATTTCGATATCTTTCTCAGCAATTCAAAAGGACTTCGTCGTGATTTACTGCGCTTTTGTTTTTTGCAGCAGTTACTTCGGAAACACGCTGTAATTTCTTTAACCTCGTTCTGAAAGTAGAAAGAAGACCGTGACGATTGTTTCTACTGTCGAATTAATCAAATCGTTCATTGTAACAATGCGCGAGGTCAACATTGTCAATTGGTAACGAACAAGCTCGTGCTGTCGACAGGCGTCAGTTCTGTAGCATTAGCGTCAATTGTAACGTTGATGGAGCTTCTTGTATTTTGCGACCTGCGAATTGACCACTTTGAAGCACGTCAAACCGATTGTCTTTGATTCTGCAATATGCAATTTTCATGAAAGCCGTTAGTATCGAGAGAACGAGCATGACATCTATTCATAGGCATGGTTGTTTTGTAGCTTCCAAACTGTGCGTTTGTATAAGCAGACTATAAATAAATGTTTTGGACTGAGTGACACGTAAATCGGTAAATGGAGGAAAAAAGAAACTTTTTCTGCACTGGACCCTAGACCATGCTGCGAACTCTGTTTTTATCTGCAACTACTCTCAAGCTAAATTCTCTACCATTCTTCCTTGACATACGCGTGGTTTGCAAAATCTCAGGCTTCAGGAAAAGGCCTTTTATTTCAGAAATAACTGGGCAGCTACTTCCACAATCTTCTTTTTGAATGCGAAGTCACAAACTACATGAGGCTTGATCCTAGGATAAGCCTAAGCCACACAATTCAGCGGCTTAAAGGGTGTATCTCAGGTGTGGCAGTGTGCATACGGAACATTGCTATCCCAACGTCCTGTATGTCTCGTGGTGACCTCACGCGTGTGATGAAAGTGCCAATACTCTCTTACACGAACGCCATCTGAAGGGCCTTCTGCCCACCAGGAAGAGTGAGGAGGATCGAGCTCCCTCCAGTCAAATCTAAGGTGTGGAACAGTGATGGGCTCAGAACCTTTAATTAGCTTTGGGAAGATGTTGTCGTGCTGTACCATCGTAGATGTCCTACAGCTCATCTGTCGAGTATTCTACATAAAAGAAACTATAGCAGAGCTTTATTGATTGACTGTTATTTTGTTGCTGCTACGCAGCTCAGAAAAAAGCCCTTCTATTCCTAAGATTTTGATTATTTAACACCTGACCCAATGTGCAGCTTCTTGAAAGTTCCGTTGTCCTCAGACAATCCCTCTCCCAGACTTCCTGAGCCGTCCAAATCTTCAGCCCAGTCTGCGATTTCGTGCGGATGTTCATCTATTTATTTAAAGAAGAACGGACTGTGTTCATAAGAGAATACTTCGCAAAAGCTTCAACTTAAATAAAATAATCAAGTTTCTATTAAGTACGTCTAGCCGTCAGTGGTATATATACACGCAGTTTGATTAAAATCACAGCACGGTACGATTAGGTACCTCATAACAGAGGACACGTCGATGCGTATTTAGAAACAAAATCTGTCATCTGTAACCATATTAGTATGAAATGGTTTCTTTTTTTTTCTAAAAACAAACAAATTCACCAGAGAATCAAATGTGTGAAATATTTGACTTTCCCTTGGTCACCCCATTCCAATGAACTCTATCGGGAACCAGGCAGAAGCATTTGGCTCCTCATGAGAGTCCCCGAGTGTTTGAAAACTTAATAAAAGGCGGATGGGGGAGTAGTGAGGAAGCTTGGTTGGGAACACAATGCTTTGTGTGCATTAGAGGTAGTAGGGGAAGGTCAACCTTGAGGAATATCACCATGATAATGAAGAGAAAAATTACACCGTTGGTGTATATAAAATGGAAAAATTTGAAGGAGTTGAAGGGCCTAAGAAGAAGTTCAAGTCAAGGTTCTGGAGGTGGAGCCTGGCCTCTTGAGACAACCTCGTTGGAGGGACTGACGGTATGGTTAGTAGTAGAAGGCGGACCTCTATAATGTAATGAGCAGTTGGATCAACGTTGTACTTGGCGTGCGGAAAGCCGTGTCCAATCGTTTGCCCCGACCCGTTTTCTCCTAAGACGTTCTCAGTTGTAAGGCAAACGTTCGTATGTCCACCCTTTTGACGAGCAATATCATCTAGTTGTGCTCTGACAGCAGTCACCTTCTAGGCGTTGCAATTAACGGCATTTTCCTTCATAACTAAACGTAATCATCCAGCCCAAACGTCTGGTCAAGCGGCGGAGGCACACATCGCAGAAAGACCTGCCTCATCGTCATGTGGGTGTGCCTTTCCCTCACTCTTTAGCCAGCCATACACGAGCAGATATCTGCGACAGATATCGCGTTTTTAAACGATATCTGTGAGAAAGATCTGTGCGTTAGTGGGAGTTAAAAAATGATGAAAGATGTGAAAATCGACCAGAGATATCTGCGAGAGTTCAAATCTGGCAGATGGTAGTCGGGCGTCCCCCTCAACCTGCAGACTTCTCGGAAGCGATGTCTGTGGTGCAAAGAACTGTTCGATTGGATCGGGCAGTCACTTAACGTTAAGACGTTCTGTTGTCCACGAGTGTTTTCCCCTGTTTTCACATAAGTAATTCAAAACTCGTAACTGCAAACATTCGTAGGAAACTACAATTTTCGTAACTACAAAAAACGATCTCCCCACTACCTAATAAATTCGTAAATACATTATTACTTGTTGGCACCTACCCCCAGTGGCATACTTACCCAGAATTGGGGGGGGGGGATAGTATTTTCAAATTTAGTTGCAGTTTTTTATTTACAAAAAACCAAATGAATTGAATTACGGGAGCCGGAGATATGAGCTAGCAAAATGTTCACAATCCCGCGGGATGTTCTCCCTAAGGTGCGTCAACAACTTCATGTGCCCGAACTTTCTCCTTTCCGAAACCCATGACTTCTCCCAAACTTGTCTTTTTTTTGGCTTATCCGTTTTATGGGCAATAAAAAAAAATACCCGCCGCAAAAGCCGCTAATTTACACTTTTTTTACTACGAAAAGTCACTAACCCCATGGCATCAACTTACAGAATGTGTGACCGATCTGGAAAATATTTCGGATTCGACCGATAACTCGAGTCTGCCAGACGAACGTCGGTGACAGACCTGAATCTGTCAGATTTCATCCCACGAACGAACAGATGACATCGGGCACTGGTCAGGTGACAGATCTCGGGCATGAAAGATCGGCCGATAAGTTTTTCGTGTTGAGGGGCAACGACCGATCTCATCGGTCACTCCAGATCGTTAGCGATATCTGTCAGATGAGATGGGGCGACCAAATCTGCCGCAGATATCTGATCGTGTATGGCTGGCTTTTCTTTGAACCGCTTGGCAGTCTTGTACGTCCATAGCATCAAAAGAGAGAAGGCTGACAGTACTTCAGAAGAATCGGTCTACTCCTGAGACCAGCTCTCGTTAAAGCTGTGTTCCGAAGTAATTAGTCTGCGTCCCGTAACGCCAATTTATAAACCAGGGCCAGCAGCGATTTCCTGAAGTTCCGAGGAAATGAGCGTTTGCCGAGCCTCATCGCGACGGAAACCGCTGATCGTTTGGACGTTAGCCGGAAAAATGGTAGGATCCGCGTGATTAATTGTGGGGCGTTCATCACATTCTGTGTTCAGAAGGGGCTTGCGATGGCTGGCGCGGGAGAGGACCAAGTTAGTAACCGCTTTGTTTGGATTAGTGTTCCTGCTCTCGCCGCTGTTGTGGTGAGAGCAAATAGGTTCTGCATCGTGTTTCACTGACAAGATATAACTTTTCCAGCCTCCCTCTCGTTGAATCTTTAGCGTCTATCTCACGTATTATCAGAGGGAAAGAGCGTTAAAGCGGAGACTGCGAAGGGGTTTCGCGCCTAAATCTTTCATCAGATCGACGTTTTCGCTACAGTTCCTCTGCAGGCTCTAATCTGAACGACTTTTCTCGTCACTTCCCTAACGCGATGGAGGTACCATTACGAACGCAATTAATAATGCGTGATGCCATCACTTTAACAGCAGGATGGTTCACAACTCCATTACGTACACCACGTTGATTTCAAACCGTTACCTAAAATCAAAGTAGATCAGTTTATATAATCCGTTATGACGCATAGCCCCTCCCCCGCCCAACCTAACCCCCGTTTGTAAATTAGATGGTTCGCGATATACGCAATACGGGAATCTTCTCGCAACACATTTTTACAAATACTCTTACGAAAGACAAAATTCATTCCCAAAAAATGAAGACCAAACGTTTTATTCCCAGAGAAGCTCACGCCTTTTGGCTCTCCGTTTATCATTTAGTTCAGTAATAGCCAGTGGCCATGTCATGACGTTTCAATTAATTTCGAACAAAACCAGACACGATTTCTAACTGACTGAAACTGAGTACTTTCCACCAATCTACGCTCACATTTTGTTCGCTTATCCGTTGAACCGCAGTATAAACCAAGCCCCATAAAATTGAGTTCTGCGAACAATGACAGTTTGCACTTCTCGCAAACGGCTCGAATGATTATGATTACGTTGCCAATATACTGTAATGAGATGGTTTGGTTCCTAGGTCAACACACGAAAAAGAATTCATACACGAACGTTCGATATCCCGTACAAGATCGCGTGCCTCCCGGCAGCCATTTCCCATACAGTCCCCCTCCTTCATCACTTCAACTTTGCTATTGGTGATGTTCCCTCTGTCACGTTCCATTCTTCAGGTTCCAACCGTGCTCGTAACGATACCCTCATTTAACTAGTAGCGACAAAAATTTTCGTGAAAGCGGGTTGCACGTGAGCGCTGTTTATATCAGCCTTTTAATTAGCAGGAAGATGAGACAATTTTTGTCGCACCAATCATATAGTTTTAAAGCGTACAAATAATTTCATAGCAATGTAAAGTTCAGAGTCAGGCAGGGCTCATTCATTCGTTGGCATTCTCTCAATCTCACACCGAGTTAGCAAGAGAACAGGCAATCCTTTAGGTCGACCTACGCTTCAGCATGCTGTAGACAAATAGAAATTGTTTTCCCTTCCAACAATTTTTTTCCCCAAACTCACTTTTCATATTCCAAATGGAACGTAACTTTTCCCCCGTGAAAAAGGCCCGCATTTATTTTACTTGGCTTATTGAAAGCAGCGAGAGAGATAGAGGGAGCGAGAAAGAGAGAGAGAGAGAGAGAGAGAGAGAGAGAGAGAGAGAGAGAAAGAAGGAAATCGAGGAAATGGGAAGTGGAAATGACGCGGTGGGGGATCAGAATTCATTTCTTCTTGTTGACTACAGAATTCGAGAGAGCCCATTAAGATGTCCCTCCGGCGGAATCAATTTGTAGTTCAACGGACCGAAAGTGAGATTGGCGAAAAAATAAAAGCGAATTGAATATTAATAACGAAAGTAGCGCAAAGAAGCCCTAGGGGACGGCGTAGGAAAAAAATCCCAAAACCATGCGCGCTCTTCTCCGTAAATAACGGGATGTGAGAAGAAGAGTCTGCAATATGCTTATGAATCCCTCATTCGCCGCGTTCTTTGATTTTCAGCGCCCCTTCATCAAAATACGAGCAGGCTAGAGCATGATTATTCGTGCAACATTGAATTCCATCAATTTTAATCATATCATCCGGAACGCACGGCTACATATTGTGTTATTCATACATAAAAGTGCCTTTTACACTCGTCAAATTTCCTTAAAACCGCTTTTGTCATTCATCTTCAAAATTGTGGCTGTTTACAGAGGAATTAGGATGATGTACGCTGATTCATTCAGGACGGTAATTTTCGAATACGGATAGGGTACGGGAAGCGTGAGCTAAAATTGGTACAGACCCAAAAAGCTATTAGCTCTAAGCCGTACCGAGTAGGCAGGACGGTGTTGTAATCGGCTGAAAAAAAGAAAAATATTGAGTTCTCTTCAGACCTTTACGTTTCAGACCTAACTAAGTTGATATAACACTGTTGGGTGCAAGAATGGGGGTGCTGAGGATTGCAATGAAAACTGAAACTTGGTAACTTGAAACTGTATTATACTGCGTACGAAAATGTGTTGAGTAGAATTGAGGTGAGATGAAGTACAAATGGGCGACACAAAGGAAGTACTCGGAACGCGGAACTGGCGTGGGCAACCGATAGAGAGAGTGAGAAGTTACTGTGGTGGAAGTTGGAAACAGAATGATTTTGGAAGAGCTCTGTCATCGATAGGAAAATGAAATTGGGAGAAAGAAATGAAGAAAGGGGAAAACCTAGAAAAGGGGGGCTGGGGGGCCCGCAGCTTAGGAATTCCCGCGGGTGAGGGATTTCCGCAAGTGAGGGATTTCCGCAGGTGTTGAAATGGTTGGAGACAATTAGGCGGTCGGAGACAATGAGGCGGGGAAGTCCGAGGTCAATGATTCGGACCACTTCGACGCTTTGCGTCGAACAAACACTATTTGGGAAGATGGCCTGTGAGTACGCGCGTCTGTGAATGCGATTGAGAGTAAGTCGCTGAACCAAATCGGCTCAAACTTGATATTTAACCCGAAGGTAATGGCAGGACGCCATAGGGGCATTGGAGAAATCCGCTCAAAACTAACTATAATTATCATAATGATCCAAACACCAAATTTTTTTTTCATCAAATACGACTATAGTGATTTTGATTAAATTACTGGACAGCTTCTAGTGAGAAAATGATGAGCTCATCCCTGAGAAAATGATGAGAGCAACACACTAAATTGCCAAATATTTCGACGAAAATCGATTTTAGCCCAGTTCATTCCTTATAAACTTCACTCAAGTCTCTAGAACATTCAGAAAAATTGAGGCGGTGACCTAATAAGTACCCATACGAAGAGTGATAACGTTTGTACGATTTATAAGAGCTACTCCAGATATTCCGCCACTCCGAATTCTCATAGTTATTGTCGGATAATTCCTAAACTTTAATACCAACCTGTAGACGGTCCTAAAACCACTGTGCACCGATTCACGGTCAGTAGTTCGACCCTCCGGATCTCTTTGGATGGAATAAGTGGGAGCACGTCAATAAATCCCAAAGTTTGTACCCGATACCTCTCGAAAAGTGATCATCTTTATTAAAAAAATCGTGTCTACATATTCATCAATTAACTGCACCGATCGCTCAATAATGGTCAGAATTTCGGAACTATAAACGCTACCACTATCTGGTATGTGTTTGTAATATTTTTTATACAGTTTTTTTCTGTATCTCTTATGCCGCTATTATTATTACAGACATTTTACCGACAGTGACGTTATGCTATTTACATGGATCGAGTAACTTAATTGATCGTTAATAGTAAGACGAGAAAATATCAAATTTCATGGATTTAGTGAAGGTATTAAAATCCGTCTAATGTTCTTCGCCGACCTGGCTATGTGGTCACCCTTCACCCTCAAGAACATTTCTCAGCAACTTGTCTCTTTTAGCCTCCGTCAGCTCGGCATTCAGATGGTCGGTCCCACGTCTGAAATCTCCCGCTTCCGTGAAGTCGCCCTAAATGGTGGCAAATATCTTCAAATATGGCTATTCAGTGAGTCGTCTTATACCATTATGACATACCGATTCTCAATTAGTTCTGAACAGTAGGTCAAAATTGTTTAGCTCCCGTTCCCGGTCTCCAAGCTTCCGTGTGTCTAGAGCAGGCCTTCGCACACCTGTCAGCAAGCTCATTTCCAGCTGTTAATCTCAGCAGGCCGAGTCCTCTCAAGACTCAGATGCCAAGAGCCATCCAGGCGACCATAAGCAGTATGAAGCACTAAAGTGGAGTTCGGTCCGCCAACGTTCGGTTATGACGTTCTTTGAATCTTAGCAGTCAGTTTTAAGAAATAGCCATCTCTATCGTGACTCTTTCAGGCTCGTACACCACTAAAGAGCTTCAAGTATTGAGTACATTTCTGCCTCTTCGTTCGCCTCTCAATAAGGAACATTTTCGTTCGTGGGAACGTGTAACACAATAAACGATCCCAAAAGTTGTTCTCAAAAAATATTGGGGTGGTAGTCAAATAAGAAACCCACACGGTGAGAATTTAATAACGTCCATAAAATAGTGAGGAGCAACCCCAGAAATGTCGTAATTCAAACCACTGCCATTTCATTTACTAATATCTTTTGCAATTTTGTACCAATAAATCCATAATGGTAAACATGAACCATCTCAAAAATCGAGTCGACAATCTCACAAATCATCTGTAGACTGATCACTTGAGTTCGTGGCATAAGTAGGAGGATTTTAATAAGTTCAGGAATCAACTTTCTATTTGGAAATTAAAGTCAAGTTGTATGAAATGAGTAAAAAATTAGTTAGATTAGTAACTAGAGCGATTATTAGAATCGCTGTATCCACGCAGGGCTGAGAAAAGTTCAGCGGTGCGTCGCACCCATATTTTTCTAAGCGAGTGCGTGGGGGATTAAGGAAATTCCTTTGCTTCTAACTGTACAGCATTTAATTTAACCAGTTAGATTTTTAATCTGTTCCTTGCTGAATGGGTTTGCGGAACCGTTTGCTCTGACGGTTAGCGAACGTATATTAATACTCCCGACGTTGACACGAAGATTCACGGGAAATCACCAAGACGGATGAGGGCATTAAGCCCAGCGAATAACCACCTCTTTTGCTCAGTCACCCAAACGAGTCAAGTGACGAGGAAAGAAACCCGATAAAAGGGGCCTAACGATTGATGGCAGGTCGTACCATCGGAATACGACAATGGGCCGACGAGTAAAACCCCTCGTACTAACAAAACGTTCATCCAATACCCCGTAGGACAGCCAATGACGGAAAATGAATGTTTCATGACTGTTATCGCTCCAAATAAAAAAAAACAACGACGAAACCTTGTCTTAAACATCCGTGGAAGAGGAAACAGCCTCTTCCCCACCGCAACCCTCTGCAAACACCTAAAGGGGAACACCTTTTTAGCGAGTCAACATTTGTTTACTCCGCTTTCAGATTCCGTCAAGTGATAAATGACAAGTTAATCTGCCTTTGGGGTTTTATTCACATTACGATGTCACATTTTCAAGGCGAGTGCCGCTTATACTGACAAGTTCATGAATTATTCTGAGCTGCTTTTTCTTTTAGTTGAACGATAACAGATACTTCAAGGAGTTTGCAACTCATCACTTAGTAAATAAATGTAAGTTAAATGAAATAGAGAGAAAGACCCTTCAAACGATCACAATTCAATTAAATATATACACGATTTTATTACTCTCAGCACTATTTGACTACTTTATTTTATTCTCGAACTACTAATCCCACAGCTATTTCCATGAGGATACCACACCGAGCGCCAGCACATGTAGTGAATCGTTTACGGTGGTTCTAGATTACGAAAATCTTTTTTGTCAAAAGACATTGCTCAATATCCACGAACGTCTTGGGAGAAAGTGGATTGAGCGAGACTACTGGACGCGGCAGTTCCGCCGGACGTCTTTAATGCGCGGCTCCACTTTTTTTCTATCATAGACTCCATCCTGCACGTCTAGCGCCTCCAGTATGGAGGAAACAAAGAACCCCATGCTACTCCACTGTAGTTCCTACAACATTGAGCGACAGCTGTGAGATGAGCAATCAAACGTTCCAGCGTTGAGTGCTACTAAGCAAGGTTATGAAGAAAAAAAGTGGCTACAGTTGATCACTCCCTTTGAAACTTGCCACCGAAGTAAATAGTTATATCAGGTTAGGAACCCAATCGAGAACTCCTCCCAGGCGGTCTGGATTCCCAGGGTTATGTCTCCACGTGGAACGACATGAGGCTAAATGACAACCAGCCACATCTGAACATGTATGGATAGGTATGGTTTTGGCGGATGCTGAGCGGGTGCCCAGGCTGCCACATACTAGCGAAATAGCAATCTCCATGACTTTCGACTGCTATAACTCTCTTATGAGTGTTACGGAACAATAATTTTGATAAGGAAACAGACTTAAGGCCAGCTAGGCGCAAGAAAGATAATAGCTACACAAATACCACCGTACAGGGGCCTCGGGCCAACTTCTTCAGGAACAGGAAGAAATAGAAATTAATTAATTAATTACAGGAAGAAATAGAAATTAATTAATTAATTATTTCTGCCCGATAAATAGAAATTGTTTAAATCTGTGTCTAGATGAATTGCCCTTAATAAATAAAACACCATTTGAAATCAAAGGAACGACGATTTCCTCAATGACGACTCTACAGCGAAGCTTTGAACTTTCCCCTTATTTTCTTGTGGAACTTATAAGTGGAGATATGAGCTCTGAATTATGGTAGTTTAGAAGTTGTGACATGAGTTGATGAGTTTTACGTCTACCGGAAGAGAATCAGAACAAACACAAACATCTACGACAACCATCCTCGGCCACGAGAGTGTGGACTTCAGACGCCCTGCAATACGCGAAGTCAATAAAGTGTTAACATCAGGTGATGAGGAGGGAAACCGGATTAAGATTCCCTCCCATATGGAATGGATTCCCTCCGCTGTCATAGGTAACACATGGGCAAAATCTCTCTACCGGAAGAATGGCTACATGACAACCTGCCGTCTTCGCCGGTCTGGGTTCGGTGGATGCCGAGCGAATGCCCGTGCTTTCGCAAGCTAGCGTAACTGCTACCTCTACTGTAAAGCAGTACATCTTTCGACTGATATTACTCACTTATGAGTGAAGAATAACCATTTCATATGGAAACAAACCTAAAAGAAAACGGTTGAGCCCAATCGGCTCAATTTATATTTAGCCTGTAGGTCAGCACGGAACGTCAATGGCAAAATTAGTCAAAACTAAGTGCAGTTATCTTAGTGATCAAAATACTTAGGATTTTTTCTCAAACCCCGCGATAACGATTTTGATTAAATTTATTGTATGGTCAGTTACTAATAACGTCTAATTAATTATCGAAGGAGTACAATAAATCGTAAATCGTTTTAACGGGAAGTCATTTCAGTGAGCTTTTTCCTTGTAAATCTCGCTTTATGGTACCAGAGTTCCCAAAAATCCTCAAAAATTCCGGAATTCAAACTTTCGATATTTTGTTGACTAACTACAATGCGTTGTTCCCCACAACCCCACAACTTTGGATACGAAGCTTTCCAGAAAAAATGATCTTGTTAGTTCCATGAAATTCGCTAACGTACGCTGGTTTTTCAATGAGGGTCTGCATAAGGTGGTGCAGTAGCAGCTGCTCGATAAATTGCAGAACTTTAGGACTTCCTTTTTCTACAAAGAAAGTCAAGTTTTGTTCTTGAATTCTGAATGAACGTTGGATTGAAAGAACATTCCGGGAAGAGCCTCTCGGCTTTACCAGGTATGGGATCAGTAGCCGCATTCTCAATAGTGTTCACCAAATTCCGATGCAACCGAGTAACTCCCAACAGTGGGGGTTTAAAAATGTGGGGCTTGATAAATTCGAATGAACAATGATCTAACAGCAATATCGTCCTCGGTGAAGCGTTCCTGATTCAAAACGAAACATTTTGCTGAACCACTAAGTACTTGGTCGGGTACATCACTCACTAGTAAGTTCAATACTCGTCTATGACATCTCAAACTAATCTTCGACGGTAGTATGTTCTTCCAGATCAACAACTTCATTCAATTAAAATTTGCTTGCGGAGAGCGAAGGTTCGAGTAATCGCCATTCTTTCACCGTGCAATTCCGCTGGAATTGAATTTGATTTAAAATCCCCATTCAATTTTCCTTTTCTGCCTCAGCCTTATTTTTTCTCCCCCCCCCCTCCTCCCCTCCCACCCTCGGCCAAGCTCCGTTTGTTACAGCAGTCGTTATAAGCGGTGAAAAATGGGATCGAGATGGAGGAGGGCCCTGTAAAATATAAATCACGCCGCCAGTTTTCCTCGGACGCTCAGAAAGCTAATGAAATTTTTATCTCCGGTAGCGGCGCCTCACACCTACTCTGCAGAAGTTATGGTCTAAAACGCTGCTGCGTCAAACTCTGTTTCAAATGTCGTAAACGTACGAAGAAAATTGAATGTATGTGCGAATACTTTGAAAGAGCGGCACGGGATTGATGGAGCTATATCACGCGAGTTCGACCGTAACCAATTCGACTGTTTTTGAACATTTTTGTTGAGGGGTGTATACAAATCGCCAGCTGGGATTAGTTATGAGCGAAATTATCTCTTTAACCGAAAGCCTTTGATTAAATTGGCAATCTCCTACAGTGCAGGATCAATCAGAAGTAGGACACCCACTTCTTATAAATTAAAACTTGTGTGGCCACACACTACTTTCCACCACCGCCGTAAATTCAACGATATGTTATATATTTGAGCGCTATATCCACGCAGAACTAAACGCATGTACGCTAAATATTGCTGTTTTGAATACCTTCGCCTCTTGCTGCGCCTAAGCCGATGGACTTCTCCTTACCTCCTTACTGAATCAATCACACCCCCCTCCAGTCTTGAAGTTTGTGCCCTTGCCCATGGACTCTAACGCTTGTGCCCTTGTTATTGTCATCGGACGTTAAACCACGAAGAGTTGTTGTTTTGACCAGGGTAGTGAATGAATCACTGTACCACGAAACTTGCAATTGAAGAGTTGAGTAATCACAACAAGATTAAAACACTTACGTGTACAAAGAAAAAGGCGCTGGAACAGGATACGAGTTTGAGTATACAAGCGCAAACAAGGGAGCACTGAAGGTTCGAAAGTGGTTGTACAGGGAAGGAGAGAGGAATCCGAATTAGATGTTGAAGAGAGGTGAAACCAGTGTACGTCGCGAGAACTAGAGGATGAATGTCTATTGGGAGAACTGGGAGACGGCTTACTTTCGTGAGAGCTGATAGATGACTGTGTATTGGAACAACTAGGAGACGACCGTCGATCGTGAGAACTAGACAATGACTGACTTTGGGAGGAGCTGTCTTGAAAAAAGACTATTTTGGAAAGACCAAAAGACGGAGAAATCCGGTGTCACTCGGAAATAACTGAGGAGCTGGACTTTCCGCTTGGGCCACTGAGCAGGTGTGGATGTTTCGAGGTCAAAACCCCCAACTGATTCGGCCAGCACCTCTGTGACTGTGCTTTCCGATTGTCCTATCTCTAACGTTTCTGACTTCCGTTAGTCTAAGGGGGTACAATTGCTCTGAAACTTTGTGGGGTGTCCCTAACTATTTTATAATCGTTCTTTAACCACCGTTCTGTAGTTTGCTTATTGGGCTATATACATGATTGTTATGAGAACGATAGTATAATCACCGCAGGATTTACGGGGTGATTCAAAAAGAGTACCGTATCTGGAGAACTTGGCAATGAAAAAACGGAGAGTGCTACGCTATGGATGTTTGCATGTATGTTTGAAGAACAGGGTGAAGTGTTATTTGGCTGCTCAGAGGTGTTGTTACGAGCTTTCATTTCCATGTAATCTCAGTTTATTTGCTGTTACGTTGCTTAGATGGCAAATAGGTTTTTGTGCTATCGAGTTTGGTTTGGTCCCTCCCACTGGCCCTAATGTGTCCGAGACTATTGAATATGGGTATCATTCATCCCATAAAACGAAATAGCGAGGGGTGTGATGAGAGCATCCTGGAAGTCAGTGATGGAGAGCTCTGTCGTGAACTGCCTAGAGCCAAGCCATTGTGGATACGTCTCATTCGAATAGGCTCGGACAGAAAGATGCCAGTGGGAGCGTGCCGTATCCTGCTGGAATATCCTCCCAAACGCGATAACACAAAATTCTTTTTGTTGAGCCGCGTAACAAAAAACGAACTAATGAAGATTACATTGAAATTTGAGTTCATAGTGACATCTTTAGTATGCTCTACAAACCATAACTCATAGAGCAGCGCTCTTTGTTTATTCATTGTCCACCATAAGGTGCTCTTTATGAATCCCTGCAGAATGAAGAATCACTCACAGGTAATTTTCGATAATTTATCAAGTTGCTCGCTTACATTCCTTCGAACGAAAGATTGATATCAGCAGCCCTCGTTATATTCCCGTTTTATACGATAAAAACTACAATTAATGATAATTTATTTCTCTGTGAGCAGTGCCCGTACACGAAAGCCTTTTTTCCACAACCAATCTGAAGGTCGTTTGAGTTGGAGTCGTTTTTTTGGTGTCTGCTGTACTCTTGGAGCATAGTTGTGTAGCCCTTCTGATACTGGTCGTTGATAACCTTTAGCGCCTTTTCAATTTCCAGGTCTCTGTGGGTAGCTGCGTTCCTCATGCACCATGGGAATACGCTATTATTTGGAGTTGCTCTTACCATGTGACGGGGGGGGGGGGTATGCAGCATGGGTATGCATGAAATTATCATACGCTTCGACTCCGCTTGTAAATGCTATCAAACCATTTAAAACAACCTCTAGTATCATCCTCTTCCAGATTTCACTATTTTACCTTGGGAGGACGTTATATATAAATTAATGGCACCCGAATATTCAGAGCGGTTTTGCCTTGAGTCGATAAAGGTTCTGTTCAACAATACCAGAGACTGTTTAGTAAGCAGTGCGCTTGTTGGCCGAAGGGGCTAAGTTATAATGGACCATCACGACAAGAGGATAGAGTTGCGGGTTTGAGACAACTTTTGGGGACAAGAGGAGGGAATTAAGGGAGGGCAGGAACTGAGAACCGTTTAAGAGGAAGGGGCGAGAGAAGGTAACCTTCGAGTGCTATTCTCCTTAGATTAGTTGGAGCAAAGTCAATGTTGTTTAGCTGTTCAGACGCAGCCAAGGCGAAGGATGAGCTAGAGGAAGAGCGTGGACTCCTCGCTCCAAAGTAAAGGGTGAGAAGGGCTCGGAAACATCTTCGGTATCAATAAGCAATTACGACCAAGTACTTAAAAGGAGGAAGAGAAGCGGTTACTTCCATCAGCAACCAACAAACCTTTCATAGCAACTACATAATTGAAAGCTTCCTGCCTAAAACGGATTCCATTTTCGAATCCACCAAACAGCATTCTATCAATGTTATTAGGCCCTACGTCATTACCTCTTCCTGTTATTCCTATTTATAAGCCAACTTGCGCAAAAGGTCCTCATTTCACAATTTCCCTCCCGAAAGTGTTGTCAAATTTACAAGTCATTTGTTTCTTACGCACCAGATATTATTTTACGCGATCCCAATACTTTCCTTACACTTCCCACCAGTGAGGGTGACTAAATAAGCATTATGGAGATTTCGTGCAAAACAACTCAGATACGCAGCTTAGGAGCCGCCGTTCTAATCGTGTTTCAAATACATAGCGTTTCTCGTACAAAGTGTCTTGTGTCTTCCGAACTATACGAGATAAGAGACGACAACCAGACTGTAATTACTAGCTGTAGACTAACCAGGTTCTGCGGCGTCTGCAAAGTCGAACTCAACTGTTGTAGTTTTGAGTTGGAGCTGCGAGAGAACTAGAGAAGGAAAATTGTATGCGGCGTGAAGACAAAAGGCGTTGATCAATCCTCGCCCTCGGCGTCTTCCCTCGAAGGTCTTCAACTGAGGAAACGGAGTGTGGACGTGAGAGAAATGGGAAAAGGGTTTGGAAGAATTAGAGAAACAATGGGGATAAGTTTAGAGGTTAGTCCTCACTGCGACGTCTAGAATGACAGTTTCAGGAAACTGCAGAGGACCAGAGAGGTTTAGAACCGCTTTCTCTTTGAATTTCTCATTTCTCAACACTCCAAATGCTGCAAATAGATGAATAGATATGACACTTACTTGTGTTGGTATCATACCTTTGCATAGAGTAGTAAATGAATGAAATAAACTGTTACTGATGATGGTCAGAATTCATGAGAAATTATAAATTAGCAATAGTATTCCTTCTGTGTTACTTTATTTTTGATTAGTGTTCGTTATTATCTCCGTCGGGACCGCATAGTAAAGTTGGTACCGAGTTATTTTCATTTTGTAGGCACACAAAGCAAAAATTCAGTTTTTTTTTACTTATTGGCTAAAAGAATTTGAAACAGATTTAGGATAATAACCCTAAACCCTGTTTTCGGTCACGAACAATTTTTTACGACCCCCCCTCGAAATTTGATACTTTACGTTTCAAGACTTGGAGATTCCAAATTTGCAATGTCCGTCCACCGTCCCCCGTCCACCGTCGCCCGTCCCCCGTCTGCCATCTGGGCCGTTTTGTGCCTGTTCGACGCAAAGCGCGCCTACGCCTGCTTCTTCCAACTTCAGATCGCCGCCGACCAATGTAACACAAGGTAAGTCTCGGAATAGCGTGAACTGGCTTGCCATAGTAGATTATAGGAGCGAGTCTTCAGCTCCTCCTCTTCAGAGGCATCCCTCAGCTCCTCTTGGTTCCCGCTTTTATTTATGCAACCCGCAATCATCTCATCCCAAGTCGCTAACCCACATTAAAAGTTCCACACAGCCCAAGCTCAAATCGATTCGACAAGGCCCTCACAACAAACCCTTCCTCTCAGCTCCTTGTGCCTTCACCCCCCTTTGTCTCTTCCTAGCTGTTTCTCTGTTCCTGCAACTCTATTCAGCCCTCATTACTCACACCCTATCCCCCAATGGCCTTTATATCTGTCACGCCTCAGCTCCACTCATTTTCTCATTCAAATCACACAACCCACAGCCATTTCCCTACATGTGCATCCACACCCCACACAGAACAAAAGCATTGTATTGGTGTTTCGAGTCTCTCAACACAAACATTTGCTCTCAGAACCTCGTGCCCACATTCCAAGTTTAAGTGCTGTCACCAAGCCCCCTTTGACCATCTCACTAAATTCACATAGATTATCTACACCTATTTTTGTCTCATCCTTCTACATGGTTTTCCGCCCCTACGACTCAACTCAGCCCTCATTCATAGTACCCCATGCCCCAACGCCCTTTAGGTCTTCACATCCTACTTATCTAAACCCCAACTGTTGTACCCTACCACAGCCCACACCATCTTACCCTAACATTCAGTTCCTTCAATGCTACACCAGCACAGCTTCCCTCTACCCTTTCTACCTTTCACACCTGATCACCCCAAAATTCGAGTGCCATCGCCAAGGCCCCTTTGACCACCTTACTACATTCACATAGTTTAATTACACCTGCTTTCGTCTCATCCTCCTTCTTGTTTTCTGCTCCCATAACTAAGCGTCGCCCTGATCACTAGTTCCCCATGCCCCAACGCCATTCATGTCTTTACATCCCACTCCTCCAAACCCTAACTGTAGTTTTCCTAAACCCTTTTCCGTTTCTTCCTCCTAACCGTTTCTCTCCGGTACAATTTCATTCAGCTCGCATCCTTACTTAATAGTGCAAACCTCACAATGCCTTATGCCCTCACATCCTGTTTCTCTTGCACCCTGTCATCTTGCCTCACCCTCCCACCTTACTCGCTGCTCTATCCTAGCAGCATTTCTTACCTTCTCGACCTCAGAATTGTAATCATCCCTCGTATCACTGAGCATTCACCCAGGACAGCACTAGGTCTCGCCTCATAATCCCACGCCCCAAATCATACCCTTTACTCACTGCACGTGCTATTTTTGCACCCCTCCCATACGCTTTCTCCTTCTCACTGCCCCAGAGTGTTAGCCCCATTTGCACCACCTCACTGGAATTGCCTGTATCACCCCTTTCAATGTGCTTTCCCCTATTTACCCCACTGCTGTGTGCATTCTCATACGTGCACTAGCGCCACCTGCACCACTCAAGCGTGCCTTCCTCCCTACTTGCACCACCCCAGTGTGCCTTCCTCCCTCTTGCACCACCCCAGTGTGCCTTCATCCCTCTTGCACCACCTCAGTGTGCCTTCCTCCCTCTTGCACCACCCCAGTGTGCCTTCCTCCCTCTTGCACCACCTCAGTGTGCCTTCATCCCTCTTGCACCACCTCAGTGTGCCTTCCTCCCTCTTGCACCGCCCTAGTGTGCCTTCCTCCCTCTTGCACCACTTCAGTGTGCCTTTTCTCCCTACTCGCACCACCCCATTGTGCCCTTCTCCCTATTCGCACGACCCCAGCATGCCATCCTCCCTCTTGCACCACCCCAGTATGCCTTCTCCCTCTTGAACCATCCCAGCGTGCCTTCCTTCCTACTTGCACCACCCCAGCCTGCCTTTCTCCCTATTCGCACCACCCAAGTGTGCCTTCCCTACTCACCTCCCCATAGTATGCCTTCCGCCAACTCCCACCTTAGTGGCCCACACCTTAAACCTTTTTATGCCTGTGCTGTCCTACTCTCCTTTCGTTCTCCTTGCACTGCCTCCTGTGCTTCCTCATGAGATCACTCATTCATCATTTTTGCACCTCCAGGTCTCGGTTGTCCTGCTCAATTCACTACCACATCATTGTCTCACACTCATCACCTCATCTCTCTGTGCTCTGGCTCATCAGGCAGCCCAACCTAGCCACATCCTCCAGCTCGCTCAGCCCTCATGAGCGCTAGCCTCCTCACTCACGATCATTAACACACACAACTGTAACCCCACTTCAAGGGTTATCCTACTGCCGCAGCGATTGTGCAATAATTTGCAGGGGTTTTTCCTCATAAAGCCCGCTTATACGATTTTCAGAGAATTCAGGATAGCAATACAAAATAAAAAATGAACGACCTATACTACGAAAGTTTGATACCTCACAAGATAATTAGTAGCAACCCCAGAAATTCCGGAGTTCAAACTTCCAATGCAGTAAACACGACCCTCATGAAATAAATCATGTTGTTAGTTAGTCTCGTGGCTCACCCAAGCGCTGATAGCTTAAGAACAGTCGTTGAATAAGTAGGAGCACTTGATAAGTTCCTGAACTTGGGCGTCACCACTTTCAACACAAAACGTGAATTATGTTTTACCAAGTTCAAATGAACTGAGTGAAAAATAGATTGGATTAGAGTCGAACCCATGAAATTCGCTAACGTACGTTGGGCTGAGGAACGTTGTATGATGTGCGTACCAATTATATTTATAAGTTTACATTCTACAATTATCAAACAAATGTTTTTTTCATTACAAAACGTGGTGAGGCTTATTTTTAACGAGCGAGAATATAAATTCTCCTTCCAGTTGCAATGGTTGCGCAGTTCAGATCGAGTTAATTATTTACTGGTATATTTGGAACATCTTATGGTACATCTGGCCGAGGTTCGTGGAAGAAAGATGCAACGACAAAACTTGCACATTCGAGATAGCTTTACATTTCACATATCAGCACAAAGAGGTGAGCTGATATACAGAAGTCATACCTGCCTACTGTCAACCTCGAAAAAATCTGCGAGTACATTGAAGTGTCCTTCAAAACCTCAGCCATCAGGATGTATAGCGTTGATGAGGATGTTCCATCACTTCATGGACTAAAGTGCTGCAGATCTTGAGAGATGAGATCGATACTAACTTGGTTTCACTGCAGCACTAACGACCTCTTCTTTGCACACCCTTTAAAAGGCAGAAAAGCTCCGTCTGGCATTTTTACTCGCATCAGTGATAGTTGACCTCAAGTGGTTTTACGATGGAACAGTTGCAAAATAATTTGAAATTCGTATACCTCTCGTATTTTCTACCGTTTTGCAGTCGTTCTCACCGTCATTGAACTCTCACCAATTCAGATTCAATTCATACACAGAGCCAGCCGAGTATTAGGCGAAACACTGTAGAACTTCAGCTCAGTGCACATGTTGATAGTATAGAGTCGAGGCAATTAATTCGTTTCGCGTTTAATTCCGGTACTTCCACAACTGTCTCATCGTTTCTGAATGTAAATAACAATTTCAGCAAAAGAATAAGACGCGAAAGCTTCCTAGAGCTTCGTGCTTTCAGTTCTTCTTTCCTCTTTTTTATCCGAGGGAGGTGTATTAGCGATGGTAAAAAATGTATAAACCGAAAATCCGTTCTTTCTTCAGTTTTGCTCTCTCGCGTCTTTCATCGTCGTATTGATCTAAGTCTTCCTTTGTTTTATTCCACGGAGAAACGTGAAAAGCGACTAAAACATTTACTGAAACAAAATATTTTAAGGAAATTCAGGAAAAATACGTAAAACCCTATCAAATGGCCAATGCGTTAAAACATAATTCATTCATAACCTTCTTACGTAGTCCGTAGCTAATCATGTCGTTCTCCCAAAGTAGCGAAGTTACCTAAATTATTGCGTAGGATTTTTACTACGGTTTCATCTGGCATTTAGTGTTTTAAACCTACGCTTTGAACAGGAGTTTAGCCAAATAATGGGAGCAGTGGCAGCTGGCATGTGAGGTCTCAAATCTATCCCTAGGAAACATCACACTTCACTGATAAGGGAAGTCTCCAGTACAACATCGTGGTAAATAGAAAATGGGTAAATGAGAGAAATGTTTGGGGTTTGGTCAATCCAGGTAAAATAATTCCGCGACAACAAATAATTCACAATTGCTTTTCCCGATAGTTTCGAATTAGAATCCAACCTGCACTACAAAATTGAACAGTGTGTCAATGTCTTGTCGCAGAGCTACCCGTTGCTCGTCTCTGCAGAAGCAATTTGCGGTGAGCTCAATGAAGGGCCGAAGCTCGAGGAAGGTTGAATTCGTTGAGGTGACGGGTCTAGGGAATTAAATAGTGATTCCCTCTGACCGAGACAGGATTACTATCCTAGAAATGCAGTTCTGGTCAAAGCATTGAAAGCCTGAAGCGGTTTATTGACAGAACGCTAATCAATTACACGGGCTGGTGATCCCCTCAATCCACTTTATAAGACTTGAGAGTTAGCGGACGAACACCGTCATGTTTGCTTACTTCCACGTTACCATTTACGAATTAAAGAACATGCGTACTTCGCGTAAAGGATTTCAGAAAGCTAGGAACCGAAAAAGGATGACTTGCGGCAGGAACCTACCGCCAGGTTGACAGTATCATGAACTACCCGTTCGATAGTTACCATTCAATACAAGTCGTTAAATAAGTAGAGGACAACCAATAGACTTAGGAACGTTGAGACTATCAATTTATATATAGAACGTTTGGTTCTATCAGGTTTACGATAACTGAATGTAAAAAAAACGGCACTAGTGGGGCTGAATGTGCGAAGTTCTGGGTAAAGTTGCGTGAAGAATATTGCTTGCAAAATCATACCAACTGGTATCCGATTTTCTCACCGTGAAGGGCTTCCTGGAATCATTGCTTCTCTTTTCCTCAAAGCATCATCGTGGAAGTCTTCTGACTTGTACAACGGTCATTTCATTTTCCATAAGGCTTTCCAATAACCGTTCAGGAATCCCCCCCCCCTCCCTCTTCTCACCCCATCGACCAGTAATCAAAATCGTCTCAGCCAGTCAGCTGCAAGTGGAAATTTGGTACAATAATGTCCAACGGTTCAGACCACCCACCGAAACGCATTATTTGTTCTGGAGAAGCCCGAGAAAGGATCTGTGGTGCGTGAATCTGAACTCTCGCGGTCTCATTCCATCCTCATTCGATATCACATTAACAAGTATGTGCTAGTGTGTGGCTTTCTCTTACCTCACGATTACTCCCCCAATAATTTCCTGTATTTATCCCTTCCCATTTCATCTCTCTTTTTCATTTGCCCTTAAATACCTTATTGCGAGAAAAATGCTTCTTAATGTGAGAACGGCACGTATGGAGTGAAGAAATAACTGAAAATTCTCAAAAACTCTCAACGAAGAATATTAATTACTTCGAGCGGGGAGTAAAAACAAATCGACAGCTCACAATTATTCAGAAAAGGGCATCCGATATATGTGCACTGAACCAAATGGAAAATGGCGGCATTCCTATTCCACAGATGTGACCATCGAATTTATTTCCCGAAAAATAACGAACGGTTGGTTATCCGCTCGAAGGCCAGTTTGCTTGTTCACGCAAGTTTTGCTCTCTTCCCACAATTTCCATAAATATTCGGTTCGCGTTATACTCTCGACATTTATAGTCGGTAATTTATCGACAGCCCGGCCGATTCTCAGCTATTACTGGGATCTACAGATTAACAAAACCCTCCCGAATCTTCAATATTCCGCCAACCCCTATTGTGCTCACAGTGAGTGGCCAGCTATTTATTTTTTGGTACTAAAGCGCAATTAAGGCGACCCTTCTGAATTAAAGCCAAGGAGAAACGAGGTCAGTCCAAAGCAGGAAAGAGTTCTTCAAACATAATTCTGATTCGCTTTAGCAGCGCGGAACCTTATCAGCTTATATTGGACATAACGAGGTTGGTCATGTTATGTATAGAACCGGGACCTTTGAGTAGACAGGTCAGCCTAAATAAGTCGTAATCGGATACCGATTTCAAACTGGAAACTATTATCAAGAAGTGCAGGAGTTAATGACGAAATCGTTCAGCGGGAATTGAGTAATATAATTGAAAAGTTGATCAAAATCAGTTTAAAAACATCGGGATCGATTGAAACTGGATCACGTGGGAGTGTTGCAACACTTTTTTGGAAGCTCATGAAAATCGGGAGGAGGGTAATGTAAACACTGCGAAACATTGACCACAAAATATTGGAAAATGGAGAAAGCATTATCAATCATTGATAATGAATTGAACCAAAAAAAGTGAGAAATGAAAAAAAACCTGATGCTATGAACGATGTTTAATCATCTAAAAACGAAATATCTTGTACGTAGTAACGCACAACTATCCACAATCCCCGTAAATTCTACGACCTGCTATATATACAGGCGCAGTATCTTCGTTGAGTGCATCACGTAGACAGCTTCTTAAATTAACCAGAATTTGATCGCTCAGTAATGGTCGAGCTGTTGCGAGGGGGGTTTGAAGATGTTTGAAGGATCCGCTGACTCAGACAAAAATTACTGCGATTGCGAGGAGCTCCGATCCAATAAATCAATGTCTTAACCACTAGACCACGATCGCGAGGGTGCCTTTAATAGGAGTCAGTCGGTACATCTCCCCCCTCACCATTAGCCATTCAATTACTGACGAATGTCGGATTATTGGATCGAAGCTCCTCGCGATTGCAGTAATTTTTGCCTGAGTCAGCGGCCCCCCAAACATCTCCATACCCCCTCAGTACAGCTGTCATGTAGACTGTTGTTATAAACAGAATGACAAACAGCTAAATGCACGAGAGGCCAAGGAATGTTGTGTGGTACGTCGCACCTGATAGTTTTGTCTGTACTCTCCACAATTTTTGAATGAAAATGTGTTCATTTTACCACCCAGAATTTGACCAAAGTTTTGCTGAAGCTTGAGAAGAAAATTTACGACGACATAGGAAATAAGGATTTCACATCCCTTCCCACACAGTGCTCAACACCCTTATTTCGGTACATTTTATCACAGCTCGGTTTATTGTTGAAGCTGAGATCCCTAGGGTCACATCCTTTTTCAGACGTTTTCGTAGTTTTGATGAGTCTTTGGGAAGGACAAAATGTGGGGATGGTGTTTCAGTTGGGGGGTGGGGGGTGGGGTGCGTGTAAAGGATATAACCGACTATTTGTGTCCACCTTCTTTCACAGTCCCTCCAACTGTCATCGTATCAGTCAGTGGTGTAAATTGAGTTTTTCAACCCATTACGAACTGCCACACAAAAGTATTCGTTGCGGTCTTATTTGATTGATAGGTTTCTTATTATTATTATTCTTATTATATAGGTTAATATTTCAAATCCTTACGTTAGCCCGTCAACTTTCCAAGGAGTCATAACTCGCTTTACATTCAATACAGAAGCTCCAAAATTTGATATGAGGACATCATTTGTGTGAATTGTACGTAAGATTTTGCTTTGTTAACTCGTTATTCCTTTGTGTTGATTCTTCACGTTTCGTCGATTATGTTTGCTCATTCACGCACTTAACTGTATCACGTCACATTCGTTTGTTTCCATTTGCTCACAATGGCCACAGGGACTTTTCGCTAAGCTCTGATTAATCTCACGCTGCAGGGCAACATGCTCTTTTACTTTACCGCCTTCTTTTCAATACAGTGGACGGTGTTTGAATTGTTTGTATTGTCATAATGACAATATTATTCGAGGTCTCCGCTTTCAATTCCTCCTGACGTACGCGGTTGCTGTCGCTTTTATTTACTTTAAGCCCTGCAAGAGGTTCATTATAGAATGAATCCGACCCGCGAAAGCCGTTTATTTATCTGTTTACTCAAACAGATGATAAAACCATATTGTAGCAGAAACCTACGTTAAGTGATAATTGTTATCGTCGAATATAGACTCGAGCTGATCATTTCAAATGGATGATAAGTCAAGAAGACGCCAACGCTCTCTTTCACATCTTCTCTGTTCTGACCGAACCGAATTCTACGTACGGAAGAAGTAGGCGAGCAAGACGAAAACGAATTGTGGTGTGAGAAGGGTGGGTGGGGGGTTGGAGGACTCAGAGGGCTGCTCAATATTTGATGAGAAGCACATCCTGAGTGTGTGGGACAACGAGTCCTTTGAGAGCGTGTTTTCCTTTTGGATTAGTTGGTCGTTCCTGAGGCGGAGCGGTAGAAGGGGGAAAAAATCCCGATTGATTCGCAACTCGCAGTAGTTCGTTGAGCTGGAAAAGGGCCACTGAGCCTTTGTTTCGAGGGAATCAAAGAGCTTAGGGGAGTACGAGCAAAACAAGCCTTGTGAGTTATTCGTCGAGTGACGATGGAAAATTCTGAAATAAGTCTTCATTGAAAACCTCAAATCTCACGCGATTTTGAAAGTTTCTCGAATATTCAGCTTCGTCAGCCGCCAGAGTTTATTACAGTAACAAAATCTGTTCAAAATGCATCGTGAATTTCAAATTGCCTTATGTGCTTCACTTATGTTCAGTTAATTTGGTTGGACCTATTTTGGCTGGTCCCCGGTGCTTACTTATTCCGAAAAAAGGCGCTTTTACGAAGCTGTAAACACAGCACGTTTGTTAACATAAATTATGGTATTAGTAAATCGTGTAAAGATGAATCGTGAACTGAACTCTTTCGTTTTCACTTTCCTTGGCTCTACAAAGTAGAAAGGAAAGTTATGTAATCGGCTGAAAAAAAAAATTTTTCTTCAGATCTTAACGTTTCAGACCCTACTATGTCCGAAAAACACTATTTGGGAAACTGGTCTGTGTGTATGTCTGTGAACGGTTTTTAGAGAGAACCACCGTACCAAATCAGCTCAAACTTGATATCTGGCCCGCAGGATACCATGGAACGCCAAAAATAGGGTATGAGAAACATCCACCAAAAGCTAACCATTTGTGGGAAAATGACGAGAGCAGCACAATAAATTATCAAAAATGTCGACGAAAAGTGTTTTTAGCGCAGTTTTTTTCTTATAAACTCCAATCGAATACCTAAAGGGCGAGTGTTTAAAAACGCTCATGAAATACATGTGGGTCATTCCAGAAATTCCTGAATTTCAACTACCGCCTTTTCGCTTACTACCAGTTTGAAGCGTTTTTACCCAATAACTCTGCAAGAGTAATAACTATCCTTCTTCAAAACATTTGTATTCACAGCCTCAATAATTATCTGTGTACCAGTTGCTCAATAATGGTCCTGGAATGAGTACGAGCAGCACAATAAATTCTGGAACTGTAAGCGCTGCCGCTTCATGCTGCTGTAAAGCGTTGTTTGACCAAGTTCAAATGAACTGAGTGGTAAATGAATTGATCAAGTTGACAAAGCCATAAAGAAAGTGAATTTACGTAGAGCTAAGGAAATTAGTGTGTTGCAGGCTGTAAATACAGCATGTTCGTTCACATAAATTATGGTACTAGTAAATCGTGTAAAGATGAATCGTGAACTGAACTCTTTCGTTTTTGTTTTTTTTTTTCGCATAGAACAAACAAACAGTAACCAACAACTCTCCATGAGTTATAGTAAGTCACAAGCGCTCTAAGAACTAATGCAATACGTTTTGCCCTCTTAATAAAACTTACATCAACGTTGCGAACCGAACTTCAGTGATTCATGTTTCGGGATTTATGTGTGCCGTTAACTTCTATAAAGTTAACGTTTATTGTATTTCTGGGTATGAAGGGATCTTTGGCAGTGAGAGGGCGGACTATCTGGGCAGAGTCCACCGTGAATTCATGTCAAGTGGGCTGTGGGGAAATATGCCACATCAGACTGCCTGGGATGCTGCGGAAGTGAGGCACTCCAGACGCTTCATCTCAGGGCCAACACATTAGATATGACGTAGCAAAACGGACAAACACGTGCATGTTAAGGGACACCTCTCAGTGCAGTTGGTGTGGTACTGATAAGGAAACTCCCTATCATGTCCTGGCCCAATGCTAGGGACTTGAACTGAGCGATTTTGTTCTTTGGTACAACTTCTCCATTAAAGAAGAGTACTTCAAGGAATACCCGGCATTCGTGACGAAGCGAGGCATCGACTGGCGAAGGTGCTGATCCCATATAAGGGATTATCAAAGGTATTACAATATCGAGGTGCCCGTATGGACCTTTGCTTTTGGATTGACTGGCCTATACGCATGGCTGTTCACATGACCTTTCTTGAAAGGTTCGCATCTGTAGTTTTGGAATTATAAAAAACAACTTGTAAAAAAAAGTAAGTTCCAAAAACGGCTGTAGCTTCAATTCTACAATTTTTCTCAGTTCTCTCACATCACGACTTTTGTGCTCACAGAAGTGGGATTCACAAGGGAAAACTGTGATCAATTTTTGATGCAACTGTAAACACACCTAAACTCGCAATAGTTTTTCAAGTGCTGCTGAAGGCTAAATAACGAAGTCTGAAGTAAGGCGTTTAATTTTCCTTAGCCCTACAAAGTAGAAAGGGATGTAATCAGCTGAAAGGAAAGTTTTCTTCGGACCTTTTCCGTTGCAAGGGCTGGTAAGTCCGATAAATACCATTTGAGAAAATGGTTTGTCTGTCTATTTTGACGTAAAAAGTGGGCTAACTCTGAAGTTTGTATTCATTCGGCTTTCTTTCCGGAAACAGTTGCATGTTTGTTTTGACCTGAAGTTCGAATGTTTTTTCAAGAAGATGATTCATCCGTCTTAAACATCACTTTTTTCACAATGGTTAGTCACACAAAAAAACAAAAACCACAATCGCCACTTTATCGCCTTTGAAGTTTCGGAATTTATTGAAATGATCTTTCTTGGGCCTCGATCGTTATTGATCAATAAGTGCACGAGCAATTTTTGAGAATTTCAACATGATGCTTTTATTGGTTTTGACCGGACACATCAGTTTGTAACTGCGACCATACATTGGGGCTATTGGACTACGTTCCTTACCTAATGAAAAATGTCGTACGCACCAGCTAAGGAGCCGCGCATAGGGTGCACTCTGCCATTTAGTCTACCTCGCCCATCCTGTAGAGTGCCTAGTGCCTTGGGAAGAAATAATGAGTCTTTCCGTCTGTCTTAGTCACAGCTAGCAACGCCAATGGGCACGTTCTTCTTGTGTCTCTCATCGAGCCATCTCCCGTGGCTCTTCGTCGCTCCTCTGTTAGGCTTGGGCCCGATGGATTGGGGTTGTGTGCCTCTTCACGCTAGGCAGATTGCTCTCATGGCCTCCATGTGCCAGTATCCAAATAAGCGTCAGCCTATTGTAGACATTGAACCGTTTGAGCTTCTGTAGCCATCCCCATGTTAGCCTGGATATGAGAGTGTTGGCCGAGATGGTCTTTAAGACAGCCTGGCTGTTCGGAAATACGAGTATGCAGATCCGCTTACCCTTGCGTCCTTCCGCCAGGATGTCTTGTGCCCAGATATTTATGGCTACAGTTTCTGGTTGATATGTCGTGGCGTAATCTCCTACTGGCTTGGCAAAGCTGACTTCGGGGGCTAGAAGTAAGCCGGTATTTTGCGAGCCACCGAATTTTCTCGATGGCTTATGCCAGACCTTTGGGGATGGCACTTAGCATAGCCAGGCTTAAAATCATCTCCAAACCTTCACGAGGTCTAGCCTGTTAGTGCCCATATCCTTTGGAGTGGGGCCGACAGATTGGAGCAATGTTGGGTTGTCCCCCCCCCCCGTTCTGGGAGGTGGATAGCTTTCCTTGAGAGGTGGTGAGGGGGGCGAGTGGTGGCGCCTGCTCGTGCTCCCCGCATCAACTTTTTTTTTTTTTTTCTTTCTTTCTTTATTTTCTTCTGCGCCCCCAACCCGCTGTAAAGCGACCCGTGGCGAAGGGTGGATGGCACATGGGACATTGTGTCAAACACGGAGCCTCAAGGATACCAGGCGACCTCCTTGCAGTAAGTAGCCTTGTCACGGCATGCGGGGCTCTGCCGTGATCGACTGTGTATTACCCTAGCTACTCGTGGGAACATGAATGAAGAAAATCAAATAAATTTGAACATTCAGGAGCTTACCCTAGCTGAGGAAGAGAGACTGCTATTGAGTCCCTCCTCAGTGATGGAGGAGGAGGTCATGGATTTGTACTGTGACCTCCCAGCTGTAGAAGGAGGTTCATCTGCAGCGGATGGAGACGCAAGGTCACATTCTGCGGGCGGGGGGCTTCTGGGGGTCCCAGCTGCCGGTGTGGGGCCTGGTGCCGGGGCGCCTCCCAATAGGGGGGTGCTGGTGCTGGGCCCTCCCCAGGCGGGGGGGTCCTCGGGGGCTCCTGAGAACCAGGACACAGGCTTGGAGCCGCTGACCGAAGGGTCGGATGCGGGGCCATCGGGCACGCATTCTGGGCACAAGCGAGGGCGCCACGTTAAGTTTACTGGCGCACAGAGGCGCCGGTTTAAAGCCCTCCTGTCAGAGGGTAAGAGCGTGGCTGATGCCAGGGCTCTTGCGATGAGAGGAGGGCTGACGAAAGAGGTGGAAGGTGGCCAAAAAAGAGAGCGGCCTTCCACTGGAGACACTCCCGAGGAGAGAAAGAAGGTGAGACGCTCTTTGGGAGTGAGAGGTGGTGAAGGGCAGCGTGGGGACGTAGGTTCCACGTCTGCAGCCCACCTCGGTGGGGCTGGTGGCTCCGGGCGGCAGGGATTGCCTAAGGGCGGTCCTAGCAGGCAACCACCAGTCTCATATAGCTCAGCTGTGTCAGGGGTGAAGCTGGGGGTGTTCCATGAGGACTACCCGGCGGAGCTCCTCACAGCGGAGCAGATGGAGGCCGTGGAGAGGAGCATGGTGGAGGCCGTGTTTGCTCTCGACGAAGATGAGGGGCCGGAGCCAGGGTTCACCGGTACCATGTGTAGAAGGGGGTGGTACGCGGTGACCTGTAAGGATGAGGGCACGGCAGCATGGCTGAGAGAGCATTTTGCCACCGCACAGCCCTGGGAGGGTGCCAGGCTGAAGGTCTGTGAGGGGAAGGACCTTCCGAGACCACGAAGAGCCGTGGCGTACCTGCCGGGGTGTGAGGATGAGCCGGATGAGAGGATCCTGGGCTTTCTGGCGAAGCAGAATAGGAGACTCTGCACACGGTTCTGGACGGTGCTCTCTCGGGTCCACAAGGAATCAGCGGTGCTTCTGGGCCTGCTGATAGATGCGCAATGTGCCCAGGCTTTGGAGGCTGAGCCAGCAGTCTCCATAAAGCTGAGGCAAGGCAGCATCAGAGTGAGGAAGCAGGGCTCTGGAGAGGTACCTACCTCGAGTGTCCCTTCCTTGGATGCCCCTGGAGATGGTGGAAGGAAGAGGAGCGCTGCCGCTGCGGGGTGTCGGCGGGTGGGGCTGCTGGCCGGGGGCTGCAGGCAGCGGTGACCTAGGGTCCCGCTGCGCGGTCCTGGCTGGGGCCCCGCCTGGGTGCCTCAGCAGGAATGGTGGCGGCTCCTGGAAACAGCGGTGCTGGGGTCCTGGTGGCCCCTCCTCCCCCTCCTGTGGTGACGGCTTCGGCAGTGGCTGCGGGTAGGGTGGGGGGGCTGGCGGGTAGGGTGGGGGGGCTGGCGGGTCCAGATTTGGCAGGGAGGGCAGGAAGGACGACAAGGTCCTTCCGGCCCAAACTGCAGAGAGGCTGCAGGCAAGTCGCGCCTGCTCGCCCTCCGGGCACTCCGCAGGGACGTAAGGTCCCACGGGGGTTTGGGGGTCGGCGTGGGCGACGATGATTGCGCAGCATGTGGGCTTCCTCCAGATCAACCTGCACACGGCCAAAGCAGCTACGGCAGTGATGTGCAGGAGCTTTGTCTGGGGGAGCTGTGATGTGGCTCTACTGCAGGAGCCTTGGGCGGACAGCAGGGACGTAAAAGGGATACCTGCTAGTACAGGTAAGTTGGTCTACTGTGGCACAGAAGGTCGTCCTAGGGCGGCTGTTTTGGTAAGACACAACTTGCATATTCTAAAAATTCCCGAGTTCTGTCACAGGGATTTGGTGGCGGTAATGCTGGAAGCTCAAGACAGTAATGGACTCCGGGCGAGGACAGTGGTGGCGTCAGCCTACTTCCCAGGCGATGACGCAGAGGGCCGTCCGCTGATTATGCAGCAGCTGATCCATTACTGCAGAAGGGAAGACCTTCAGTTGATTGTCGGGTGCGACGCCAATGCACATAACATGGCATGGGGCAGCACAGACACAAATGAAAGAGGTGAGTCCCTTCTTGACTACTTACTGTGCAATGAAATGGTGGTGGTTAATAGGGGGAGCACGCCAACTTTTGTTACACGCAGGCGGAGGGAGGTGCTGGACATTACGGTCTCAAGTACCTTCTATGCCAGCAGAATAACAGATTGGCATGTCTCTGGGGAAACTTCAATGTCTGACCACCGGATGGTGAGGTTCAGGCTGCGGTTCCCTAATAGAGTGACGGAGACATATCGGAACCCCAAGAACACGGATTGGGTTCTGTACAGCCGCGTGTTGGCCTCCAGTTTGGAGAGCTACAGCTGTGAAATGCAAACTGTCGAAGGTGTAGAAAGGGCGACAGGGGAGATCTGCGCAGCTATGGTAGAGGCGTATGAAGAAAGCTGCGAGTTGAAAACCCGAAGATCCAATAGGGAGGTTCCTTGGTGGAACAAGGAACTGGAAAGGCTTCGGAAAGAAACGAGGAGGCTCTTTAACAGAGCAAAAAAGAAGGGTGAGTGGGACACATATAGGGGTTCCCTCACAGCATACAATAAAGCCCTTAGACAGGCTAAAAGGAAATCCTGGAGAGAATTCTGTGGGGGCATGAAAGACTTGTCTACCATGTCCAAGGTACAGAAGATCCTCTCTAGAGAAGAGAGACCGCAAATCGGTTTTCTCCTAAAGGCAGGGGGAACATTCACAAGGGGCAGCAAGGAGACCTTGGAGGAGCTACTGACAGCTCACTTCCCAGGGTCTCAAAGCCTGCGGTGGGGAGATAGCCACCACCATCAGCTGAGCGCCGATGGTGGTACCTGTCATGGGCAATCAAGGAACCCACTGCTAGCTGCAGCCTCCAGAGAAATGTTCACACTTAATAAGGTTAAATGGGCTATTGGTTCATTTAAACCTTACAAGGCGCCAGGTGCGGATGGGATCTTCCCAGCCATGTTGCAGCATGGTAGGGAGGCTCTGGGTCCGATACTGGTGAGGCTCTTCAGGGCGAGCTATGTCCTTGGGTACATACCCACTATGTGGAGGAAGGTGAAGGTGGTCTTTATACCAAAGCCGGGTGGCTCCTCGGCCCTGGCTAAGGGCTACCGCCCCATCAGTCTCATGTCCTTCGTGTTGAAAACAATGGAGAAGATAGTGTGCCTATCAATAAAGGAGAACTATCTAACTCAGAACCCCATTCGGAGTTCCCAGCATGCCTATCAGAGGGGAGATCCACTGAGACTGCTCTGAAGGAACTGGCAACAGTGCTGGAGGATACTCTGAGATCCGGAGAGATTGCGCTGTGCTGCTTTCTGGATATTGGGGGGGCTTTCGACAATACGTCGTATGCCGCAATCACGGCTGCGGCTGGTAGGAAGGGTGTAGATCCTTACCTAATCTCTTGGACCAACGAGATGCTGAGTAGCAGAGTGGTCTTCTCGGAGTTGGGGGGGGAGACACTCTCTGTGGTGCCCACCAGGGGATGCCCGCAGGGGGGGGTGCTCTCCCCTCTCCTCTGGTTACTGGTAGCTGATACCCTTCTCGAGCTGCTGGAGGAGGAGGGCTACAAGGTAATAGGATACGCGGATGACCTGGTAATTATAGTCAGGGGTAAATTCGCGAATGTAATCAGTGAATGCATGCAGCATGCACTGAATACCCTACAGACATGGTGCAATGGGCAAGGACTGTTTGTCAATCCAGACAAAACGAGCCTGATCCCATTCACCAGAAGGCACAGCCTTACGCTGCGGGAACTCAGGCTGGGTGGCAAGGTGGTGAAGATCCAGCATGAGATCAAGTACTTGGGAGTCTTTCTTGATGGTAAGCTCTCTTGGGCCACACACGTGAAAAAAGCCTTACAGCGGGCGTCGGTGGTGATGTGGGCAGCTCAAAGAATGGTGGGGAAGACATGGGGGCTGAGGCCTGGGATGATCCGGTGGTTGTACACTGCGGTTGTTAGGCCTGTAGTCACCTATGGAGCCCTGGTCTGGTGGACTAGGGTGGAAAACAAAACAGTGCAGTTGCAGCTAAATAAACTGCAGCGTAGGGCGTGTCTAGCCATTACAGGCTGTATGACAACATGCCCTACGGCTGCACTGGAGGTCTTGCTAGGTTTAGCTCCACTCCACATACATGTTAAAAGGATGGCGTTCCTCCAGGCTGCGCGTATGTTGGAGTTGGGTCTGATCATGCGGGGGAGGAGGAGTTCCTGCCACTTGATCCTTGACAAGGTGAAGGTGGGGGGGCCTGAACTGCATGTGGTAGACTCAATGCCCGCGAGGTTCAACTTCGTGCTAGCCTTTCGGATACTCATTCATGAGCGATCCAGGTGGGTAGGGGGAGCTCCCGCTTTCGAAGCTGGGGCCCTGGTATACTACACTGATGGCTCGGTGCAGGGTGGCCTTGCAGGGGCAGGCATCTTTGGGCCGAGGATCAGAGCAGCGATCCCATTGGGGTCGCTGGCCACGGTGTTCCAGGCAGAGGTGGCTGCGGTGACAGTCTGTGTGCAGCGGCTGCTGCAGAGGGGACTGAAGCGGCAGAGAATCTACATCATGGTGGACAGTCAGGCCACTCTCAAGGCCTTAGCCTCATACTGTCTTACATCGCGGCAGGTGTGGGAGTGTCTGACTGGACTGAAGGCCCTGGCCGAGGACAACAGTGTAACACTGTGTTGGGTGCCAGGGCATCAGGGTATAGAGGGAAACGAACGGGCTGATAGGTTGGCTAAGAAGGGATCATTGCAGATCCCTATTGGCCCTGAGCCCTTTGTTGGGACTACCAGGAGCCATCTACGTAGAGAGGTTGGCAAATGGGAGGATAGGTGCAGGGCTGCTCATTGGCAGGGGCTGCCCGGCCTTAGACAGTCAAAACTCTTTATCCGGCTCTCCAGAGAGAGGTCCAAGGAGGTGCTTGCTCTGGGGAGGAAGGATATGAGGATCATATGTGGCCTGTTCACAGGTCACTGTCCGCTGAGGTACCACCTTGCAAATATTGGCAAGTGCGAGGCACAGGTATGCAGGTTCTGCGAGGTAGGGCTAGAGACGGCAGAGCACGTGCTGTGCGTATGCGATGGACTCGCGGCATTGCGCCGTTCTGTGTTTGGGAGGCCCTTTCTTCAGCCCGAAGAGGTGGCAAATGCAGAACTTGCGGATATCCTCCGCTATGTGCGGGGGTGGTGGGGGCGCATAGGTGACGTCACACCAAGTGAGACCAGTGCCGTGGGGCCTGGGGGTGGTGCAGGTGGGCCATGATCCGAGTATCATGGACGCCCTTACAATAGGCCCGTTTGTGGCTGCAGTGAGGGTATTGCCTGCATCCACCGTTTCAAAGAAAAAAAAAAAAAAAAAGCTGACTTCGGGTCCTGAAAACCCCAGACCATCCTTCCCCATCACGGGATCACTGGACCATAATATCGCGCTTCACTCAGTGTGAAACGGCCCCCTCTACCACTGCTTTGGAGAAGGAATGCAGACAATAGCTGACAGTTGAAAAGTTTTCCGTTATGGCATAACGTAGGATATATCATGCCATGTTTTTTCACCCCAATCTTTAGCTGGAGTTTCTTCATGCCTAGTGGGTGTTTTCAGGTTTCCTCGTTAACTTAACGAGACTATGGTGATTTTTGGTGGATTGATGGTATTCACAGCTATATGCGGCACCTGAAGCAGCCACTTTCTTGAATTGAAAAGATTTGTCGACCTCTGATATCAGCTCTATAAGTGTAGTCTCTGTCAACTCGCCCTTTAGATAGGCATGTTGTGTGCCTCTCAGAAGTACTGGGTCTCAAACGTTTCTTTAAAAACGATGATACTTTCCATAGCCTCAAGAAGAAAGAAGAAAAGGCTCAGGTCTCTGTGGTTTGATAGTTAAGGAGTCTCTGCCTGCCTTGGGTAAAAAGCACAACCAATGAGTGGGCAGAGCAGATTGTCCAGCAAGAAAAGGGCTCTAGAACTCCTATTCAGGCGAGAAAGTAGGGCTCATAGGCCGGGAAGACGCCTCCTCCTTGCCCTCAGGAGACTTGTAAAGTTTGAAGAAAGTTGTGTCATTTATTTGCCGTATTTATTCAACTTTTTCAGAATATGAGATGCGAAATGCCTATCCAAAAGTGTGTGAGAGTACGGAAAGAACCTACGGGACTCCAAGAGTTGAGGAGAAGCAGCGCTTTCATTAATACATGAAGTTGAAAACGAGAATGGTGATAATTGCAAGAATAGTGTAAGCAAAACGGAAATGTTTTGGATTCCAGGTTTTCTGGGGATGCCCCATATCTTATGAATGTTATTAAACCCTCAACAAATAATTAGTCTATTCTGCTACCACGTACATTTTTCTGATAATACTCGTGTCCAATGAACGCGATTTATAAGTAATAAACTACGCTAAAACCGAATTTGTGCGGAATGGTACATAATCTGTTTGGGTGCTCTTTCGGATCAAAATTAAATGTTACTGCCTTGTTAAGTCTGGGCTCTGCAAAAATAACTTAATCAAAATCGTATTAGCCGTTTTTGAGAAATAAAAAATATTTTGTGCTACATAACTATAGTTGTGAGCAGATTTTACTCATACACTGATTTTTGCGCTCCACGGTGACCTGCAAGCTAACTTTAAAATTCGAGCCGATTTGGTTAAGCCGTTTTCTCTCAATTGCGTTCAGAAACACAAATACTCACAAGTAAAACGTAAAGCTGATTACTGTTGAAAGTAGTATTTTAATTACATCACTTCCGGCTTCGTATTTACCAATGGGAAATAAATGAATGAAGGCCTGATCTTCAGATAAAGATAATTTTGCCGACAGGACGCTATCGATAACGTATTAGTTGTTATCTTGACATCTTTATTACTGCACTTCAGTTAATTTTTGTGGAGTTACGCACAATTTGAGAAATCTAAAAAGACGTACGAGGAAGCGGGCTGTCTCACTCGTTCTTCCGTTGGTTTGGTCTCTGGTAGTTGGCTTCTACCTGCTCCCCCGAGCGGGAGGATCCCACCCGCCGCAAGTTGGCTTCTACCTGCTCCCCCGAGCGGGAGGATCCCACCCTCCGCAAGGGATCCACTGCGTCACCGCCGCTCAGTTCGCTCGCAACCGAAATCGGGAGGTTTCACCAAACAAGTACATTTGTCGTTCAAAACAATCGTCGTTATGTACGAAAAGAGATTTACTCGGCAATAACGGTTTCACTAACGTAGTTTACGATTAAACCTTGATCACAAAACGTTGATGCGGAGTCGTAGCGGTTAAACTCCGAGATTCAACGCGTCGTGGTTACCGCTCGCCAAATAAAGATAATTTTGCCCACGAAACACTGTAGATAACGTATTAGTTGTTATCTTGACAACTCTATTACTGCATTTCAGTTAAGTTTTGTACAGTTATGCACACTTTGTGAACTTTCAAAAGACATACGGAAGAGCGGGATTCATTAATTCTTTTCAACGATACGATAAGGTTATGTTCGATTTCATTAGGAACTATTATTAAAGTGAAACGATGCGTCATTCAAGTATTCGATTATTCGCTCATTTCGGTAATAAAGTAGTGCCGTGACGTTAGAAGATAACAGTTCACAACACGAGGGTTTCACGATAACGTTTAGCGGTAACAGCTGAGGCCGTTTGCCCAAACGTAAACAATAACTGCTCGCGAAAGTAGCAACGACCACGGGCGAAATAAAGCAACTAACTGATAGCGAACGTAAATAGGAATCCACGAAATGAAAGAGATGTAGTTCATATTTGAAATAAAAATACGGTAAATGCAGTGTCGGCAAGAAAACAAAATAAAACATAGCGCTCACCTTTATTACATTTCCGTTGACCCCGTCCTGCAAAACGTTGCATTTCAGCCCTCGTCGGCTCTCAGCAAAATTGTTTTGAAGACCAATGAAACAATGTTTTCTGGAGGACTCGTTCACAAAGTTCATCCATCATAGTTCAAACATTGGCTACCAATGCCAACCAAAATAATCTAATTATTCTTCCCTGCTCATGTTTTTTAGAAGTACGGCTAGAAATGAGTAGCCGGTAGTACAACGAATGGATGAAATACGTAAATAGCTCTATTGTTGAGGCAATGGGCCTATACAACGTATAGAATTCTCCACTTCACAGTTGAATCTACTGAATCACGTTAGTCGAGTCAATTATTATCATTATTATAAAACTTTGACTGTCACTTATTTGGGGTGAGTACTGCGGCCTAAGGTCCGTTACAGGTTCACGCCTAGCTTCCTAATGGCATGTATTTCCCGCAAGAGCCATTTTTGATGACTACTATTGGAAAAGTTGTACCAAAGACCAAAAATACGCCCTTTCAAGTCTATAGTACTGGGCCAGGACATGACAGGGAGTTTCCTTATTGCACCACATCACGTACACTTAATGGTGTCACTAATGCACGTGTTTGTTCATTTTGTAGAGCCCGGTGATGATTGCAACCACCTGCCTTAAGCCCATCCTTTCCATCATCCGAAGGCTAGGTCTTAACTCGTGTGTCGGTCAGTCAGTCTGAAGAATTTTTCTGGCATTCTCTCCCTCTTGGCTAGTGACGTAGGTGCCCCATAATGGGGATGTGAGTAGTCGAACCGAATTTTCCTTCTCGTTTCGAGAGATCCTGTTATGACTAGGAATCCCATAAATATTCGAGCTTGCCATGGAGATGAGCCGTATCCAACACTTCTTTATCTGTTTCCAGCTCTTGCAGGATGCCTACAATCAGTAATCGTGTAGATAGTATTATTTCTCATGCACCATGAAATCCCCAGGGATGGCTTTTGTCTACTGAAAACCCCGTTGGAGGGGGACCACCTCGTCTATCTTGAAAATAAAAATAACTCGTGCTAACCATGTCAGCTAGGTTTGTCTAGCAATCTACCTGTAGATAGAATAAATATGCTCGTGTGCGTTCGCGGTTTTGAACGAACAATGGACGAAAGCGAATCGAAGTGGTAAATCGTAGATTTAGTACAATACCCCTTTTAAGTATCGGCTGGTCAATTTAATCGTCAAATCATTTTTAATTACCTTGGTGAATTCCGACATTGTAGTTTAATCATTGACATTTCCGACATAAATTATACTTTGTTTGGAAAGTTTGGTGAAACCATCGCGTTTTGTGTTCCTCGACAATTTTATTCGGTTTTTGTAAAACTTCTGTGAATGTGAAGTGCTATTAGTCGGTGAACTTTCTTCCCTAGTTCCAACAGTCCACGTACACATACATATACATACTCTACATACATATACATAGTTCTCAGACTATAGTTCACGTACTATATAGCCCACATACTACAGCCTCCACGGAGTATACTCAGTGCGCGGCAAGACATTTCGGAAGTTCTGTCAAGCCTTTGCTCTTGTCCTGTCAGTTTGAAGACTTCAACCGTGAGTACTCACACATTATCCATTTTGCTACTTCCTTTACTTATTATTTCCTCTCATCAGACTTCATTTGACAAATAGCTTGTAGGAATCGATTTGAGAGTACGCACAGCTCGATAAGTTAAATGTAGCAATTTATCATGTCTTCGGTACAATTTGCTCCAGAGGACACCTAGCGGGGAAGTCTCTGACGTTCAGACTGGTTGTGGAGCTGTAGAAGACTCACCGCAATATTGTGACATGGCACGCTATCTGGCTACACCTACACCGAGGTTCTTACATTGTGGATGCTCCTTACCTTGCCAGTTGTAACCAGTTGAGAGCCATTTGGGACAGGCGTGTCTTCTAACTCATGGGGGTCACGTAAAGACATAATAAACAGGTAGCTGCTAATTGTAAATTTTCGTTTGCGTGAAATTGGGAGATGTTTATTCCGCGCTACCCAGCAGGTACTTTCTTACTTGCTAACACGTAACACCAACACCGTATCATCCCAGATCGAATGGGTTAATCGAGAGATCTGCAACGTTCAAGGATCGATTGCGTTTTGTAGAATGAAACTAGGTTACCGATATTGGAAAAAGCAGGACGGATTCTGTTCACTGGGAATTACTTTTAGGAAGACGTTTGCGTTTGTTGTATTCAATAAGGTGGTTATCTTGAAAAATATGTCTGTTCAACTGTATGTGTGTGTGTGTGTGTGTTGGCTGTTCAACAGTAACCAAGGTAGGAAGTAGGACGCTTATAATACGTGAGATTTGAGTGATGCACTTGATATTTTATTACGGGAATGCATTTTCCAATCGGCATACCGTCAATAAAATTCGTAGCAGATGTCCCCATGAACAAAAGAGAAAACCTTTCGTGATACATCCGTCATCCGCTCGCTCTGTTGAATTTGGGACCTTTTATTCCCAGCCCAGCCGTATACCCACCTAATATCCACAATGCAGGTTTACCCTTTGCTTCAAGATTGGTTCTTTTCCTCGGCGTCGCCCCTTTCGTTTGGCGCAACCCTTACTTCCACGCCGGATCCCTCACAATTCCGGAATACAATACTGTGATTTCCCTCGGGAACTGCTAATCCACTTGCGTCCATCCGTCTTTCGTAATGAGATCAACAAAGCAATGGAACACGTTGCTAAAGGACGAGACCGGCAGATTTTCGGAAAATAGCTTTAGCTTTTGTCACACAACCGAACCGTTTTAGTCGAATCCGCGTGACCTGCTATGTGGAAATGATGAATTTAGGGGTGATATAAGTACCTCATACTTCATATTTTGCTGACGAGTATACAGAATTTACGTCTGGGGCCGGAAATATTGTTCATCTTTGCTCCAAATACAAGAACGTCCCATTTGTCTGTTTTAGGTTTCGTTGCTTACGTTCATGGCTCTTGCATTCCGTCTATATTTACTTCTTCCTTTACTTCCTCGTCAATCAGGAGAACGGAATATGTTACCATGAAAAGCGGAGTAGATTAAGGCCTTGTGCTTTTTATGAGTACAATGTAGATAATGTTTATGACTGCTGGATATTTAATAAGGACAAAAAAATGTTGTGTGCTTTCATAAGTAGGAAAATCCAAGTATTTCTACCTTGGAAGAGAAACTCTATTTGTCTGTAAAATCAACAAAGAAGCTTCGCCGACTGCGAAGGCTGGCATGATGTTACTCCCCGCGCGAAAAGGCATAATCGGGCATCGTCCCAACACATATTCTGTTTGATGCCCAACGTGAAAATTTGGAGCTTTCTCTCAAAGCCACCAAAGCACTAAGTCTCTTCTCAGGGAATGCTCGTTCATCCTTTGTAAGTGGTTCACACCAGTCTTCAAAGAGAATCGGGCTCCCTACGACTTCAATTTTCACAAGAGAGGACCGATTGATATTCTTGTTTTTACTATTTGCTGCCACTAACGGCATTTCATTGCTAATGCAGAATATTTTGCTCACCTCTACATTAACAATTCGGCTCCGTTCGTTACTCAACATTTCTCTCATGTTGATCGCCCAGTTTCAAAAAACCATTTAACCATTCTAGCGTGCAGTACAAGTTCGTGGGAACGCTCTTTTCCCCCCTCTCCCTTGATGCAACTAGGAAAACCCCCACTGCGGCGACAAGTGAGACTATCGTGTGGGCGTGAATGGTGCACCTCATATCCTCCCAGAGGAGCTGGTGTTCTCTGATGCGGCGTCTCTGCACTTCCCCTCACACTGGCCAACTTCCCTAGTCAAGTGCTTGGTGGTTCGTAGGAAGGGCTCAGGTCGGCGAAATGCGTTTTCCTTAGCCAAGGACTTTAGGCGTTCAGACATTCTCAAACCAGTCGCAACGTGATGATATAGGATGCCAGGGCTTTATGTGGTGTGTAGAGGCTTAGACAAGACAATACTGTCGCCCCAGCTTTCATATAACATGATTGGCTCAATGTATCTCAAAACAACTTCAAACTACCAAACAACGTTTTTAAAAAAGTTTCTTAAGATTCCAAGTTTGCCTATCTCTGCAATCAGTAATTTTTCTCCCCGCTGTGCATTCAATCTCAACTCGTGAAACAGGTACCTCTCTCCAAATAACTGGACTTTCGAAAGTATGTTTAATTTGAATAAATTTGTATCTCAACTTTGCAAAGTGCATAACAATGTGTTAGCAGCGACAGCATCAACATATGTTTTTGCAAGGGCGTTACGCCTTGCCCTGATATTCTACGATCAGTAGGGATAGAAAAGTAGTTCTAGAAAGCCTTATTAATTTAAGTGGTCTTCTTCTTGTTATTTTGACTCTTATGATGTTCACAATCACAATTCATATTGAGGAACTGTGGTTTGGGAGAAAAGAGAACCACTTGGCCACATCCGTGTCCCATCAATGTGTCGGTGTTTTGTTCTATATATAAATGAAGGAGGCCAGCGATTTTCAAACAGTAAATTCAAGCTACTTATTAGGTTTACGCTAATGGAAATTTTGGCGATATTTAGAAACACAACCCGTTGGTGTCCCTCACTCCCACACTTTAGTACTCAAGTTCTTCTGTGTATTAATCCTAGAAGTATTATGTGACTGAGAATGACGATGGATACTAACGTGCAAATGAGAATTCAGTACGTAATAGATGTAGAATGATACCACGCACCTGCTACTAATAAAGGTACATTGATTGCCGGGGTCATCAGTCCGACTGGCGTCGCGCCACCAGTCGATATCTTTGCAGTTGGTCATTAAGAGACCCATTCCGCCGCCGCTGTTTTTTTCATGCATTGATTTTTATAATCGTCCTCCCTGAGTACCTCGCTTATAAATGTAATTTTGTCACGGAAGGCGGCCGGGAGGACTGTGAATTTTACATAATCACATTCCAACGAAACTTTTCACGAGGTCAGAATACATAGGAGCTCCCCGAGGGTATTCGTTAGCTTTATTTCTCCGGCTGATCCGGAGCAATATGAACCGTTCGCGTACCTCCCCTTCATGAACCAGACAAATTATTTACGCGCAAATATGTGGAGGGGGGAGCGAACAATTGGCATCCGGTAGGACGTTTCCCCAGTTAAGATGGTGATAATAACTTGAGTTACTAGTTGCCCTGAAAACAGCCTGGGTGTCTTGATTACGGCAAATTCGAAGGACAAACCTCATATTCCTTTTCATAGCCCCAAAAGTAAGAAGGAATGTTGAATCGGCTTGAAACATTTTTTTTTGTTTTAAAAACTTCCGATCAGAAATTTGACGTTTTGATTACATATTTTTGTGGACAATATCAAACGGTTTGATGGTAACATTGCAATAAGCAATTTTAGATTATCAGCGATTCCGGGGGATCTGGTTACCAATTACCTGTTGGAACCAGCTGGCCACCAAAGCTATGTTCGACCGAACGACAGCGATCACAGCGGAGCTCCGATTTGAGATTATCAAATCTGATTCTGGTAACAGAATGGCATAGGGGAGCGAGGAGCTGCGGAAGGCAATAATACAGCAGCCAACCCGGTCACAGCCCCCCCCCTCTCTGTCTCGTAACGAGCAGTTAGCAAGGCCACTTGTGGCGTGTGTTACTATGGCACTATCCTCACGTGTAACACTATTCGCTTAGGTGTGATTGCCCACTGCCTCGTTATATGAGGTTTCCAACTTGCAAACTCTACGTTGATCAAAAGAAAGCACTGTCCAGTAGACAAGTGTAGAGTAGAGAGTGAAAAGGGAACTTCCCGTAATGGCCTGTCCACCCGATGAAAACTTGCAACGCTAGATGAATGGGCATCAGATAGACGGCAAGCGAGATAGGGATCCTCGTCGAAGGGGCGTGACTCGTAAGAGTTTTTCTCAACATCCGTGAACGTCTCTGGAGGAAGTGGGTTGAGCCTGACCACTGGACAAGCCAGATCCTTACGGGACATTTTGAGATTAACGCGCAGTTCCACTTTTTTTCTCTCGAAGACTCTTCATTCTGCACGTGCGGAGAAAACAAGAAACCATCTGTTGCTCCACCTTTCAGCTTTGACTGCTCCTAAGCAAGGATATTATGAAAAAATACGTGGTCTCAGTTGATCTCTCCCTTTGAAGCTTGCCACCTAGGCAAATAGTTAGATGAAGGAAGCTGTGTATGCTATATATTGGTTTAGTAGCTGGAGTCATGATCATGCGTTGTGAAACAGGGTGTGGCGCACCCAGTATTTCGAATTTTTTCGACAATGGCACTAACTGTGTCGTTCGGAATATTGATCCTGAAAAAATCGGAAGAAACTTCGGGAATTCTGGAACCCCAACCAACGTCTTTTTCAACCCTATAATCCCGGAACCGTTCCATAAAAATCGTGTCAACAGTCTCATCAGTTACCTACACGTTGGGTTCGCAATAAATATAGTGACATAAGTCGCACGACGACATAAACTTGAACTTCACTTTGATGAATTGAGCAGTATGACCTTTCGAAGCTTTCCATTGCACTGAAGCATTATTTTGATAATCACGATCTGGTCTGGTGGTTGAATTTGATACAATGACACATGTCAAATTTCGCTCCCCCAACAATAAATTAATCACGGGGGATTTTGCTGCTTTTCTGCTGGAATTTCAGATGTGAGGTGCGATTGGAAGATTGAAAGGACTGTATGATGTAACACAGAGCTTGTTGAGGATGGTCGTCACGCAATTCGCACCATCATGCTAATGAAGGGGAGCGCGGGAATTGAAAGGACGGATAGGTTTGCGAGGTTCGACTTGGCTGGTCGTCGTAGCTGTGGTGGTGGGAAAGGAGAGGGAGGGTCTCTGTCCCATTGCTATTGACGTTCCTTTACGGTATGACAGCAATCAGTGAAGTGGACCTTGCATCCATTAACAGATGCAACGCGATATACAGATGTGTTCACCAATGCTTTCCAAAAGCTCGAATACGGAGGGCAGGTAACTATACGTTTAGGGAGAGTATTGTGAGTGATCTCCATTAATGAATCGACCTTATTAGAATGGAACTGCTTTTCCACGGCGAGCTCGGAATCAAACCCCGTACGTACTCCAGCAGTGCATGCATTCGCATATTCTTCGCTTCACCGATTCAACTCGTTATCCTCCGTGTTCCGCTAATATGCGCAATACTGTTTCACACCGTACCCAGGATTTATGTTGGCATCCTCAACATCCACATTGACAATTACCCAAATCACTGAAGTGGGAACCAAATCTCTGCCAAATCATAATTAAGTGCATCATTCACCTTTTTGAGCGTGGTTTGTCGCTGACAAACCGTTTTATTTCTTTCACTCCACCACGTTCATGTCCAACGCCAATTTTGACGACAAAAAAATGGAAAAATGAGTTATCTTCAGACCTCTACGTTATGGAAGCGTCTGAGTGCGAAAAACGCCGTTTAAAAGAATGGCTTGTGCGTCTGTGGACACGGTGGATAGAGAGAACGGCCAAATTACCTCGACTTTTATATCCCACCTGCGGCCCAACACTGTTCCATTGAATATGGTTACGCTGGACGTTGTTGAAGCCTTTGGACAAAAAATGAGGGTTATTGGCATTTTCGTCGATAACAATGCTAAGGGGTTTGATTGTACTTTTAAATTACGTTCAACTGACCAAAGCGTAACACTCTTTCTGCATGAATATCTCGGTAAAAAGTCGGTGAGCGAAGATGATGTTTTTTTTGTCAACTTTTCAAGATCGCGGCTCCAACAAGTTTTGTTATACTTACGGAGTGTTTCCAGCTAGCGAAAATATAAATGTTCCTGTGAACGAAGATACTACCTGAATTGGGACCGAAATTATGTGGTTTTTTGACCTGTTAATTTGCACATACCTGCCTATCCGAACTTGATCAACCTGATGGAATGTCTTTTTACCAACCTATACCCACAGTTTCTTCCCCTCACAAATTTATGTGACGGTCTGTTCGACGGAAATAGATAGGAAAATGAGATTTGCCGAAAATTGATGAACGTTGAACGAACTATATTGTGCTTTCCTCAAAAAGGTTCAATTGGTTTTGAGCAAACTTGTTTATAACCTATCAAATAACAGGGTTGCGGAAAGTTGTGGGTTGCTACTTACCAAATATTTTTAATGTTTTCTGCAGCTCTCCTCTAATTAGGCAAGTCGCCAAATAATTCCTTCGTCCTCGTCCGGTAATTGTACGCACAGCATACCGGTAACGAAGGTTTTGCCTATTCAGAATACGATTCATACCAATAAGCTCCTTACGCTTAGCCAAAATCGCACTTAATCAATATTTCTGTAATTTGTACTTGGGCGAATTAGGCTCGAATGCTAACAGTGTTACTTGGAGTTACGGATACTTATTAGTTATATTGTAGTCGTGCTCCCCGTAAATATGACGATTATCCTTACAAACGAGCGTCGTGGCTTCGTTCAGCGCATTTTTACGGAAACATTTGTGGAGTAAAAAATATTTGACGTTCTGGACTGATCTGTTTGGTTGCAAGATCGGGCTACTGAGAGAGAAAGAGAGAGAGAGAGAGAGAGAGAGAGAGAGAGAGAGAGAGAGAGAGAGAGAGAGAGAGAGAGAAAGATTGATAACGTCTTTATTATTGAATCTGGCTTTGGTTTGGCCATACATGGCCATTCTTCCACCTAACCAGAACTTTTCAGGCAACAAGTGACGAGCACAGATTGGCACGAGGCGACATTACATGGTACTCAATTTTGTGTTACAAAATTCTCCAGCTCTTTGAGTTTAAGAAAAAACTACTACTACTAATTAAAAAAATAATGATAAATAAAAGTAAATAAATGTCTTCTTTACTGCATTCTACATTATAGGTAATTAATTCCTTCATTTGTTTATTCAGTATAAAAAGATAACAAGTATTCCTTCAGATGTTTCTTGAAAGCAGGATAACTGGTCAATTTCTTGAGGTCAGGTGAAAGTCCGTTGTAATATGAAATGCTCTGCATAAGGAATGACTGGCGATAGGCTGTAGTGCGGCACGGCGGCAGCCGGTAACATAAATCCTTATTCCGGGTGTCAATGGTGTGAATTTTGGAGAACATCAGATATCTGTCAGCGAGGTACTTTGGCCTTCTTGATGAGGTTATTCTAAACATTGTAATTGACACCATGTACTGGATAAACTCATCAACTTTCAAGATTTGGAGACGTCGATATTTGTCGTACACCTTGTCGTCATATTTAAGATAGATGAATGGATAGAGAGATAGATAGATAGATAGATAGATAGATAGATAGATAGATAGATAGAGAGAGAGAGAGAGGGAGAGAGAGACATTTGTATGTTTCTATCAACATAATTAAGAGAAAACGGTTGAACGAAACCGACTCGTATTTCATACTTCATCTGAAGGTTAGAGCGATTAAAACACTACATTTCTACTTTTCTTAGTTTTACAAAGTTGAAAGTTATGTAATCGGCTGAGAGAACAAATTACAGTTCTCATCAGATCTACATTTTATACTTTGCTGAGTCCGGAAAACACTATTTGAGAAAATTGTCTGTGAGTGAATGTGAACACGATCGAGCGAGAACAACACCAAACCAAACCAAACCAAACCAAAGCGAGAACACAGAACCAAATTAGCTAAAACTTGATATCTACCCCGCATGTTACCGTGGAACGCAAACTTATGCATGAACAAAACCCGTCTTAAAGTAACTAAAGAAGCCTTCTGGCGGACATAACCCTATTGCTTTAATAACTAAAGAAGCCATAGTGACCGAAACACTAAATATTTTTTCTCGCAAAGATGAATAAATTTTTTGTATAGGCAGTTTTCAATGAGACGACCATACCATAAAATTCTCATTTCGAACATCTAAATTGATGGTTGAGGGACAACCTTCTCACTGAACTGAATATGTATACGATGAGTCTTTAATAACGCTCATAAGATATGTAGGGGCTACTTCAGAAATTCCAGAATTGCGACCACCGCTGTTTCACTTGCAATCATATCTCACAGTTTTTACCCGATGATTCTGGAACAGTGATTAATATCCTTCAAAAGGAAAATCGTGTTTACGGTCTCAATAACTCTCTCTCTCTCTCTCTCTCTCTCTCTCTCTCTCTCTCTCTCTCTCTCTCTCTCTCCATACAGTAAGAGCATATAGGAAACTCCAGAAATTCCTAAATTTTCCATACTACCCTTTTTCACACTTTTTACTCAATAATTCCAAAACTGTAAACGCGATCTTGCTAAAAAAAATCCAGATGACATCCTGTTGGATGACCTGTGAACTGATTGCTCAATAATGGTCTTGGCACAAGTAGGAGTAGCACAATCAATTCCAGAAACATAAGCGCTTCTCGCTCTCATGTAGAACGTTTTTATAAGCAGCATACCGAACAGATGTGATTAGTTGGTAAAGCCTAGAGAACCGCTGAGTGCACGTGATGCCAAATAAAGTTGTGTGATGCGTTGCACCTGATGATTTTTTTTCACAATTAGTTACAACGATTGTGTATTCGTTTATAGTACGGCAAGACCGTAACATTTGTGACATTATTTCGACGAAAACAGATTTTCTGCAGTTGTTTTCTTGCAAATCTTGATCATATGATACATGCGTTCTGAAATAAATCGTGTTGGCAGTTCCATTACCTACCCATGAGTTTATTACCTTCACCTCTCTAGATAACCAGTTACTTGTCGCTTAGAGCCCGCGGGTAAAACGTGGATCGTGGGGATTTACCTGAATCACAGCCCCAACACACCTATAGGAATATGTAAATATCTGAAGGTATTATGCAATATCCCTCCATACGCCATCACAGTACCTATAACCAAGAGAAAAGGAAAGCGCAATGACTCCCCAGTGGGATGAGTGGGAAATGGTGAGTGGGGATGGTGGGAAAGAAGTGAGACGGAGGGCGCGAGGCCCCACGGCCGAGTTTTTTGTACATCTGTGACATTAATTCGTTCCCTCCCAGCGTGACCCTGTTTGTCAGTTAGTGGTTATTAAGTAGCCCGGAGCAACTGCATACATTTTCTTATTCAAACGAATATCATTTTGTCGTGTTTTGCCCGTTCAATTCTTCAACTGTTTTTCAAAAAGTTGTATAGACAGTCTCATATTCCCTAATGATGTTGATATCGCTTAATGTAAGAGAGCTGAGGGAATCTATGTAATGCACCGTACCAGATATTTAATGTTTCACTAGATTTAGGTTAGTATTTTAGTAACTTGTATTCTGCATCGTTCTCACGAGCTAAACTGACGAAAATCAGAATCTAAGCGACCGGTTTTCTACTCATCGTGCCTTTCATTAAGTAATGTATCAACGGGTAAACAAGCAACCCAATCGCAGACTGCATCCAATTGAATGGAGATAAAAACGATTAATTCACCCTAATTCAACGACGAATTCCACCGTTAGTGGCCGTCGACAGTTGTCCCTCGCCCGTATTTCCTCCACACTGCCATTAACAGCGAAGTGCATCTACAGATTTCCGAAAATGAATATTCAACGAAGTGCAAAAACACTAACGGGGAGGGGGAGGGGGCTAAACCAAATGAATATCTATCACGAGGCAGCTGTGTTGCGGTGCAGGAGATCTCGAAAGGGTCAAACAGCCGGCGACTCCTCCCCTCCCATGATGGGGGAAGTACTAAAGTAGGTCATTCGACGCTGGGCGAGCGTTGTTAGCGAACACGCCTGGACTTTCGGCGGCTCCAATTCAAAAGAAAGTGTTCACCCTGACAACATAGGTCTTTCCTATGTCTTCACATTTCAAACTTGGGCGACGAAGAATTGATTTTCAAAACCGTCGTAGGTTGTTTAACTGGCAACCGGTCATTTTCTGTTTAAAAGCATTCGATCACATTGATCTAGCTTCACAAGCCTACATCGGCCGGCGTGCCAACTACCCCTAAGACTCACTTCAAGTTCGTATAAGATCAAATAAAACTTATCCGACCTACAAAATATTAATGCAAAGTACAAAGAAACCATAGAATATCCAGCGTGGCGCATCTAACTCACTCGCAACTTTTCCTAGGCCTGTGTACATTCAGCGATGGATGGACGTAAGAACGGATCCAATCTAATTTTCACTCAGTTTATATGAACTTGGTAAAATATTCAACGCAGAAGATCTGGAATCTGTTGAGTCACTCCTGCGTATATCACGACCATTATTTGAGCCATCAACGTGCACAGCATGGCCTAATTGTTTGAAATTCTCAAAGCAGTTTTCTTCACAGTCCTATATTATCGTCCATCGTGTTTTGATAGATACTTACTTAGAACGACCTTCGAGTATTGATCAGTAGAATCCACGTTGTTATTTCAAAATTTTATCAGTCGTTTTCATGAAAAACGCAACCGAAAATATCCAGTGCAACGCATCACATAACTTTCCTTGGCCTCACATGCTTCTAACGATTCTCTTGACTCTAGAAGCTAATCAAATTTGGGTTTCATTCTGCTTATAGCAACGTTCTACATGACAGCGGGAGGCGCTTATCGTTCTAGAATTTATTGTATTACTCCTACTTGTGCCACGACCATTATTGAGTGATGTTTTTGATCAATATCGCGTTTACGGTTTTGGAATTATCGGGCAAAAGCTGTGAGAAAGAGTAGTGACCAGACTTTCAGGAGTATCCCCTATATATCTTATGAGCGTTATAAAACTAGCTCCGTATAAGTACTTAATCTGACTACTACGTCAATTAATCTGAAAATCCCAGTAACATTTGAGTGGAGTTAATAAGAAAAACTACGCTAAAATCGATTTATGTAGAAATGTTTGGTAATTTATTGTGCTGCTCTTATCATTTTCTCAGCGGTGAGAATTTCATGATATTGCAGTCATTCGAAGCTGTATATACAGAAAATATAATCAAATTTTTCGCAGCTGTTTTTAAGGGAAAAATGTTTAGTGTTTTTATTACTTTGATAACTGTTGTTGGAATTTGCTGCTTTCAACATCTGTGCTCGCATATCCCCCAAGCAATCACTCCACTCGGCAAGGGCTTGCTCCATCAATGTATTTCGCGTTGTCGTCATGAAGTCATTGGCGAGAGGGTCCTGAAATTCGATCCTGAGTGTATCGTTCTTGTTGCTCGACGATGGCTTATTGAGAGCAACTTCTTCGATGCTTCTGTGACTAACCGTCGTCGTGGGGACTGGGATTTCCTCAAACGTAGTTCTCCACTGGCGAGTCGACATAGTTCGTTGGGGAACTGAAAGTTGTTTTCGCCTGGGCATCCCACCGCTGTCACCAATTTAATAAATTCAGACAGATCACGATTCATTAAAATAACAATATTCTCCGATGAAGACCAAACAAGAACTGAATTATATTTTAAAATTTAAACCACAACAATCTAACTTTGCGGGTCACCTGATATTCACTACATCTTGTTTTCGCGTTTTATAGCGTCCCGTGGGCTAGATATCAAGTTTGAGCTGATTTGGTTCAGCCGTCTTCTCACAATCGCGTTCATAGACACATATACACACCTAATGTTGCCAAATAGCGTTTTTCTTACTCCGTAAGGTCTGAAACGTAAAGATCTGAAGAGAACTCAACTTTTTTTTCCGCCGATTAAATAGCTTTCCTATCTACTTCGGATAGCCATGGAAAGTAAAAAAAAAAACGTTTTGTTAATTTCAGTGTCCCATCTTTCACTTCTAACGTACTCCATGGAAACGACTCCCAAACATATTTCCGCGCTTAGAAGCAAAACACGAAAATGCAAAAGTAGTAAACAAAACGAAAAGGGACGTACGTGACTCTATTCCCTGTATATATCGCCAAAAATAAGGTTTTCCACTGCAGGAGGCCTATTTTATGTTCCAGTAAACTTCGTTTATTTTCTTACGTTTATATCGGAGGCCGACCTATGGCATCGTATAGAGGAAGGTGCAGGTGAATTGGCCTAAGCTACGAAGTGCTTATGTGACCCTTGCTTTAGTCGTTCTCTGCTCGCAACGTCGTGCATTCTGATGCCGCATCTCCAACCCCCAAATTATTGAACATAATTAAGGAATTTAAGAGTTGTGACGAAAAAATGTATACTTTTGCACGTGTTTCGACCTCATTTCTCTTACCGGTAACCCACTCAGAGCAGCTCGTAATTGGCAAAGCAACTGTTCGACTTGATGCGTCACCGTACCGAAGATATTATTCAAAGAGAAATACGAAAAGTTGATCAAACTACGGGCGAAATCCGTCGCACTCAGAGAAATGGACGGAGGTGGGGAAACACGGAGCGGAATGGGGAATTCGGTTTCGTACTCTCCCCGTGGTTCTAATCCGGATTAACTCTACTGATTGAATTCCCTGGACCCATTTTAATTCTTTCAGAGAGCAGTATTGAGTGAGCGGAGTAGGTCGAACCACAAATAGCTTCTCTCCCCGAGAAAGATGGTTGTTTTCGCTCTTCGATTTTTCGTTTTAACTCTTTCAGTGGAAGGGAATTTTAAATCGAGTAGAGCCGACGAGGGAAAAGTCATTTGCTCTATTCCATCAAATCCGGAGCGGACGGTGGAATTTAATGTAATGCGATCTAATTAAATTTAGAGCTCTCTTTTGTCTTGGGTGACAAACGTTTCATCTCCCGTAAATTTTAATGAAGAAGAGATGAGGACTGGAATTGTAGGACTTTTGTAATGCGGTTGACTTTTCTGTGACATAATTAAACTAATTCCTGAAAAACGCGGTTGTGTGACAGACGACGAATGGAATCAATTGTCTTTAAAGGTGTGGATTTCTCCACTTCCTCACCTTACGCATCGGGTTTTCTAGTTTTTAAACCCAATGTGCAGTATAGAATTTGATGAAATATTTCGGTATGAATCGCATGCAGTTGGATGCTCGTTCTGCACGTTGCAGTACTATACGAATGAAATTATTAACACTCTATTCTGATTGCGACACATTCGAGTTTTCTATCAACATCCGTCAATGTCCTGGGAGAGCGTTCCACTTCCTTACGGGACACGGCGACTTCAGTGCACTTTTTGATCTTAAAGTCTCCAAATCGTGCACGTCTTGAGCCTCCACTGCGGGAGGAACAAGAAACCATCTGCTGCTCTAATGCAGTTTATTCAACGGTAGTTGGAAGAGCAGTCAAATCTTCCAGCTCTGGCTGCTACTAAGCAAGCTCATCGCGGTGTCGCCCAATTTACGAAGATGGTTATGACAGAAAAAAGAAAAAACGTGGTCACAGTTAATCACTCTTTTTGAAACTTTCCACCCAAGTGTATAATTAGATCAGGTAAGAAACCAGATTAAGAACTCCTCAAGGTCACACATCCGTTACCCAGCCTAGGTTAGATGGATGCTGAGGGAGAGCCCATACTCTTGCATAACCGCAACTTTCATGACTTTTGACTGACGAAACTCTCTCATCCGGGTTAAGGAACAGTCACTTAGTGATCATAAGGTGCTAGACACTTAGTGGGGAAACGGTGGAACGATGTTTTTAGTGGCGTGTTTCCGGAGTGTGATGATTCCAGTGTTGCAATGAGTAGGGAAAAACTGGGTGTTGTGTTGCTTCAGCCACTTTTCCGTTATGGCGTCTGGCTAGATTATAACGTGTGTGTTTGCACGGAGCTTGCCAGCTTGCAAGTGCAGAGGGCATTTTTGTAAGAAATTACTTGCCCTCGTACTCATGGGGCCCCTAACGAAATGATATCTTATCATCGGAGGGCTGAGATGAGAGGCGAGAAAGTGGCTTTACCGGATTGTCCATAGAGAGGAGGTAGGGCGATTAAGTTAGGGTTGTAGCAATGAGTAGGCTATGTGTGGGGTGTTGATAAAAAATTGTTACTAAGAGATGCCTCAGAAGTTATGTTATCAGTTGTTACCCTTGTGATATCAGTTGTTGCGTTATGCTTGGCTCGTATTTCAACTCCTAGCCGCTCTAGTGTTTTTTCCTCGTTTTCTTTCTATTCCCAATCCTTCTACGCTTAAGTTTTTTCCAATTTTATTAAACTTTGCTGGAAACAATTATAACGCTTTTGTTAGTCAGTATCTTTTGGTATCTTCATGAAAGGTATTGTATATCATTCGGAAATCAGATAATGCTCTAGAAAGAAGACATTGGGGTTTTATCTTAATGGGAAAACTGCATTAATGATGTGAGTCAAACTCCAATTCTTATATCTATCGCATTACGGAGTCTATTATCTTGCCAAACCTTAGCCGTAACTCTTGTCTAACTACCTCCACAACATCGGCTCTCCGCTCGTCTGCCCTCTCTTCTCGCATAACATGGAAACTAAAGAGCACACTCCCGAGGAGAAGTAGATACTACTGACCACTAGTTGCCTTAACCTTACATAATCTTTGAGGCATGATATCGTGCTTGTTGTATAACTAACGAACCAAGTACTTGGGGGTGAGGTCAGTATGATGAACTGCACCAGACATTTTGAGATTGATCGTTGTGGAGAGGAGGATATTATGTTTCCATTGTAGTTTATACAAGTAATAATCATGCCAAGAAACAAGGAGTTTGCAGACGTCGCAAGGCAAACAATTTCAAATTGGAATGTTACGACGTAGCGTGAAAAAGCTCGTATTTGCCAACACCTTGGTACAGGCAAGAAACTAAGTCGCGGCAAAGGGGACCCGAGTGGATCGAGAGAAGCGGAGCAAAAACTGACTGAAGAAAGATGGATCCTCCTCTAATGCCCCAGTAATTGAATGTAGACGAAAATTTAACACCCCTCCGACTAAAAGAAAAAAAAAAGAATGAACAAGCGGTGAGGGTGGGTTTGGCAGGAGAGGCCCAGCTTCAGGGAAGGAATCTATTGTGTGGAGCCAGATCTGGCGCAGTGCCCAGCCTCTGCACTGGAGGCCTCGTCGGTGTAGTGGGAGGTATCCTTTCTTAATGGTGGAACCCGATGGGACTTCTATCTTAACGGCCATCAGGGCCCTTGCAAAGCTTACAGAACGCGACGATGAGAAAGGAAGGATACGGTCTACGGGTCGGTGGGGGTTTTGGAGAGGGGTTAAATGAAACCTAGTCCACCATTCCGCCCTCTTTTCCCGTCCCGGCTTTTCCAACGTCATTTGTATGCCTGATAAAAGGACTTTCGGGCCCTCCGCTAGTTCTAGCGAACGAGAGAATCTTGCGGATTGTCAACGCTCGTATGCTAATAAGGTGAATAACAACCTACTGTAGCCGAGTAGAAAACGTGAAATACCCTTTGCCTCGAATGGCAGAAACTACCAATCCCCCATCGGCAAAACAAAAATATCTTACAAATGAGTGGCCTTCATTAAGACTCATCTTATGCAAATAACTGGCTGAAGAAATATTCTTCTTGCTTTGCGTCATATTACTATCATCATTTCGCATTAATTAACATATTCCCTCACTATAACTCAGTCAAAGTTCAACAAAATGTTGAGAAAGTTTTCAGTTCATCCTCCATTTTCTCCCCTTCGCTGAATTATATCTTATAGGTCGTAACAGTCGAAATTCTCCGCCAGGATTGTGGATGTCTCTTATTCCAATCTGCTCTCTTTTTGCTGCAGAAAAGGTGTTTGTCATGTGTGCTCAACGTGACGAACTATGAATGCCAATGAATTTTACAGTGTGGATACCAGACCAATCAGCATTCCTCACCTGATCCTAATCAGTATCTACTTGCGAAGTGTGGAGCGCTGAGTAAATATTAGCCCCTCCACACGTTGTTTTATCGTCGCTTTCATTGCGAATCTAGGGCTAGCACACTCGGAGTAGGCCTGCAAAACGTGGCTCGCCTAATGTTCAATTCAAACCAATTTCCCTGGGTGGTTGGGAAAAAGTGCGAGCGTTTCTCGGGCCTTTCATACCTCCTCCCTCCCACCAATCTGCCTTGCGATGTATCCAGCTTTCAATTATGCTACCCATCTCAGATCGGTCTGGCTGAATCAATAATGTCTTCACGACTCCAGGATTGTAACGAATGACTAGTACTGTAGGGGATATACGATACTATTTACAATTTATATTCTTCGAATGTAGCTATTCAGTTTGAGTCCGGTGATGTTCTGATGCCCAGGCTTGCTTGAACATCTTTTCACCAAGTCAGTTTAAAAAAAAAATCGCTTTTTTGCAAAACTATATAAAGAGTTTGATCCAAAATTAGTTTCCTTCGTGGGTTATAGGTACAGCTGTGGAAACACGTTGGTGACTGTGTGCCAATCAAAAACCACGCGTTATTTGCATTATGTACTTCAATTGACATTCTACTGCGTAGTTAATAAATAATTACCCTACTCTTTTATATTCATTTTTCCTTTGTTACTGAACTGTGATGTTCTACATGCAACGGAGAGAGCAAAAAAGAGAGAGAGAGAGAGAGAGTGTGTGAGTGAGAAACCCATGGTTGGTGTCATCACAGAAGATTCACGAGTTCTGAGTAACAAATAACTGGGAAACTGAGACTACGCGACATTCAAGGTTTGTGGATTGTTGAACTGTTAAGAGCACAGTGTAGTGTCCGAGTTCTGGAGTAGCATGTGGAGGTAGCACGGTCGAGGGGGTGATAACGTCAGAAGGGGAAGGCAATTGCAAGAAACCCTACTGAACTATTGAGAATACTCGTTTTTGTGGAAGTACGTAGTCGGCCGTAGAAATACTGACCTTTGCATTCTGCGGAGCTTTCCACATTACAATAAAGAAGGTGATTGGCAGGGTTGTTCGGTGGTATTCAGTGTCTATAGGAGCAAACACCCCAGTGGTCAGGACAGCTCAACCTCGAGCAATCCATTCAGGTCGAGGACATTGGCTTGTTTAGTACAGTTTGGTTCAAGCTGAGCTGAGCTAAACAAATATAAACGAAAAAACACGTGCTGTTGGGCCGATTCTGGGGGAACGTTATAAAATATGGAGCTTACTGGACTGTATATTAAAATGCACCATACATGGAATATACATCTGTGCATCATCACATCTCAAATTTGAGATTTCTCTAACACAGTAGAGAACGAAGTTGTGAATACTATTAGGAACGTCGTCATGAGTTACGCGGCCACAGCATATAGAGACGTTACGACAGCATATCCCTTTCTGGTAGTTCACTCAAAACAAAGACTAGTTGGGTACTTATCCCTTAACCGAACGCATGCTTTTCGCGTTGATAGGTGTCTCATCTCGCGAATAAAGACGAGGCAGTTCTACCTAGTATTTTATAACGCACAAGGCTACGTAATCAAAATATAATGTATAATAATATAATATAATAAATATAAATATATTATAATTAATTAATATAAATATTATGTATAATAATATAATAAACGTCTAATCATCAAGCTATGCAGGGGGGGAGGGTATAATTTTGCCATCACGCGTAATATATCGTCCAAAATTACTTTCTCCAATCGTGTATTTCGCCACATAAATTCCGCGAAATAAATTCCATGTGGTGGCGAGCTGTGTCCCAATGCTGTTTATTATCCTTTCTGCGTGTATAATGAAGGCTGGGTATAATAAATTTTGTACTTCCTGTGTTGCGTCGTCAGTCTCGGAATAAACTAGGAGATACAACAGGAGGTGAGACACAAGTAACGCGAAAAGCCCACAGGAGCGTGTGGAAACATGCGTACGTTTATACGATATGGGGAGTCCGGCTTGACATATCACCGTAATGAAATGTCGTTCAAAGGGAAAATATTCGAAAAGTTGACTGTGATTCAGTAAGTAGCTGTGAGCACACACATACCAACCGCTGAAATCAGGATTTCAGAATCGATGAGGTCAGGTGTTTTTTTTTTAGGTCGATGAAAGTAAAAAACCTATTTTGTGTCTTTGGGGCACAGTGTTCAGAAAATTCCTTGAGATAACTTTATTAAATAACACAAACAAACGAATAAATGCGGAGTTTAAGAACGTTTTACAGTACCTCACATTTCAAGCGTGCAAATTAGTTCTGGTCGTGTATTTTTTAAGAAATCCGGATGCAAATAATCAGCGGGTCGATTGAATGAATCTTCTCTCGCTCACGACCTTCTCATCTCGAAATAATTCAACTTGAGGGGTTTGAATGCCGCTTTGTCTGACTTTTAAAACTGGAGGAAACCCGAAGATAATTTTACCCGAAAAAAAATTGGTTGTCAGGAAAAAAGCTTTGTGCAAGATGACTGAAGGTTACTCGAGCAGAATGAATGTCCACTATGGAGAGAGAAACTCTTTCATCTTCCACCGTTTATAGTACAATATTTAGAGATTGGCTTCTCCTTTTTTTTTATGACAAGCCATCGAGCAACACGATACCCATTCACTCGCCCGTGTATAACGCGAAAGGCGACTTTTATTCAAGATGTCCTTTAGTTATAAAGACGCTCGAGTGAGCTGACGCTGCACAGTTTTCTCGTAAACCCTTGTCAATTTACCCTTCCCCTTTGACAATTTAGAGCATTACAGGGGGTTTCTAAACTGCGCAGTCGACGGGCCCCTTGATATTGAGACAATAACGGCCGTATTTCATCCGGTCCTCTTAAAACATCAGCGAAAAAGTATTTTCCTGCAACAATTGTTTCGCCGGTTCCACTTTTATGTCGAAGGAGCACTCCAGTGAACGCCGCTTCTAAAAATTGGATTCGGACGGGAAGCGGACAATCCAAACCTGAGAAACCCTGAACATTATTACGCTACGGTTCGTTTTCGTTCTGATTCCGTTATGTGCTTCGAAACTCAAACCTTTTGCTATATAACGGAAAAGCTTGAACGGGTCGAGTAATAACCACAAGACGGTTAGAGGATATATACGTTTTGATTGAAAAAAAAAAAAGAATACTGTGTTGTGTGTGAATCGACACTCTTTTTCTCACGCATTCGTTGGAAAATTAATTGGAACTACGGATCTCCCTGCACCACTGCGTTACCAAAAACCTCTCTTGTTCCCACTCCCAAGTCCATTCACATATCACCAAAATGGTACAACTTTGGTAAAAAATAAAAATTGAAAACCGTACGAAGTGTTAACCAAACGTTGTTTTTTTGAAAATCTTACCTTTTTCAAGCAGTATATGCTATGAATAAAATTATCGTAAAATTATGGTGACACAATGGCGTTCTTAGTATCAAAAGCCTTGAAAGCTTTGAAAAAACACACCCGCATCATTTTACGCAAAATCATAAAAGGACTATAGGAGAAGCACCAACTCATTTCCAATTTACTGTACATCAAGCAGTGAGGCTAAAATAGTCGCTTAATTGTTGGTAATGTAATCATGATTTGAAAGTTGAAGGAAAACGTTTTAAAGTCGGAGCCATATAATTGTAAGTTGGGAACGGTGGAAGAGGGAGACGTAGATTTGCGAACGCAGGAAGCGGAGCCCTAAGGCTGGCGATGGAGGGTTGTGTCGAGAATGGACGGATCCGGTTGTATGGAAATCGCTTATAAGGTAACACACGAAAGAGAAACGTAGGATGGAGAGTCTCAACGTCCTCAGGAATGATGGAAGAAATCATTAGGTTGGTAAGAAAAGAAATTTTTTGATTACGTAGAAGACTTTTCGTGTGGGTGAACGGCTGGTGGTGGTGGCGATGTGGCGGGAGTGGGACTTGATGTATTGCAGAAAGTGGGGATTGGGTGATAGGTGACTAGAGTGCATCCTCTTCCTTCCATCACACTTCTACAAGTTTCATCCCAACTCACAGTAATTGCATCCATTTAAAGGTGGATTGTCACACACTGGGGGTCCAGTACAGGCCGAATTAGTTGGAATTTTGAGCTCGAAACATCCGCGCTTGCCCCTAACGGGAATTCCTTGTTTCGGGGCTTTCCCGTCCATCGAGCCAACCTACTTATGACCCGAAGCCCTTTGTCTGTGGCTGTGGGAAAGTCAAAGAGGCTGCTCTTCTTCAGTTCAGTTTTTTCCTTTGGCCAGTTTTGTCTTTTCTAGACTTTCCAAAATGTCCTCTTCCTACCCCTCAATTTACTTCTTCTCCACAACACACAACTCTTCCCAAACTCACTCAGTTCTCGCAATACACACTCATCTATCAACTCTCGTGCTACTCACAGCTTTATTGACACTCTCTCCACTCTAGTTCCCCGTGCAACCAGTCCCCCTTGTGTAACGCTTAGCTCCCATCCTTCAGTCTTGTACACAGAGCACCATCGTTCTAATCATGTGACTGTGTGGCCAAAACTCTATCGTGTGGAACAAGTGTATCAAGACACTCATATATCTCGTTCAATTCGTGTGCCTATTTGTTTCTCTTCTTCGTGCATCCAACACTGGGTTTGATATTTTTTGAAATATATCTAAAGATCCTCATCTTCAGGTGAAACCACCGCTCAGCAAGAGCCTTTTTAATTAATCCAGTCTCTAATCCTCTGTGAGGCACGATTATCCTGGTATGTTAACCTGACACACTATCATGAATTATTGTCGCCTTGGTTCTGTATTAGAAACATTTCGGTCATTTGATTACGCAGTTTGAAATTATATTTCTTCCTATACCTCACCATCCTGTGGTATAGGTGCACTTTTGATGTGAGCGCTTTACTGAATATAGTTCCAAAATATAGTCTACGCGAACCTGTTTTGCATTTCTGCAAGTATGTTTTGATTTTTGCAGCTCATTCTCAGATTCACGGTTGGCATGACGGATTCAGAAATGAGGTCGTAAAACATACGAAGCGTTATGCGATCTGAGAATTTGTATTTACTCACGTGAACCTTTTCGAACTTGCCGAAGTTTCTCCTTTGAACCGTAATACTTCTATCGTTCGTTCCAGTATCTTTGTGCGTCGTTCCCTCATTCAAAAAGCTTCCCTCTCCGATGACAACTGAGCGATTGAAATTTTTCTCGCCCCACCAAAGTTGCCCAAAAGGAAATATATTATTTCAGAAAGAGAAATGACAACCCATCGGAGAAAAGATCCATTATTTGAGTGGAAGTGGTTTTCCTCTCGAATGGGATCGGCTGCTCGGACAGCGAGAAGAGAAATGAGAGCAACAAAAGGGAACTACGGGGAGTCTCGGTTGCTAAACGCGTATGGAATTCCATTGTCCAGTTCACTTTGCCACCTTTTCTACTTACCCCCTGCGATGGAGCTCGGCTATCTTCGATCTTTCTTGTAACTGAGCCTTCCTCCACATAAAAGCTCCCATTCACGATATCTTTCTCGCAATTATCTTCAAATCACTGAGATGCTTCAACATCAATCTTGTCGGAAACTCCTGAAAATGACTCTTCCACGGTCCATTTCTACTTTTTCCTGCTCTACAAAGTAGGAAGGAAAGTTGCGTAACTGGCGGAAATTTTTGTTAGTTCAGCTTTATTCAGGTCGTGACGTTTCGAGGTCTTTTTAGTCAAAACAATATTATATGTAAAATGGTTAGCGTGTGTGAGCGTGATCGCGATTGAGAAAACGCGTCTGCGCTCAATCCGCTAAAATTTAATATTTAGCCAGGAGACCAACATAAATCGCCACAATATGAGTGTGAACTGTAAATGCTAATCAAACGTAATTTAGAGATATTACCTTTGTGATGCGGATGTGTCGAATTTTAAGGGAATAAAAAGGGGAACAGAAAGTTACCGGCCGGTATAAAGGAAGGACGAAAGAGGTGAATGATGAGGACGGGAGGCAATCACTCGATTTGTGAGCCTAAAAAGGGATATTATTGGAAACAACCAGTACTAAAACACGAGTTGATGGGACGCTTGATCTCTCTCTCTCTCTCTCTCTCTCTGCGAATCGAAGCAAGAATGAGAAGCAGGCGACGGTACGAAAAGAGAAGACGTGAAGGGAGGCACGAATCGTCAAGCTTTTGCCTAATTGAGAGGTACAAAGGCGCCACGACAATGAGCGAAATTGATCCGAAAAATATTCTCTTCTGAAACGGCTAATAATGAATATTTGTGTTATAAACTCAAGGTAAAAGATCAGTTATGTCAAACTTTCTATCTGTTGGGAAATGACGTGACGTGAGCAGCAAAACGAGTTACCTAAAACTAAGCAATTTTTCCTTTGCTAATGACTGATTGTGGACTAGAAGCAGTCAGTCTCCTTTGCGTAGTCATACGGACCGTCGTCAATAACGTGGTGAGACGTCTTTCACAGTGGAAGTGTGAGTTTATTCCAAGCTCTGAAGTCTTAACTGAGTTGGTTCATCCAGTTATCGTGATACCTCCTCATAAACTCTCCTTGTGTATAGTAGTTGAATATTAGTTATTACCCGTAAGCTTTCGGCTTAACGCTGTCTTTAGAACTGGAGGGATTAATGGAAATTATGCTCAAATCTTCACCCTCTTCTATTTATTCCCTTGTGTGTAGAGGGTCAACTAATTTATGAGGCGGCAAGGGAAATTGTGCGATGAGGCGCAGCAGTTGGCTGGTTAATTTGACTTCCAGGCGCATCACCTTCTTACTGATCGTCATTAGTTTTGAGCTCGGATACCCCCAGGGATATTCAGACTTTTGAGCGAACGTCGCCGGTGACTTGTCGTACGTGATCTGGGCTCAAACAAGAAATATCTAGTTGAAAAGTTACGGGCGGTTTCGATCCGAAAGGAATGATTGAGCGAAGACATTGGGCGAGTAATATCGCGCTGGATATCCCGAGGGCGGGCTCTGATTGTGATAGATGTTGATAGATCGTAGAGAGAGAAGGTCTCCGGGGAATGGGGTCAAACTCTCAACCAACTTAAAGCAGAATCGCTGCTGCAGCTTGTTGTCGCGTCACATATTAAGGGAGAATTCAGAACGTGCCCCAAGTATGAAGGTCACCCTTAGAAATGATTCGTAAGAACGGCGGAACAAGGAAATTTTCTGAAGCTGAAATCACATTTCCTATCAAGATACGGTTAACTAACCATTCTACTCAATTTCTTCTCGTTCACTCCCGTTCTTGACACATAAATCCATTTGGCAATGCGAAATTCGTAACACTTGAAAGTTAATCAATTCTAAATTACCAACAGAACACTACCGAATTTAACGTGAACATTTAATTTAAGTAATCTAAATAAAGAAATTAATCAAGTACCTTATTGAACACATCATTGAACTTATAAAATCAAATAAATAATTAATTTACCGCAATAAAATTTCAAATAATTTATCTTAGAAAATGTGGATTCAGAGCTATTAATATAATTTATTCAAACTAAGCATTCCACCTATATGCTTAACCTCTGCATCCAACCTAATTCATTCAAGTATTTTCAGTATTCTTCCTAATTTGTTCCTGGATTAATCTCAGAACGCCTCCATCGGATGCTTGGCTTGAATGCAGAACCTTTTTCAAGAACAATTATTGCATTTAGTTCAACGTGCAGTTCGCATTGGAGGGAATGTTTGTTGCGTGTATTGAGCACTTGCGAAGTTCCGCTTACCCTTAACACTTTCTACCACGACCAGGGTTAGGGACAAATGGACCGGATTCGGTTGCGGTGGTCAGCCATTGCACATTAACGTGGCACTGTATGTCAGCGTTATTAAGAAAATTCTACTGTCAGTCAGCTGTGCAACCGAGAGTGTCAATTTCGTCAACTTTGATGAAAGATTATGTTACCTTTGCCCCCTGTCTTCTTTTCATTAGGTAATAACATCCTTACATTTTCAAAAATAAACGATCATCTTCTGCATTTGCGCTTCGTGACGGTTCAATAAGCATAAATTGGTAAACTGTTTATTATGTTCTTCATTAAATTCCAATACATTTCCGTCCCTCTGTCACACACAAAACATTTCTGGTGCAAAAAATCACGCAACGGTTCTCCACCCCACAAACATTCAGTCATTTGCGAAGCATAATCTACTGATCTAATCAACTTTTTGGTAATTACGAACTTGTGAGGTATAAGAATAAGAATAACCTCACGTTCTACGCAAAAACTGGAAGCGGTTTTGTGGGAATTATAGAATAAACGCTGCGAAAAAAACAACATTAGTTTAATCCCGGAGTGTTTGAGGTTGCTCTTTATTATTTGATGACCATCAGGTAATGTAAGGTATGACCATCTCTTCGATTAATTCTGGAACTTCATGTTCGGGTGTTGTGACAAGCATTAATGAAATGAGTGTAAAATGGATTGAATTCGTAGTTTCTCATGCAATGCCATTTTGAATGCACATAGAGCTGAGAAACGGTGTGCGATGTGTCGCGCTGGGTATGTTCACAGTGTTTCACTTATAATTCGAGAAAATGAACCATGAGACTCTAAAAAACCATTTTGACACTGTCATAAATCGTTTAATGAAGGTAGTGATTATGATGATTGGATCTTGATAAATTCTAAAACATTGTTCTCGTCCAGTTAGAGCACATAATGTGAAGTAATTTTATATTTGATGTTTCTTTTCCGATTTCTTGATTCGGAAAAGAAACAGGTTGAATTAGTCGCCAGAGCAATAAAAGTGGTTGAATCCATGTAGCCTGCTGTTCCAGACCCGTGGGGAGACCCCGATGGCCCATATCAACACATCAGCACTTCAGTGGCCTTACCCTTCTTCATTCAGTGTATTCCGGTCACCTCTCATATTTATATGTTTACTGCAAGTACGCTTTCACCTTGACAGTGACGCGACTTTCGGCGTGCTTGGGAACAGCAAGTCCACCTATCAGTCAGGGTATCAGTCAGGTATGCCCAGGGTGGACCTCGTGGTGGAACGAAGTTTTTGGTTGGCTGAGACAGAGATTTTGATTCCGATATTTGTTTTTTTACTAGGGCAGGGGCAGCAACCCTTGCGTGAATGCACGTGGCCGGAAGGACAAAGTTGTATGATACCCTAACTTTTGTTTTCTTCTTTCGAAGTGTCCTTTGAAATGATTATTGCCGATGTGACATCCTCGATATTTGCTCTTGATCCGTCACTTTGGACGTAGGCCGTTAGATTGGTGATGTTTCTTCTGAGAATTACGGTTAATTATTTATGGCCGAAATAAATAAATAAGCAAATGAACATTGAGTATTATAAATTGTCGGAGTTTCTTCAGTATGAATTCACCGCTGAATACCTTCAGAGCACACGGGTTGAAAGGGCGTATTCGTACACAATCAAACGGTTTAAGCGGTCAGCGTGCATGCGCAGCGGGAAACTCTCCCTCCCGAATGACACACGAAAATCCGCGCCGTGACCCGCGCCCAATAATTGAGCATAACATCATCGGCGGAGTGATTCCATGTCACACGAACTCGATGTCCCCTTCTTCTGTGATCTTTGAGGTCGAACAAACACTTAAATCTCTCTCTTTAAATTCTCAATTGTGGCCGCTAAGTGGACCTGACGACGTGATATGTACTTACAATAATTAATCTTCACTGGGAGCCGAAGTTTTTATGAAGATTTCTGTGGCGGTTGGTACGGGGCCGTACGCAGATGGGAAGGCTTACTAGGCTTTTTAAGAGACACAAGAGGGATAGTTATTGGAGACCGGTCGCTCAGGGAGAACATGCCACTCGATTCTGCGTTGCGTGCACTAATCATGAAACTAGAAGAGTGCATTAGAAACAACGAAATTTACTTAGGGGCCTTTGTCGACACCTCCATACGCATCATTGAAATGCCATTAAGTGGATTGATGGATTTAATGTCAACAGAAATGTAACAGGAGGTGCTCGCCGGGGGCGATGACGGTGACGGAATGTCCTCAGGGAGGGGCCTATCCCGCTCCAATGGAACTTGGTGATGGGTTCTTAGAAGAGTAAGTGCGGCAGTTTCATGGCCAAAGAAAGCCAAAACCTCACCTAACAGGTACGTTAACTTTAGTAATTTGCCTACTGGCGGACATAACCCAACTTCTTTAATACCTGACACAGCCAGTCCGGCTAAGGTACTACTAACAAGACTGACCAACAAGACGCTACAACTACACAAAACAATCGCTAACATACGCTACAACAAACAATGCCTCACTCACAATATAACACCAAAATACGCACTCATACAGATCAACAGACAGACATACTCTGCACAAAAAACAAAACATTTAGCTCAAAAACTTTGGATCAGGACAGAAATACGGACGCTATACATTAAAAAAGACAAACTTAATAGGGAAATATACAAAATACACTTAGAATCGGCCAACATAATGACGGAAAACAATTTACACGACATATTTATAGATTTCCTAGACTACCTACGTACAAAGACGAATACAATCATGACTAACAAATACAAGAATATGGACAGAAAACTCGACAAACTTAAGAAAAAACTAGACCCTATCTCGAAACCTGCTACAACATTTCATAGTAGAACTTGACGGACGTAAAATTCACTGATAACGAATCGCAATTATTAGAAAGAGGACTCAAACATAACTTACCTTCAACTGACTTACAAAAAGAAATTGAAACGAACATTTTGGACGCTGAGACAGCCATACAATATCTACCGATTGAAAACCAAGAACGCATACGCCACAAAATTGTAGACAAAATCGAACAAACTATCAAACAATACAAAAAGAACAGGACGGACCACAAAGACGTAAAAACAGCTATACAAATTAGGACCAAACTCAACAACAATAATTTAATTTTGACAAAAGCAGACAAAGGAAACGTCATTGTTATATTAGATAAACAGAACTACATAAACAAAACGACTGACTTCATCAACCAAACACAATGCACAAAACTGGAAAAAGACCCTACGGACTCGTATCAAACACAAATACGTAACGCACTTAGAAACCATACTAACATACCAAAAGAACAACATTATAAATACATAAACATGAACCCAAAACCACCACTACTCAAAGGACAACCAAAAATTCACAAAAAGGATACACCCATCAGACCAGTCATAAACTTCACATCTGCACCAGCATATAAACTGCGCCTTCCTCCCCCCCTCATGGAGCTGAGGCGGAATGGCAGCCTGCCAGGGCCAGGAAGCGCAGAGGGAAGCAGAAACAGGCCCCAACTAAGCAGGAAGTGCAGGCCGAGGGCAGCGCCCCGCCTACGCCTCCGCCCAAAAACAAGGGCAAAAATAAAAATAAAAACCAAAATAAAAAGCCTCCACCGCTTGCCAAACTCCCCCCTAAAAACCCACGACAAAACGTGGTAGTGGTTAGGCGGACATGTGAGGAAGGAGAGGCTGGTCCCTCCAACCCTGACGCAATGGAAGCGCTTATGCGGGGTGTCCCTGCTACGGACCTCCAAGCTCTAAGTGTCCGAGTGCTGGACATCCGCACCGCAGTAGGAGGTGGCGCCGTCATTGTGACGGAAACGCCAGAAATGGCCAAGGCGCTCACGAGCCACATTTCCACAAAAAAGGAGTTGAAGCTCCAAGCGTCAGCCCCCCTGGGTCGTTTCCCACGCCTGCTGCTGTGCGACGTGCGGACCGACCTTCAAAAAGAGGACTTGGCCCAACAAGTTGTTGAGCACAACCCTGCGTTAGGCTTGCAGCCGCAGGATGTCAGGCCTCTCTTCACCAAAAAGCGTGGCAGACAGAAGGATTGGGTGATTGAGGTATCACCCAGCCTATACAAAAAACTAGAGGGGGCAAGGCACCTCCAAATAGCCTGGCAGCGGTGCGCCATACGAAAGTACCAAGCCCCCACTCAGTGCTACAAATGCCAGCGCTATGGCCACCTGGCAGTGGCCTGTACAAGACCTGTTGTGTGCGCCTGGTGCGCCTTGCCACATCTGAGTAAGGAATGCAAGCGTGATGCTCCCCTCAAGTGTGCCAATCGCGTCGAACGCAAAATCCAACAGGTCGCACACTCTACACGAGACGCACGCTGTACCATTCGTCAGCGAGCGATTGCCCTCCAGGAGTCACGAGTGGACTATGAATAGGTCAAAAACAGTTCGAATCCTTCAGCACAACACCAATAAGAGTTGCCCAGTTATGGCTGAGTTGCTGCAAAATGCACTCAAGAAACGCTGCAGTGTTCTCGCCATACAGGAACCATACATAGGATCCAAAACTCTTGGTCTGGGATCGCAGGCACGAGTGGTGGCTGGAGCAAGAACGGGAGCCAAGGCAGCAGTGGCCTGCATCGACCCGTCCATTGACATGCTCGCACTCACTCACCTGAACAGCCAGCACTTGGCCGCTGTGCTCATCCGAGCCGGTGGCTTTGAGCTGGTTGTAATATCATTTTACAGGCAATTTGGCGCGCCAGTTGCCAACAGCCTTGAACCACTCGAGTGGGCTCTAGCAGGCCTATCAGGACGACCCTGCATAGTCTGTGCCGATGCAAATGCCAGATCACCATTGTGGGGATCCCCAACCCTGGATGGGGCGGGCGAGGCGTATATAGAGCTGCTCACCAGGTACAAATTGATTGACCCCATGACTGAGGCGACCTATGATGGTCCGGGAGGAAGGTCGTGTATAGACGTCACAGCCGTGTCTCACACCCTGCTACTCAAATTGCAGGGTTGGCGAGTCGTACCAGGTGCAACAAAGAGCGATCACATGGTTATTGACTTTGCCATCACGGATGACAACATCCTCTGCAAAGACACGCGTGAAAAGCGATTCCGCACAAAAAATGCTGACTGGCCACAATTCTGTTGGGTACTGGAAGGTGAACTGCGTGCCGCGGACACCGACCTAATAGCGCAAGCATACACACCTGAAGAGGTGGACAGCAAAGTGGACATATTTACCACAGCACTGCACTCTGCTGGGCTCTCTGTACTTGGCCAACAGAAGCACAGGGCGATCAAAGTCCAATGGTGGACTGAGGAACTAAATCCCCTCAAGCAAAGTGCAAATAGAGCCAGAAGGATGTACCAAAACACTCGTGACCCTGATGCCAGAGCAACACTCCGAACTGCCTTCATCCAAGAGAAGAAGGCCTTCCACCGCGCCATCAAACGAGCCAAACGGCAAGGCTGGCGAAATTTTGTGGAAGTGGAGAGCTCTGAGAACCCCTGGGGCAGACACTACAAGTCCTCCATAGGAAAAGCAAATGTAGAGCAGGTCTTAGCTGCGATGCAAAATGAGTCAGGCTAGGCCTGCAGCATCGAACGTTCACTGGAAACCCTCCTTGAGAAGGCGTTCCCAGATGACCAAGTAGCTCGAGACACTGAAGCCCAGAGGGCAGCAAGGGAGCTGATCATGGACCCTCCGAACGAGCCCGACATCCCACTGTGGACAACAGGCGACCTCGGCAGGGCCCTTGCGACCTTAAAGCCCAACAAATCTCCTGGGCCAGATAAAATAGAAAGCAATATGCTAAGGAAGGCTGAGCGAACGATCTCCAGCGGCCTCCTTAATTTATATAATGACTGTCTGCTGGTCGGACAGTTCCCCACTCAGTGGAAGACTGCGCGTGTTGTCACTCTTCAAAAGGGAGGCGACCGCAATCAGTCAGACCCGCGATCATGGAGACCACTCAGCCTTCTTTCCATATTAGGCAAAACACTAGAAATCTTGATGTTGCAGTCCCTCGAAGGAGTCTTTGGCCGCAACCTCACAGGCAGGCAATACGGGTGTACCAAAGGAAGGTCCACGCAGGATGTCATTGTCGAGATTCGGCGTGTTTCCCTGCTGGCACCGGCTAAGTACGTTGTAGCAGTTCTGATTGACATCAGAGGAGCGTTTGACAACCTTTGGTGGCCAGCGCTCCTTAATGAGCTCAAAGGTAGGGGAATCCCCCGCAACCTGTACTCGCTCGTCAGAAGCTACCTGACAGACAGAACTGCTACGATCGAAAGTAGGCATGTCTCCGTCCGGAGAAAGATTGAGAAGGGGTGCCCACAGGGCTCGGTCTTAGGACCAGCACTCTGGAATGCCTTCTTCGAAGTTCTTCTCAGGAAACTCATGGAGACTGACTGCGAGCCGTACGCCTATGTGGATGACTTGACTGTGCTGATCTTTGCAGAGTCAGTCCGCCAAATTGAAGAAAAAACCCACCACGTGCTCCGCACTGTCAACCAATGGTGCGAGCACGTCAAGATGCAGGTGGCTGAGGAAAAAACCCAGCTAATCCTCTTGAAGGGGAAAGTGAATAATCCACCCAGAATACGCTTTGGCGGCCACAGGCTCCTTCTTGAAAAGCACGTCAAGTATTTAGGAGTGAATATAGGTGAGAGGTGGGGTTTCAACCAACACCTCCAGTCCCTTAAAGGCACTACCATTGCAAGGTTTGCCTCACTGCGTGCCATTACTAAGGCCACTTGGGGTGTGTGTTACCACGACACCATCCTCATGTATAAGGCCATCTATTTAGGTGTGATTGGCTACTGCCCTGTTGTCTGGGGTAGCAAACTAACAGTCAATCAAAAGAGAGTATTGGCCCAATCCCAGAGAGCTGCGCTCCTGTGGATCACCAAGGCCTACAAGACTGTATCAACGGAAGCACTCCAGGTGATCACTGGTCAGTTACCAGTTGATTTGGCTGTTGAGTGCATGATTGACAAGTGGAGAGTGAAACGGGAGCTTCCCCCGCTTTGGGCTGAACTCCGTGCGGATCTCACCACAGAACAGAAACTTGCCGCCATCGATGAATGGGCTCTAGAGAAATGGCAAGCGAGATGGGAATCCTCGTCAAAGGGACGTGATACGTATGAGTTCTTCCCCAACATCCGTGAACGTCTTTCTAGAAAATGGGTTGAGCCAGACCACTGGACGAGCCAGTTCCTCACGGGACATGGTGACTTCAATGCGCGGCTCCACTTCTTTTCTCTGAAAGACTCTCCATTATGCACGTCTCAGCCCCCCTGGGTCGTTTCCCACGCCTGCTATTGTGCGACGTGCGGACCGACCTACAAAAAGAGGACTTGGCCCAACAAGTTGTTGAACACAACCCTGCGTTAGGCTTGCAGCCGCAGGACGTCAGGCCTCTTTTCACCAAAAAGCTTGGCAGACAGAAGGATTGGGTGATTGAGGTATCACCCAGCCTATACAAAAAACTAGAGGGGGCAAGGCACCTCCAAATAGCCTGGCAGCGGTGCGCCATACGAAAGTACCAAGCCCCCACTCAGTGCTACAAATGCCAGCGCTATGGCCACCTGGCAGTGGCCTGTACAAGACCTGTTGTGTGCGCCTGGTGCGCCTTGCCACATCTGAGTAAGGAATGCAAGCGTGATGCTCCCCTCAAGTGTGCCAATTGCATCGAACGCAAAATCCAACAGGTTGCACACTCTACACGAGACGCACGCTGTACCATTTGTCAGCGAGCGATTGCCCTCCAGGAGTCACGAGTGGATTATGAATAGGTCAAAAACAGTTCGAATCCTTCAGCACAACACCAATAAGAGTTCCCCAGTTATGGCTGAGTTGCTGCAAAATGCACTCAAGAAACGCTGCAGTGTTCTCGCCTTACAGGAACCATACATAGGATCCAAAACTCTTGGTCTGGGATCGCAGGCACGAGTGGTGGCTGGAGCAAGAACGGGAGCCAAGGCAGCAGTGGCCTGCATCGACCCGTCCATTGACATGCTCGCACTCACTCACCTGAACAGCCAGCACTTGGCCGCTGTGCTCATTTTACAGGCAATTTGGCGCACCAGTTGCCAACAGCCTTGAACCACTCGAGCGGGCTCTAGCAGGCCTATCAGGACGACCCTGCATAGTCTGTGCCGATGCAAATGCCAGATCACCATTGTGGGGATCCCCAACCCTGGATGGGGCGGGCGAGGCGTATATAGAGCTGCTCACCAGGTACAAATTGATTGACCCCATGACTGAGGCGACCTATGATGGTCCGGGAGGAAGGTCGTGTATAGACGTCACAGCCGTGTCTCACACCCTGCTACTCAAATTGCAGGGTTGGCGAGTTGTACCAGGTGCAACGCAGAGCGATCACATGGTTATTGACTTTGCCATCACGGATGACAACATCCTCTGCAAAGACACGCGTGAAAAGCGATTCCGCACAAAAAATGCTGACTGGCCACAATTCTGTAGGGTACTGGAAGGCGAACTGCGTGCCGCGGACACCGACCTAATAGCGCAAGCATACACACCTGAAGAGGTGGACAGCAAAGTGGACATATTTACCACAGCACTGCACTCTGCTGGGCTCTCTGTACTTGGCCAACAGAAGCACAGGGCGATCAAAGTCCCATGGTGGACTGAGGAACTAAATCCCCTCAAGCAAAGTGCAAATAGAGCCAGAAGGGTGTACCAAAACACTCGTGACCCTGATGCCAGAGCAACACTCCGAACTGCCTTCATCCAAGAGAAGAAGGCCTTCCACCGCGCCATCACACGAGCCAAACGGCAAGGCTGGCGAAATTTTGTGGAAGCGGAGAGCTCTGAGAACCCCTGGGGCAGACACTACAAGTCCTCCATAGGAAAAGCAAATGTAGAGCAGGTCTTAGCTGCGATGCAAAATGAGTCAGGCTGGGCCTGCAGCATCGAACGTTCACTGGAAACCCTCCTTGAGAAGGCGTTCCCAGATGACCAAGTAGCTCGAGACACTGAAGCCCAGAGGGCAGCAAGGGAGCTGATCATGGACCCTCCGAATGGGCCCGACATCCCATTGTGGACAACAGGCGACCTCGGCAGGGCTCTTGCGACCTTAAAGCCCAACAAATCTCCTGGGCCAGATAAAATAGAAAGCAATATGCTAAGGAAGGCTGAGCGGACAATCTCCAGCGGTCTCCTTAATTTATATAATGACTGTCTGCAGGTCGGACAGTTCCCCACTCAGTGGAAGTCTGCGCCCGTTGTCACTCTTCAAAAGGGAGGCGACCGCAATCAGTCAGACCCGCGATCATGGAGACCACTCAGCCTTCTTTCCATATTAGGCAAAACACTAGAAATCTTGATGTTGCAGTCCCTCGAAGGAGTCTTTGGCCGCAACCTCACAGGCAGGCAATACGGGTGTACCAAAGGAAGGTCCACGCAGGATGTCAGTGTCGAGATCCGGCGTGTTTCCCTGCTGGCACCGGCTAAGTACGTCGTAGCAGTTCTGATTGACATCAGAGGGGCATTTGACAATTTTTGGTGGCCAGCGCTCCTTAATGAACTCAAAGGTAGGGGAATCCCCCGCAACCTGTACTCGCTCGTCAGAAGTTACCTGACAGACAGAACTGCTACGATCGAAAGTAGGCATGTCTCCGTCCGGAGAAAGATTGAGAAGGGGTGCCCACAGGGCTCGGTCCTAGGACCAGCACTCTGGAATGCCTTCTTCGAAGGTCTTCTCAGGAAACTCATGGAGACTGACTGCGAGCCGTACGCCTATGTGGATGACTTGACTGTGCTGATCTTTGCAGAGTCAGTCCGCCAAATTGAAGAAAAAATCCACCACGTGCTCCGCACTGTCAACCAATGGTGCGAGCCTGTCAAGATGCAGGTGGCTGAGGAAAAAACCCAGCTAATCCTCTTGAAGGGGAGAGTTAATAATCCACCCACAATACGCTTTGGCGGCCACAGGCTCCTTCTTGAAAAGCACGTCAAGTATTTAGGAGTGAATATAGGTGAGAGGTGGGGTTTCAACCAACACCTCCAGTCCCTTAAAGGCACTACCATTGCAAGGTTTGCCTCACTGCGTGCCATTACTAAGGCCACTTGGGGTGTGTGTTACCACGACACAATCCTCATGTATAAGGCCATATATCTAGGCGTGATTGGCTACTGCCCCGTTGTCTGGGGTAGCAAACTAACAGTCAATCAAAAGAGAGTATTGGCCCAATCCCAGAGAGCTGCGCTCCTGTGGATCACCAAGGCCTACAAGACTGTATCAATGGAAGCACTCCAGGTGATCACTGGTCAGTTACCAGTTGATTTGGCTGTTGAGTGCATGATTGACAAGTGGAGAGTGAAACGGGAGCTTCCCCCGCTTTGGGCTGAACTCCGTGCGGATCTCACCACAGAACAGAAACTTGCCGCCATCGATGAATGGGCTCTAGAGAAATGGCAAGCGAGATGGGAATCCTCGTCAAAGGGACGTGATACGTATGAGTTCTTCCCCAATATCCGTGAACGTCTTTCTAGAAAATGGGTTGAGCCAGACCACTGGACGAGCCAGTTCCTCACGGGACATGGTGACTTCAATGCGCGGCTCCACTCCTTTTCTCTGAAAGACTCTCCATTATGCACGTCTTGTGCCTCCAGTGCGGAGGAAACAAGAAACCATGTGCTGCTTCACTGTAGTTTCTACAACAGTGAGCGACGGTTGTTGGGAGGGCAAACGAACTTAGCAGCATTAACTGCTACAAAGGAAGCCTACAACCATTTTGCAAAGTTCGCAAAGAAGGTGATGGCTAAGAAACGTGGTTATAGTTGATCTGTCCTTTTGAAACTTGCCACCCAAGTAAAAAGTAAGATCAGGTAGGGAACCAGATTAAGAACTACTCCCAGATGGTACGGGATTCCCCAGGTGGTCACCTCCGCGCGGTAACACACGGGCAACAGCTCTCTACGGTGAGACTGGCTAACGACCAAATACCTGCCGTACCTCCACAGGTCTGAGTTCGCTGGATGCTGCAGGGGCCGGCCTCTTGCATATTAGCGAAACCGCAACTTCTATGACTGATATAACCCTCGTCGAGGGTTTTGGTACAGTCATGAAATAAAGAAACAGATCTGTGTATGTGTGTCTGTGAACGATTTTTAGTGAAAACCACCGTACCAAATCAGCTCAAACTTGATATCTCGCCCGCAGGCCTCCATGGGACGCCAAAATGAGGGTTTGGACAAAATCCATCGAAAGTTAACTATAGTTATCATAGTGATCAAAACACCAAATATTTTTTTTCTCAAAAACGGCTTTGACGATTTTGAATATTTTTGTTATATTGATAGCTCCTGATAGGACAACTATTCCATAAAATGCCCATTTGTGGGAAAATGACGAGAGCAGCACAATAAATTATCAAATTTTTGCCGCGGTTTTTTCCTTTTAAACTCCGCTGGAATGTTACTAGAATGTTTAACAAAAAGCCGTGTTGTAGTCCAATCCAATACCTATAGGGTGAGTGTTTAAAAACACTCATGAGATACATGGGGGTCACTCCAGAAATTCCTGAGTTTCAACTACCGCCGTTTCGCTTAAAACCAGTTCTAAACGTTTTTACCCAATAACTCTGCAAAAGTAATTACTATCCTTCTTCAAAAAATTTGTGTTTACAGCCTCATTAATTATCTGTGTACAAATTGCTCAGTAATGGTCCTGCAGTTAGTACCAGCAGCACAATTAAATCTGGAACTGTAAGCGCTACCGCTTCCTGCTGCCGTAAAGCGTTGTTTTGACCAAGTTCAAATTAACTGAGTGATAAATGAATTGATTAAATAGAATTAGCCATGTACAAAGTGAGTTGTCGTAGAGCTAAGGAAAGTTGTGTGTTGCAACGCACCAGATATTTTCTTTTTTTTTTTGCCGATTATTGTGTTTTTGCAAGGTTGGTGGAATTTGCCTTACTGCAATGTCTTGTGAAACTTTTCACTCAACCAATTTAATCAAAATTGTTTTAGGAGTTTTCGAGAATCAACAACTGATATTTGGACATCCCAACTTTATTTTGAGGGAGAATATAAAATTTGAACTGATTCGAATTTATCTTAAAATTTTGTTCACTAACACAGACTGCTTTTTCAAGTTGTGTTTTCCGGACTCTCGAGCCCTGGAATCATGAAGATCTCAACAAAACCTTTTTTCCGCCTTACACATAACTGTTATTTTACTTACACTAAATTTAAAACCTAGTTCACAATGAGCACTCATAGCTGAATTCTGTATTTACTCTTATCCTTCTCAACCGTTCACTAATTGTGTCTCAGGTACAATTGTAGAATTCATACAAGTTCCAAAGATGAACCACTCAGTTACACTGACGTTATACTAAACTTTCGTCCTTGCTTTTTCTATTTTTTCAACAATAACTCCGCTATAATACTAGTACGATTTTTTTTCCGCCGGTCACGAGTCTTCTTTCTTGGGCAGGACGTTGGTTATTCATAGATAGATCTTACTTTCCGCGTATTTATGTCGAATTCGGTTGTTGAAGGCAATAAACAAATGAATCTTCTAGTAATTAATGCTGCCCCCTCAACCAATTCCGCCAGCTTGCCCTTAACCGAAAGGCAGTATTGCGAGTAAAATTGTACGAGCATTTTACATTTCTGCCCCGAAGTTTCGATGCCTCGTTGGGCACGTTGTTATCACAAGTTTCCCCTCTTATAGCCTCCACTTGAACTTTCAACAGTTCCGCCGACAACAAGGATAGTTGCGTTGCTGTTCCTCGAAGCGTGACTTCAAAGTTTCTCACTTCATTATTAAAACTAAGGTTTCGAGTCGTGTTTTTAGCTTCGCGGGGGCTACGACGTCACTTGAATGTCACATCCACCAAACAGTCGGGAAAGACGGAGGGGAAACACAACTTTTGTTCTCGGATTTTACAGACTTCCGTTGGTTGCCTCCTTTTGCGCAGTACCTCATAACAAACTAGGGGCCAGTTGTACCATCTGATTAAACATTTATAATTACTAATCAGCGGCAAACAAATGAGAGGCGTTGAATCATTACAATTTCGGGTCACGTTAGTCATCAACGAAGTCCAACGACATAAAATCAGGGGCATTTGAACGCACTATTTCTCGCCTACACTTTGTATATCGAATCTCTTCATATTATAACAACAAAATTCGCAATAAATCCTTTCCACATATTCACAAATGTTTTAATAATTAAATATAAATAGTGGAAGAAGCACCAATTTTCTTGAAAAGGAAAGATTGCTGCGTACAGCAGTTTCGAAGCGATTTAAACAGAGTTGGAGTTTCGATTGAAGCGTAAAACGATAAAGTTTATTTGATTTGGCAACGGACTCGTGTGCTTTTATTTTATCTCGCCGTTTGACGATGAGCTTATCTTGGACTGGTGGCGAGTAGGTGGTACGGAGTTGCCATTCTACCTGGCAGGGATGAAGTCGGTGGAGACGCCTTTGAGTGCTTCGCCCTCTCAAGAGGAAGCTGGGCACCGATCTGAAAATATTCAACGTTGGAGATGTTGCACTAGGAAACTAATAACTACCAGCTCCAAATGACCTTTCTTCTTTTTTTATTCAATAATCACAAAATGATTAACGGGACAGTTGACGGGTCAGACTTGCTATATTAAAAAAATGAATTCAGCTCTCAATTTAAATTAACAGAGACTTTCCTTGAAGAAGTGAGTTGAAAAGAGGGTAAGTCGGTGCTCCCGTTAGACATATATGCTACTGAGTACGCTCTCCTCATTCCGAACTCCCAAATTAATCAGCTGCTTTAATACCCACTCCTCTTGATGTCAGAGCGATCAAATTGGGTAGGGCTTCTAAGATCGCCTGGCATGGAATTATAAACTAAGTATAGGTACCTCGGGCTTCTTGATGTAAGGGATAAGTTCACTCTGGGATTGACTACATTATTCATTGGTTGGAAACGGTTAGGGTGAACATAGCCATTTGATCCCCTGACAATAGACAGATTACCATAGTAGAAAAGGATTAAACCCTTAACGAAAAGCTGTCGCAAGGCAAACACCTTATCTCTCGAAAGACGAGGTCGCTAGAATATCGTTTCGCCTCGGTTAGTTCCTTATGGACACACACGCCATCGGGCATATTAGGAGTAGTCCGACGAAATAATCTATACGTTAGCCTCGAAAATCTGATTTAGCTAAAACACTAAGAATTGTTCATTCATCCTAATAGAACACTTGTGAATTTTGTCCGAAAACGTTGAGTAATCTCACTCATTTGGGCTGAAATAGTAGAATTTCAGCTAAATACGTTCATCGGCGAACATGAATGGAATCTCTAAATCACGGGCGTGGCAACACACGAATTTTCGTAACTCCATAACCTGCTATATACGTGAGCACTGTGGCCTCGTTCAAATCATTTCGACGGAAACAATTATGGAGGAAAACACGTAGATATTAGTTACGTGAGCAGATCGGCAAAACGTTAATTTAACGTCCGGCAAAGCTCCGTTGGACGAATGACTACGTAAATAGTTGTGCGGCATAAAACGTGGCTTTTAGTTTGCTAGTGCTAGTCGGTCAAGTTTATACAAATTTAGTTACGTAGATAGTTGTTCTGTGAAAATTTCGAAGACGTTAAAAAAATACGTTATTTGACACACTTGGGTTGATTCTCTTTCTCTCCTCCCCCCCCCCCTCATCTGCTGGACAATTCATCGGAGACGCCACGTAGATTTTGACTAGTTGAAGACACCCTATGAGTTCGGTGAAAATCATCGTTAAATCCCTTCGTTTCGAAAATCTTTATCAGTTAATCAAAATTTCGCATAGTTATTTATAGAAAAGAACTGTTGGGTGCTGATTAGTAAAAGACAATTCGTAAGTTTGATCAAAACGATCATAGCAGGTTTTCGTGAGAAGTACGGAAAGCCCTCGTTATATTTTTCGTTTGCGTGTCGATAGCCTGCGAAAACATCTTATGCGAAACTCACATTCCGAAACTCCTGTGAATTATGCGCATCGGATACGATCATCCTATTTCTTCCACAACATTTGTGGAAAACGAAATGTAGGTGCGGGTTAACTGAAAGTTTCTCCTTCCCGCCAAGTAAATTTTATCAAAATCAGAGCCGTGTCAGAGAAGATTTGGGAAAATACACTTTAAAGTTTGGCCAAACTTGTTTTCTGATTTTTCCTGGCTGGCATTTCCGTCCAACGAACGATTACCGAAATGATCGTGAGAAACAAAATGTAAGTATAATTTGGTGAAACACGGATTTGTGTTTATTGAGGAATATTCTTAATCTTAAAAAAACCTTGGTTTTGGCACATTTTGGTAGCTTGACCCGTTCAACGGACACTAAAATCTCCGGCGTACAATTTATTCGTATAGGTGGTTTACGTCTTGTGAGTTTGGCGTAAATCGTTTTTTCAAAAAGAAAAAAAACAAAGTTTTTTCGCTTATAAGGTTCAAAAAATCAGAAAATACTTTGAAGTTTTAACAAAAATAGCAAAAGCCGTATCCTCATTTTAGTACGCTGTGGTCCTCCCGCCTGTTCTCATTGCCGGTGCTGTGCTTATCACCTATAACCTGGAATTTTACTTATCAAGAGGAAAACGAGATCAATCGGTTTCGCTGTCTTCTCACAAGTCTGACTTTAGACTGAAATGAGGTTTTAGGGGCAAGAGATGCACAGCGAAGATGAACACAAAAAATATAGGAAAATTAGGGGATTTGGAGATGAAGTCGGTCCTTCGTTCGAACAAAGGGCAGCCACAAAAATTCAAAGGGAGGAAACGCCGAGGAAAAAGTAAAAGTTCCTCTTTCTCGCCGTGTTTTGCTCTTTTCCGGCTTCAGCTCCGGCCCGTAAAGATTTTCCCTCCTACCACCATCGCAGTAATCCTTAAATATTGGCATTTGCAAACCTTCCCGTACAGAAAACGTGTCGCTTTCATAAATTCCCTTCGATAAGTCGCCTGGTGCAAGTTCAGGAAGGAAAAAATGTTGGGGAAGTGGCGGGAGAGAGGCCTCACCTCGCAATCCTCCTCACACCCCTGACTCTTCTCTTCCACGTTCCCAGGCCAATCGATTCCGGCACCGAATACTTCGGGTGAAAATTATATTGTGAAGGGGGGGGGGGAAGCTCGGGACGCGTTTATTCGAATGAATTCGAGAGGTTGTCTCACAACTTGAATCCTGCAGCAGACGTCGGTTGTCGCAGCAATAAAATATCTCAACTCGTCCAGTGGCTCCAGATAAAGCGAATATTCTACCAATTTTATGAACTCCACTCGGCGTGTCATCAAAGCAGATTGTTGACTTGGATGCCAATCTTGACCATTTCATTTGGAACCACTTTCCATCACACATTGTCGCGGCTGGAATGCACTCTATTTTGGGGATTTAGTAGCATCCGTAGCAATTCACTTCATTTACTTGATCTAATGAATGAGGTATGGAGCATTACGACGAGGGAATTGAAGAAATTAAGGGAGTTTCCCCACTTGCCTTCCGAGATATTAGTACAGTTATATATCAGATTCACGTGGGCGGTCAGGTCCAGTTTTCAAGGAAAACTTGTGTACTCGAAGGCCTGAAAGTGACAACGTTGAAAGTGAAGCGAGAGAGCGTACGTAGCGATGGGGTAGCAACAAAGCGTTTGACGAAACTGAAACTTTCCACCTTAAGCCCACACAACACTTTTTTTTACTTTACTTAATCCTACGCAGTTTGGATGCTGCTAACAGCCAAATACACTAAGGGAAGAGAAAATATCCACCTCATCCCCCTCCACAAGGCCCTGGAGAACAAAATTGTGGAAAAGCTGAAGAACCTTGAGTGTGGAACTGTCACCAAGCAAACCACGCTGTTCTGAAGTGATGAAATTTTAATTTTGCTCTACAATATTATTCGAGTTTTCCCTATCATCTTTGGCGTAGTCTAAGTTTTACCTTTTTCCTAGACTACTTCACGCCGACTGTTTCAGATTTATTTTTAAGCTAAAATCGCCTAAGCGGCCTAAAGTTTGATACACGTATTCCCGAACTGTGCGTAACCATAGACTTATTCATGAAAGGTGTTCAAAAACCGCCAAACCCACACCATCCAACTGTGTTTTCAAAAGTTCGTTAGGGTCTTTCGAAGAGTTCGAGAATGTTGAAACATCTTTTCGTATAGTACTAGATAGGCGATGAGAATACGCGTTACGGAAGCCGGCGGATGAGAACGGTTTGTGTTTGTAAGCATTGTGCGTGGACTGAGAACAATAAAATCCTCAAATTGCCTTTAATCGATCGATTCGAGAGGATTACGATCGCGTATTAATAATGAGCCATTGTCTGATAATTTGAAAGGGGTTTTTTATTCATTAGTTTGGGTTCGTGAAATTACTCTCTCGTTCTCTCCCACCCCCCGCCCATAGTCTGCTACCTTCGCTCCATTTTGCCTTTTAATTATTAACAGTTTTATAACTTTAATAACGTTTCATTTAAGCCCGGCTTCACTTTTTTCCCCCTCCTCCAGTTTGCTACCATTTTTTCCTAAATGTCGTACTTTCACCGGCCATAAATATACGATTAAGCTTAATGGAGATTGGCCGCTGGATGAAAAGTGAGGGGGATAATAAAAGATAAGTGGCTCCAACTGGTGCGTGGGGGGTGAGGGGGTTTAGAGTTTCTAGGGAGCGATGAAGCTGCGAACACCTGCGTTCGACCAACGTTACCGGCCATCCCTTTTTCTTCCTCCGGTACTTTCTGGTCGTACGCCTTCGAACTCCTTTGAATAAACCGGGTGATATCCACTTGAAACCGTCAAAGTCTTCCTAACGAAATCTAAGGAAATGTTAAGGAAATTTATCTTTATTGTGCAGTTTACATTTTGAATTTCTAACGAACAAAAGCCTCTCTTTCTCTCTTCCGCTCTCTCCCAGTCAAACTGATGGATGACTGGTTGCTATCTTTAAATACCGTGTTAAGTCCACCACATTCATCAACAGTCACGAATTCTCTTCTACGTAACTCTCGATCAAATGATGAACGTTATCACATGTAAACCAGCCGCGTAGTACCTCCGATGGTGGAGTTGGTGTGAATTTTAGGATAGTAAGCCTCAAAACATAATCCGAAAGTTGCCGTTTTCCTTAACGCGATGAATAAAGATCAATTTTCGACAAAATATGAACGAAAATATGACGTGCCAGTTGATTAACATCATGAAAATGTCGATATGTGAGTTTTCCGACAAACCAGCGGTCGCCTTTTTATCTTCCTTAGCTCTACTTTATACGAGCAAACATTACGTAATCGGCTGGAAATTGGGGAGCTTTTTTCAATTGACGCAAAAACGTTTTTCAGCAACCCGATCGGTTGAAACCCACGGTTATGGGCAAGAAATTGAGTAAACAAAACGATGATACAGTACTACTGTATATGTCCAATCGCCGAATTTTCCGGAGTGGTTCGCACCAGATAGTTTTTTTACATAGCCTTCGAATGAAGGAATGTAGAAATGTAATCTCAACTCTGCTTCCTACTCCGCAGGGCCGAGGTACGCTAAAGGAATTATATAAATTAAAATGAGCGTAATCAAAAATGGTGGTTGACGTCCGTCGATACTGCTATAGTTTATATTATTGAAGAAAATATTTTGAATATTTTCTCGTATTTTTGTGTGTGACTTCTCGTTGCTTCTCCTACTGCTTTCTATCACATAGTATATCCATCAGCCTCTAGTTCCAACGAAGCGAGTGGGTTTGTCAAGTCCCCGCACTCCTAGCAAAGGTCGAAACTCTTTGGGAAAACCTGTATCTCTCGTCTTCGTATATTGAATCTACCAATTTATGCGGACCTATCGGGAGAAAGCCCTTCCGATCCGATTTATTTTATTGCCGGAGAGGACTCTCGCGGATCGATACGATAAGCAACCGGAGGGGTGTGCCCCACAAATAAGCAGGAGAACCAAACGTTGTATTTCTTCAGAGGAGAACTCCGATCTTGAGACGTTGCGGGCACTATGAGAGGGTAGACAGCTGCTTAATGACGCTATACATCACCCTCGTGAGACCTGTTGTTTCAACCTTACATACAAATGACTAGATCGTTATTTACTTCCCGCCCAACCTTGGTACATTTTACATTCTGAACAAGGTACAGAGTGGAACAAAGTGGCTCGATTCACGCAACGCACATACACTTTATACACACATACCCGTATTTATAAATATTACCTACACAGAAGTCCGCAACTACGCCACGCGGCAACATGTCTAAACATTATTCATAATTGGGACTATTCCTATCACAAACCACCTCTCTATTGTTAATAACCAATCGTATTTTATTGTTTCAGGTGAGTGGCATTCCTTTACTGGTTCATCCCTACTTGAACAGGTAAGCAAAATATTCATCGCAGGAACGTGAAAAATTATCACCTAACCGAAGTTGATTTGATAACCAAATATTTCCAAGGACATTCAAATTGAGTGACGGATCACACACTTTTTTCGACAGAAATCACGCCGCGAGTTTGTTCAAATTATAATTATTCTCAAATTACATTCAAAATACCTGGTGCGTAGCAACACACTACTTTCCGCCACCCCAGTAAGTTCGAACGCCACCTACATAGGTGGGCGCTATATCTTCGTTCAACGCATTTCTACAGAAACATTTATGGCGAACAAAATGTAGGGACTAGTTAGCTGAGAGTACTCCGTAAGTTTGATCGAAATCGTTAGAGCCGTTTTTCAGAAAATTGGAATACCGATAAATTAATATTCGTCAAATCTCCTTTTCTAAGTTAACTTGGCTTATATCTCCGTTCAACATATATATACAGAAATAATTATGGAGAACAAAATGTGGGTATGGGTGACTAAAAGACACTCCATTGGAATTTATCACATCTGGTGAAGAAGTTACCCATGGAATTTACGGAAATGTTCGAAAAAACGTTATTTTCGAAACATTTTGATTTTTATCTCTGTTCAATGGACCTACAGAGGAACATTTATTCAGAACAATATGTTGGTATTAACTATTTAAAAACACCCTGTGAGTTTGGTGAAAATCGCTGAGGTCGTTTTGCCAAAAAGCGTAAAAAACCTATTTTTGCTTCATAGGCCTATATCTCCGTTCACCGTATTTTCATGGAGATATGTATGGAGAGGAAAAGTTAGGTATTCATTAGTTGAAAATAATTTGAAAGTTTAATCAAAATCGTTAGAGCCGTTTTCGAGAAAAATGCGAAAAACCTTAGTTTTTGGTACATTTTCGTCCCCCCACCACCCTTCCCTCCGGCCGAAATCGTCCATTACCTTATTTTAGTGTCCACAAAAAATAACGAACGAACAAAAAAAAAATGAACCAGCTCAATCGGATCAGCCGTTCTCCTGCAAATCGAACTATAGACACACACGGACCACGCGCCGAAATTAGGTTTTTTAGACTCAGTAGGGTCTGAAACGTGAAGATCTGAAGAAAACCCAAAATTTTTTTTTGACCCGATTACTATACTTTCCTTTCCTTTGGGTAGCGGTATGTAAAAGTGTTATAGTGTAGTTATAGTTGATTTTTTGGAAAATTTGAATGTACACCTTGGATTTTCATGGAATACCTTCGTTCAACGTTCGGGATTTATCGGGTATGGGTAGGTGGAAGACGATCAGGTTGATCGTCCTGCTCGGCATTCACTATGGAAAACTTGGAAATGCCGAAAAACGAACGTTTTTTGTTTTATTCCGTTCTACAGACTGAGAGGTTCATTCATGGAGAACGATATTTAGATAAAGACAAAGAGCACCTGTGAGTTTGATCTAGATCGTAGTAACGTTGGGAGTAACGTTTTCGGGCTTCATATCCGTGAAGCGACTTTCTACGGAGACGTGAGTTAGTACATCAAATAATTGTACGTTCAATGCAACTCGTTATAGTCATTTTTGTAAAAGTGCAAACCCCTCGTCTCTTCGGTATAATTTACTTTCCGCTACTGTGAGAGAAGTTGTCATTTAATTTCGGCTAAAAACTCGTTTGATGGCTATGTGCATTTTGAGCAAATGGACGGTACTGTAATATTTTCGTTCGAGGGAAAATACCGAGAGCGGCCCAAGCTATTGAAGTCTTAGCTAACGAATATAATTTTAGGTGCAGTTTTCCATAACTCCGGTTCCAAATGACGTAACGATAACATTACACTTTCATCGGTGTGAAAATTGCAAAAGCAGCTCAATAAGTCATCAAATATTTCGTATCGGCACAGATTTCATATAAATCCCAGTCAAATGACGCTATCGTTCTAAAACCATAGCGGTAGTCAAATAACACACGTACGTGGGGGTTGAATAGATCCTTTTACATAATGACGCGCTATCGCATCATTTGACATGCCACGAAATTCATAAATTCACACTGTTCTCTTTTTCACGTCCCAAAATGTGACAAAAACTTTCACATCATTTTCGCTGTAATTTCTGAACCAGAAAGACAAATATTTTTGAAAAAGTCGTCTGGTTGGACTCATGACCAAAGTGTGAACACTAACAAAAAAAAATCATCTGGTCAGTCCTATAAAGTGCTTACGTTGATTACACTACTAACTACGTCGTGACAAGAATAGCGGTCATAATATCTGGAATTTAAACACCGCCAGTTTCCATGTAGAAAATTGAGCCAAGTTCTACCAAGCATATACAAACTGAATGAAAAATAGGTTGTAAGAGATGCTAGCAAAATACAACTCGCAGAATACGTGTAGGCCTGAGAAAATGCATCCCCACCCGGCACTTTAATTTTTATTGTTCTATGAAGGCGCGGTGAGGGTACGAAGGGAGGGAGTGGTGCAATGCACGAGTACCTTCTTTCATGAAAGTCACTATTAAAATAAAGGCAACAGCACAATTCTAAACTTACGAGTACATTGTATTTTCTGCTGAACAACGCCCAACGGTTTTCCAATACAAAGTTTCGTAGCTCCGTAAGCATGTGAGCGAAGATTTAGATCTAAAAATCAAAAATTTGCAAAAACGGCTATGAAGATTGTCATCGTGCTGCTAGTGTCATAAGCAAGTTTATACGTCTTTCCTCATAAACGTGCCACCGCTAGCCCGTTCGACAGAGATAACTACCAAAATGTGGCGAAAAACGTGGTTGTTTTGTGCATAACTGAACTCGATCGAAAATCGGAAATGTACCAAAAGTAGTGTTTTTCGCATTTTTCTCGAAAACGGCTCCAACGGTTTTGATTAAACTTTCAAATTATCTTTTACTAATCAATACCTAACTGTTCTTCTCCATACAGTTAGAACCATGAAAATACGGTGAACGGAGATATAGTCCTAGGAAGCAAAAATAGGTTTTTTACGCTTTTTGGCTAAACGTTGACGATTATGACCAAACTATCAAGATGTTTTCGAATAGTTAATACCTACATATTGTTCTCTATAAATGTTCCTCTGACAGTTCATTGAACAGAGATAAAAGTCAAAATGTGTCGAAAATAACGTTTTTTCGTACATTTCCGTAAATTCCAGGGTAACTCACACCAGATGTGGTCAATCTTACAGTGTCTTTTGGCTACCCATACTCACATTTCGTCCTCCATAATTATTTCTGTATATATATGTTGAACGGAGATATAAGCCAAGTTAGCTCAGAAAAGGAGATTTGTCCAATATTAATTTATCGGTATTCAAATTTTCTCAAAAACGGCTCCAACGATTTCGATCAAACTTACGGAGTACTCTCGTTTAACTAGTCCCTACATTTTGTTCGCCATAAATGTTTCTGTAGAAATGCGTTGAACGAAGATAGCGCCCGAATATGTAGCTGGTGTTCGAACTTGAAGGGATTGCGGAAAGTTGTGTGTTGCTACGCCCCGCTCGTTTTTTTTAGCATCCTGTGAACGGAGCCGAATAAGGTTTTTTTGCTACGACGGCTGTCGTCTAACTTATAGGGTGTCTCTTGTGGTCCTTCAATTGGGTCACATAGAAAAGGTCTCCCATTAATGTTGCTCGGGCAAACCAACATGAGCCCAACGTTGTTTTTTAACGTTCTCGAATTTTTCATAGTAAGTGCCTATCTGCATTTAATCCCCTTGACGGAGTATCTTTCGACAACCTATATACACAATTTGGCCCACGCTACTATCTCTGTAACCATGCGTTGATCGTTGATTAGAGATGTAATCCAAGAGGAATTGGAATTGGTGAAGTATGTGACTAACGGTTTTGATCTGGTTTATTGAGTGTTTTCAAGTGTCTAGTTCACATATTCAGCAGATAAAAATCCGCATTAAAATGCACCAAACAACGCACACAACATCGTGGAATTTACGTGTGTAGAGGAAAGGTGCGTGATGCCTCTCTCCATATGTACAGAAGTAGTATAGTAGAATATGGGAGTACTGTATACTCCATAATGAAAATAATTACGGAGTACTTGTTAAGTCCAAGACTTTATTTCAGTCCGTTTTATCATATTGTTTCGTAACGCTTAACGCTGTTTGTAATATTTGCGTCTTGAAAACCGTATCAACAGTAACTTCTACAAAACCAAACTTGAAATTCGTATAAATTCAAACTTATCCATCCTCCAAGATGTCTCTACATTCTCACATGTATCTCAGTTTTCCTTTCTCATTGTCAGTTTCAAAACTCTTCCTCGTTCCCTCTTTTCTTCACTCCAAAACCAATTTTCTCCATCGTGAATCCATTTGGAAACTCATAAACAACTTGAAATGTTGGTTCTGACACATCAAACAACTGTAACTTGTCAGCCAAGTAGAACATCTCCCTTTTGATGCGTCATGCCTATTTCCTTCCTGCTCTGGCAGGCATCTCATTACGAGTGAATATCAAGTGGGGAACTTTGCTTTGAGCTAAAGGAGGTTATAGCGAGCTATGGTTAAATTCGAGCAACGTTGGCCGGTTTACTGACTATGGTAACGCTAAAAGTCTCAAAGAGCGCGTATGTTTACATCTTGTTATATGATTGGTGTGCAAGGAGCACTCGCCGAGTACCTTAACTATCAACTTCACATAGAATAAGTGACACAATAGATTTTACTTTCAACTGTTTTGAGCTCACACTTTGAACCATGCGTTGCTCTAGTTGATACAAAATTCTTCCATAACGCCCCTACCGCAATTCCTGCCGCGCTGTATTCCCGCATTGTTCTTACGTCACTTCAGCAATACTCATTCTAGTTACTGGTTTTTTTCAGACTACAGGTAATACGTAGCCTACCAAGAAAATCGCTTAGTGGTCTGATAAACACAACAAAAGTACACGTTTCGAGGATTCGTTATCAGATTTGGATATATCCACAACAACTAGAGAAGAGCATCATGCCACATGTTATTATTTATGTTTTCACTGTTAGCCGAACTGCAATGCACCCCTGTTATAAGGTTATCTAAAAGAAATATAAATAAAACACAGGATTAAACATAGATTAGTAGCTAGCGCGATAAAAATCGTCGAATCCATCTTTTTACTTCAGGGAAGTTGAATGATGCGTAATTTTTTATATTTGACTAAGTCAGTACCTAACAGTTGTTCCTCATATATTGCTCCGTGAAAATTCGGTGAACTGAGATACGAAGAACTACGAAACACGACTTGAATAGTTTACATCAAACTCACAACGTATGTCTTAAATTAGCTGCTGCCTATAACCACACTGTGCTCTTTGTCAAAAATGTCAATAAGTCAAGATACGGTGGAAATTGAGATTAAAGGAAGTAAAAAGATAATTTTCGTATTTTATTTAAAAAACGGGTGTAACGATTTTGACTTCATTTTCGCGCCTCCATAAAATAACGAAAGCAACAAATTAGGAGCTCAATTAGTCCAGTCGTCTTCTCCAAAATGTGTTGGGGTGAAGTTTTCCTCATTCAGCAGGTAAAAAAGCCGTGATCTAACAAAAACCCAATTAGAGGACTTGTCTTGTCCGGTGGGTCGTCGGAAATCCGAAGGGATTAACTCCTCTTCAAGTTGCCTGGTTAAGATCAATTTCCAGTAAAATTTAAGCGCTACCGCCAATTTCAAAACAAATCCTTTCTCACTCGAGTATAATCAATTTACTTATCAACGAAGTTGTGGGTTATAGGAGCTCCTAGCGGAACTGAGTGCATGAGACCAACTGAGCTACTAACTATGCAAATTAAATCTTGCCAACCCTCTCCAGTTTCACGGCTCTTTGAGCTTTTCTCCGCTCACGAGCCTTATACGGTTTCAACAATATCTCATAGTCTAGAAAAGGGACGAAGAGGAGGGGGGAAAAGCGTTTTGCTGAAAAAGAGAACGCCGTCGCATGAAAATCAACTCATTTGATGCGCGTTACTGAAGCCTCCTTCTCCTTTTCTTCCTGCGCTCTAAATAGCCGTTACGCCTGTTGGCCGAAGTTGGCTGAAAGGACTTTTGTGCATGCATCTGCCTATTGTCCCATTGACCAGAAACCCGGTTGGAAATTAATATTCCTTCTGGCTAAGTAGTAACGAGAATTCCCTTGTTCATTCCCTCGTTGATCACAATGCAGAATTTGTGTGAGAGTACAGTAACGTAATTTCACGCATAATGCGTCGTGAGAGAGTAGCCACAAGATTGTATCATCGGAAAAGAACTAAAATTGAATTTTGGGCCATATTATTGCTTATCATGCAAAAAAGATTTTTCGAAGTTTTTCGAGAATCGGGGAAAACGTTAGCATAAATGTACTATATTTAAAACTTTAATTTGACGAGGACAAAGAAACTCACGAGGGGAGGCCATACTCTGCGGGCTCAACATTTAGAGTACGTTTTCTGTCGTGGAACGGGATATGTAAGAAGAACGTTAGTGTCGGGAATACCTTAAATAAGGCGAGCTGTGGCCTAAATTAATTGAAATTAATCAAACACAAATATTCGTCCTCGAACTCTGGTGAACAACTGAATTTAATTTAGCGAGTCATATGGGAATTAATAAATCAAGATTTTATAATCAACTGGAGGAGACAATATTTTCGACAGTTAGTGTTTACGTGGAATTACATATCTGCATATATTATAGATACAATACTCATATGAGTTGCAGATGCAGGTTGTAGATGCAAACCTCGCCGAGTACTTGAGATGACGTTTTGGCCAGAATTTCTTGATGAGCACACTAGTCTGAGGCCCCACCTGATTTATGAGGCAAAAGCTGCGCTGAAATTTATATTCTTCGAAATGTTGGATAATTTATTCTCATCAGTTTCCCGGAGACGAGAGTTTTGCTGCTGTTCGCACAAAGTATTCGATCATTATTGTTTCGAACAGGTTTTGAGAAAATAAATCTGGTGCTTTTGTAATACAGTTAGTTTTGGACCGATTTTGCTCATGCGTTTTATGCTGGCTTGGACACGAGTTAGTTCGCCCCTTTTCACTCAATTCCGGTCACGAAGACATACACAGATCGTTTTCTCAAACGGCGATTTTCGGACGGCGGAAAGTGAGACTTACTGTTGGTTAGTTAGCTGATTACGTAACGTCAAACTTCGCACGCCTACGGAAAGTAAAAAGCTATTAAACAAAAATTGATAAAGCTCCTCTCATTATCCCAAGAATGATAACCTGGATTCACCGTGTAGTGGTTTGAAACTGCCCACCAACACAATTTAATTAGAAGCGTTAGTTAAAGAAGTTTTTGACGCTTGATTTCAATTGGGCCGCTGATTCAGTCCTGCAATTTTATATCACCAAGAAGGAGTAAAAGAAAGCCACAATTTAAAAAGAAACACAGTAGGTTACATTTTTTCATAAAAACGAAGCAAACTGAAAAAAAAGCTTTTGCCGATTACGTTGCTTTTTTGCTTTTGTAGGGCTGAGGAAAGTGGAAACAAAAGTTGTGTTTGCCGGCACAGAACTTTCGTCGCGTTGGTTTCAAATCAATTCCTATTCAGCAGCAGCCACAGATCTCTCCTTCGCTTGTCTATTGTCAAAAGAACGTGATTAAAAAAAAAGAAGTGAATCCCAATAGATCTTCGGCGAACCTATTACGGCAAATGATTCGACTGGGAGGCTCGTTATATTTACGAATGGGAGGGAGGTCTGGTAATAAACGATAAGGTTTCGTTCAAAACCCAGTGGGTCCTCTTGGTTCTCTTGAGGGGAAAAGGAACAGGAGTAATCTTCAGGGTTCGACGCTCTAATCACTTCCTCGTCCCAGCATCCAGCCTGGACCCATCCCCAGGACTGACTCTCCAGGGACCATTTTCCGGATGGTGCAAAGACTTCCAGCGCGAATTCAGTTACCGCTAACCGTCTTTTTTTTACCTCTTTTTTCCTATTCCCCTTTTTTCCTGCTCGTCCCCTCCACGCTCCCCTCAAATCCTTTCTGTCTGACTTGGCTGTCAACTCGTTCGCCCTCAATCGCCCGCTTTCTGCCCCTTTTGAAAGGTCTCATTACCTCCACTGCCCCTTTTTTTCCACTCGGATTTTCACGCCAGCGGTGAATCAACTCGTAACTCGTCTGTGGTCAAAAGGAGAGGAACGCAGTAAATCTGATTCCTGCAGACCGAATTCACACGCCCTCCGGGGCGAGGCGCTTTTCGCCCGAAATTCGTTCAATTGTCGCGGTATTGGTTGTTTCAACTTCGATTTTTTGAGACAGGAAGAGGTAACCGTAGAATATATTTTTAGTCCAACTTTAACCCACCTAGCTTTTGCATTCGCATGTTTGTAAGTCTACTGCTTTATTAAAATTTACAACGCACCCACCTCAAGTTTTGTGACAGCGGCTGCAATAGTACTTCAAATAACATTTCAAGATTAGCACAAAACCAGTGAGAGTAAATTTTTTTCCAATGACAAACCGGGTTCAGTATAGTTGAGTCGAATAATTAATTCATATTTCCTTGTCTCTACGAAAGAAATGATATGTAATCGTTTGAAAACAAAGTTTCATTATTGAAGTTATTGGACCTGTTTGGTGAGTCCATCTTCTCTGGTTGGTGTAAACACATCATCGTCTGGCTGTCAAGTCTGTACTGAAGACCATGAGTTAGTCATGATCTGTAAATAGGAAGAGAAAGCTAAATAGGATGGTGTTGGAGGGGGGTGGGGGTGGAAGGGAAAGCTGTCATACGCTTCCTGGAAATTCCGTTGGAAGGGAAAGGAAAGAAGTGTAAGGTGTATGTTCACATGCTAAGTTTTAGGATTGAGAAGTGAGACATTTTTCAGAGTAGTACTTGCAGGGGGGGGGGGTGCATATTAGGATGACATTGAGTGTTGAGAAAAGTGTTATGCTTCACACCAAACGTTGTAACGTCGTTCGAGAGTTTCAAAATGAAGCTATAAGTCTAATTGCCCTCCATATGCATCAACTCCACACCCTTTGGGGTCGAGATAATGGTGTGACCTGATAGTTTTTCGATGGACATCGCTTTCCTGTAATTAGCGACGAGGATGGTTGGAAGTTTACTCTTCTTTAGGTAGAGGAGCTGATCATCATACATTTCGAGGTAATGTCTACTCTGGGGAGAACCCAAGCACCTCTTTACGGGCTCTTTCGCTCCTCTCCTTCTTCCAACAGTGGCCCAAGAGCTCTGAAAACTGCGATAGGGAGCGACAATATCATCAAGTTGGTTTTACTATCGCGGCTACCCTCCCTCGAAGACGCACTTTGTGTCCCAACAACGAGCGCCCATCCATTTTCGCTCAGGGAGGATATATTCCCCGTTTGCCGACCGCTTCGATGCTAATTTCGCGCACATTTTCATCATCTATCACGCTCTTCGTTTTTCGCATCAATTTTGGAGTTGTGCACAATTTTCGGGAACGAGGGTCACGCACAAGAACACGTTGAACACAGCAAGGTGTTGTACCCTAAAACCTTCCATCGTTTTTCAATCGACCAAGACAGCAGAACAGTGCACTCAGAAAAACGATAAGTGGCTAATATTGGATTACTTGTGGTGCTTCATACATTCACCTCTGCACCACCCATAATACAAAAATAATGTGCAGTGGGTCGTATATCTTGCAGCATTGTACCTTGCATCATCCATAGTTAAAATTAAAAATGTGTTACAACAATTGGAAAAAAAAAAGAAATCGACGAGAATGTTGGAAGAGCACTCCAGTAATTTATGAAATCTAGCGCATTGGCATTACAAAACATAGTATCAATTTATTACTTACGTATAATCCAAGTTCTGCCCAATTCAGTTAAGTGTAAGCCTGTCTACAAACCGCATAGCTGTTTTGGTTTCTTAGTGTGTGTCGTTTGGCTGCATTTTGTTGACGTGAGGGCGGTAAAGATGAGCATTTATCGGCTCTAACCTTCCAGTGGACTTGCAATCAATCAATCAACCTCTCCTGCGCGAAGGTTTCTTCTGTTCTCCTCACAAAAGTTCTCATATATATTCTCCATTATCTGGTAGATCGCAAAAGACTGTAATCGTATTTTGATTGATTAATAAAAATTGCGCAGATACGTAATAATCGTACAGCAGCGAATAATATGCGATCGTTATCCGGGTATTAGATGTTTTAAATTTTCGGTAGTGGAAATGGGGACTCAGTTGTGTGACGAAGAGGTTTGGAGATGCTTTTGAAGAGCTGCTGACTAAGGCAAAAATTACGGCAATCGCGCCGGGGATTCGATCCACAATCCGAGAATTATGAATCGACCGTCTAACCGCAAGACCACGATGAATGTCTTTACATCGAAAGCGCTTGCCCACAGTAACTCACAAGCCAGAGGAGACGGACTCACCTAACAGGTACGTTAACTTTAGTATTTGCCTACTGGCGGACACAACCCAATTTCTTTAATACCTAACACAGCCAGTCCGGCTAAGGTACTACTAACAAGACTGACCAACAAGACCTCTCCCCGCCCCTTCCCCAACGCTCCATCACTCCCTTCACCTTTCTCTTTGTATATAAAGACCACGACCAACTGACTGACTCCAGTACTGACTAAACGGCCAGACGATGATGTCTTTACATCGAAAGCGCTTGCCCACAGTAACTCACAAGCCAGAGGAGACGGACTCACCTAACAGGTACGTTAACTTTAGAACCGCTTTCCTTTGATAGGAGTCAGTCAGCACATCTCCCCCCTCGTCTATTAACCGCTACTCCTGGAGCGAACTCATTTTTTAGGGAAAGAATTTTACGAGAGTTGAGCGAATCCCCGGAAAATCCGATCTTTGATTCGAGAAAGGAATCAACTGTGCCAAATCTCCAAACCCCTTCGTCACAAATGGCGCCCCACGTTGGGCGCCATTTGTGACGAAGAGGTTTGGAGATGCTTTTGAAGAGCTGCTGACTAAGGCAAAAATTACGGCAATCGCGCCGGGGATTCGATCCACAATCCGAGAATTATGAATCGACCGTCTAACCGCAAGACCACGATGAACCGCTTTCCTTTGATAGGAGTCAGTCAGCACAGTTGGGTGTTTGACGGTTTATCCACAAATACTACAAATGTTCTTTGCAGAGTTTAAAATCACATGCGATGCTTACAGGTTGTTCTCTGGATTTTCAACCGTCAAACTGACCGATTGAATGAGTGACACGAGGTTGATTCCTGAGCAAAGAGAGGTGGTGTGATGGGGAAGCACCACCAACTAGACTAGACTGGCTGTAGGTGGTCATCATGTGGCTTTGGAGAATATCATTGGGGTTGCAGTAAGGACGGGAAGAACTTTCAGAGTCAACGAAGGACTGGAACAGATGGCACCTGTCTCACGTTGGTTTCTTCCAAAGGGTAAAATTTCCGTTTTCTGTTCGCAAACGGTGAAGCGGGGTAAAATTGCGAAAAGATGTGACGCTCGGTAGCTTCGAAAGAAGAGCTGACTGGCCATGACTAGCTCCCCTCCTCCTATAGACACGAAACATCTGCAACATGGTTCTTGAACAGGTCCAACGTTACCATCAGCGAATTTCTGTAGTCGTTTCCCCGGAAATGATGCGATACGAGCATGTACGTGCTTCTACCAGCAAATCCGGATAATGGGAAGTATGTCATAATCACACAAAAATCTAGGCGTGAGCATAGATGTTGAGTGGGTTCATTTAGCAATTTCTTTAAAACTTATTTATCATAGTGAATCGAGTTACACTCCTTAGCTGATAGTTTCAAAGATATCGTGTTCATTTTTTTAAAAATATTCCAAATCGTATTTTGAGGCACCAATGAGGATTATCTCTCTCTTTACTTTCAGAAATACGTGCACATGTTACCCACCCCAGTCCCATTGGGTAATGCACCGATAAAAAGAGCCCGAGGAACGGTGAAGCAAATAGGCCCAAATCGAAACGAACACCATGCATCTTACTCCAGATTGCCTCAAACCTTCTACCAGAGGAAGGAAGTAAGACAAAGCCGCTTCGTTTTGTTCGAAAACATGTTAACTAACGTTACGCAGGCCTTCATCATTTTATATCTTAATGTTTCAAGTTTTCCCATTTCAACGTTCAAGTTGATCATAATGCGCTGTTCCCGGGGAGCCTTTTGACTCAAATATTTATGGAGTTTCAAATTTTTTAATAAGATTTCCCGTTTTATTTTCACTGTTAACCTCTTAAAGAAAGAAGAATGCAAATTCGGTTGTTTTATAAGGGAAGTAAAATATCTAACTTCGGCCTATTTATTACATCTCTATCGGGTGAGGAGCAAGCTTCTCTCAACTCGTTCTGAAATTGGAAAACTTTGCCCCAAACTCTACGAAGGTAAGCCGTTTGAGACTGCAGAGTGGAAAGTTCGATGATGTATCGCATCCCTAATCGCTGTTTATCTTCCCTCGGAAGGAACGTATGATGGCGAAGGTGCGAAACGGGTTGCACGGAATCCGTGTGAGTTTCGGCTTCGCAAAACTATCCACCTCTTGCTTCCCCAAAGGAGCGTTCAAAATCGTTAATTCAGATCACCTCACACGAGGAGAGTGATTTCGTGTTATTGACATCTACGAGGAGTTTATTTGAACGATATTAAGTAACTCCAGGGAATGATTTTGTTTATCTTCTTATGGCTCGTGGAGTTTGTTGCTTTATTTATTTTGCTCCTTCTCCATTAGAGTAACCACCTTTCAATGATCCGTTTAGCAACGAGGTTTAAAACATTCCCCAACGACATCAACTCCTTTTCATTTTCTTTAGCTCTACCACGTAGAAAGGAAAGTTATGTGATCAGCTGAACAAAATTATTTAAAATCATTTCAGATTTTTAAATTTTAACAACTTTTGCGTCCGAATAACACTATTTAAGAAATTGATCTGTGTGTGAGTGTGTGAAAGACTACCTGATCTGCAGCATACCAGGCCTCCAGGTAGTATCGAGCACCCCGGGAAGCACAAATGTGATCGGACGGATCTTCGTTGGGGTCATGGGTGGATTCTAGCTTTGACCTTGTCCTGGCGTGAGTCCCTCACCCTCCCAACATCCTCTTATCCTTTTTCCCTTCACCCTCTCATGCCGTCTGTCCTTCAGCTAGGGTAGTTTCGGGACCACCCTATTATTTATAGTTTATATAGTTTTTTTTTGGTGCAATCGTCTCATCAACTTCGTAAAATTGTAAAAATAAAAGTGACTGTGGGTGTGTGGCCACGCTCTAGTGAGTGTTCAGTAACAGTCATTATGTCGAAGAAACATACCTATGTGTGTGTACCTATAGATTTTTCTCAGTAAATGATGAGAAATAATGAATGAAATTTAAAAAAAGAGGCCACGAGCGATCACAATACTTTCGTCATTTCTAGCTAAGTGAAGAGGGGTGGCCTGCGAGAGATGGCATGTAGGTGAACGGCGGCGAACGAGTAACGCGCTCGGTATCGAACAACGCAAGTCATATGACCGCTCACTGATCGAACATTAATAGGCAGTCAAACGTTATGAACTGCAGAATCTTGCGTGTTACCACCGATTGAGGATTCTTTTGAAACGTCCATTGAGCAGATAAACTTAACTTACTGGCAGCTGGAACTTCTAGATCAAGGTCTCTTGTGGCGTCACGAGTCTAGAAACTGGTCGAAGTTTACGTTTAAAGGCGAAGCTCCCGAGCCTCACATCTTTTCGCCATTTTACCCCGCTCCGCCGTTGGCAAGCAGAAACTACGGAAATTGTACCCCTTCGGAAGAAACCAACGTGAGACAGGTGCCATCTGTTCTCAAGTAAAACCTTCCCTTTACCTTCGAACTTTTACAATTCACTTCAGTTCCCTGGCAATCAATCGTTTTCCAGGGGAGTTTCTCTTAAAGCGAAAATGATTTTCCAAGCTTATCAAAGTCTTTTCCACCTCCGCTCGCTCCCTAAGTACTCTCACGAAACGTTCGCAAGTTAAAATATTGCCCTATTTGTCGTTATTATGCCTTCTTGCAGCAACGGAGGTTTGAGGAAAATAGCCTTTTTTTTGTTCATTGGATGGTGTACAAAAATATATAAACAAATTACGAGTAAAACTCACTCATACTCTTGGGTAACATGAAAACTACTAATATGATGATAATTTTGAGCAAGATAAACTCATCATTGAACTCGTCAAGTCGTATCTAATGATATACATCATGAAACGATCACATTTTGAGTTAACTACTTTGTCGTAGTGTAGTTTTGGACGTGTATCATATCAGTGTTATCGCTTATCCTTTTAGTATCTACTAGCTATCATTTGTTCCAGTGAATAATAATATCACCATCATCTGAAAACTTTTTGATTGATCTCCTGTGTTTCGTGCCTATAGGGCACAACTGCCTCCTACACATGAGGCGTGCTCCCTATCTCTCGTTATAAATATATTTGTTCAACGAGAACATTCAAGTACTATTGTCTTTAGTGACATTTGCGGAATTTCGGAGTGGGTGCTACGAATATCGTTCTAATGTTCTGTGAAGGTCTGATAAATGTTATTCCTTTTCGTTCAAGATGTTCGTACAGGCCCACAAAAGATTGTAAAAAACTACATCGTGTTTGATGTCGATTTCTAGGTATTTTTCGACGCTTAATGGAATGGGATGGGTCTCAGAGGTGCGAGTCAACTGTGGAAGAGAACAATAAACCCTTGTGTAATCGTTTGCGGCGATTGTACTTCCTGTTATCTAAAGGGCCTTTATTGATTTTAGTAAACCCTATTATGATGCTTTTTCAAGCGATGTTGGGACACTACTCAACCGATAGTTCACAATTTTGTGTCCTGAGCAAGTCACTGGAAGGGAAGTGATTAAATAAATGAAATCTAGAAAGACTCCGTTGTTTGGTTGATGTTGAAGGGCTTCACGTGGCTATTGCAAATATTAATTTATCTTGTAATTAACACATTGACCGTAGAGGACGGAAAACTCATTGCTCCACAATGGTAGATCTCGTTCGTTTATTTAGTGAACTGGCAACGACTCATAAATCATCCGTAGCCGTTAACTTCTGATACACCTGAGAATCTCCCACCCCTCGCGCTTCGCATCGATTTAAACAAAAGCGCCACTCCGACCTTGTAGAAGACCCTGATTGGAAAATCGTGTTTGGCAACCCAAGCACAATCAGAGATACGCTTCTGGGAGTATTCCCTCGCTCAAGTTTCAAGTTTATTGTGACCCACCACTCCCATCACAGTCGTACTGCAACGTATTGTGTCATGATGAACCAAACGCTTTGATCCGAGACATTTCCTGAGGAAACATCTTAAAACCGGAGATATTTCGAATGAAGCTGGATCTCGAATCCAAGTCATGCTGAAGAGCATGTATGATTTTCAGCTACGTTCACCCTACCCGGCTCCCTATGTGCGGCGATGAATAATCAATCTAGTCTGCTGTACAATACCTCTATTCTGATTACATACGACGTCACTGATTACATAGTTGTCGATGTTGACAATCTGTCTTGGACATATATACCGTTATATCTACAAAAGGGTCTGTGCAAAACAAAATATTAGCGATAGTTGCGGGCATCGGTCGAGTTTGTTCAAAATCATCGCAGCCGTTTCTATGTAAATAAGAAAAATAAAAATGTACGTATATGTAGAAATTTGCGGCTTGGCACTCCTTCAGGCCATTCGCATTATGGATATGTTGAAAATGTTTTTAAAAAATGTTCAGCACATTTGAGCTCGCAGTTATAAACGATTATTGACTAGTAAATTCGGGGAAAATAGGTGTAGTGCATCAACGAAATAGAGATGAACGTTCGTTAGGGTATCATTTTGATAACTGAGAAGAGGGTAATTGTAAGTTTATGTTGCCGAGGATTCAGAGGTTTGTACAGTTTCCCTTTGGTGAATAAAATTGGTTAAAACGCTCTTCTTTCCTCAATATGCGTTTTTTGACCTTGGAATGCCTGAACCTGCCCTAATGGCAAAGCCATTGTTTCCCCGAACCTCCCTTGGTACCTGCGGAAATTCCATCTCCCCGGTTATTCCAACGGCAACGGATTTCCCCCTGGTTTTCCCCATCTTTATTTCCCTCTCCACAATTTCAGATTTCTCTCCACAACAGACAGCTCCTCCCAAACTCATTCTCCTACGAAGTCTCGCGAAAGTCGGTCGTCTCCAGTTTTCCCAACACAGTCATCTAACACCTTTCGCGATACAGCCGTCTCCAATTCTCCCAACAGACACATGTTTCATCTCTTATCGACGTCTAATTCGGATTTTTCCTTCCTTCACCATACAACCAGTTTCACGCCTTCAGGGCTCTCTGTGTTCGCGCTTATATACTCAAATCATATCCTGTTTAAGTCACCTCTTCTTGTACATCTAAGTCTCCAAATCTTGTGATACACCAAACTCTTCAAATGACAAGTCGTGCTCAACTAAAACCCGTCGATTCATTCAAGTCTATCCTGGTCGAAACAAATACACCACAATTGATGAAACCATTTTTCCGTCTAATGACCCTTTTTTTGCTTCATAGGCCTTAGTTTCTGTTCACCGAGATTTGAACTTGAACGCTAAATACCATTTGAGACTCAGAAATACCATAGAAAATTAGCGTTCAGATAGTCAGGAGGTTGTATCATATTCCATGTTTTTGAACGTGAAGCCCAGGTTTCAAATGGGTTGTACCCGAAGGCCCACGAGTGGAGCCCTTTGTGAAGCTTTAAGGTCCGTGTTCTCAAATATTATCTCTCAACTCCAAGCTCTCAATGTAAAGTTGAACACCTCGACGTAACCCTCGTATTTTTTGCAAGCGTGCGTCAATAATAACCGGCTGTTTAATCTGATAAGATGGGATTCTCGATTGTTAGAGAGAAATATCCTAGTCAACTGTTAAAATACCGTGGTCTGCTTTGTGGTGCAAAAGATGACAAAATTGTAACGCCATAGGTGTACTCATTTTTTGTAAATTGGGTTTTGAGTGTTCTAACGTCCTGGAGCATCTGAGTGATACAAAATCTGTTTACTAAACCATTTTGCGTTCAGTAGATTCAATTAGGTAATTCCGCTTAAGAAGCAATTTGTTCGAGGAACAGTGGGGGTGGATTCCAATTACTCTAAGACGGCTTATTGATCAAAAGCCTACTTGATCAATAAGAAGTGAATGTTCCAAGAGGTCCGATCAGGAATGAACTCACTATTAGGATTGAGAAGATATATTGAGAGATTACTCAAAGCTCGCAGAGTACGTAAAGGAAGGTGATCGATTCGTGAACCGGGTGTGGTTGCTAAGAACTCTTCCTCCCTTCAAAACCAGGCGTCCCTTTCAGTCCGCCAACCTTCGTGCCTTTTTGAGGCTGTGAAAAGCAAATTGTAAAGAGGTACACGTCGTGGCGCTGTTACTACTTGATTTCATTAGCTGGTTTAGTTCACTAGTGCAATGATAAAATGTAACCTGGACAGAATATAATGTCGAACACTTCTACGAGTGCACCGTCATTATGCTATGAGCTATACATCGGGAGGGGGGGGTACCGTTAAGCGATCTTAAAACATTGCCTTATCTAGACTCCAGGGTTCACTGATCAAATTGAAAGGTAGACAATGGTAGAGACAGTGTGAGTATGAAGGCAGTTTAAAAGTCGCCAAGAATTTGAATTCAGAAGAATTTCCGGGGCTGGCTCCCATTATTTTACTATCATCATTCAATTTCCATCGTGTGTGTGTGTGGCTTTTTGGAATGTCGTGAAGCTGATTGAGTCATATGAGCATGAGTAATATAGAATAAACGATATCTGTCGAAGATTTATTATAATTTATTGAGCGTTTCTCGCCATTTTTCGTATTATAGATATTCTATCGTGCAATTTCGCTGTTTCAAACTGCCCTCTTACGGTCAACATTTTCTATTCTGTTAGTGAAGAATATTTGACGTTTTGAATTTAGGTTTCGTGATGATTCTGATCATTCGATGTTCATCTGTAGGTCGAAATAAAGTTGGATGTGGGTTTTCACAGCCATTCTCGCATTGACATCCACACATACACACCCAATTGGTACCTCCGTTTATAAACCACCCGTTATTAGTGATCTCTGTAGAGAAACGTGATTTATTTTTGCTGTAAGGAGTCCTGCATGTGCGTTTGAGAATTGATACAAGGTCACGATTGTTGATGGCTATACGGAGTGCTGATGGTTGCTGATTCCCGTGAGCAGTCCGTGCTATTGCTGGTTGCTTTAAGGAGTCAACGTGATCGTCGATTTTTATAAGGAGTGTACACGATCGCTGATTGTTATAAAGAGTGCAAATGTTTGCGAACGAATTCCTTGTCAATCAATCCGTCAGCGTGATTGTTGGTTGCTGTAAAGAGGGAAGATCATTGCCGATTGCTATAAGAGATGCAGCTTTAAGCAGATTTCTATAAGAAGTTATATGATTGCTGGTAGCCAGAAAAATTCACTAAAATTTCGGGTGATTTCCGATGGGCTTGCTTATATCTATAAGAAATCCGTGTGATTGCCGGTTGTTATTGCGTCATTGATGATTTCTATATAAAGAGTTCGCTCAATGAAATGAACTAGTGATTCCTCATCACCGTAAGGAACCAACACTAGTTCGCACTGCTCTACGGAGCCCTTCAAATTACTAGTTGCTAGTAGCACTCATAGTGATTGTTGATTAGTAAACGATTGCAGAAAATTGCTAAACGCTATCACTAATGCAGCTTGCATGCATTCCTAAGAATGTTATTGGTGGTTTCTATCAATGCTGCTTGCCTGCTAGTTGACTTCTGTGAGGAGTGAAGCTTGTTACTAGAAGGCGTGTAGCAAATTGCAAATTTCTATGAGGATTCCGTGAGTGCTGATTGCTATGAGAAGTCTACATGATGTTTAATTTCTACGAGAAGCCATTTTATGACTGATTGAGAGGAGTGCATTTTTGCAGATCACCATAAGGAGTGTGTGCAACTATTTATGGCAGTAGGAACGATATTCGATCGCTAAATCCAATAAGAGTCTGCATAGTGGCTATTATAGTATATATCAGACTGCATAATTGCGTCAAGCGTTACGACTTATAGCATATTTCTAGGATGTCACGTGATTGTTGATGTCTATAAGGAGCCGGTGTGATTTTGAACGAAATGCAGTTTGCGTGGTTGCTGGAGGTTTAGTTGGTTGTCTGACCTTAGGGACCTGCCCGAAGAAAACTGGCACAGTTTGGTGCGAGTAAGTACGATCTTTCCGTCTCAAATTTGTATCGATTGACCACGTACGGCTTAGCATTCATCGGTCTAGCAGCAGGACTGAAAGTAACATGCAGTTGAGCGGGCTGATGTTAGAGACAGCCGGAGTACGGGTTATTCGCTGAATCATACATTGAAAAACGAGTGAATGAAATATTTTTGCGAGTTGGATAACGTCAGTTTTGTACTGGCAACAAGCCGAGAGTGTGAGTTGAAACTCCACTACCACTTCAGGATGGGTTGGATACTTGTGTCCATGACGACCATTTGTTTATCAAAGTTGCAGTGGTTCCCTCTTCACTCGCCTTTGTAGAGCCCAACGAGGAGAAAATAAAGTTTGTCGCCATCGTCAGCTAAAAGCGTCCTCCGAATTGATTCGTTCTCATTGCAACGCCTCTCAACTCGAGCCCTCTGGTCACTCCTTTCCCATGGCTTTCCAACGCTGCTGCCCGTCTCGCCGCTTTGCCTTCCCTTTGATGCCTCCGTAACGACGTTCCTGTTAACTTCTGGGCGGAACTTCGTCGTCCTTTCAGATTAAAGGTTCGAACGCAATTTTAATCTCCCGGGATCCCTCTCGACAACTCAAACGTTCCATCGCTACTCGGCCTCTTAAACCCTATCAAACACAAAACTTGAGCAGCGGCGTAAAAGTGGAGGAAAATATATTATTTATTGGCGGTTTTAGCGCCGAAAACCCTCAAAGTCTCAAATAAACTTCAATTTTCGTAAGAGATTATTTTCAGGTTGAATAAACTGCTGATAAAGTCAGAAAGCAACGTCGTCCAATGTTTCTTCTCGAATAAAACCATCTCACTCTGCGCAAATAATTGCAATTGTTGAATAACAGAATTTCACAATATATTTTCCCCAACCCGAAGAGCAATAACTACTGATGAGGGCTAAATTTTTGTCTGTTTGACGACCACAATAAGGTGCCAGAAACTGAAACAAAAAACGATTTTAGTACAACCTGATCATTTCAATACTTCTCAGACGCTCCTCGGACGCTAGAGTTTTCAAAAAATAAGTCATATACGCCTACAATCTCTATCAGTAATCACGAACATTCCTTTTGTGCTGGTTGCTTAATACAGGCCGTAGAATGAGTACGAGCACCCCTATAAATTTGGAGCCTTAATAGACGCAGGTTTTATAGTTTAGATGTAGGGTTAAGTTCAAGCAGACTTGTATGAACTGAGTCAGAAATACATTGGAACCATGTGATGCGTCGCAGCCAATATTTGCAGAGAGGTGGTGAATTGTTGCTCGAGACGCTCAACTTATTCTCCCGAGCACGAAGTGACGACACCATTTTAGTACTGAAACAGCCCTTTTTACTCGGCTTCACGTTTTATGAATCTGCTGGCCACGCAAGTTCATCACGTTTATGTTTACATCCGAAAACCGAACGTTAAATCATTTTTCACGATTTGCGGTTGATGTGGCAACACCTGACTCATTCTGAATAATAATTCGATTGGTAACATTCCCCCACCCACCCATAAAAAGTTTACGTTTCAGATTCCATTCCGTTTGACAATGCAAATCTGCAAAGTCCATCCGTCGTCGTTCGCCAATTTTATCGCAATTACGTCGTCTATCGTTTCCTAAGTATTTCGAATAAAATTAGTCTAAGGGGCTTACTGCTACGTATAGATCGAAAACAGTGAGAACACAGTTAAAATAGTGACCCAAAGTCTACCAATTGAAAGAACTCGTGGGACAATACAGTGAAAGTTATCGTTCCTTCCTGGCCTGCTCTCATTTCCCACTCTGCCTCCCGGTTACTCCAACCACCCGTCAGCTCGATTCGTCACGCCGTACCGATCGTCTAGCACTGTTCGGAAAATGTGAATTCTTTGTAGCGTTGTCCATCATGTTACAAGTATTTTTCAATGCTGCGTCGAATGGGATGGCCCTTTCGTTCTCGGAAGTGCTCTAAACTTGTCGTTTCCCATGGTGTCATGTTCTATTCTTAACGTTTTTCGACATTGTATTGAATAGGGTACACTCTTCCTGTGCTAGGGAATAATGAACCGTTGAGCAGTAATTTGCAGCGTTTTAAGGTCGATTACGTATTTTACGTTCTTAGTTACTTATAACTAGTCAGTTACTTTTGTTTGAAACAATTGAAATGAGAAATTTGCCAAGAGAATTCATCAAAGTTTACACAAATACGCCCGTACTTTTCGTAGAGGATGAACGTTTTTTATGAGTCTTCGCAGAAATTCACGTAGATCATTCAGTGGGTTTAGGTGACCATATCTTCAACTTCTTCACGCAACTCGCACTCCAGGGATTCGTTCAGCTCAATAATGATGGCTGGGCCATTTCTTGTGTCGAAGAAAACGTACAAAATTAGGAGGTTCTGCACACTCGGAGCATTATTCCAAAGTCGCACGTTTCCTTATCTAACGAATACGTTTCACACCGGCAATTTACCTGTGCGTGTGATGCTTTTGACAACGGAAAACGTGTTGAAAGAGAACTTTACTTTTCTATGGTGGAAATGTGTGAGGATGCTTCAATGCGTGTGTTTATTCATTGAGTTGTGACTTCTTCCTGTGCAACCTGCATTGCTAGCAGTTCAGCGCTGCTGTTCCAATTTATGAGAAGTGGAAATCCTAACGTCAGCATCAGAAATACCTATTCCAATGACCCTTCGAATGGTATATACCTGGTAGTGTTCCCCATATTTTCTTGCAAGCATGTCTGCAAAGCACGTCTGGGAAGTTGATTGATGGTTTTTTTCGTATTCCCACTGGAGGGAAATACTTATTTTGTGAGTTTCTTCATCCGGTTTCCTGCCTCAAATGTTTGCAAATATATTACTACCCACAAGATCGTAGATACGATTAACTATTATTAAGTACACGAACTAATTTTGGCCGTAATGTGTGTTGAGATTTTGAGCTTTAAACGGGTGAGTCGGGTCTTTATGAAGGAGAAACAGTAGAGAAATTGTATGTGGATAATAATTCAATTAATCCAACGGTAATCGGTTAGGTATAAAGGGAAACTATCTCCATTTCAACTTCACAATAGCAGAGAACTTTACTCAAAACGCAGAATAAAGTCCTGTCCCATTGTGCCACTCGAATCCCACGAAGGAATTAATTCACAATTAACTCGGCTGAATACGAAGAACACAGTAATATGTAATAACATCCCAAGGTTGGGAGGAGTTAGGGAGTGCTGCGGAAAGGTTGGACTGAAAGCGGTTGATATAATAGAGTGAGTCTGTCAGACTGTCATCTCTCGGTTCCACAATGCCTCTCACTAATAGAATTTCGCTCCACGTTCCCTTTCCAACTAATTTTCCCCGACCAACATCCCTCCGTCCCACCAAAGTCCCAGGGAACCTCCCCGAAACTCCGGCAGGTCCTGTTTGATTGCCTCCGCAGCTTGGTGACATTTAATTAGTTGTTCCACCCTCATCAACAACGGATTTTATTCCCGTTGACTTCTTGAGCGAAAGGGGCCGATGTAACGTCAGAAGTTCGTCATTTCGGTGTCAGCGTGTGTTACGGTAAATATTTGCGACTTTACGAGTCCGCGGTTGGTTTCTGTTGCGATGATGAGTCTTCTATGTCGCTGTTAAAGTTTCGGTATCCGTATTTCGTCCGCTTTTATCGAAGCGAACTCATAATTAATGATAACGTCTGCGCCTCAAAAAATTTCCGGCGCAAAATAAGTAAAAAACATAACAGTCGCCAAAATAACTTTGTTGACATTGAACACGAAGTAATATCAATGGAAAAGCCAAAATTTCGTTTTTGGCTTATTTTTTACACAATTTCAAGTCAATAACAACCATATTTTTGGTCCATCCGATTGCCTAGTAAACTGGCACAACTAGATCCTAAATCAAATTTTTGTGGCAAAGATTGCATTTTTTATATAGCTTGAAGAACACCCGCGGCCTGGGCTGCCGTTGGCGGACGGACATTGCAGATTTGGGATCCTCGTGACTTGGAACGTTAACTGTCAAATAAGCTAAATCCTGCACTATAAACGATTTCAGGATAATTCATGATTTTTAATTGTATTTGGCTTTTTATCGCCGACATAAGTTTTATATTACCGTGATGGTGTTTGGAGCTGTTCACATAGTATTTTGGTGATCGACTTTGCTCGTAATCTCATTTTCGCATCCCTTGTTTTTGGATATGATATTTAAGGTAATGCGGTTCTTCATTTTGCATTTCATCGTGTCAACACACTTAAAGATCGTTTTATTAAATGATGTATTTCAGACTCGAAAGCTTTCATAACGTGAATGTCTGCAGAAAGCACATGTTCTCAGTCAATCTGGCGTTTCTTGTGTTCATAATTATTTTACACCCTTTATTAAACTTCCATTCCATAGGTAGTGTGGTATGAGCTACCAGCGTGATAACTGTGAACTGTTTGAAGTTTTTACTAAGAAACCCCCCTTTTTTCCTCCGTTTGTAAAACAAAATTGGAACTCAATTTGTTACACCAAGATATTAATAACAAGAAACCGTCACATTTACCCGAAGCTGTATTTAGTTTGGTGGTTTCTCACTGAGAAAAAACTTTCCCTAGACCTTTGAAGGAGGAGCGTAAGCCGTATGAAGGATAATATTCCTAGCTTAAGTCTCCAAACCAACGAAGCGAGGGAATATTCGTGCTCACTATACAAACCCTTCCTCATTTAAAGCACTGCGGTCGGATACAGGGGAACACCAGGTAGGCAGATTAAGGTCTTTCTGTCTCTTCCCCAGCTTTCAACGGTTATGAAGTGGCAAGGCTACAAAAAAAAAAGTGAAAGGGAAGCTCGAACGGGGAACGAAATGAGCCAAAGTTGGAGTCTAGGCTTTTCCTTCATGGAGCGAGAACCATTGTATGATCACGTACGAGTGGGGAACGAGGATTGTTCTGCCATCGAGAATCCCTTATGTTCTACCGCATCCTCGCGCTCACATTTGCTCAAACCTCTTCCCCATTAAGCTATCCCAGTGGTACGCTTTTCTTCCAAAATAATCGTATTCCCCGGATGTGGAAGAACTACGTTTCACAGCACCCGATTTTTTTTTTACCTGAATAGAAATAAATACCGACTAAAATGTCTCTCAAGCTAAAACGCGTTGGGAAATCGTCGTTTTCAGTCCTTTTGTACAAAACAACTCGTAACTTAAAACATTCTTCACTACAGGGACTGGGGAGGGGGATAGGTGATGGTGGGGTACTTTTTTATTACCCATCATGGTGAAAGAAGTCTGCGTTTTCTTCAGACCTCTGTTATTTCTGTAAAGAGTGTGTATAATTCTCGCTGTATGTCGATCTCGCCCTGGAAAGTGAGGGTGGATGCGTTTCTCTTCGTGAGTGGCTTCAATTTCTCGGTACAGCCTCTTTGGTTGGATGTCATGAGGATCTTTATTCCGAAAGTTGCCAAGGCACCACTGCAGCTGCAAAATCTTCGGACGTACTCTTCTTCCGAAAGAAACCATTGGGTTGCTTTTTAGGAGGTTGACTATTTGGAGCTTAATAAGTCTTGATAAAATGATTCACTTCGTTCTTCGCACTTGTGTGGGCCTCCCACGTAGCACCCCACCTACACGCATTCAGGCTTCAGTTCGATCTGAAAGACTTGGAGTTCGACCGTTATCTGCAACTATTCAGTTCTTGTGCCAGAAGCGCCTTCTTGTCTACAGGCGTCCGTCATTGTGGCTAGTCTCGGATTCGTTCGGAACCATCTGTGGTAGTATGAAATTGGCCGTACCATCGACCTCAAAGCCCAGTAAGTCTGATTTCTCGGCCGCTCATAGAAGAGGCCAGGACTGACACGTTGTGGATGATTGCTGTCGTATCTGCGGTGACCAGAAGAGTTGCTGAATCATGCGGTGCAGGTGTGTTTGCGGACCGAGGGCCGAGTTGAAGGTTCGAGGCGCGGTCTGCAAGAAGGTTGGTCGTACTGAAAGGTGGCTGATGGAGAGAGCGTGAGACTGCACAGAAGAATTAATGCCTGATATTACCAGCAGTCTGCCGTGATCCAGGGTGTTCAGGTAGCCTCAGTAAATCAGGGTTCTTGGCTATGGATTTGCCAAGAAGGGCATGTACGACAGGAAGGATATTCAAATGAAACCTCGTTGAATAGACGCGGACATCATGAAGGTTGCAGTAAGGACTGTCCTGCAGCAGTGTGCGATGCCTGAACAGTGCTAAAGAGACGTTTCGGCCGCCAGCTTGTATTCTTCGAGATTATCTTTACTAGAAGGAGTTTTATCGCGGAACCTTTTACCTGGCCCTGACCCTTCTTCCCTTTCCCAGTCTTTCTCTCTCTCAAGCTCTCAAAAGAGAGCGTGCTCCTGTAGTCTAATATGTCAGAGAACGGCTGAACTGATTGAACGCATTATTTTTCATCTCTTCTGAGCACTATTTATTGAATTCTCTAATATAAAGTGAAAAGGGTGGGAGGGTGTAAGGCGAATTGCAGCAGAACATCGACTTAACATTGAATGAATGTTTTTCTCGAAAACGACTTCAACGATTTTGCAGAGTTCTTTCACCAAACTGGTACTTACATTTTGTTCTCGACAACAGTTTCCGTAGAAATGCGTTGTACGAAGATACTTATATGCATCAACGCTTTTATGGTGATTGAGGAAAACTGTGCGATGCTTCGCTCTGGGTATATGCTTTTTTGTTGCCTTGCCACGTCGTAACCGTTGAAAGCTCTGGAATAGACGAATATAATCCGCCTATCCAGCGTTTCCCGGTATCCAACCGCAATGCTGCTAAACTTCGAAAGTGACGGAAACTGGCGTAAGCGCTGGTGCAACTTGATTAAGCCGGTGAAATGAATATTCTTTAACAGGTGCGGCAACGAAAAATCTCGAAAGGCGGCCATTTAAAAGCTCAAACGGAGTCGTTCGGAAGCGGCTGAGGCAAATGAAATGAAGTAGAGTTGGGCGAGGTTTAATTTCTGCTTCGCCACCCTTCAAGCAACTCGTTTCTATTCTCGGGAGAACAGATCGAGTTCCACGTATTTGAACTTTTCACGCTTTCCACTTTGAAATCAGAAAATCGTCTGAAAAACGACCTACCTCACGTACATTCCACATACCTTTACAGCGTTTTCAAAATACTTTCCAACAACCGCTCTCACACCAGTATCCTGAATTTTGTTTTTGGATTCATGAAGGGTTTGAGTTACGTGAAAGTTGATAAAAATTTGATAAAACATTGGGTATGTAGCAACATACTACATTTCCAAAAACGCTACATATGATTACACAACGGCAAAATATTCTCTTACACGGCTTAACTCTCACCCCTTTGAAACCCGCCTCGTTACATTCAGCTTCGAAAAATACCAGTAAACGATACGAAACATGACCAATGGAACGACTAAAATTACATATTCCAGACGCCTGTAGGCGATTAGGATGATGTGACGAGTCAAGCTTACGGGTTATTCGACTGAGACAAGTGCGAACCATAAATCGATTACTGTCGCTGTATTGTCCAATTCTTTTCATTAGTGGACTTTGGCTCTCAGTAATTATTGTGATTCCACGGTATAGATTTGGTACAGTTTTGAAACTCGTTCCTTCGACGCAGCATCTAAAAGTAACAAGAAAATGGTACCAAACACGGTGTAATTGCGATATACCTGCATTTTTGTTGATTTTTCATACTATTTTTTGCCCGTAACAATCACGGGTATCGTCGGGTCGAATTACTGAGTGGATGGGCACAACTAGATACCAAATGGGATTTCTGTGCGAATAAATGCATTTTTAACTAAGTTAAGGGAAAGATATGAGATTGCAGATGCCGATGCTTTGAAACGTTAAGCATCACAATTTTGTGGTCAAAAAATGTTCCTGACCAAAAAAATGGTTTATTATTCACAACGAATAATAAAACAAAATCTGTTGACAGTCCTATCAACTTGTACGTTTGTTTTTAAACGGAGTTCGTGGAATGCGTAGCAGTAGCTCTATAAATTACGAATCTTCAGGTACTACAAATTTCTTTGTGACCCGTTCAATGTTTTACAAGTTCACATGAACTGAATGAAAAATATGTTGGATTATGCTGGGGAAAGTAGTGCGCACCAGATATAACTAACGCGCTTTTGGTGGCAATACCTGCCTCACTTGGAAACTACGGCTTTCTTTCGAAAAATGAATAGCGTTTACCACATAAACGACACTCGAGTGTGGCGGTTCGCACACAATCTCCCTTTACGTCTCGAATCCATTGGGAGATAGACAAAAGGAGGATCATAAGTGAAAATTGGATTTCTCTCCCATGTCTCCGAACAACTTCCCATCTTCCCTCCAACTTACGAATAAAGCGTTCCGCAATTTCCCACTTTACCCTCACGTTTACCCAAATGGACAAAAGCCGAGGGACGCAACGGGTCGTTTGAATGCAACGCACGTTTTCTTGAAACGTGTTTTGAGACTCGAATAGTCGTTTGAACGCCCCTTTTCGCGCTCGTGCGTTTGGAAACATGACGTTTTTCAATGTTTTCATTAGAAATGAGATCCCAAACCAATAGCCAATCGCCAATCGGGAATCAGAGAAAGCGGACGTTTAATGTCGTGTTCAAGTAGCTGCCTTTCATTGCCGTTAAATCGCTTTATGCTGAGTGCTATAGGGACTTTATTTATAACTTGTTCTGTCGCAAAAACCGTGTGGTACACCCAATACTACAATACTTTTCACAATGAAGTATATTTACATCTCTTAGGAACCAGGCAGGTTAGTTCTTTTGGACGGCCAGATAACAAGATTTTTTTTGGAATATTTCAGCACTTACACGTTTCAATTTCTTTTTAGTAACAAAAAAGTTCTGCGGCGCATCACACAACGTTCCCCACATACATTCTCTGATTTTCATGCCTTTAGACAATCTTCCAATCCATTTTCCACTCAATTCATATGAATTCGTAAGTGCGTGGAAATTGGAAGCTCATGAAGTTCCAGAATTTATTGGGGAGCTGTTAATTATGCCACGACCAGTATTGGGTGATAAGTGCACAGGTGATTTATAATACTTCCAACTTATAGCCTGACAAAATATCTTTAGACGTATCACATGACTTTTCTTGCAACAATGCCCGCGTGCAATCAGTGATTTTAATCGTGTTTTTCATGTAGCGTAACTACTTTCTACAGAAAAATAAACAGCGCTGGAGGTTTCAGAATTTATCGAGTTGCTCCTGATTATAGATTTGCTCACTCTGTAGATAATTAATCGGACCTTAATTTTCTGAGAATGCTACTATCATTTAAGTCGAATTTATGAAGAAGCAACTGCGCCAAATACGGTTGTGACAGAAATGTTGATAATTTATTGTGCTACTCTCGTCATTATTTTTGGACGTGCCTGTACTAAAAATTCAATAAACATCCAGCAACTGTTACTGAAAATATAAATTTGGTGTTTCGATCACTATAGTTCGTTTCTAGAGGATTTGGCTCATAAATGGTTTAGTAATGTTCACGCTAGAATCGATTTGGTTCAGCTGTTTTCTATCAATCTTTACAGTTACATACGTACTATTCTCCTAAATAGGGGTTTTTGGATTTAACGGTTGATAACTTTTCTTCCTACGAATTCGTAGTTTCTGTTCGTGATCTACTTATGTAACGCAACTCAAGTAACAACTGAGTGAACAACAACTGATTGATTGAAATGTGAACAAACTAAATGAACGAGCTCACTTATGCTACCGAACGACTCGTTCAGTATTTAATGATTTGAACACATCTCAAACTGGTAATCTCTCTTTACAGTGCCTGTTAAGCGTAGGCCGAATCAGCTGGGGTGTTTGACCTTCGAATGTCCGCACTTGCCCTAACTGGCCTCAATGGCTAAGTCATTGTTTCCCCCAAGACCTTCTGTTCTTTAGCCTTTTTACTTTCCTTGGCTCTACGAAGTAGAAAGGAAAGTTATGTAATCGGCTGAAAAAAAATTTTTGAGTTCCCTTCAGATCTCTACGTTTCAGACCCCCCTGAGTCCGAAAAACACTATTTGGGAAAATGGTCTGTGTGTCTGTGAACGATTTTTAGAGAAAACCACCGTATCAAATCAGCTCAAACTTGCTATCTCGCCCGCAGGTCACCATGGGACGCCAAAGTGAGGGTTTGAACAAAATCCACCGAAAGTTAACTATAGTTAACATAGTGATCAAAACACCAAGTATTTTTTTCTCAAAAACGGCTCTAACGATTTTGATTAAATTTTTTATAATGGTAGCTCCCAATATGGCAACTATACCATAAAATTCCCATTAATGGGAAAATGTTGAGGGCAGCACAATAAATTACCAAAATTTTCGACGAAAAGCGTTTTTAGCGCGATTTTTTCCTTATAAACTCCGCTGCAATGTTGGTAGAATGTTAAAGAAAATTGGTATTGTAGTCCAATCCAATACCTAAAGGGTGAGAGTTTGAAAACGCTCATGAGATAGATGGGGCTCACTCCAGAAATTCCTGAATTTCAACTACCACTGTTTCGCTTACTACCAGTTCTAACAGTTATTACCCAATTACTCTGCAAAAGTGATTACTAAATTTCTTCAAAAAAATTCTTGTTTACAGCCTCATTAATTTTCTGTGTACCAATCGCTCAATAATGGTCCTGCAATAAGTACGAGCAGCACAATAAATTCCATAACTGTAGGCACTACCTCTTCCTGCTGCTGTGAAGTGTTGTTTGCCCAAGTTCAAAGGAACTGAATTGATTAAATAGAATTAGCTATGTACAATGTGAATTGTAGTAGAGCTAAGGAAAGTTGTGTGTTGCGACGCACCAGATATTTTACCTATAGAAAGTCCACCTCCTCAGTTATTTCTGATTGACAACGGATTTCCCCTTCTTCTAGCCCAAATATCCTTTTCCTTCCCCTCAATTTGCATTACACACCTCCTAAAATCATTTCATCTACATGTTATCGTGAACGTTGGTCGCCTCCCAGTTCTCCCAAATGCACATTCATTTACTAGCTATCACGGAATACAGTCGTCTCTCAGTTCTCCCAACAGAGACTTGTTTCACCTCTCATGGACATCTAATTCAGATTTGTCCTTTCTTCTCCGTTCAACCAGTATCACGCCTTTAGAGCCCCCCTTGTTCGCGCTTATATACTCAAATCATACCCCGTTCTAGTCACTTCTCCTTTGTGAATCTAAGTGTTCGAATTTTGTTGTGATTACCCAACTCTTCAATTACAAGTTTCGTGCTACAGTAAAACCCGTCTCCGTGATTCGTTCAATTCTCCCTTTTGAAAACAATGCCAATGACACGGGACGCTTATATTGCGAGAACTTAATAAACGCAATGATGTCCGATTTTTGTTTTAGTTCCCCGAAAAGAACGTTTTCACCTTCAGCGTTGAAGGTTTTTTTCGATGGAAAGCCGTTTTAATGACTTCCTCGGCTGGGCATGACGTTCCGCGACATTTTCTGTTGCCCTAAGATGAGTTCGTAACAGTTTCCGCTCTTTTTTCCGTTTCTAAATTTTTTTTCTTTGTTTTTTCTCAGTTCTTCGCCTTTTCCGAGCTACTTTCGTTGATGGAATTGTGAATCATTTTACTTTGCGGAGTTTTCATTTAACCTCTTTGCTCAAAAAGTACTTACAGAAGGTAAAGTTAAAATAAAAAGACGTCTCTTAGTTGGTCTTCGCGTGGATGATGAAAAAAATTAGACGCAGCGACGTATTGAGCAGCACAGAGCACGTGCTGGAACGTGGGAGCTTCCTTTTAGTCTCTAGATAACGTGCAGTAAATGTGAAACGGGCGAATGGAGGTTAACCCGATGTTCAAAATCTTTGCAAGGGCAAAATCTGCTATTGGGATTATTCAATAAACACTACTGAATACTTCTGGTAATCTTGGTCGTTTGCGCCAGACCTAGGAGCAAAATGAGGTTTTTTCATAATTTTTTGCAGAAATGGCTCCTACGATTTTGATCAATTCACAAGGTGTCTTTAACTGGTGAATACCTATTACTGTTCGCAAATGTTCCTTTGATAGATTGTTGAATAGAGATTCCAACCAAAATGCGTCAAACAGCGTATTTTTTAACGTTTGAATTTGATCCTGACGGAGTGTCCCTCAGCAACACTCGATCTAGGGGACTGTTCCGCCTTTCTCAATAACTATTCCGTTCCTGTCTTGCGCCTGCTTGCTTTACAGGCATCTGACTAGAATGTCGCTCGCGCTGTAGCTGGTCTTGGATTCGTTCAGGATCAACTGCGATGATGTCACATGGCATGTCCATTGCCCCTATGCCCAGTAAGCAGAGTTTGCGGCTACTCTGCTTGGTTCGGTGGACGGAAAACCACGACTGCAGTTCACACATTGAAAAATTGAAGAAAAAAAGCTTCAGCTAATACTTGAAACCTCTGTGCTTCCAAAAAACCTGCAGGAAGCTGTCAAATTTCAGGACACAGCTAAGTAAAGGCTTTTTAATCGTGTGGCCTATTTTGCGAGTTCTTGTCGATTTCATGCAGAAATTGTACTTCAAATGCGAAAAAAAGTAAACACCTACAAAAATACGCGTACATAAAATGACTGACACAGAGAACTGAACATGTTATTCTAAGTATAATTTTGTATCAACAAGAATGATATCATGAGTCGTTTGACTCTTGCTCACATAAGAAATCATGACCTCTTCCAAAGGTATTTTTGTAGGTGCCTACTGTTTTTTTCGCATTGAAAGTGGCATTTCTACGTGATATTGATCAAGAACTCGGCGAGTTGACCATACCAGTAGATCATTGTACATACCACTGATACACACATATTCAAATTTTCTTGGAATTTGACAGCTTTCTGCGCTTTCTTGGGAAATGCAGCTAATGTGCCAGTTTTTTCCGAATTTATTTTTTCAATTTTTCACGCTTGAACAGCAATTGCTGTTCTTAAGATCTAGTGTGGGGTTATAAATGTGCACTAGGCGTATAGAAAATTTAACATCCAATTTGAAAATGTGGTCAAAACGTTGTTTGACAATAGAAGAACGTGGGTTTCATGATATCCCGGCAATATGTTGAGGTAAAAGGTGCGAGGCGTATAGAAAATTTAACATCCAATTTGAAAATGTGGTCAAAACGTTGTTTGACAATAGAAGAACGTGGGTTTCATGATATCCCGGCAATATGTTGAGGTAAAAGGTGCGGAAGGCGACATTCAACGCCATTTTCGGTCACTTTACCTAATTGTCTTTGTTACACGTGTGAAACACTGCATATTGTCGACCTCTAGGCAATCTCCACTAAGCCTAGTGGGGGGTTTGCGCTAAGTCCCTAGGGGCCGGGCATAGGGCGGCCAGATATTAGGGGCGGTCAATCATGACAAATAATTCACTGATGATAACAAGAAGTAACTCAAAGTACGTAAATATTCTAAAGGCTCGCACACGTTATGGTGAGCCGCATTGCACCGCATCGTATAACAACTATCACTAAGTCACTTTTGTACTTTTTATGAATGAAATATAGAAAGTGTAATGTGAAGTAAATATTTCGTTCATATAAAATGTACGTATAAGTTATTTCATGCATGTAAGTGACTTAGGAAGAACATTGTTACACGCGGGAACTTTAAAAGCGCTCGCTCGTGCGGCTTCAGGTTTGTTGAGTCACTTAGCTTCTGTAGTCCTTAATCGTTCTTCAGCACATCAAGGATATATAAGGTAGGTATAGAAATAAGTGGACGTAGGTGCACATCTACGTTCAATTAAATTATAGTGAGCGTATAGCAATTGCAGTGAGTGGCCTACTTACTTGCTAGGGCGGCCATGACTGCAAATCTGCCACTGACTGAGCCGCTTTATTTTACCAATAAAGGTCCCCATTTGTGATCATTTATAAATTACATTAACCGAGATGGAAACTATGTTAAAAACAAACTTTTGAAACTATTTTTAAAATCAACATTGAATGAGAAAACTGACGCAAAAATCATGTTTCTGTACAAGTGAATATCTAAAGACCTCGTAGGGTAGAGAAAATTAGTCATTTAAGCCCGAGATGATGCCGCAGAAATACTACCACATAAGTTATTTGCGTTAAGTATAGCGTGGGGTGTCAACATGTGCGGGGAAATCGATCCACCTGAAATCGCCGTTCGACCTCTTTACCCCAGTGGCGCGTCACAAAAGCTGAAAACCCCCGCAAATCACCTTTTCGGTAAATAACGTGAGGTCTTGTTGACAGTCCTATCAGAGTTCTCCTTTGAGAATAATGGTCCAGGACGTCCAACTGGGACTTCAAGCCGAGTTGTAGAGTTCTCGTATTCAACAAACTTGTCGAGAGGCTTTTCTTCGAGAGCTGAAATCTTCTCGTACTCGTATAGTTAATTTTAGTTTAGAATTGGTTAATGACGTATCAGAAAAGGTTATACCTGAATACCTTCCCTACATGTTGTGATGTAGACGTATACAATTAATTAATTACAAGCGCAAATCGAGTTGTTGAAAGAAATGGCGTAGCTTGAAGGTTACAGCCAACTACAGCCGCTCTCCATCGACTGGGCTTCGACAGAGTGGCATAATTTAGACCGAGTGAAATCACTGCTGATACTTCGGGAACGAGGATATTCGAGCAATCCTTCGGTCAAAGCAATCGTCCACATTGCAACCGACAGATTCGCGTCGCGCCTAATTGGTATTATCCCAAGCCACCTAAGAAAACAGATTAAAAATTGTGAAGAACCTGTGCTTGCCTTTGAGAAGATACAGAAATCGCCGCACTGATTGTTGAAATGCCTCCTCGATCGGGAGAACTCGGGAAATCGTTGTTGCACAAGAACTTCGCGTATTCTGTCATCAGTCGAATTTAATCCGATTTCGCTTTATAGAGCGAATCTGAACTTGGAAAACGTTGAAAATGAACGTTCACAGGAAATTCTGAAAATTGTTGAAAATTGACAGCAGACACACCTGATGACCATTATTAAACTCTTGGCCTAGCAACACATTTTCTCCCCCCACAATGAATATGAAAGAGATTTGAGGGAAGGGAGTCGAGGGAGGGGTGGGAGGGAGCGTGGCCTGAAGGTCCAAGTTTCTAATATACTTATTTTGTGACATGATTTCATTCCCTCCTAGCGTGACGTTTTCTGACGCTTAGATACAGACTAAATCAAATTCCGAGCTAAAATGTTGAACACCATAGCGACCATTGAAGAATGGTCTTCCCCTGATAAAAATGGTGTTTTTGTAGATTTCGCATATCAAACCACCGCCAGTACTGAATGAAAGTAAGTGTGGTGGACGTGGTGGTCGTGAATGAGTAGCAAAACGAGAGGAGTGTACTTGGTGGGTGGGAGGAGTAACCAGAGCCGATAGATGGTCGATTTAGATTGTGTACGTGAAGTGCAATGAAAATCGAATGGAATGGCGTGGAATGCCTATTTCGGCAAGTATAGACCAATTATGCCGTGAACGTAGTCAGTTACTGTGAGCTGCGAAAGAAAAGGAGATGTTATTTTTTATATTTTGCATTTTATACATGAGCTTAATACAAAATCTCAACAAATTTACTCTCTTTAAGGTAACAACGGGAAATAGGAGTTCTTCTGGTAGCAGGTGGTTATGACTGATTTTGCTCATGATCATCACAAACCCTACTTCTCCAAGGGGTGTGGATAGTCTTACAGAGGTCTTTCGTTCTCATTTGAATTGACAACGATTCGACAGTAGCGGCCAACGAACGGTATGAATACAACACACAGCGTCAGTTCAATGGTTGGTTCCAAATGTCCCATGATTTGGGAACAAGACGAATGTCGCACTGGGGCAATTACCGCTCTTGAAAAGTTTGCGGGAGCTGCCGGAGACGGTTTCACGCCTTGTTTCCCGTCGCTCCAACAATTTTTCAGTCTTCCACCTTCCGCTGCGAGCCCCGAAAAGTGGTTCTGGGTGGGGCGAAGAATTTATTTCTTCGTCTGTTTTATTTCGCAAAGCCCCCAGGAAAAGAGGACTACCCCTCGAAAATAATGGGGCAGACCGGAATGATATGAAATAGGCTCGAAAGAATGAGAAAGCGGAATGAAAATTCTGGAACGAGAAGATCCGCGAAATGCCGAGAACTGGAAGAGGAGTGAGAGCGGGTCGATACAAAGACGCACCAGCCGCACAATTAACTCCCTTCGCAGTTATTCTCTCGCCCGAATGAAAGGGAGGAACCGGCAAGTTTTCTTCCTTTGGCAACTAATAAGGGTTTCGTTTCCACAGGCGACATCCCGGTCCCTCAGAGGGGATTACAACCTCAAATCTTCCAATCGCACTTATCACCACACCCTTGAGAGGCCCCTTCCACGTCTTCTAGAACGTTTATCATTTTATTTTCCCAACCCCAAAGCAAAAAGATGAAAGAGAAAGGCGTACTTACATCAAAACTACGGCTCTCTATAAAACGCTGTGTATATTGGGAGGAGCACCACAGCCTGAAGATCTATTGTGTCAGCCCTAACGTCCTTGGCAGGTATTCGCTGCAACATCCTTCTTTGATGTCCACACTAAGAGAAGTATTACCAAACCTCTAGCACTGAACCAAGATGTGGTAGGGCGTCTCCTGATCTGTGCCACAACACCTACACCGAGGGGCGATGTCTATGCCCGTAACAGACATATGTTTGTTCATTCTGCAGTGGTCCCAGACGATCTCTACGATCTAACTCAGGCCCTTCCTCTCCATCCTAGAAGGTTCTGTATTATCTCGTGTGTTTGCCCTGAGAGAGAGCGGTTGGGATGCCTCACAACCGCAGCATTCCAGACTGTCTGATGCATTCTTCTGGGACATTCTCTCACAGTCCTCTTGACTAGTGACAGAGAAGTCCCACATTGGGAAAATGACTCTATTTGGCCGAGTCTGGCCAGATGGTCTGCTCTCTCATTACCCATGATCTCTTTATGCCCAGGAACCCAATAAACGTTAACTCTATTCGTGTTTGCTAAGGAGTTGAGCCGCATCCTGCACTCCCCCCTAACCAGTTTCTAAAGCACCTTACACGAAACTTGACTATAAGTCATTGTGTTGATAGTTTTATTGATATAGCCTTTTTTCATGCATTAGGATGGATTTAGGCAATGATAGTATACATCTACAAGTCTGCTTGAAAAGCCGTTGGAGAGAGGCCTAGGCAATGTACTTCCCGCTCCTCCCAGAGCCTCCGGGGTTTTCGATCCATGTGTGTAGACGTCAACGCCAAAAGGAAGTCGAAATGTCGACTTTCGCTGTTCCATAGTTTTCCCTCTGGTTGCACGTTGCATTTCCCATTGAACTCAAACATAAGCACTATCATGTCAGTGACCAAGCTGAGCTCCGTAAAGGTTTCCAAATTCCGCGTTCGCTGAGTTACCGCTGCGTAGGTAATTTCACTGAATGTTTCCGTGATGTGGAAGGTGTGCGTTTGCGGTTCCGTATTCGAAAAACGCTGTAAGAAGATAGTCCTAGAAACAGTAGCAGTGTGAGTTCCGTAATTTCATGAGAGGCTACTGACGAATTCATAACCGTAACTAAACTACCGTCTTGTAAGTAACTATGTCTGTTGGTATAAAATTTAAGGAAATTCAGGTGCAACGGCAGATCTTATAAAAATGACGACAGCTGCGCGATAAATTACCAAGATTTCCGTCGATACGGGATTTTAGTAGAGTACTCTCCTTTTAAATCCCGATATAAGTCAGTAGCATTCTGGAAAAGAATAGCACTTTTGTCTTTCCTTTCCGGACAATATCATTAGTTTCCAACCCTACTTGTTTTTCAACAGCGTATCGTCGAAATGAGAAATGGTCGAGGACATAGTTAGCGGGGTGTCATTAAATATTTGTTCAATTCTTTCATCTCTACCCAATGCCAGGTCCGCCCTTCAGAATGTAGATTCGGAATAGCTTCATTCTTCAGCTTTTTGAGAAGAGGAAATGGTGGGTGGAGAAATTTCATTTTTCGTTGAAATACTTACGGCCTTTAAACTCAATTTTTTATTGATTGAACTGTGTAAGTCGTTATTTAGTGGATATTGCCTTTACTGATCGAAGATCAATACGGAACTGGAACTTCTGATACCTCTCACGACGATAATATAGGTGCTATTCATTCCTTAGCAGTTGCTTTGACAGTAAGAACATAGCGTGCAGCGTGAAACAGAGAAAGAGATGGACTTGAATAGTAGATGCACCAGACAAGAGAGGGAGATGGCTGGTTGTTGCGTTTCGGGGGGGGGGGATGGCTAGTTAAACAGAAGATACACGGTTAATAGTACACAGCAGAGCAAAGGAGATACAGTAGGAGGAAATGTAGAAACTAGAAGACAAAGTTCTGACACTGCCTCTGGATAGTTGAACTGGTCTAGGCACGACAGCGAGCGGAGAGAGAGAGAGTGTGTAACCGCATGAGGTTAATCCCACTGAACATCGGGGGAACCATAAGTGAGAAAATACATAGCCAACTACATGAATATTAATTCTTGCGTTCGACGGGGCTTGAAACCCTAGAGAATGAAGGTGACAGGCGGCATTGGGGTTATCTGATTGGTTGTTGTCAGATCAAAGCTGGGGAAGCCTCGGCAGGCCTAAGCAGTTTGACCTCAGGATCATCCAAAAGAGTTAAGGACATTTATAGTACCAATTTGGCTTGAACCGGGCCGAACAATGTGGAGCTTGTGACGTACTTGGGGAATTCTTTTACAAATTACCCGCGTACAGCACACGAGTGAAAGTCGTTTCCGGGCCCAAAAGAACAAATTAACTACACTCAATTATACTCACTTGATGAAAACAAAAAAAATAATGCCTCTCAGGAAAGTACTGGGAAATGAAATTATAAACCAAATAGGACCCACTTGAATTTAATCAGGGAAAACTCGAAATGAAATGAAATGAACTCCTTTTAGAATGAAACAAATAACCTACGCTCGGATTGTAGTAAATTACAATAAAGGGACAATGAGGAAAATGAAACACCAAGCTCTGATCACTTACCTTACTTCACACAATCTAAAGGGAATTTAAATATTTGATCACTGGCTTAAAAAAGGGGAAGATTCGTCAGTGATGTCGGTAGCCGTTATCTAACTAAAATGTGGCTTCTCCGCTAATATAGACAGCGGCGAACTGCACAGGTGGCGGTTGCCATCATCAGCAGTCCGCCGCAAACCATTACAAGCTGGAAATCGAATGTTCGTTTAAGTATGCATTCACTACTGATTACTGCTATGGACTCATCTGTCATTACACCACTGTGCAACAAAACATAACAACATTAATACTCCATCTGTTAGAGTACTTAAGATTGCATTTGTGAACATTCTTGCAGTTGATGTTCACCTTGAGAAATAACGCTGATCGAACGAGTTGGTCTGAGTAACTGTGAATTAATCAGTAGCTTTGGATAACTCAGTACATGTTTTTCGACGGTCTTACTTCGGTTGTGATTGTTAATAACGATATTGACGGTAGTATTGTTTGTTTCCAATTGTCTCTGGCGTTCGGGTACAATCTGCTGTTGAAAGCCTCATTGTAATCTGTGAAGTCAATGAGGAAACCCTCGCTCTATTGGACAGCGATTTGTGATTCTATTGAGTCAGCGTTAGGATTTAAACGGAAGGATCTCTTGCAATTCCCCACTTAACCATCTTGAAACCACAAGTGAGAATAGCATCAGGTAGTTGTGATTGGCCGTCACTTGACATGATCTAAGGTCTGTTGCAGTCAAATATTTTGTATTACGCGTTAAAATAAAAGATTCTTCATTTCATTGGCTAGTTATTATCCATCGTAGCCCTCTCCTGTCTGTTCTAGAACATAATTTTAATCGTACCTTCTCATATATTAACACATTGGCTGCCCATGCCCAATCGTCCAATTGCTGTCCCATTGGTTTCTAACCTCAACAGGACAGTGACGCACACTGTGCATGGTTTCAGGCGTAGTCCTGGTTTATCTAGGCGTTCTGGACCGAAGTAAGCAGTGTCTTTGCGAAGTATCTAGTGAATTCCATTTTTGTAACACTATTTACAACGTTTGCGTTTAGTTACTTTGCGTTTTCCTGCGTCAACTTTCTCCACTTCATCAGGAACGTGCATGTTACAACTCAAAGGCTTTTCGGGTGATGGCTTGTAAGGAAGAAGAGCTTCACAAATTGTCATTTTCAAGTCGTTGATTCTACGTCCAAATTCGTTACACGTTAATTGGGAATTCATCAGCACCATTTGAGAAACATGAATCCCTAGCTTTTTATACCAACGCAAAATTGGCTATAGTACTGTATCAACTAATGGCGAAAGAGGAGTAGGACAACCAACAGGTAGGTCGAAAAAAATCAGCCGATGTTCCCGGAGTTGGCGAAGGTATCATTTCTACATCCTCAAATAGAATGGGAAGGGATGCAATGTCAAATTCATCGGTTATCTCGTGATCTTTTTGAGGTGGCTCACATAGATCAACATTGGAAGGGAGAAATAATATTCGATCACTCACCTCCACTTTCTGATCAAGGGAAGGGTCTTCTTCATCATCTGCTTCATACTCTACATCGTCTTCCGAGTCCACTTCCAAAAGTCTCAAGAGTTCCTCATCACTCGGTACTTTTTATTAGCCATGACTAAACAGCGATCCGAGAAGAATTCACCACAAAAACAATGACTAGCACTCGAAAAACTGCGAACGACTGATTCGACAGTCGGGCAGCAAGAACTCCAAAGAAAGGGGCAAGAAATAAGTGAACTCAGAACCATCGCTACTTCTCCGTACCATAGGTTATCCCAAACACGATGCATTCAATCGGAAAACCTTACTACCATGCCTTTCGTTGCAAACATTCATTGAAATACGAAAAATATTTGACACTCATGTCATGGGCACTGTTGGCCAAACCTCTCATGACGCGCACATGCAGGGCTGAGGAAAGTAAACATAACTGCTTAATTGAAACCACCACGACATAGGTACTGACATAATTACTAGAACTCACTGGCACTAGGTGTGTGGGGGGAGAATCTAAGGTTCGAGCCTCCGATGGCGCGAAAATCAGTCACCCAGTCTGAGTGAGAGAGGTCTCGGTCGTCGTCACGGTTCGATGGATTCTTTCAAGACCTGAATCAACTTCCTGAACTGCCTGATCAATAGCTCCAAATCAGTAAAGAATCATAAAATACTTTCAGTGCGCTGAGTAATTGGTTTTGGCGACGCATACCCAACCCTCACGTCACACAAGCAAGTTTTCTAGTACAAGTTCAGCAAAGTTATTGACAAACATCTTCCCCTCGAGCATTATACCAGGGCTGTTTTTTAAAATCAATTTAGGAAATTAGAGCGGGACTTGAGTAGAAAATGAATCAGCTAGCTGCTTTCACTTCCCTCCCACTTCCCAACAATCGAAACGATCACTCACCACAACCGTTAGTCCCTCTCCCTTAACTTGGAAAAGCTGTAAAATTACGCTACCCATAAAACGAAAAAAAAAATTATTGTCGTACGGAATCCGAGGAAACATCTTAGAGAAAATCGAAAAGCTCCGACTGAACAAACTGAGGAAAATACCGCGAAGGTTAAAACCCTCACGCTTGGACGACCGTCGGAAAAACCGAAGAGAGGTGAAAAAAAAAGGAAGGAATCTTTCGTATGGTGAGCGCCGGTTAATGGAATCAGAGAAGAGCTCGAAAGAAAATTCCGCTGCATTAAACCTTATTTCGACATTTCACTCATACAATTTGCGTTTACCTGCCTGTGGTAGACATTTTTCGCTTTGTGAGACAGCAGCTCCTTCTTTGGCAAGAGGAAACATTGCTTCTCACGCTGAACTCAACAGAACCGTTACCACAAACACTGAAAATGGTATTTTAATACCAATCACATCAGTAGTGTCAAAAAATATAAATTACTACGCATCGCACAACTCTCCTCAGCCCCAGGCAACTTTCATCGCTGTAGCAACTAATAAAACACGTTGTTCATTTACATCATAAAAATTTGGTAGCACGTAGGTCAACGTAACTTGTAGAATTCATTCAAGTTCCAGAATTTATTGTGTTGCGCCTATTCATGCAAAGAGATTGTTAAAAGCATTTTTCTTAGGAGGCTTGAAATTATCAGGTAAATTTTTGGAGCAATTGTAGTAAATTGACTGCTCTCATTTTCCTACGCATGAGAATTTTATGGTACTATTGTGTCATTTGAAACTGTGACAAACAGTTTAATAAAAATCGTTAGAGCTCTTTTTGAAGAAAAAAATTGTCTTGGTAATTATGGTCGGTTTTGAACCGATTCAACTTACACATCCCATGTTGATCTAAAGGCTGAGTATGCAATTTGAGTCGAATTTCAGCCGGTTTCAGTACTGCCTTTGTATGTTGTTGTTCTTAAGTGTTTTTTTAACGGTTGAACGTAGATATCCACCATAATGAGCCAACCGTTCACTGTAAATCCCAATTTGAATCAACTTGACGCGATCTGTCCTGTATCCATTGAACGAGTAGGGCTCAAACCTCCAAAATCTGAACAAAGTTCATTTGCAGTCGTTTATTCCTTATCCTATTGTAGCGATAAGTGGTAACACTAACGCTGAGGAGCGCTAAGTAATACGGCTCTTGTTAAAGAAGAATCTTCATGACCACGAATGATGCAGTTAAGTTGGGGTACAATTTTCATCAACGAAGATGAAACTGTCGGAAGCTCGGGCGACCCCATTTCCGAGCTTCTACCTCTTTCCCATGCTGACTTCGAATACATAATGCATGTCGGTCGACACGTCGGCTAATTGACCGTTCTCTCGGGTGAAAAAGCAGGTGACGGGATACAACCCGCTGGGAGTTGTTTCCTACCAATTTCCACGCTAAACCGCTAGCGAAATCCCTGAGAAGTACATTTTTAATGCTTAGGCGATAAGATTTCTTTTTGTTAGCTGTACCTTCACATCAGCAAAATAGTATGCGAGTGCTTTATTATTGAACTTCGACCGTTCAGTTCAGAGAAGGATGTGGGGGCGAGTGGAAGAAATATGGAAGGTACTACAGGCAGTTGGGTAGGGAAAGGGTAAGTTACGGAGCATTGGGGGTAAGCGGGTTGACGGTGCAGGAAGATACGTAGACCAGATCGGTGGAAGAAGTGACCTGAAGTGCCTGTTGTAGCAGTGGCAGGCAGGAGGGTGAAAAAGCAGCTTTTAACAAAAGACGGCGGAGAAGGACGAGGTATTAGTAGAGTGTAGAGGCATGTGTGACGGGCGTTCACGACTAATCGTACGATCAGAGGATGCAGAAGAGTCTGGGAGGGATGGAGTAGTGGCTTAGTTAGGCACTCAGTCGAAGACGCCCGAGTGTGCTTCAGTATGATGTGGACGAGGAGATGGAGAGCAGGAGACCTGGTTGCCTCACTGCATCAAAAGAATATGATTTGTGTGGGGGAAGTGAGGCTTCACCCCTATATATAAACTGGGAAGGTTGAGCTCGTGCCTTGGGTGGTGATTTTACACCTTCAACTCTTTAAGGAGTTGCTGCATCAAGCCAAATTATGTGTCACGGTAAGATGCTTCAGGTGACGGAGTTTTTTTTTCATTTTTTTTTGTTGGGAGTTTTTTAGGTGTTTCAAATGCAAGAGGTTTGGTCACACCGGACGATGTTGAAACGACATGTGGAAGGTGTGGTGGGACTTTGTACAGGTAAATTGGGTGTGTTGAATGTTTTCGAGGAAGATGAGTTTGGCTGGCGGCTGCGTAGGTGCAGGCAGAACGCCTTTTGGCTACTCTTGCCACCCGTTCAGGTCCTCAGGCTGCTTAAACTGCAGCTAAGTATAATGATGAATGAGGAACGCTACGTATCTCTTGCCAGAATTCACTTTCATGTTTACCCTTTGAGAAGTTGTACCAAAGGACAAAAATCCCTCCGTATCAAGTCGCACTGGGCCAGGACAAAGTTGGCAGTTTCCTCATCTGTACCACACCATTTATACCAGAGAGTACCTGGAATATCCTTAACATACACGTGTTCGTTCATTTTGCACTGTCCCGATTCCTACTAGCTTCCCAGCTCCTTCCTTACCACCATTACAAAGCTGGCTTTCTGAAATTTTTCTGTACTATCAGCAAAAGGAAAAATCGTGATTTCTACCTTTAGAGTTGAACTCACGCTAGGGAGAGGCGTTGTAACTGCCGACGAACGGTATATTTCTACATTCAAACTAACTCACACTAAATTGTGTTGAGTGTTTTTCGAGAAAGTTGCTGCTCCATCGTGGTCCTTTTAAATCTAACATTTGATACCAACGAAGAAGCCGACCTCGTTGAGTTGGACATTGCGTGAATAAACCTGGATCTGTTATATAAATCAGTAACACTGTGGTCTTGTCAATTATGACACTCAGTAGTAATACCTGAAGCAGCTTGAATAGTTCCTCCGAGGAAAAACGACCATCTTTTTTCAAAAGAAGTTTAATTATTAATTTCTGAGCCACATAAATTCGTGACAAACATGTAACATACATGGAGCACAGTAACATACGGCAGCTTCATATTGTAACAGATTAGAGTAAAGAACCGTAGCTGTAGGTTTCTCCAAAAAATGTCTCAACACGAGGACGATGTAAATCACTATTCTGGCGCGCTCTACGGTTCTCTATATGTTAAATATTCGTCTATGATGGCATCTTAATACCTACTTTGTGATACCTCAGAGATTTTTGGACAAGAGCATTCTTTCATTAAGCTACAATCCAGCTTATGACAACATATATGACCCAAGTTAGGCACACCATTTTGCTTCATGGAGAAAGGTATGCACTAAACTTTTTTTGACATTTTTTTTGCCACTCCGTGATTATTTTCATGTCGCTAGATTCCATGTAAAATACCCGTTTCCAGCTTCGGCCCTCATAAATAATGCCTAGTCGTCGGCAACAGCCACCAAAAATACATTAGTGAAAGGATTGCCTTGTTGGAACACTTCCGGACTCAATTTATTCATCGCCGCTGACGACTACACCCGAAAACTCCTAGCTTTCTAGTCACGCTTTTAGGATTTACCCAATTATATGTGCACGAACTTTGAAAATACATTTGATAAACCGTTATTAACACTAAATGCGATGAATATCTTACTCTCCAACCAAAAGCTCATCATTATCAGTGCCTGTTCTTCTTCAAACCTCTCCAACTTGGTTATTTGTTGTAGCCAGAGATGAAATTAGTGCATTACGCCAAATTGACATACTTGAACGTAATTTGTCCGCCCGTTCAACTCTTCCGAAGTTCTGAAAACTTTTTTTTTTTCGTTTTCGGATTGAACTCCGAAAGAATGAAGCTTAGAAAAAAATACGCCAGGCCTCCACAAGATAATCTCAACGTCGGGGGATGAGCGATGTTTCGAGGGAGGGGTGGGGAGGAGAAACTTTTAATTAACACGTTAGTCCTCGTTTTCTTCCCCTTCTGGCCCCTTCAGACCTTTTCTCGCTTTTGCCTCGCTAAAGATCCATCGTTTTTTCCCTCCTCCAGTTATTAGACACGGCAAAATTTTAATTAAATGCGGATTTTAATTAATGTCTTATGTAGAGGCATAACTCAAAGTCCTGGTGGGTATTGCCGTTTTCGAGCTCAACAAGGATTCCAAGTCGTTGGCAAGGGTGGATGAGCATTTTTTTCTTTTCTTTCTCTTCTGCTCCATCCCATAATCTTGCTCTCTCGCCTAGTGAACGGTTGAACAGGTAGGAAAGATAATGAAGAGCTAAGCTCTTTCCGCCAATTCTAATGTTTGGTGCCAGACGCGGTGTTATTTGGCTAAGGGTAAAAGATAAATAAAAAATTACGAACATCCTTCCTCTTCTAATTAGCTAGCGCCTCCCAAAAAAAAAAAAAAAAACGTTTCCAAACTAAATTGTGTTGCATCGTATTGATGCACTTCTCTGAAATTCTCAAATGTTGTCTTTTCACAATTAAAGAGTCTTTAAAGCAGCACAAGAAGGACTTTGGATACAGAGCGCGATCTACTTTGCGAAAGACAATGAGGCGGGGTCATACATAGTGCCTCGCAAGTTTTTGGAGTTCACCTCCGGGAAAAAGAGCAGTTCTGACGAAGAGGAACTTATTCCACGTTAGTACGACGTGCTCCTTGAAACTGTCTCAACAATTGTGAGTGAAAATTGTTATGAAATGCGGAACGTTCTGTGGCGATATTATTCACCACCATAGATGTGTAAAGAAGGCTGCGGAAGGGTTTTCGTCTGTATGAGAGTTTCCCAACTGTATTGAAAGCATAGCTGGATGGCGCATCACATTAACATGACCCCAAGAATGGATGATCAAAGAAGTTTGGTTGCAAAATTAATTTTTCTGTCGGTATTAGACCTACACTCCATGTTCATCGTAGTAAATAACGGACGACACAGCAATAGCACAATTTTGTAGAATTTCACCCTTTTTCAATCAAAAGCTCGGTTCCTCCCTCATCATGAAATTGTACCGCAGGGTTAGCGTGGTAATTGTTGTGATTTTGTATAGAAATGAATTCTGTTATCACCATCGAGATTGGAATTCTGAGATAGCGCTAAATGTTACAGGTATGATGCAAGGTTGTTCATGCAATCATATTGCCAAACCTCTGCCAATCGTGTCGTAACGGTGCTAAAAGCCACGAATTACCCAACATTTGACGAAAATCCGTTTTTGGGCTGGGTTTCACTATAAATCCTTACATTAGCAATCTCAAACAAAACCTTGCTTGTAGTACAAGTAAACAACGCCAGCGTAGTTTAATGACGTTATGAAATAATCGAGGGTGTGTCAAATCAGAGACGTTCCTGGGACTAACTATGCTTAGGTCCATGAAGTAAAAAAGAAAGTAAAGTGCAGTAAACTATAACAAATTTGGGAGAAACGGATTTGGAGAGCTGTAAATTGTACGATAAAATTATACGACGATTAGTAATGTTCATGGAATAATTAGAAGTAACACTGGAACATTTACTGACGTTTTTCAGTTTTTGCCAGATAATCCCAAAACAGTCCTACCTATCCTTCTTAGAAAAATCAAGTTGACAGTCGTATGAATAGCCTATGCGCTGATTATTCAGTAATAGTAGTGGCATAACACCGACCACAAAATAAGTTCGGGAAGTTGAAGCGACACTTAGTTTCTATGTGGAATGTTGTGCTAAATTCTACCAAGTTATATAAACTGAATGAAACATACTGCATTATTTGCTAGGGCGCTACACATCACTGAATGAGGCTGATCAAAGTTGTGTGATGCGTCGCCAGATGTTTCGAAATCAAAACAATTCGATGTGTGTTCTGAAGACAGTCCAAAACACAGTCGCTTCCATAACATTCTATCAGTTTCTGTAGTGCCGAGGAAAGTTGAAATATCACTCGATTCTCCCTCTTGCCAATCTTTTAGCGCGTCTAGGACGAAACAGATAAAAAGTGTCGTAGGTAGTGAAAGCCGAGAGTCGGTATTTTTGCACTTTGACGTCATTTCCATTGCTCCGTACCACAATCTTGATACCTCTTTTACGTGTCAAATTTGCTACCACCTTTGCAATTGCGGTTCAATCTCATCACTGACGTCCCCTCGAACTCGTTACTTTCAAGTTTCACCGCGATTCAACTTTGAATAAGACGAACACTTCGGCGGTACACAATTTTCTTTAAACGTTATACGATGATTTATTCGTTTCTCATCGAACGTTCTGCGCTGGAGAGAGGAGCGGTTTGAGAAGCGACTATTTGATTCTCGAGAACCCGAGAATATCGAGCGCCAGATGTTTGTCGTGCAGCCTCCAACTGGAGCTGCGAGTTGAAGAGGAAAAGGCAAATGAAAACTTTCCCGGGAAGGCGAGAGAAATAGAGACTGTAGCGGAAGAGGCTTTTCTGCGCTAATTAATTGACAAGAGAGGTTCTACGCACGGCGTTGAGTAGAGGGGAAGAAAAAGTGCAACCGCGTTGGCACCTCTCATGAAGTGAATTGTACCTATTCTTTTCTTCATTATGAGAAACTTTGTTAATGCACTTAAAAAGTAAACGTAAGCGGGCACATGGCTTTCAACGAAACGCCTGCTGATTGTTTAAAGAGAATAAACGACCTACATTTTATAAGTTATGCGCATAGTTTTAGTTTTTCTGCGTGGTGAAAGTTAATAACACTGGAGATGACACACAGGAATAATCACCATGATACATGTCTGGTGGAACGCATCGCCTTGTGCGTTCATCAATTTGTACTCTACCAACTAATCCACTCAGTTTATCGCTTAGTAAGTACAAGTGTGCTAAAACTACACTCGATGTTCCAAAATGTTTTGGGTTACTCCTACTTACGTACTGACATTTTTCGAGCTACTTGCATAAAGAAAAGAATCCCGGAAAGCGTCAACGCAATTTTTAGTGGAGATTCGCCTGGAAAATGAAAAAATCGATTAAAGATGAAAATTAGGTTTTTTCGATTCCAGAAGACCCTAGAAGAAGACTCCTTTTTATGGATTTTGAAGGCCCTTAGTGTTACTCAATGAGAAGATTTGGTAGAACGGCTGACAGAACTTCTTTTGAGGAGCGTTACCATTAAATAACCGCCATGGAACTTCCACTTATACAAATGCCAACACGAGTTTTGTGAAAACGCTTGTGTCACTTGAATGTGATTCAATGGCGCAGGTACGTCACTAAAATCGATTACGTTGTAATTTGTGTGATAATTTATTGTGCTCTTCACGTGATTTTCCCAATGAGGTTTCCCTCCTTATTTCGTAGGGTTGTGAATGGTAAACAGAAATAAATTCGGCTGTCATTATGCTGAGGCAGTAAGGGGTACCCATGTTGATATAGTTGGTTTTTCTTAGCAGTACGAAGTAGGGAGAAATGTAACGTACGAGGCTGAAGGAAGATTTCGAATCTTCTTCAGATCTGGGGGTGTTCAGGTGCCTCTGTGATGGTCGCGCTACTGATCGACCTGTGTGTTTTATGTCGTGGCATGCTTGGGAGGGGTATAAATCCTGAGAATCTCAACGCTGCCGTTATTTCGAAGTTACAGCGTGGGTCGTGGATATGGGCTTCGTTCTTGGCGAATCCTGAGTTTCGAGGCTAACTAGAGGGAGTGGTATCTAGTGCTCGGAATTCTCGATGCAGCCTCTTTGGCCAGAAGTCGCGAGGGGCTTGATAATACGGTTGATAATTACGAAATTGAAAACTATCTACTGAGGCACTTTCTCTGAACATGCTCACTCCGAAGCTAACCAACGTGCAGGTTATCAGCAGGTGACATTCAGGAAAGTAATCAGACTTGGTAGACTTATTCGTTCTGCTGTGTCCCACACAAGGCGTCCCACATGCCAACTCTCTCTCCTAGGTTTAACGTGGAGAGCACCAAGTTTCACGACTCTTTGACAGTATTTGACTGGCACGTCCACATGAGCAGTGGCTGGTCTCTTATTCAATCACGATCAGCTGCAGCGGTGTCACGTCACAACAAAATCTGCGCCACAGTATGCCAGTTTGTGGTAAAGCTCTCCTAACACTTCAGCATGGATGTTAGCGGTTTCAAAGCGCATCGGTGGAAGATATTACTGATACTTTGATGTCGTTCGTGGGTTGTGACTGTCTACCCCGATGAGGTCGATAACAGAGCAGAAACATAACATTGTGGATGTTGGCTATCGTGTTTGTGGTAAAAGATTGAGTCACTGAATCATGTATCCGCACCCTCATTTAGTGGCCCAGTTGAGTCTGGAAAAGCAGTCCTGAGGTTGAGATTGTCGCCTTTAAGCAAGGTTCTGGGGCTAACTTTGCAAGCTGAGAAGAGTAAACATGAAAGAGAAGATTATCGTATTTGATAGTATCAGGGTTGCAGCGTTTACTGTGTCTTGGCACGGCAAGTGGAACGTAAGTCCTGAGGAGATGCGTCGACCGATGTATCAAAAACGGCTACAAATTTTTTTTTGGACATTGAGTTCTACTAAACTGGGTGTAATAAGAATTACTTAGTGAGCGAAAGCTAAGAAAAATTGTGTAATGCGCGCGCCATATATTTTCGTTTATCAATGAGTTACAGCGATAGGTATGTACGCAGTGATATCTGATCGAACACGGTAGCACGCTTCGTTTCTATCATGATGAGCACACAGTTGGATAGTCTGAATATGATGAGTTGTATCAGCGTAAAGGAAGAAGAAACATGTAATCGTAGGTGGATTTCTAGATATCAACTAATGCACTTACATTCGCTTGTTCCTAAACTTGACGAGGGAAACAGCGGGAGGAATCGGTATACTATGTAGTGATCTATCACCAGCTAATTGGACGTCTCTGTAATACAACCATCACTTATCAATATGTTTCAGCCTCGAGAGGATCTTCGAGCATATCACTCCTACAAACTAGCTTCATATTGAAGTGGTTGACACTAAAACTCAACTTTGAGGGGAATGCTAGTGCCTGGGACAACCCTAATGAGCCTCTTTTGTTGAACTGATCTAACGAGAGAAACTCATGGGGATGTGGTACGTAAAAGGAAAGGTAGAGGGGAGGGCTTTAAAGTGTTCACAGAATTGCGATTATTCCACTGCGCACTGTTACTCTATGTAGACCTTAAATTGGCAAGTTACAGAGGAAGATCCTGATTTAAGACGAATGGGATCGAAGAATATCACAATAAAAGAGATCATTTCGGAACCGAAGATCCCATTTGAATTAATAAGGCACAATGAAGGGAATACTATAATAGGATTACGAGCACCGACAAAGCCACGGAGAGATGGAGTTCCGATCTGAATAGAAGGGGGGGAACCACAAGAGGCTTGTGCTTTCCTAGCACGACAACGTGAAAGGAAGAACGGTTAGAGGAGAGAAGGAAATTCGGATTCCGAGCCAGGATTTGGATGGAGGCTCGAGATGAGAAGGTGAAGGCTGCGTTGAATCGAACGTTTGGGGATGGTGTTTGCATTTAATTAGGTGGGGTGGTTTCGAAGGGTATTTCCGCAGAGTCGTAACGACGCCGAGAAGAATCTGCCAACTGCTTCTTGAGACCATTCGTAAATTTTGATGCCGCGGTGTTTCCAGTGAATAGCAAACGCGTACGCTAGAGATTTTCCCTCCGCCAATAAAGCGCAGAAATATTGAAGATGAACGATGAAAAAGAAAGCAAGGGGTTTGGTACGTTTATATTCAAATACGTTCACGTTAGAGCTTACATAACGTTAACCGACTAACCGGAACTCACGGTAAATCCAGATAATCACATTTTGATCCTATAAGTGCGGCTAATATTGCCCTTTGTTTCATTGAAATGCTGTAAGCATGATCGGAGAAAAATTGCAGCAGCAGTGTTGATTGAGAACCTAGAATGAACCTTCTTCACTGAGCAAAATTCAACCGGTAACAAAGATAACCTGTACCAAGTTTACATTTCGATACCCAAACTAACCGAACGATTTTTCGAGACAATCTCAACCAAGTTTTCGTTTTTGATGTATTCATACTAAGAATTCCGTACTAGTTGGCGTTTCAGTAAGTGAGTTTCTTGGAAAAAGAAGACAAACAAATTGAGAGCAAACATTTGCACCTCCAGCCGTTTCATGTAATTCCAGCAGAGGCGGGGCTAGTGGGGATAAACTGACAGTGAGAATAACCTGAATGAAACCTCCCTTTTTAGGTATCCCCTCATTGGGGAGGTAACCTTCTTCCAGTCAGTCAAGTGAAGGAATGGTCTAGTGGTTAGCGTGTTAGAACTGCATGCTAGCATCCTGAGTTCAAGTCTTGGCCCTGCCAGGGAGCTATTTTAGTGTCTTGTCGACAGCATGGTGGCGGTAACCTTGCCAAGAAGGTGAAGGTTAGCTCTCCAGTAATGGTTTCCTTCCTAAAAAGGGAGGTTTCATTCAGGATATCCTTACTGTCAGGTTATTCCCACTAGCCCTTGTGCCAAACACGCCATATTACCCCTACTAATTTCCTATTATAGTTGTTAGTGTGGTGCCCTGTGCAGAAGAGAGCTTCATCTTTTAGCAAGTGGCAAGAAGACCCAGGAGAGGCAGGCGTATAATTCCTAATCTAGGGATTCATAGTACGAGATTCAACGGGGAAGGTGGACTGATGCCTGACCCATCTTCTAATGGCCTCCAAGCGCACCTCCATGATGGCGTGGAGGGAGGGTCCCTGAGTGTTTCTACTGTAGAGCAGAGCTATTCTCGTGCCAGAGATAGGGAGGATGGCGAAGAGCAGAGGAGAACGTGATCGGGCAACGTACACCAGAGCGTTCATCACTGTGCTGAACAAAGAAGGAAGCGAGAGGTGCATTGCCCGAAAAGTGGTGCGGAAGAAGATAGAACTGCTCGAGCAGGAGACTAGCTTGAGTGGTGATGGCCAGAGTAAAGACCGTTCCTGAATAAGCTCCACTCTTTTTGAAGTCTTTGGCCGTGGGCCAGAACGTGGTTGGAGGTCTCCCCGACTATACTACACCACCTATTAAGAGGGTTATCAGTTATTCCAATTGCACACTTCGATCCTTGTTCGTTTTGAAGTGTTTCGTGATGATTCTTATCACCTGCCGGTCTTTTTTTTAACGGAAGTAGGGATTATTAGCATAAACGTTTTTGTTCGATTTTCCACAATTCTAGATACAAATCCAATAATAAAACCCCTTTTGTTACTCTCTCCTGAGTTCTCCTGGACTTGTTCCTAAGGCTTCCACGTGTATTCCGAACAGTTCAGGAGCTTCTCCTGCGTCATCTTCTGTCCAAAAACTTGCATCGGTGGCGCACATAGCAGCTGCAATCAATGCAAATTGGTCAAAAACGTGAGGTCTAATTAGGTGGTTTTGATTTAGTAATAACAGCATGGTGTAGTGATTGAATATTTGGAATGGCAGAAATTTATTGACTTAGTAAAAAGGAAACATTTTTTTGCCTCGCAAGCGACACCCCATGAGTTGTGTACGACCGAAAGCAGCGGTGTGTAGTCTTCGATGGGCGTTTCTAGGCTCTCTAGGTTCTCTATAGTAAACCGAGTCTTACGAAGCTGAAGGTAAAGCGGGAAATGTGGAACCCCTTTCTTTTCATTCAATGCTTTTAATTTAACGCACGGTACTGTGTTGTAACGTTACTAACGAGTGCTCTGCGTTTAGCTCACAAACTAACTTGACGCATCAAACGGGCAAAGTAACCTGCGGCAGTTGATGACCAGGAAGATTTACTGGGTGGTTCAGAGGTGATCGGTGTTGCACCGCCGACGGAAACGGCCCGATCGCTCCGATTCACCCTTCGAATCCTCGGTGATGTGATGCGACGGCAAATCGACCCGAGAGCTCTAAATGCGATGCGGTCGTCGCTATTGTTGTTCAGCTGATGAAGGACAGTTACAGCACTGCCGAACCCCATAATGTCGCTGCACACGTTCGTAACGAGGCTTTCAAATTCATGTAAATGAGGTTCGGGCGTTTACTCACGAAATCTCGTGAAATATTGTTCTCGTCGAGCGGAGTTTCCGATATGAGAGAATGGGAGAAACAGCTGTTGTCGTTTACGGGTCAATAATGTTAACTTTGAAGTGGTTTGAGCAAACTCAAGAGATTCCTTCAGACATCTCAGCAATAAAAAATCCCAACATCCCCCAACCGTTTCTTCAAAGTTCAACGTAACTGCGTCTTTTGGCCCACAGTAAAAACTTGAAAACTGCAAGGAATTCGACAAAACAATATCTAGAGCGAAGCATCGCACAACTTTCTTCAACTCCAATAAACGCCATGCTACCTGGTAAAGCGCGCCAAGAGATTTTCATTTACCGCATTTATTATGTACCACAGAATGCTCGTATTTACGTACATTTACTGCTGGCTTCCTAAAATCACCTCTTAAATTTGAGCGTTGGAGCCGTTTTCGACAAAGAGAGATGAGGAACTTTTGGCAAGATAAATATTTGCAGAACGATTATTACATATTGATTAGTTGAGGACACTATAGTTTTGACCAATATTGTTGAAACAGTTCAAAAAAATTCACTTTTTCTTTGTTTTTAGATCTACCCGCATACCGCATTTATACATAAACACTGATGAATACAGAAACTTGGGTTTACAACAAAATACCGTCTTTTTTCAATTGTCTGTGTTTAGTTTAATACAGCCGTTCAATCAAGTTTTATTGACATTTTCAAAGGTGTTCCCGAGAAAAATTAAAAACGCTCTCATTTGGTATATTATTCATTCGGAATGACACACCATTTTAGAAATAGAAGCATTTTAGAAATTCAAGTGTGGAAAATCACATCAGTCAAGTGGCGTCCCTCGTTCACAATACACTGCTTGAGTCTTTCTTGGAAATTTCCGAAAACTCTTTCAAACGATGCTCTCTCAACTGCGACGATTTCCACGCGAATAGCATCCTTCAATTCTTCCAATGTTCGGGGCTTGTGCTGGTAATCACGTGCTTTGAGGTGTCCCCACAGAAAAAAGTCACATGTGGACAAATCTGGGGACAGAGGAGGCCAATGAACGTCACCGAACCTGGAAATAAGGCGGCCAGGGAAAAGAGGACGAATAACGCTCATTGTTGCCCTAGGTATGTGAGCTGTTGGAACCACATACGCCGGATTGCAATACGTGTTTGTTTCAATTCAGGTTTAAAGAAGCCGGTTATCATCTCGACATAGCGTTCTGAGTTGACGGTAACAGCAATGCCATTGTCGTTTTCAAAGAAGTAAGGGCCGATGATGCAAGTTTGGGATATGGCGCACCAAACAGTAACTTTTGGGCTATGCAGCGGTTGTTTGTGTAATTTTCGGGGATTTTCATCAGCCAAATAACGACAATTTGGCTGATTCACCATGCCATTGCGGTGGAAGTGAGCCTCATCGCTCACTGAGGATCTCATTTTGTTCAGTAAGTGCTTCCATCTCACGGGCGAAAGTCATTCGTTGTGCATAATCCCCTGGGAGTAATTGTTGCACAATGGACAACTTAAAGGGGTGAAACCTCAACTCTAGATGCAAAATACGCCTAACCGATCGATCACTGAGGCGAAGTTCAGCAGCATGCAGGCGAGCTGATCGACTCGGACTGCGAATTAGTGCTTGACGTACACTTTCAATGTTCTCTGGTGTTCGAATCGATCTTGGAACTCCTGGTGGTCTGTTCCTCATCAATGAACCTCGTGTGCGAAGTCCTTCAACCCAACGAAGAATGGTGTTTCTAGAGGGAACATCCCGATTTCGGTGGATATTAAAATGACGACGAAACTCACGCTGGACTGCCGTGACGGACTCGTTATTACGAACGAAACTGTCGTAAGCAAAAACGCGGTGCTCAACTGTCCACAGGTCCATGACTTCAACTGGTAAAAAAATGCTAAGACCTCCCGATTACAATGGTCCCTTCCCCACTTTGGTCGACCCATTAGGGGGGAAGTACTGGCCAGTTCAAAAAAGTCCGACCTTTATGCCGCACCCTGTATGATATCCGCCTATTCGGCAATCCGACCGGACGAAATCATGAGCGTAGGGCTGCGCCTAGATAGTAAATATAGTGAGGCAAAGCCTACTACTTGAAGGAACTCGCGGGGCAATGTAGTGAAAGTTACAATTTATTCCCCGCCTGCGCTAATAGCCTTTCACTGCCACTTCTTCTTTTGTAGTCAGGTCATGTTTTGAATATAATTTTTCGATTCGTTCGCTGCGAGCATTAATTTTACGAAACCTAAATCTTTGCCACAGATTTGGAATTGACTTATCTGAACCACGCCCACTTTTGGGTCATTAAAATAGACCATCCTCTTTCCTGTGACAAGGAAATTAGATTAGTTCGTGAAGAACGTTATGAGATGCGACACACCTTATGTTTATATTCCTAGTGGAACTAAAATAAAAAATGTGGAGTATATCAACCAATACACACTTTCAAAATTAGCTTCAACTCAAAATAATGGTTTTTATACGGTATTTGCAGATTTACTTTTTTTGTGGCATTGTTTTGGAAAAACACATTATCCTCGCAGGCCATTGAGACAAAAAAAAAACCAATTGGTTTATTGAAAATATTCCCCTGATCCAACGTTAAACCGGGCATTGTAATTCTCCGGTGTTTTGGACGGCACGGCACTCTAAATCCCCTCAGTTTCCTCTTCCTCCTCCCTTCCTCCTGATTTATGGTTCTATTCAACAGTTATGTTTGGAATCTTCCTTTGTAATTTCCTCTCGGTTCGGCAAGTAGCCATAAATCGATGAGTCCTACCGGTTTTGAAAGGTGGGTTGTTAAGGGCGAACGTGGTAGAGGGGATGATGGTGAACTCCCTTCCGGACTCACGGTACTCCGTGTAGTTTCCAGTAATTGGATATTGAAAAGTGTGAAAAATGGAAGGGACCACGAGAGGGGTTTTTCTTCTTTTTCAAAATTATTTACGAGAAGGGAGGTATTTTAATGGAACGCCTTTAGGCGGCAGCATTTTTTACTACTTTTTCACCATGTTTTGGCATTGTGAACCACCGAAGGTTCTTAGGCAGGCTCACGTGGCTCAATTAATATCTTGTAAATGCCGTGGATACCGCAAGTGATGGAGGAAGCGTTTTTGTCAGTTCAACCACATTTTTTTTGGACAACGAGGATGAACTCCGACGACTCAAGCGGAAAAAACCTCTGGACTTAGTTAGTGCTGTTGAAGTACAAGTATATCTCAGTGTTGTCGATAAACTGTTATGCGAAGGGGCTTAGTTTTACTGTAAACGGGTCCTCAAGGAGTGTTTGAAAAGATATGTAATATTGCTAGATGGATTGTATTTTAATATTCAGTTGCAATAATAAATCACGTTAAAAAAAAACAAACACATTTTTACCATAAGTGGACAACTCGTTCTAATCGCCCGGAGTGGAACTTTTAAGTAATGAAACAAGTGAATGATGTCGAAAATGAAGTGACAAGCTCAACTCAGACATTTCCAGCGTAATTCCATTTACGAAAAGCAGGTAATCCTTCTTTGGCACTCCGTTGATGGGCTTATTATCGTTAATAACAGAGCAGTTGCTGCCATCTCCTGTAAAAATCATAAACTGGACAGAATACGTTAGTTATTTGTAAGATCCATCAACTTATGGTCGCGGTTTCCTGACTCTTCGTTTCCTATCAATGCAATCGTGACATACTCAAGTGGTGTGGGAGCTACCGGACAAATCCTCTGATATCTGATTTCTTCTGAACTCACTATGCCTGAGACTAGGTTTTCTTGAGAGCATGGAAATGGGAAAACACCTTGCAAGCGATCTGTAACAGTTGCCTTTCTTCGATATTGTTTTTGGTTTATTGTTTACGCAATTTAATTTCACTCATATTGCTGTTACTGCTGTTACACATTGATACTTCATGCACCTGAACATTTTCAATTCTGGTTTAGAGTACATGAACAACGCAAACAAACGGGACAGATCTATTTCCGATAAATTAGTATGTTACGACACGGAATTAAACAAAACAAGTTGTTCCGTTGATTGCATAACTCTAGAGACCACCGTTTCACAGGAGGGCGGATGCCCGTGACAATCGTATCCAAAACTGGTCGAGAGCCAGTTTTCAAAAACTTTAGTACAGTTTTAGTGCACCATAATACATTATGGGAGACACATTAACGAATTCTGAATTTCAACATGTTTGGACACGAACGAACGAAAAAAGAATTGACGGTAAATAAATAAGTGCTGATATAAGTGGGTTATATGGTTAAAAATTGGTGTTACATAATTTTCGTAACTACTTATTCCATCTTTGATAACCAAAACTGGAAAAAACTACTTTAAATAAAATAAAATCTTGAGCATTTCAATGATGATGATAAATAATACTTGATTCCACAGCGAGATATAGCGAATGTCACGTTTATTGAGCATATCTAGTAATTTTTGGTTCTATACTATTTCCAAGTGGCATGATGTGGATTTTGTAAGTTCTGTGACTATTTTAGAGGTGATTAATGCAACCTTGAAAGGGAACTTTTATCTTGCAGTGCACAATGCACTATGTAAATGATAAAATGTGTTTGTTGCATGATACAAGGTAGATCTACATCATGTCACTTCCTTTTGCAGAATTAGTCGTTACACTTTGAGGGAAACTTTTGTGTTTTTTGGTTTCTAGGTGCTGGGCAGGGATGTCGGGTTGGTGGGTGTGGCCGGTTGTTTGGACGCTCCTCGTGCCGGTTGCCCCACAACGACCGAGCGGTTGGGGCAAGAGGCACGACCTGTACATCGCGGGTTTCTTCCCTTACGCTAGGTCCGTTCCCGAGTCCGTCATCGGTAGAGGTGTCATGCCCGCCGTCAAGCTCGCCCTCGACCACATCAACGATTCCCCCACCGTCCTTAGGAACTACCGCCTCCACATGTGGTGGAACGACACTCAGGTAACCATTTTACAGTTATAAATTGCATGTTGTTTAACGCGAGTTTGTGATCGGCGCGGGACTGTGAATTGTATTTTTCCTATCATACCAGATATGCTTGGATTCCTATTACACTCTTTCTCTTGTTCTTTACGTTTCAATTCATGTGTCACGAGTGCAATAGGATATCTGAACAAGGGGAAAATGTTGAGTAACGAGGACAACACAAAGAATCAGCAAATAATTGCTATACAACCTTTACAATGTAACTGTGATGAAACATTTTTTATCTGAAAAACAAGCTGCGAATTATTACACAACGGTTTATTATCCTCCGTGAACTGTTTTACGTAGTCTCTCGCTTTTGAGACCCGTTCCATTCGATTCAGTATCGAAAAATACCAGTAAACGATACGACACACGACTAACGAAACGACGAAAATTATAAATTTCCGGTGCCTGTGCGCGTCGAGCGGGTGGTTGGTGTGAGACTCTGAAACGATTACTTTCGCTGCACTTGTCCCCCAAGTTCTTTGAATTACTAGGTCGATTATTAGGACTTAAGCTCACTATGATTACTGTAATTTCACTGTTTTCGATCTAGAGTGCAGTCGTACACCTGTGAGGCTCATTTTATTTCTCATCTAAAAATACCTTGAAAACGGACCCAAACACGGCGTTAAAACTGCCGAATTGCGTTTTAGTTAGTTTTTTAAACCATGGGCGTCCGATCGGATTACCGAGCAGGCGGGCACAACTAGATACCCGACAGGATTTTTGTGCCAAAGCACAGCTTTGTAGTTCACGTTAAGAGCACAAAACGGACGGCGGACGAACATTGCAGATTTAATCCTGAGTTTTTGAAACGTAGTGGTTAATTTTAAGGTGAGGGGGGGGGGTTGTAAAAGAATTTCTGGCCAAAAATAAAGGGTTATTATTGAGAATGAATAATAAACCAAACTGGAACAAAAAATGATAAAAGTTGTTGACAAGAATGTTAATCCCGTTTTGACATATATCCGCTCATGTGATACTAGAATTTGAAATGCCGAGTTGATAGTCCAATAAGCTATCTTCAGATGATTGTTTGATGACAGTTATAATGTAATTAGCGACATCCAACGAAACTGTGGAAATCGAACTCTGTGGTTTTCTTTGGCCACATTTTTCCAGTGTTTCGCATGTAGTTATGGATCAGTGAACATGAGCCTTCCCAAAGATAGTCCCATAAATCACATTCAGGCTGGATTCTTAATAAACTTGTGGCAGAACGTTTTACGAGGCTCGCATCAACTGAATAAAAAAATTAGACGGAGTTAGTTGGTAAAGCGGTTGAGGAAAGGTGTACGTTGCGACGTAATTTGCTGTCCTGTCTTGGTCCCCTTTGTTCAAATGAGGAAACGGGGCTATTGTCCCAAAGAGTTGTTCCAGAGCAGCTGCGTACTCCCTCTAGAGAGAAGCCTTTACTAACATTACTTCCCCGCGTTATCACATCATGGACACGTGGAGTGATGGAAATGGTAGCAACTCAGTAACCGAATTTGGCGCTACGACGGAGTAAACCGAAACGAGAATGCTTGCTCAGCAATGGGCTATTACTGGGCCTTACACTAAAAACGTACGTCTCTGCATTTCCTTCCCTGGAAAAAGTAGGTTGTGCCTCGGCTGACCCATCAATCCGGGAGCTATTTTTAGTCTCTGGACTTTAGTCCGTAGCTCTACGTATCTACTCCGTTCTTCTCTGTGTGGCACAATTTCATAAGGCATGATGTAAAGTTATAATACATACTTACATGCACAATAAAATTACGGCTGAGAACCAGCATGCGTATTACCCAATACTTGGCAGGTTCCAACCAATCTCCCAGACAGCATTAACAAAATATACTTGAACGAAGGACGTGGACTGTACCACAGCTAGACGACCGCTGGTAAACTGTAAGTATACTCGTCTAAGTCTTGACAGCAACTCACGGCAAACGAAGAACTAGTTGTAAGTGTCTTTGAGATCTGGGAAACTGAACAGTCTTTTCAGATTATAAAAACTTCTGAAAAAATAATCCTGCTCAGTAAATAAAGTCCCGTATTTAGAAACCCTCGTCACATGCGCTGGGAACCCTTATTATTCCCAGGGACTTATTAGCAGCCACTATACGTGGATCTCAGTAAGGCTCGGCCTCTTGATCTGGTTGAATTCGGGAAAAAGGTGGTTCGACGTTCCGGGGCCACTCAAGACGGATGCTGTTGATTGGTTCAGCGTAAAACATTAAAATTTGGCCGTAGTCACCAGAAAAAATTTCTGCCACTGATCCAATTTGAAGATGCGGTTGACTACTCATGCTGCTTCTCGACGCACAAGCGATTGGCATGACCCCTGTCATGTTTCTCGTTTTCACGGCCACTGGAGATTGTAGATGTCCGTTGGCGTGTCTCACACAGGGTATGTGCCACGTTGTCGTCACATCAGAGAAGCAGCAGAGATGGAAGGATTGCCTGAAGTCGTTTCTCTTCAGAGAAACTGTTGACATTTTAGGTAGTTAATTTGCTACCGATTTGCACAACCACATTGTCTCGTTCTTACGTTTGACATAGAGGGAAAATGCCGGGTTCTGTTTGCAGATTGTAGCAGCAATATACTCTCAAATCGGAACCCCCATGATATTTGGCGAGTTGGTCCAATTTCAACTTTTACATACATCGATGTCGACAGCACCCAAGTAAAGTTTTATTGGTAACAAACCGCATCGACTTTTCAATTTGCCAGTCAACCTTCAGTCACAAAATCAAACGAGCAATGAATCCCGAGTAGGAGGAGGCGTGTAATGGAAACTGCCAAGGGGTTTAGCGGTACGCAACTTGTCAAAGAGCTTGATGTCCTCCTGAATTAATAACGTTCCCGGCTTTCTTGGAAGGAACGTTCGCTACAAAAGAGGGCTTTGCAATATTTAGGTGACTATAAACTGGAAGCTCCCGACGCTGATCGGTTGGCTGGACTGATGTGTTATTTAATACTGAGAGAAAGGTTCGACGTCAGACCTTTTGGTTTGACTATTCACGAGGTTTCCGCCGAAAGATTGCCTATTTCCGTGGTCTCAATTTCCCTGGCTTCGGATCAACTTCAGTTCCAACCGCCCTTCGACCAATATCTGCTTCTTCTCTTTTTGTAATTTCAAAGATGAATCGTTAATGGAAGAATAGATGATACGTCCCAGCTTCACGTGAAGTTTGTCACATCTTGTTAGGAAAGCAGATAATAACTAAGAGAAACTACAATGCGCGAAACAATAACAGGTTTGAATTCCGGAATGTCTAGTTGCTCTCAATCATCTTACGAGCGTTATTAAATCCTCAGTTGTGTAGCTGGTCTATTTTGCTAGTACTTTGCTGTCATGAAATAGCTTTATAAAAAAATATCAGGTGCGTAGCAACACACAACTTTCCACAACCCCCGTAAATTTGACGACCTGCCGAATATACACGCGCTGTAACTTCGTTCAATTAATGTCTACTCTTGTTGACTAATAATGTGGATGATAATTATAACCATGAACGCGATTTACGTTTTTATAATGCTGAATAGAACAGCAAGAACCGTAACCTGGAAATTGATACACAGCTTACTAGGTAACGAATCGAATAACGTTAGTATCCATAATGAGCCGAGATTGCCGATACCGATTGGATGTTGTTATGGAGGACAGTAAGTAGGTAGAAGTTATTTGACAGCACTCCACACGTTTGATCGAGATCGTTAGAGCCGTTCTTGATAAAATTAGAATGCCGATAAATTAATATTCAACGAATCTCGTTTTTCGAGTTATCATGACTTTTATCTTCGTTCAACAGATAGATACAGTAATTACCACGAAGAGCTAAATGTGGGTATAGGCTGCTTAAAGACACTCCGTAAGATTGATCAAATCCAGTTACGCAGTTACTCGGGAAGTTATAAAAAGTTCAAAAAAACATTGTTACCGACATATTTTGATTTTTCAAAGGAACATTTATTCAGAACAACACATAGCTATTAACTATTTAAAAACATTCTGTTGGTTTGAAGCCGAAAAGCGTAAAAAACCTTCTTTTTTCCATGAGCCTATATCTCTGTTTACCGTTCTGTTTCTCATGGAGATATTTATGGAAAACAAAAGTTGAGTATCAATTAGTGGAAGATAATTTGAAAGTTTAATAAAAATCTTTAGAGCCTTTGTCGAGAAAACTCGAAAAGTTCCCCCAATCACCCCCCCCCCCCGTTAAATGAAATCTTCCATAACCTTATTTTTGCGTCTACAGAAAACTAAAAAAACAAAACGGGAAGAGAATAATCATAATCGGTGCAGCCGTTCTCCTGCAAATCGAACGACACACACTTTCTTTTAACGCAAATGGGACGGTGGCACCCAAAAAGAAGAAACTAAATACGACCACCAGTTTAGATAGGAATCAAGCAACACGAGGGTGGTGATACCTCGGAGAATCCCTGCTGACACACCCAGCCAACGCATCTCCTCAGCACTTTTCTTGCCACACTTCGCGCCAGGGCACTGTCAATGCTGCAACCCTGATGTTATTTGCCTCTACTTCACGAGCTTTCACACTGCCGTACGATGATTCGTCCTGTCATACTTGCGCCTCTTGGCTGGCCTCAGCTCTTCTCCGGAGACAATTCGGTGGTGCTGCTCCCTCTCCACTTCCAGCCCTCAGATGACAACGAACCATCACCCTGCTTGCTTCACGAGCACACCTGCACCAAGTGATTTAGACTCAAACTGGTTACCACGGGAAAGGAGGAAGCTAAGGAAAGTAAAAATTGTAGCGACGCAACATGACAAGACAAGGGTTGATATTTGCAAACTAAAGGTTTAAAAAAATCGTAAACTTACCTCAAATCGTCTGCTAATGTTCTGGGCGATTTACTTCAAAGTAAGGCAGTTCAAAAATTTAAAGTAAATTCCGAGGGAGAAGGAAAAACAGTACGCCCCCAAGGCAAAAAGGTGGACATAGATTTCCGGAAAGCGTTCAGTGAATAGCTTTCAAGCTAATGCGCAATTCAAGGAACGGTCACTGCGACGAGCGCTGAACAATATGGACACAAATATACTAGCTAAGTTTAGAGGTAATTCAGGTTTGAGGTAACCATGTTGCTTCAAGAAAATTCACATCTGGTAACGCTCAAACCAGTTTATGGAACAGCCCCTGAAAGACAAATGTTGTCAAGGGGAGTATTAAGTATTCAATTAAATACGACTTGACCTTGGCATTCCAGTGTACTTCCGTTTTAACTACATGGAGCAAAATTGGTTTCTCACGTACGATACAATCCTTTTTTCAACGACTTATCAGAACGATTTTCGTATTGGTAAACAGGATAAACATAATTGTAGTAGATTTAGTGTCAATTACACCTCTATGGATTACTTTCTGTCAATTCAGAGCTGAAATTTTCGCTTCCGGAAAGACAAGGCTGTAAGGTTCACAATGAAAAGCTCGTGCAGTTATATTTGAATAGGGTATTATTTATTCAGCAGTAATCCCTTGCCTCGGGATTTATATGCTGATGAGGGTGCAATAAGGGGAAGGGATGAGAGCGAGAGAGTGAGAGTGTGTGCCAGGGGAGGATCTCGGGCGATAAAATTTCACCAAGCTAATGTATCCACCGACAGAATGAATATTTGATGTTTTCTTTTGTGTGGTGCGTGGCGAAAAAGGTTCATCCGAGAAATAGCCGAGTCGGAAGAGAATTAATATTTATTCACACCCCGCTTTCAAACTTTACATGGGCAATGACCGTTCTTTTTCGAGCCTTCTTCTGCATAGTCAGATTGAAATGCCACTTTTCACTTGCGCCAGTGGCGAAAGGCGTGGAGATTTATTTCAACGTTTGCGGTTATTCAACTGAGCCAGTTTTTAGGATGCGGTTTCCACTTTTCCTCGACGTAGGACCATTTCTTTAACTCTGTGTAAAATTCAACACCAACGATTTGCCTCTTTCTTATTGTTGAGGTACGTTAATATAACGTCTTCCGTATATAAAGGAATGTCCGGGGTGTAGCCTCTCCCAACCCTCTTCAAATTCAAAATACGCTATATTTAGGTTCAATGCATTTCTTTCGGTTGTAATTTGGTATTTGTGTACCTACGCCTTAATTGCGCGTAGCCGGATTAACGACAAAAATCTTTCACCTGTACGACTCTTTATTGACTCGTGCTTCGATCGGATCTTTAATGTGCATGTTTCCAAAGGAATTCCAAGAGAGCCTAGGATCTCACTCAATGTTTGATTGACCTCTTTCTCCTTGGAGAAACTTGGTTATTCGGACCCCAGTAGTGTCTGATGACGAGTTGTGAGGAGGTACGCTCATCATTGAAGACCGACCTGACTATGATCGGAGCCGGTCCGAATGGATTCTGGTTTTGGTCTCCAAGACTCCATTCCAAATTCACTAGTGAGAGCAGACATCTGGGAAGCTAATCCTGAAGAAGTGTCAAGTGAAGCGAGCCGTTTCAATAATGATGGCGATAAAACTTGTTCAGGCGTGTGCGACTGACGTTCTGCATTGGCGGAATTTCTCGGAGACTTCAATCTTTTTCCCACGACGGACTGGCGCCTTCCTGAAACAAAGGTTTTTCGAAGTGAGACTGAATCCATGGCTCACACAAGTACATTTATGGAAAACGAAATGTGCACATGTCCTTGTCAAATTGGAGCCCGCCTGAGTACTGGTCGACGTTTTGGGATTGGACTGTACGAAATTGAAGGAACAGGTGACATCGAAAAGTGAAATGTTGCGTACAATGTACGGATATGCATCATTCATCTTACAACTATGGACGTTGCGTCTCTAGCTAGGGGAGGACAAAATGCCGTTTGGCGTTGTGTGAAGAGAGGGACGACACACACAAATTCGTTGCCAAAATAGAATAAAAAATATAACTTATTAAAAAAGGAGAAATGGAGAGGGAACTTGAAGGAAGTGACGGGAAAGCTATAACGATTTTAAAGAAGAACCAGGGTACAAAATAAAAAGAGGCTATAGCTTTCGCCAAAGGTCACTCTCAGCGCGTCAACAACTAGAAAGGCCGGAACACTGAGTTCAGTGCCCTTTTCCCATTAAGTAAAAATACTTCATTTTACTTCATAGACCTACTAATATCTCCGCCCACAACATATTTACGGATATATTTACAACGAACATACGTTAAGCATTGAGTAGAGAAACATCTGGAGCCGATTGCCGTTGGCATTATTATTTTGTCGAACAGCGTGTTAGTCCTTTCCTCCCATCAACGGCATCGACTGCTCACATGAAAACGACAATGTTTGTAAAGCAACCACGATCTGAGACCCATACCATTCGATTCATCATCAATAAATATTACTTAACGATACGAAACATGACCTGACTACGGTAGAACGGCGGAAATTGATATTTTCTTGGCGACGCTAGGCAACTGGCACACAAAGAGGCAATTCCTTGAAGGGAAATGAGTTTTCCAGCGAATTCCTTCAAGTAATAGAATTTGCCTCGCTATGTTTACTCAAATTTAACTGTTGTTCTATCTCAACGCAGTCCTACACCTTTGAGACCCGTTGCAGATTTGGAATCCCCACGTCTTGTAATATGAAGTGTCAAATTTTGATGAAAGGTTCTAACATCATTTTCCTTACCGAAAAGGGTGTATTCAAAATGAATACTACATCAAAACTATAATTTTTCCTACGTTTCTCACTCACTCTCCCTTCCCCCCCCGCCTCTCATAAAAAACGGGAAGCGCGGGTTATCTTATTTTCGCGTTTCCAAAAAAGTACAAACTAAAAATAAAAACGCGCTGAAACGGTTCAGCCGTTTTCCCGAAAAAACGTTAGCACGTACACTACGCTCGGAGTTAGTTTCAGAAGAATGATTGATACATTTGAAGGAACCTCTACGATTCCTTCTCACCCCTTCCTTGTTAGCAGAAAGTAGAAATTGCGGTAGGTTTGAAATGAGAAACGGAGGGACTTTAACGTTCTGAAATATGGTTATTCAGATGAATTGTACATTTCAGTAATGTTAATTGTAGCCAATGACTAAGTCAAGGTTATGTGAGACTCACAAAAAGCCTATATGAGAGTTGCAGGTACCATCCATCCCCTAGGGCCCTTGCTCCTCCACGGATTTAATTAAGACGACGATAACGTTAACTTCCGAACGTAATTGGAATACCGAGTTTTATTCGCAATTAGACTTAAGAGAAGATTCAGTACCTCGGACACGGAACTGGGGAATTTTGGGAAAATTTTCTGTGTTGGCGATTCGTAATCTACTCAAATTTCTAACCAGCCAGGAGGCCATTAGGAAGCGTCAAAATAAGACCAAATCGGCTCAAAACCAACTATAGTAATCATAGTGATAAAAACCTCAAAATGTTTTTTCTGAAAAGTGGTTCTTAGGTTTTGATAATTGTTTGTACGAACAACTACAATTACCATACAATTCTCATTCGCCGGAAAACGATTAGTGAATCACAATAAGTTAACAAAAACGTCTTGGGAAAAGGGGCTTTTGGCACAGTTTTCCATACAAATTCCGCTCAAATGACACGAGTAGAGTTGTGATAAATATTGGGATAGTAATAGAATAATGTATGTATACTGTGAGTGTTTAATAACGCTCTTAAGGTATTTAGGAGTCACTCCAGCAGTTTCGGAATTTCCTCCACGGTCGTTTCACTAATTACCCCAAATCGTCCTCCTAAATCTTCTGTGTATTGACTGGTTTGGAATCTAGTTGAGCCCACTTACTCGGCAATCCGATTGGACAAAACCCATCGGTGTTAAGGGGGAAAACGCTGCAAGTTACTACACAACGTTTTACTATTCTCTTGAACATTTTGACGGAGTCTGGCTGCTTCGATACCCATTCCATTCGCTTTAGCATCGAAAAATACCAGTAAACCACACGAAACATGACCTGACTACAACGGAACGACGAAAACTATATATCCCAGGAGCCCGCACGCGCCTGTAGGCAATTGGCACGACGTGGCGAGTCCGGTAGGCAGGTGGTTTTGATGAGACGGGAGGGAGGGAGTACAAACGATGAAACGATCACTTTCCTTGTAGTTATTGTCCCGCGAGATTTTTCAATTAGTAGACTTTGGCCCACCATAATTACTGAAATTTCACTATGCACAGTCGTACACGTCTGATACTCATTCCATTTGACACAGGATCTAAAAGTACCTTGTAAACGATACCAAACACGGCGTATTTGTGATAAAACTGCCCAAATTGCGTTTTTATTAATCTTTTTAAAGGTTTTTTGCCCATAACAACCATGGGCTTCGTCCGATCGGATTGCCAAGCACGCGCACACAACTAAATACCAAATGGAAGTTTTGTGCGAAAGAACGAATTTTTTAGACCGTGTTAAAGGCACAAAACGGGCCGGAGGGCGTACGGCGGCAGACGGACATTGCAAATTTAGAATGATGTCTTGAAACTTAAATTATCAAATTTTTAGGGGCTTGTAAAAAGAAAAGGTTTATTCAGAATGAATAATAAACCAAAAGGGTTGCGAAACGAAATTTTAACGATTGCTAAATGTTTTTCGATGCTGAGTGTGAGTCAGTGTCATGTTGAACACGAAATAATAAACCGTTGTGTAATAATTTGTTTGGTCTATTATTCATAGTGAATAAGCCCATGTTTTTGACCAGGTTCATTTTTTTACAGCACCCCTCAACATTTGACGCTTTAAGGTGAAGTCGGTCACGTCCACCTACGATCCAGGCCATTCTATTTGGGATTTAGTTCCACTTGCCGGAGTCGCACATTTGATTAGTTGCTAGAGTGAAAAAAATCGCTGAATACTCGTGGGGCTAAAGAAAATTGTAGGTATTACGTACTTATTAATGAAGGGAAGTCACAACAGTATGGGGGAATGTTTTAACTGTGTGGCTTTTTGAGGTCTTTTCACTTGCCATTCGCCGTTCAATGCGAAGTATCGTTGGGTTTGAACCAACTGGTGAATGAGAGGAGGGTGGTTGAGTAGTATCGAGTCTAGTTTTTCGTAGTTGTGTTTATTGTTTCTCGTATTTGTGGGAGGCTGAGTCTGAACTAAAAAAACCGAGTGCTTGGCTTACCACTAGTTCCCTGTAATGATTCTCACCAATCGGTACTTTGACGTTGTTCATCTCAACTAAACTGTCTAATTGGTTGTGATCAGAGATACTACAATGACTCTTTCAGTTTGGCAGAATAGCGCGGAGCTGATCATATGTTCGTCCAGCCGATGTTTCAATGAAAGGAGTCTCGTTCAAACTTCTGTTGCAGTCCTCACGTCTTCAATCCGTGTTAGTTTCCGATCGAAATATACTCCCAATTATATAATACTATCAAAAAGTGGTATTACGATTTCGTTGAGGGTAATGACCGTTGATACGAGGGCTCTTCTTTGGTTTGTTAACTTTACCAATGAGGATTCATGGGGAGCCGTGGCGCTGTGCAGCACACCATTTGTTGACCGAACCGCCGTACTGTTGTAAAATGTTGTAGACTTCTTCGTTCACAAAGTGGGCCACCATGATTCCTTTTCGGGTTTGGTATGTAGTTGACGAACATGAGGTATAAGAACGGTCATCATACAAAATACCCTGTGGTACTGACGAAAAATTACCTGAACAGGATATTGAAAGGTTTGACCAGCAAGGTGATTACTGATTATTCCGAAACTTGTGTGAGTAGTAAGTGGAGCTTTATCTTACACAATAATCCTGGTAGCTTTGTCTCTTGTTCCCATTTTTATTTCAACGTGAACGAACGACGCTTTGCTCATATAGAAATAATTTTCTCGTAAAACGACGGAAGCACATATTTGAATGACACGCACATCACCTAGAATGAATCAAAGAGAACTGCTAACAGCGATATCATCACTTGATCGTGTTGGTCATGCATTGTTTGCTTCGATAACTGTATTTCGTGACACATGGTGTCTGTTTTCAAATCAAGTCGTTCAAATCATAGCAGCCTTTGGCTGGCCTCATTGAGATTAGCTGAGCATTCTGAGAGATTAAAACTAAACTTTTTGTAAGTAGAACCAACAGCTAATGTTTTGTCCAATGCAGCCTTCCAGATCCACTCAGTTGTCTAACAAGAAATTCAATACGAAGTTTATTGACGTACGCGTTCACATAACCCGCTGATTTCCACGTAGCGTAACACGTGGCAGCACATTCCACGAAAAAGGTATACCTGCACTAAAACTGGCGCTTTGAGAGACTGAAAAGACCAGTAGCTCGTTTCATGATTCATTGATATTTTCGTGGGTTAGAAACTCCAAAACGCGTTAGACCAGATGTATAATAAATCAAAAGACTGCTTGTGTATTCATAGAGTTGGGAGGGTCACGATTTACGAATATTGCGTTTGCATTCTCATCGGTCGAGAGCCCCCGAGGTTGCGACCACTCTCCCCTTTTTTTCCATTTTCCGTTACCAAACTTCAGTGGAAAAGGTGTAGCGGTCGAAGAAAAAATTCAAAATTGGCTATTATTTACTATCTACTGAAACCTCTGCTCACAAATCTTCCTCAATTTGTTTCACTCCAACTTTATTTGATTCGCTGTAGATATTTCAACTTCAAAACGCATCACACAACTTTCCTCGGCTCGACCTACATTCAGAGCTATTATTAGCTAATTCAGTCCTTCTCCACTTAGTTTGTATGAACCTTAAATAACATGACTTCACTCTTAACGTGAAAACTGGTAGAGCTTGAAGATCCAAAGTTTGTTGATCTGCTGCAACTCGTCGGGACCTTCGGCGAGTAACCACGAAGATTGATGTAACCTGTTAGGGCGATATTTTTCAGACGTTCAGGTTCACAGTTCTGGAATTGTAGAGAAACCATTAGTCACAAAACGATGTTAGCTTCAATCACGGAATTTCTGAGGTTACTCTCGATTATCTCATGACTGGCTTATTGGACTACCACTCTGAATTTTCGGGGTTTTGATAACAGAGACGTCTATAATTTTTTCCGGATCGATTCAGTTTATACTTCTCAATTCGTTCTTAATTTACCAGCTAAATATTAAGTGTGGGCAGAGTCGAGTCAGCCATTTTTAAAGCCAGGTTTTAACCTCATTTTCGGAAATTGTCGTCCTTTGGAAAATTGCGAGGGGAACGTTTTGACGAAAATCGGTCTTAGTGCAGTTTTTTCTTATCAATCCAGCTCGTATGGAATCAGGTTCGTAGTACAACAAGCTATGTTCCCGACGGATGTTCATAACATGATTAGACGATTTGTACTCATTGTGTTTTCCGTCTATTCTCAAAACAATTTCTCTCAAAAATCAGGTTGCAAGACTCTTAAATCTCACTCTTAAATGCTTCATTAGCTGGTGATTGAATAAGGATCGTGACAGAAGCAAAGCGGGCGAAAGTTGAGTTTCCTCAGAAAGTTAATTAACGTTATACTAACTTTCATGAATTGGGTGAAAAACGTATCGGATTAGAGCGGTAAAACCCACTAAGTTTTGCGGCTGATGAAAGTTGTGCGTTGCGTCTCACATATTTTGATTCAGTAAGCTTCAAATCTGCAAACAAAAACGCATTTTCTGTTAAATTTCAATACTAACTTCATGTAGATAGCTGCTGCTCCCACTATGAAGGGAACTACGTAGTGCTCTCTTCCCTGAACGAAAACTTGCTGCACTAGACGGATGAAACAGAAGTGAGATAGGAATCCTCGTCAAAGCGAGTTTTTTCACAATTTCGGTGAACGTCTTAGGAGGAAGTGGGTTGAGCCAGACCAGAGGATGAGACAGTTACATACAGAGCATGGCGACTTCAATGCGTGGCTCCACTTCCTTCCACTCAAAGATGCTCCGTCTTCCACGTCTTGCGCCTCCAGTCTAGAGGCTTCACTGTAGTTCTTACAACAGAGAGCGACAGTTGTTGGTGGAGCGGCCCAACCGTCCAGCTACGACTGCTACTATGCAAGTTTAGCATCGTTTCGCCCAGTTTGCGATGAAGGTCATATGAACGTGGTCACAGTTGATCTTTATCTTCAGACCTTCCACCCAAGTAAATAGTTAGATCAGGTGGGATACCAGACAAAGATGGTACGGATTCCCAAGGGCCATAATGCGTTGCAACACACTGGCAACAGCTCTCTGCTGAGAGATTTGTTAAAAGACAACCTACAAGTGTATACGCGTGCCCTCACATGCTAGCGAAACCGCAACCTCCATGACGTTCATAAACAACTGATATAACTCTCTTATGAGTGAAGGATCATTTCGATAAGAAAACAGGCCTGCGTTCAATCACAGACACGCCGGATTGAGTTTGGCTCTGCTCTATTAGGTACGATTTAGTACAAGGAGAATTTACCCCCCACACACTGTTCTCTGTATTCGGAGATCGACCCTTCAGACTCAATCTTGCGGTCTATTACACAATCCACTACTCCGCATCATGTTGCCTTTGCCGATACGATGCACTCAATCAAAACTTCAACACTGCCGTCCTTCGGGACAAAACCAACACTCGAAGCTTTCGCCAGCAAGAACCGAATATTAAAGTATGCAGCCCTCACCGCCTCTGCTCAGGGGAACGGATAGAAGAGCAGTGGAACACCCGGTGGAATTGGGAACGAGAAGCAATGAGGAGGAGCTTGAAGCTATTATGAATTAGTCATTAGCTCGCGTCATTAGCCAAATTCATTGATGCAGCGTTGTAGCTAGCTAGACATACAGGAACGGAAGGAGAGTACTGAGAAAACAAAAGCTCAAAGACAAACGACATACGAGTTTCAATGGCTTCGAGTCACGCGACGATTATATGATTCCCTCAATCAACTATAATGTCTTTTGATTATTTGCATGAATGTTGCCTTAGAACAAAAGGTTGTTGGTATTTCATCATAATCCGGGGAAAATCACCAGCAATTGTTCTTCGACATAGTTAGTTTCCAATGCAAATCACAATAGACACATGTAACTTCTCACATGTGACTCGGCCAGCACTTTGTCAACAGTGTATCCCACCTACCGCCACGTAACAGGCGAGCGCAAACCAGTTTTTACTTTCCGCTACCCGAAGGGAAGGAAAGTATAGTAATCGGGTAAAAAAAAAAAATTGGGTTTTCTCCAGATCTCTACGTTTTGAGGCCTACTGAGTCTAAAAAACCTAATTTCGGCGCGTGGTCCGTGTGATTGTGTGTGTGTGTGTGTCTGTAGTTCGATTTGCGGGAGAACAGGTGATCCGATGGAGCTGGTTCTTTTTTTGTTTTGTTCGTTATTTTTTGTAGACACCAAAATAAGGTTATGGGCGATTTCGACCGATGGGAAGGGGGGGGGGACGAAAATGTACCAAAAACTAGGGTTTTTCGCATTTTTCTCGAAAACGGCTCTAACGATTTTGATTAAACTTCCACATTATCTTCTACTAATCAATACCTAACTTTTCTTCTCTATACATATCTCCATGAAAACGGTGAACGGAGATATAGGCCCATGAAGCAAAAATAGGTTTTTTACGCTTTTTGGCAAAACGGCTTCAGCGATTCTCACCAAACTCACAGGATGTTTTTAAATAGTCAATACCTACGTATTCTTTTCAATAAATGTTCCTGTGACGGTCCATTGAACAGAGATAAAAATCAAAATGTGTCGAAAATAACGTTTTTTCTAACATTTCCGTAAATTCCAGGGTAACTTTTTCACCAGATGTGATAAATCCTAATGTGGTGTCTTTTAGTCACCCATATCAACATTTCGTTCTCCATAATTATTTCTGTATATATATGTTGAACGGAGATATAAGCCAAGTTAACTCAGAAAAGGAGATTTGTCGAATATTAATTTATCGGTATTCCAATTTTCTCATAAACGGCTCTAACGATTTCGATCAAACTTCCGGAGTACTCTCAGCTAACTAGTCCTTACATTTACTTCTCCATAAATGTTCCTGTAAAAATGCGTTGAACGAAGATATAGCGCCCGCATATGTAGGTGGTGTCCGAACTTAAAGGGGTGGCGGAAAGTTGTGTGTTGCTACGCACCAGATATTTTTAGTCTCATCCTTGCACTGAAATAATACCAATGTTTTAAAAATTAGAATATAAGGATCTCCTTGCTAACCCAAAATCTTGACTCTCCTTCGGTCATTAGAACTAAAGAACGAACAAACCGTGAGAAGGTACAAGTGTATCAGCATCTCTCGTGGCATAGATGTGCAGTTGTTTCTTCTCTATTGAGATAAAGAATAGTGCTGTCTGTAAAATTGTACAATTTTCAATGAGTTGATTCCCTGACTAGAACACTTCCAAAACGTACCCATAAAAATGGAGTTTTGTTATTTTGTAAAGTGGGGAAAGAAAACAGATAACGCAAAAACTAGTCTGAAGCCCACTGGACCGACATCATGAATATTTAGGTGGTGTCTCACGCATTACTTTATCCGAAAGCTGCTTTTGAAATTACTGTGAATCAAGCAGATATTCGTCCTGAGTCGGAGAGAGCGTCAAGGTTGGATCGAAAGGGAATGAATAACATCACGACAAAGCTCGGCGACAGGTGAGGAAGTATCGTTGAAGGAAACGAGACGGGTTCTTTCTGAGTACATGAGATGGCCCTTTAGGTCAGTATGTAAGACCAAAGTAAGCCCTGGGGGTTGGGGAACTTTGAAGGACACACTTAGGAGAAAACAATTTAATCAAATGCTGCAATGAATTCGTTAGAAATTATTCTGAAGGAGTCTGTTTCAAACTGAATCAAAAACCTTAACCACTACCATGGCAGCTGAGGCGGTTTTCAATAATAAAGCGGACATGAAACGTGAAAACCGACTAAGTTTAGATACTTTTTCCAACATCGCGTATTGCTCTAACAGACTGAACTCATCTCTAGGTTATGAAAAGTTTTGTTTATAATTCAAACGATTCAGTTCTTATACAGTTCCTTCTGCAGGGTGACACACCACTCGGCCCAGCAGCATTTGGATTATTGCCACGGCGCGCACGTGCTTCGTACACGAGGACCATTAAAAAAACATAACCAACAATTTCTTGGTGGGGGCACGAGAAACTATACCTGAGTTGTTGACGGTGAATTCGTAACTTCTCAAAAGTTATGAAAGATCTCGTCCATCATGGTCTTTTATTTTCTGCACGCAGCATTGGCAGCATTTAACGAACTTCAACAAGCTCCTTGATTGTAGCTCTTTTACATCTGTTGTGTTGTTGACCTGTCGCCCATACACAACGAAATTTGAAATACAAACTTACTTTATTCAACCCCAACATTTTATTATCAACGTTTGTGTTGATTGAAAATCGAGAACCCCGCGTTTATTCGATAAAAATAATAATGACGCAATAAAGCGATTCATCGTACAACCAAATTTAGCACTTAACTCGTAACAAATGATCAAGTCTTCCCAACTTAGGCCCCAAATACAAAAGCTATAAAGAAAAGGCAATACAATTGCTATTAAATTCACGGAAAAGGGCAATTCCAACCTTTAATCGCCCCATTACATCTAATGGGGCTTTTTATCAGAGGGACGGGCGAAATTTTTACAGCCCCTCGTGAGCCTGACTGTGCGATTTACTCCAAACCATTGACTCAGCTCAGGAGTTGTGCTGATTTATTTTGAAGGGGAGTAGGTTCGAGAAAAGGGTCCCCCTTGGAAAAAAAAGGTTGGGTGGAGGTGTGCATTTCAATGCGGTAAAAACGCAGAATTTCTGATTCGACTAATATCGACCACAGCTACTGTTGTGAGTTTAACCGTACCAACGTGAGCGTGTACTGCCCTGATTTAATTAAGATGTGTTCGTCTTCGTTTATCAACCGATTCCATTAGCTAATTAATAATTAATTAACCACTGATCACGTTACGGCATTAATGATACTTAAGGCCGAGGTAATGTATGGCTGAAGGGCCTTACGTTTTTAAGTGTCCACCTAACTCTATATAGTAGATTCGAGGTTTTGAGTGGAAATCGTGAGAGAGATAATACGCCACAAGGGCAGTGGAGGTAGCGGTTTCTGGTTTGCGGTAATTTTAATAAAAGGGCCCTTGAGTCTGAAATTTAAGAGGGCGGGTTGTTATGGAAATGGCTGCTCGATGTCGTGTCCTGGCCGTCTATACCAGGGAGACGACATTCAACAGAACCAGGCAGCAGGGTAGGACTCTAGACATCTTCCTGGTACCTGATGCCTCCGCTGGATGATAACGCAACTGATGACCACCGATTTATATGGATAGATGCAGGTTTATCATCTCCACACACACAGAAAGGGTGGAATGAAGCTCAATGCTCTTGCACTTTCGGAGATGCTGAAGACTGAATGCTCTACCGTGGACCGAGAGGAGGCCATTGCTGCTGGCATAGTTAATTTGAAGAGAAGGCTTCCATGATGGCCCCCCGAAATGAAGCTGAAGTGTGTGAAGGAGCTGTTCACCTTGGTGTTGTCCTAAGTCGGGTAAAGTCATGCCACCAAGATCATTATGAGTAATTAACTTCAAAGCTACTCTCTGAATTATGGTGGTGGGGCGAACCTCACACAAACCCAATTTCTCGTTGCTCTAAAGTCATCCTGTAGAAAGCTTCCGATCACGACTTCTCGAATTTCGGATAAGAAAAAACTGCTTCTAGTTTACCTCCGGGAGTATCCTGGAAATTCTATATACAAGAGTGGTGAAGTAATTGCTACTTACCCTATTGGCTCTCACTTTCCTGTTTTACTAGGTTCTTGTTTTTCTCGTCTATTTTTTACCTTTTTTCACCGTTCCTCCCACTAGGTCCTGCTGACGTGAATTGTTTCACGTCAATGCAAAGAAAAACAAGAAACGTTCGCTGCATTCTTCCCTTTTGAACGGATTTCCGATTGTCTCCTGACGGGGTTTCTAGTTTTGAATAAGTACTAACGGAAGCAGTGATAAATTCTCCACATCCGGAATCAAATCAAATTCTTCTCTTCGATTTCACCATCATACTCACCTCTTCATGATAAGGCACATAATATTCTGGTGAGGAGTAATGCGGAGTTTACTAGCATGAGTGGAGAAAACGGTGAACAATCGTCTTCGCTTTTCTCTTGGGTCAGTGAAGGACTGTGGTCGACTTGAAAACTAACAAATCACGAGTAGAACAAAGGTCCTAACGAGTAAAACCCACTAGTTAAGGGTTCGTATGATAATATATAGCAAGTAATGGTCGAAGGAGAGAGAGCTCCGCCAGTAAGTTTTCATAAGGAAATCAAAAGCGTTGGTTTCCTAATTACGATAAACCCATGTTGAGGCTGATAAGACAGTAGTCATACACCACAATATGAGCGAGTACGTTCAGCCGAAAATCAAACCAACGCCCAAATTATCCGCTAGTTTTTAAATGTCAGACCAATTGACCTCATTGATGTCAGCGGCTTTTGCTGCGCACGTCTGTCAAGGGCGATACTTAAATTCTCTTCTTGAGCGGTAGGTCGCTTTGCGCTCGCATTGTTTGAAGTCTTAAAGAAGCCTCTTTTACAAGTGCTCTTCGCATAAATTCCAGCCTTTTAGTCTCTTCTTCAATCAAGATGTTTCAAGTTGCCAGTTGCTTCCGCGAGACATCTCCCCGAACGATAATATTTTGTATTCTTTATTTCTTGTGAAGAGCCAGCTTCACGTTTTACGCTCTTCTCTGTCGTATTTGTTGTACCGTGGTAAATACAATTTTGCTTGTACCGTCATTTCAGCGTCCTACGTTAGTCTACAGCTGTCCAACCAAATTTGAGCTGGTTTGATCAAGCCATTTTATCTCAATCATGGGATGAGGGGAAGCCCCACGATAAAACTCCCAAATTTATAGATATGGAGCAACACGCGGGTGGTGATGCCTCGAAAAACGTCTGCTGGCCCATCCGAATCTGTTAAGCAATTTTCCTACAACACACGTCGAGCCAGAACAAAGGTAAATGATGCGACGCCTGGTATCAGTCTTACTTCTGAGGCTCTGAATGTGGATTCACTTTCCAACCTACCACACACATACCGGTCTCTCATACGATGTTTTTCGAACTCAAAAGTTGTTGAAAAAAACCAAACTCAAAGATCTGAAGATTTTTTTTTTCAAGTAAAGGTGGACAAGGTTGCTGACGCAGGGTGAAAGAAAGTAAAAAGGAGTAGAACACAAATTAAATCAAAGAAGAGACTGAAGAGTCCAGCGAGACTGAATTCCAGTAATAGATGTTGGGGAAAGAGAACGAACGAGGAAGTTTGAGCATGACAACGTCGGATCAAGTTGAGAGTGAGCAGTTCAGCTCCGTCCGTGACCAAAGAGTTATAGGAAAAAGACGAATGGCATAGACACAGGTCAGAAAAACTCTTCACAAGACCGCAGCCCATCTACTGACAGCAGGCTGAAGAAGGTCGAAGCCAGCGGTGCTAATCATGATACCCCTGAATATGCTCAATTTACCCCATCGACGTAACAATGATAATAGGGAACTGAGCCACTGTCGCGATGTGCCGTGGGCAAAACCTTTGAAGAGACTAACCCGGAAAGTCGTACGTGACGTCCCACGTACCTGATCAGAAAAACCCATGACAAGAGAGAAGGCAGTAGCAACATAGGCGTTGGATTATTGTTGCCGGCCAGGAGAGAGTACTCAGGTTGCGAATGGAAGAAGGCCGGTCCACGAGCAGTGAGTCTCCAGGAAAATCAATTTCCAGTCTGACGTTTTAATTTCTGTGGAGCGCAAGACTTGTGTGTCGGGCGGAGGGGTTGGGTAATCTAGCAGTGATGCTTGTTTGCTTTATCATTTAAAGTTTCAAAACTTTCTGTGCTTCAGAAATATTGTTGGAGGTTCGTATTCCGTTTGATTTGGAGCGCGCGCTGGCGGCTAACGAGGTTTCGTTTTTATTTTCATCTGAGAGAAGCTGTCCGTTTTCAACCGGAGATTGGTGAAGTTGAGGCTATCAGATTGAACGTCAGTCAAGCGAAATCGCCTCGGACGTTGCGTTTACCATTTCAGTTCATTGGTTTAGAAATGATTGATTTGCTCTCTCCTTCCATTCAATCGCAAAAGCGGAATACATGTTCGCACAATCATAAACTAATTTAACATGCATTCTGAATACTCAACTTCGGCCAAACCGAAAAAATATCAACCTAACAACGACTGTTGTATGTTGAAGTAATGCCAGTCGAAGGTCGTGCTGGAGCGACAACAGCCAATCTAAATAAGTTTTCGCGTCCATCTTCCAGTAGTTTCGACAATGGGACACTAATCAGCTCTTTCGAGAAATTCCCGTGGCTGAAAGTGTACCCCACTATCGTGAGCCACTGGTTGTTACACACGAACTTTTTTACTTTCCTTGGCTTTACAGAGTAGAAAGGAAAGTTATGTAATCGGCTGAAATGTTTTTTTCTTAGTTTTCTTCACATCTTTACGGGCCGGACCCTCCTGAGTCCGAAAAACACTAATTGGGTCTGTGTGTGTTTGTGTGTCTGTGAACGATTTTAGAGAAAACGACCGCATCAAATCAGCTCAAACGTGATATCTCGCCCGCAGGTTACGATGGGACGCCAAAATAAGGGTATGAGCAAAATCCATCGAAAGTTAACTATAGTTATCTTAGTGATCAAAACACCAGTTGTTTTTCTCAAAACAGCTCTAACGATTTTGATTAAATCTTTTCTATTGATAGCTCTCAGTAAGGAAATTATACAATAAAATTCCCATTTGTGGGAAAATGACGAGAGCAGCACATTAAATCATCAATTTTTCTACGAAAATCCGCTTTTGCTCGGTTTTTTTCCTTTTAAACTCCTCTGAAATATTACTAGAATGTTTAAAAAATATCTGGTGCGTTGCAACTCACAATTTTCCTTAGCTCCACGTCAATTCGCTCGGCTACATGATTTTTTTTCTACTTATCTTTTTCACACTGCCTTCCGTGTTACTCTCCGCTACATAATGTATTGCGATAGTGGAAACATACACTTGAAGTTTCCCCCAGGTCATTACGTGTTGAGTTCTACTGAACCAAGAAAAGGTAATTTAGCAGCCAGGCCTGTGTGTGTCCACGATCGCGTTGTGTTGGGGGGGATAAACAATGTAACAAATCAAGGGTGACTTTCTCAAACGTGGTTTGAACCATTTTTATTAAACTTACACGCTACCATGTGTTAACCAGTAACTGACTTATGTTGAAGAAGAATATTTTTGTAAAAATATAGTGAACTAAAATGTTTGTTGACGGCAAAACGATTTTAATAATCTCATGGAGTGTCACCATTGTCATTAGTAGCCATATTCCAATAATAAAACATGAACGACATGCGCCTCATGAACGAGGGAATGCGACGTCATCAGCTAAAAATGCCGCAAATTCTTACGCAACGGTGTATTACTGTCTCGTGTATCGCCCCTCGAGAACCTTCATGTAATAGAGTGTACCTTACAATATTTACTGTGGTTTTGCTGTTTTCCATCTATTGTAGTCCTGCACCCCTTATACCCGTGCTATTCGACTCAGCGTCAAAAAATACCTAGGAAACAATACCAAATTAGACATAATTGGAATGTTTGTTTGAGATGTTTTTAAACGATTTCTTGCCTAAAACAACGACTCGTACCGATAAGACTGCCTAGTGGGGGTCTGGATTCCAAATGGGATTTTTCTGCGAAAGAGGGGATATTTTAGACCACGTTAGAGGTAAAATTTGGTGAGGACTGCATAATTGTGAACCCTGTGCCTTGAAACGTAAAATGTCAAATTGCGTGTAAGAAGAACGGGGGGGGGGCGTTAAAAAAAATTCCCTGCCGAAAGCATACGTGTATTATACAGAAAGGATAATAAACCAAATTTAGCTCACGTGAATCCGAATGGTAAAAATGATGAACAATACCAACAACAACTGTAGTGACTTGCAGTAGCTAGTGCTGGGCAAGTTCTCACCTAGTAGTTTATTGAGTTATCATTTCTCCTTTGAGTCTCGTCGCGTAGCGGAATACTGCTTCAACATTTGTCACTGGTTGGATGAGTTTTGTGAAGTGCGTGTAGGAGGAACAAGTTTAATACGATTGAAGGTGGCGACGCGTCGATATCAAAGTTGATGAATCAGAATTCCGCAAACGGGAATTTAATACGAGTAGAAGCGTCTACGAAACGGGAGGGAGGACGTGGATCCAATAACTTTTTTTTCAGAGTTGTTGAACTGCGCGGAACCCTTGGCGAGTACAGTGGAGTGATTTTTTGTTTAGCACTTTTTTCCACGATACAACAACACTCACGTAATGGGCAGTACATATATTGGTCACCAAACGTAATTTTTTACCTTTCTTGGGCCTACGTACTAGAAACAAAAGTTGTAATCGACTTCAATAAAACTGTTGAGTTTTCTTCAGATCACGTCTACTGAGTTGGAAAAACAGTGTGTGAGTGAAAGGATGAGAAATCGGCAGAACGAAACCAGCACGCACTATATATTGAGCTAGCAGATCATCATGGAACGCTAAAACCATGAGCGAAATCAGTTCAAAACTTAACGGTCCCAAACGAATGATGAGAGCACCACAAGAAATTTTCAAATCTTCGACTAAACGCGATTATTAGTTTTTTCCTTGTACATGTCGCTCGTGTGATACTATAACTCCCAAAAACACACGGAAGCCGTCCAATAAGCTCTGGACGGAGGTTCAATAAGTGGAGCAACCACAAATTCCGAAATACAAGTTAACGACGGTTTCGGTTTAATATTCATCCTGAACCCTATGTTTTCGGTCACGAAAATTTTTTTACACCCCCCCCCCCCTTCAAAATTTGATACTTCACGTTTCAAGACATGGAGATTCCAAATTTGCAATGAATGTCCGTCCGCCGTCCACTGTCCCCCGTCCGCCGTCTGGGCCGTTTTGTGCCTTCGACGTGGTCTAAAAAATTCGTTCTTTCGCACGAAAATCCCATTTGGTATCTAGTTGTGCCCGCCATCTCGGCAATCCGATCGGACGACGTCCATGGTTGTTATGGACAAAAAATGGTTTAAAAAATCAACGAAACGCAGTATAATCGCAAATAAGCCATGTTTCGTATAGTTTTCACGGCTCGCTCGACTCGCAACGCCCTTCGGACTCGCAACGTCCTGCCAATTGCCGAGAAAGGGTTTGCTGGAAACCCCCGTCACCAATTTCCCCGACTTTTTTTGCCAGACAGGGCGGAGGAAGGTTAAGGCTACTTCCTCCGCACACCCCTCCATCGGATCATAAATGCCTACGGACGTTTACGGGCGCCTGGCGCCGGGGGAATATTTAGTTTCCGTAGTTCCATTGGTCGTGTTTCGTATGGTTTACTAGTATTCGATGCTGAATTGAATGGGATGGGTCTCGGAGCAGTAATACTAGGTCAAGCTGTTCATGAGAATAATAAACCATTGTGTAATAATTTGCAGGGTTTTTAATTTTTCGGAATGTTTCCTATATAATTCTGGAACTGTTAACACAGACCTCACCAGAAAACCATATTGTGAATTATTGAATGAATGTCATGTCATACGTAGTAACTGCAGGCTAGTAAATTCGTGAACAAGGAACGGACTTTTTCGGTTTGTTGAAATCAAAATTATTCAAGAGAGACGAAACCATCAGGAAGGATAATAATCAAAGAAAATTAGAATTGCCAGAGCACCAAGGTTTCTCCACAGCATCTTTAGAAATGTAGGGATTGTGAGTGAGAAGGGAAGAACAGCACGAAGAGTGTATGAGACGGCAGAGTAACTGATTGAACGCCCTTTCCCCACATCTCCCACGCCGATATTTGGTTTTAATGGAGAGCTGAAAGCGGAAGTTGTCTTACAGTTGATTAGACCACCACTCTTTTGCAAAAAATGCAGGTTGAAATTAAATATCACCACCAAATACACAACCATCGGAAACTCGAACGTTTCAGACAGGTTGAAAAAATTCAACGTGGAATTTCGAAATTTCAATCTTCTCTCGGAATAATATGCGTCGAGTGAAGAAACTCGACTGAAGCGGAACAAGCGCCTTTAATGAGAGATCCGAACGACTATATCTGTATGCCGAGTATCAGGTGAGTGGCTGTTCCGCCAAACGCCAGAAATAAAATTGAAACGGAACGATAAAAAACGATCCCGACGATTCTGGTCACGTTAACTCTAAAGAACCTTCTGACCGTCACGTTTGTCTCTACTTTTATTATAAAGGGCAACAGCGGATACAGCGATATCTACGTGCCCCTTTCGGCGCTCAGTTCTTACTTTCCTCAGCCTCACCAAGTAGGAAGGAAAGTTGAGTATTCCGCTGATTTTTTTTTTTCGTGTTTTCTTGGGGTTTTTATGTTTCGAAATCTGTTGAGTCGAAAACAGTCAACTTCAGTGGGATGATTGGTTCATTGGTGGGGTAGCGCGGTAAATTATCACGAGTTTAGACGTAAACCATTTCCAGTACAATTTTCCCTACGAATTTCGTCTGGAAGTAATGAGTAAAATATTTTACAGTATTTACCTTATAACGTCTCCTATAAATAATAAACTCGACCCTCTCCAGCAAATCACGTCGACAGTCCCATAAATCAGCTACACGTTGCTTACTCAATGAAGCGGACCATGACATAGTAGGAGAACACAATGAATTCCGAAACGTCACCGCTAAAGTTTCTCGCCGCACGAGTAGAACGTCAAGTTTTAATTAACTCACATCAACTGGGTGGTAAACACATAGGATTAGTTACTACGGCAGTAAAAACCGCTAATGTACGAGGGACTGAGAATAGTGGTGCGATACGGCCTTGTTCCCCACAAAGTAGAAATACAATTCATGTTATAGTACGAACCCTATAAGACAGCAACTCGAACATTGCCATTTTGTATGTTCCACAGAGCCAGAGATTTTCTGCAGTTTTTCCGAATAATTATTTTTTCTGTATGTTCGTTTTCTACTGTTTTGCCATTAATTGTCTTAAGAAATGAAAAATGAATGAAAGTTGATAAGAACCCATACTTAAGAACGGTCGATAAACATGTTCTGGTAGTGGTTCGGTCTCTGGTCCGAGAACACCTGAAAACAATACCAGCCAATGTAGAGAACTCAGTCAGTGGGTAACTGCGATACACATTTTATTCTAAGAGTGCAAAGTCCCTCAACTGATTCGACGGTGCGTAACAAAAAAAAAGAAAAAAGATTTCAGAATATATCGTTGAAACCACGTGCAATGTTGGATTTCTCGAATCGGATGGTGGTGTGAGGTTGTGTCAATTTACAGCTCAAGTCGTGCAGAAACCACGTCATTCTTGTCAGTGGCACGTTCAATTAGAATAGCCTCAACTAATATACAGCACCTTGGTCGAGCATACCATCGAAAAATTGTGATGGCCACTTTCGAGTTCCTCTGGCTGTGGTATACTCCTAGCATACCTTGTCACAGGGGCCAGTCTTACAGTTGTAGTCAACAATCAAATTCGGATTTTGAGTTTCTTGGTCCATTTTAATAGTATCATGAGTAGTGGAGAGTATTGAGTTCTATCAAGCGCTTCTGGAGGGACTACCAAGCGGTGATGAAGAAAGACATTTGATGGGACACTATGAAATACCAATAAAGAAGAAATAAGAAGGAGAAGTACATGAGTACAACTTGTAACTTTTGTACAGAATTTCAGAAAGCAGCCATGGGGTCAATTGGTCCCCCACAAATAGTGTCTAACGTACGTCACACATCATTCACAGCCCATTACAATGTTTTAGCTGTACTATGGACTTTAACTGTTCGTTCAAGATTCTCAATGTAAAACACGAAATAGCCGCGTTCGTGGCAAAACATTTCAACGAAGGTACGCGTTTAAATGTAGATTGGGGGGTCAAAAATAACCCGAAAATGCAATCTTAGGGTTAAGTGTGCAATAAAATTTGTAGAAAAATGTACCTACGTAACTCGTTGGTACAATAATGTGGCTTGTCGTTTACCACATCACAAATATCTTCAAATCGGTTTGAGTTAGAAATGGTTTTGTTCCGTATTAAGACATTTCGATGGAAAGAATGACGTAAACTCTCGAGTTTTCGCGGGTGAGAAGAATCTCCTCAGTAACTTCGAAAAGTAAGAGGTGGAGGAAGGGCGCACAGATGTGAAGATTGCGGCGAAAATAAAGGCGAAAGTGGAAAGGGAAGGCCCAGCTGCTGCTAGCTATTTATGATATTGGCGTTTCCCTCATCCTCCGACGCCTCACCTAGAGAAAACCTCTATCCATAACTCGAAGCTCCATCCGCCCCTTTCGTTCATTTTCCAAAGGGTAGAGTTTTTTTTTCCCCCCGACAACAGCACCACATTTGCTCCTTTGTTGATGCCCATTTCCCTCGTTGTCCCAGACATCGGCTTCTTATAGCCTCCCCTTTCTCCACCCATCCGTTGTATTGAGGCGCACATTTTTTCTTCACAATAGATCCTTCCATTGTCCACCATTAGATATACTTCCATACAACTCCCCCACCTCCACCACCATCAATGGTCTTTGGACGCGTGAGCGGCTTGACCGAGACCAAAGCTTTTATTGAAAAACTTTGGAGAATGTACTGTTGTGGTTGAGATCAAATCGCCCAAGCCGTGGCAGCGGGGAATTGCTTTAATCTTATGTTACGGCCTTCTATCAAAAACATTGACTTGAAAAGTCTTTGATACCTCAACAAATAGCTTGGAATTGACGTTGATCTCAAGATATTCTTAAGTGCTTTGTAACTATAAAAGTTATGAGCTGAGTGCGGAGTACAGAAAACCAATAGCTGAACATCAATCTCAACCAACGAAATTTTATGGATTCTCTCAGACAAGTCCTAAAAAGCCAAACATTAGGAGAAATATCGAGCCACCCATCCAGAGCTTAAACTGTGACAGCCCGATTATCAGGCATAGGGGAATGCTGTCATGGGAGCTGGGGAGTAGTAGGAGCCACTGCAATTTACGCAGACAAAAACGTACAAGACGCGCGAAAACGGCAAAATCGGCATAAGGATCGTTCGGTTACATCATGCGCTGGCCGGTTCAGTATCAAAAGAATGGCCGTGAGAAGAACACGATGGTTACGTCAGGCATCGTTAAAAAGCACACATACATACTCGTTCAACGCATTCTAATAAAAACTTTTAGGGAGTTTAAAATATAGGGACTGCTTAGTTGACAATGGCGGGACCTCAAACGCGTGATTCGCCGGGCCAAGCGCACCTCCTGGGGGCGCTTCACTACCAACGAGCTCAGTGAGGACCCCTGGGCGTTCCCCTGCAAGCTGGCCTCGGGGCACACCTGGACGTATATTGCTGCATACCAACAGGCGCCACCGTCCCTTATATGAAGGTTACCCCTGCAAACGGTGGAACTGGCCGAGGGGACGAGGGTCACCCTGGGGGCCACGGCTTCCTACCTGGGCACAGTCTACAGCCCACGTGGCTGCCCTACTGAGCACTTGTCCTTCCTCCGGTTTAAGTACTCAGACCTCGCAGCCGAAATCAGGTCCCTTTCAGGGTCGACCTAGGGGGCCTCATCCTACGCCCAGTACCAGGATCAACGGCTGAGTTCTTACCAATTGTGCGGTATGCTGCGGCGACTAGGTGGGTGGCTCCCATGCACCGTCACCAGCAGCTGGCACTCACGCTCCAGCGAGACACCCTCCTGGCATAAGAGAGTCTCTGTCGAGACTCGTTTCATACAACCCAGCATCGAAAAATACTTACAAAACCATACTAAACACGACGAAATAAAACTGCGAAAACGTAGTTTTGGCGACTTTTTAAAACCGTTATCAGCCCATGTCAACCAAGGTTTTCGCCCGATTGGATTGTCCATTACGTGGCCACAGCTACATTCCAAATGGGGTTCTTCAGACCACGTTGGAGGTAAAATATGGCTTAGTCGGTGGAACGTCATTGCAGATTTGGAATACCCGTGACTTGAAACGTAGTGTCAAATTTTGAGGGGGGGATTTTGTTTAAAAAAATATTCTAACCGAAAACGTAGGATTTCAGAATTCAACACCTTTGATTCAAGCTCTAATTGCTGTTTCTACGACCGAAAAGTCAAAAAAGTCAAATCAAAAGAGGTCGTGTAAGGCAGACAAATATTTCAAGGAAAAGGTAGCCTATTTGTGTAGCTGAGCTAACGGCTTTTTAACACTTGTTGACTCAAAACGGCTCGTCGTCGATATCCCCCCCACCCTTCATAACACTTCTCGCTACCAGAGACTCCCTTCATCATCGGCACTCATCCACGGACTCACTCTTTCCACCTTTTTTTCAAGCCTGTCTTCAAACTAGGGCTCCCTACTTAACCTTTGCAAGAGGTTGAGGTCACGCCTTTTCACGGCGGGGCCGCTCTCGCACGCTAGCCTCCCTCAAATAATAATCACAACCCTGAATTATGAGCGGTTGGATATTCTTAAAGTCCTCTTTTCGTGAAAAATGAGGTTCGAATTTCGAGAAATAACCGAAAAAAAATACGAGCCCGGCAAAATGCGTTCTAAATTCACTGTGAATGTGGACATCAATAAGATCGTAAAGGCTGTTTTATCATTTTGTTGACCTCACGAAGGTAGCAAAACAACTGGTGCACTGCATAGAAAAGGGCTCATATTAAAGTTAACGGGACGGTAGATTCAGTTTACAACGCTGAAAATAACCACCCCCACCACTAAGGGATGTGCGGGTTCTATTCACTGACATGTAAGTGGCCTTGGCCTTGGAGTGGCCTTCATCGGCCGCCACTTTGCCAGTTCTATCCAAGAAGCAGAGTACATTTATTAGGGACCTAGCGCGTCCTAGGAAAGCGCATAGGAGACATTAATTGGTCAACATGGACAATTTTATTTAAAATAGTGAGTTCAACGTCCATTTTGGTTTGTTAATCATTCTCAATAATATACCTATGTTTTAGGTCAAGAACTATGTAAATTGTTTGCCCCCCCCCCTCATCTCGACACTATGATTCAAGTAACAAGGCATCTGCAATCTGCGTCCGTTTGCCGTTCAGGCCAAATCTTGCCGTTAACGTGGTCTAAAAAAGCCGTTATTCCATCCAAGATGTATTTGTGCCCGATTACACGGCCAACTCATGGTTGTCATGGACAGATACTGGTTTGAAAAATTAGCCAGAAAGACTTTGTCGCAGTTTTATTGCAATCACGTTGTGTTCGGTACGGTTTCCAAGGTATTTTTCGATAGTGCGTTGAATAGGACGGGTCTCAGGGGTGTAGGACTGCGTCTAGACGGAAAACAATCAAATCACAGTAAATAGAGTGAAGCAAGTTCTGCAATTCCAAGAAACTCGCGAGACAACATAATAAAGTTATGGTTCGTCCTTGGGCTGGGCAGGTTTCCCACCCAGCCTAACGTCTCACTATCGATGGCCAGTATTACAAGCAACAACCGTGCAGAGATATAGATAATACATCGGATGATGGATAATACGCTCACCTCTATAGAGGGGATATATTTGGGGGTTAACTGCGTCAGATGCGAGACAGACACCCCCCCATCAAAGATGCAGAACACAGATTCTCGCGTGTCAGTGGAAGTGAGATTAGGCCATTTCTCTCACGCTGCTCCACACGTCGCGGTGCTGCTGGAGCTAGTTTAGAATATAATTGCAGTTTTTTTGAGGTAGTTAACTGGATAAAATATTTCATGACTATAACTATGTCAAATCAACCAAAACGCAAAAACCCGATGAACATTATCTATTATTATGGCTACCAAAGAAGCTGTTCTATCAAGCGCAACGGCATCTCAGTCAACGAAGTTCTAAATTCCTCTTCATGAGATTGCACCCCAGTAAAATTCAGCCAAGCGGAAAACTTGGGTGGTATAGGCTTTTTAGAGAGTATATTTTGTTGAACTGCAACGTGCCCCTGCCCAGTCAGCTAAATAATGATCGAGAGAATGGTAGGAAAATGTTGACTTCAAAGGATGAAACAACGCAATAAAAGCATATTTATACAATAATATACTACATTCAACACAGAAAAATAAGCTGGAGAGCTTCTCGCGTCATCCTAAATGGCGATTTCTCAACACTTGGGTATCAAAATGGTCCCAATTCAATTCGTATCCCCATTTCTATGTTTATTAGAGTATGTGTAGCATAAGCACAGTGAGCTAGGGTTTGAAATCGGCACTCGAATAATTCTTCAAATTACGAACATGCAGAGAAACTTCGATAACCATTGATCCCGGATCACAAAAAGCACAACAAATGTGGTTTTGAAAATCTTAAAAACTCATGGAACCTTAGTTGCGGTTTTAATTGTTGAGTGTGAAGTGTTTTTTTTTTTTTTTTTTTTTTTTGGCTTCGATACCTTTGTTGTTCTTGAGACGTCGTGAGTTACAAGCGTTTTGTTTATTCCGCATTACTTTTGTACGCCATGGTCATGGTGATCTGAGTATTTATTGTTTAATAGTACGAGCGGTTCATGAGAACTTGTGCTGTATGAGGAAGGCGGGGGGTCGCAAGCCAGGGACTTTTGGTGTCACATTGTTCACTATTTCAGGTACTTCCGTGTGAAGAAATCAGTTACAAAAACAGAAAAGAAATTTCAGACGAATTTGTTTCATTTGGTTGTTCGTGAATAGCTACATATTTTCCTCAACCTCACAAATGATTGCATGGGTCTGTAGTTCTTCACTTAACGAACGATTTAATTGAATCATTTCCACTCAATGCTAATTAAGAGGCCACGAAAAATGCGAATTATAGTCGTATACAATTTCGAATTTTGAGACAAAAGTGGATTTTTAAATTCAGATAATTCGTGTTCACCCGTTTAACATCTCTGACACGTTCAACTTTTCTTTTCGGCGAGAATGCAGCTTTCATGAGCGTCCGGTGTCGTTCGGCAATATTGACTCATCTGCGCAAACATTTGCCGGTAGCAGTTAGTTATCACGTAGCAGATCCATTCCGACTTTTCGACTGGGTCGTACGACCGTCTGAAATGTCGAATAATTGTTAGCGGGATGCAAAGTGTACTTACTTGATAAGCGCAGCAAGACACACTGGCACAGCTGTTTTTAAACAGTCTCCTCGAACAGAATTGTTCATTCATAATTCAATCTTACTTGTTAACGACACTCTTACAACCTGACTTTCAAAATTAATACATAGATGCGAAGGTTTGCTGGTTTAATGGCTGTGAGTGAGACGACAACGAGAAAAGGAGCCGGTAGGAAACCCTACGCCAATCCTTGGAAGGGGTGGGGGCATTGTTTCAATTGGATCACTCTTAGAGAGCATGAGGTTTGTCACCATGTTTGTATCGTTGCTCGGATGGATACCAATTATCGCGTTTCTTGTGTTTCCGTGTTACGAACCCTTTTTATAGATCTGCTGACTAGAGCTGATTTTGGACAGGCGTTTGTTGTAAATAAAATAAAATGCTGTTGACGACTCGATTTGAAGACGTAGTCATGGAATTAAGCAATCATAGCACGAATTTTGCACACTTAGGAAATCGAATGAACGAAAATGGGGGAACAGTTGTGTGTAATTAGCACTCAATGAAAACCAGGGAAAAGTAATTCCATCGCTCTAAATTTAAAATTTCTCCGTGGAGACATTACGAACATTGTCAATGTTTTGAACTAAGCGTTGCGATCAATATACCTTATTTAGGCTGGCCAACCCACACACCCCCTTCTCGATACCGCAGCTGGAAGAGTATTTACCGGCAGGCTCACTCATTTTCGTCGTTCATTTAATTAACCACTCCCCCGTGATTACGACTTTTCCAGAGAATTGCAACGCATTCTCGTCATCTCATCCTGACGTTCATGTTATTATGGAAGAGAGTCGGATCGAATCACAATCTCTCCCCAGGCAGCACTTTAATTGGCAAACGAACAAAATAAATTGGTTACACGATACAGTAGAGGAAACGATAATGCGACTCGGCGGTTGCAACATGACGAAGTTGCCACTGGGATCTATCGAGTTTCATAACTGGTTAACCGAGACTGGGAACAGAATTTTGTATGTTTTTGATAGGTAACAGAGCATAATTCACGAAGTGACGTAGTCACGATTCCTAAACGGGATCAGGAGAGCTCAAAACTGCTCAGTTGGAAATCCTTGGAAAAAGCCGATCTCTGAAAATACGAGTATAATAATCAATATGCACAGAGTACGACAACGAAATTAGAATAACTATTATTAGTTACAAATCAAACCTGAAATTAATATAATTAAATTAAGATAATATAGTAAATAGTAGTACGAACGTTTGTTCTGGAAACTGACTTGTATACCTGAATTATAACCTTCGATATACCATACTGACTCAGTAGCAGATTAATTCGGTACTTGTTCAACTCTTCACAATACAGTGTTTGATGGAACTATTTCTGTACATGTGTTGTCCCTGCAATGACCTACGAAGATGGAAGGATTATGCCTTTCTTACATCCAAAGTCACTATACCAGAGTTGGGCATACAAAAGAGAGAGTTGCAGAAGGGAATGAAAAGAAACTCGATGAGCGTTATAAAGACTGTATTATACGTGCAATAAATGGAGCTTATTTCGTGTACAAGAGGGCGACACTGGGAATACGCGTGAACTGGCGTGGGAAACTATCGGTAGGAAAGTGTTACTGGGACGAGAGTTGATAGGGGAATGCATTTTGGAAGGAGCTGTCTCTTGTGGAGATGAATCTGAAACTGAGGAGAAAGAAAAGATGAGAAAACCACTTCAGGGATATCCATGGAATTAACCGCGGATGTGGAATTCCAGCAGGTATAAAGGTCTTTGAGAAGTGTTGGGCAAGGGCGGAAATTCTGAGGTCAAAAACGTGGTCTGATTCGGCGCTGTGCGTCGAACTACCAGTTTGCGTGCAAACTAAATCAATGAAACACATATGAAGTTGGAACACCTTCGATTGACCCCAAATAATTAACAATAATAATAATTAATAATTAGGCTGGTCCTGCAGCATCGACGTTTCGTTAGAAACCCTCATTTCGTAGGCGTCCCCCGGCGATGTTGTAGATTTAGATACAGAAGCACGGTTGTAGACAACAGGCGACCAGGACACGGACCTTGCGACAACTCTTTCGGGAAACTGGCTGAATGACAACCTGACGTACCTTCTGGGTTCGACACGCCAGCCAAGTCCCAACCTCCATGACTTTCGACTGTTTTAACACACTTATTTGCTATTTTTGACACTCCATTGGTCGTGCGTCGGAGGTCGGTGTACTTTTTCATCCTTGTTGTGTGTGTGTGTGTGGCGAATTAAAGCACAAAATATTTTTCGAAGGGTCACGGGGGAGGCCCTTCCTTTCCTTCTCTTTCATGAAGACGGAGTAACATACGCCTGCAACGTTTATTGAACTTTAACCGTGCTTGAAGTTTTTAATTTTGGTTGTCTTTTTTACGGCTTTTTTATCCGAGGTAATTCGCGTTGATAAGATTAATCTCTTTTTGTAATGGCATTAAATAAACTCGGAAAAACGAGAGCTCGCCGCTTGAATCTTCTTTTTTATTTTACTTTGCTAAGAACTCTTTCAGGCAATGTCCCGTCAAATGATCTATTGGTTAACGACCCTGAAATCCTTCAAAGCATATATCACTTCAGATTGAAATGATTCCACCTGAACACCAATCAAACGATTAGAACAATTGCAAACAAGGTGTGTTTTCGCCCTCCTATATTTGGAAAAAGGTGAATGAGTGGCAGTTGGAAGAATATGGTCCTATCCGTGAACCATAACCATGCTTCTTCTTATTTACCTTCTGTATTTAACAAATTTTCGTCAGTGTACGTATTTGAATGTATCATTTGTGTTTATGGTAGGTGGTGGTTTTTACTCTCCGTTTACCAGATTGGACTTTCCGAAATTGTACTACTAGAGTTTTCACATAATCTCGCGGAAAGGTCTAAATCTAGCGCCACCACATTTTCCCAATTAAGAACAAACGGCCGGAGTTCACCTGGTGGATCACATAACGAATATTTCGTTCTCAACAGAGACCGCTAACCGCCGCTGGATGCCAACAATGTTGAATCCATATACTGGAACAACTCTCCTAGACTTGCTAATGCTCCTTTCCTACGCTCGTTCATCTACTCGCTTCATTACAAACGCAAATGTAGTCACAATACAAACCCTCAGCTTTGCTCCGAGCCTTAGTCTAATATGTTAATTCTAGTTTCCTTCTCTTTCTCTCTTATTCTTTTCCGTTTCCTCTTCCTCTCTTCTTGGAGTTCAGAACTTTTCTCCAGTTAATCCTTTCCGTTTTGAGACGCCATCCCGCTAATTGTGAGCCTAACTGTATTCATAAAGGGATGAAATTCTTCTTAAAATCGGCACTTAGGAAATGAAATGAATTACGCTGCGGTATTGTAACAGAAATGGAAGAGATAGCGGCGCTTCCTTTCAAGTCGCTACTATATTTTGATTATATAAGTGGTGAATTGTTACTTGTTCTGCGATATTCGTGTTACTAATTGTGACTTCAATAGAAATTATTTTCCGTTGTCATTAAATGTTTGTAGTGACAGGAGTCATTAGGGCCACTATTACGCTCGTACACCGAATTTACAGTAAGAGCCCCCACCCCCTCACTGCACTTTCTACTTGCATTAGTGTTACGGATTCCTTGCAAAACAGTAATTATTAATACTTACTTGAACTTGGTGTATGTCGGCTGATCAGGTTGGATCGGGCAGTTCGATTTTCAAGAAAGTGAATCGGATTTTCTTCTATCAATAACTTGGAAGCTTTTTGTGCGGTAAAAGAAAACATTTTCTTTAGTGGTACTCCTGGTGTGATAATAGCATCAACGATCTTTACATGCGGCGTACGAACAGTTAGGTGAAACCTTCTCTCTTCACATGTCACGGTGTAGCTGGTTACGTTAGAAGTGGACAGTTTTGTTGTGATAGGATGATCTTACGTAGATTTGAAAGGCATTAGGACCTGCAGGATTTGGCATGAGTGTGGATGTGAATGAGATGAGCGTCGCCAAGGTGAGAGTTCACTAGGGTAAATATCTGTGCGACGAAGCATAAGTTTCCACAGCTCCAACCACTTTCAACCATTTTGGTTTATTAGTCATTCTGAATAATAACCCTATGTTTTTGGTCAGGAAACATTTTTTACAACCCCCCCCCCCCCTCCTCAAAAGTTGATACTTTACGTTTCAAGACATGGGGATTCCCAATCTGCAAGGTCCGTCCGGCGTATGGGCCGTTTTGCGGATTAATAAGTGGTCTAAAAAATCCATTCTTTCCACAAAAATCAGACTTGATATCTCCAGTTGAGCACTCCTGCTTGGCAATTCGATCGGACGAAGCCCATGGTTGTTTGGAGCAATAAGTTATTGAAAAAAGTAACTAAACGAAATTTCGACAGTTTTACCGCAAATAAGACGCATTGGGATCGTTATCTAGGTATTTTTAGGCTGGGTTGAATGGAAAAATTCTCAAAGGTGTACGACTGCGTCTAGACCGAAAATAGTGAAATCACAGTAAGTATAATGAGCCAAAGTCTACTAACTGAAAGAACTTGGGGGAACCACAGCGGAAGTAAACGTTTCGTCGTTTGCACTCCCTCCCTCCGTCTCATCAAAACCACCCAGCCGCTCGACTCCCAATGTCGTGCCAATTGCCTACAGTCGCTTATGGGCACCTGACGCCGAGGGAATATTTAGATATAGTAGTTCCATTGTAGTCAGGTCATGTTTCGTATGGTTTACTAGTATTCGATGCTGAATTGAATGGGATGGGTCTCGGAGCAGTAATACTAGGTCAAGCTGTTCATGAGAATTATAAACCATTGTGTAATAATTTGTAGGGTTTTTACTTTCAGATTATTTAAAGCATGCAACGTGCATAAAAATGATATTGACCCAGGACATTATGTGTGGTCTTCACTACAAACTCCTCGTCAGAAAAGTCCCAGAGGAGGCGCCACTGTCAGCTCTACCATCTAGGCCTGTTTACTGGTTCGTTTCATAATTAATTGTTGCCGCCTCAATCAACTCAGTTAACTATTTTTAGTTATAAATTTTTAGTTGACCTGTTTCGTGTTGATTTAATTCGCCCTATAGAAAAACGCTATACAAAAATTCACTGAAAGAAACGTCAATAGTTGGATTTTGTAGGATAGTATCAATTGGTTACTAACCGTCATCAAACTACCAGAAGGTGGATCGTAGCTGCCAGTAGAATGTCTGAGTCATGCTTACTTTGCCATTCCCTCTTTTAAGGTTAAAGCCTTAGGGCAAGTTGAAGGTCATGTTTCCTCCGAATATTAAGGAAACCACTGATTGCGGTTTCCGTAGCAAACGAGTAAGTTTCACTATCTCTTTCTTTCATGAGTGTAGTTATGGGATGGTTGTTTCTTCCAGCCAAGAAATGTTTTCTTACGTTTAAGAAATAGGGCAAAGAAATTATTGGAAGCTAATGGTCACTGTTAGGTTGCAAAAAAGAGTAAAGTGATATTCTTACGTTCGCAATACATTTTGCAATTACCCGCCAAAAAGGAGAGAGCACGGAAGCAGTAATATTGAAAAATGATGCACTTTTCGCCGGAGACAGACGCCTATTTTTCGCACACTTTAAAAAGAAATAGTCAAGGAAACTCCGCTTTGAATTATTCCCATAGCGCTCCTCGTTGTAGGAAATGAACATAAAGTTCATCAAGAAGAACTGAAGAGCCAATTAAGTCAGGATAAAATCCTTCCACGCAAATACGGGTGAATATTTCGCGAAATGAGCCTAACTTAGACAATAAATGCATGTTCTATCAATTGATAAAGTTCTACCGTACCACGCCACCTCACTGATAATTTTTTGACAAAAAACGGCTGAATCCTTATTTTCTCCGTAAATTCTTGATATTATATCACGTTGGCAGTCTTTTTCCGTAACAAATAGAGAGGAATGTGACGTCATTCCAATGAAAAAACTAACTGTATAGAAATTGGCAACATTATTTTAACATTTTTCAAAGTTTAAAACTCCTAGACTTTGCAGTTTTTGTGTAAGGAGGGTGTACATGTCGGAGTAGTTTCACGTTTACAGAGCGCCAATCTTTTGTTTTAGCGTTTAGCGTGTTCCGTGTGAATTTGGATTCTCTCAAATGGTTTGGGCTGATTGTTCCCTCGTTCTTGTTGGTGGAGCGGTCCGTACGAATAAAATGGGAAGACGCTCAGCGATACCAAAACCATGCTTTATTACTAAAGTTTGCTCCATCAATTTGTCTCGTGCGTGAAGCAAATCTTGCTAGGCAAATTGCACCGAGAACTAAAGACCGGGCGTGAGGGTTACTTGAAGCGTTGGAAGGGGGTGCAGTTAATTTGTGTTGGGAGTTGCAGATCACCTTCGTCTGCCACCTCGAGCCTTCGTTTCCTCCGAGTTGGGACTAACAAGAGGCGTCGTGACGGGCGCCTTTGTTCTCCTAATCTGCTTAGAAACAGGATTGTCAGGGAATGTAATGCAGCCGGATGTGTTCCTTCGAGTTAAGACGATTTAAAAGCGTACGAAATACATTCATCGTGTTTAACTTGTATCTGAATAGAGGCGGAATTTGACTCAATTCGGACTAAGCGTAGCTACAAACTTATCGTCTTATGGGTCTGATCAGAGTGGCGATCCTGCTTCCAAATATTCAAGGAGTGTTCTATTTTCTTAGCAAAATTGAGGAAATATCGGTGCATCGTTGTGCTCGAACGTCCCTCATCGCCTAGCTGTTGGCCAACAACGAACAGGTATTGGAGTCCCTCTAATCCGAACGGTTTTCGATAGACGGTGATGGGATGACCTCAGCGGAATACCGTAAATCCGAACTACCCGAAATACGATTTCTTCCTACTTTGCTTTGTACGACTGATTCATCTAGTCTTAAGACTTCTAGTAACTCCTACGTTCAACCAAGCAACGACAGGTATGTTTCCTTAGAGCCTTCTCCCTACGTTACTTATTACTCATAAGAGAGTTATATAATTCAAATGTCGTGGAGGTTGCGGTATCGCTATCGTGCTCAGCGTCTGCCGAACCCAGTGAACTGTTCGAAGAGGTGATAGTTCTAATTTCAACAAAATTCGTGAACCACACGACAAACGTTACATTTATCGAAAAAAAGGAAGTGATTCACTCGTAGAGTAAATGAAATTAAAAAATTCAATATACGTAAAAAGAAGCGGTACCTTGTGGAGTTCAACCAAGCTAAACACTGCTTTCTACGTCTGACCTGAGGCGTCTTCTTCTAACATTTATCGTTCATGATAAATTGATGTTGAAGCAGTGACACTAGACGCGCAAAAATACGGGTTTAATGGCGAGCTCGCGATCGTGTAAACATCCGACTGGATTCCAGGTCGGGTAATCAGATGGAGCTACGAGGCTTGCCAAATTTAGGAGTAACGAACGAATTCCCCCACAAAATTTCTGGATCGCCATGAGTGAAACAGCTCGGGTGTTTGGATGCTCTTCAATACGAGAAATGACTGGAGAATGAAGTGTGAGGACGCGGCCCCTAATTTCCATTACGTAATAAAAAAAAGAGGATAATAAAGGAAATAGAAATTGACGACTAATGGCAGTCAAGGTAATGTTTGACCATCGCCGAAAACATCTTTTTCAGTGCTAGAGTTGCTCAAGTTAAAACACCACAAGAGCTCTTTACCATATGCATACGTTCCGCGTGCCAATAAAAATTAACGCATAACGAATGTAATACAGACGAAATAAAAATTTAAAAAAATTTGTTTCCGCCCAGGATCGAACTGGGGACCTTCTGCGTGTTAGGCAGATGTGATAACCGCTACACCACGGAAACCGATGACTAGCCGGCCAGAATGAATTATTGTCGCTACTGGAATCAAATGAGTTGACCTGAAAACGATGGATGACGCATTCTGAAGGCTTTCTCACACAGTTCTATGACAACCCACAATAGATTTAGCGTAAAGTCGTTGTGAGGGGTTAATTTCGATTCTCTACACATGAATTGTTTGTGTGGGTGCACTCAACATCCTTCAAAAGCTGAGTTCTTGTTTTTTGTTAGGTGCGAACACAAAACCCTGTAAAATGCTGGGTTGCTTTTTTACTAAACTAGTTTTTCCCGTAGAGATGGGTGCTAAAGTACTGCTGAGTTAGTATCGTGGTGAGCAAGCTGTATTTCTGTTGCATGCTCCCATCAAAGAATACATTACGAGTACATATCTTTTTCAGTGTGTGATAAAGTCAAAGCAGCTCAGCTTTATGCTCTCTAAAGCTCATTGCTATAAACAAATTTACGTAACTAATGTGGATTCACCCTAAAGTGAATTTACAACAGTGATGAACACTCAACGTTAAAGGGAGAAAAACGCATATATAAATGTACACTATAGTAAAACAGCAGTACCGAAGTACTAATTAATTTTATCACAATAAACCAGCCATTCACTGGATTTTGCGTACACACCCACCCAACAGCAAAAACGAGAACTCAGCTTTTGAAGAATATTGAGCCCACTCACACAAACAATTCATGTCTATAAAATTGAAGTTAACCCCGCGGCGATTCTATGCAAAATTTAATTTTAGAAGGCGTCAATCTTTGTTTTCAGGTCAATTTAATTGATGACAGTAGCGAGAATAATTCATTCTGGCCAATTAATTATCAGTTTCCGTGGTGTAGCGGTTATCACATCTGCCTAACACGCAGAAGGTCCCCAGTTCGATCCTGGGCGGAAACACATTTTTACTTTCCGCTACCCGAAGGGAAGGAAAGTATAGTAATCGGCCCAAAAAAAAAATTTGAGTTTTCTTCAGATCTTTACGTTTCAGACCCTACTGAGTCTAAAAAACCTAATTTCGTCGCGTGGTCCGTGTGTATGTGTGTGTGTATGTGTGTGTGTGTGTGTGTGTGTATGTGTGTGTGTATGTGTGTGTGTCTGTAGTTCGATTTGCGGGAGAACGGCTGATCCGATTGAGCTGGTTCTTTTTTGTTTTGTTCGTTATTTTTTGTAGACACCAAAATAAGGTTATGGACGATTTCGGCCGATGGGAAGGGGGGGGGGACGAAAATGTACCAAAAACTAGGGTTTTTCGCATTTTTCTCGAAAACGGCTCTAACGATTTTGATTAAACTTTCAAATTATCTTCTACTAATCAATACCTAACTTTTCTTCTCTATACATATCTCCATGAAAATACGGTGAACGGAGATAATGACCTATGAAGCAAAAATAGGTTTTTTAAGCTTTTTGGCAAAATGACTTCAACGATTATCTTCAAACTCTCAGGATATTTTCGAATAGTTAATACCTACATATTGTTCTCAATAAATGTTCCTCTGAAAGTCCATTGAGCAGAGATAAAAATGAAAATGTGTTGAAAATAACGTTTTTCGAACATTTCCTAAAGTTCCAGGGTAATTTTTTCACCAGATGTGATAAATCCTAATGAAGTGTCTTTTAGTCACCCATACCAACATTTTGTTCTCCATAACTATTTCTGTATATATATGTTGCACGGAGATATAAGCCACGTTAACTCAGAAAAGGAGATTTGTCGAATATTAATTTATCGGTATTCGTATTTTCTCAAAAACGGCTCCAACGATTTCGATAAAACTTTCGGAGTGCTCTCAGCTAACTAGTCCCTACATTTTGTTCCGTATAAATGTTCCTGTAAAAATGCGTTGAACGAAGATATAGCGCCCGCATATTTTTTATTCATTTAGTTTCGTTCGTATTGCGTTAGTTTTATTGTGCATTAATTCCTATTAGCATTGAAACTTTAGTCAACTCACCACGTAGCCCAGCATTTTTTTTGGTATCTAGACATGCTCATTTTGACAGCAAAACAAGAACGTACTCGCTTGTTCAAGTACTTCAAATGCCACTTAAATGGAGTATTTAGAAAGTTAATTTTAACCCCCCACAATGGAGTTAACCAAAATTGATTGTGTAGTGAGAAGTTGAGACCTTTAGGAGGCGTAAAGCCAGATATTCAGGTCAATTGAATTGATGCCAGCAGCGAGAATTATTCATTTTGGTCAGGTAGCCATCCATTTCTGTGGTGTGGTAAGTTCTCAAAGGTCTCGGAAATGTACAGGTTAAATAGTATGGGAGACAACACTGATCCCTGAGGGACAAAAAATCCCTTATTCCAAATGTGTCAAGTACCTAGGCGTTTATTTGGATAAACGGCTATCCTTCGGTGACCTTATTAAGGAGGTCAACAAAAAAGCCCTTGGAAAACTTGGCAGATATTATAACCTTCTAAAATCAGATTTACTGAGCACACCACTGAAACCGAAAACATCATCAAACCCACTATGACGTACGCATGTTCTGTGGCACACAGAAGCATCCACTCACATACACAAGTTACAAGTAACCTAGAACAAATGCCTCCGTATCCGGAAGTGTGATTGTGTGTAAATACTTAGTTCTAAGCAAAACTAACTTGAGATTCTAGGTTTTCGCCATTAAAGTTTCCTTGTTACATGATTATGTCACCCCATGATTGAAATCCTCACACCCGCTATGTATAAGCAAGCGAGGCAGCCGTATGCCGATATTGTTAAATAGCTATATTATGTAATTTAAATATTATTATTAATAATAAATTTTGCGACAATAATCTATTTGGATTTGGATTCCGTGGTGTAGTGGTTATCGCATCTGCCTAACACGCAGAAGGTCCCCAGCTCGATTCTACGCGGAAACATATAACTTTTGTATTCTTTGTCGGACCTATATTTTGAAAAATGTCCAATGAAGAGACCTAATTGAAGATTTTTGATACCCGTTATACAAGACGCTATGACCAGTAAACGGTAAAAGCGTTTCAGAAAAATCGAGCCGAAAGTTTAATAATTTACTTATGCATTGATTACTCAATATCGGTCGTTGCATTGAATTCAATAAATTCAGACTTTCATGTGCCACCAGTTTCTACGTAGAACTTTGAGACTACATTCAGTCATAAGTTCATATAATTAGAACGGCAATCAGATTATCTGATTCTAGAGAGATAAAAAGGATTGTTTGCACGTTTGGCTCGGGAAAGTGTGATGCGTATCATCGAATAATTTTCCAGAGCTTCCCTTGTAATTCCAGAAATGTAGACACAAAATAATCACATCGACACTCGGTTCAGTTACTTACACGTTGGTTTTCGAATTAATTTCGAGGCGTTAGTAGCAGTAGCCCAATAAATTCCGGATCGTTATCTGCATCCTCGTGTAACGTTTAGCTATACCTTGCCGAAGTTCTGCGAACCTAATTAAAAACGCATCGGAAAAGGAGGGAGAGCGATATAAATCAACAAATGGCTGGTCACTTTTCCGAATAATCGATCTTTTTCGCTTCGAAGTTATGGTCGAGTTAGTATGGTCGTTGATGCCAACCCCAGCCCTTGAGCGAACGCCGACTGGCCCACGCTGTACTTGAACGCGTTTTATTCCAGACCAGCGAACCAGAACAGCCCCAACCTAACGCACTCCCAAGTGGTTCTAAGCGGCAATCCACGCGACCTCCTTAAATAGGCACACTAAATTATCGTGTGACGAGCCGGCATAACATTTCGTGTACCTCGTGAACTCTGAGAGTGTTCTACATGACGTTTATCGTACTTACTTACTTACGATCTTTATGGAAAAATCAGCGTATCAACTATTCAGTTACTGTTCTAAGTCTGTTACGCTAATTTATTGGGTTGATCCTTTCATTTTTAACTGCTCCTTTGTTTGAATCTGTCATCACAAAATATATATAAATCGTTAGTCGTTTCGAGAAAAAGTAGGTATTTTGGTCTGTAAAATATAAATCAACCTTTCACGTGGGAACTCCTTACAGTTCCGTTATTTATTACATTACTACTACTTATTCCATCGACGTTTACAGTCAGCCAACGTATACACAATTAATTGGACTCTCGACAAGGTATTTGCATTTCTGGAATTACAAGAGGAACAATCCAAAAACAGTCAGTCAACAAAAAGACATCAGTTTGAATGTTTTGAGGTTGCTGCTGATTATGTAATGAATTCTATTGAAATTTTGTCGCATAAATAGCTCATTGTACTACAACTCTGATTTTTTGAAACTATGTTAGTAACGTATGAGCGTGTTTTATAAGAAAACAACTGTACAATATTGCTTTTAGTCGAAATTTGACATGATTTATTGCGACGCCCATTCCACACACATGAAAATTTTATATCATTCCGTCATTTGAAACTGACCACGGGAAAAGTATATAATCAACATGTTTCCAGTCGATTTAGGGATGAATAATATTGGGGGGGGGGGGCTTCGTAAGGAAGATAAGTACAGTTAATTTTGCTGTTTAATCTCTGCTATTTTAGCATCCCATATTGATGTGTAGGCTCAATATACAATTTCAGAAGCGTTCACAAGACATAAAAAAGTACACATGTACACAAATTGTAGGGATAAGGAAAGTAAAAGCTAGTGCGAACAGTTTGTACGGTGCCACAAACAAGAGAGATGAAATCATCATGTGCGCGTAAAAGGAGAGCCGGCGGATACGAAGGTAACTACGGGGTGTACTGCCAGACAATGCAGTTCTTTTTTATCAACTGATTCTTCACCTCGTTCAACTCTATCTCTCTTCCTCTTGCACCCTACAATATACGTACATTTTATAAACATCCATGATGCCATTTTGATTTACTGATGTGGTATACGTGCAAGTATGTATGTTATTTTCCTGTCGCTATTATGTGTGTTTGCCTGTTCCATTCTGATTCCAAGAACTAACGCTGGATCCATGCCATAGCTGCGGGAAAAGCGCTCTGGAGTCGACCTGCCTTTCACATTTGTTATCGGTAGTGAAAAGAACACGATAGGGCCCAAGCCGAGAGAACTGTGGCCACAATGTTACGTGAAGGAGATAATTTATCATAGTTTTCATCTCGTTTGTTTGGGATCCTGTTCTGAGTAGGAGCATAAGTATTGGAATATACCTGTGCAATTTGGAAAGCTTCTGCCGTGAAAAGTATAGGCGCTCACATGAGAAATGAGACCTTGCCGTGCTTGATGGTATCATCATCCCCAACACAAGTAGTAGTTTGAGGAAGGATGTTTCTTTAACGAATTAGAAGAAATTTCGAGCCCCTATGCTAGTTAGTTGTTGAATGTTTGGAGAAGTTGTTTCATCCCAGCATTTGGAGCTAACGCCTCTGATTACCCGCCTTCGAACTATTTGCCAAACCAAGTTGTTGTAGGGGTAGCGAAGCTGGGGGCTCAGCAGCAGTCAGAAACTGACAAAATTTTGATGGAATGAGCTCTTCGCCCCCGCGCTACGAAACTCAGTATGTTTCACCGTGACATTTCACAAACATTATTTTTCGCGTTTTCTTGCTGACCTTGCTGGACGCCTTGAGAGCTACGTAGTTTTGTAAAGAACCATAACGTGATGTTCTTTGGTTTGGAAACGAAGATTCGTGTTTACTATTCTTGAATTATTCAGAAAAGTAATTTGCATCTCGTCTTTTCGTGGGTTATTCTTAATTATTTCATACCTGCTATTTGCCAATTACATAAATTTCTTACGTACTTGGTGTAGGAATAACGTTAACACTTCTTCATATCCGCTGAAACTCTCACACGACGCACCATACCCAATTACACATCGCGCTGCTACATCACCTGCGAGTTTATTCTCAAAGGGAATCTTTCGTGCCCGTAATTCTCTTCTTGACGCTATTCATCCCAAATTGAGCCGTCCATTTTCTTTTTTACCAAGTGAGCATTCCAACTGCTGGAGCGCGAGAAATATTACCCCGAGGTATTCGTGTTCCCGAAAGGAATAAATAAGATCCACTTCAGGCACCGCGTACCTAATTTTTTTTTCTCCCCGAAGAGTTGAACGTGTACTGTGAATTTTCACGTATTTATTCTTAATATAAAAAAATAAAGTGAGCGAGGCGGAATAAAAATATGTCGACGTGAAAAGGGGTGACGAACGAAATGTAACAAAAACGAGAGTATCTTCTACTAATCAGTACCTAAATGTTATTCTCCATAAATAAATTTGTGAGAATTTACTGAACGGAGATCTAACGCCATGACGAAAAACGCGTTGAAAAACTTTTTTGGAAAAACACGTTGCCAATTCTTATCAAAGTAACAGATCGTCTGATTCTAGTTCATAACTATTTTTCCACCATAAATGCTCCAACGACAATCCGTTGAACGAAGATAACAACCAAAATCTGTCAAAAAAAACGAAATGACGGTATTTATTTTTCTGGGCGAATACGGACTTGGAAATAGATAATCGAACCGCGAATGGATTGCTAGGGGATCTTTTTAGTTTACCCCATTAGGGCCTGGGTTGTCTTGTCGCGTGAACGTAGAATGGGATTATACAGATTTTTCTGAAGAAGATATTCATTCCCATATGATCGAGATTTGTGATGAAAAACTCCCGCGTTACGTTTTCGAGTTAATGTAGCAAAGTAAAGACATAAAATGTCAAAACACAAACGGTGGGTACAGCTTTCGTACAAGTACGCAACCACTGGGACATTTAATGTCTTTTTCTTTAAACTAAACCTCAATTTCCTCCGATGCGATTCCTTATGAGTGATTGGAAACGTTGAGGCTGGTAGGCGCGAAAGAAACCTTTACACAAACGATGGGTACAGCTTTCGTACAAGTACGCAACCACTAGGAACATTTTATCTCTTATATATATATTTTTTTTTTATGCAATGATAACTACGTTTCATTTTGCTCGTTGATGGTTTCGATATAATGGCCGGGTCAATTGCAATTAACATCATCACTTAGTCACTGAGGTTATTAAAAGGTGTGATGTTACCAAGCGTTAGGTTTTGTAACAGATGTTACCATGCACTTAACCCAGCACAATTTCGTGACGCTTCTCTGTTACATCTCCCGCGTAACATCTCCCGAGTTACATTTTCGAGTTTATGTAGCACAGTAAAGACATAAAATGTCAAAAAAATAATCGTAACCCTGGTCGGACTCGAAACTACAACCTCCAGTTTAGGAGACCGATGCCTTCTCCATTAAGCCACAGGGGATGTGCTTGCAACTCGGGTTAAAAAATTTCGTGACGCTTCTCCGTAACGCCTTCGGCGTTACATTTTCGAGTTTATGTAACAAAGTAAAGGCATAAAATGTCAAAATCATGTATCGTAACGTTTTCAAAATATCTACACTAAATGTGTAACTGACTTTGATCAACATGACGGAGGGCCTTCTGGAAACCTACACTCACATTACCTATCCCTTACTAATTTCTGTTTTCATTTGATGAACGAAGATAAAGCAAAATTACTTCTGACGAACATCTCATCGTTCAGGACATTTCCTTCAAAACGGGAATTTTGATCAATCTTACTGGTGTCTTTTGCTAGGAGGTACCTACGTTTTTCAAAAATGCATTAAGCGACCAGACTGCGCTCGTCGAGCATACGGGGGTCACAAACAGTTACCAAATTTTTTCTAATATTGGTAGAGATACTCCATAGAAGATTCATTATATTATAGTTTATGAAATATTGTACCGTGGTTCTGAACACAGGAATTTATCTTCGCATGTCCCTCATAAGAAATTTGGGAGTTGAGGGAATTTTAAATGTTGGAGAGCCACTGATTCAGGCCAAAACTACAACGATCCTGAGCTCTGATAATTTAAAAAACTGCCCATACTTTGAGTTTTCTGAGTACATGAATCTTCGAATAGGTCCATTTGACTACGAAGGGAGTCGATCGTTAAAAGTAACTTTATCTTTACCGCACCTTCCTCATTTCAAGAGTAACTTGTTTCCAAGCCTCCTGCTTGGCTCGTCAGTTACCATGTGATTACAGTTGACGCTCCTCTAAAACACGCTCGATCACCGCTTTCACTCCATTTAAGATTGAACGCCACATACAAACTCAATTTTATAAATTGACACATTACCGCTCATTTACCAAGATTGAATACAAATAATGAATTACCATAATGTAAATAAATATAAAATAATGAGAAAAATCAATAATAAATAATTAAATAAACTGACCGTAAAATAATTGAATATTAAACAACCATAAAGTAGAATAAAAAGGGCTTAGAACTTCACAACAAACGACTATAATTATTATTGTTACTAGCTGAACCAACTGACGGTCTTTATTAACTGTGAGTATTGAAATCGAATTGGTACAGAGAACGTCAACAACGTGGCAATGACGATAACATTGAGGTTCTGTAAACGCCCGTAAATATCTCACGCGTATGTTTTTATAAATGAATTGTAGCATTTACACCGAGTTACGCTAATTGAAAATACTTGAACTGTTCCTGAGGGCAAAACGATTTCGTAGAATGATGTTTTCATTGTCTCATTCAGAACCATTTCTTTAGAAGATGTCATTGACAGGCAATTAGTTTTAGCCCTGAGTAAACGAGATATTCGCGAGGGGGAAAGAGAAATGAGTGTCAGAGGAAAGAGGTAGAGAGATGATGAGAAGGGGAACGCCAATATTTGCTTATAGGAAGAACTTTGATTAGTCGGTATTCAACTGGGTATTAATTACCGAAAACTTCACCAACGAAAGGAGCGATCAATTAAATTAGGGCTGAATTGGCCAGCTAAATTCGCCCATCACAGGCGTAGAGTAAATTAACAAGGCAGTCGACTCAATAAGTCGAACCGCTCGAACATTAGTTGTTTTTTTTTTTTGGTATCTCTCAAAGGAGCCTCGTGAAACGACTTCGAGTTAGACGTATTTTGCAAGCTATTCATGAAACAGAATGAAATATTTCGATAAACACCGACTCGCAACCTATTTCATCAAATCCGACTCTTCAACGTTTACGCAACCTCAATGTTATCGTCATTGCCATGTTGTTGGCGTTTGTTCTGAAACGATGTCAGCCGTATTGGAGTCATTGGAAATACGTTCCAACTCGGAAATATTTTTACTTTCTTTGGCCCTGCAGAGTAACGAGGAAAGTTACGTTGAAAAAATAATTTTAGTTGTATTTAGATCTTCTTTCTAAGGGGTTACGGAGTTTGAGAAAACGGCCTGGGTTGAAACGTAGATTCGAATTGGAGCTGGCATTTTTTTTCTTAAAAACTGCCTTAACGATATTTATTCAGTTTTTGAGGTGAATTTGTCAATCATAAAAAGGGTAATTTCAGTAAAACAGGAGCTGCACAATTAATTAACAAAAACTTCAGCGACTCTCGTTATTAATGCAGTTTTTTCGTAAATATTCTCACTTTTAACTGGCGTTCTCAAAAAATGGTGGTGGTAACCATACAGAAAGTTAGTTCAATAACGGTTATTAAATCACTTGGACCGATCTACCAAATTTCAGAATGTAAACTACTAGCGTTTCTTGGAAGAGCATTTATCAATAGCATATCAGTAAAATTTCTTTCCAAATATATTCAGAATGTGAGTCCCAGGATTAGTTGAAGTGACAATCGCTGTGCTTGTACTGTCGTTAGGAAATCCCTTAGGAACGTCGCGACAGCCTTGCACCAAATATTTGAATTCATGTTTCGTTGAGCTTTCGGAAGAGTGAAAATGTTTAGTAAAGTAAAGAGTATTAAAGTCACCACAACACTCTCAGAACAATAATATACCGTTGGACAGCTAGAGAAGCGAGGGAATTTGATTGTGGAACGCGGGGGAGGGGGGGGGGTACGGTGGCCAGGGGAGCTGGTGTCAGCTCGTGGAGCTCAGAAATAAGCTTAACAATTGAGAAGCCAGAAAGGTAGCAGGTTGTCGTGATTGGCAGTCCGCACGTAGCATGAAGGTAACAATTGAACAGTACGAGGCAGTGGATCATGTTATTTTTGGGGGATAAGACAATCACAATATATAGGCCGGGAACTTGCAGGACAACCTACCCAAGAAAGCGGTGGGCATCATGCCAGCCTGAGAACAGAGTGTACGCTCCGTCAGTACGCTCAACGTGACATTCATTTGAGGGGTTACATACGACAGGCCCTTCTCCCAAAAAAGGATCCTAAAAGAACGATTAAAGGCAAGGAGATGAGTGGTCACCCCATCGCATTCCAAAAAGTCATGCGAAGTCCTCGCACGAGTGAAAACATGGACAATATAGTCTACAAAGAAATGCTGGGTGTCCAAAAGCGTTCCAAAGTTATGAATGATGAGCTGCACCGGAGTGATGGATCAACGTTATTGCACGTTTTGCGGGGTTGAGAAATAGGCCTGTTTTGGCAAATCAGTCTGCGAGGACGTCAAGGCTACCCTAAAGAAGAGAGAAGGGTTTTCTCCCTATTACGCAATTTACCTTCCTTCCTTGAAGGAGTAACGATTGTAGGACGACGGTTTTTTATTGGAGCTCATAACTGCCACGAGAAAATGTCTAGGTCGACGAGGAATACGGTATAATCTCTTGATTGAGATTGAAATCGATCCTGCGTAGAATTCAATTCAGTACGAGTTGGCGGTTCCATTCGACCCCTTCGGGCGGCTCCGTTACGTACAAGGATTGGTCAAAGACTGAATGATAAGTTGGACAGAGCGGGCAATGGAAGTGGTTGAGATCCTTCTACCTGTCAGAGCATGAAGATGAATTTGCATTCAATAATGACTTATTCCTGGGAGTGAGAGACAAGTCCTCCGATAACCAACTCGCCGTTGATGGCGGATTTATGGCCGTCGTGAGCGTCGTTAGGCCCTCGTTGGAATTACCGCAGACCGCGAGTTATACCGCTCTCTGTACTAATGCGCCACAACCACTTCTGTAGCGGAATAAAGTTTATGGCTGAAAACACGGGAGCTCGTGATTGATCTCACTTCAAATGTAGTTTGAAAAGTACTCACTCGAGTGAAGCGACCAAGGAAGTTGAGTGTTTTATCGTCTAAAGGGAGAAGAATTCTTTCATTCTTTACAAAACTCCTATCTCCCATTTTTCGTTGTTCCACTTCTAAAGGGGGAAAAACTGAGCGGGCCCTGGATATGAAAACAAAATTACTTTAGCTAAAATATCATCTTTTCGAGGCTGAATATAGTTCCAAAACTTATCGCTCGCGAAGAATCAAGTTTCTTTCCTAACTTCGATAACGCAACGAGAAAAAATGGAGTGGAGAGGACGGAACTTGATATTCTTTTCAAGTATTATTGGCAAGTACAGGGAAGGAAGGGAGTGAATGCAAACTTTTACGTCCCATAAGAACATACTTGAGTCACAAGAGAAAGTGAAGGAGACAACCCACCGTGTTACTTCTGGGCGACGCAAAGTTTTCACGGATTCCTAGGGCGATGTTTTCAACCCAAACCAGTTTCTGTTTGGTGCGATTTTCATTCACACGTGAGAAGGCAGCGCTCTGATTTGTGCTGACGCATCTATTTGTGTGCTCAGCACTATCATTCACTTTGTTATAGTCAGGATCTAGTATTAAATAGCCCGAATTTATTGGCTTGCAGCAAACTCAGCTAGGACTTGAAAATGTATGAGGGCTTACCGTGGTCTTCGGAATGCCCCCTTCTTGGTTCCGTGAAACGAATAGCTGGCGACGGCAGTCTTCTTTCATCCACAGGAAATCCAAAACAGGAAAATGCCGTATCCGAATAATTTTGGGCTAATAATGATGATATATTGGCGGAGCGAAAAGCACATTAAACCACCTGCAATGTGGCGTGTAACAATCTGGAAGAGAACGAAGGGGAGTCTTTCGAGTCGACAAGACCCTTTTGGTTTATTATTCATTCTGAATAATAACCCTATGTTTTCGGTCACGAAAAATTTTTTACAACCCCCCCTCAATATTTGATACTTTACGTTTCAAGACATGGAGATTCCAAATTTGCAATGTCCGTCCGCCATCCCCCGTCCGCCGTCTCGGCCGTTTTGTGCCTTTAACGTGGTCTAAAAAATTCGTTCTTTCGCCCAAAAATCCGATTTGGTATCTAGTTGTGCCCGCCATCTCGGCAATCCGATCGGACGAAGCCCGTGGTTGTAATGGGCAAAAAACGGTTAAAAAAATTAATGAAACTCAGTACAACGCGGGAGCTACAGCGTTTCGTCGTTTGAACTCCCACGCTCCCGCCCGTCTCACTAAAAAAGCAACCCCGCTTGAGGCTCGCTTGCCCCCCAACGACCCCCGCCGCCACCCAACTCCCCTTTCGCCTTTCGCTTGGAGCTCCCCCGTTCCGATTTCCCCGACGTTTTGGTTTTAATACGATTCAATTTTTTTAGATTCTTTCGTTTCATTCTCATTTTGGTTTTTTTTCATAGATTTTTGGTTAAATTTTGATATTAGTATTTAGCGTGCATGTTTTCATATTAAAATTTAATTTTTTCTAGATACTTCCGTTTTTTTTTGTTTATTTTAATATTACGATTCAGTTCTTTTTGACCTTTTTTTGGGTTTCATTATGTTTCATTATGTTATGATATATATTTTTCGATGCTGAATCGAACAGGATGGGTCTCGGAGCATTAATGCTAGGTCAAGCTGATTATCCGAATAATAAACCGTTGTGTAATAATTTGCAGGGTTTTTATCTTTTGCCATCGCTAGCGATGTAGTGCAGTCGCGACCGAACGACGCAATTGCAGCAAGGCTGCAAGGAGGATGCCCAAGACATCAATTGCAGTTTCGACAAGGTCTCTTTATACTTGTTCATTATTGATTTTGACCAACAATCCTAGAAATTGTAATGGTGTCAAACAGGTTTGAGCGCAAGCTTTCGAAAACTTTTTTTTGGAATACCCATTTCACGGTATTCCTCAATTTGAAGGAGGTCATTCGACCTTCCAGCTCAATGACGAGTAGCTTGCGGGCTATATCATCGTCTACCAGTTGAAAAAAATGTTACCTATATGCACTTAGCCCGCAGAATGCTGGAGCAGGAATTTTAATGCCAGAATGGAAGCAATCAAGATCATTGCTTTCAACAAGCTGAAGATGCCAATACGAGTAGCTAGTAATAAATTGGGCATTGTCCCGAAGAAAACAGCCAAGAACACATGGTATATCATTATTATCGTACAGTACGTGTTGTGAAGAACAAAATAGTTATCATCAGGCGTTTGCAGACTAATTGTGCAGTATTTTCGTTTCGTAGGAACAAACCTAGTCAACACCTCATTGATTGAGATGGGATATAGCAACAACGCAAGTCTAGCATCGAAGACCTGAGGTCTACAATTGTTATATCCCCTGGGATTATAGTTGAGGACACCTAAAGACAAGTTTTGGCTTTGATAAGCCATAAAGTGAGTGCTACCTCTTCGTTCAGGTTTAATTTCTCTTTCTTCTTTCACGACTTGGTAGTTCCATTATTCTTCAAAAGTTTCCTCGTTTCCTGGTTCAGGGCTCTTGGGAAAACCCAGCGAGCTGATAGAATTCCTTTTGTCTCTTGAGTAGGATTTTACTTCGTTATGTTCTAATTTTGCCATTGAGTCTCGGAGGTAGGTTGTGTTCAACCTCTCGTGCTTGTCTCTTCTTCATGTAACGCTTTTAATCCACCGCCTACAACCCCCTTCAGCCTTTCATTGTATAGTTCACCTACGCTCTTGTCTCTGACTGCTTTTGATTAATTATGTACTTTACCAATGTAAGAGCTACGTGGTTCAGCACTCTTAATTTCTGGGGGTAGTTCTGGGAATTTCTGGAAGAGTTTCCTACCCATCAACGTATCGGGGGGTGCTAGAAAGACTACAGTTCTTGAAGGGTTGCTGTTGCTGCGGATGTGTTAGCGTGAACTTCTGGTTGTTATTGGCTCTGCAGGGAGAGTGGCAGGTGTGAACCGTTCCAGACGATCTCTAGTGGTAGTGGTTGGTGAAGCGATAGACTGTCAACTGCCAGAGGCGTTCTTATGCCGAATGCCTCACACTTCTGACCCTAGAGAGAGCACACCAGAACAAAGTTTCGTGAAGCTCCAGTAGGTTTTGTTCGACAGTCTGTATCGCCCTCTCAACTGGATGCGTCAGAATAATTAAACGGACTTGATATGACCTGTTTGGGCCTCGCCTGCCATCTTGGTAATTCAAGTAATATATTTTTGCTGTTTCCAGCGTGAATGGCAGTGCCTGTAGGTTGGTTGAATGTGGCTGCTTTAATTAGTGTCGTGATGTTCCTGAGAGCGTTTTAGATCAACCAACACTACGAGTAAAGCTGAAGTGGCTTCCCATCTCCTAATTTCTCGTCTGTCACTAGCAGCCTGTTCATTTACGAGGTCTGTTAAAACGTGTCCAGCTTTCGAATTTCCACTGGGTGCGTATGTTCGTTTTTTTTTGTGGCGTGAGGTAGTCACTTATGTTGACAAGGTCGGACATTTTTAGTGTTCATTTTTGACAGTTTGATTGGACGTTTTCTGACTTGCCTTCAACATTTGCACATCTTTGCCTAGGTGGTGCATGGTGAAGCTGCTTCGAACGAATGCCACGTTTTTCGGCGCTACAAAATGTTCCTGATTGACGCAGAATATGTGAATAACGAGTCCTATACACATCAACAACATACAAAAACATTGATGTAGTGAAGAAAACAATATTGACAGTTAGAGAAATTACTAAGGACCTAAACGTATATATTAGATTGTGACGTTTGATCCTAATGAAATAGTTCTGAATGCCGTGGAACATCGTGCCTAAATAATCTTTGCTTCTGCGCCAAAACAATTAATGATCCCCCAGGCCTGGCTCCCTGTGACTGTTTCCAGATCAAAAGTAAAGAAGTCCATGAACAGACTTCGCTCCACCTCTACTCACCGAGTAAAGACGGCATCGAATCTGAACAAAATCACAAATATTATTAATTGCTTCGATGATTCGGAGAAACGGTGGGAAAATATATCACATTCTAATGGAATTACTGTGAATGGCATGGCGAGTTCAATTCCTTTTTCGGAAAATACGGATTTCGTGATACTTCTTCTAGTCTCTTAACTGCCTCGTACGTCTTTAAATGGTAGTCAAGTTCAACAAGCTCGTCGATACTCCTAATTATTGGGCAGTTTTCACACTGTTGTGACTCAAAGCGTGCACACTTGTGGCAGTGCTTGCGGAGGAAGTTCAACCAGATACCAGTTTCGTCTCAGAATTTAGGAAGTTAGTTTCTGATGCAGCTCATTTCAGATGGTGTATGTAGAGCTGGAACTGGAATCCCGTCAAATATCCTCATACTTTTCTGTGACTGACGGCATTTCTTGTCAAATCGAATTCGTTTCTTTGAAGTCTTAGGCTTGGGGCATTAAGATATACGGAAAACCTGCACCGAAATTTCTGATGTACGAGCAGTATAACAACGTGTGATTCCGCACTTTAAATTTGGTGAGCAGGAAGCCAAAATGTGGCCCGGTAGGTCTTGAGGGACGGATAGGAGAGCTGCTTGAGCGCTGAAGCTTCTTAAACTGGAACGCGAATGCAACAGCGCTGCGGCTGAGTGTCCACTGGAACTCATGTAAGACCGACACATATCTAGCGTATGTTGATATCACTTAACATTCAACGATTAATATCGTTTAAGTTCACTGTTTGAATGTTGATACGGACTTGTTGACGTGTTTTCAACGTCAGAAGGATAATTTTTGCAAACCGATATTGTGTTTTGTAATTTTTTTGGTCACTTGCTGGAGTCATCTCAATGACCTTTGATCATTATCCCGTGCCGATGCATCGTTCGACTAAAGTCGATTTGAGTTGTGGTTCTGCAGCCTCCCTGTCTAAAGCAAGAGTAATCTGCTACGAATCAATATTGGCATTAATAGTTTGCGCTTGCTGCTAACATGACACCACGTGTATTAGTAATCAAGTTCTCAGAACCACGATGGCCGGAGGCAGTTTCCGCGTCTTCCAGGATCTGTACCACCTAGTTGAGTCGTGGAACTTCAAGTATGATTCAAATTGACGATGTTTTCGCAGAAGTGGATACAAATGGGCGGTTTAAAAACATCCGGTCGGTGGGTCGCCGGAAAATAAATACTGACGGTTTTACGAAATGTTTTACTTATTGATAACGCGATTACAACGGTTTGCCGTATGAAGTATCCAAAATTCATCATGGTTTACATAGGGCAATTTATGATAGAAAAGGTAATGGAGGGTCGAGGAAGCCAAGTTTTTCACTGTGCAGCAGCTTTTTTTAAAACATTTGATCCCCTTTTTTTTCGGAACAGGTGACCATGACAACATGACAAATCCACCTATTTCCAATTTCTGCAATACGTAGTTGTTCCAAAAATAAAGAATACTTCAAGAAGGTCTCATCCCGTCCCGTTTTTGAGAGGTTTATGTACACGTGGTTGATGGATTTGGTGCAGGATGAGATTGAACAATTATTGAGTAGTAGTAATAGTACGCCTGGCATTTTTTTCTCGCTTTTTTCCTTTTTTCCTGTTACACCCATCCAAATTTATAATTATATTAATAATTATTACAAAATTATATAAATATATTATAATTTTTAAGTAGAATTTGAGCGGCTCCAGGTACAAGTTTGCCTATAGATGGGCTATTATTTTCATTTGTGTCTTAATGTAATCAAAAGTGAATATTTCTCTGTCTTCTTGGTAAGCAGATCCGACTAGCTATCAGTTGCTGACACACATCTCCGGCATCTCACGGCTTGGGCATTCTGTTATGCTCTTCGAACGTCTTCTTGATTATTATCATTAGATTCAGTCAAAGGTGTTAAACCTGTTCAATCTTTAAATTCAAATGCTTTTCAAACGGTGGGTTGTGGTCTGGCTATCTTAGTAAACTGAATGGTTAATGTGTGCTCCCTGTTTTGCTGTTATTGGATCGTATGACTCTCTGTCTGAGCTTTAGATTTTTCTGTTTTTTAAGTTGTTTATAATATAAACTATGACTTCGCAATCACCAAGTATTGTCAAATTTTATATGGGCAGACATACACCATTAAGTTTTGCAGTAACTTGACCAATCTAAAAGATCATTTTCCAATGTCCACATATTTGTTTAAAAGCACGTCTTTTCTCGCTTCGTGTGCGGCTACACGGTACTGAGCTAGAAGTCGCAGACCTAGTTCTGACCAATGAGTCAAGTGATTCATAACTTTGAGCGACAATCTTGTACAATTGCAGCGATTTTGAGCATCGTTTTTTCACGTTTTGGTGCCATTTGTGGTTACATGTACTTTTACCAGCTTTTGAAATTAGTGTGAGCTTCTTCTGAAGTCACAACTTGCAATCGATTCCCTACCCAGACGCTTCAGGGCTGTCAGAAAGTTATAGTAACTGGCCGAACAAAAGTGCGTTTTCGTTTCTTCTCGTTTTAGTACCGTTCAATGTATGTGTGAAGGAAGTTGTGCGATGGATTGCTTATTAATCGATGAAGACGAACGGTTATTTGTGGGATGACTGCAGTAAAATTCTGCCGCTTGTAAAATAAACATCAATCTTCCATCTAATATTGAGCCGGGTGATGAATGTTGAAGAGCACACAGAGCCTTACCCTTCGGCTAAGACCGCTCAGGAAAGGGGGTTTTCTTTAGCGCCCATCGTTGGATTCCAGAGAGCAGTAATATATTCATGAAGCGGTGCGAACGGCCTCGAAATAGCGTTTTTCTTTCTGAAGCTTTTCAAATGGTGTTTGTTTTATTGATTCCGCATGATTATCTTAGTAGCTCACGAGAAACCAGTGACGGGTTCTCGCAATTTCAAGACGTTGTTGTACAATCGAACTTTTCCCATGAACACCACAACTGCCTAGTACCAAAACGAATTTTCCTTTCAAGGTGTACGAACGTGATACAAAGCCGTGAAGGAAGAACTGACCTAGTAGGAGAGAGGGTCCTCATTCACTTACACCTGCGTGTGGTGGTACCAACCTGGAATCGTTCTGTGCGTCGCATGGTGCTGGCTCTCTCTCCTCTCTGCACAATCACGAAAGTCTTGCAGCGAGCCGCCGTTTTCTTTTTTTTTGGTTTATTTCGTATTAGAACGTATACATACCCACACAATAGTGCCTCTAAATCAGGTTATTACTAAGCTCAAGATAAAACAACAAAAACCATGACTAATGTTAGCCTTATACATTGTGTACAACCAACAAAAAAAAGGTGAATTCTCCCTTTTGAGTTGAATTCGTGATAGTAAGAGGAGTCATAACTGCCGACGAATGTTTTATTGATACATTCAAATTAACTCGTATGAAGAGATGCCGATAAACAAAATATTAAAATCACTTAATAACAATGAATGACTTTAACTTAGGTCTTGAGATACATGCTGGGCTGGAGATTCAGGAGCGGTCTTTCTTCCGTGTCGCCATTATCAGAGAGATACAGTTTTCTTAAGAATTCAATTTGGTGTGAGCTGTCTAATTGTGTCGTCCACATATCGTTGCCACCTTTGGCACGAGAAAAGGGTGTGGCAAGCATCATCCAACGGTGTGCTGCAGTGCAAGCAGTTTGGGCTTGAAGTCTCGCCCTAAAGGCAGGTACCCTAAGGCAGGCGCGCCCTAAATTCTCCTTGTCTCATAAGGAACCGAGTAAGGAAAAAATCCAGCAAGCGTGGTATTGTAGAAACTATTGTGGAGCATCAAATTTCTGCAATATGGACACCATCTGAAAGACACGATTATCAGGACCGAATCAGTTTTAGGTGCGAATACGGGTTTTTTCGAATTTCCACACCCCAAGTATATATTGAAGCCTTCGATTAAAAAAACGGTGCAAATTATTACGCAGCGGTTCATTATTTTCTTGAATAGGTCGACCTAGTCTCACACCTCTGAGAACCATCCCATTCGATCAGCATCGAAAAATATCAGTAAACTATACGAAGCATGACCTAACTACCACGGAACGACGCAAATGAACAAATTCCAAGCGCCTGTGGCGCGTCGAGGTGCCAAAAGGTTAGGACGAGACGATGAAACGATCACTGTATTGTCCCGCGAGTTCATTCAATTATGAGATATGGCTCACTGTAATGACTGTAATTTCACTGTTTTCGATTTATACGCAGTTGTACACCTCTGATACTCATTCTATTGACCCCAGCATCTAAAAATACCTTGATTTTTTGCCTATAACAACCAAGGGCTTCGTTCGAACTGATTACCTAGCAGGGGGGCACAACTAGATACCAAATGGAATTTTCGGGCAAAGGAACGGCTTTTCAGTTCACGTTGACGATTTAAAACGGCCCGGACGGCGGACGGACATTGTAGATTTGGAATCCCGATGCCTAGAAACGTTTAGGGTCAAATTTGTAAGGGGGGTCCTAAGAAACTTTTCCTGACCGAAAACATAGGGTTATTATTCAGAATGAGGTAGGTAGGTTTTAGTTAGACTGGACCAGAAATGGATCGTCACAACAAATCCTCCCAAATTACTCATGAATTAGTTTTCTCATCGCTCTCCGCAATGGAGCGAGTAAACATCGATATTTGAATGACAAACCCGCTAATAGAAACTGTGCAAAGAAATTGCGCCATCGCCAACAAAACCTTTTCATATTAGACTTTGAACAGCGGAATTCGCTTTCAAGTTGATTACTCCCCTTGGGAAATCATCAAGAGTCTTATGTGTTTCCCTCATCAAATTGATATCTTCTGCTTGGGGTTTAAAAGGGGCTATTTCTGTAGGGCGAAATTAGCGAAGTTCTTAATTGGCAACTTTCAGAATGTCACGGTACTGAATGCGTTTTCTTTTTAGAGATGAAAAGGAATCATATTGGCATTAGCGACCGACAGACTGAAAAAAGGCCTCGGCGAGGACGAAGTTCTTTTTTTATTCATTTGATACGCACCGAGTGTATCAAATTATAATTTGAAGTGGTAGAAATTCCTTGGGGTAAAAACTAAAACTCGAGTCCACCCTTTTTAAGTTATCGGAAATAGCAAAACACGGTGTGGGCATGGAAACCTCAAATAGTCCAGTTGGACTGGCAACACGAACTCCCTCTCTAGGCTCATTGCAGCTGGGGACATTCCTGTTCCAGTGTACTATACTTTAATAGACGTACATCCCACTTCCATTGATGATCATTTATAACTTTTGATGGCTAAACGTTTCTACCAGTTCATCCCTTTGAGGCCTCATTGCACTGGTTCGTGTTTTTATTACTGCCAGAGACTCAAAATTTGTCCCTTGTTGAGTATGCAATCCCTTCTGCACTCCAAACCTCGAGAAAGTATCACCCACCGACCCACCGACTCCACGTACTTCGGAAACTGGAAAAGCTTCAGGCCACATTGCCAATGACGTCATTGATCCCTTCGCCAGTCCGAAAAGACGTCGGTTGTGCTGTTTGGGACAGGGTTTTCTACCTCTCTCTATTTAGTCTTCAAATGCCGGTGATCGTGTGTGACATTCTTTCATTTATGCCGGACAGTTGTGTTTTTCATGCTTGTAGAGTGTCAAGTATTCTTCAGTATCGGCAAAAAATTAGTAGATCGGATACCTTCATTCCGGTCTCCGAATCGATTAAGGATTATGGAGAAAAAAATGGCCCAGAACGTGTATTCATTTTTATGAAATGAACAATCACTTAAATTGGGGTTCATTGTCCAAATCAAACTTTTTAATAATTTCCAATAGACATGAACACAATAGCTGTAACTAAGTATTAAAGTAATTGGGTTAGATCCGCCAGTAGGTAAATTATTAAAGTTAACGTACCCATTAGGTGAGTCTGTCTCCTCTGGCTGGTGAGATGCTGTGGGGGAGCTCTTTCGATGTAAAGACATCATCGTCTGGTCGTTAAGTCAGAACTAGAGTCAGTCAGTTGGTCGTGGTTTCATATACGAAGATAAAGGTAGACGGGATAGTGGAGCGTCGGTGAGGGGGGGGGAGGGAAGGGCGGTCATGCACCTCTGGGGAGACCCACTAACCCCACTAACAGGTACGTTAACTTTAGTATAACTAAGTGTTCGTCACTACCGTACAATTCTATGGGTCTTATCAAGTAAAACGTGAAACTACCACTTTGCTATTATATTGAAAATTACAATTTTGCTAATAAGACTCAGAATCTTCTACTTGTGAACTTAATTCGCTATTTCTTCCATTCAATTGTTCACGGATTCCCTCTTTCAAGTTGAAGAATATTTTATGGTTTGAAATAATTTGAACCTCTATTTGTGCTCTGGGCCGAGCAATTTTACCGGGAACGGTCGTATGCAGCTCTATAACGACCTACAGTATCCAGTTATATCTCACCGCGTAGCAACTCACTGAAGCTCCGAAGTAGTTTCCGTGCAAACGAACTTCCGCTAAGCTCAGAATATTGTTCCACTCCTTTATGGAGAATATTCGAACCTGAAACCTCCGCATATCGGCGAAGAAACTTCCAATTACCCTTTTCTTGCCCTTGATAAAAGTTTATATTTCGCCTGGAGCTAAACTGGCGCTTGAACGAAGTATGAACATAATATTATGGTAGCTCTGTTGCCTGAGTCAAGATGGCTGGCGGCAGAGTCTTGAGGTCAGTGGAGGTGAGGATACCAGTCACGATTCGCTGTCTCAGCAAGACTCCTCGTAATGCGATAATCGTCGATACTACGAGTATTGACGTGACCCGTGTTCAAACGGAACAATCTGGCAATCAAGCCTCAGGTTAATACGACGGTGGGCCGGTCTGTTTAGAGCCTCACAATTGATGTAGCCATACAAACACAACTGTCCTGTATAAATAAAATAACGTCAAAACTTCGTGGAAATACACGATCACCAATTGTGGTATCTTCAACTTTTTACATTCCTTGGCTCTATAAAGTAGAAAAGATAGTTATGTAATCGGCTGAAAATAAAATTTTGAGTTTTCTTCTGTTCTTTACGTTTAAGACCCTACTGAGTCCGAAGAACACTATTCGGGAAAATGGTACGTGTGTGTGTGAATATGTCTGTGAACGAATATAGAAAAAACGACCGTGCCAAATCAGCACAACCTTGATATCTAGCCCGCAGGTTACCATAGGACGCGAAAGTAATGGTATGAGAAAAATCCACCGAAATTTAACTATAGTTATCATAATGATCAAAACACCAAACTTTTTTAAAATCAAAAACGGCTCAAACGATTTTGATTACATTTTTATATTGATAGCTCGTAATAAAAAAATTATACCGTAGAATTTTTATTAGTGGGAAAATGACGAGAGCAGCACAATAAATTACCAAACGTTTCGACGATTTTAGAGCGATTGTTTTCCTATAAACTCCGCTGAAATGTCACTAGAATGTTAAAGAAAACTTGGTGTAACAGTCCAATTTAATACCTGTAGGGTGAGAGTTTAAAAACGCTCATAAGACATGTTGGCGTCACTCTAGAAATTCCGGAATTGCAACTACTGCCGTTTCGCTTACTACCAGTTCTAAACGTTTTTACCCAATAACTCTACAAAAGTGATTGTTATAGTCTTTAGAAAAATCGTGTTCACAGACTCATCAATTATCTGTGTACCAATTGCTAAATAATGGTCCGGGATTGAGTAAGAGTAGCACAATACATTTCAGAGCTGCAAGCGCTACCACTTCCCGTTGCAGTGAAGTGTTGTTTGACCAAGTTAAAATGAACTGAGTGATAAATGAATTGAGTAAGAAGAAAGAACCATGTACAGAGTGAATAGACGTAGAGCTACGAAAAGTTGTGTGCTGCAACTCACCAGATATTTTTCTTAGCAACTGAACCATAATTGTGGAAAAATCGTTTTGGCAGTCCCACTAAAAGAAACCGACCCACTATACCGTCTCACGCAAAAAATTCCGACGGTTTTCAGAGTGAGAAAAATCCCCAAATATTAGGCTGAAGAAAGTTGTAATATATACCAATAGCTTTAACAAACAAGTGAGATCATTGCGTGTAAATACGAAGCTCCGACTATACGCATTTCACGACTTATTGATTATTAGAGATAATGATTACTATTCATCTCTTTCAATAGTAAACATAATGGTAAGTTTTAAAACGGTAATTACATTTAACATTCGATGAACAGCCACGGAGAAGTTACACAAATCGTTTCGAGCCGGCAGTCACGAATGTTGTTTTGAAGAACACGGACCCCAAATCAATTCCTTAAACCGTTTTCCATTGGGAATTAGTGAAAGCTCTTCGAAGCTGGTTTTCGTTTAGTCGGATCGTTCAATTAAGCAATTGGGAATGTGATCAAAGTACTGGAGAGAACTTCCGCTAACTTTCTTCATTCTATTTTCTCGATTAATTATTCCTCAATTTCAATTGAATTATTGAGAAATTAAAAGAGCGAGAGCTCGGAGTTTCGTACAAATTACTTGCTTCCATTCCAGCAACTTTCCTAATTATCCTTCATTGTGTGGAGTCGGGGTTGAAACGTGCATAGAACGAAAGAAAAACTTGCACTATATTGTATTGTGGAGAGACACACATTGGGAAAAACGCTACCTTTCGGTGCATATTAGTACATTAAATGCGGGTAGACATGTTTTTCTGTTACAAAATACAATTTAATGTGCGATATTTGAACACACAGTTAGTTATCATTTTGTGAACATTCCGATTTTGATAGAAATTGGATCCGAGCTCGATTTGTGCAAGACTACGGGGGAGTACATTCGGTGCCAAAGAAGTTTCGATGCACGACGAAGAGAGCTCCTGTATTGATTGAGAGATTGAAAATGAAAATAAATCCCAACTCTCACGACTAACTAGAAAATACTGAAATTAGAACCGGCGGTTCTCGAGCAGTACTGATTTTTCATATTTTCTTAAACTCGTTCGCTAAAAAAAAATTTCACTTTCCTTGGCACTGTATAATTGAAACTGCACACATTGTGCTCCATTTCAAGTTGAGTAAGCAAAGTCAGATCACCTATCTGTACGTATGTGGATACTCATTATGCCAAGATACACTTCCTGGTAACTGACGGGCTTAACTTACTCAAATGTTTAAACGTTCTATCACACATTTCAAGAGCTGCATAAGTTTTCAGTTGTTTCATCCACCCCCTCAGGGGGAAGAGTGAGAGAAAGAGAGATGGCCAAGAAAGAAGGGCGGATCCAAGTATCTCTAACGTGCACTGCAGACATGAATATGAAATTCCTGTACATGTAAGCACTGCTCGCACGTCAATCCCCTCCAATGATCCCTTAAGCCCTAGCAATAACCCTTGTGTTTTTGTTTTGGTCCTGTTCACTTTCATACCTTGAGCCAGTGACCATTTGTTTGGCTCCTCAAGATCTCCATTCAAAACTTTAAAACGAAGAGAGACAGAGAGAGAGAGAGAGAGAGAGAGAGAGAGAGAGAGAGAGAGAGAGAGAGAGAGAGAGAGAGAGAGTGAGAGAGAGTGCGAGAGTGAGAGAGAGAGCGAGAGAAAATTGCATGAACGCTCTTGGGTCAACATGTCTCTTCCGCCTTGCACATCCCATCACGTACCACCGCTGCTTGTAGTTCATCATTCATTCCGAATGATGCACCTATGTTTTAGGCCAGAAAACTTGTTTTACAACCTCAACTCAAGATTCGGCGCTTTACACTTCGAGGCATGGGAATTCCGAATCTGCAATGTCTGCCATATTTTGCGTTTATCATTGTCCAATCAATGTATAATTTCGCGCAATAATTTCATTTGGTATCTAGTAATGTGCGAAAAAGGTTTAAAAAAATTAGTCAAAAACGTACTGGCTTACTACTTTTTGACGTTGGATTGGATTCGAAAGGCTAAAATCTTACTTTACAAGAGAATAGTAGACCGTTATGTAATATTTTGTAGAGTTTCTTTATTACTATTGTGAGTTCGTGCCTTTGAAGAGAAGGATTGCTCTATGTGCGTCTCAACATTTCGTGAAAGTGCAGATTGTTCGTACGTACATCCATGTTGAAATGCCAAACATAATTACAACCCGTGCTGTGTATCTCTCGACTTACACTCATTATGCCTTTGTTGGCCTTTTCATGAATGAACTCTATATTTATACACTTTTGTCCGAGTCGGGGAATTGAAGTTTTACGAGTTCTACTGCCTTTTATTTAACGGTTTATTTGATTTCAATTTCTTGCTCTTTTCTGAGAAAACATTGAAGTACTGATTTAATATTTAGTGACGTTAATAACGTCCATGAAAGCTTTTGCTCGCCAAAAAAGACTGGATAAAAGTAGACGTCACATTATTCGAAGAATTCTTCTCTAAAAATTCTCATTGAACAGAAACAGAAAAGAAGATTGTGAATGCTGCTCGTAATTAATACCGGCGGAGAATATAGCGGTGAGGGGGGTGCGTAATAGTTGAGAATGGAGGACCAAGGGAATCGTGCATTTTTAAACGCGTCAGAACATGAAAAGGTTGTCATTCATTTTCTCTAATTTCTCATCTTGCTCGGCTGTCTTCATTAGCGATAAATACCTATTTTCAAATAGTTGCAGAACTGGTTTCAAACATCGTACTCACCTACGCCTTCCAGGCAAACGTCCCAAATAATACATTAGTAACACTTCGATTCTAAGCTTAAAAAAAAGCAGTTATAGTGCGAAATGAATGGCCGAAATCGGGACCTTGGGTCTCTTAATCACCTTCGTCAGGATTTTTATGGGACTGGGCATTGCACACATTCATCTTGATAGCGCGAAGAATTACATATGACTTCAGCTAATAATATAGTAGTGGTACTCACTAATATTGTTCAAAATTATTATCGAGCCGACTGAAGAATCAGCCCCAAGTAAAATCAGGTGGATTCTTTCCTGAAAGTTTGGATCACTCACACTACTTTTGGTACTGAAAAAACGAGTCCATACGTACATTGATGGCAGACAAGGAAAATTCAGGGCTACTGAATGATTATATTGAGTACATCGGGCATTTGTAGCATACAAAGTGGCTGGCGTTTACTCATTAAAGAATACCGAAGTGAAGGTTGGAATTAATTTTTGATTACTGGTAGTGAGAGAGGGTGCTGAGAATGTGGATCAAAAACCCAGACAATGCTGACAATTCACTCACAGTTTTCTAAGCCGGAGTAAGAGGATTAATCATGAATAACGTGTGTTGAAGTATCTCACTTTACATAATCTTTCATTTCCAATGTTTCGTAGTTTTAGAACCGATGATAGGAACCGAGCTGTGTATTTTGTTTCCGAACAGACTCCTTGAAAGAGTAACCGCACAATATTAAACAAAAGAGGGACGCGAGTTAATCAATTTGAAGCCTCTTGCGAATACGCTCTTTACTCGTTCCACTTTCAAGTTGCTGTTAAAGGGCGTTTCCATTCATCTTTTCCGACGCAGACCTTTGGGAAAAGAAGTCGAGTTTGTGGATCTTCAATTCCAAGTTCCTTAGGCAGCAGCTTCAATAAAAGGTCTTTAATTAATGCAAATCGATCTCGTGCGACGAAGAGAGAGAAAACCCTTTAACAGTATTTCTTTCTCTTTGAAGGGTTCCTGGGGCACTGAAATCATTTGCCTGTTAACATGAGCAAACATCTTCTATTATTTGGTTGTTTCTCTTTTCGGGCGAAACGTTTTGACGATACGGTCACTGAATTGTTGTACATGTTGAGTTTGAAAGGGTCGTTCCGGAACGCTGTTTAAACTCGTCAATTCGTTGGAATGAAAGAGCCATGATTAAGAAGAAAAGGGGCACTAAATGATAATGAACGCCGTTATTATAAACAACTCTGACAGACTCTCGCACAACCAAAATCAACGGCTTTTCAATATTTCTCATTTAAAATCCGCGATGAAGGGCTGAAGTCAGCTCGTACCGGTATCGGGTTTCCACGTGGCTGTCTCTTCTGCCTACACAACGTGCATGTAGTATTTCCCACTGTGTTATGGTCCAATTTTGTTCTTTCTTCAAATAAAAGATAAGACCATGGTACGATTACCGTCCCGTCACGTTCCGTAGTAGTGAACCAGTAGTAACGCCTAATGAGAACGACTTCCCAGATTCACTATGAATTATGCACGTCATTGGCGAATCTTTGTGATTCGAAGCAGTAAATTTTAGGTGTTTAGGTGGTGGTACTTCTAACGAAACATAAAAGCCCATTGAATTAGAAGTGTTGAATGGTGTTTTTTAAATTTTACTACTTCTGCTGCGTTTCACTGATTTTGGATCCCCACATCGTGTTTGAGAATTAGACTAAGAACCATCCCGCTTTCAATGGTTATAGTCTCCTTTCAATATGAAACTGGTCACGCTTTGCAACTGTTTTCCGCCCCTTTTCACAAAGTAAGTTGTTATGAGGGTTTTACGCTTTTTAACGGCCAACATTAGGGAAACAGTGACAGAAACTCTGACCTTCGAATTTGTATTAGTCGCCTCACTGTCGGTGTGGTTCTTCCAGGTTGTCCACTGAGATATCCACGTTGTCATTCTCTTTCAATTTGTTTACGAACTGAGTCCCGAAATCCGCTCCCACAACTCCCAAGTATCATGTATGTTGTATATACTTCTAGCACTTTACTTGCGAACTTAGCATATAATCTTTGAATAATAAATGGTTTATGGTCTGTTTTTTTCCCCTCATCTTCTGTAGCAGTTCTCATCTCTCTCTCTCTCTCTCTCTCTCTCTCTCTCTCTCTCTCTCTCTCTCTCTCACAGAATAACATTCCGGTTTTGAGAATCGATTTTTTTTTAAACGAGTTTCTGGGCTGCAAAAGCTTTCAATTATTTTTGAGCAAGCAAACAAATCAAATTACGGCGATGTAACAAAATCATCAATGTGTCGGGCGCTGGAAGATCGCACCACGTCCAATATTTGCAGAAGTGATTCATTTTGTTAATCGAATGGATGTATTTGCAGTCTTGATGTGTATCCAAGGGGTGTATCGTTTGCCTCCCGCCCGAAACAAGGTTAGTCCTTATTTTGAGTTTAGAATAGAAACTCTTCCACCGAGAGCCAATCAATTTATTGCCACGAGCGGCTGAAACAACTTTTTTTTTCTCTAACGAGCCACTCCAGCTCGTCAGTTTCGCCGGCTACGTTTCTTTGTTCGTTAGGTTTTAGCATTCTTGAATATACTTTATTTTCTCCCCACCAAAACAGATTCTGAAAAGCTCTCCATTTTTCGAAACATTTTTTTTCTCAATATTCACAGGGCTTTCGCCGATGTTTTTATGATGGAGTTCTTAGCTGGAAAAAACGGCCAGAGAGGCCCGTTACCATAGCCATGAGTGTTTTTTCGTACAGCACCGTATCATCCTTTTTAATTTTTGGGAGTTGAGTATAAATGTTATTTGTGAAGCCAAATTCTCGTTAAGCTTAAAGCTATAAAGTTGCTTGGCCGATTTTATGAACTATGTTAAGTGGTTAAGGGTTTAAGCTGTAGCTCGAGGCCTTTAGTGTAGTGTCTTTGTAAATAGGACGAAATGCTCTGGCTGGTCGCACTTTTTTCCACTTATTACGTTGTTAAACACAAAATACTTTACTTTTGTCATCCATATTTCAAAAAATATATTACGATTGACAGGAAAGCCCGTCTTGCGTTCTTCAGCCCATAAGATAAGGAGAACGATGTAATCGCCCCAAAAAGTTGGTATCAACGTTTTAATACCTCCACAAATACACTCATCCCCACCAAACTCTTCCGGTTCATACAAGATGTAAAAACTATACGTAAATAAGGTGTACCTGGATATACAAAGTATACAAGGGATATTTACATTGCTTAGCTCCACGAAGAGAAAGGAAAGTTAAGTAGTCAGCTGAGAAAATTCGGTTTTCTTCCGATCTTTACTTTTCAAAGGCAACTGTGTCCTAAAAACACCATTTAATAAAATTTTGTATGTTGGTCTGTATTCGAGAGACAACGGCTTGACTGATTGGGCTTAAATTCGACATTTAGCTCTCTAAGTGACACGACACATCAAAACACGGATACGAGAACAATCGATGAAAAAACCAACCATGGTTTTGTAGTGATTGAAAAACCAATTTTTTCGCTAAAGTGAAGGCAAAGATTTTAATTACCTTTTTATATGAACACCTTTAAAAAGTAAAACAGTACCCTGAAAGTTTTGCCTTTGGGAAAAATAAACTATCAAGGATTTCCAAGGATTTCTATTTTAGCGCAATTGTTTTCTTATTACTCCCGCGCATGTAATACTAGCATTTTCAGAAATATTGGAGCGGTAGTACAATAAACTATGTGTATGCTTGGGTGTAGTCCAATAAGTAATAATGTATGCTAACACATTATTAGGGGCACCCCCAGAAATTGCTCAATTCAAACCGCCGCCGGTTCATTTACTCGTTTTTCTCACAGTTTTTACCCGATAATTCTGGAACAGTGAACACTACTGTTCTTAAAAAAAATTACGTTGATAGTCTAATGAGTCTCTTGTACACAGTTCTCTCAATAATGGCCATGGAATGAGTCGGGGAACTTCAATAAATTCCCAAAAATTAAGGGCCACCAGTTTCTTCACGAAAAATGTGTCAAGAGTTGCTAGCGGGACAAAAATCGCTGAATGGACGTGGGGCTGAAAAAAGTTGTGTGGTGCTTCACACAAAATATTTTTTAAAGAACCCGTGGAAGAAAGAAATCACCACTGCCGAGTCGACCTTTCCGCACCAAGCGGGAATAGGGCCCGCGGACTCGGGCTGGTATTCCCTCTTCTCCAGACCCAGAAGGGCCAATGAGTCTGTATAGGGGAGCTGGGAAACGGGCCCATCATGTGGCCACGGTGATTGTCATAGACCCTGCAACTTCGACCGCCTCCTTGGAGTCTCTCTCTCACTGCATGATTGAGGAACGATGAACAGCGATTAGATTGAGAAAAGCTTTGGTTATGAAAATGCTGATATTTGAGCGGATTCTGTTGGAAGACCGGATGAGAACAATGGGAATTCTGTCAGGTGGCCAGAGCTTGTTAAATTCTCAATAAAAACAGGTGACCAGACACCTTCTAGTGTGTGGGTACGTCAACCATTGCCAATATCAGGACATTTCGAGGTTGTGGTAGCCCACTTACTACTCGCCACCTGTTTATCACATTAACGTCAGTAGGGCACAACAATAACAACCAGCACAGAAGGTTTATTAACGTAGTCGATAGCCCGGGGGTTGTGTACATAATCAGAATCTGGAACGTATCTTTCTATTCCTACATGAAGTTCGGCCGTTATGTATTTTGTAACGTATAGCGTAAAAATATTGTTTATGATGTAAATGTTGAATAATTTACATGTAATGTAAAACGTTTTTTTTTATTGAATGTTCGTACTCAAGGACGTTCAGACGAGGTCACATGAAGGATTCCACAGGCTACTTCTACCAATTCATATAGTCGTTGGTGATTCGGGAAGGCAGTTGCGGCGGATTTGGATGAATGACAATCCGTCCAACTCCTTTCCGTGTTACCTTCGTCTGTAATTCACAATACTGGCGATTACAACGATCGCAGCTCAATTTATTTGCGTAATATCCATGTTTCATGAAGGCAAGTTGCGGTCTTAAATTATTGATATAAAGCTCCGTTTTATTATTATCTCGTAGCGTATGTACCAGAAACATTCTATGGCAGAGGTGGAGTTAAAAATTTCACAGCTCATTTAAAGAATTTCGCACACGAAGAAACGTCCTTGGCATATGCGTTCTCACGAAATCCAAAAGGAAAGCCGGAAGTATCTTCGAGCCCCGGGTTGGAAAGACCACCACTGAAAGGAAGAAGATTAATGAGTACGGCCGACATTATAAGGGGTCATAAGTCATTAGACGAAGGATACGAAGCTGATGAGCACGTAGTTTGGAGTGTGCGAGTTGGCTTAGGCCAAATGAGACAGATACTTTATCTTGTCCATTAATATTATTCAAGCGTTGTGACTGTCGAAATAAATTGAATTCGAGATGGATTTACCGTTGGGCTTTACGGTAATATTAAACCCGCAATCTCCATGCGTGGATTTACATACTCTTTGGGGGTTCTCTAAAATAAATATGGCTCTCTTGATACATGCCTTCACTATCTTTTCTCAATTGTAATTTAAGTCAAGCATTTTTAATATTATGTACTAAATTGTTGACGAGGGTGCAGAAACATCCAGTTTTGTCACTCTGTAGTTGCGTCACAAAGGAAAAAATTACTGTGCACACACTATGGGATTATTTTTACATTGTGATGGTGGCCCCCCCCCCCCGGTAAATCATTGTATTGACAACCGTGGTACAAAAAAATGGTTAGCCTAATGTGTGTATCCTGACTCCTCGGTTTATTTTTCCGTCTCTCATGTTTGACAGTCTGCAGCTTGATACAAGTTCCAAAATTAATATCATGCTACATCTTAAGCTTTATCCTTTGACACTGGGCATCCCCTGGTTCTATCAACATTTAAAAATATTGTCCAATGAAAATTATGTTACAGGGGAGTTGTTGGTTCCATTTAGAAGGGAACCGACTATCTTAAAAAATAGCAGCTCTCATGGGTGGACATTTCGCTCATTACCTAAGTGGTTTATATCATGTGCCTACGTCAATTACGATTACAGAAAATTCGGGAAATGGCCAATATTTTTAACAAAACTCTCTCAAGTGTCAATAACACGTGCGTGGCTTTGAATATTTAGACTGTTGGTTTCAGTTGTCGACGACATTAAAAAATAAAGAAAACCTAGAACTAAGTGGCAGAGGGATTGTCCAACGTCAAAAAATAATAACCCTAAATGGTGGGAATTTCACAACTGGATGTTGTCTACAGACTACCGTATATCTAGACGTTTGTTTTCAATCCAACCTCAACTACGAATGTGGCCAACTTACAACGATGTGTCAGGGGGATTGTTGACGTCATTCAGTTGGGAACCAACCAGCTTCAAAAAAGATCAACTCTCAACGGTGATAATCTTTGGATAATCTTAGTCGCAGACTACTGATGATCTCACTTCCCAAAGTCAATTAACAACATGGAAAACGCATAATTTAGTAGGAGGGGTTCGTTGGCACCAATGCATTGGGAAACAGTTGAAGTTCAAAAACATGAACTATTTGAGGTGGAATGCCGTTTGTAAAAGTTGCTAATGGACTGCCCACTATCTACACGGTTAGTATCACATGTCATCTTCGATAAAAAGATGTGTAGCAAGGAGGTTGAAGACTTCAGGTGGTAAATCAGGCCACTTCAGAAACTATGAATTCGCAAAGGAGTGAGGAGAGGAAATCCTCGAGTAAATGTTGCCTACAGACTCCGCTATTTAAATCGTTGGTTTCATTCATATATCTTAATCTGAGTTACCGACAACTTACAACTTCGTGGCAGAGGTGTTTTTGGCTCCATCTACCGGAAAACCATCATCCAGCTGAAAAAACGAAGGTAGTAGTTCGCGGTCTAAAGCTCAGTGGTCCAGGTGATGGCCCTTACAACCAAATTCCTCGTACTCATTTCACGATTTAAGATGCATGGGGAATTCGAAGTGTACAGCGGAGAGGAGGGTCATGGTGTAGTAGAGGTGTCATTTTGCAACCAAAATGATAAACATCGTAGAAGGAGATTTAAGAGAACGTCAAATGTGGTAGCTTCGTCCAAAACTCTCGGTCCTCCCTCAATATTCTTAAAAGAGTGTTCAGCGAGGACTTGTACGCTGAATCTAAACGCTAAGCTTTCCCCATCGTGTGGTGCCCAGCTCTGCTACATTGCAGCCTCTTTGAAAGAGCCGATCCGAAGCGTTTCCTTCCCTCTCGAGATCAAGCCATTGGACCAGACACAAAATTCTGTGGCCCGAGTTTTGCCAGACAGGTTTGCTCTCAACGGCTTTTCGATCCGCTTACTTATTTGGTCGTCTGACGACTACGATTTTTTCCTCGTTTTGGAATAATCAGGTAAAAACTGTGAGAAAATCTGGTATGTCAAACGGCGGTGACAGAAACACGTCACGTTCCATGTAGGTTGTGGTAGCGCTCGAAGTTACGGCATTTATTGAGTTTCTTCTACTGATGCCGCGACTAGTCAATCTGTGCACACATAATTCATGAGACTGTCAACATCCTTTTTTCGAGAAGTATCGTGTTTTCTGTTTCGATCAGACACTCGGGAAAAAACAGAGATTTATGGTCATGACTAATTCGTACCGTGTAGGTAGCTTATTGGACATCCAACACGTTTTTTTTAAGACCTCTTGTTTCGTGTAAACAAGAATGATAGGGAAAGAACGGGACTAAAACAGATTTTCGTCGAAATGTTTGACAATTTATTTTGCTGCTCCCGTCATTTTCCCACAAATGAAAATGTCATATTACAAGTCTATCATTGAAAAAACTTCGATCAAAATGTTGGGAGTCGGTTTTTTGAGAAAAATAGGAATTTTGATTACTATAACTGTAGCCAGTTGTTGACCGATTTTGCTAGGGTGAGGGAGAGAGAGAGAAAAATTTGACGTGAATAAATTGATGAATGATACGAATGAGGTAGGTCTGTTTCGTTATTAAATGACTGTTCCTAAACCCTCAACGACGGTGATATCAGTCAGGCACGATAGAGCCTATTGATACACTTGATTACCCCGATAGAGTTCTGAATAGAGCAACAAGTAGAACTAGCTCAGTACCCAGTGGGACTCTGGGCAGTTACACAGTTGTCGGTCGGAAGAATGGTGATATTGTTCAACTGAGGAAGGAGAACATACGGATGGAGAACATTTTGGGGGCTGCAGAGGTAGGAGTCATGGAAAGGCCCAAAAGGCCTCGAAAAGGATGAAAGAGAGTCCAGGGAGAGCGTGAAGCAATGTGGAGATACAACAATAGGCAACCGTCCCCACGGTCACCTGGGGTTTTACCTGGTGATTTTCCTAACTTAGCCCACCGGACAAGCCGAACACCCTCACTTAGAGGTCTCAATAATTTTTAGCATTTTTTTTTACGAAACTCACCGTAAATGTGACAATAGCACACGAAAAAACACAATAAGATTGGTCATCAGGTAGGCTTGCAGACTACCCTATGCCAGCTGTAATGGTAGAAGGGGTAAGGAATAAAAAAACATTCTCTTCTATTTTGACTCCAACTCTTGGACGGTTAAATTGATTTTCTCTTCAGCCAATTACATAAATTTCGTAGGGCTATGGACAGTCGAAAAATCTGAAAGCTGTGCTCTCAAGTTGGAGACCTGAAATTATACTTATCTCGCAGTATGGGAAGTATCGGATAATTAATAACTGTCCCTAATCGAAGAAACATGTTCTCCCAAATGTCTTTCCTTTGTGTGATGCGCTGCACAAGATAATTTCAGCTGTCCGACTCGATAGTATTCATTCAAACGCACGTCTTTCACAGCTGTATTTTACGTACGTGAAATTCCTTGATGCGTTACTGAATGATGGCAAGTGTCAACCAGCGGGGAGAGCCAGGCGATGGACGAACCAATAATGGCGATATAATTATAGAGCGTTGAGCTTAAGCGCAATACCGCAATATTTCTACTTCATCTCGAGTGAGGGGTTGATGGCCGTTATCCTACTGGAATGAAAATCATTTAGAGCAATTTTAACTTTTAGTCAAAGTAATTTCCATTCAGGTCGAATACTCAGACATAATTAGTACAGTCAACTAAGTTTTTAAGTTGACTAAGGGGATATGGAAGTTGAAAGTTGAAGTAGTTAGTTAACCCTCCGACTAAGCCATCTATATGAAGTTAATTCGCCTTTCAGCAGATGAGGGAAGTTTTTTACTGTCTGCATGAGCGCATCCTTCAACAACTCAAGACCTAAGAGGGGTTCATTGAGCGTTCGAAGCTCGGCCTCCCCAACTCCGCAAGATTGATGATTAAAATAGACGACTTAATCGAACTCTGACGGTGTTGAAACTGAAGGGATGCTGGAGCTTCATAGTATATCTGAGTTTATACTATCAGAAATCTCTATTTTTGCCATTAAGATCTGCAACACTGCGAGTTCACACACAATAAGTCGGATGATAAATGTATCTATAAGTACGTGTGTGGGCGCCCATATGAGCATGATGATTTAAACTACTGGACAGATTCACTAGCCTTCAGAATCTTTGTGTCCTCGCGTATGTTATTAACGATACCTCTCGGCCCCAGTCTTCTTCACACTGAGCTCGCCGCTTCCACTTGACCGACATTTAACAAACTACTTACTAGATATTCGTGAGTTGTGCATTCGTTGCAGCAGGTTCCATCGTATCTTTCAGAAAAAATTGTGCTCTAACACAATATTTTCCAGCCGCACGTTCATTCAGCGTTTTTCAACGGTGATGTTACTAATAAAATCTGTTTTATCAAGTTTGTATAAACTTAACTCAATGTTGTACGTAGAAATTGGTTGCGCTAAAGGTTTAGGCATTCATTGGTTTGCTCCTACGTATGCACAGATGATTCACTATACTGGACTTGATTGTCCTAAGAAAGTTAATGAATAGTCTTTAATCGTATCAAATCACAATAAAAATCTCAAAAGCCAAAACCTGGAAACGAATTCCACGTCATCGCAGCTGGTGTCCCCAGTAACACTCTTCAATATATAACCGGAGGATACCCTTCATTCACCCCACTTCTAATTTTCTTTTTTCTCCCTTTTCAGTTCCTCTTTCTAAGGCGATCGACATGTTTCGGTGTCTTTTTATTCCACTTCATACAAAATTAAACCGTTCTTCTTCACAGTGCAGCCTGGTGAAGAGTCCTTCCCACTTGGAGACAGTACCTATACTCCTTCTCTTGCAATTCTTTCTGTCGTATTTTACCTGTTGTAGTTTCAGCTCAGTTCGAATCCTTATAAAACAGGGTTTTAAAAGATCAAGCTTCGTTTTCAGCCTACGACCAAATAGCATCTCCCCTGGTGGCTAACCGCTTGTTTCATGTAGCGTAGATCAGTAAGAAATCGATAAATATCTCAATTTATCATGCAGCCCGATTTCCTTTTTCAACCCCTGATCGTTCCTTGAAAGTGCGTACTGCTCTTTCTGCAAGACCATTCAAACGAGGGTGGTAAGGTGTGAGTTTAGCGTGAGAAATTGATAATCCTGTACAGCACATTTTAAAATCTTGGGAAATAATTGGAGCTCCGTTGTCAGCCCAAACCCAACTCTTGAAAAATTGTCTTTCAAAGCCGTAATGGTAGCTTGAGCAGTGGTATTCGTCATTTCTATAACCTCCGTCCACTTCGAAGATGCATACACCCATGTAATTCCGTGGAGCGGATCTGGAAAATCCGAATGGAGACGACACCATGGTTGAGAAGGGAAAAATTGGAGCCTCTTCTGGCCTAGTTCTTAAATGTGGACAACTATGACAGTCACGTACATAACTCTCAATCACACTATCTACATTTCGCTACCATACGTGGATTACCGATATATAGCCTTCATGGGCCTCTCTCCAGAGTTCTCTAAATGCAGTATTTCCATTTAAAAAAAGAAGAATTTCTATACGTCCAGGGACTATGGTTTTTCCCTCTTCCACTGAAAGTTCGGCTCGTTTCTCAGAAAAAGGAATGTATTTACAATCAGTATCTTTCTTTGAAAAGCAAATTTTGGCTACATACTCGACCACCTTACTAAGCTCAGTATCAGACGATGTGCGCATGCGTAAGGTGGTTGCAGTGACAAAAACGTCTTCAATACGTAAACTTAGCGAGTGAGCTGAGCGTGACTGATCCATCTTTTCGTCATGAAATTTGGCTTTGCACTGGATTGGCAGTGTGATCCGAGAATGATGGCCCAACGTACGCGGTTCGCAGCCGTTTTGGGTACTTCAGAATCCTCTGATAAAAAGTGTCGTAGAGGTTTATGGTCGGGCTTGACGATAAACTCTCTTCCAAAAAGATACTGATAAAACCGATTCACAGCAAATATTGTCGCGGGAGCTTCTCGATCGATAAAAAAGTAGTTCTTCTCAGAGCTGTGTAGACGTCTTGAAGTAAACCCTATCGGTCGTTCCGTTACGTTTGGAAAACGATGTGCTCCCAACTCCTTAAACTCCTCCCAAACTCATCGAACTGGCGTCTACCGAAATAATTAGAGGCAAATACTTTGAATAGTGAACCGAAGTATCTCACTCTTTTTTTAGTATTTAAAGATTTGAATTTGTTGGGTGAGAACTGTAAGAAATACTAGTACGTGAACGGCAGTGGTTGGTTCTTATTATTCTAAGAGGATTATTAAACTTGTCTTACAACCACTAGAAACGTCACCAACCTCACCAAATTGACACTCGGACAAAATTACTTTCAATTTAACAATAGCATATACAAGCCAAAAGATGGATTAGGTATGGGAAACCCTACCTCGTCCATATTAACTGAAATATTTCTACAACATTACGAAGAAACTCACATCCAGACCTTAATGACAAAACACGATATCAAACACTACGCCAGATATGTAGATGATATCATCTGCATATTAGGCCGTGATAACACTGACGATATACTAAAGGACTTAAACAATATCCACCATAACATCCAATATGACATGGACAAAGAACAAAATAAAACTCTTAATTACTTGGACCTAAAAATCACACGGTTGGACAACGAACTACAATACGACATTTTTAGAAAACCTACCGCTACCGACACGACCATACATTTTACATCAAACCACCCACAACAGCATAAACTAAGTGCATTCAGACACATGATACGGAGACTAACAACGATCCCACTATCCGAACAAAATTACAAAAAAGAACTTGATATTATAAATACTATCGCAGAAAATAACGGTTACTCTAAAAAAACAATAAACAAATTACTAAGACAATATAACTCCAAAACAAACGACTCAAAAACAGAAAATACACAGACTTTAACAAGACGCTGCACATTCACGTACACAGGACCACAAATATACGGAATAACTAATATCCTCCGAAAGGAAGGTATACAAATTGCATTACGTACGGACAACACACTTAGAACCAAACTAACTGCAAAGACTGAAAATACAGACCCACTCGACCAAAGTGGGGTGTATAAAATAACTTGTACTTGTAAAAACGCATACATAGGACAGACAGGACGAAAAATACGGACCAGATACTCAGAACACATTAAATCTCTTAGTAGGAACAAAGACGATTCAAACTTCGCCAACCACCTCAAAACAACTGGACATGAACCCACCAAAATACAGGACTGTACCACCTTACTACACAAACAATACAAAGGACGAAAACTGAACATATTAGAAAACATGGAAATTTATAAACAAAAACTTCAATGGACAGATCATAAATGAACAAATCAACACAAAATGCGACACCATATTCACACCACTCAAAACACTACACAAACGAAAACAACCAACTGACGGATTTACAGACCACCCTACACAAAAAAGACTTAAATTCCACAATTGACAGACCATCCAACACGTTCCATTTATCTCTAGGGGGTTTCCCCCTGAGCTACATGACCTCCTCTCCCCGCCCCTTCCCCGACGCTCCATCACCCCTTTCACCTTTCTCTTTGTATATAAAGACCACGACCAACTGACTGACTCCAGTACTGACTTAACGGCCAGACGATGATGTCTTTACATCGAAAGCGCTTGCCACCAGCAACACACCAGCCAGAGGAGACGGACTCACCTAACAGGTACGTTAACTTTAGTGATTATTAAACTCTTAGCGTTAATGGAATTTATTGTACTAGCACTCCGATTCTTCAAGATACCCCAGTAACATATCGGAGGGATTCATGAGGAAAAATCCCTCGTTATTTTTCCACGAATCAATATTTGATAGGGCCGCCGAGTCATTTGTAACCGTCAATAAAAAAATTTAATTTAAACCGTCGATCCGTTTAAAGAAACTATGTATTTTGTCTTTTGATCATATGATAACTGTAAAGAGGATTTTTAAGATACTATTAAACCAACCTGTGGCAATTTTCTAACTAAATATGAAACCTCAGCTGTTATCTTTCAATCGCGTTTACCTACTGTTTTCTCGAATGGTGTTTTTCGAACTCGGAATACTCTACTAGGTTCAACCTTAGGCCGTAGAGGGTTCTGACAGCAGTTCTCTGGACACTCTGGAGTTGTGGAAATCTTATGCAAATGGCCTAAGGGATCAGTAGGTAGACATGTGAAACAGAATTTGTACCATTTCTGTGAATTAAGTGATGTCAAACGAGTGTGTCTGCCTCGTAATTCTCGTGCTCAGTTCCTTAACTTACGCATTATGTTGCCTTGCAATAACGCCTTGCTTCGCAGTCGCTACCTTTCAGCTTGTGGTGAGAGGTAGAAAGACCAAAAGTATCAGGGCCGATCAATTTTTCTTTCATTCCGTAAGTCGAAGCAATTAAAGGTAGGTTTTGCGTTAGAAATGATACGCAGACACCATCTTCAGCGGTTTCGCTCTACCAGCTACAGTCTTCGCTATAAGGTCCGTAGAATTCACATCCACAAAAGTCTGGTGAATGTCATCAAAAATACATCATGGGCATGAATTTGGAATATTTTCTCATAAAATATAAATACCATTCCGTCCAATACATACAACTGCGCTCCCCAACCAAAGAACTAAGACCCTGATTATCCGATTCGTAAACCTCTAAAGCAAAATGGAATCAAAGTTTCTGGAAGTCGATAAGTCGCAGATTCCCTTAAGAAATCCTCACTCCGGCCCCTTTTTGGTCTTCGTTCGCTCACTCTGCCGCATTTCTTTTCGTCTTTTCTTCTGTTGCGAAGGAAGAATGGGATTTGATGAGATCATTTACAATTCGGGCTTGAAGGGGCAGCTGTCGCAGCAGGCGGCACAGAAGAAGATACCATCTCTTTGAGAGCATTGAAGATACGATTTTTTTTTTTTTTTTTTTTCATCTTAAGCCTTGGAACTTTTGCCGCTTCTAATTGCACGAAGTTGAGCCCGATACTGAGGAAAAAGGCATCTGGTTTATTCACAAAGAAAATTATACCGATGCGATTGTAGTTTTGGGCCACTGGAACAATATCATGGTAAGTTGGAGACAATGGCGAGAAGGAAGGCAATTTATTCTAGAGAAATAAGCGTGGGGGAGGGGGGGGGATGTAAAACGACTAGCTCACCCCAAAAATAACTCTTAATGAAAGCGGCAGAAATTGAGTTAACAATTTGATTGGCATACGACCGCTATGATTGCAGGAAAGCTGTTCTAGTACTTGATTTTTGAGGTTTCGATAAATGCCTGCCCTCGTTCAAAATATCAAAATAACTTACCGTATGAAGTTGTGTAAAGCGAATCTTCATTCTTCTTTTGATCTTATAGGGCTACTCACATGATTTTACTAAGATCGCCAGCGAAAAACCACAGCTAGTTTTAGATCGACTTTGGTCATCACCTCATTTCGGCCTCCGATCATTGTTCAGGTTTAACGTTAGCTCTGAGTTGATTTGGTTTGACCTTGGTTTGATCATCACATCTCATACGCAGCCCCTGTTTCCTTTCTTTAGCTCTACGTAGAAAAAAGAAAGTTAGGTAATCTGATGACACTTTTTGTTTTTTAGCTTTCCTCAGATTTTCACGTTTTTAGACCTACTGACCCCGAAAAACACCGTTTAGGATAATTAAGATGACCAGACGCCCCACGCGTTCCATGTTTTCAACGGAACAGTCCCATTTTACAGAGAAATGTCCCGTCGTTCCGACCAACCCTCTAGGGATGCTTATTTGCCCCGTTTTCATGAGTGTTTGTCGGTGGATTATTTGGTTATGTAACAATTACCTTTTAGTTTAAAATACTTTATAACTGCTTTACGCACTTCGCATGAATTCTGTCTGCATTTCGAGATGCAATAGGTTGTACTCAGTTAAAATACAAATTAATAGGTATCAGAATAATATACGTAATCCTTTTCCTCAATCCCTATTTCAATTTACACTATCATTGGCCGTTTCTGGCGTTGTTCGTGAGCGTTCAGACTATTGGTCATATCCCGATCTCAGTGACTTTTTCCTATGTGTCATACACGCTGCATGTGCTTTACCTTAACTTGTTATTTTTATTGCGTGCGTTGTGTTGTTATTTCTCAAAACCAGCTCTAACGATCTTGATTAAAATTTATTTTACGTACAACTGTGATCACTAAATGCTTAACTGTGGGAAAATTAAGGGAGCAGTACAATAAATTATCAAACATTTTGAACGTAGGTAGTAAAACAGGAGAGAAATTAATCTGATTGCAGAGGTTGTTAATGAGTTTGCTCATTTTGGATACTTAAACTCGGTCGGCGTTGGACAGTTAAGACAGACTGTTGGGACGCTTGTTGAGCTTTCTCTCGCGCCTAAGAAACACTCTTCTCATTTTTTTACTACAGGTGTGATTCGCAGTAAACATCTGCAAACACATAAAATAGACCTGACCTAGATTTTTTCGATGAAGAGTCCATCACCATTGAAACAGTCCTTTCACGCCCAATGTTTTCTCGTCTGATCCATTGCTTTTCATCCATGCTCCATGCTTTCTCCCTCCTTCGCTCTGAACACAATCGTTTCTCCGAAATGTTCCCCATTTTTCCCTTTTCGGGTTGATTCCACTTACACCATTCTCGTCCAATTTAATTTATTGTTTCTTTTTCACTTAACCTTGTTTGTATAGGTTGATTATAATTCATAGTAATCATTTCTCTGGAGCTGTCGGGTAAAAACTTATAGAAATCGTAGTAAGTTAAATTTTGGATTTTCTGGAGTAGTCCCTGTATATTTTAAAAGCGTTATTAAATGTTCACCGTATAGGTATCTAATTGGACTAGCATCTCAATTCTTTTAAGGTTATAGTAATACTTGAGCGGAGTTTATAAGAAATAAACTGCGCCAAAATCGACTTTAGTCGAAATGTTCGGTAGTCTATTGTGCCGCTCTCGTCATTTTCTAACGAATGGGAATTTCACGGTAGTGCTGCCACATTAGAAGCTGTTTGTATAAAACAATTAATTACAATCGTTATGAGCCGTTTTTGAGAAAACAAATATCCGGTGTTTTGATCACTAGGAGAACTATAGTTAGTTTTAAGCTGATTTGGTTCAACCTATGTCTCTTAATCGCGTTCACAGACACACATGAACCCCTTTCCCAAATAATGTTCTTCAGATTCAGTAGGGTCTGGGACGTAAAGATCTGAAGAGAACTCAAATTTTCAATTTTTCAGCCGATTATGTAACTTTTCTTTCTATTTTGTATACCCAAGGGAAGTAAAAGCCCAATTTTCGTTATTTGACTGGAACATGTAAAAATACGGAGTTATAATAGAATGGTTCCTAGGCAAGTTAACAATAATATGCCACTTCCTTGCTTATGCATTGATCATGAAGGCCTGCTCCATTCGACAGCACGTAATTGAGTCTGCGTGGGCTGCTGGCAGCCATCTAACCGCAGCGCCCTTCTCCATCACTTCAACTTTGCGTCGACGTTCTGCTTGATCTCTATTCGTTCCATTGTCACCGCCGGTTCCAATCGTGCCCGTAACATCACTTCCCGTAGTAGAAAGATCATGTCCCCGTGTTCGTGAGCCTGGGTGTTGGTTATGTGACACGGATCATTGGGTGTCAGTAGTCTTAGGATTTTGAAACAAGGGCATTAGCTTAGGCAGCGCTACTTTGCCGTCCATCTCTGAAAAAAGAGGTATGGAACGAGCCCCAAGGTACTGAGTAGCTTAATGAGGTGCCGGAAAAAATCGGAACCATTGTGAAATGTCCTATAAGACATTGAGTAACGTTTTAGGTTCAATTAGGATCTCGATGAATAGTCACAAAACTTGGTTCTCTGATAAAAACGAAAAAATTGCCGTACAGCAAAAATTTGATTCACTAAAATGAACGGATAATGGCTGTGAGTTCAGCATTAAAAAATGCAATAGAAAATGGTGGGAAGATGCAAAAAGCCACGTACACCCCGATTTTCGTCGTTGTGAATGAACATGAATAATACAATAATAATATCAATTTTATACGTATTATTGGAGATAATCACACTTATCTGTGCATTTCCATCTCAGAGCAAGGCTTTAATTGTTTAAAGTGAGACCAAACATTCACAGAACACATACACGAACGTTTTCTCAAATGGCGTGTTTTTGTAACAAATAGCCGAAACGAAACGTTAAGATCAGAAGAAAATTAACCACGAAAGAACATATTTTTCCGTTGATTACATACATTTTCATCGTGGTTCATAACGCCAAAGTAAAAATTGACGAATTCTCCGAATGCCGAGATGCCTCTGATAAAATGGAATGAAAGCGGATGAATGTGTTATTGGGTTATAGCGAGGAAGGAGCGAGCTGAGTGTATTACACGGCCATTTCATTCCGGACGAGAAACAAAAAAGAAACGAAAAAAAAGAGTAGCGACGAAAGAGCGAGAGCTAGTTTACTTCGTTAGCCTCCATCTACTCGGTTCGCCCAGCAGCGAGTGTTATGGCTCCCTCTTGTCCACACCTGCAAGAGCTCGTCGCTGGTCCTGTTGTCGAGGGGTTTTCTCCAAGTTGAAATGTTACCCAGGTTGTCTCGACCCGGAGAACCCTCGGGTGAAATATATTACAGCCGAAAACTTTTGGTGGGAGCTCCTGCGCTAATTACAACTGGCTTCGTGGTCCGGTGGTTCGAGTTGTGTAGTGCACCCGCCTCATGTCTCAACTCCTGAAATTCCGCTTTTCCGTACCTCGGCCGCACACGCCAAGTCTTTTCTACTGTTAGAAGCCGTCTTTATAAGCCTGGGCTTGAAAGGGGAGTAACTTATTTCACTCACGCGGTGGTTATCGTGTCAACATGAGTCGATACGACGATATATATGAGACAGATTCGCAATCGCCGCTATTTAGCGAATTCTAGTGAAGTATGAAGCTTTTACGATAGAAGAAAATTCGGTGAACAATTTACGATATGAATAATAATACTCTGCACAACTTCCCATCTGGATATATTGTATTTGTTTCCTTTGATGAAATAATCACGTATCTAATGACTAAAAAGTGATAGAACGAGCCTTAAGTTGTTTTTTCCGTGTTAATCTATCTAATTTTATCTTTAGAGAAACAAATACAAATACGGACGGAAGGGTTGGGGGATGCCCACACTATGGTACGTTTCTTCTCAGTACTTTTCTTGCACCACACTATGAGCACACTATGAGCCTCTGACACCACCATACAAAAATCCAGGGAGAATTTTACACGACTCGGTCTACAAGATCACCGTAGACTCGATGCCAACGATGTCGTTCTGCCGAAGCAACCTAATAGTGACGACCCCTCTCCACTTCCCAACGTTCGGAGGACAATAGACCAGCACAGGATAAATAGCTAGCACTCACAACATCGTGGCTTCTTTAACTCCTCATTGTGGTACACAGAAACGTCGTAAAAGTGCAGCAATCTGTCCATTGGCTCTTTCTACCCAGATCACATAATAAGGGTAGTTGATGCGCTGCACAAGTTCTCGTCCAACAACGTAACCAGGCAGAGCAGCTGCGACATCAAAAAACTAGTCTTTAGATTAGATAGTGTTGCTGCGCCACACCACTCCACCTGGAGTTTAGCCACCCAATGATCAGAATGTCTAATATCCCTGCTTGATGCCTGCAGTGCTTACTGGCACTCACGAGACCCCCTCAAGACAGGGTAGACAGTTTTATAAAGAATTATGTGCCTCTTGGTAAGCTTTAGGATTAATTGTATTCGAAGGTGCTGATGCATTGTTGGTACCTCAGAAACTCCCCTAAGATAATCACGTAGGCCCTCACGGCGTTACATTAAGGATGGCTTGTTCGACCGCCTTATACACTTTGGTAGGTTTCATCTTTCGTTAATCTTATTAGAACCCTTCCCAGATATCAAGGGTACCAGGCCACACGTTTCAGGATTGACCCCCAATCTGCATACGCCAAGCTGTTTAAAACTTACATAGCGCCGGTACGTAAGAAAGTCCTGCGTAGGCTAAAGCTCTCACCCACACGCCCTGAGCGAGATCGTATTTCACTTCTTGCGACAGCAGTGCACCCTTACATTAAAGTGGAGGGATGACAAGGGGTCTATCTTACGGTAGTACTCTAACATATCACCATAGTCGCTAACATCCCAACAGTACAGAAAGCGCATGTAATTAATTGGCTGTGCGATCAGGAGCCCATCATGGGGCTACCGGCCAAGGTCTGGCGACTAACTGTATGAAAAGACTCACTAACTCCCCCGTAGTTCATCCCTGAGATGAACAACCAGTTGGAGTTGTGATGTACATCGTGATGAAAGTTACCTCCTTTACTAGGGGTGTACTACTGTCAAGTAGTGTCGAGGCTCGTTCGTCCATCGAATTCATCTTCCACCAGTTGATCGAATGTTGCAGGTGAAAAACGGATGAATAATTTGACGAATGTTTCTTCTTTCAACTTTACCGACTTTCGCGGCTTGAAAGTTGCCATGATTTTATGACAAAACGGTACACGGAACGAAGCCTCAAAACTTTTAATGAACGACTTGATGCATACAACAGCGTGTATTTCCCAGAATAAGGCGAAGGAGGAGGTGCTTTTCAGTTATGCCCCAATAAAGTTTGCGATACGCGGAGTTAACAAAACCTCTCTGCGTACTGCAGTCAGATAAAATGATAAATGGATCTTTTGATTCGAGCCTTCAAAGCCTTCTCCACGCTTTACTGAAGCCAAGGAACCTCGAACCGTAGTGCAATTTATTTTCGCGGCTCAAACAAAAAGTGAGATAAATCACGTAACAATACCACCCCATTCTTTGGCTCCAACTTATCTTCCGAGGTCCCTTCAACCTCGTCGTTCCTGTTCGAATGCTCGAGTTCCGTGATGAAAAATAACTCTCTGAAAAAATCACCCACTACTGTTCAATTCCGCTCATTTCAATAGCTAATTATTAAACGGGAGCTCATCCGGTTTCTCTTAATACCTTCCTCGACCTTAAAAAATGTGATCAGCGATGGAAACAAAAATTGAGGTTTCATCCGAATCTTGCGTACCCTTCAATCACAATCGCCAAATTTTGGTGCGTGCAATGTGAGTGTTTATTATTTATTCAACGAGTGTTTAAACAAATAAGTACTCATGAGTTACACTAAGCAGACGTCTTAGCAAAGACGCAATAACGAATGAAGAAATTTGAGAAGAAATCGAACCTGTTGAAGAAATAACATTTCAATTGCATTCTCATTGAGAATGTGAAGAGCGATTGAGACACAGGCTGAATTAGGTTGTATATTTGTCGGAAAAACGGAGCAAGCTACTCAGATTCAACGCAATATCTTCAATCAGTCAGTTTCCATGTTTTGTCTACCACATATGTTCCTTTTGTAGCCCGTTAAACGGGGACGAAATCCGAAATGCCCGTATTCAAACGTTTCGAGAAAGAAAATCTAGTAACGTTTCATTTAGGAATGATTTTCGTTCGTTTTTGTTTGTTTCTCAACATTGCGGAGTCGCAGAAACGTGAACACCTTGAACTTCTATGTTAAAGCGTAGGACCCAGCCCTGACGATTCGGCAGAATTCTTGACCGTGCAGTCCAATATGTTGATTTGTATGTAAATGATCAGCGGGCATCGACTTTCGTTTTGCCTTGTGTTTACAAGGTGCACAGACATAATTGCAGACATCAATCGACTTATTAGTGGAGTGAGAATGAAATATTTTCACTCTGTAACACGTCTTATACAGAAGTAATGAGTTCTTGGCTGCTTGCTCTATTCTTGAGGAGTTTCGCACATCACGTAACAGCCAACGCCGTCCCTTCATCTCGTTACAACCTGCTGTCTACTTTTAACGTGTTAAATTAGTTGCAGCTGGCCTGGTTTTGTCACGTTGCCTGTTGCTATAAAGCTGCATTGATACCATTGTCCTGGAATATATTTGGGGATTCGGTGAGATGCAGACTTGCACAATAACACAACAAAGGGGCTTCATTAGCGAATCGCCCTTCGAATTTAGCGAATAGCGAATTTCATGCTCTCCATTTCAATTCAATCGGTTATAATTACATTGAACAAATTAGTGGTTAAACTTTGGTATGGATTTTTCTAAAACATAAATATGAAACAACATAATTTAACTTACGTTCTAATTACCGTATACACAGGTACATATTACAAACGCAAATACGCAAGAATCACAGAAAGTTTAAAAAATAAATAGGTTAACAAAGAATATGTAATTCATTTAATGACAACGTAGAGCTAATGAGTCATATTTAACAATTAGTAACCAATGTCCATGTTTTTTATAGCAAAAATATCTCTCTTATGATGGGTAGGACGGAGATAAACTCCAAAAAGCACCTAAAAATGTGTGTCCTACGTTCACGTGAAAAAGCTCGTGTTTACCAGTTTTGATTACAATAAAGGAGTCTTGTTCATCAATGTGTATCCAAATCATGTTTTCCATAATACATTGACTATTTCTAACGAGTTTTAACTCAGGGGGTAGATGCAACAATTAACTTTGTTTAGTTATTTTCAAACTTAATTGCGAACGGAGTACCAGAGTCTGTGTATGTAACAAACCACGGGATGATCGTAAAGGTGAAGGAAGCTAGACGGCTCAACCGAGCCTTCTTCAGAGGTGAATGAGACTATCATTCTGATTCAAGCCGAGTCAAAATACTGTAAATATTCAAAGTACACGTACTAGTTCGAAGTCCTTTTAGTGATAATAAGGTTTAAAGTCAACTAAACACAGCGAGAAATAAAAATATATCACTCTGTGTTCGTTGTAGGAAAAATCAGTTTTCGATTTGACGCAATACTAAAACGGAAGCAAAGTGAGAATAGGAATGGGGGATGAGGCGAAGCCGAGACACCATCGGGAACCGAACCACCTGAACATTTGGTAATCACCTACTAGAGTGCGTCACATATTAACACATGTGAGTCAAATTGTACAGACGAAATATATCACTCACCACAGCAATCAACAAACATTTAGGGTCAATTAATCGAACGAGTAAATAGTACTCCAATGCAAAAGAGCCAGCAGGCTCAAAGTACTAATCATTCGTTGTCAAATCTCGGAGTATTCCTCACTATGGGGATTTCATTCCGACATGATGAATGTTGCGTGGCTTATGTAACGAAAAACGAAATGCCACTGTTTAAACCAAGATTTGAGAGTCCACGAAGTCTCAATCGTCTGGGAGACTGCACGACTGCATTTGCCGAATGCTATCAGCATCTAAAGTGTTCCGATCACTGCCTCGGGGGTAGTTGAACTTATAATAACGGGCAACGGTTCTAGAGCCCATCGATTCGATATTGAGAAGAGCTCAAGAATCGTTGAATGGGAGCTCACTGAGCCCAGCCGTCAGATGGAGAAGGGTTACATCTGTTGAGGAGGAAAGGCTCGACGAGAGGAGGAAACGGCGGGAGCAGCAATTCAGCTGAAAAAGCAGTTCGCGGCGGTTATGGTTCCTAATGTGAAATGGAAACGAGTGGATGGGGTGCGATTGAAGTGGCATGAGGAAACCAAGTGGGCGGAGAATGCAAAAATGTTGCGAGAGACGCAGGAAGGCGAGGATATATAGGCTATTCGGGGGAGTTCATATCGTGAAATGTGGAAGTGCTTATAGAAGCATCTGGAACAGCTTCACGAAGGAAATTAAGAGAGATCTGATAAAGCAAGTGGTAAATATCAGTTAACAAATGGAAGTGTGCGTGTGAATCGGGTTTAATTAAATTGTCTGAGAACCCTAAACCGCAACTCTCACGCGTCGATCATTACGTAACAAAGAGACGAGTACGAATGTAGCAGTTGATACCACCACAAATACAACCCGCATATCAGATGGAAGAAGGACATTTTTTGAAGTAATCAACCATTGGCGCCTTGTACTAGTAATTAAATTATGTAAATGTCCAAAATAGTTGCAGTTTCCTAATATTTCGTCAAGTTCTATACTGAATGGTTGAAGTTTTCTATCCCACTTGTCTTGTTCTGGTAATGTGGTGGCTTCTTCCTTAGTATATCTCATTGAAAACTATTTTATCGGCTCATGATGTTCAGCTTTGAGTTCATAGGTTAAGGTTCAAACCCATAGCTGGACAGGGGAGATTTTCATAACAAATCTAGACTCTGTGCGACTGATGGTTAAACCTGTGGGAAGGGAAACAACATTGTACCGATTTATTGGGTGATGAATTCGACTAAGTTTATAACGGGGGGCTTTGTGGCTCAACTTCTTACTGTACAAGTGTAATAAACGTTCTGATTTATATTTGTCATATAATAACGCGATCACAAGATGCTTTCTGAGTGGCATTATCTATAATTACACTTCTTTGGTGTTGACCTCACTTGTGCCAGCCATTGTCGGAAAAAGCTGTCTAGTAACCGCAAAGATCACAATGAAACGGTAATTTAGTCACAGTATGCCAATAATTGAAGATGTCTGTGACGAAATATTGGAAATCCTTCATAAAACAGAAATGTATACAGTAAAACACGCATGTGAATATTGTCGATCGTTCACATTTATAAAATCCCTGTGGAAATAAACTACTTTGTTTCAAATTTCTTTATGTCTGAAGATAATTATCGGGCTACTATTTTGGACGACTAATCATGTCAGTTTTTTATTGAAAAGTGGTACAAACTTTGATGAATGATAACAATGAATGTGTTTGGTATTGTTGAGCCCAGTTCATTACTTTACGCCCCATTAGCCCATTCGTGTTTGTCTAGTACACCTGGTGCAAGATGATCTATACCTGTACTGACCTTTTTACCTTGTGTACATATAACCTCATTGTTTGCAATTTCCTGGCTTCGTTCATTCTTTGAGCTGTGGTGGTTCTACCCAACAATGTAATTCGGTTTTCGTGTTTTCATTCTCATCGTTTTTTGTACCGCTGAAGGAAAATAACTACTGGACCCCACCGTCCTTGGGTTTTGAAGGTGGACGGGTAGATATTACCAAAACATTTTCTGCGCCCCCAGTGATAGAACAGATAAACACGAGGTATGTCTCACAAATGCTGCTCTTTCCCTTTCCTATCCTCACAACCTATCTTCTCAAAATATTCAGCCAGGAAGGCCACCGACTGGCGGCCCTGTTTCATTATATTTGTTGGCAACCTGGCTTAGACTCGTGTTCCAGCCTTTACATAAACCTCCGTCTCGTCCCTCAGTGCCCTTCCAGACGCCTTCAGGAACAGCCGCCACTAGATTTAGCTATCAGTGCATTTATTACAGTCAAGGTGAGTAAATTGAGTTTTGCTTACTTTCATTGATTCTCCAATACGTTTTAAGAAAATTAAAAAAAATTTGATGTTTTCCGTCACAGAAATGGCCGAACAAAGTCATGGCAAACTCTATCGGGTTTTGTCTTACTCCCGGTTGTCTTACGCACCAGACAATTTTTACTTAAAAGAAAAAATTGTCTGGTGCGTAGCAACACACAACTTTATTCACTCAATTCATTTATCACTCAGTTCATTTGAACTTGGACAAACAGCACTTCACAGCAGCAGGAAACGGTAGCGCTTACAGTTCCGGAATTTATTACGCTGCTCGTACTCATCCCGGGACCATTGTTGAGAAATCGGTACATAAAGAATTAATGGGGCTGTAAAAAATTATTGTTTGAAGAGGATAGTAATTACTGTTGCGGAGTTATTGGGTAAACACTTTGAGAACTGGTAGTAAGCGAAACGGCGGTAGTTGAAATTCAATAATTTCTGGAGTGAGCCCCATGTATCTTATGAGCATTTTCAAACATTCATCCTATAGGTATTGCATTGCACTACAACACCAATTTGTTTCAACATTCTAGTAACATTCCAGCAGAGTTTGTATGGAAAAAATCCTGCAAATTATTGAGCTAGTATTACTGCTCCGAGACCCATTTCATTCGATTCAGCATCGAAAAATACTGGTAAACCATACGAAACATGACTTGACAACAATGGGACTACGGAAACTAAATATTCCCCTGGCGCCAGGCGCCTGTAAACGTATGTAGTATGTCACGGGTGTGCGGAAGAAGTGGCCTTAACCTTCCTCCGCCCCGTCGGGAAAACAGTGTCGGGGAAATTGGGACGGGGACACGACGTTGCGAGTCGAGCGCGAGGGTGGTTTTTGATGAGATTGGTGGGAGGGAGGGAGGGAGTACTAACGACGAAACGTTGACTTCTGCTATAGTTCCCGCGAGTTCTTTCAATTAGTAGACTCTAAAAATTAAAGTAATTTCCCTATACGCACTTGTACACGTCTGATACTCATTGCATTCGACCCAGGATGTAAAAATACCTTCAAAATGATACGAAACACGGCTTATTTGCGATTATACTGCGTTTCGTTAATTTTTTTGACCATTTTTTGTCCATAAGAACCATGTGCTTCGTCCGATCGGATTGCGGAGATGGCGTGCACAACTTGATACCAAATGGGATTTTTGTGCGAAAGAACGAATTTTTTAGACCACGTTAAAGGCACAAAACAGCCCGGACGGCTTTCGGGGACGGTGGATGGTGGACGGTGGTCGGGGGCCGGGGAACGGCGGACGGACATTGCAGATTTGGAATCCTCATGTCTTGAAACGTAAAGTATCAAATTTTGAGGGGTGGTTGTAAAAAATTTTTCGTGACCAAAAACATAGGGTTATTATTCAGAATGAATAATAAACCAAAACCGCGTTAAAAAGATTTTCGTCGTAATTTTTGGTAATTTATTGTGCTGCTCTCGTCATTTCCCCACGAATGAGAATTTCATGGTATAGTTGCCATATTGGGAGCTACCAATATAAAAAATTTAATCAAAATCCTTAGAGTCATTCTTGAGAAAAATAATATTGTGTGTTTTGATCATTATGATAACTATGGTTAGCTTTCAGTGGATTTTTCTCATACCCTATTTTTGGCGTCCCATGATAACCTGCGGGCCAGATATCAAGTTCGAGCTGATTTGGTACGGTGGTTCTCTCTAAAAATCGTTCACAGACACACATACACACACACCTACCATTTTCGGACTCAGGAGGGTCTGAAACGTAAAGATTTGAAGACAACTCAAAAAAAAAAAAATTTCAGCAGATTACACTCTCCTTTCTAGTTTGTAGAGCCAAGGAAAGTAAATATTAAGACATTTCGGTATTGCAAGTTTTGCCAAACTGAACGTGAATGCCCTTGAGCCCAGAGAGAGGCTGCCGAGAGGCATCTAATTTTGTATTTCAATTTTCACCAGAATGTATGATGAATAAATAATTTTATAAACATTCAATTCAACATTTTGTGGTATTAAAGCGATGAAATGGTATTTTTCACTTCTGGTGAAATTATTATCGGGTGAAGGTGTCAATAAAATGTTCAGTATTTGTTTCTTGGTCACTATTTCTGAGGCCAACGCGTGATATCATTGATACACGATATTTTACGCATGTACTTTTAAAGGCTCACTCTCATTTTTCCCACTGATACCACAAAAGTACAGCAATTCTTCGCTCCTTTCGAGTGCTGTTAGCTGGTTATTTTCAAATACTTGACCTTTTCAGACGTGTGCGTAGTAAAAAGAGAGTACCGGTGGTTCATCCTCAACCCTCTTTGGTCCGCCCTAATCTTTCCCAGAGACTCAACAATCGAAAATATTTCCCACCTGCTCCTTTACTTTTTTTTACAGATTTGAAACTTTTCTAATTATAAACTTTTTTTTAATCATTGCTCGTTTCTGCGTAAATCTCAGTTTTTCGAGCCCGGATGTTCCCCTTTCGAATTCACGAAGAAGAAGTTGTGAGAATTTGGGTTGCCCTTCTTCCCTTTTGAAATTAGTTTTTCCCCTTCCCACCACGCCCATCACTCCATTTCATCAACAGTTCTGAGACTTATTTCGCCGATATTCACTGCGTCTCTCCATTCGAACTTATCAGCGATATGAAACTTTCACATTGAGCGCAGAAAGGAATATTTCAAGTTTGCTATTGTGACGAATGGTGGTCAAACGTGATTGAAGCAGCGCTCACAACTGAACGTGGTTAGGCGACAATTACAAAATTTCCCAACTCGGACGTTTATTTATAAAATGATGCTTTGTTACACGCGTAAACACGTTAACTCCATCATACTGCCGGCGTAAAATCATACTGCATTTGCGTCGAAACAAAATGTGAATTGATACGTACCTCGAAACCCTCGCGATAGCCTCGTTCCAAATGGTTTGGCGATAGTGGTAACATGTGTATATATATTTTATCATTTCAGATTAACATCTGGTGAGACGCATCACAAAACATTCCTTAGCCGAATTGTACGTTCGTAACGTTCATATGAATTAGGTCACAACGTTCATATGAATTAGGTCACAAATTATTTCATTCTTTCGTTTCTTATACACAATGTCAAAATTCCATTTTAAAATTTGTCAAATGAGATGAAATACGGCAAACAGTACAATGAAGGGTCCATCTCGCCACATTTTCACTTTCCGCGTGTTTACTCATGCGGGCCGCATCCAACGGTCTGAAAGCAGGTTGCTGGTGTATTGTTTACTTATGGCTGGAAAGTGGAGAGAGAGCGGCACTTCCGGGTTGTCTCTGGGGGACTAAGGCCTGACATCGTCGGTATTGGTACCGACGAATCTGCACTGCTCCTGGATGTCAAGGCGGTATGTGGCAGTCGAGATCTTAAGCTAATTTAGCAAGCCAAGGGGCGCAATTACAGGACGGACGCACGTTGAGTGGATTGGTAACATTAGGTTGCAGCATTGACCGAGTCCTGGGGCGGTGCGAGAAAAGTGCTGGGCGTCGCCTGGGTGTGTCAGCAGGCGTACTCCGAGTTATCACCACCCATCTGTTGCTCAGGTCGTATCTAAACTGGTGGTCGTTCTATCGTGGAACATCCTTTTATCCCTACAGCTTTTCGAGCGCCACCGTCCCATTTACAGTGACCTTTGAGAAAAAGACGCCCTTAACCTATATGTTCTGCCTCACCAACATTTCCATGAGAATGATTTGAACAGATACAGCACATGTATATGAAGCAGGTCGTCGATATTTTCATTTTAAAGCAAAGGAATCTAAAAACGCATCGTTAACGCGTCTCATTGAGTTTTATGCTTCGCGTGTTCTGCACAACTAAATGATTTTGAAATGGTTATTCACGCGTGAATTGCACATGAACTTTTATACTATTATGAACATATTTCAACAATTCACGCGTCTAACAAACTGCTTGTACAGATTCGATTTCTAATTCATAAAAATACGTTCAATTGAACTTTAGGAATTGTTTATGATGTATTTTTGAAGATTTGTCCCCTTAAGTCCAGTAGTCGGTGTATTTCTCGCTAGTCGAAGGACTCCGAGATTTCTTCGAAATTTTCGAAAAGCGAGCTCGATGAAGGTCTTTCGAGCTTGTTTTGTTCTTAGATTTTTTCCTTGAGTCGTTTATGATCTTCTCGTAAAACGACATGCATTTTGAGACGCTTGCCAAGACGACGGAGTTCAGCCTCGTCGACAGTTCAGTCAGCTCGGGGGAAATAAACGTCAAAAATTCCGGAACCGGAGCCGCTCCTTCGGTTACCAAAGATTCCAACAAATATTCCCTCACTCTCAGCGTGACTGATTTTCTCACTTTAAAATCAGGATTTGGTAGTTGGTTGACCTGGAATCATAAGATTTTTCTAAGGCTCCAGTGCTTTTTACTGAATAGATTTACCGATGGAGCTATCATTCCATCCTTTTCTCATGTGGCACGACGAAAAACGTACAACTTTCAATTCAGACCTAAACTTAGTTCAAATCATAATAGAAATATGATACATGTGAAAGCTTGTTTCGTTGTATGAAATTATAGCAAGCATTCGAAGTATAGAGGTGTAGCAGTAGTGTTTCAAATCCCGGAAGTCACTCACGTTTCTCAATTGACTCACGAGAAAGCTGGTCGAACTGGTGTTGTAACATGAAAGCAAGGTGGAGAGTATGAGTTGTATGGCAGACTGGTAACGAGGTGGCCAACATAGGGAGAGATTATGCTGATTATATAACAGGAGGGTTACAGGAAACCACATTGAAGTATTGAGGACGCTCGTGTGAGGGAAAGTACGTCATCGGATTCGGAAATCATAATCCTTATGTTCGACAACTGACATAACGTAACATAAGACGAGAAAAATCTATGGACCGGTTGGTAGATAGTTTTCTGCAGCAGTAAGATCAAACAAGATTTCAGCAATCAGAGCGCCTCAACCTCGGGAACTTCCTAGGAGTTGAAGACAGCGCCCTCCTTCCTACTAATTCAAGTAAGCTGCATAGAGTCGATTCTGCTTTACGTTGTCTCGTAAAAGCGAGTGACAATAAATGAGCCTGTTAAAACGTTCCTCAACTTCACGTTGAAAAGGAACGTAAAGTTTATTTTATTCGGGAAAAATAGAAATGAGAGATGTTTCTCGCCGGGAGGATCACAACAGAAAGAGGTTCTTCAAACTGACAGTTACCTGGCCCCTTCAGGAGTAGGCTCCTGAGATACGCTCCTCTCTTGGTGCGTTTCCCTCAGTCAAATGAACCTCTCCTCCCACTAATGTCCCCTTCATACCGACCTTTACCATGTTTCGGGGAAGCACTCCTCGTGAGAGGGCTTCACATTGGCTCATCAAGTGGACTAATTATAATTTTCCCTTGCTGCGAGTGTTCCAGCGTCAAAGATTCGAATAACATACCACAATGAAAGAATAAAGTTATGTCTAAATCCTTTACCTGATGTTCTATGGCTTTCAGGAGAGATGCTGTCAAGCTATTATTGTTTATTTCACGCAATTTCCTGTAATATGTTACAAACCATATTGTTAGTGAATCTCGTGAACGTATAGACTTTGTTTACTTATCAAACGAAAACAAAGGGTAATACTTAGGATAAACATTGGTGAGATCTTATGAAAATTAATTAATTAACATTGGATGGAAAAGAAACAAACGATGACGTCTATTATTCATAGAACAGCATCCAATCATGACAGAGTTTGCTATGCATAACAACGTGTCTATTTGACATATGACGATAGAGAAACAATTTTACGTAAACAATAAATGAAAATCTTCCTCATCGAATCGTAGGTTCGAATATACTGTTACGGGGGAGATTAATATTGAAAGCGGTATCGCACTAGGTAAGTCCGGGAAGTAGTACCAAAGAAGCCGAATGCAATTCGAACAAGGAGTTTTATTCATGAATTACATTCGGAGATGTTTTACCACTACAAACCGGAAACAAGGTGGGAGCGAAGGCGAGCGCCAATGACACGGCGATGAGGGAACCAGCTCAGTTACAACTGACGGCAGTGAGTCGGAGCATTTGAGGGGCCCAATCAGCCTAAATGCCCTGGACGAGCCTCTGCTGAATCGAAGACTGTGGTTCGTCCCGTTACAATACAGTAATTTTATATATAAATAAGGGAGAAAGGCTTAACAAATTTGGCTCAAATTTTGTTTCTAACCCAAAGATCACTCACTATTGGGCCCCAAAATGAGTACACAAGCTACATTGGTTCAAAACTAACTTTACCTGACAGTGATAATAACATCGACTTTGGTTTATTATTCATTCTGAATAACACACCTATGTGTTCAGTGAGGAAAATTGTTTTTGACCTCCCCCCTCCTCACCCTCTCAAAATGTGATACTTAACGTTTCAAGACATTGGGATTCCAAATCTGCAATGTCCGTCCGCCGTCTGGGCCGCTTTGTGCCTTTTAAGTGGTCTGAAAAATCCATTCTTTCCACGGAAATCACATTTGGTATCCAGTTGTGTACTCCTGCTCAGAAATTCGATCGGACGAAGCCCATGGTTGTTATGCGCAAAAAGTGGTTGGGAAAAATTAACAAAAAACGAAATTCCGACAGTTTTACCGCAAATTAGACGCGTTGGATCGTTTTTAGGTATTTTAAGGCTGGGTTGAATGGAAAAATTCTCAGAGGTGTACGACTGCGTCTAGACCGAAGATAGTGAAATCACAGTTATTAAAATGAGCTAGAGTCTACTAATTGAAAGAACTCGCAGGGCAATAACTACAGGGAGTAACCATTTCTTCGTTTGTACTCCCTCCCTTCCGTCTCATTAAAAAAGGTTTTCGTCGGTTCGTTGTATCAGGTCTTGTTTTGTACGGTTTACTGGTATTCTTCGATGGGATGGATCTCGGAGGTGTGAGACTACTTCAAGCCCCTCAAGATAAAATAAACCATTGTGTAATAATTTGCAGCGTTTTTTCTCTACAATGACTCAAATATTTTGTGTGGATAACCCACGATGAAATTCCCATCCTTGAAAAAGTCATGGGAGCAAATTTCAGCAAAAAGCGATTTTAGCGCCATTTTCCATCAAAAATCTTACTTACACGGTACTAGTGGCTTACAGACTCACTAAGCTCGGAATAGCTAAGGTGCCTCAGGCGACTAATGGACACCTGGCTATATTTAGGGACTTGGAGACCTTTGAGGAGCTCAGCATGATCACAGACGCAATTGTGCCCATGTATGAGCTCGAGAGGAAATATAATGTTCAGCTATTGGGAGGTCCATGGAACAGTGATAGCCGCCAGTTTCGGCCTCCCAATGGCGTCAACATCTACACAGATGGATCAAAGACCCCAGAGGGAACAGGATCCGGGGTGTGGATAAGTGGCTCTGGACAGAGTGGGACTTATATTGCCCTAGGCTCCACTCCATCAGTTTTTCAAGCAGAGATTTATGCTATTATTGCCGGGGCAATCCAAATGCATGAGAAAGGCTATAGCAATAGAACTATCAATATATTGACCGATAGTCAAGCGTCGTGTAAAGCGCTATTGAACTACTGCACGACGTCAAAACTGGTGCAAGAGTGCAGGATGTGGCTTAACTCCCTAGCAAATGCGAATAGAGTTAATGTGTATTGGATCCCAGGACACAAGGGGATCATTGGAAATGAGAGGGCGGACCATCTGGCCAGACGTGGTTCGTCCACTGTACCTATTGGGCCACCGCCCTATTGCGGGATTTCTCTGTCACTGGTCAAAAGGACTGTGAGAGAACATGCCAGAAGACAGCATCAGACAATCTGGAACGCTGCAGGAGTAAGACACTCCAAACGATTTGTCTCAGAGCAAACAAGTGAGACGAGAGACACCCTTCTTAGGATGGAGAGGAAGGACTTAAGGCAGGTTGTTGGGATCATAACAGGACACTGCAGAATGAACAAACACATGTATGTTATGGGAATAGCCGAAACCCCTCTATGTAGGTGGTGTGGCACGGATGAAGAAACTCCCTACCATGTCCTGGCCCAGTGCCGGAGACTTGAGAGGGAGCGATTTTTGGTCTTTGGCACCACTTCTCCCAGGATGGATACCAACGAGGACTCCTTCAGGAACTACCTGGTTTTCCGCAGGAAGCTAGGCATAGACCTGTAAGACACTAGGACTGGCACAATAGGTCATATGGCCGCGGTGCACATCCCATTACTGGGAATACAGTCAGAAGATTATATATATACACGGTACTAGCGTTCTCAAAGAGTACTAACGGTAGCCAAATCACTGGCCAATAGAGTACATGTTTCATGATGGTCCCACGAAGTACCAGTATTTGAACTAACGTTTCTCTGGCTCATTAGCAGTGTTACAAGTTCATAAACAGTTTGGATGAGTATCTACGATGTGAGTGGGGCTGAGGAAAATGTTTTGATACATCGCATCTCATGATTTGCGTTTCATTTACTTCGAGAAAGGAGGAAAGACCGAGAAGGACTTGAGGTAACAAGATAATAGATACACACTGCCCAACGTGAAGTACCATTGGCAAGCTCAGTCGGTAGAACATGAGACTCTTAATCTCAGGGTCGTAAGTTCACCCGACAGCCCCACGTTAAGCACCGGTGTTACGTTATTGTACGAAGTTCAAGTGATGATAAACGATAACGGGAACTACCGAATGTAATTGGAATACGGAGTTTCATTCGAAATTACTGTTTGGAGAAGATTTACTATCAGCGAACGTAGCGGGGCGAACGTGACTTCGGGAGACAGTTGACACTTTGATGAGACAACAGCTCTTGTCTAACCACAGGAACCGAACGTACGAGTAAATTGGAAAGTTTGAAGGGCCTAGTTAGCACAAATGATCTGGACGAGTCTTTGATAAATCACGTAAAAATAGTGGTCAACTCACAGATAGTCCTCGACCTTAATCTGGCCACAATCATTGACCGGAGCTCACTACTTCCATCAGTTTTGATAAACATTGATACAATCGCAAGAAGCATTGGGTAGACTGTCATGATAAACTATTAATAATCGTTGCTGGGAGGGATGTTGTTTTTGTGCCTGACTGCTTATTTGAAACGGCTGCAAAACTTCAAAACTATTCAATTTTTTCGGCAAAAATCACGTTTGTGTTTCCAATCCACATAAAGAGTTTCAAAAATGTAATTTACTCTGATATCAATGTTTGAAAGACAAACAGTTCAGGCTCTCCTGGCCATTTTCAATTATGTGACGGGGTTCCCTTGGCTTCACCTAGGAAGATATAGTCAACTTCTGAAAATACCAACCCTCCCATGTGATAACTCCATCTTTGAACGCTGCACACCCACATACCTCCCACCATTTAGACGCTTGCTTTCATACATCTATATCAATTCGGACCATCAACAACTGGCAATCATGTGACAGGATTGCTAGTCTTCATCTATGGAGATATCGTCCAACTTCAAAAAATAGCAACCCCCGTCTATAGAAATTATACCTTTAAATGTTAAAATGACGACAGTCCAAATAGTGTTCAACTTATCCACTTGAAAATCATCAACCAACCTGTACCCAGATAAAATACCTTGTTGCTGATTTTCGGATCTGTTCCATAACATTGGGTAGAAGTCGAGTAAGCTCGCCATCAGTTTTCATTCCGCTCAACAAGTTCATAGCCATCGAAAATGAACTTTCCCTGGCGCCTGAGGTGCATATTGCGTTTGGCAAGTAGGTAAGCAACGTCAAAACAATAGAAACGGCGATTATCAGCTGAGGAAATTGACAGTTATTGTTTTTCGTTCACAAACAGACAATGCAAATTGATTTTTCGTATAGGAAATTAATGCTCGGCCAACAGTGCCGTAGTCATAGTGAATACCTCGTAATGACCTCGTAGTGTATACCTAGAAAGACAGTGCGAGATCTAACGGTGATACCTTCGTTTAACTTGGATGGAACACAATGGACGATAGTGTAGCGTAAGTAGCTGGAAACACGAATATAATAAAGCTTGAACCCCACACAGGTGCACAATCTCAATCTCAGCCCCACGAGACCAAAAAAATGTGCAGCTCAATAGCAGGAAACAGGGAAGAAGGACCTCAATGAAATTTTGTGAGCCGTTGAATATCATAAACGAACTAATCGTGAAGTACATGGGCGATAAAATGCCTTCTAGTTAAACATTCCTTTTTCTTACTCACTCGTACTAGTGACACGTCGTTCGTACACGAAACGTCCACCACCCTCATGCCCTTTAATTAGTGGAGTTTTAAAGTATTTCTCGTCTTGTTGAGATCGAAAATAGTTCGTTCGGGTCCTCCAACTCTGGTTCAAACCCACTCACCTAATACCCAATGCAGATGACTTGAAGTCATCATTTTGCTGTTTAAAATGCCCGCAATAAAAAGTTGCTGTTCCCAACATCATTCACAAAGTGCCTGACTCAACGGAATTTCTGTTACTGTCATTTACGAAGCTCAATCTTCATTCCAACTCGGTTGCTGAACTCAGATTACCCCCATATCCTGAACCATGGTCAACGAATGACATGTACCGGGAAGCTACACGCGGATTATGCGAGGCGGGGCAGGAGTCAGCGGAGCATGTATTGTGGTGTGCCTTAGTTGCGACAGGATGAGGTTGCAGGGATGGACCTCGAGTCTATCTTCAGTATAGTGCGAGAATGATAGGGAACGTGTTGAGGACGTCGCATCAGGGAACACCAGCTTCACGGGAACTGGGGGGGGGGGTGAAACTGAGAGAACATGAGACAGCTCATACACTCCATACTGTGGGCCCCTCTGAGGCCGGAGTCCCAACCTGCATTCAACCAAATGTTGAATCGTTTTCTAACCCGGGAACTATTTTTAGGGGATTTATTATATGCATTTCCTTTCCACTTAATGAAGTTCTACTAGGTAACAGCATTAAGGTCATCAGGTGTTGGTTGAGCCATTCCAAACCGCTTTGAGTGTCTTCTATCTCATAATAATGATCATTAGAAAGCTTGGAGATTATTTCGAAGGAGAGAAGGTGAGAGCAGGTTTGTAATCTGATCGTTTTACGATCCAGCAAGGTCCAATCCAGTACACCAGCAAAGGCTGAATAGCAGAAAGTGATATCTGTCGCAGAGTTGTGCTATCGAATGTATCAGGGTAATTTGGATACAACAATCCACACTTATTAAATAAAATAAATAAACTGTTAAGGTGTAGTGGCCAATTAAATGCTACCTACGTCAGTCCAAACGTCCTTAAAGAATTCAATTTAAAAGATTTCCAAAAAACTCACTGTACTGTGATTTAATCCGTTACCTGGTAGTAATCTTTCTTTAATGATTCCAGTAGCGGAATATGCATCATTAGAGTTTCGGGATATGCTTCCAATCCAGAAGCCAATAACCCCACAAACGCTTCATAAATGATTCGGCGAGAAGTGAGCTCGTGTTTGAAGTGCTTTCGAATCCAGGATTCCGTCACGGGTAGTTCGCCTCCCAAATGGTAAATGTAATCCGTGACTTTATCGATAACCTCATCCTCACTCGTCTCATCAACTGGGTGTATCGGAGTAACAGCGAATTTTTTCATGTCAACCTATTTCGCAACGACAACAATGTTCTGTCAGTACATTGTATTGGGTGAGTTGAACGTTCATTACTGAAAACCGCTCTAATAAGAAAGTTAGAGTAGAAGGCGCAAAGCGCGCCACAAATCGTCCAACTATTCGAAACTGGGATCACGTCACTGGGATGAAGAACGTCCGGAACTTGAAGGGCGAACAGTGTCGATAACTGACCGATACACAGTACATTATACAACGCATTAAAGCTGGAGTGGGTGCTGATGTGGACGAGAGAAACTGGGAGCCCCCTTGAAATAAGAGCTGACCACAACTCCACTCGAACAAAACCCTTTCCGGTCCAATTAGCGCAAATGAAACTCTGTTGGTCGAGATCCGATACGTATTTGTTAAACCGTACCGCGTACAGCAGTGCGTGAGAGAGATAGTGTCAATGTACAAAGTTTGTAACAATATTGGTAACAGTTTTCAAGATAGGATTCAACGTCTGGCAACCGTTGAATACTCTATTTATTGTACCAGCCAGATTCTCAACTCCACTGAGAATCGTGGAATCGCCTTTTTCGTGTTCATCAGATTCGTGTTTAGAACAGCTCCTTAATAACATTTTTCCTTTCCTTGGTCATCTGTGAAGACTATTGCGAGAGATGCGAGGTAATTCTCCCTCAAATTCATGCCCAACCGTAAAACGTGATAAATCAGATTTTTCAAGTAGCTTCATCAGCACTGCCTTTGGTCGTGGTGTTTTTTCTTTAAATCCAGAACGTTAACGTTAACAAAAAAATACAAAGAATACGACATATCTAGTAAATTGCCTTTTGCGCTGGTTACTCAATAAAGGTATGTATGTAGGCATATATCGAATGTTGAGCTAGGCTTCTTTATGTTCATACAAAAAAGAACGTCACTCTGAGTCGACTTGCAAGTGATAACAATCAATTAACGCAACTAGGGATGAGAGAAGTTGTTTGACACATAGCATCGTGTATTTTAAGTATATTTCTTCTGGAGCGAACTTTTCGAGAGAGTGGAGGCTCGTACCAAACACGGTTCAATATAACGTCGTTCGTTTTGGTTTATTATTCATTCTGAATAATAACCCTATGTTTTCGGTCACGAAAAATGTTTTACAAACCCCCTCAAAATTTGATACTTTACGTTTCAAGACATGGGGATTCCAAATCTGCAATGTCCGTCCGCCGTCCCTCGTCCCCCGTCCGCCGTCCAGGCCGTTTTGTGCCTTTAACGTGGTCTAAACAATTCGTTCTTTTGCACAAAAATCACATTTGGTATCTAGTTGTGCCCGCCATCTCGGCAATCCGATCGGACGAAGCCCATGGTTGATATGGGCAAAAAATGGTTAAAAAATTAACGAAACGCAGTATAATCGCAAATCAGCCGTGTTTCGTATCGTTTTCAAGGCCTGCTCGACTCGCAACGTCCTTTCGACTCGCAACGTCCTGCCAATTGCCGTTCACTGGAAGCCCTCGTCGCCCCTCCGTAGGATCAAACGTTTATGGGCGCCTGGCACCGGAGGAATATTTTTAATTTCCGTAGTTCCATTGTAGTCAGGTCATGTTGCGTATGGTTTACTAGTTAGTACTCGATGCTGAATCGAATGGGATGGGGGAGCAGTAATACTAGGTCAAGCTGTTCATGAGAATAATAAACCATTGGGTAATAATTTGCAGGGTATTTAATTTCGCTTGGAATAAGAACCCAGTTTGATTGTCCAACAAGAAACAAGCTTGGAACAGGTCGTAGGTGCAGGGACTTTTTGTCAAGTCCTTCGCTTCTTAACTTAATGATCGGACTCGGAGGTCTTAGGGAGCGAACTTTTAGTACTTGTCCGTTTCTTCCATTGGTTTCTGCCCGCCTTGACTGATATCTCTTAAAAGAATCATTTGATACCCTTTAGAATACGTTAATAAAATGGTTGAACACGAGCCTTTAGGCAGAGCACATTGAAGTATGGGTGTGAAACTGGGTCTCCATCAAGTTGGCGGTTTATCATCAATTAGATTAGCACGAGCCAAAATCCCTCTAAATAAACTCGCAACATTCTTCCATTTAGTTACGTAATAAATTGTGTCAAAATGGTTCAGACAAGATTTGATAGTACAGTACAACGTACAGGGAATATTTAAAACCAAATAAAATTTTCACTGCCCTTTAGTACAACAAGAAAAATTTGCCAGAACACGCAAGGATTCGATTTGAGTACTTTTATGTTTCCTCAGAAGTGAACAATTTATGCACTTTACGGTATCAACGCTAGTTAGCTTCTTCTTGAAAGAGGTTAAGAAAATAAAGGTCTTGATTGTAATAACCTGAAATTCTAAAAGAAATGTAAATATCTGGCGAGGAGCATAACAAAATTTTTTCGACCTCTCATGCATTCAGCGTTTTTTGCTCTCATTTGCTACTAACTCATTATTATCTTTCACGCAGTTCACATGAACTTGGTTAACACATAACGGGCAACGCTTAAAGTTCTGCAATTTATAGATCTGCTGCTACTCATGGAATCACTGTTGGAAATGTTGGGATCTGCGGACTCAGGCAGAAATTAGAGCGATCCCGAGTTCTGATCATATTCTTCATCGACCACTAGAAATCTGGAGTGCCTGCGATGGGAGTCTGATGGTACGCCACGACCTTATTTCAAGAACCAACATATAAATAATTGTAAAGCAGCCAACGTTATTATTTTTAGAAGGTTCGCATTCATGGTTCTGGAACTATGGAAAGCGTTATTGAATAAAATGACATTATGTTGAGTTATAGAATTACTGACTTGCTCCTGGCTAGTGAATAACGATTATCAAACTCACAGGGTACTCTATAGCAACACCACCATGGTTTTTTGAAACCGTACGAGTATCAGGTGTGCGAGATTCATCAGGATAAATACGTATTCTTCGAAAATTGTAATAATTAATTGTTGCTGGTCTCGTCGTTTTCTGACAATTTAATCGTGTGGTTGTTCAACTTGGGACTATTTATTCGGAAAGTTTAATCGAAATCGTTCCAGCAGTTTTTGAAAAATAAAATGTTCTGTTTTGAAACACTACAGTAGCTATAATTATTTTCAAACGGTGTTTTTTGAACTCATAATCCATTGAAAAGTGATGATAAGATGAATAATCACAATTGTACTTTTCCGCCGTCCATATAATTTTTGTTCTTATCTTATATGGATAAGAGAAGTAAAAATATCATCCTGTAACTCAAATAAACAGACGTACTTGTAAAATGTCGAGTATAAGTTTGGTCATATGAGCTGAGTTGCGTTTATAGAGACGAATTAAGAGGCGTCAACGCGCACCTTAATTTTGTGCAGTGTTTGTCAAATCTCACTTCTCAACTTACCTGGCACGTTCCTAACAGAAAATCTTGAGCTTCACTGTCGTCGGGTATGTTTATGTTAGGTGCCCTTATTGGATTGACGACACGAAATATATTGATATGACATTCACCTTCATTCTGTCGATGATGCTCAAAATCCCTTTGAACGATCTCACCATATCGGTTTCCCGGAGCAATATCCGAATTTCTCGTTCGCGGGGGGGCGTACATATCCTCTCCAGAATGTGGAGAATCCCTGTTGCGAAGGCCTTCAATCGAAGATCCCCTTTTCGCGCTTTTTCCAACATGGTTTCTTCGTTCAGCATTTTTTCAATTTCCTCTTCCAACCCTTTCGTAGTCGGCGTCAGGAGGGACAAGACTCTTTCTTTAATATCCATGAGGAGGCTGACGGCGAGAGTCATGTTCGACGGGACTTTGTGGAGATCCTCTCTGGAAAGGCATAAATTAATCAGATCATAGGGCCTTTTGCATCCCTCAGCTTTATACAGTGATATGAAGGGGAGCAATGTAATTTTTGTCAAATTCTGTCGTTTCTGAGCGCTCCTTATCGAAACAACGCATTTTATATTGAAGAGTGACAACACCAACTCTATGAAAAGACATATGAATCACCTAACATAGTTAAATTCAGCTGATACTACTTATGCTCCTACCTTTATTAAAACTCGCCGTATATGTAAAAAGACGCTGCAAATTATTGAACCTATAGAATCCAACGTCGGAAAATATTAACAATATAACAGATATATATGAATAACGACAACTCATATGCAAACGATCAGAGCGCTCTTGTCCCATCCGTTTCAGCATCGAAAAATACGTAAACTATACGAAACATGACTACTGTGATGTAAAACAAGCGACAATAGACGTTTTCTAGCGACACTAGGCAATTGGGGCGACGCGGCGAATCGAACTGACGGCTGTTTCGCAAATTCCTTCAGTTAGTAAAATTTACTCAACTATATTTACATTGATTTCACTGTTGTCCATCTAGACGCAGTCCTACACCTCTTAGACCCGTAATACTCGACTCAGCTTCGAAAAATGCCTGGTAAACGATACCGGACACTGCGGATCAGAATGAGTGATGAACCAAAACAGGTATGAGGCCAAGGGGCTTCTGGCTGCAATTAGGACGCTTCTAAAAACCAAATGACTGACAGGAGCTCGTGATGGTACCGAGCTATTCGGTTCAGCGGCAAAAATACCTAGGAAACGATACCAAATACGAAGTAAATGCAATAAAACTGCCAAAATTCCGTATTCGGCTAACGTAGGTGTACTATTCAGAAGGAAAATAAACCAAATAGAGATTGCCAACATGGTTTTTCTGGGGAGTTGAGTGCCCACAGTTGTGGAATTATTGACAAAACTCTGGGGAGAAAAGTAGTCGACAAAACGAGATTAGTTCATATTCTATCAAAAGATCATTATTATTGGATAGGTTTCTCATTGTACTACACCCTCGTTCTTTTGCGAGCACTACCGTACGTACGAGGTTTGTCGCAAAAAACTGCACTGGAATCAATTTTCGTCGACAGTTTTGAAACTGCGCTGCTCTAACTATTTTCTTATGAGTGGGGTTTTAAAGTAGTTATTGTTTGGGGATGATACTGCGAAAAATCGAATCATAATTGGTAGAGGTTATGCAAAAACAGTTTGATGTTTTTATCGCTACGGTAACTGTAATTAGTTTGGAACTGATTTATTTCGCGCCTTTATTTTTCCTTTATGCATTAACCTGCAGGTCTAATATTGAATTTGAGCTTATTTTGTTCACAGTTTTCTCGCAATCGCGACCACTGACAAAAATACAGACATACGTATCGTTTTCTCAAATGGTATTTTTCGGACTCGGAAGCCCTTGAAACTTGAAGGTCCGAAGAAAACTTTTTTCAGCCGATTACAGAACTTTTCTTTCTGCTTTGTAGGACCGAGAAACGTAAAAACGAAAAGAGAACAAATCTGAGAGGATGCTGAAGATCGGAGTTTTCGATGTTTCGGTGATTCCTCGTACTAATTCTTTACTCGACGTTGAAGAGAGGATCGAACTTTGCTCAGGTGTGTTTTGGCGGCTAATGCCCCTTTCTCCGGAATTGAACTACCAAATTGGTCTGGCCCGAGATAAATAGAGACGTTTGTTGCTAAGACGTAGCGAAGAACGTTGGACCAGCAGTCGTTTCAAAGAGTAGATTTTTGCTTGCAATTTTGCTACTACCGTATCCGCTTGTGAACCTTGTGAACAACCAGGGCTTCAAACCGGAAAAACAGTAGTACCTAAATATATTGTAGGGTACTGATTCATTCAGTTGCTATTTGTGTTGTTAGCCCCTGTATTACAGGTGTTGTCTGTAGTGACTTGTTCCAAAGCGGATAACATTGTTTGATTGAAAAAGAAAACCACCTTCTCGTCAACAACTTTACATTTGGGGGCACATACGGGATTAAGGGGGTGTTAGCGCTCTTACTACTGGCGCTGTTTTAACCAGGGAAGACTTCAGTGTATCTCGAAGATGGGTTTTAGTTTAGCACGAACTTGTTATTTGAAGAGTTGGGATATCACAAAATTTGAAGACTTAGATATAGAAGAGGTGACAAGAACGGGATGTGATTAGAGTATATAAGCGCTAACAAGGAGAGGTCTGAAGGCGTCAAACTGGTTGTATCGGGAAGGAAGGAGAAATTCGAATTAAATGTCGATGAGATATGAAACGAATGTCTGTTGGGAGAATCGGGAGACGGCTGTATTGCGAGGAGGGATAGGTGAGTGTGTGTTGGAGAACTGAAGACGACCGACTTTCGCGAGAATTCGTAGGTGTACGAGTTTGGGAGGACCTGTCTGTTGTTCGAAGGAATCTCAAATGGAGGGGTAGGACGATAGATGGGAAAGTATAGGACAGGGGAAATCCGTTGTCACTTGGAAATAACTGAGGAGGTGTTTCCATGGAGAACAAAAGGGGTTGAGAACGAAGGTTTTGGGGAAACAATGACCTTCCATAGGGCCAGAGATTACCGTTAAGTGTGGACGTTCTAAGGTCAAAAACCCATCAAATTCGGCTTGTGCCAAACAGTGCAACAGTAATGCTGATATATTGCTAAACCTCTTTTCCGTCTCACTGAAGCTCGAATACCGTTTGAGTGAACCAACGAGAACACGAGAGCTCTCACCACAACTCCAGTTTTGACCTACCCAGACGTGTCAACGGATTTTGTCTTCGACTGTAGCGCTGGCGCCTACGCCCCGGGCGCCGTTATTTTCCAGAATCATGGTGGAAGGGAAAGGTGGCAGTAGCTTTATTCCACAACATTTTAACGAAGGCAGAATGAAATTATCGTGCCACACGCCGCGAACTTCTTGTCGTAATCAAGGCCATCGGTCACTTCTACGAATATCTTCATAAGATACGGTGCATCTTCGTACTGACCATTTTACATTTGAAACTCCGAAGGGAAACTTTAATTATCAGCCACAGAAGCATAAAGTAGCTGATGAATTGTCTCGGAGGCCGACAACAACACGACTCAGGACTACGAATATATATTTAAGATAGTCCTTTCACAGTACGAGGCTTTTCCGTTAAACCTCGTGCTCTCGAGATTTTATTTTCATGGCATAATTTGATCCACGTCCGCTCACTTGGCATCACTGGCCTTCTAATTACACAAAAAAAATTGAAACGCTAATGTGTAAAAAATACGTTTCAATCGCGGAATGTGAAAGTATTGGGTTGGGCTCCAAAATGTTCGAAAATAATTGGGTTGAAGGAATGAAAAGATTGTATATTTCACGGAAGTTCGTCATAATGAAGGGAAATGCAACACAAAGTAAAATCACAGTACGCTAATTAGTACTTTAATTAAGAAATATAACTAAATGATGAACTGCTTCTGGAAGCTCGACAAACGCTTCTGCTTTTGCTTCTTCGTTTCATAAATTTCAGTAGGAAGAAGAGGTGATACCGTTGATTACGAAAGGAACTGTCGATTGTTTCACAACCTGTGGTGGTAAAGTTGCTAACCAACTCAATACACCGAGAGAGGGAACAATTACTAATTAGCGCTAAGTCAAGACGTGGGACACAAAGCTCATGAGTATCAATACCCTCTTGGCTATGCAATTAATTACGTTAAGCTAGTTACCACCTGAGGAAGGTTCGCATTCGATAACAACAACCTGAATAATTCACGATTCAAGTATTGAGCTTAAAGTGCAATACTTCGACAACGAGTGAATTTTTATCGCCCAACGAATTTAGTTGGAATATTACAGAATCTGTTCAAAAACCCCAGTTTTCTTCAGAGTTGGGCGTCAATAACTTTTCTGTCCAAAAAATTTCATTCGAAAAAGTACAAAAGTGTATGTACGAGCTCAAAACGGACAGAACGAAACTTTTACATTGCGGAAAGACGCCGCCAGATTCATCAAAATCGGTTAGGCAGTTAGCATGGAAGTTTTTTTTGTTATGAAACACATTTTTGGACATCTTTTGTTGTGATCTCTGTTCAACATTTACGGCGAACATCACGTAGGTATCGACTAGTTGGGAACACTGTGAGTTTAATAGAAATCATTGAGGCCGTCTTCCTAAAAAAATTTAAAGACGTTGTTCAGCTATATTAAGTGCTAAATACTACAGGGCAATTTGGATAGCTACTTAAAATCATTGGTGTCGTTTTCGAGAAAAGATCGGCCATCACACACACTTTCAACCCCCCCAACTCACACACACACACACACCAACCCTTTACCATTTCACTTGGCTCCACAAATGTTTCGGTTTTCATGGTTTTTGCTACTAATTCCATTTGTTTTTTACTCAGGTCGTTTGAACGTGGTAAAACACATCACTTCACTGAGGCAGGTTGTGGTTGAAATTCCGGACTTTCTGGAGTAACCCCTGTATATATTAAGAGCGTTTTTGAGGGGAAAAAATGGCGTTTTGATCGCTGTGATAACTACAGTTAGTTTTGAACGATTATTTTGGCGTTCTCAGTAGAAACCAAGTTTGAGCTGATTCGGTTCTACCGTTTCCTCTCAATCTCGCTCACAGACACAGACCATTTTCTCAAATTGTGTTTTTCGGACTCAGTAAAGTCTGAAACGAAAAAAATCTAAAGTGAACTTAAACTTTTTTCTCAGCCAATCACTTAACTTTCCTTTCTACTCCGTAAAGGAAAGTAAAAAATGCGTGTGCTGAGACACAGCACACAACTTTCTTCGGCCCCACGAACATTCAGCGATTTTCTGCGTTGTAGGTACTAATACAATTTACTTTCCCTCCGTTCAAGCGAACTTGATAGAACACGTTTTACGTAAAAACTGGTAGCGCTTAAATTACTAGGATTTAATAGTCCGTTGATACTCAGGCCCATGACCTTCATTTAAAAACCAACGAACAAGGAATTGATGGGACAGACAATACCATTTTGTGGTGGATGGGGGGGGGGGTGATAAGCGATGTTAGAATTCCGGAATAACTGAGGTTGCTCTGTATTGTCGAATGGCCGTTATTAAAGTTTTATTCTTTGTTGATCTTACGAGAAACCGTTAAAACCTGTCAGTTCGTTGAGTTTTTATGTAGAATCTGTTTAGCGTATTAATTTTTTGATATTCTAAAACTGAAAGAAATGAACGAACTTGAATATATCCCAGAAGCTATGATGGATGTTAGTAAATACGCTGGACTCCGGTTCGATCGGTGTTCTGCTTTTCAATCTCATTTTTGTTTCTTCGTAGCTCAAACTTGGTCTGTGACCAATAAACAAATGGCCGAGTAAGTTGTTCAGTTTCGTTGGCTCCAGCGTTCTGGCAAACAATTGCTCCATCCTTTTTGCGTCTGAGTCCATCCTCGGAATAAAAGAAAACGAAAACTATACCAGGCACTTGGAAGTTTCAAATTTGAAATAATAGCGGATGTCAGTTACTTAGAAACAGTCATGAACTAAGATGAATCTTGGCGGCACGTTGCAGCAGTTGTCATAACAAGTTGTTTTGGAAAAACTTGTTTTCGATTTTTTTCAATAGGAGAGGAAAAACTGACTACCTACGTGATTACTGAGCTACTGCATGTTAGGTTTATCGAATGAAAAATGTATCTTCAAATTCCCTGAAGTGACAGAAAAATCATGCCCTCATCGTTAAGTCATACCCTCTACTTCATACTCTGGTGCTGTAATGACGTCCTCCTCCCTCTCCTGTTGTGGCGTTATCCCCTCCCTCATTGCTGGTGAGCTGTATTGGCGTGCAAATATAACACAGATGAGGGTGTTTCTGGTGCAGACCATGTAGCAGCGAGGTGGCAAAGCAGAGAGTGAGACGGGTGTTACAGGAAAACCCACTGAGCTATTGAGAAAGCTTGAGCGTGGAATACTACGTGTATGGCTTGGTGAAAATTAACCCCTTTCTTCAGCCAAGCATGAAATATTGCACAAAAGAAGTTTATTGAGATGGTGGTGGGTGGTTTTGCAGAATAGCAAGGTCAACAGGTCTATGGAAAGCAGGACGTATGAGCAGCTTGGAAATGGGAACTTTGTTGGGGTGAAAGCCAGCGAGCTCTTTCATTTTAATTTGGCTTAAGCCGAGCTGTGCATGATATGGATGTGTAGCCATTGAGCTCTTCCAATAGACGGAGAAGCACTGTAAACAAACACTGCTTTATTTTACAAAGGAATCAAACTTGAAATATACAGTGGTTTGATAGGAACAGATGGTGGATGTAATACAAGTCTTTCTGGCAGTGACTTTGATCAGTCTTCTGTCAGGTGGCTTCCTGGAAATGTTTTATAGATTCCTTCCAGCGTCTTCAGGGCAGCTAATGTGTCATGTCTGGCTATATGTCGTTTCATTTATTCATAACATAACCCCTCCCCCTTTAGAGACTTCATAAGTAGTATTTTCCCGTATAAAAGTAATGATAATACAAACAATAGTAATGTAAGCCCTCATGAGTAGAACGATACAATAATAGCGATGACAGTATTTACAAATTACCTCGAGAAAGTATTGAATTGCTGCGGGTGAATCCTGTACTTAATTATTATAAACAGTATAAAACTGACGTGCATTATGTACAGTGATTGCCCAAGAGCTCGGCGTCGAAGGGTATGAAAATATTGTTCGTTTCACAAAATGGGTATTACTGAACTCACAATGGGCATATCAAGAATGCTTAACAGTGTATCAGTAATGAAGAAAGTATCCAATATTCAGAACTGAACGGTGTAACTAAACGCTTATGAATAATCACCTCAGTTTTGGCGAAATGCCTCTCACGCCAACGCTGCTACCGTTTCATTTAATCATACATGTTCCTCGTACGTATCCAAAAACGTCAACATCTAGAATACGTTAGGACCTGCTGGGAGAAGAAGTTAAACCCCGTGTTTGCTTCATCGAAAACTATATCTGTTCGGCAGACCGAATTAGCTGGGTCTTCGACCACCGGAATATCCGCGCTTGCACTTAACAGTACTAACTGGCCCTACAGAAAATTATTTCTAAGTGTCAATGGATTCCTCCTATCCTGGACTTTCCCATACATATTTTCCCACCCCTCAATTTTAGATTCCTCTCCTCAACAGACAGCTTCTTCCAACTCAGTCATCCTTCAGCTTTCGCAATACAGTCGTCTCCCAGTTCTCCCAACTCAACTCTCTCGCTCGCTCTCTCTCTTTCTCTCTCTCTTTCTCTTTCTCTCTTTTTCTCTCTCTATTCCTCTTCATCCACTTAGTATCTCACAACCAGTTTCACCTATATTGAGAGTCCCTTGTGCGCGTTTATATACTCATACTCAACTGGATATCGCTATTCTGTCAGTTCACAATGTTAACGGGTTGATCATCATCCCAAATAATCGTTTTGCGTTTTTTTACTTGGTGCATCAGGTTTAGAAGAAGCATGGTTGGTCGAATGGTTTGTTGGATGGGAGTTTGATTTGAACCACACGCAATTTTTTCTACTTAATGTTTTCGTTTACTCTACTGTCAAGTTTGACCTAATAACAATTTCAGTTTCTCCGGGGCAAGAAATGGTTGAACCGTTTAGAACAAATAAAAGCCACATCAACATTCCACATTTATCGCAATAACCTCATAAGAGTGACAAGATAAATAGTATCTTCGTGACGTTTCCTAAAAGTCAGCCTTTCGGGGAACCGAGGAGAACGTACGTGGGTTTCATAATACATTCACTCGCCCGCCACGCTGAAATAAGCACATTTGACATGCCCTTTGCGGTTCACTGTTTTCACTCGAGTTCGTGCTTAATTGGAAACCAGGTTGGCACTTCGGGATCGCGCCTCATGAATCTATGATTTCAGCAAGGGGTTGCCAAGGAAGCCCCAGCATTATACCAAACTTGAACTCCAACGTTAGCCGATTGCTCTGGTTTCCAAATGGTTTCGCAGATGAAAGTCAAATCGCTCGGAAGAAACTACATTTTCTTCCAACGCATATCTCTTTTTATCCTTGGACGGAGGACGATAACTTTTACTAACTGCTTCCCCGTGCTGTTAGTTTGTTTTTATGTTAGATCTAGAAAATTGTATCGTGTGGTAACGTTGATTCTATTTGATAAATGCGTAAACGTTTGTGTGATTGTGAAAATTAGGTCAACCTAAGATTCACAAGCTGCTGCTTTCTTCGTTCTGATTTTTCTGTTAACTCTCAACCGATAGCATGCGATGCGTAAATATTCGTAGTATTAGAATCAAGGGCGTTGTATCAATTTCTCAGTTAATTAAGATAAGTTAATTTCTCAGTCTTTCACTTAGACGGGGTTGTTTTCAACCAGCCCATTAGACTGCAGAGTCACAGTGTTAAGGGCGGTTCGAGAGATGGCATTGGTGTTTCTGGCGTGAATGTTTTCCAGCAGCATAATATCGCATCACAACATTCTTAACATAATGGAACAATTGAGTTTGAACACTCTCCAGATAAACTTCGGTTCGACTACAACTCCTTGTACTGTCTAGTGTTCGGTATTGCACGGAATTTCAGACGAAGTAAGATTGCACAGTCGTGTTTTGGATACGAAAAAGGGGTGGCCCATCAATTTTATAGCGATTTCTTTTGTTTCAGACACCTTCTCCCTTTTTAAAAATAAAATGGTAGTGATCAAGTCTCAACAGACTTTCTTATTCCTGTAACTCAGAGGCATCCGGCTCAATTCAGCACGGAGTTCCCTAATTAGTTTTCCCACTTCCCTCAAAATTCCATCTATGGGATTACTGCTCCTAGTTGTCAGTCCAGTAAAATGGGTTTCAAATTCCAATGCCACAAATCATAATAGAGCTACTAACTAACGAGCCTTCACAATTCCAAGTTTCCCAACCTCTTTCTGAACCCTTCCCACCATCCCTTCACTGACCACAACCATCCTCCGTGCTGAATCTACAAATATAAAGGCAGACATCCCTTTTTGAAAACCCTCCTCGGTTGACTAGCCAATATGATGAATTTTCAACCGAAGTGGTGACGGTTATGATACCAGACGTTAAATAACAATAACATGGAACATGGGTGGACGGAAAAGTTCAACAACAGTCTCCCTAATCATCACAAAGGAGCATAAACGAACAAATTATCACGGAAGTGTAGGAAAATGGTAAAACGTGCAGATCATCGGAACGTCTTTTCGTTAGGAAGAGTGTGAGATGGCCGATACCAGTGGCCTGCAGTGGACTACGATTCCCTTGTATAAGCGTTCGTTGGAAAATTAATTAATTCTGTGCATTTAATATGATGAAATGATATTTCGAAGAGCCTACAGCACGAAGGAGTTAGGTTCTCATTGTCGCAACGACTTTGAATCGTTTTTATTTTCGATGCTCGAGCTGGTAGCTTTTTGTTAAGAATGCACTACAAGAAAAGGTTCCGTAGCCGAAATGAAGCAGGCAAGAAATTGAGAAAATCGAAGATAGGGTCGTGAGGGATGCCTGGTCGAGCGATTGAGGAATGATATTTATTGGCACAGTCTCGAATATTAAATTCTGAAAAAAAGAATCGAGCATGACAAATTCCGTGGCATTTAAAATTGTTCATTACAACAGAATGACAATAAAAAAACAACTGTTTCACAATTTCAAGAATTCATTCTCATAGCGTCGCCAGCATCTTCGGGCTTAATATAAAAGACCGAACGCCCCTTTACGGCAGCACATACTCCATAAGATAATATCGAGGAGGCTACCCTTATAAGCATCTTTAAAAATGGTTCTTCGTCTCGTATATTGCCTAGAGAATTGGGAAGGGGAAAGGCTAATATTCTGGGAATATTTTATACAGCCCCTAATGTCCCTTACGCTCAAAAATGGCGCTCTTATCGCGATTTCATTACAGTGAGAGGATTACTTTAACCGAGTGATTCATTTTTATTTTCTTCATAGGTATTTACTCCCATTTTATTGCTGCGTCATCGAAGCGTGTAACAGGTTTCACTTTTATCAACGCAGTTGCTCTTTTGTCTGTAGGGAACGAGACAAGAGAGCGCAGCAAAAATAGATGCTCTTGAGAAATAGCGAGGAAAGCTATGCAATAACGACAAATGAGTTTTCCTTTGCGCACGCCCAAAGACTCAAGATTAACGCTTCTATTCTGCCTTTCGGTGGGGAATGGTCATGTCTTAACAAAATCGAGATCAGGAGGTTGTTAACACTACACTCGTTCATATGATTCTGACACCACTACAGATCGAAATTCAAACAACAATGCTTATTGTCGTTTATGCTCGAATTTATTGAGTTCGTAAAATTTAATAAACCTCGATTTTAACCCACCCTAGCGGCCGTTTTTCAGGTGCGGTAAGGGGATTTTTTAAAAAACATTCTGCCCATGCTAATGAATCCCCCCTGTTAACACTTACGAATACATATCCATATTACATGTGAGAATCTAATTTTCGTGGACGTCCCCTTTATTGAGTGAAGTATGGGTGTGACTAACGCAACTTTCCTCAGTCATTGAGCGATTTTTGTCGCTCTAGAAACAAGTCCCATCAACTGTAACTCAGTCGACGTGAACTTGGTAGAACATAACTCAACTTTCTACTCATACCGAGATCTTTTCATAAAACCCTATGTGTGGGTGATTGATGAGAGAGAGAGAGAGAGAGAGGGAGACTTTTATTCGTGGAAGAAAGATAGAATGAGGATACAAAAGAAAGTTATAGCATACGAATAATAATGTTCAGCATTAAACTGAAAGCCCGTGTCGCCGACTCAAGAGTTTCTTACTTAATCTGAAAATATACATACAACTGCTTAGTTTAAAATAAACACCAAAGTTTAAGTCACTCTTTCCTTCTCCATTTCCATTTGATACTAACTCAGAATTACTTTTCTGCAAGTCCTACCTAGTGTCTTTCGCTACTAGTTATAGCGGTTTCACTATTCTATACCATTTTGAAGGATCCATGTATAAATTTGTTTTTTAAATCAGCCAACACGTACGCACGTGCGTTTGTTTGTTGAGCCTGCCAACATCATTTTTCTAGAAACTTCCATGTCAGCGGTACTGGAATCACAAGACAAACACTGCGAAAAATGTTAGTCAACTGGATGACAGTTTGTTTTCAGGAATTTCTGTTGTTGGTAAATGTTTTTCAGCCGATTACTTCACTGACTCTGTAGAGCTAAGGAAAGTGAAAACATAAATTTAGTGGAAATCCTCAGATCGAAATGTATCGATATGTTTGTACAGTTCCGGGGTTTTAACAAGTTTGTGTGCACATATACGAGCTTTGTAAGGGGGGAGGGACGGGAGTAGGCACACGAGGGATAAAAAGTCGCATAATTTGCTTCTCGTTTCTGAAATAGAGTGCTAAAGCGTTCAGGGCGAGCAGTGATATTCGAATTCACGCCGACCGTTCCAAAATCTCGTTCCCGTCGGTTTGATAAAATGCTGAGCTCAGTTTCTAGTTGTCAATGCCGAAATGAGTAATGAACGCTTTTGTAAATTCACTGCGTTGCTTCACCCTCCTTACGCCTAAACCATTCGACGGGCGGAACAGCCGATCGTAATGCTCCTGAATATTACAACAAGCGCTTTAGTTGCCAATTTAGCAGTCTATAGGAAACGAGTCGGATCATTTTCATTATTCAGGATCTACCGCTATTTCGTGTCCATGCCCTTTTCCAACGGAGCCTTGCTGAAGGGCAAAACTAAACGAGTAAAGTGATTCCTCAACCTGTTTACCAATTTGCCGGAAGAGTTGCTCACTCAGCCAGTTCACCACCGGCGTCTCTGATTAATCGAATTCCAACGAGGGGCCCTCATCTCTACCCAGGTAGGAAGGGAGAGCTGGAGGCGGCAGCGCGGCTTAGTTTTAACCGGATTTTACTGCAACTAAAAGAGACAAGAGAAAATGGGGTTTGTATAGTACCGTCGAAGTTACTAGGTGAGCCGGTGGAGTGGAGCAAATGAGAGAACGAGGGAAGGATACTGTAATGGATGAAACGATTCACGTTTAATACGCTTAAGAACTCATCGCGTTCCTCCTGCTCCTCTAGCAGTTAATCGACCTGTACCAGAAAGCCATCGAGTTTCGGGAGAAGTCTTAAGTGCCTAATTGTTTTCATAGTACTAGTCCAGGTGCTTCAGACTTTACGTGGAAGCCTTTAATATCTGATAATTGGTGAAATTCAGCCTAATCGTTTTCGGCTTTCTGAAAAGACATCGATTTATATCCTCGCCAACTTGAATAACTTCTGAACAATCGATGTTGACATCAGTAACGCCCTTACAGACTGCAATGCCTTGCAAAATGACGTTTCTATCGGCTCAGCAACGTCCACTAATTTGCCTTCTTCGCTTCACATGGTGGGTAACGTTGTCTACATTAAGTTTTGCTCAACTTTCCTCAGTCTCACGTTCATTCAGCAATTTTCATCGTTCTATTTACTAATAAAATCGAATTTGCCCACAGTTTAAACAAAACTTAACGTTCGGCGTAGATACTAGTAAAACTTTGCTGCAATTTATTTTGTCAATGACAAGTAATTAGTTGAGTTATAGGAGTGTAACAGGATTTTTTTGTGTGAAATGGACTACTCGGATTCTGGGGAAATAGTGAGGAAAACGTACCTGTCAGGTAATTTCGTGTGGTGGTGCAGTGTGAGCGAGCGCTTTCGATGTAAAGAGGTCGTCTTCAAGCTGTAAGCTTGTACTGCAGAGTCTTCCTAATTAGCGACCGTGACCGCAAGCCCAGACAAGGCACCCAAAAGCTGACTGCTGACAAAAGTGGAAGAGTCATCAACCCGCCAGGCCAGAACACAGTCCAGGTCGCCCAGGTGGTGGACGGGTGGCAGGTCACAGGTGGGCTGGATTGAGTGGACGAAAGCGGGACGGAGTGGTGAGAGATGTCGGTTCACATTCACAGGGGGTAGGGAGCAAGACTGCATGCGGATTACCGATCAACAAGCGCATCGAACTGAGGCTGAAGAACGACTCAGTCGCTTAGACAGCGACCCCTGATAAAAATCTTGACGTCATCCGCAAAAACTAAGAAGTGAGAGCTTTCTAAGACACCATATATTGCATTCATGACGAGCAGAGGTCCATGGTAATATCTCTGCAGAACACTAGAAGTTGCAAAGAACGAAAAAAGCGGATGGAAGACGTACAGCCAGGGAGGTAACTTCGAGCTCAAGACTATCAAAGACGACAAAGGACTCCGTAAATAGTACTGTGAGGAAGTCATTGGAAATCAAAAGCCATGATGAAATCATTGGAAACCACATCAACTTGATTATCTTCCACTAAGGTCTGGAGTACTAGTTCTGGGAAAGAAGAAGATTTGTGAGTATAGTACGGCCAATAACTAAACCACGTGTTTCTTCAGCGATGCACAGGTGTAAAATGCGTGGCAACCGCTCAACCAGGATGTTCTCGAAAATCTTTGGCGGGCGTCGATGAGAGCTAGGTTATAGACAGAAATTGGTGAACTCTGAACGGTCTCCACTCTTATGTATCGAGGTCAAGAAAGAGCATTTCCTGAAACACATCAAGAGGACAAGTATATTCCAGTATCTCTTCTGAGTAGCCAAAGCCAACTACCAACACCGCTATACAGTGACTATAACTTCGGTCGGGATTTCCTCGGCTTTGGCTAGTACTCTGTTGTCTTCTTCCCAAATGTGTACTGTGTAACACCCTCGTTATCTTGGGGACACGCTGCCAACCATGGTGGGGTACATAAGGGAATGTTGCCCTTTATCACCCGCTTGGAGGGTACAACGAGAACAGGGAGAAGATAACTGGGAACCGACCAAACCCGAGGGAACAACGAAAGAAGTCGTAGCCAATCGATGCCATTTTCCCATCTCCCGGGGTTTATGGGAGTCAGGTTGGGTTACTCCGAACGGGTGCCCGAATCTCCCGGTCCCCTCTACGTATTTGAGCTTCACATAAGTAGCCTCCCATGAAGGAGTGGGAGGTTCTGGTAAACTGGCAACCACTAGGTGGAAATAATCATTTCACAACAAGGAAAAGGGTCAGAGGAGAATCAATTGGCCTCTTAGTCGTTTTTTTCTGTCTTTTGTTCGTCGGTAACTCCGTCTGTAGGTTAATTTCCCATATGCATGCCTTGAGTGGCGTAAATATTGAGTCACTCATTCATCAATTTTTAAATCATCAACGTCTTTAAGTACGTTGGTTACCATGTTTTCTAATAAGTTCATTCTTCGTCCAGCGGCGTGATCCTGTGCTTTCGTAGGAGACAGGCGTCAATTTGAGGAGCGTCGTGGGGGATTTACTGACCAATCAACCAACAAAAGGCAGATAATTAACGACCAATCAACCACCTCTAATCTCTTTCACTCTCAGCGGATTATTCTGGTAGTGAATGCCTAATTTAGCAAAACCTCTCCACTCACCTCACACCAAACCCCTTCCCTTCCCATAAAAAGCTGACTGAGGCAATTGCAGTATTGACTCACAACGTTAGATGTATTTACTCTGATTCTACTCCTGCTGGCAGATCTAATCTGTGACGATTCATTTTCAACATTGTGAAAAACAACAAGAAGATGGCAGTAGCCTGACGAGCGTAATTTTTGGGTCGTTCCCAATTATATCAAGATCGTTATAAAATTCCAAGTTCTTATTGAACTACCAATATGATTTATGTGGGAACGTTTGTCCTACGAGTGGGGTTTTTCGTGAAGAATACCAATCAATTTCTGTCGACGTTCTTGTTAAATTACCTTGCTGCTCTCCTCTAAAATGCTTGGCAAAGACTGTGAGTTACTTGAGATCATCTTGGAAAATATTTGCAGTCATTTAACACGGTGAGTAAATTTCCACGTTGTTAAATGAAAATTCCTCCTAGCGTTTGCTTCCATATTTCTGTCAAAGAAAAGCGCGATGGCACCGGGGGGATCCCATTAATCTCTTTACGGAGCACAAACCACAAATAAAAGACGAGCGAACCAATAGAAGCGTTCTCACGTTTCATCGGAGCAGTTCAGAGGCCTCCTCTTTCCTCTTAGCTCCTTGAATCCAATCTTTCGGTCTTCACTCCGTCGAGAAGCGCGACATTCGAGATTTAGCGAAGAGCAATTTGAAGTCTACTCGCGTTTCTTTCGAGTCGTTATAAATTATGCTACATTTCCTTTGTGTACGTTGCGTAATTTCGTTCGAATCACTCGTGCATCGATCACATTCATGACGTCGTGTGGGTTTGAATTAATATTATATAGTTTGAATGGAAACTCCTTGGATTTCATTGAGATACATTGTAACTGTTTTTACTGGTGAACGTCAGGAAAAATAGCTTGATATATCCCTATAGGATGGTATATTATTGGTTGGCTTTAAATGTATGTTATGTTTACGCATGCTTAAAGTTGGGGTTTCAGATATCCGTTCCATCGCGAAAAGCGACTCGGAATTTATACACATGAAAGGGAAAGCATGCATGCAAAAATAAAGGAAATTGAACTGAATTTTATAATAGTGAAAAAGGACGCCGAAACAACATTCAAATCAATGAAACGCCTTTTGGGAGCTCACCTTTTGATTTAACGAATACAAATGTTGACTGGACAAGCTCTGTGAACGCCTAAACTGTTGACATTCTCTTAGCTACGCTACAACCTCTTGATGTGATAAACGTGGGCGTTGTACCGTCAAACCAGTCAGCTTTCAACTCTCGGGAAAATGTAGTGTTGATACTCGTAACCTCGTGAACGCATGCCGAATCTCATTCCTCATCTCACAATGAGCCTGAGGCTACTACGGTTGGTCACTAATGGGCGGTTTTGATTCATGGTACTTTCAAAAGTGATCGGGTTTTGGGAGATCTTAGCAAACGAGCGGCTTCTTTCAGAGTTGTCCATATCGAACACGCTGACAGATTATAACAAAGAATGTCGCGAGTGAATTCAGCCACAAAAACGCTCTCTAGAACTACCCTCTAACGCGTATATACCGGGAAGTGCTGGAAAAATTTGTCGTACTTATTACTGGATCGAATGTCTTCAGAAACAAAGAAGGGATTGGCGCTGATCCCTGTCGGCTCTGAGCCATTTGTTGGGACTACCAGGAGTCACTAACGTAGAGACATTGGCAAATGGGGAGGATTGGTGCTGGGTTGCCTATTGGCAGGGGTAGCCGACTTTAGACAGTCAAAACTCTTCATGCGACTCTCCAGAGAGAGAGAGAGGGCCAGGAGGTGCTCACACTGGGGAGGAAGGATATGAAGATCATGTGTGGCCTGTTTACAGGTCGCTCTGTCCACTGAGGTACCACGTTGCTAATATTGGCAAGTGGGTGGTACAAGTATGCAGGTTCTGCGAGGAGGGGCTAGAGACGGCGGAGAATGTGTTGCGCATATGCAATGGTCTCGTGGCATCGAGCCGTTGTGTTTTTGGAAGGCCCTTCCTACTGCCGGAAGTGGTGGAAAATGCAGAACTTGCGAATGTCCTCCGCTTTGTGCTGGGGTGGTGCCCAGTGCCGTGTGGTCTGGGGGTGGTGCAGGGGTTACAATATGCCCGTTTATGGCCACAGTGAGGGTATTGCCAGCATCCACCGTTTTAACAAAAAAAAAAAAATAAACAAAAAGACACCAGAACCGGCTTAAATTGGTGGCATGGAATAGTGCATAATGGTTAGTGACAAGTAGCGGGACAATTCAGTAAACCCATTGTCAGAATGACGTGTAAAAATTTGTTTACTGAGATGAATCTTTTTCAGTGTGACGAGCTTTTAGACCACTAGCACACATTAAATACTTCCTTTGTCCTTCATTACACATAAAATAATTCTACTTGTTGCTAATAATATTATAACAATATTAATCAATAACTAAACCAATTAAATCAACACAACTAACACAATTAAACGATAACTATTCACAATGCATTAAACCACTTTTATAAAAAATTAACATTTAATCGTAATTGTGTATCAAGCAATGAACAATAATTGATATGAGGGTGTTATTTATTTTACGTATTTTTCATTGTTTTTGTTTGGTCAGATGTGATGATTATTTATCATTTAAATTAGGTAATAGTACAAGTATAAATTCAAATTACTGTGAATATATACGAGTCCCCTTAGCCCTAACAATATGTAATCGTTCGAAAAAATATGTTTTTCCTATTCAAAAGCGCCAGAGTTCAAAAAATCTCTCGTGGGGAATAGGAATAAAAATGCCACACACAAAGATACTTTGCCCAAGTGGCGCTTTTTAATCTCTGAAAACTGGCTTTGAAACGTACATACACGTGGAAACCTCTAAGTTTTTCCTCAGCCGATGAACTTTCTTCTAATCTGCTCCATGTCTCAAAGGAGAATTTCGCTATTTGATCCTTCTCGTTTTTATGTGAAATAGCATCTCTGATCGGTATGATTTGGTATTATTACAAATAGTGTTGTGGTTGATGCTCCTTGCCAGAAACAGCCTCCTGAAGTTAACAGATCAAGTCGAATATCTTACCTTTCTCCTTCCCTTCACCATTTCGCGTGCCTTAGCCGAATAGCGCTTTCGACGTTGCCGGCAGTCGGAGGTCTGGTTATTTGCTGAATGTTTGTGGAGAAGTTGAAGGGAATGTAAGCGAAAACGCCTCGAGCGCTGAATAACAAAGGAGACTACGAAGCTGTGGAAGGCCCGAAATTCTCAACCTATACCGTATGATTTTATCGTAAAGGTAGCTTATTGGATTACCACCGTTAATTGTTTGAGAAAGCCAATACCTCAAGAGCGAGTTTTATAAGAAAAAGGTGCACTATTGGTCGTCATTTTTGCTAATTTCTTCAGCTGATTCCGTCCTCAGAAATGAAAATGTTGTAATACTATTATATTATTTAAAATTATTCGAAAAAGCAATGTAGTCAAAATCGTCGTAGCCATTTTCGAGAAGAAAAAAATTGGTATTTTGACCACTATCAAAACTATCCTTAATTTTGTACCGACTGTGCTCATACCATTATCCTGACGTTCCATGGTGATCTGCAGGCTAAATATCGAACTTGAGGTGAATTGGTTCAGGCGTTCTCACATATATATCAAGTTCACAGACTTTATTGTGTCCACAAAGCCCCGTGAATGAAACAATGGCTTAAAACATGGAGAGTATAAAATTAAGATTAATGAAATAAGGAGAACGCCTATACTACCCCACGCCAGCTCTAAAGAGAGATGGGTTATGCGAAGGAAGGAATGTAGGCTAAGAGGAGTTCAACGGTAAAATGCCTGCAATTTAGATACGATTCGAGCAACATTCTGGGAATGATACCTTGAGGAACGCGGACGCATCTGCTCAGCCCTTCTCATATGCCGCATTATCTCGCCAGGTTCGCATGAGCCGTTTTTGGGAGAACTATTTGGTTTGGTTGTCGACCATTATGATAACTATAGTTTGTTTCGGACCGATTTCGATCACTCTGACGTCCCATGGTGATCTTCAGGATGAATATCAAATTTAAACTGGTTCGCCTTTTTCTCGCCATTGCGTTCACTGATTTTCCAAAAGATGTTTTTCGGACCCCTAAAAAAAGAATCTGAAAAAAAACTCACCTTTTTTAGCCTATTATGTCATTATCTATTCGACTTCAAACGGCAAATGGGTGCAAAAGTGACGCTGAGCCAAAGAAACAACGTTAGGGTGAATTCTGAGGTTGCTTCTGTCCACCGCTCTGACCGCTTGAGAGCTCTCTCGTGAAATAAAAGTGATTAACAAGGAAAACGTTGTTGTTGGGTGCAAGAGAAAGAGAGAGCAATAAAGACTTGAATTGATTGACGAATCATATATCGTTTTGATCGAACGATCATTTTGTAGCGACACGTTGGGTCTCTAAATATGTGAACTGGTGTTAAGAGAAGAGTGAAGAAATGCTGAACAGTGGGAGAGCTGAATGACGAATGTTCGCTTTTCAGGGGGATCTGGGAAAAGCTGAGAGTCGGAATATCAGGAGAAGTGAATATGTTGGGTAGCCCAAAAAGGGAAAATTAGTTGTCGAATTTGGAGTTTGTTAGCAGGAGAGGCTAATTGAACACCCAATAGATAACGAAAACACCCTGCCTGAGGGCTTTCGTTTCGTGTTAAGGCCAAGAGTAACGGACCTATTTGACCAGGGCTGTGCCGAACAATTGTAGTAAACACGATGCCTGCTGAAATGTTTGATCATTTTAGCGGCTCTCGTCCTTTCCCACAGGTGAAACTTCTATATTACCTTTTGCAACAGTACCATCACCATACTAATTTCAATCAAAACCTTCAAATACTCTTTTTGGCCAAAGTGATGTGCTGTATTCGCACAGATTTTGTCGCGTTTTTATGTTCTATTTTTATCTCATTCCAACCTATTTCGTGTGAATAGCGTTTATCGTCAGATACGAATATATACCATTCTCTCAAATTTATTTTTGAAATAGTTTGTGTCGCAGGAAGCATTCAGAAATCTTTTATAGCATGAAGATCTGAACAAAAATCTTTTATAAAATGTCTTCCTATAACGTAGGGATAAGGAAAGCAAAACAGAAGTATAATCCGTGTTGTTTTAATGAATGTCGAGATTAATAACATACTGTACGAGGTACTTTTTTTACATCCTAAGAAGAAAGAAAATCTCTTGGTGCACGACATTAGAATTTATAATCATCCCTCACCACGATTCAGAATTATTCTTTGGTTGCAACAGGTAAACCCGCTTATAAACACGTCCGCTTGAATTCGCAGGGTAGCGAGCTTGGGATATTATTTTTCTTACAAATTGTTAGATGTGCGTAAATTGTTTTGAACAATAACGCAAATATACCACGAGGCGGCCAATGTGACCTCCGCCTGCCTTTTAAAGGCCGAGCTAATCCCATCGCCGACCCGCCCAGAGAAGCTTACGCTCCTAAACAAACAAACCCTCAGCGCATACACTTTTATTACCATCCTGGGGCTTCCTACTCAACTGCTGTTTTCAGGAAGGGCCCTTCAGTCGAGATTTTCGTTGCAAATTGGAAGAAATCGCAATTGAATTGTTTGGACTCCGGAGAAAGAGCATCAATTATCTGCAAGGGGCTCCGCCCCGAGCGCATCTTTCGTACTACTGAGTGGGATGCTTGTTAGTGTCGTTGAAAAAAGAAGTAAAATGAGTTTGAAAGAGTTGAATATAACGAGAGATAATTCTAGTTTATTACGAAGACCGGCAGCAATGGCTCAGTAAACATAAAGGCTAACCTCCAGTTTATATCTGGAATTAACCCGCACAATCCTGATTTTATGGCAAATTGGAAGAGGGATTCGAGGAGTGCCGGACGGAGATATAATGCAGGAGGCAGGTGATCCACCTGAAACTGTAATGAACCGGGTTTTGAGGTAGATTATCGATCGTGATCAGTTCAAAGTGAAGGCGTAATTTTATGGGCCAGGAAGCTCAATTGAACCGATGGGCTCTAAATACAGATTTAATCTACCTATAGGATCCGAAGGGAGTCAACGAATGATCGGAAATTGGAGTGCTCCATTGAAGCGGTTTCTTGTATGCAGGAGATTGAATAGGAAGTCGTTCGGCGATGAAACTTTTTGGTAGGCTTGACTCGTTATTTTGCTCGTTTATAATCCATTGATTTAGGAAGTAGGAGGTGAATCTCTAGCACGATATTGACAATATTTAATGGTGAACTCTCACGAAACGGGAGAGGAGTCGAGGTTAAATACGTGGATGTTAATTACGTTCTCAGATGGAAAGTTGTGATGTAAATGAAGAGTACAGAACCACCAGTATCTACGGTTACTTTACTTTCCAGTAGACCGGTGAGGGAATCAAGTTACCTGACCGTTACTTTACAGTGGTTTTAATAATTCCTTCTTTTTTCTCATTTTTACCTCACCCTATTAACAAGGACCCTAATTTTCGTCGTCACCTTCGCCCTCTTCCTTTAACGGTCGACATACCTACTCGCCTCGTCTTCATTCCACCGGCCACGCACTCAGGTGACGTCGTTAATGAAAATCAGTTTCGGATATTTACTTCATTTTTACCTTCACAGCGTGATAAATTTAATGGCGGTTTATTTAGTGGATGATTAACTTTCTCGTGTTCCTGGCGTGTAACCGTTGCTAACTTCAACACCCCGTACATTGACGGGTTTCGCTCGAAATAAAATATAATTTACGACGCACCCAAGTTAACTCAATGATACTTGATGCACGTGGCGTCCAGTCGCAAAAGTCAACATTTGCAGAATAACTGATTTTTGTTAAGCTGAGTCAAATTAGGTTGATTAACAAATCTTCAGCTTTAAGCGATATCAAGGATGGTCGAAAACATATTCTTAAGTAGTTGAGGGATGTAAAGGTAGGAGGGAGGAGGGTTATTCACATATTTAACCAGGGTTTTGCCGTTGATGGTCATCTTGGAATTGGCCGATTTTGGCAGCAAAATGGAACTGAAATGTTTCTGAATTTGAAATAAGTAAAGGGTTGGGATTGCCAATGAACTAAAAGTATATTATATGAGTTTTGTAATATTCACTTGCAGTTGAAATAAAAAACTCAGGACCTTGGCTATAAATTTAAAAAATCAACACGCAATTTCGTACTCTTAAGGCATTCAAGGGGCTCATAAATTGCATCCCAATGTCCTTTACATTTCTTTTTTTCTCTCCGTCCTCGTTCATAAGCAGCTGACGCGAGGACGTTCTTCTAATAAACTCAGCCGATCGTTACTATCCCAATTTGGACCGAAAGGTTTTGAATGAACATCTTGAAGATCTAGAGTCTTCATTACGGTTATCGGCACCACGGGTGTGGGCTTGCTGGTCGTAAGGCTCCTCTTACTCAAGACAACACACTTTCTGGTCCCTAACTCTGATTTGTGCGGGCATCTTACTATTTTTTTTTTTTTTTTTCGTTTCAAAAATTCTGTTCGTTGGGACATAGTTGATATGGGGGTTTGAGAAAGGCATTACTACTCTTCTTCCAGACATGATCAGGGTAGTATCTTCCAGGCTTGAACACTGTTGCACTTTCGGGAGAAGGTGTAGTCAAACTCTGATGGCTCAAAGAGGATACTGATTTTTTTCTACTACTCGAGGAATTTACGTGTGCCTAGAGAAATGACGTCTATCTTATATCTTCCGCAGTAAGTTAGCTGAAGCTTCTACAACTCCTCCATGACGATAGATTGTATTGTATAGTAAAACGCTACGCACAGGCTAACAAACTGAGCCTGATGAACGGCCTTTTTCATCTTACACAGCAGCGCTGCCTCATGGATGTGGAGATGACTTGCTTTGAAACCCGACGTAAAAAGGATTCGGCAGTTTCTGCAGCACAGCGATTTTCAAACGTATGTTCAACGGGGGTTTGGCCGTTTTTCACGTGGTAACCAAGAACCAAGTGTACGAGTGACAAAGAACTCAACAAACAGAAAAACTTTGAAAAATTTAGAAGCTAGTCAGGTTGGGCTCTAGACGAGATATTTCACCCAACCCTGTGAAACTGGGGCGTTTATTGTCGGGAAGCTCATTTTCTTCGAACTTCGAATGCTTTCATACCGCTGGCATCGGGTGGAATGAGGGGTATTCGTTGTCCAGAGTCAATACCTATTTATTGATGAAGCACACACTGAACAATACATCATATAGTAACAAAGGCGATATACTTGGCTCAGGTACCAAGGAATATTACATTTAATTAAAATATCAGGAGTTCAGAAAGATATGAGGAATAAAGACGAAATAACTACATAGTTAGCCCAGTGAGTCAAGTTTCACCAATAATTTTTCATTCTACTCTAATTTTCCAAAAAAATATTTAATTGAATTACCTAAAGTACGTCATTTACGTCAAGGTTTCACATTGAATAATTTACAGTCACTGTTAAGGCCTCGCTAATGTTCAAAATGAAAGCCTCGTCAATTGCTATAAAGTATTCCGAAATCCGTGTAATGTGACCTCAAACACAAAACAAAATGTGTTCGTGTCATTCTTCGAACACAAAATAATTATGGCAGCTGGTTCCAGCACAGTTGACGTTTTGTAATAGTACAACTTTAAGTCTCAATCGCTTCTTCCATTTACGTTTTATTCCGGAAGATGACATTTATAAAAGAAACCAAAATGATTTAATTACTGGACGTAACAGTAGGTAATATTTTTACTTGGTTTAGTACAAGCGTGTGTTGTTATGAAGGATTCTATGTGACCATTGAATCCCAGAACTCCGATTAACAAACACTATTCGGCATGACCCATTTCCACACTTTGGAGTCCTAAATACGACAACAAAGTGCCTCCATTCAACGTATTATTCTTTCCAAATAATTCTCTACAAAAACTAAGGTACGAGAATCGGATTCTGCAAATAAAAGAAAGAAAAGAGAGGCTCCAAAAGGTTTGTTGATCCAAAAGTTAGAGCTGTTGATAAGGTTTTGTAGGAGACGAACTGACGTTTGGAATGGGGAAAGCCCTTTCGGCTCCACCCCTCGTCGCCTAATACCCTTGTTTTCGGAAACCGAGAACGAAGAGGCTCCGATATATAAAAATAGTGTTTACCTCGAATGTGAGCTGCCTGAAGAGGTAAACAACAAAGAAAAACAGGGAAATAAACAAGTTATCACCTCGGTCGCCCGAGCTCGTCTAATTCACGTAATTATTAATGGGAGGGGCTTTTCAAGCGTCTCCCTCCTGTCAAGGGTCGTGAAATATGACGTTTAACCTGAGAACATCGATTTATTTTGTTCCCCATGACACTCAAAGGGAACGACTGACTTCCAGCGGTCCTAAGGAGAGAAGCAACTGTACACACTCGTACGTATCAATGTACGTAGATAATCGTCGTTTTCATCGAGCTGTTTCATAGACATGTGCACTTACTGGGCCACCTGCACTTAGTAGGACCAACATAATGAATAAACGTTTCCGTAGAATTGCGTTCAATTATGATAGAGCGCCATGTTCGTACCATCGAAGTTACAGTAACCTCTCTTGTGTTGTATAGTTGCATGAAAATAATAATCGTACATGTTACGTCTGAGGAGTTTACTGAGGGAATCAGTCGTAAATTTATAAGTCATGGGTACTTGGAGTGTCAGAAGCACCCATAAGAGCCGCCTTCGGAAGTGGGTGTTCCTCTCATTCATTCCGATCAAGAAGATTAAACGATGATTAAGAGGGCAGGCAAAGAGGACCACCATAAATTTGACTGGATGATCGAGCGGTACTAGAAACGTGGCGTTTGCATTACTGAGAGCGGAGAAACTGTTCGCCGTTCTCATGGGACGATCGGAGGGAGATGAAGCCAAGAGGCGAGAGAGAAGCACGTACGGCAGGAAACTGCCTGTAGTCTCCCCAGTTTCGCGGCCTTACAGTCAATAATTAATGGGGATGTTATTCTGGAGTTATTGATCACCCGTAATCCCTCGGCACGGCCCGGCGATTATCTCGGAGAGCTTAACAGAACGCATCAGAAGGGCCAAGACCCTGACGTAGCCTTAGGTGTTGTAGCAAGACCTCTCACTTTGTCTAACCCCCTGTCGACAACGGATTATCCTGCTGTCACGGAGCCATAATTATTAGCGTGTGCTCTGGTTGGGATACTTTATCAACGAGAGGCCACACACGCCCAGCTCCGCACCGGACGCGTTAATAAAATCCTTACAATCCCTTCGGAAGCGTGCGGCCAATTTGAACGCCGTTCGTCGACTCGATATCGTACACGACGACGCTAATTATCTTCCGACAACATATTGATTTTAGGAGTTACAACAAGCGGGGCTACTGATTAGATGTGGCCTTAATTAAACGTGGATGCCCTAAACCCTCTCGATATTATAATGTTTCAGTATCACTAATTCACTCTCCGCACCGTGGAATAATTAACGGTCTGATACATAAATGTTATCTCTAGTGACTGAATTCTATATGACTTGTAGTGCATATTACTCCACTAATTAAACGTCATGAGACCGCGTTTCAAACTAAGGGGTAAGTGGAGAGAGGGAAGGCATGCAAATCTGTACTATACAATGATTTCTCTGCCACTTCAGAATTATTCCTATGAAGGGAGTAAGTTACCTATCAATCCATTCACTATCCACAAATGTAGTTTACATCACAATCAAATAAGTCAGTAATTAAGTGGAGAAAGTCTTAATCAGTAATTAAGTGAAAAAGGAAGGGAAAAACTGAGTTTTTACCCAGAAATATATAGCTATTCTGTTAATTTCAAAATTAGGCACGCGTTTTGTTGAGAGCTGGTACCAACATGCTTCCGAAGCATCAAGTTTTCATTGAAATAATCAACTGGATAATGCTTCCAAAATACCCCCAAAAATTGCTTCCCTGGTAATACTAGGAATCCCCTCACTGCAGGCACAAATTGGGCTATTAGAAGAGCGTACATACGCCCCCCTCATGTCCTCAAGTTCCACCCCCCGCTCCAATGGAGCTGGAGTTCTCTGATGAGGGGTCCCCAATACGTCCTCACCGTTCTCGCACAAAACGCAAGGCGACCTTGAGGTTCATCCATGCAACATTCTTTGGCACTCTGAGGCTCATTACAGCCAGCACCTCACACATAGTGCATGCTCCGTTGACCTCTGTTCTACCTCTCAGTATGTGCAACTGTGTACCTTTGACTTACCAATCATGGCCAGGTAGTACACATCCCTCCAATAGGCAGCCGTGTTCTTCTCCTCCCACTTGCCAAACTCCCTGATCAAGTGACTCTTCGTGGTCCCTAAGAACGACTGAGGTTCCACCTGTAGATCCATTTCTCGCCAGTAATGATTTCCTCATTCTCTTCTATCCCTGCATGACATGGCACCTGACACAGTGTTAATGCGTTCTTCTTTGCCAAGGTTTTCATTCCAGACCCAACGTGACGCTGCAGAAAGCCAGGGCCTTGAGTGGAGCCTGACTGTCCGGCATAATGTATATTCCTACCCGTTGTAGGGTCCTATGCAGAAAGTACTGCACGCACACCGTCACTGCAAAGAGCTCTGCTTGTGAAACTGTTGCTTAGTGGTATTGCTGTCAAGATTTCTGATGACCATACCACTCACCGTATGGCTCCAGCCTCGTAGAGGGGACCACCCACTTCCCATCTGGATCTTCCATAAATTCGTCCCCTGAAGGGAAGTTTGTAGTTGAACTTCATCTTTACCGAGTCCAAAAATACGTTTACTTGATCATTGAAGTTGGATAGCATCTAGGTGTTGCCCCGTGTAAAATCCAATATATAGCGGTAGAAATCATCATTCACGCCTCTAGAATGGATGTTAAAACTGTGTTTCGAATAAAAGCAACGAGGCTGCGGTAAGTGCGACTGAATGAGATAAAAAGTAAGATATAGGATTGGTTTTGCGCAAGCTTAGTGGAAATGGAACGTTTAGCCTCAGGGATTCCATCCATCTTGTATACTACCGCAATTACTTCAACTCTCTTTCGTTCAACGGCATTCTTCTTCTTTTATTGCGAGACATCTACTTTCAGTTTGAAGGCACGAGAAGAGCAACGGAACGAAGGTTGATGGATTAATTTTTGACGAAACTTCCTCGAGAGGAAGAATCAAGAAACGTCAATTAAAGGACTTTTCGCACCAGTTCCATTTCCCTGTAGCGATAAACCCTCGAACATTATTGAAACCCCTGAAACGTAACGGAACCTTTCCCGTTTTTTCAACTCTCGTCAATATCCAAGTAGATGAAACAACGTAACGACGAAGAGTGGTACACTAGAACTTCGAATAATCCCGACTAATGAGGATTTCTATCGAAGCATCCAGTGAGTGCCGCTAGATTTGGAAGAGCACTAGGGGTTGTTGCGAAACCGATGAAACAAGTGAACGAACTAGAATGGCTACAATTCTATTCATAACCTGTGGTTTTGCAATCGTCGCAAAATAGTTCGTACACTTCTCTCGACAAGACAACCGCCAAATTTGACTTGGAATATACAGTTCACGAAAAATGGCAAATAATGTAAAGGGAAAGAGGCTAATTTAGGCGTTTGTACTTTCCTTAGGCCTGGAAGGCAAGACATTCAAATACAAGGCTGAAAGAAAAGTTGTTAACTTCAGATTTTGACGTTTCAAAAGCTTCCATGCCAAAAGATCTGCATTTGAGATCTGTTTTTTGAACGTTGCTGAGCGAAACCTCACTCAAATTTCATATTTGGCTGGCAGATCAATGGGAGTAGAGCAGCTCAATAAATTAGCACAGACCTGCCATAATACCCAATAATGTGGAGATTAGAACGAAGCGTGGTAGCCAAGGCGGGGTAGTAAAGACTGACTGATATTGAGCTCCCGGTAGTGATAACCAGTTAAATGTTGAAATTTCATTTTGAAGACGTAGGGGTTCCAAATATGCAGTGTCAGTCCGCCTTCCACTATCCAGCCCACTTCCATGTCGTGTGTTATAGCTTCAACGTCGTCTAAAAGATCCGCTGTTCCCCATAAAAACCTAGTTTTGCAAAACATGGGTTAATTGATTAACAAAAAGGAAATTTTGGGAGCTGTACTGCAATTACGTGGCGTTTTCCTCGGGTTTTCTCCCCCTGAAGGCAGACGGGACCGATTCCCATAGTCACTGCAGCCACACATGGACCGATTGGAACGATGTCCCTTACTACAGCATAGTACATACCAGCTCCTTTCAGGAATGAACCCTTGAGAGAAATGTTTGAAGCGCCTTAGGATGTGCTCTACAGTTTCATTCTCCTCTCCAAACAATCTGCACTCAACTACCACTGAATTGCCCAGCTTGTTGAGACGATGGGCGGGACTTCCCTGGGCCTCCCATCGGGCCATATGCCGATTTACATGACTTTTCGTCACTCCTATGTAGGGCTCCGGCCCGATGGGTATGGATTATGTGCCTCCTTTTGCAAGGCAGTTTGTTTTTTTATTGCCTTCGTGCCCTCTACGTGGCGGCGCCCAAATAAGGGAGAGTTTGTTATTGACACTGAGTCGTTTGAGCGCCTAAAGGCATTCCCATGCCAACCTGGATCTGAAGGCGTAGGTCGCGAAGGCCTTTAAGGTAGTCTGACTATCCGATAATATATCGACCCGCTCACCCTTGAGTCATTTTCTCAGGATGTCTTCTGCGCAGCTATTTATGGTTATAATATTTGCTTGATATATCTTGGAGTATTATCTTAGCTGAACGTAACTGTGTACGACTTGCCTTAGCCCTGGTAGAAACATCATGATCTGCTTACGTCTACCAGGTATGTGGTCCTCTGAATGTGTAAGAAGGGGGAAGGTGAGATATTCAAAAGGACTACTATTGCAGCACTGAAGTAAGTGTTCATGGTCCCTTTCCCAAGTATTTTTCGATGCTGAGTCAAACAATATGGGTCTGAGCGTCACACGACCATCAATCATGCAATGAAAGAGCGTAATAAACCGTTATTATGCTGTGGAAGGGCATAAATGATTGAATCATTTGCGGCGTTTTTTGTATTGGACGGCGTTTACACGGAGCCAAACGGGAGACGGATAATATGCCTCCGTTGGGTCATTTTTGCCCCGTTCCCCACTTACAAAGCTTCGCTAATGACTATACTCTATTCTCGCGTCATCAACGGACGGCCGACCATGCGGAATTTCGAAGTTAAACCCATAGTGTAGCATCAAATAACTAATTTGTCCCGTCGAGGGTACTAATAATAGTTAACGTTAAAGCTCACAAGATGTGGAGGCTGAGTAATATTTTATGACACCGCCCTAACATGCACTGATGCCTTTTTTGTGCTATGGCAACGAACTACAACGGATAACAACCAGCGCCTAATTATTAGGCTTTATCATCCACTGAAGCCACCACTTTTCATACGGCCGGCTCTTTACATCCATCTTCTGCTGGATTCAGTGAGGCGTTATATGAGGCCTGTTACTTTTAACGACTTTCTCCCCATATCCTCACCTCCGCTCCCTTCATTGATGTCCTAGCTGTTATAAGGGCAAGAGATGAAACATATATTGAATGGTTTTCTCGTCTCAGGACGACGTAGCGGTATTTCAGAGGAATTTTATGGACTGAGAAGCTTTTATAAAGAACTACCGTTAAATTACCTTTCGGAGTAACTCTTGATTTAGTGCACAGTGTTATAACGCATTAAACCACAGTGCATTACAGTGATGAGAAAGTAACCAGTAGTGAAAAACGAATTACGAAAAATTGGAGGCTAACTCAAATCTAATGGGCCTCGGGGTACTGAATGCTTGATGGCCGCCGTTAAATGTGTACGCATTGGCCCTGAAGTCTCAGAATGTTTTTCTCCACTCTGACTGAATTTAGTATTGGCCCAAAGAGAGAAGACTATGGTTACTAATTTTATGTGTCCCATTCCCTACCGTCTTCGCTTTTGGTTTCACTTGCCTTGACTGTACGCATAAACCGAGAAGAATAAAAAGACGGCAGGGCACCATATCCGAGGGAATAATTACCAGGGGCTTGGTCACAGAGGTTCTCGTTCAAGCCCAGACCTCGCTGTTCCTGTCAAGGTAGCCCATCCGTTATTTAGAAAAAAAACCCTGCAAATTATTACACAATGGTGTATTATGCTCATGAACAGCTTGACCTAGTATTACTGATCCGAGACCCATCCCATTCCATTCAGCATCGAATACTAGTAAACCATACGAAACATGACCTGACTACAATGGAACTACGGAAACTAAATATTCCCCTGGCGCCAGGCGCCCGTAAACGTATATAGTCATTTAAGATCCGACGGAGGGGTTTGCAGAGGAAGTGGCCTTAACCTTCCTCCGCCACGTCAGGCAAAAAGAGTCGGGGAAATCGGAACGGGGGCTTCCAGCAAACCCTCGCTCGGCAATTGGCAGGACGTTGCGAGTGCAAAAGGCGTTGCGAGTCGAGCGGGCCTTGAAAACGATACGAAACACGACTTATTTGCGATTATACTGTGTTTCGTTGATTTTTTAAACCATTTTTTGCTCATAACAACCATGGGCTTTGTCCGATCGGATTGCCGAGATGGCGGGCGTTTTTGTGTGAAGAACGATTTTTTTAAACCACGTTAAAGGCACAAAATGGCCCGAGCGGCGGACTGCGGACAGTAGATGGCAGACGGTGGAGGAGGATGGGGGACGGCGGACGGACATTGCAAATTTGGAATCTCCATGTCTTGAAACGTAAAGTATCAAATTTTGAGGGGGGGTTGTAAAAAATGTTTCGTTACCGAAAACATTGGTCTATTATTCACAATGAATAATACACCAAAACTGAGTTCTTCATGTTGGACCTTGTTGATAGAAAATCCCTCATTTCTACGCAGGGTGTGTTTGTCTGTGCCTGTTGCTCGATTTTCGAAGAAGGGAATCAGCTGGTTCTTTTCAGAGAGGTGAAGTAACGTTAAGAGCAACTTCCATGGACAGTAAGAGGTGGAGGGAGATCAACAAGTACCACTAACTAGGCTTTCGCCTATTTCTAACGATTTTTATTTATCCCGTCAATACACACTTGATATTTTCAATAAATACTCTCTGATAGTCGTTGAACTGAAGTATCTACCAAAATGCGCCCGGAATCATGTATTTTTAAACCTTTTTGAAACTCTGGGAGTACAATGTTTTCTATCAACCAATATCCACATTTCGCGTGATACGTTTATTTCTGTGAACGTTCGTTGAACGGAGGTATAAGCCAAGATTGTCCAGAAACTGAGGATTTCCAAGCCATAAACTATAGTTTTCATAGTTCACAAAAACGCTACAGCAAATGTGACAAAATTTATTACTTTTTCACGGATTCAGTTTTTAACAGTTAACATTTGTAAAATATAAGAACATGTGAACAACGTCCTGTTAAGCAAAACGTAATATTATTAATGGCGTAGGTTCAGGTATGTTTAATTTATTTTATGGATTGAATGATCTTCAATGATTTTTATACATGCAATACACAAAATCAATGCTCAATTCCTTCACAACCGCAAAAACTAGTATCACTTTAACATTGAAGAGGCAAGTAATAAGCTTTCAATAAAAGTATTTTAATTCTTCCAAATTCTGGCTGAAATCGTAGCCATGAGAAAGAGAAAATATTTGAACAAGGTTTTAAAGCAGTTTCCGTGTTAAATTTCCTAACGAATTAAAATTAAATAGCGGTTGAAATTATTTGCCATCCAGCAACAGAGATTCTCTTTCCTTCTCGCCTCCCTCCATCTTTTCATCCTTTCAGAAATAACCGCAGATCTTCCTTTTGCAAAAGCGTTAATTAATTAGAGCAGAGAAAGCAGATAAGTTCGTTTTAGTGTTTGGTGAGGTGAAATCCGCGATAGTGAACGTTTTATCTCGTTAAAGGTATTCAGCCGCTTCAGCTCAGAAGGAAATTAGGTCTCCCATCCATTTCCGAGCGCTGACGTATCGGATTCTCTTTTTGCCGCGACTTTTTTCCACATTTCGGTCGACGGTAATTACTATGAAGTATGCTCTTAATACAGGGAAGGTCGCTGGTAAGAGACTCGTGCTTCTTCAAGCAAGAAAGCAGAGGTTCGAAGGAAAATTGTTTTGTTAGCGTAAGGAAGATCGTGTGATACTGTGAAAACGTCCATCGCACAAGGGCTTCATTTTTGATGTACTAATCACTTTTAGCTTGCGCTTTAAATGCCGTCGTGTGGGTCTATGACTCCTCCAACGTCGTTTACAATATAAGTCCAGTTGTGCATTCCGCTACACGACAATCAACTTAAGATTATGTGTACATTTAATTGTTCTCTTTCTCGTTTATCGTCACACATTTTGTAATCGTTTGCCGTCGAAAAACCCCAACCAATCAATCTTGTCAGTCAGCTTTTTTAAATTCAGATATTTCAATAGAAATATTGTGAATTCCAGAGTTGGCGACGTTCTTTCTGTAGTACGGCCCTCCTCAATCGTTCAGTGGGTTTTCCTTCAACCTCCCATTATCTCGTTTCCTGTACTTGAGAAAATTCTTGTTGGTTCTGGCAATACTGATCCGACTGAACGCACGGACCTGAAGAAAGAAGTTGATAGGGCTAGTACTGGCAGCTGCGAGATCAAACTATCTGTTGAGAACTCAGTGGCATGAGCAGCTCGACGTTTGGAACTTGGTTCAGATGCAGAGCAGTGACCTCTCTTGTACCAATTCAGATTAAGTTGACCTGATCCAAACAGGAACTAAACGCTTTCCGTTTTCAAATCCACTAAAACGTGGACGGTGCTACAGTTTGTTGGGCCTTTGAGCTCCAAAACGGCTAAAATATCGCGTCCGTGGTTTTGATTCCAGACTCGTGTACAAACGAAATCGAAGTCATACTCGAATGCGCCATTTCCGTAACTGTGTGTTGAGTAGTAAATGGCTCTCACAGGGAGGACTGTACTTTTAAGGCTCGATGTTTATTACTCGCCAGCTCTATTCAGATTGAGCGTACCAATTTATGACGAGACGGGTGAGCGGTATATATCGGTTTATGGACGCAAAAACAATTGAGTTTTCTCCGTTACTCTGAAAGCTGAATGCAACGCTTTTGAATGGGAATCCGGAAGGGATGGAATAAACAACGTTTCTTTCTGCCATCTTGACAGGTTTAGGTCCCGAACGATCATTACAAACGTTAAAACTGTAGTTCCTTCACGGTATACGCTTGCTCTTGTTTCTAACCTGGGGCAACGCTTTGAATCACAATGGAAATCAGATGAGCTGTCACATGCAGATATTCAGAAGCTCAATATTATCGTCGTGTTTGCCTTTGTAAAGGAATCAAAGTTCAGAGAAATTAGTTCCTCCCGAATTTTCGCTTTTTTGAAAAGTGGATTTCCTACACACCAACCCTCGTATCATGGATACCGTCAAAATAGAATGCAATGGTGTGGTAAACACCTCTGTGCACGTTTTTTTAAAATACAAAAGTCACTCATAAAAAAGTACTGGATTGAACCTAAATGAAACTCAAATACACTGTTTTATTCGATAAACGGAAATAGGTTTTGCAGCGCACAACTTAACAACCTAATGGGCCTGTATGAATGTCTCCTAGCCTAGCCTACTAAGGAATGCCAGGTGTATCCTGCAAATGTCTTCTTTGATGTTCACTCTATGAGATGTAGTACCGAAAACTAGTAATTTCTCACTCTCAAATCCTTAGCACTGGGCCAGGACGTGGTAGGGTGTCTTCACTATGTGCCGGCACCACTTAAACCGACTGTCGACTGTGCCTATAACATACGTATTTCAGTGCCCCGTGATAAGCCTGCCTGCCGTGTGCCTAAGGTCCTCTCCATCCTCAGAAGGCTCCACCTTACTCGTCTGTTTGCCGTCAACTCACTTTTTCAGCTGTCTGATGCATTCTCCTGGCATATTTTCCCACAGTGGGAGGGGGCCCTACAGGTACAGTAGACGCACCGAGTCTAGCCAGATGGTCCCCCCTCTCATTTCCCATGATCCTCTTGTGCCCAGGGATCCCGCTCTCCCTCGCAAGGTTTCCCGTTGTGCAGTAGGTTTGCGTAATTTGTAGCCCCGGCCTGAACGACCGGGAGTTCCCAATTTTTTACTCGGTTTCCTAACCGTTTCACATGATTTCATCGATCCCCTAACTTCTTCAAGTTTCCGTTTTGAAAATAATACGTGCTATCTTTCTTCATTCCACTTCGAGGTGAAATGACCAGAGTAGTACAGGAAATTAGTGTTGCGCTATCGTACGAAGCACAGAACAGAGTAAATTATAACGATATTTACCGCATATAATCGAGATGTTTTATTGAGAACTACAACTCTGAGAAGATTTCCCACCACAAAGAAACTAAAGCGAGCGGGGCAACATAAGACACCTAAACATGGCGTCTCTGCTCAAATTCATGACACCAAAGTCACGATAAGTAAGTTTGCTAGCTCTCGGTTCATCAGCAAAAGGTTCGACAAAAATACGTTTTAGTTGTTTTCCCCATTTTTTTTCGAAAAAATGAAAAAGTAGTTCCTGCGGTCATAAAATAATCAGGAGCAACTTAGAAAATTCTGGAACTCAAACTAACAAGGGTTTTACCTACTTTTTCTGCAGTGTTTCCCTTATAACTCCAGAACTGTAAATACAAACCACTCAAGAAATTCAGTTCGACAGTTCTGTACTTCCGTCATCATCATTACATGAGTAGAAATAGCTCAATACGAACATTAAGTGCTTCGAGTATGCGAGCTGAGTTGACATGAGATCGTATTGATTGCTAGCATGAACTGAATGCTGAGGAAACTTGTGTGGTGCATGGGAAGTGTGCTAGTACCAATATCAGACCGTGTTAAATTGCTGGTTCACCGTTACGGGTTGCGCATTTCATGAATGAACCTACCACGATTTGAGGGTTAATAGTCTGTGGGAACGCTAGTCGATACTTCCCAAAACTGTGCAACCGTAGAGGCCCTACAGTGTGCGTACAACATCACCCACAAGTCACAAGTACACCACATTCGTAGTTTTATCAAATTCCAAAAATGTCTTTACGCAAATATTGGAACTATAGACCTTCTCCCACCTCAATGAAATAAAGACAAATCATAGGGTTGGAAATCCACTGAGCTATTGCTACTGGTGAATAAAAAAAGGTTTATTTTATAACCTGAGTGAGCTACAAAAGACGTTGCTAACTCAGAAGCGACACGTGCTGTCACGCAACCAGAACCCCATTCATCCCTCACCCACTCAACTACAGATATTAAACCTCTGATCACCGCAAGGATGATGCAAAAGAGGAGACACCAACACTTAGCGTGTCATTCAGAAACCGCTACAAGATTTTCTTTTCTCCATTCGAGAAATCCGCTACGTTATATCAACGAATTGGTGCCCAAACTGAAGCCTTCGATCGAACGATTAACTGACTCTGCACTGGCCACTGCTACACTAAAAAACCACTGGCTGGTATTGCGCCACGTCGGATGTAACACTGGAGGATATGATCCTGGATTGCCCAACACCAGCGTCCCTTGCAAAGCGCACTTTCCCCCTCATTATGGAAAAAAACAACCCGAACGTCTATTTGTCTTGTATGATTTTATTTAAAAAGTGGAAATTTTAGTTTAACTCTTCAATGGTCGAGATAAATTATTGTAGGTTAAGGGAACCCATTGTACATACTAATTTTGTGGATGTTCCAATTTTTATGTAAAACCAATTATATGAGTCAAGCTAAGGAAAGTAAAAAGTTGTTTCTCCCGCACTTATCTAGAAATTCACTCAACGGTTACTTTCGCGGAAAGTAGGTACTTCAACGAGCTGAATGTAGTTCGGGTTGAAAATAGGAGAGGGGGGAGGGAGAGAAAATTCCGAGTCGTTTTCTTTGGCCATTAAGTTGATTGGAAACTCGTAAAAACGTCGTTTCTTCGCGGAATGGATTGTTTTGCTATTATCAGTTATTTTTGGTAGGTACTCGAAGCTCTCGGGAAAATGTTTGCCGACCAATACCAGGCGAAGGCTGGCACGATGAAAAGATTTCCCTCAAAATGAGGTCACTTAGGGGAGCTGAAACAATGTTTGCCAGGGATTTCTCTTTGTTTATTTCCCTCTGCATGTTGCGAAAGGAGGACATCGGAACCGATGAGCGTCTAGAAAGCTTCTCATCCTCCAGCTCTTCTCCTTCCGAGGATTGATGGAAGACGATAAATTCAGAACGCTATGGAGCTTAGTAAAATAAACTCGATGAGATGCTTTGCCGCTCTTATACTCTTTTTCCTCTTCTTCCCCCCCCCTCCATCATCACTCACCCGACGGGAAGAGATAAAAAGCAGTCAGGAATGGAGAAGTTGTTACTTCCCTATGAAATGAATGAAGGCGATATATAACCGAATCCGCAGAGCTTTTATTCGAGGCTGCACGTAGTAACAAAGGCCGCCGCGTGAAATTGAGCTATTATTACGGGGCTAAATGAGGTCTCTCGACGCTGTTGACGCAGGATATTTCAATTCATTCAAATGAAACTCCGCTTCCGCATTAATTTAACAAGAAATGAAACCGCTGAACCTGCCACGTCACCGATTCAACCTGCATTTCGAATACACACAGACTTTTTACGTCGCTCAACTCTACGTTGGTTCAAGAATTAACACTCGGTTAGGCGCACTCCCAAAGCGAACGGTCAAATGGAGAAACCTCGATAGTTTTTATTTTGATAAGTACCAGTGCATATCTCATTTTTTTGATGGAACAAGATAAATAAACCAACTCCTTCATTAATGCGAGTTTTTTGGTGAAAGCAAAACAATATAAAATTAATTTATTTCTACATGTTAAGAAAAATGGAAAGCAGTCAATCGTTTAACTCATCGCAACTAACAGTCTGTTAATTTTCATTACCGCCAGCACAGACAAAGGCGTAGTGCTGAAGGCACAAGTACTAGAGCATTACTAAAGTTAACGTACCTGTTAGGTGAGTCCGTCTCCTCTGGCTGATGAGTTACTGTGGGCAAGCGCTTTCGATGTAAAGACATCATCTTCTGGCAGTTAAGTCAGTGCTGGAGTCAGTCAGTTGGTCGTGGTCTTTATATACGAAGAGAAAGATAAAAAGGATGATGGAGCGTCTTGAAACTTTACGTTTCAAGACATAGGGATTCCAAATCTGCAATGTCCGTCGCCGTCCCCCGTCACCAGTTCCCCGTTTTTGCCTTTAACGTGGTCTAAAAAATCCGTTCATTCGCACAAAAATCCCATTTGGTATCCAGTTGTGCCTGCCATCTCGGCTATCCGAGAATATTTAGTTTCCGTAGTTCCATTGTAGTCAGGTCATGTTTCGTATGGTTTACTAGTATTTTTCGATGCTGAATCGAATGGAATGGGTTTCGGAGCAGTAATACTAGGTCAAGCTGTTCATGTGAATAATAAACCGTTGTGTAATAATTTGCAGGGTTTTTTTTGTTTATAAATTTCCATGTTTTCTAATATGTTCAGTTTTCGTCCTTTGTATTGTTTGTGTAGTAAGACGGTGCGGTCCTGTATTTTGGTTGGTTCATGTCCAGTTGTCTCGAGGTGGTTGGCAAGGTTTGGATCGTCTTTGTTCCTACTAAGAGATTTAATGTGTTCTGAATATCTGGTCCGTATTTTCCATCCTGTCTGTCCTATGTATGCGTTTTTGCAAGTACAGGTTATTTTATATACCCCACTTTGGTCGAGTGGGTCTGTCTTTTCAGTCTTTGTAGTTAGTTTGGTTCTAAGTGTGTTGTCCGTACGTAATGCGATTTGTATGCCTTCCTTTCGGAGGATGTTAGTTATTCCGTATATTTTTGGTCGTGTGTGCCTAAATGTGCAGCGTCTTGTTAAAGTATGTGTATTTGGGTTTTTGAGTCGTGTGTTTTGGTTTCCCCCAGAGGTACATGACCTCCTCCCCCCGCCCTTCCCCGACGCTTCATCATCTCGTTTACCTTTCTCTTCGTATATAAAGACCACGACCAACTGACTGACTCCAGCGCTGACTTAACGGTCAGACGATGATGTCTTTACATCGAAAGCGCTTGCCCATAGTAACTCACCAGCCAGAGGAGACGGACTCACCTAACAGGTACGTTAACTTTAGTAGTTTGCCTACTGGCCTGGCGGACATAACCCGATTGCTTTAATACTAGAGCATTGTTTGCAAATGTATTCTGCCGGTCTTCTACACAGGACATACTTTCGCCAGGGAGACTTGAAGACGGGTTTTACTGTGACACGAACTTGTAATCTGAAGATTTGGGAGATCACAACAAATAAGAGCACGAACAGGTACGTAGAAGAAGTGACTAGGATAGGGTATGAGTTTGAGTAAACAAGCGCGAACAAGGGGGCCTCTGATTGCGTGAGACCTGTACGGGGAAGGAGAGAGTTACCAGCAGTAACAATACGGCCTGAACTGCTGAAAGGGGTGGTCAGTCTCTTCACTACATTAACGCTATTATCAACCCGAAATGGTCCTTATGGCTTCCTGTCAGCGTAAATTTCGAGGTTGCTAGTGTGTAACATTTTTTAGTCAACCACGGCTGTTTTAGCGTCAGTTACATAAGACCTAAAAATGAAACCAAAGGCTCTGTTTTTCGGCAAAGGCCACTACTCCTTGCCTTGAGTGTCCTTAGTCATAAGTTTCGTTTCCTTTGTTGTTTCTTTTGTCTATTACGTAAGGGACATTTTTAATCTAGTGCCTTGACGCTTCAAGTTGTTCACTTCTTGCCCGAAAGTTAGCCTGGCCACCCGAACATTTTTTCCGTGTTATTCCTGGTAATCCAGAACGTGTATTTGGGGATCCCAAGTGAGTAGTTCCGTGCAACCGATTCGGAATCCAATCGGACGCTTACGCGATCGCGAGTTCGCCAGAACTGGACACTCGAAGCTGCTGGTATATTCAGTTTCATCGCCACCATTCCGTCTCATCAGAACCGAAGTCAACCTGAAGGCGACGCCTCAGGTTAGACGTAAAAGGACAGTGTAGCTGGTGGATCCCTTTTCTTTTGCTCCTACAGGAATTCCTGTTTTGTTTTACTCTGAGAGAGAACAAATTCTTTTTTTTGTTCATAAATAGTATGTACATCGTGTGGTTCAAGAGCTATGTTCAAAGGAAACTTCTCCTCCCCACCACATTGAGCACTTAATACCGTACTTGGCCAGTTTTGATGTAGTGTATTGTGTGATGGATTATCTCCTCCGAAAGGCTTCCAGCTTCTCATCGATGGTGACCCGTGCCCCAATTGGGTAAGATTCCATGCAATTTACAACGAATTCTTGGAACAAATCACGAATTGGGACCAACCTATCGATTTCTTTTCGTTGGTGGCGATTTTGTCCATCATCACATCTCAAACAACGGAGTGGAAAATTGAATCTTTGTAAGCCAAAATATTACTGCTCCATAACCACCGTAGAACCTGAACGTTGAAAAGCATGCAAAAATAGCAACGTTATACGTGAACCATAACTGTTCAGGTACTATCCCTAATACCACCATTTGAATGTGCTAAAAACAAGAAATTAGGATATATTGAGAAGAGTCGAAGTTTTGGAGCGGTGTTAGCATAATTTGTTTCACAATAAAAATATTTCCATGCCACGTGCAGAAGAGCCCAGTCTCACTGAACATACTTGAAATTTCTTTGATCGTCAACAGCAAAATTACAATTACTATCATTTCACCCACAACGTATGCCTCAATCAATTCGGTACTCATACCCCGCAACACACTCACACACACGGATCACGCGCACAAAATTGCTTTTTCCGAACGTAAAGATCTGGAGAAAACCCAACTTTTTTTGGGCACGACTATAATACTTTCCTTGCTCTACAGGGCACGGAATGTAAAAACAGCGATGAAAGGAACAAGAAGGACAAACGAAATTCAGCCCTGATATTATCGAGCGGATGAAATTAAACGAGAAAATCAAATAATTCGCTAGATTTGCGCTGAACTTCTCTCTCCACGAACAGTTCAATCATTCTCCTCGCGGCGGAAAAAGGAGAGGGCGGGTGATGAGGACGGATTAAGGAGATTAACCCACGGCTTATCTAGCGTTTGAAGTAGCAATTACGTTAAGGGTGATCTGCTCCGGAATTGGAATTAACACAAGCCGAGCGGAATTGATCAGGCTTGAATTGTCGAAGTCCTGCTTTAATTTTGGAGTTTTGATTTATTATTATCATAAAATGCAGCCATTCGCCTCTGACTTTTATTGTGAGACTTTTACTGTTGTAAGAATCAATATTACACAACCGAACAGCGCACACGAAATTTAACTGTAGTGGTCGCGTATATTGAATCAATTGGTTCTTTTTTCAGAAGGTACATTGACCTACCAACCCGCAAAGAATACTGGCATCTTTGATCTGATAACAGCAACATTAACCGGATCATTTCCACCAAATAGTACGTTTGATCCTGTACCAGGGCGAACCCAAGTCTTCGATCTGGCGAGGGCTCATCTGAGGCATCTGAGGTTCTAAGAACCAAATTAAATAAATGTTTTCTCACACAAAAACTCCCCCAAAGCATATTGTCAGTACTCAATATTGTTCTAGGACACAATAGGTATCGATGTATTGAGGAGCCGTGAAGCCACCCTGTCGATCTCATCGCGGGATCAGCCAATATTTTGAGTTACGAGTCCTCCAGATGGGAAACATTGCCGTTAACGGTTAGACGGAAAGTCGGCATAATATAACCCGCGTTCTTTACAACTTTACTCATAACACTAATTCACAACAATTTAACGAGTTTCCGTCCGCTTTGCCCTCCCAAGTTTCTCGGGTCGGCCAAATGGGCGGCAGAGTGCGCTTCATCGCTGCTCCGCTCCCCAGAACTTGGTAAAGCCGGGGTTATAAACTTGAAGGGGGAATCACCGTGAGCGTATTGTTGGGCAATTCAAAACGGAATAATGGAAAACGGGAACGGGACCTCCGGTGAAGGAAAAGGCCCGAGAATACGGAGCAGTTTCCGACTAGTTAATGATCGAAAATGTGGATCGCGGAGCGGGGGTACCGTTTGGCTGAGGGGAAACTTGCAAATACAACCCAAATGATCAACATTAACGAACTGGTAAATATAAGGGCTTCACTGAGAGGCTCGTTGATTTGAAATATTCGTCGTTGATTAGTCGGGAAACATTTGCTCTTACAATTAGGTTGCTTCCCATTCCAACTACTACTGTTTTGACTCGCGCAAATTATTACGTAATAGTTGTAAACTCACATTTTATCACCCAATTAGAAAAACCTGTTTCAGTCCATTTGCAGAAATAGTGAAACAAGAAAATACTGGTTGGTATTTAGTTATCAATGTGCAGTAGCTTAGAATAAAAATATTTCATTGCAATACGTAAAAATGTCTCAGAAAACCCACATTACCACTATTTTTTAGGCGATCTGTGTCAGAAATTCGGCATCCTTCCAACATATTTCAGTCATCGCCTGTGGCCTTAGTCGTAGTATGTTTGAGTTGGAGATTCAGTTCAGTTCCATGGCTAATGTGGTCCGGGCTTCATTTCAATATTACAGGTTGAGAGTAGGTGGATAGTCGGTCTGAAACGTGCGTCTAAAAGATGAACCATGTCTTCTTATTACAATTGAAACCTTCTTATTACCCGTGGGGGGGGGGGGGTTACTCTTCTTCCTTGTCTTCGCCACTCTCACGAGAATCTTGGAGCGTCCGGCCTCGTCCGTCCATCTTTGGCACGAGAAGATGGCATGGATAAGAATTGCTGTAGTAAGCATGCTCCAACATCGTGTGGGGTTACAGCCTAGCAAATTCGGCGCAGGTGAGCCTTGAATGCTCTCTGTCCTGAGAGGAGCTGGATGGGGTAGAAGTCAACCTCACTATGGTGTAGCTTCAGGCATGGAAAAAGGTCCGGAATAACCCCTTCTGGGCTGTGTCCTACTCGTCTTGCCATCTTCTATGCCGTCCTTCCTTTGTTCTGGTAGCCATACTTCAGTTGCCCCCTTGATGGGAACAGGCTGCACTTTCTGCTCGGCTGCTAGAAGGTGGATTGGGACAACACCAGCTACCACCAACACTGCCTTCCGAGAAATCGTGCGGTACGAGCAAGCAATGAGAAGGGCGCACCTATTTTGCATCGTTGAGATCCGCTTCTGGTGGAAGGCAATACCCCCTCGTGTATTAAGATGTATGGTAGTAAAACCTTACCGTCTTGAATCTTGGAAGTAACCTACTTTTTTTCCTCTGTGTTCAGCCACAACTCCCCCTATTACAATCGTACTTTTCAATTCCCGCCACAATGACAAAAGAAGATTCTGAAGATTGGCCACGGACCGGCACCTGGATCCATGAGCCTGGGCATCTCAACTTGAGAAAAAGTGGTTCGATTACGAAATCAGCCCCCTCCCCACAGCGGGACATGCCAACTCATCAACGAGTCACCTTGTCCGTCGTAAGAATCAACTGCATGGGGCAAACTACTAATTGCGAATAACCTATGAGAAATTAGTTTTAGTGACGCATCTTTGCGTACACTTATTAGCGTAGCAGAAAGTTACTAAGCGGAATTATCACGATCAGGCTGAAATTTTCTGAAGAATTTCGGTTTGTACAAAACCGTTAGTAACCGTCGTTTTGTGCTTTGTAGCTCAACCACCGTGGGAGTCCTCGGTGAGACTTTGTAACATGACTGCGCCTATAAAGTCATCGTCTATTGGCCTGTTTATCGATGCTGATTGTTGTGATACAGTGAGAGCTTCGTATGAATCAATAGAAGTGAACTTCTCGAGTTTTATTGAGCATACAGAACGAAGCTGACGTCTTACGTTTCATGACGTGAGGATATGTGGACCTGTCCAGGAAAAGATTTGAAGGGCATTCTTCTCGCGACAGGCACGAATGTCATTACACGTTTTGCTCTCATCACCGTCGTATCCATTTAACGGTTCACACAAAAAAGTGATACGATAGTTGAAGCGGTTTTTTGATAAAAAAAAATTGAATTTCACCATGAATGAAGGAACTTCTATATTATGAGGTACATATTGATGATTGTGGCCTTTGGTGAATGTAAGTGTTATTACTGATAAGTACCTCATTTTTCGAAGACACATTCTTGCAACATACAAAAATTATGAAAACAACATTAGTAAGCAGGCGCAAATTTGTTTCCATTTCATGAAAAATAGGTCAGATAAAAAGTATAACTTTCGTGCTTTCATCTCTAAAAAAATATTTTCCACGGTATCCGTTTAGGGAATCAAAAAGAAACGTAAAAGCGCTCGGGCCTCGCGGAAGAATACTTTCGTCAGTTTTGCTTTTGATATTATGAACGTTTTAAAAAAGCGGCGGTGTTTAATACAAGCGGACTCGTGACTCCTGTCACCGAGTTTTCCGACAAGTATTCGTCACGTCAGACAACCATCGAGATAAGGGAGGGTCGGCTTTTAGTGGTCGCTCGTGAATGTGATATTAATGTTTTCAGTTGAGCGTTCTTCTAGATGGGCTCGTTTCAGAGCAAATAAAACCCTGGATTTCTGTTCGTCAAATGCGTGTTGAAGTCAATGAGCATGCCATTTAATCTTCTGAGGTGTATTCAATGTGTTTTAGTTAAACTAATCGTCGGCCCCCAAATATTTTTGCCTTATTATGCCTTAAACGTGCTCTATGTCCGTTCTTACGGACAAAATTTCTATTCGGTACGTAATTGTGCCTGAATACGCGCCAATCCCAAAAAAATGGGTTGAAAAATTAGCCAACAACGAAATTTTGTCAGCTTTATTGCAATTGCGCCGGGTTTGGTATCGTTTTCTAGATGTTTTTTGAAGCTGGGTCAAACAGAATGGGACTCGGAGACGTGGGACTGCGTTTAGTTGGAAAACAGTGACACCGCAGTAAATTTAGGCGAATTCAACTACTTGGTGAACCTCTCGGGAGAATATTGAATTTTATCGTTTCTTCCTGACCTTCTCCCATTTCTCGCTCTGCCTCTCGTCTCAGACCAATCACCCGTCAGTTTGCCTTGTCATAACGTTGCCTAGAAATTTTCAGTTGTTCCGCTCTTGTCAGATTATATTTTGTATAGTATTGCTGGCGTTTTTCGAAATAAATAGGTCTTGGATGTGTGACACTCCGTCAAGCTAGATAACCTGGAAATGGTAGCCGTTTCCTAGATTGTTGATTTAGCCATGCTTTATTCATTACATTCTTCGACATAGAACCCAATCATACTGTACAAAACAATAACACTCGTAAACTGTTGTGAAGTAATTTGCTGGGTTTTATCAAAAATGCCCTTGGAAATATGGAAAACAGAAAATGACGTTTCTTCCATTTTTGAGAAAAGTGAGCATTACATCCCATTGTTCATGGTTTCTCCGTAGGCCAAAACGTAACGCAAAGTTACGTATCCTCACCCCAAATAACCCTCTGACACATCAGCCCCTTTACCATGAACTGCTGACGCCACATTTCCATTTAATATAAAAGCCCTCGACTTCGGCAGAGAGCCAGTCAGTCTTGCCATCAGCTCCGCGTCGACAACATCCGTGCCGTGTACCTTCGTGTAACTATGTATTGTTCAGTTAATTGAATTAAAGTGTTTTTTAAAAAGCTAAACTTCACAGTCCATTGTTTAACTGCAATACACCAAATATTTGGCACAAACATATATCATTTACGACAATCTTCTATACAATTTATACCAACAGTCAAGAAACTCAATATCGTAATTGACTACGAAATATGGTAAAGTGTTAATCGATTCAGAATACACTTCATCGTTGTGTTTTGTTCTAATATTGACCGTTCCTGAACCCTAGCAGTAAGAGAATTGTATCTACTGAACCTGAAGAGGTACTGCTGGTTATCATTCAGCCAGTCAGTCAGTTTCCCCAGAGAATTCTGTTCACAATTCGTGGATACTTTGTACCTTGGTCGGATTCTCTTCTTTATTTAATAGTGATTTAATCATTCTGCTGCAAGCTCTCCGGGATTTGGGACGTTAATTTCTTCTGATTGTCTGCTACCCCAAACAACGGGGGAGTAGTCGATCTCGCATAAGTAAATGCTCTTGTACATGAGGATGGTGTTTACGTAACACACACCCCAAATGGCCTGATTCCACGTAATGATGTAAATCTCGCGAAGGTAGTGCCTTAATCGAGTCAGGGTGTTGAATTAAATGCCACCTCATTTTTTCTCGTCTATAAGGGGTGAGTTGCCATACTATTCACGCGTGCTGGGGATTTGTATGAAATTTGCTTCAGATATGCGCTCGCTGTTTCGCAAGTCGAAACGAAGACAGTTAGTCACAGTGACATGAAACTGGAAAAACTTTTATTCGGGTAGGGAAAATGGACTAAAATGAAAAACACGGTTTACCGTTAAGGTCACGTAATGTAAGTTTATGGTCGAGCTTGGGAGTTTATAGTCGTTTGTTTCACGCGCTTTGTGCTTCCGTCTTTCGTCATCTGAGTTGTATCGTTTCGAAATCTTCCATCCATACGCCTACAATTTATGTTAACAAGGTTCCTTGTTGCGCTAATCCTATCAAATTTAATGCCCTCGAGATCGCGAAAGTTTGTATCCCTGAAATCGAATTCTGTGAAGAGCAAGTGATTGCTAAGTCATTGAATTATTCAGCGAGTTGCCGTCCGCTCCGCTGGAACCATCTTCATAATCGCGTTACATCTAATGCAAGAGTTCACTATTGGACTTTTTGCGCGTTTTCTTTTTCTTTTATTTGAAGTCTTTTTTGCTTCCGGTGGACAGTGAAAGGGGCGAAAGGGAGGGGAGTCTTCGAGGGCCTCCAGAAAAAATAAGTTACTTTCGTTAGTCTTCCAGGCTACTTTGGTCTAATTTGGCTTTCTAAATCAATTCCGTAAATCCTTGAACTAAATCTGAATTAGGCAGCTTTTTGGTTGACATTATAATTCGTCGAAAGTTTCCCTTTCATCATTTTTACTTCGAAATGGCTTGAAAAAGTTGAACCAGCGCCATTTTTGCTATTTTATCATTTCTTCTGGTTACGCTGTTGGCGAGGTATAACATAAATGACGCTCTAAGGACGTCCCTTTGAATCAGAGGCATTTTCCCAATGCTTCGGCAATGAAAAGAACGCACACACTCAAATCTTGTAGCGCTCCTTGGGCGCCACTTCTTAACCGATCGTTTGTACTTCTTTATGCTCGATACAGTTTGAGGTGTAGTATGATGAGGTGGACACGCAATACAGTAAAATCATGGGATTCTCACGGTCCTCAACCATTTTATTTCCTGTTTCTACTCTAGTTATTCGCCAAGATGAGAAGATTGTTATTATGTATGGATACAACATTGAAAGAGAGCGTGTATCTCAATTGTTAAGTAAGCAGGAAATAAATACAGTTGTGTTAGTGATCATAATAATAATAATAGCGGCGAAATACGATATTAGTCCCGTTTATATGAAACTGTCGTCTTCTAATAATTATGTCGGTAGTTTGATGAATTGCATACACAACCGTGGTTTGATAAAGCTGATGAGTTAGTTAGGAATATCCCACGAGATCCCAGAAGTAAAACTACTGTAGGTTTTTTTCGCTAATGCGTTTTTTGTTTTTTTTTCAATAACTCCTAAACTATTGTCCCGCACTTTTTTTTTTAAATTGACTTGGTGGTCTGATGAATTACCTTTACGTTGGCTACTTGATGACGGCCAGGATGTGAGTAGAAGCAATTCAATAAATTCTTGAACCACAACCGCTAACGATTTCTATATAAAACGTTGAGTTCTGAAATTCCTGCAAACATATTAGTAGCTTTGGTTGATGAAGATGTGTGGATTTTAGTGTGGCTGAAATTGAAGATACTGGGCCTTTTTCCCAAAAACGGTTTTGATATTTTCGATCAAACATTCATCGCATCTTTCATAACTTCTACTGATCAGAAACTAAATTTTTTCTGATACACATCTCTGTGCACTGAATTGCAAACCAAATATAATTGATCAGGAAAAAAAAAACGATTCAGATTCAACTTTCAAACGCATTCAACATGCCAATCTCTCTATATCCTCGGCATATATTACGTCCTTCTTTAACGGTTATCCGAACGCAACGAACGTAAAATATGTTTTGTAGGCCTTTCAAATTTTCTAAGGTGAATCATATCAATCGAATTTGTTCAATCCTGCAGAGCGACATTTAGCCCCACTCACTCGCAAAGCCTGATAAATACAATCAGAAAATGTGATTATCCATTTTCCAGATTTTCTCACGAAAGGCGTGATTATGACCAGCATGGCAGAGTGATTGAAGAGCGTTTCTACAGAAATGCGCAGTACTCGTTTAAAGTTTATGTAAGTTATTAGTTGGTTGACTAGCTTACTCATAATACAAATAAAGAACCGTGTGTGGAAATTTGCAGAAATTGACGAAAGTTGGGGCTTTGCGACAGATTCTAAAGTCGGGTCTTGATTATATGATGAAATGTACTGTCTCCGGCTTCTCCTGAGATGACAGTGTTGTCGAGTGTGTAATGTTGAAACAAGCCCCTCTCTTCAATATCTACGGAATAATCTTTCTCAACATATGGCGCGGCTTTCACTCGACGGCACAAGTTTTTCTTATCAGATATGAGACGTTATTAATGTTCTCGTTCGACGGCTCTACGTTTCACTCGCGTCACTTCTTAGTCGGAAGAACGAGATAAAAAAAAGCAGGGGTTGACGAAGGTCTGTGTGAAAGTGTTTTCGATACTGACGTTTTCCCGAACTGAAAACACTGGCAGTTGGCCCGGCCCCAGCCTGAGCCCCACGTTGAACAACAATGAGACCCAACAGAGGCTAAGTTCTTCTTGAAGAGCTTGGCCAAGTTGTTCAGCTCTTCCAGATCGCTTGATACGATCCCGAGTATTTAGATACAGTTTTAAGTGTCGAGAATCTCTCGAATAATTCTGACCTGTGTACCTTTCTTTGTTCAATTCAGTTTTCAGTATAGTTGTACCCCAAATGCCCGAAATAATGATTTTCGTCTCAAGAGGTTGTTTGGTGCAAAAGGCTGTATCAGTATGCGTTTTTTACTTTCCTTGTCTCCACAAAGTAGAAAGGAAAGTTATGTACGGCTGAAAAAAAAATTTTGAGTTCACTTCAGATCTTTACGTTTCAGACTCCCCTGAGTCCGAAAAACACAATTGGGAAAACGGTCTGTATGTCTGTGAACGATTTTCAAAGATAACCATCGCACCAAATCAGCTCAAACTTGATATCTCGCCCGAAAGCCACCATGGAACGCCAAAATAAGGGTTTGAACAAAATCCACCGAAAGTTAACTATAGTTATCATAGTGATCAAAACACCAAATATTTTTTTTCTCAAAAACGGCTCTACCGATTTTGATTAAATTTTTTATATGGGTAGCTCCCAACCAATTATACCATAAAATTTTCATTTGTTGGAAAATGACGAGAGCAGCACAATAAATTACCAAAACTTTCGACGAAATCGATTTTAGCGCGGTTTTTAGAGAAAACAACCGCACCAAATCAGCTGAAACTTGATGTCTAGCCTACAAATTACCATGGGACGCAAAAATGAGGGTATGGGCAAAATCCACCGAAAGTTAACTATAGTTATCATAGTGCTCATAACACCAAATTTTTTTCTCAAAAATGGCTCCAACGATTTTGATTACATTTTTTATATTGATAGCTCTCAATAAGGCAATCATACCATAAAATTCCCATTCTTGGGAAAATGACGAGAGCAGCACAATAAATTATCAAAATTTTCGACGAAAATCGTTTTTAGCGCAGTTTTTTCCTTATAAACTCCGCTGGAATTTTAGTAGAATGTTAAAAAAAATTATTATTGTAGTCCAATCCAATACCTAAAGGGTGAGTGTATAAAAACGCTCATAAAATACATGGGGGTCACTCCAGAAATTCCTGAATTCAGACTACTGCCGTTTCGCTTACTACCAGTTCTAAACGTTTTTACCCAATAACTCTGCGAAAGTAATTACTATCCTTCTTCAAAAAATTTATGTTTACAGCCACATCAATTATCTGTGTACGAATTGCTCAATAATGGTCCTGCAATTAGTACGAGCAGCACAATTAAATCTGGAGCTGTAAGCGCTACTGCTTCCTGCTGCCGTAAAGCGTTATTTGACGAAGTTCAAATTAACCGAGTGATAAATGAATTGATTAAATAAAATTAGCCATGTACAAAGTGAATTATTGTAGAGCTAAGGAAAGTTGTGTTGCAACGCACCAGATATTTGACCTTGGCATTCCCACACCTGCCCTAACAGGACTCTTAACGACAAAGTCATTGTTTCCCCAAACACTTCGTCCTCAACCCCTCTTTGTTACCCCCTCTTCAGTTATTTCCCATTGACGACGGATCTCCCCTTCGTCTGGACATTCCGAAATATCATTCCTTCCTCTCTTTCCATCCCCTCCACAACAGACAGCTCCTCCCAAACTCCTTTCTCCTACAAAGTCTCGCGAAAGTCGGTTGTCTCCAGTTCTCTCAACAGACACTTGTTTTTACCACTCATCAACATCTGAGTCGGAAATCTCCTTCCTACCACGTAGAACCAGTTTCACACCTTCCGAGCCCCCCTTGTTCGCCCTGTTCCTTGCGCCCTCTGTTCATCGTCAAATCATATCATGTTCAAGTCACCTTTTCTTTGTACATCTCTCTTCAACTCTTGTGATGTACCAACTCTTCAATTACATGTTCGTGCTCAACTAAAACCCGTCTCCATGATTCATACAAGTCTATCCTGGTCAAGTCTAGCAGAGGTAAAGTACACTTAATTCTACCAACTTTCTACGGTTTTTAACTTGGTCTCATTCCTCTAACCACTCTGTTGATTCATTTTTATTTGATTCTGATGAGCTAGCAAACAAATCTTCATAATTGTAAATATTTGCACTTGAAAAATAACAAGATATCGAGGGAATCGCTAAAGGACGCATTAGTCGTAATTCCTTCAAGATGACCAACTGGGCTTTTGATGACCCTCGACAAAGTTGGTAATTTTACTTTTGTCACCTGGTTAATATTTGAATCATTGGTATTATTTTCCATCTTTTCATTGCTGCCGTATTTCAAGTGCAGTTGTATCGACACATTTCGAAAATGATTGTTTTCGAATACTTTGAACATGATCAAATAAATACACAATCATTCTAGCGCTCTCTCTCTCTCTCTCTCTCTCTCTCTCTCTCTCTCTCATTCTCCCAAATGATCAGCTCCTCCCTTTCTTATCGCCATTTCTCTTCTGTGGAACTAACGCTGCATTGACGGTTGAATTCAAACTGGGGCCTAACAGATCCAATCTGGAGTTGATCCGTCGACCGTAAAATCGCCTTGCCGTTGAACGTTTGGTAGTTCAATGATAGGAAAATAGGAATTGTTGTGCTTTGCACATCCGTCCTTGCCACCCTTTGTTATTCTAACTACCGGAATAAGTTTGTTTAGTTCGAGCGCAACGATAATCACCTTGTCGTTCTCATTTTGATATCAAAGGAATTGTCCGAACGTGAGGGTTCGCGTTCCTTAAAACCACCCACATCTCGAATATCCGTCGTCTAGTCTCTATATTGCCACTCCGGTGTGTTGACAGTTTCCATTTGCAGTTCTAGCGCAGTTTGAGTTAATAAATTCGCTATTCTCGCCCTGGATGTAGATATATGGGCTGGTCGTGGATACGGTTCTACCACGTGGAATTCTCTCTGGCCTTATGAATCTGTCGCCTCGTCGACATCCTCCTTTTACCTCGTATCAGCTTATTTATGTTACCTCGTCATGATTATTGTTGGAATAGCAAAATAATAATAGAAACAAACGATGCACTTCGATCTCAATACTGAAATTCGCGAATAATTCGAACACTGATTATAACATTTTGAAATTACAATTACGAGACCTTCGAGCCTAACACACGCATCCGTTGTTCCTCCTCATTTCGTAAGTGAAGTAAATGCAGTTCGTTGTTAAAGCGCTACTTATTTTTCGTACTCAGGATTGATGCAAACTTTTTCAACAGAGATTAAACTAGCTGTTTCTGCGCCCTTATGTCCAAATAACTGTGCTTCATCACCTGGCCCGTCCCCTCTTTCTATACTACTAACCTGTCATATTTAGTTTTCTCATGGAATCAATACCTCTTCCGTACTTCAGTGTTCGATGTCAACACCCTTACTTAGTTAAAATTACATTTCCTCTTTTTTTTAAAGAAAATTAAGCTACCGTAGTTGTGCCTAATAGAGTACACATCAATAACTCATTAGCTTTCATTAGAACGGGTCAGTTCAAAGTTTGAATAACGTGACATTCGCTTTCCCAAAATGTCTCGGTTTTTGTTTTTTCTTAATCATTCACTACCGTTTTGAAGATGAGCTCACGAGTTACGATCCTGTAACTTCTACTCACATGCCAGTTGGTATATTAACCCAGATAACCAGGCATAGCAAGGCACGGGGTGAATGAAATTGTATATTCAACAAATGTAATTAAATTAGTGTATATTACGTTACTAACTTTGCTCACTCTTTTGCAGGTAAGACAACTCACTACTATACTACCTGAATCCTGCTAACGCACTGCTCGTCGCACTCATCATGGTACACCAGGTACACAGAGGTAGTTTCTGTTTTCGGCTCTAATATCGAAATCTGTCAAAGGAAACTCGGTAAGATATTTAAATTTCAATACTATTTTGCGAGCGGCAGTTTTAGTCAATTACTTGATTAATTAAGTACTGTATCTAATAATACGCGTTATGATTGGTTTCGTTACGTTAAACGTGTTGGCGTGAGTTAGCGTTCTTATCGCTGACGATTTTTATCCCTACAACCAACAGTAAAGAAATTTCTGTCCCGGTCAATATTGACATGCAAGATAGTGTTGACTTTCTTAACCATCTCCATTCACAAAGAAAAATAACTTTTTGTCGGTGAAAAAGGTTGGGAGGCGAAAATCGGGCCAAGAGAAAGTTAGCGCTCCGGAAGCACCCTCTTCATTGTGAGATTGCACGGTACGGATCTGGAATCTGGCCAATGGAGCAGTAATACGAAATGAAGTGCACTGCTACGGGATTTTATCAATATCTATTCGGACAGGCAACTTTCAAAATTCTTTCAATTCGACCTTGAATTGAGTAATGACTACCTCACGATATCGTACGAGCATAAAATCGTATACGATAAAACTCGTTGCACACGAACACAAAAAAGTTCCAGCAGAGCCTCTTGGATGAAAAAAATTTCATCGTCTAAAACCGGCGCTAGAGCCTTGTCTGAAATTTATCATTCTCGCCACGTGTTTCGAAAAAGTATTCATCACATTTGGACAGTAATTTGAGCATGTCACTTTATACGTCACTGAACCGATACGAGGCATTATGCTTGAACTTCTTGGTATTTAAAAGTTAGCTGTCCTAGTAGCCCTAGTATAAAACATGAAAAATGGCAATAAAAAGTTGTGGGAAATTAAGAAAAAAAATTGGAACCCCCATTTGCCTCTTTTTATTAAGCTGAATTTTTTCAGGAAACGAATTCGTGCTTCTGCGATATGATTAGTGGTTGACAAACTTGGTATATTAAAGTATCTGTTTTGCGTAATTGGAATCTTCGAATTAATTCATTATAAACAAGGTATGCTTCTTGCGTGGCAATAATGACTAAGTTGTGGACAGCGTTAGCCGCACTTTTTGTCTACTTTTCGTCGGTACTCTCTCGCCCGTTACGTTCTACGAGCACCGTCAAGGGAGCCCATCCATCAACAGTGAGTTAAGGAGCGTCTCTTGAACGTCGTTGATGCTTCTAAGTATCCGCCGTCGTTTTTCCCTAGAGAAGGTTGGCTTGTAAAAGACTGGTCGACTTGCGACCAATGTCTTCCTAAAATTTCTTTCTCAACTTGTCACTTACGAAGCATTCTCCTGTTTTTTTTTTGTCTCCTGTCTGCTAAGCGAGACGTTATCCGACGTAGAATCACTGGACCGTAACCAAGTTGTCTTTCTCTCACCGGTCAGAAACCAAATAGCACGGCTTGCTTTGGCACAGATGATTTAACCTATTCTCAATACTTAATGATTCCAAAAACGCGCGGCTCTCGTAAATATGTACGGTCGTATTTCCACCAAAGTCCCGCACACAATTATTAATAACGCAATTACAAGAAAACTGGGTCTGGTATATTTTTTCGTAGAGAAAACGAAAACAGTAGAGGGAGCTTCAGGGTTTGTTGTTGTCCCGAGCTCAAGTGCTCCCCTCATCGGCGCTGCCACAACTCAAGCGGGTGTTTGTTTTCCACTCGCTCTAGCACTTGCAAATACTCCCTAAAAGAGTGGTGTTTCACTGAGCTTTGTGCGAATGACGTGTGGAGGGGTCGGTATTGATCTTAGTTGTGGATCCAACACGAACGAAGAGTGTTAACGGAACTGAGCGTGGGGGAGGTTGCCCAGGTCTTGTTTGTCATATTCTCGTGAGTAAGCATGAATCATAATTGGCTTGATTAGAAGGCACATGTGCAACGTTTGGCAAAGAAGAGCCTCACATTTTCCTCAATAGGGATTTTCTTCCAGGCCGCCTACACCACCCATTCTACTTCATAGATCCAAAGAAAGTAAGCAGTTTGTTTGAAAATGAACATTTGGGCTGGAAATAGTAGGATGTGACTATCCACGATATTATTGAATAAGAGTCGGACCGTGTCGTGCGGAGAGTTGACGGAACGTTGACAGTCTCATGCGGTTAACAAATGCGCCAGGTTGCTAGGGCCGCGTTGTCATCCTTAACAGCATATCAATGCACTATAAAAGTTTTAATTCAGCAGAATCAACGCGTGTTGAGGAGCACAATGAGGACACCGAGTGAGACGGAAGGTAGCAACAATCGTACTATGAGATGACATACTGTCCAAGGCTCAGTTTTCTTGCGGCAAAAACTTAGCTCGCTAACAACGCAGGAAAGAATAAATTGAACTCCATGGGCGTAAACAGATTTCAAGTTCGAAATTGAGGGGTTGAGAGGGTGAAAACACGACGAAATGCTTTCCCGGTCTTGTGAAAACATTTGAAAGACATCGAAGTATCTAAGTGAATTTTTACCCAGCGTCCAGTTATTCCTAAATTTCAATCATCATTCTTCTCACTCCATTCTGGGACCACAGAAGTCATTCAACTCTCTCCACCGATATTCCTTAATACCTCGGCAGTTGCATTTCCCTCGCCCGGATTCGGTCTCCAAGCCTATGACGCGTTTAAAGTTGGTAAATCTGCGGCTTCACTCTGCACAATTTGTTCTAACAATAGAGTCAGTTGAAGTGTCGTTTGAGATAATGATTTCTTATTATCATGGGAAGGAAGAAAGACATAATGTAAGAGAGCAAGAAAAAGATAGAGGGCGAGAGAACGAAATTTAGGCACTGATACATGAAAAATGATTATTCGTGAGTTTATTCCAGATCTTTGAAGTCGTTTTCGAGAAAAATACGAAAAATACTCTTGTTTTTGGTATTAGTCCCCCTTTTTCTCATCCCATACATGGGAAATTGTTCGTAATCTTATTTTCACGCTTTCGAAAAATCAAGAACAAAACGTAAGATCAGCTTTATCGGCCCATCCTCCGACTACAGGCACACCGAAATGAGGTTCTTCCGGTGCATAATGCCGCAAAACGTGAATTCCGAGAAAAATTTACTTTCTTTTCACATCGTTGGGAAAAACCTCACTCTCCATGTAGTGAGAAGTACAAACAATCGAATTTAGTTGAAACTGACTCTTTATTAAAATTCGGTTCAACTATATATTATGTTGCTTTGCGTTGCAGCATATTCTGTGAGTTCCCCTCAGTTTACACGGCCCCAATGCAACGCCAACTTAGTGTGTATTTTGTGGCCTTGATGATCAGTTAATTGTTCGAAAGATTAACCTAAAAAAGAGTTTCATTGATGACAGTCCTCTAGAAAATTAGCGTTATGATATTCAATGTGGTCGAGAAGCACACGTCGTATCAACAAACGTTGCAATCTATGAACTGTTACTTCGATTAAAAATTAGAATTCCAACGTTTTTGACACGGTTCTTAATTTTTCAAGAATGTTCTTAAACTCATTAGAACCTGGTAAGCGTTTCATGAATGAAGTTGTGTCGAATTTTTTAGGGCTAATAGGTTTGTCCTTTGATTATACAAAATTATCCTCATATTAGAAGTAGGCGGAACGTAAATGACCAATTTGCATCCTTTGACTCGCCAGTCAATTTGTTCGGCGAGATAAAGGGTTGTCCAGAAGAGCCTAAAGGAAGGCGAAGGGCCCAAGTTGGGGGAAGCTGTCGGGTTATTAAGGAGAGGGTTCGCCAAAATGGGACTTATCCCGTCTAATTGGAGGGGAGGTGCCTCCTTCTTCGTTGCGGCGGTCTAAATGTCCAAAACAATGTAGAGAATGGAAAAGCGGAGCGATAGAGCAAAAAGAACATTATGTGAAATGATGGGCCCCGGAGAGAAACGAAAGAAGAAATTCAGATAAAAGGTCGGAGCTGAGCTTTTCCCTCTCCCTTCGCCCCTGTTCACGCCGCCGTCCGTAGCCTCATGCCCATCATTCCCTACTGGAACTGTTTCACATTTAAAATTTACATTTCTAGTTTCTTGGCCCTTCGTTTCAAATCTTCTCCCAACAGCGATTCAACGTGAAATTTAAATCTCTTTCCGCTGTATTTGCATCCAGTCAACGAGAAGACGATTTCCTTCCTTTCTTTTTTCTCCACTCCCCTGGCGTTCCTGTGGAGATAATGCATTGGAAGGAGTCCTCCTCCCAGTTGAATTCCAATAGGCGCACTTCTCATTTTATAGATAGCTGAAACCGTTACAATGACATTCTTCTACTTAATAAAGTATTCGGTTCACAAAGCAGTTCGGCAAATTGCTTTCGCCGGGAGCCTTTTATTTTTTGTTTACTTGGAAAGCTCAATTTTGAAAGAGCTTTTGCATCTTGTAGAAGAAATAAAGTGTCATTGAAGCGACATTTGTCTTTATGAGAGCTTTTCCTTTTAGCTTGAATTTGATTTTACAAGGGCTGAATTATGAGGTTATCTAGAATACTGCTTAGCTCTAGTCAGATCTCAAGCGAGTTATGTTACTATACACGGTGTTTCAGCTCCCCTGGGGGAGGGGAGGATCTCCTGAACACTGATACGTCATTCAATTTGAAGCATTTACATCAATATATCACAGAATGTAAGTTACTGATGCTTAACTTAACGATGAAAAAGTGGGGATGAGAGAGACTTGGCTCATTTCAAACCTATTAATCTATATGTTAATAAAAAAAAACGTAAATCAGAGTAAAAGTTAGAGTAGGAATAGAATAGGATCAGCCATGTGGCCAAGACGGATATGGGGAAATAGACCTTCTATCAGCAGACTGTGGAACACAGAACTCAAAAACAAAACGAGGGGAAACAGTACCCAATGCAAAAGCAAAGGGAAATTCTCAATCATATAGCGTACCACTTGAAACCCAAGGGCATGTTTAGCACAAAACGAAGAGCCAACAGACAAAGATTTCGTGATATGAGAGTGCGTACACAAAGAGCTGAGTTAGTTCTGAGTCAAAATTGAAGGAGGCTTGAGACGAGGCCAAAATATGAGGCAGTGAGACCACAGACTCCAATTGACGTATCCTGACATGGTCAGTCAAGTGAGGTTGCGCATGTTTTCAAAAATGAGGCAGCTTGGAGGTTGGAAGAAAGGAATCGATTTAGACCTCTAGGGAACTTTGATGGTGGCAGTTAAAATACCAAGAGTGGAGTATAAGCTTGGCTGCCAAAGGACTTCACCTCAAGGCGACGTCTTGAAGATGCTATTAATGTCCTTCAAGAAATCAATGGAGATGATCAATTTGAAGCTTAGTCACTATCATTAAATCACTTGTTGAATGTGTATGTCATTTTATTGTCGTACTAATAGCAAGTGCTGTCAAGTGCGTGTGCAATGAGCCTATTCTGTGTGGCACGAAGAGATGACTCCTTAACTGAATTCCAAACCAATAAATGAATCCATATTACTACATTCCAGAGTTGTGAGGCTTCCACGCTGTTCCACTGGCTGTCTATGAAGTTCATAACCAAACATGAGGACCAAACAATTCTGGCACCGGGTGAAGTATTAGGAGCAAACGACTTAAGTGACAGGGATCACTTGGGCCGTTCGTAGCCTCCTTCATAGGCAGATAAGCCGAATATCGAGGAGCGATTTCCCTGTGTCGTCAAAGGTACTTGTTGGCTAATTTTCTTCATTTCCCTCCTGTGCTTGAGAATGACGTCAAGTTCAATACACTTGTGGCAAATTAGTGTTCGTGTAATTGGAATTTGCGACAGAAGAAACTGTTGGTGACAACTCCGCCACAAAGGAAAATTATTTATGGAGGAGATTCTTTGAGGAGCAAAGAACAACGGTCCGAGCCGGATCCTCAATTGAATTATGAGGTGAGAGAAGAAAAGGGAATGCAAACTTCCGTTGAGGACAATAGAGCCGTAACGACAGTGATAAACCTGCTCTGGGAAGGCAGGAAAGTAACCAACTAACTCCAGTAGTTACGAACAAGCAAGCGAGAAACGTGCAACAAATTGCCTGTTCCCCCAACCCTCCATCAAGACCATCCATTCAACTCGCCTCAAAGCTGCGTGTGATTTCATAAGTTACAACCTTTTGCGACAGATCGATCGCGATTGTTAGCAATGGACCGTTTTCCGATTGTTTCCATTCAACCGTTGCAATTACAAATTAGCATCCACCCATGATGGGAAAGGGTAGAGCCTGTTCCCTTTAATTAATTCATTACCAGGTCTTGAAACCAGCAGACCCTCTCACCATCCCCTCTCCGCCGACACGCCGCCCCTCCTACACTTCTCCACTCTGCTACACCGTAGGCAGACGGCTGAATTATGGGCTTGAATGGAAGCTTTGAGGTTAAACCGGCTGTGATAAACTTCTGAGCTAAATGGGATCAGGAGGAAATCATGCTCAAGCTCCTTCCATTTATTCCACGGATAAATCTACATTGTCTGCCTATGCACTTCACGTCTCGTTTCTTTGCTGACGTTTGCCCGAAACGATCTGAGGCCACAGTAGCCTAACTATCAGAAACCAAGGATCTTCATTACCACAACCATCGAGGCTACTGGAAAATTTCAAAAACTATGTTGCCAAAAAGTGCAGAAATCCGCTAAATCAGTATTGTTCGGCGCACGCCAAATTAGTTGCATTTTTTGGACCTCTGAACATCCGCACTTGGCCCTAACGGCAAGTCGTTGTTTCGACTTTGTATTAGCAGGAAAGTCCAGCTTTTCCGTTGTTTCCGAGTAACAACAAATTTCCCGCCTTTCTGGACTTACCAAAATATCCTCTTCCCCTTCCCACCATCAATTTATCTCAGTCATCTACTTGTTCTCGCGATCGACAATCGTTTCCCAGTTCACGCAGTCAGAGCGCTCTTTTTTCGCGCGTGTATACTCAAAATAATTTCTTCTTCGTACCTGTACGTGCTCCAGTCTGTTGTGACCTACCAGCTCTTCAAATGACAAGTTCGTGCTACAGAAAAACAGCGAGATTGTGGTTGAATCAAATTTTTGGAGTCCACCACAACTTGAAATGCCTGGTGCGACGCAGTACACAACTCTCCCTAACCCAACCTTCAGTCAGGCCTTCAGTGATTTTCACTACTCCAAAAACTATTGAAGCCCGTTTTTTATCCAGTTTATATGAACTTGGTAGAACGTAGCTCAACACTCTAAAAATTAACTGGAAGCGCTTAAGGTTTTGGAATTTATTGTGCTGCTACTACTTATTCCACTAGTACCATTGAGTGACTAGTGAACGAACGAGTTTTGAAACTGTCAACTCGATTTTTTGAGAAGGCTCATTGTTTTGGAATTATGGAGTAAAAACTATAAGAATTGTAGCAAGTGAGAGGGTGGTGTTTCACTTTTGGAATTGCTGTGGTGATTCCTGGTTATCTTGTAACTTTTTTAAGTATTGTGCGTATCAATTAAAAACTGCTCCAAAATCGTCTTTTTTCGAGGTTTTTGGCAATTTATTGTGCTGCTCCAGTAATTTTAACGCAAATGGAAATATATTGTCACATCATCAGGATCAGTTCAAAAAAAAATTGTTCAAATAATATCGGTGTCACTCTCATGGCAAACAAGAGTAAGCGGTTTAAGTTAGTAGGTACGGGATACCTCATTGGAACTGTTTTACCTTGAAGTACTACAGCGCAATACCAAATCTAACTCACATCAATGTGGATAAATTAGTTTAGTGAGAACGAAAGCATACATGGGGTTAATCTAAAGATCTTCAAAGAAGATGACTCTTCGGAATACAAACTTTTTTTACGAGAGAGTGATTTTAGGTTTGAACTCGATTCATCATCAGTTCGAGATCTTGGAGATTAGCCGGAAACGTCTTTGACTGTTTGTCACTCTGCTTCGTCAGGCTACATGGGTCGTCAAAACGAAATAAGTTCCGTTTTGAAAAGGGAAATCCACTTTTTTTTTTCAAAAATCATCAAGTTTGCAGGAATATCATTTTACCACGTAACTGCTCCGGGACTTTAACACATTTTGAATTACCCTCGTCACAGAAACTCGCTCGTCCAGTCTTAGACCAGCTTCTATGACCTACGTGTCTGTGCTAAAAGCGATTTCCGGCGAGTTCTTGCTTCGATTTCGTAAAGGGATGATGGTAAAACGGTTAGTAGGACCGGGCTGCAAGGCGGATGAGACAAAACATCTAAGTTTGTCGAAAAGCTAGGTTGTGACACGAGCAACATGAAGCTGAGCGTATTGTGAAGAAATCAAACCTCTTTCGTCCACATTTCTCGTCTCCTGATCAGGATCCCCGGATGAAGCTTCTTCAGTGTTTCACAATATCTTCCTGATTTTATTGTTTCCACCTGAGGCAAATATTCGACGAGAGGATCTTCTTCTTGTTCCCGAACAATGGAGGCCATACGTTTGGTTCTTCTGGGCTCCACACGTTTGAATTGTGTTGCGTTTCGTTTCGGATACCTAGGTTCTGTCCATAGTCATAGTCGAATCGAGGATATAATCTCTTTCCTCCACATTACTTAAAAACCCTTTAAAACTGAAGGTGGTGTCGAAGCTGAGAAGAAGATTATTGAACTGTTCAACACGACACCTGCAGCTTGGCGCTTATGTACTATGGGCAAAAATACGAACAATAGTTACTTCTTCAAGATAGTAATGTCTCATGCCTCTGTCGCGGCTATTGTGAGTCCCAGTGGTTTTAACGAATTTCCTCATTATTTTTAAATCCTTACCCGTCGTTTCTTCCTCGTGATTAAAAAAAAAAAAATCAGAATAAATGGTGACGTCCGTTGAATACTGTTCGAATCGGGTGGAGTTAGGGTGACAGAGAGGAACGGAGTTTGTCCTGAAACGGTGACAAGGGGGACGGTTCGGCTGGCAATCACTTAGGAGGTGTTTGTGCGAGAACGGTCAGGAATGGACGAGCCCTGGCGTAGTGCTGCTGTTTTTTTTTTCTTCTCCCCGTTAGACCTTTTGTTTTTAGATCGCCGATATTGGGCGAGTTGGTGGTGCTCGAGCCGATCACATTGATGTATGAGGCATGTGTTATCCCTCTTTGAACGAGAGAGAAACGGGCCTCCGATGACATTTTTTGTGTGACCCGCGGTATGTAATTTGTCTCATCGAGAAAAAATCGAGAATGCGCCCTATTATTGACGTTGACGCCTCACTTCAGTCGGACAACACCGGAACGTAACCAAACGGTTTCCATGAGCACGAAGTCGTCGACTTTGTGGCTTTAAACCGGAGGGCGCGTTTAGACAATTGCTTCTGATTAAAAATTGGCATGACAATGTAGTTAGTCAACTTTTGTGTAGAGTGGAATTCGAATCGAACGGACTGAAAATTCGCGCTGGAGTTCTCCCATATACTCGTATTACCGCTGGGTTTTCACTGCCGGGTACACTGCGACAAATCGTAAAAAACGCATGTCAAATCTAAAAGAAGAACACACAAAACGTGCTTAGTTACATTGGTCCTACGAAGTTGTATGAGAAGATTTCTCTTTCAACTGAGCGTACCTGAAAGAGGTTTTCTTTGCTTAACCCACTTTGTGAAAGTACTTCTTACTATCCCTCTTCATCGGGTCCCAAACAACTCGCAGGGAAATAATCTGCATGTGTGGTAAGTTGAGCTTTGTGTGTAGCCATTGTAGAATTGGACTTACAGAGGACAACTTAAACCAACCTGCTGGTGGCAAACATTCACTCACTAAATTGACCAACAGGTGCAAAAGAAGTGGTATCTGCAGCATCCGAGTGGCAGGATACTCAAATATTTTGAGATGATCCAAAACGAGCCAGATTAACGAGCAGGGGAGTTCTGGAGTTATTTACGGTATAGGTTGAGTAGCTGTACAGTTAGCTCAATGTTGGACGTTACCCACCATCTGTTTATTTTGAGCCCTTCTATTTGCTTCCATCATTTAGCGGTTTGTAGACCAGGCGAAGGTGATCTTAGGTGCCGATTCCAGGCCCTTTAGGGGTGTTTTCGAGCTCTAGGTCTTTCGTGCCCGGTATATAAAGTTTAACCTGGACCAAGCCGTTGTGGGTGACTGTGAGAGGTGGTTTATCTAGGTCGTTCATGGGCGTCACCCCACACAGTCACACTCGTCACTTCATCTTGCGCGTTCACCTAATAGTTCTCAAAATACTCATTTTGTTAAAACATAAGCCTCGAGTTTTCGTCGCTTGAGGCTGGCCGTTACACTAAGTGCAGGATTGGTGGCCGAGAGAATAATATTCAGGAGAATTGTCTACTTAGCTATCGCGAATGGTTAGCTCCAAACGCGGGGTTACGAGTTAGGGTTTTTGTAACGTTTTAATTTATAATTGCACATAAGAGAACTTGAACTGGAATACAAAAAAAATCCAATACGTTCTTCGCGACGTTGTAACTCACCACCTACCGTTTTTTCCATTGTTTTTTGTGCAAGTACGTTTATTTGTAACTTCCTCTGGAACGCGTCACGGTTCGCTTCACAACCCCTAGTACGGTTCTCTTTTCTTTTTTTTAATTAGTTGATTCCCCTTCTCCTCGCAACTCTATCGCCCCAACCACGGAGTAGCTAAGGGGTTCTCACCATCAAATGGAGAGCAACAAAAAAAAAAAAGGCGTGGAGATGAAGAGGAAAGGTTGTTCTGGTTTCAATTACCTGCGCCTTTTCAACCGTTTCCCTTATTTACGACTTGAAGCGACCGGAGACCATGTTTTTCTCCCAACTGACCACGTACAATAAAAGCTCCACAAGCGCCGTCAGAGGCTGCTCCCAAGTTACTTAGATGGAATCTCGGCTTCAAACGGAAGCGAAGTGGAAATTATTATAGTTCCCGTTAAATTTTAAACAATGTAACTCTGGGAAATGAACATAGACGTCCAGTACTACAGGATCAGTCAAATTCTTATAATAGTGTTTCCAGCGAGAACTATAGCGATTGGCGGTTTAAAGTAGCAATGTCTAATTTCGAGTGAGAAACTACGACGGAAGTCTGGAGAGCCGGGAATTATGAAATTCGCTACGGGAAATACGAAAGGGTTAATTATTATCTAGTGAACAACTTTCCCCGACTACTGTTGACCCCTACGACATGTGTGTAGGTGCTGTATCTCGTTATGAGTAAAATTTACTAAGATAACTCGTATCTTAACTGTCCTTTCTTCATAGCCGTCTGCCACCAGCTGGATCCGTCTCCGAACCTTCACAGAGATATTTATGACGAAGAGAGGTTCAGTATTGAGTGGTTAAAGGTAATTTGAAAGATTAGTCAAAATCTCTACAGCCATATTTAATACAAATCAACAAAACAGCCTTCAAAGCTCACAATGAATAAGATAAAAAACCAATGAATCCTTCTTGCCATTCTCCCGCTAATTGATCTACATACCACACACGGGCGTTGGGTCGAAATGAGGTTCTTGGTTCCAATATGCCTCTAAACTTGAGTGTCTGAAGAAAATTCATTGTTTTTGCACTTGCGCGATACTTTCTTTACACTCTGGATAGCAGAAAATGAAAAATCTCGCTAAAATAATTTTTCGTTGTAATTTCTGATTATTTATTACCCAGCTGTCCTCATTCTTTCAATGATGATAATTTAATCGCACCGCCATGTCATTGGGAGCTGTTCAGATAAAAAATTCAATCGTGCAGTGCCTACCTATTCCTTTTTTCAAAAGGTGTATAAAAAATTTAGATCAGAAGACATTTTTTCTGTTTTGAAGACAGTGATATATATGAAGATTATATACGAGTATGTTAATTTCCGCTACCCAAACAGTCAACAAAAACATCAGGTTAAACGCATCACACAACATTCCTCAGCTCCACGTAAATTCAATGGGTACCTTTCCTTTGGCAACTAACTCAATTCATTTTTCACCCAGTCTTTGGTCAAACATAACTTCACGGTAGTAGAAAGTTTTAACATTTATTGTGCTATTAATACACACAGCATTAATAAGAGTGTAAACCTATTTTTTTAGGATCGATTATAACCTCTGTGTGAAATGGTGAAAATTGAAACGGTGGGATTAAAATTCCGGGATGTCTGGAGGCTAATAACTACGTTTGAACCGATTTTGCTCAGGTCTTTATACTGGCGTCTCACATTTGCGCCAATTTAATTTCGCAAATTGAAAAGTTTTTTCATAACATTGATCGGAGGGATGTATTTGGTTTACTGACAGCAAATAAGCCATATTTGGCTACAGTTTTGTAAGGAATAACCGCAAATCTCCACGTTCCGTGATACTCAACCGGCTCAACCTTTTTATTAAAAGGTTTTTACCGTCACTAAAACTTTTTCCGACTGGATATGAAGAAGGAAACGCTATGAAAAGCTTTCTCGTAATTCCCCACAGTCCGTAATATTTTTCGGGTATTTCTGGCTGCAGCTAAAATGGTCGATACTTTCAAATTTCACCTTCAGCTCCTAATTGATGCTAAGATCGAGTAACTCTTCTCGCTCTCCACTTCCATTTCATCAAACGGATTGATGTTTTATGGTGGCTTTTCCGTCGTCAGAAATCTGGTTTTGTTACGTTACCAGTACGTCAAAACGGGTGGTGTAGTTTATGCAAATATATTTGATCCAGTGGTTTGGCATTAGAAACTTAAAATATTTACAATTATGCAGGTCAATCATAACGTCCTTTAATGAACCAATACACACACAATCGGGTGAAAAAAAATTACTAATAAAGTCGGAACAAACAAACCAACCTTTCCCGGCTTTCTATTATTATAACAAATGGGCAGGTGCTTACTTTTTACGACACTATCAAATATTAACACTAATGCACATTTTAACTTTTTGAAACTTCGGAAACAAGTGAGTAACGTTCATCCTTGGCTTTCGTAAGAGGATTTATATAGAGTACGTTCATTAATGATTGTAAGCACACACGCAACAAGTCGTATTCCGTCCCTTTGCAGGCCTGAAGAAGGTCGACACGTTGTATCAAACATGACACTGCAAGTTTTTACAAGTCACTGTCGCTGAGCATGTTAAAATATTACCTGACCACATAGGAGAAGTCTAGCCAACATTTTAGTTCTTCACTACTGAAAGCAGATACATTTTCGTGAACCCCTACGTACGAATTGTGAACCCCCCTTTTTTGTCACGCCAACGTGTTTCCGTGGGCCACACTTTGGAATCTGAGTACGTATATAGTCCGATCAGTTACGTAAATGCTGTACCATGGACTTTGAAGTCGTACAATTAACGGTTATCTCATTACATTAACACAGATGTTTGTTAATAAAAACGTGATACGTGAAGCAGCAGTTTCCTCGAGGAGTTCAATTGTGAAGATAACAGCATCAAATAAATGGCACTGCATTTTTAATAATTTCAAGGAGTTTATTAGAACGAAGAGAAACATTTTCCTTCAAGTTAAGAATTTATATTCGTCCAACGATTCTAAAAGTAAACGAGACGAATAAATGAAGTTGATGGTGTTAATAGTAAATCCGTTCTCCGGGCTACATTTAGCTGAATTGTCAAAATAAATAGTGGATTGTCAAGTTACCGTAATCCGAGCTCTCGACCAGCTCCCCTCCTTACCGTTTCATCGTCGACAGTCTCTTGACAATCGCCAACTGCCTCTTTCCTCCCTTGAGGAAACGTTTGATCGACCCTAAATAACCTTCGGAAGAGTTTTGTTTATTCCAATACAATCAATATTGACCGTATCGAATGGCTTTCCCTTGACCTCGTTCAGACTGGAACGCATAGGGAAACCATTTTATTTGAATGATCCATTGCGTTCGTTCACATACCGAAGCAATGCGTGACTCCACTCGCACGGAGGAAATTAGTTTGAGTTTTGAGTCGTACGTTTTGATTCATTTTTTGTGGATCGATTTCGAATCTGCTACGTCAAACCTGCTACATTGTGTGTAGTGCTGAAAATCAACCTCATTTTGGGAGTGGGGAGCTTTTTCTAACATGTTCGGTGGGAATACTTATTTAGATTTTTTGTGCGTGCTTACGAATACGCGCGAACTTGTCTGTCAAGAAGCTAGAAAATTTAAATTTTAGTGATGTTGATTTAAAAAGCAAATAAAACGGTTTTTCACATCAAAACCCACCAGTTTGGAATTGTAATCTGACAGTTACATCAACAAGCCGAATTAAACTACCATTTCAACGAACAATTTTATCCAATACTTTTTTCTGTGAACGTGAACGTACAAATATCAGTTTTTATTTTAATACGAAATAATTATGGTTTCTCGCACGGGTGTTTGCAAGGACCGTCGAACGAAGAATTCTTTGTTTCAACTGCACCCAGAACAAACCATTTCGCTTTTGCGGCTCGTAACCAATAAATTGTTATTGGTATGTTACCCCAAAAGACCGAATGAATAAAAGTAAACCGAACAAATTCAAAAACGCGAACAAAAATACAATACCAGTGCCAGATTATGCCTGAGACGATGTTCAAATTTCATTTGAGACTCGACGTTGATTTATTCAACTCGTGTTGGTTCTCTTTGGGTCCTTACAAAAAACCATTTGAGAAAAGCTTCTGCGTTTCTCTGTGTAACCCAGCAAGGCGATATTTTTTCCTATCTGCCACCTTTTATGATTACAGGTAATTTCTGCTGTATCTCTTATACGAATATTTTTGCACATATTCAATGAGGATCGCTTACTAAAATCATAGTTTTTAACCACAAAATTGCAACTTTCAAATATTGAGATACTTCTGAACCGAAACATCCAAAGCCTCTTGCCAAACTTCCCCACCCAAAACTGTTTTCTTTACCAATCCTGCTCCTCCATAAAATCACGAATTAGAATGAGGTGCTGTATTTTCTCAAAAGTGAAGATTCGTAGATAACTTTCTTTTACACGATTGCCGAGTGTAAAAACACTAGGTTCCCGCCTATTTGTAACATTCGTAATTCCGGCAATATTTTTCATGAATCTTGAAGCTTCCATTAAAAATCAACGAGTCATGAAACAGTGAGATGAAGTTTTATTAAGTAATTTTGATAGACGCTTCTTCTACTACGATCGCTTGCAGGCACCACTTTTATTAACCCTGGAATGAACTGTGATTCGCTTCATAAAAGCGGCAAAAATGAGGTTTTCTAGATATTTAGCGGTAAAGCGGGAAGCGGTTTTTTAAAGATCAATAATCCGGCGAATCAAAGACCGGCCAGTAATTAGGTGGTTGAAGAATACCGTGATGCCTCGTGAGCTGCCGGTGATTGGTAGGGAAGGGAATAGTTTCTTCAAAGCTCCTCTTTCAAAATAAGGATCCTCTTTAACGACTAACTTTACCTACCGTCTAGAGTGAAAATCTTTGCCGAAGAGAGCGGCGAAATTAAGGGAGGGAGAGTTCTGAAAAGCGAGCCATTATTGCTTCCCCGCAACGATCCATCAGAGCTTTGGGTACTTCAAACAGGGTTTTCTCGTTAAAATGAACCTGAAGAGAGATCCCATTCGATTTCATCGGATGACAAGAAAGCGAGCGACGACTCGTGTTTGACATATTCATAAAAATTGATGACGAAGAAAACATTCACTGAAGCCTTCAATCGATTGAATCATGCATTATTAATGAAAAAATACGGAGTCGGGGTATTTTTGGGAGGACGTTGTCAGCTTTGATCAATTTAACGCTCATCTGCGGCGGAGCATCATATAGAGGCTAAACCTTCGGTTTGAACACAATATTTCCCTCTTAATTCTAATCCGTCACTTATCCGTTAAGTTCACAATCCAATAATTCATTGGTGAGTAAGACTTTACGTTAATCGGCAACATAAAATGTCTCTGCAGGCCACCACTTTGTGGCATTTTCACTCAAACGTCGTTCGTTTGGCTTCGACATAATTCAAAAAGAACGCCAACATCAGGACAATGATGACAGCCGGCTAAAAAGCTTTTCTTCTCACGTCACTAAATACTAAAAATGTATATAAAAAACTAAATAACTTGCCCAATTTTCGTATTATGGTTCTGTACTGTATTACTACCTACTACTTACTGTATAGTACTACAGTACTGCAGTTCTGTAAACGCTGTTGTGACCACGTTATGCATAAAAAAATAATTGAATCATTTGCTGAGACGAAAGTTGTCAAACTCATTGTGCCAGATATTTTCCAAGTGTCTTTCGTATAATTATAGAACAGTAAACACAAACCTGCCCATAAATGTGGTCGTAACTAATATAATTGATCACTCAGTTTGCGCAAGTTTATTAGGACTTAACACAAATGGGTATTTGAGTTTAACAACGAATGTTTATCGGAAAGTTTGCATTCACATCTCTGGAATTTCGGGGAAAACACTGCTAGACCAAGTTAATCAACTATTGCTACAATAATCAGCTATGTGAGTTTGAGTTCCGGAATTTCCGAGGTTACTGATTATTATTTTACGCTGGTTATTAAACTTTCAACGTACTTTTATCACATTGGACAACCAGTGCAATTTTATAGAGAACTGTAGCTTCGTATCAGTGAGATTTAATAAAAAGAAGCTTTGCTAAAATTGATTTGTTCGTCACAGCGCAACTCAATCGTTATTTCCGAACTTTCTGACCTGAGGCCGTTTGTAAATCGATCCCCGAGGAACTCCTAACTAGCCCTGTCAATCAACGTCTTTCTTTCAATATTCTGTACACTGCCGAACAAAAGGTATTTCCAGAGCCCGCAGCGTGCTTTCCGACATTTTGGCCCTCGCCAGGTTTTCCAATATCCCTCTTTCCTTATTTCACTTCAGTAACCGTCTTATTTAGATCTGTCCACACAAAAAAATGTAATCAAAATTCCTAGCGCCATTTTACTTAAAATAAGTAACTTAATTTTTAAATTAAAATATACCAGGACAAACCAAACTCTTCCATTCAGCGGAGGCTCGTCTTCGCTGTCGTTAGTTGTAACTGAGCGGTTTGTTTGTCGCCCTATCGCCCGCGTTCGCTCCCACCCAGTTCCGTGTTTGTGGTAGTAAAACTTGTCCGAAAGTAATTCGCGAATAAAACTTCTTGTTCCAATTATTATTCACTTAGTGCGAAGTCGCAATACGCCCCGTGACAAAAGCATTCAAATACTTCCAGTTAGTTTTGGGCTAGTTTTTTGATCTGCACGCTAAACGACAAATGCGAGCTGAGTTGGTGTTTTTACTTTCCTTGACTCAGCGAAGTAGAAAGAAAAATTAAGCTATCAGGTGATCACAGTTATCTTCAGATATTTAAGGCTTAGTGAATCCGAAAAATACTATTTAGTCCAAAAGAGTTCTTGACAAAAAAGGAAACAACAGATACGAGTAAGTTCAATGAAACCTTGGAGTAGCGCCTTTTACAAAATGTGCGTTTCGTCGCCTCAAACAACATGATTATACTGCAGTGATTGAAAGGCGTGAAAACGCTGCGGCATAACTTTTAACGAGCCGCGTACGTAGGAAAAACAGAGAGCGAAGAAAAAGGTTGTTGAGAATTAGTTGGGAATAAGGAAAGAGGAAAAGCGAGAAAGAAAAAGTCCGGCAGAATGACCCATTTTCATATCGTGTGGGTGATATTTCAAACTTGAGAACCCTCTCTTCCCAACTGGGCGCTTTCATTCTTATCCTCTTTTCCAGACACTTTTTAGGAGTCTGGCTTTCGTTTTTACCACTCAACTTTTGCCAACTGCCCCAAAAATTTATCGTTTTATTTCGGGGCAAACTGTGCGCATCAATAAGACGAGCGATAGATGGCAGTTACAATACTCGTAAATAAGTACTGTGTCTAAAATAACGGTGCACGAAAAACTGAGCCGTTTACAGTCGAGGAAACAGTTTAAGAGTCAAATAAGCATGGGAGTGAAGTGTACCTGTCGGTCGTAAATATTTGCATATTGCAGTGCTTCTAGAGTGGTATATATCGGCATTCAATTCTGCAGATGTTAAACTCTCACTTCTTCGTTGGTTGCATCATAAAATTCCCAACCATCTGGTTGCATCGTGAGCCATCAGTGTAAAGGGTCAGGCTGTTCGACCATCCGGAAATTGTAAATTCCTGAAAACACTGTTGAGAAGGGCGACGGAGAAGGGATTGTGAAGGCTTATCACGTCGAGAGTACGGGTAAAACGTACGAGTTGGAATTTCTCATAATTTTTACCATGATTCCGACAGCGAACACTACCCTTCCCGAAGAACCACGTTGACACGTGTGGAAGTAATGTGGTACGAAGACCTAACGCAATTGGAGAAAGTACCCAGCCCCGTGGCCATTACCCCCCTCCTGCCAACACGCTCTTAAACATGGGAGCAGTCTCTCCCCCCCCCCCCCACGGAATCTACACCTCAGGTTTCACGGCCGATTGCCAGTTAAGTTAGTTGGGGCTTGAACAGCTGCTAGGACCTCAACCAAGCAGGTCGTTTTCCCTGCATGTAAGCTTTATTCACTCATGGATTCTAAGGATTGGGTATGCCATAATCTACCACATGAGAAAGGGAGTTAGGTTTCGTGAAACTGAACTGCGCTTTTTTTATTCAGATAATTGTGTCCAGTTGGTAGATCTCCACAGTGTGTAGCACTTCTTGCCGTGCCATCAGTGACAGGCCACCACTCAGAAAAGTACTTCCTTATGAACACAGGTTCCCTGGCCGACAGGCCTTCATCTGTCACATGTAAAGCGAAATATAAATAAATAAATGCACTCTCCCCACACCTCCAGCAGGTACCTAGTGGAAGTGAGATTGGCTTGACCAGTAGAGGCTAAGTCGAGTGGGCTTCTCTTTTCCCGTATTCCACTGGGCTGGATATAGCTTGGAAGGGAAGGTGTCGATGTATTACAATAAATTAGAATTTCGATGTGTCACGTTGGCTGACTCATAAACCACTGACTCACCGAATTTCTCGATAATGGTTGAGGCATGAGTAAAAGCAACTCAAAAAGTTCAGAAATCTTAAGCACCACCAGTTTCTTTGTAGGACGTTGTGGAAAGCTGTCAAGTTCGTATTAACTGAATGAATCACGGATTTTTTGAGTTCCGCATGCGTGGGGCTAAAGTAATACATGTTATGGTCCTGGAAAAGTTTATGAAACCAAGAAGGCATCATAGTACATGCGAGCAGTTGGAGGAATTAAAAATGATCGGAGAACCACTGTGTGTGGCAGTGAGAACACTTTGATCCAACCCCCATTTTGCCCTAGCGTCTCTTAGTTTTGTCAAACCCCAAAGATGATTGTATAGTTAACAAAATATACCTAGAGAGGTGACTGACCACAAAAAGGTCTGGCAGACCTCTTCAATTTACTCGGGGCAATTAATTTTACCGACAGAGCGTCATATTCCATTGCGATTCACAAGTGAAGGAACAGAACTCATGTTGTTATCGTAACCTGAAACAGATAGTACCTCCTAAACATTATAAATATTCGCCAAAGTATCTGTGGAAATACTTCAATTCGAGATTTCTTGGTGTGGAAGGAAGGCAGCTCCTTGGAAGTGGGGGGCAATTATTTCGTTGATGAGAGGAAACTCAGACGGCGGTTCGCTACAATGACAAAGGATCAGACGGGAAGCCTTCGCTCTCCCCATTTCTCCACCGATGTGCCACACAGCAGAATATTTCGATCACGAAGAAGGAATTAATTGCCGCAGGTTGTCACTTTTGTCGGCAACAGCTGATTGAGTGTTGGCGAATTGATCGTAAACTGGTTAAAGGAAATGGTAGGAAGTAAGCAGTTTTGAATTGGAATCTTCGACGTTGAGATAGACAGCTTTTCGATGTCTCTTCATGAAGCTTGCCGGTAGTTTTGTTTCCTAAATTACGAATTGTCAATGAAGGTTAAGGCAGGCGTAGGTCATCCGCTTAACGATGAACTTCCGAAAGTGTGGTACACTCGTATGAAATAAATACGTTTCCTATATTTTATCTCCCCAGAAATTCTAATTTTGGAAACCGTCTCCTAGCCAGTTGTGCCCCTATGCAAAGCGGGTTTTGCCTATAATTGTATTCCCGTAAAAAATTATGCGCATTCGAATCTGTTACTATCAACGTAAACTTTGATCTCCGAAGGCTTAATATTTATTTAAAAATTATTCATAATGCGAATTTTGCCCCTGTGGTTGAGTGACGTTCCTCTATCTTCATCATAGCACAGACGAAGACGACTCTGAAATGTTCCAGTACGCGGACAGAGAGGTTTGTCAGTTAGTGGAGTCTCTGGAGAGAAAAATCGAACGACAATCTTAATCTTCTCAAAGCCAGTACATTTCCAAGTCCAATGCCAATAACCGACCGATACACAGCGGATCAGAGTTCACTCTTTCGGACGAGTCTAGTGTCTCTTTTATTACGAAGCTCCTGGCCGTGGGTCTCCATTATTGAAAGGGGGATATTGGGTTACTCCGCACAGCGGGAAAATCTCGCGGTGAGCGATGAAGAATGATGAAGTGAGGGCGGATCGATCCATCGGAGAAGGATAACCGATATTCAATAAGGCTCACTTCCAAATGGGCAAAGCTTTCGAAGGGAGATAAAATATATGTTCCTCCTTCTGCGTTTTGCGGTTAGTGAGGGTTCCCTATTTTTTCGCGCTTTTATTCGAGTGTGGTATCACTCCAAATGCATCCAGGGTAGAGGGCGGAGCATCTCACTATAATATGTAAGATTTGAGCCTGTTCCACCAGTAATTGAATAGTGGGGAAACAGAAGGCTCAAAAAACGTTCAATAGTCGTGTAATTTTCTATAGAGCCATTACCAGACGTTACCATCTCATACCTCTCACACGTGTTTCCAAACTCTCGAAGATCTCGATGGCCATCGCTTATTCATTCAACGTTACGCGGTTCAACCATTTGAGAAATTGAATGTTTGCTACTAGTTAGCTTACCATGAAATTTGGCACAACCAGCTTTAGTGTTATTTACATGGCACCCCGAAATAAAGACGTGAGCCAAATCAATTCACAAATATTTTATACTTAATACTTACGGTTGTTAGTTTATCGAAGCATAAAGTATTCATTTTCTCCAAAACGGCCCTAACAATTTTCAAAACGATAAGCAACACAATGACAAAATGACGAAAGTAAAACAATAATAAACAGTAAATTATCAATCATTTTAACAGAAATCGCACTAAGTACAGTTTTTTAGCTCAGCCAGCTCATATGACTTCAAAAAAACTGACTTTGGCAGACCAATAATTTATTTGTTGGATAGACCGAGAAATGAAAGCTAAATATCTGGTGCGTAGCAACACACAACTTTCCGCCACCCCTTTAAGTTCGAACACCGCCTACATAGGCGGGCGCTATATCTTCGTTCAACGCATTTTTACAGGAACATTTATGGAGAACAAAATGTAGGGACTAGTTAGCTGAGAGTACTCCGAAAGTTTGATCGAAATCGTTGGAGCCGTTTTTGAGAAAATCGGAACACCGATAAATTAATATTCGAAAAATCTCCTTTTCTGAGTTATCTTGGCTTATATCTCCGTTCAACATATGAATACAGAAATAATTACGGAGTACGAAATGTGGGTATGGGTGACTAAAAGACACTCCATTAGAATTTATCACATCTGGTGAAAAATGTACCCTGGAATTTACGGAAATGTTAGAAAAAACGTTATTTTTGACACATTTTGATTTTTATCTCTGTTCAATGGACCGTCACAGAAACATTTATGGAGAAGAATATGGAGGTATTAACCATTTGAAAACATCCTGTGAGTTTGGTGAAAATCGCTGAAGCCGTTTTGCCAAAAAGCGTTAAAAACCGATTTTTGCTTCATAGTCATATATCTCCGTTCACCGTATTTTCATGGAGATATTGATGGAGAAGAAAAGTTAGGTATTGATTAGGAAAAGATAATTTGGAAGTTTAATCAAAATCGTTAGAGCCGTTTTTGAGAAAAATGCGATAAACCCTAGTTTTTGGTACATTTTTGTCCACCCCCCCTTCCCATCGGCCGAAATCGTCCATAAACTTATTTTGGTGTCTACAAAAAATAACGAACAAAACAAAAAAGGAACCAGCTCAATCGGATCAACCGTTCTCCCGCAAATCGAACTACAGACACACACACACACACAGACATCATACACACACACGGACCTCGCTCCAAAATTAGGTTTTTTAGACTCAGTAGGCTCTGAAACGTAAAGATCTGAAGAAAACCCAAATTTTTTTTTTGGGCCGATTGCTATACTTTCCTTCCCTTCGGGTAGCGGAAAGTAAAAATGGATAGAACATACCGAAAAGCTTCGATCAATTATTTGACAATTTGTGTTCCTGAATTCAAACAGAACACTCCAATAAAGAAGAACTATATAAATCTGGTGCGACAAACCACACAACTTGCCTTAGCCTCAGGTACATTCAGCGACCTTATTTGCTTCACCTGCTAGTACAATATATTCATCACTCACGTCATTTGAATTTGGTAAACACTGTTACACGTCGGAAATAAAAGCGTTCGACGTTTCAAAATATTTTTGGACTGTTGGTCTTTACTTTTCTCTTTACTGGTCTACTAAACTAGCCCCGATTGATGTGACTTTTAACCAGAGTTTTGTAGTTTTCTGTACAACTTTTGATCGGTATGTCCTAGGTTCCTTCGACCAAAGACCCTCCTGATTTCCTTAGTTCTTCTTCTCGGTTGAACCCACTGGGATGAAACAGCCTTCAATGTGAAACGAAACCTGCATTCAGGTGGGTGTCACGAAGTTCGGCAGCCATTGTCAACAGCTAAAAGAACCAGACATTCAATTTATCACTCGTCAATTCTTTGCAGTGTTTAAAATATTGCTTGCAGTTCATTGATTTAGCTGTTAGAGCGGAGAAGGTGTTTTTCACGTGGATGTTTTTCCAACTGATCCTGGTATATTGTGTACAATGTTATGAGCTGTAGGTAACATATATCGCCAGTTGAGTAAGTGTATGTACTTCCCCCCTCACTTTCATCCGAATCAAAACTAATCAAACTTGGAAAAATTTCATTTCGTCTGTCCTTGTTCCGAATCGATCTCTTTGTGGCTTCTTTAATAAGTTTACGACCTTATCTTCGAGTATTTACTCCAGCTCGAGGACCTGGAACAGATTCGGAAGATGCAAAGGGTTCAAATGACTGAGCACGTACTGTATTGAAGTTTCAGCCAATTTTGTATTTCTCAGTCGATATTTTCGCGTGGAAGAGCTGCATCAGTAATGCAGTTTTCCTCTTCATCATTACTGCAGCTTTTGTGTGGTAGGGCTGATAATTAGGGTATGCGTCACAGTCATCATCCAATATTTGTATCTCAAACTGACTTTCTTCTTCTTCTTTATCTCCCGACCAACGTTCGTTGATGACACTTCGCTTTGCGGTTGTAGTTCGGGTTGGATTTCATCATCATAAAGGATAGCTTGTCTTTACGCTTCGTATATCATGAATAAAGTCCATAAATCACCAGCAACAATGCAAAATTTACATGCAATAACAACAATACGTTTTTCTGACGTAAACGCGCTATTCCGGCCAACTGAGTGTGACGGAATTACTTCAAGGAGAATGATTACTGCTCACCGTACAGTTCAGCAACGGTATGTCCTCGTAGGAAACTTGTGCGTAAAAACTACGCGTAGTTGGCAATGCTGGGTGAGCTTTAGCTCGTCAAACTACCGCTGTGGTTTTTTATGGAACGCTGGTGTCGCATGTGAGATGTTACGATGAGAAAACTGCGCCGAAATCTCTTTTCACTTTACTTTTTGATACATGGTAGTTTTCTCGTTTCTGTAAAACGAATAATGATTATGTAGTTGTGATGTTGCTGCGCAACTATTCATACAGTAAATTTAATCTATATCAGCTCCGCTGACAAACTTATTTTGGTCTACCATGTTGACGTGCAGATCGGGTCTGATTTGAGTTATTTCGTTCCGCCTGTTTCCTCTCAATCACGTTCACCATTATTCCTCAAGCATAATTTTTCTGTATCTCTTGAAATTTAAATATCTGAAGAATACTCAAACATAATTTATTCTTACTCCTGAGTGATATAGAAAGTATAAATATGTCACTCAAGTTTCTGTTTCTACGATGTTAAGCTGCATAGCTAAAAGAAAATCACACATATGTAATTGAGAGAAAGTAAATAAAAGATGTCAGCAATTTATACGAGTGTTGTCAGCGCTCGATAATAATGACTTATGTGATATCGTTACGGTGTCTGATCTCTCTAAATGGCGGTTTTCGAATGAATGACAAAATCTTTGATATTCCACCCTTGTTATTAGTGAGCAGTCTGGGCCATCTCTCGTGATAATATGTTTTAAACCACCCTACACCGTCCCTATTCAAGTGCTCCCCGCTTCCTCGACCACTAATGACGTTGACCCTCCTCGTCTCCAACTTTAATTAAGAGATATCATCCGACAACTCAAAGTCCCCTCTCCTCCCAAAACGGGCAGCTTTTTAGGTTTTTCCCCCACTCAAAAAAAAAGGAACCCCCTCCCCCAACCAACACCGAAACATTCAGCTTATTTTTGCATTAGCGCTTCCATAAGTTCCAGAATTTTTTCCCCCCTTCGTGGAGAGTCATTTAGCAAGATTAATAGATTCCTTCTTCAAGCTCATTACGCTGAATATTAAAAAAATGATAGGTGAAGAAGCGGAATGGAAAATTTACTTGCGGTAAATTAAACCCTCTCGGCTCATCATTTAACTGGTGTTCCCGCACGCCGGGCACCGTTGGTAGAAGAGGATTTATACTGATTTACGACTAGTTCTGAAAACTCCCCGGTTACATGATTATCAAGGGTTGTGAAATTTGACCAGTGGGTAGGTTGATCTGAAGAAAACCAAACTTTTCTTGACACGATTACAATACCTCTCCTTTCCCTTTTGGTAGCGGATTCAGCGAACGACACAAAACGTGGAATACATTCCGACAACGAAAATTGACTTAATTTCGCTAACAACCTTTACCCATATTACGTTCTCCACTGCTATTTCTGTATTCATCACTCGAACTGATATATGGGCCACGAAAGACTGGAACATGAGACTTGTCGAGCATTCAATGATCGCATTTTCTGGTCGTCCGAAGAATGGCTGTAATGATTTAGATCAATCATACAATCGACTGTACTGTCTCTTTTGTTGTTGTTGAAAAAACAGCGACATGGAATTAAAATGTTCAGAAGGGCACATGTTCTTGAAGTTAGGAACTTATAGTCCTACTACCCTCCTGATCCTGTTTTAGTCTGCAACGTTGCACCGCTGAACAGCCACAAACAACTTTATATATTCAACATTAAAAGTTGATGTTGTTAACTGCGTCGTCATTAGCGCATTTCGATATTCGCGCTCGACGTAGCTTCTATGATCTCTCGCCTGTGAGAACTTAATGAGAAGCGAAAAAGTGAGTGAAATAGTTACTCGGGTAACCTACTTTCCTTATTGCGAAGTTACGCCCCCACGCCGTCATTAAAATCATTAAAACTCGACTTCGTCGCTCTTTGATGATACTCCTGTCAGTATTTCATTTAGGCCTTTTTATACGAGAGAACTTTCGAGGAAATGACGTTTAAACGGACGCGCTGTTCAATTTCCACTCCGAAGTGACATTTTACGACCATCGTCGCTTTCTCCTATTTTGGCATTTTTACTGTGTAAAAATTAGAACGGTTGTGTACAATGGAAACGTGAAGTAAGCAAACACGTTTTCATTTAGTTTTTCGTTTACATTTCCTCAACCCGTGGAGAAAGAGAGTACCATTTTGAAAAAAGTTAAATTTTTGTAAGAGCTTTACGTTCCTCCTTGTCATAACCATCGAACGTTAGATCGAAAGAATGGAAAACCTGCACGAACGAAATTCTCCTCTATAAAAGTCCTATGGCTGCTATCTCAAGTTGTTTGGAATAGGAAATTGCATGTCCTTCGTACCGTGCCAAAGGCGTGTACAAATTGTTCTTCCCCACACTCAAACGAGTACTGTACTATCTACATGTGCGAGAATTAGAAGCAGATTTACTAAAACCGACCAAACGTTTGAAAAGACGTTTAATTCACTGTCTTCACACGATCTGATGTTCACACTAGGGTCCCGAGAAATGTTAATAAAATCATGCGAAAACCTAAACATAGAAGCACAACATGAGCGATCATTATTGACTCAAGGTTCCAATATTTATAGTGAGTTTAAGAAAAGGTAATTTTTAGTGGGAGGACTGACAATTTCAGGAATAAATTTTAAAAATTATTATTAGATGCATGCGAGAAATAAAAAAGGAAAAAGAAGTAAAATAAAAAGACACTTATGAACAATGAGAACACATGTATTATTTTCACCGTAAGAACTACTTATTTATGAATATATTTGTTTGTTTTTTTAAAGAAGAAAGATGATCATGATACGAAAAATAATAAGGAGAATGTAAACTGCTGGGTGTAAAGTGGGGAATTCTTTGTCATTTCAATCAATTCACTGACTGTGAAAATAGTCTATCCAGCGCATTAGTTGGAAATACGCCCAATTACATACAAAAGGAGAAGAATTTTTGTGAAGATTCAGAAATTACATCACGGACCCCTTTGACTTGGGCCCATTGGCGATAAGCGACTACCACAAAGTATGTTGTGGATTATTCAAATTTGATAACCAAATCGGTATTTCGGTACAACGTTTCATTTATTTCCGTAATCGTGAATTATTTTACTAACGTTGGATTCAACAGACAAGAAGATGAAACTTTGACGAGTTTTTGTGGTGGAAAAAACTACAGTGACAATAAATTTAGTGATGAAATGTTTGAAACGAAATAATAAATATGGAGGGAAATTTTTGTTAACTTAGAAGCTCACAACAAATAAGATTTCTCGACAGAACCGAAGTCTCAAATTAAAATGTGAAATTGTAGCGAAATCAAATGTGAAATTGATGACGTATGAAGAGAATGAAGGAGGACTGTATTCTGTATGTGTGATCTGTAAACAGATGAGTGATTTATCCAAGGTGATGGGTGCTCGAGAGGAAGAGCTTGAGTTAGAGCGGAAGAAATAAATGGATGAACGCTGTGAGCGGGAGTGAAGACTGTATTAACAGTTCGGATGAGTTTGAATGAGTAATTAAGCGCGGACAAGGGGATTTCCGAATAGGTTAGCTGGGTTGTGGGGACGAGAAGGGAGAGACGAGTGTACGTTTTATTATGGTCCAGGCAGGGCTGAATGTTGGGATGTAAAGAAAGGAGGTAAACCAAGTGGTGGGGAACGAATATTTTGGAAAGTCCAAAAAGGGATTAACTTAGCTCTTTTGTCTAGAGGAGAAGCCGATTGAACGGGTAGTTCCGATTTTTCCGCCGCTAGGTCAAAGAGAGCTGGACGCAAATGGTCAGGGAATGCCCGACACCAGGACTTTCCGTTAGTATTAGTATTAGATGTTAGAGGAAAGTGCAAAAGTTCTGAGCTCACATTTCGAAGAATTCGGCCTGTGCCAAACACAAGCACTGATGGGCGCATGATGACTGATATAACCCTCGTCGAGGGTTTAGGTACAGTCATCATATTAGGAAACAGACCTGATGGGCGCATGAAGGGAATTTCTGCCTACTGCTCAAACCCAACTATTTCTCGGATGTACGTTTCAAGTAATAAACGACAATGTGAACTATAAGGAAACAAGAGCCTTGTGAAAACGCTCAACCATTGACATATGCCACCTGTGAGTCCCAGATTCGTGTTTGCAACGCCTTCGGGTGGGATACAGAAAGAGATTCCTGTAATGAAAAAGTTTTTCTACGCAACCCGATGGAGATTATGAATTCCTTCATCAAGCCGTCCAGTCAGAGCTCCCCGCATTCCGTTATAATTCCTCTTTTCCACTTTCTTGGTTGGACACCTGGTGGGAAAAGCATTTTCTGATTCCATTTAAAAAATACGGTTCCCCTTTGAGTTGACATTTGGTGATAAACTCTGTTCGGAATACTAATCAAGAACTTTTTCTATCCATTAAAACTTGAAAAGTCTCAGAGGAAAGTGAGAGTTTAAGGCAAAGTGTAGGAAGTCGCTGTTCAATATTCAAAAGGTTTTTAGTTGAGCTCAATCCTCACCTATTCAGCACAATTTACAAGCTTTGTGAAGTCGAGAAACTCTATTACTACTGGTTTCATTTACTCTTCAGTGCAATGCCAAGCTCATACGAGTACGAGGGACGATCAATGATCTCCGAGGTTGAGAGGCATTTCTCGTGAAGTGGGTTTGATTTGTGTTACTTCACGGTGATCAAATTTCATCCAAAAAAACTCCTTATCGTTCGCGCATTCATTATTTCAATTTATTCGCTCAAATAACATTATGCACATCTTATAACATGTTAACATGTAAACATTAAATAGCGTAACCCCACACTAATTGGAAATGTCACGTTTCTGAAGCTCCTGAGTTCGAAAAACACCATCTGTGAAAAGGTTGTACGTATGTGACTGCCTGTGCCTGCGAAAGAACGCCTTCAGATTACCTTCAGTTTCGTGTTTCAATGGGACGCCAAATCAGGGTTTAAGCCAAAGCGGTTCAAAACTATGATAGTGATCAAAACGCTATATATTTTTTCTCTGAACTATTTTGATTGGATCGCATGTGTATATGCTTCCAAATATCGTTATTTTGACGAGAGCTGCATTATAAACTATCATAACTGTCAGAAAAAATTGGTTTTAGCGTAATTTTTACTATGTAAATCTCGTACATACGATATCAAAGCTCGTACATATGCGGAGAATGTTTATTATCGATCAAAGTTAATTTGGAGAGCAATAAATTCTGGAATGCAAACCAATTTCGTTTATTCGACGAAGTCTTTCTAGTATTCAGCGAATAATTCCAGTACAATAACGCTGATCCATAACGAAAACATTACGTTGGCAGTCCCATAAAATATCTATACACTGATTACCCGAAAAAGGTCGTGATAGGAGCAGGAGTGACGCAGTAACGTTCGCATCAAACGTTAGTTAAGATCCAACAAGTTTATAAAAACCAAATGAAAAACGCATCGGTGCTCTTAGTGAAAATGTATACAGGCTGGTTAACCCCAGTAAATGAGCGCTACTAGCGCCACGTACCTTCGACGCGAGTGAAGTGAAGAACTCAACGTAGTTCCGTTTATAACTTCGTCCAAGGGTTACCTTGATTGTTGTGGCGCGTCTATTTTTACTTTCCTTGCTCTAAGAAGTAGAAAGGCAAGTTATGTAATCGGCTGAAAAAAAAATTTTGAGTTCTCTTCAGATCTTTACGTTTCAGACCCCCCTGAGTCCGAAAAACACTATTTGGGAAAATGGTCTGTGTGTCTGTGTTTTATGAGAGAGTTCTCGAGTAGTGTTTCACACCCCTTCGATAAGCTTCACTCTTCATTCCAATAAGGTAATTAGGTTCATTAAAAACAGTGTTTAAGCGCTATTGTCATCAAAACAGTAGTGATTGTGATCAATCTGATCGTGATTAGATAAGTATATCAAGGCTAACCTGTGATAATTTTACAATGCGGTCAGATAACTCTGATTTGAAACCACATCGAGATGGCAGTAGACTAATGAGGATACAATAAAGTAGGGCGTCTGTTAAACATCCCGTCCCGTAAACGAGTGTTGGGTAAACATGAATGGCCCCGTAACCATACATTCAGATTTGACCAAATTATAATTTCTGGTAATTGTCAGAAGTCAAAGTGGCCTCATTAACCCCTGCTGAAGCTGAAATTAGTGAGGAGCATGAAGTGCAAATGCGCGCACTCAAACTGCAAGAGCTGCAGGAAAACAGCCAAATTAGTTTTTCCTAAATTACTCAACGAATGGAGTTTAGGTTGGATTTAATTTGACTTTTGTTCGGAGCAGAATTTAATTTCATACATCTTGAAGTAGTTGGAACGCTCTAGTTTCCACCCCTGGTGAAATGACGACACCCTTATGTAGTATATTGCCATCGTGGATGAAAAACAACTGCAATAATATATATTAGCATAGCATATTTGTTTATTATTATTATTATTATTATTATTATTATTCAAAAGCATACGTAATTTATTCACAATAATAATGGATATAATGATAGGAGAGAATAATTGACGTAACACGGTGATAGAGAACAGATATGAGGAAGGGGCGGGGGGCTCTTATGGAAGGATAAGAGCTAACCGCCAATTTTTTTGTGGTTAACCAAATCTGGTGAAAGTTGTATTTGCGGAGTAGAGCGGTTAGATACTGTTAATCGACTCTAAACATGATCTTTACGGTTGGTGAAAATGACCCTAATAGTTTAGTTAACCACAATATAACCTATGGCGTTCGAATATAAAGAAGGTGAATTATTCTTCTGTGAATCTCGTTATAACGGCCAGTTAGTGGACTGTAATGACGCATTTTCAAAATATATAATTAACGTTCGACAGTAGAGAAGTAATTAACCGTTTTTCACAAATTTCTTCGAGAAGGCCTTTGTAACAGCACTCAACACGCGAAGGCCACTCGTATTTGTACTTCATCTCTTTGATTCGTCGCACAAAGAAACCCTTTTATATTGGAAGCACGAATCATTCCGGATTTTCCCTCTTTTCTTCTTTTTTTTATCACTCCGTCTCCGAACCTCCCATCTAATCCAAAAAGGAAACACGCTCACAAAAGACTGGCTGTCTCACACAGTCAGTATGCGCTTTCCATCAACCTTAATCACCCTCGCAAACTCTGTCGATGGACGAGGATCCGATGGTTTCTACATTGTAGATCAGAGCTACTGAATTCAAAACCTACAGGTTGAGCTTCAGTTGGAACCTTCTGTCTTATTTATCCGCGCTGGAGTGTGGTTTCGTTCCAGCTTCAAAAGCGTCGATCGATCGGAGTCACATTTAAAACGAGAAGAAGATGGACGGACATAACAGATAACAAGAGAAGAGAGTTACAATTAAGGGCAATCGCACTAAACGAGCTTGATGAAACTGACGCTTATTAGCTGATGTTCCCTCTTTCATCAACTAAAGCAAGCCGTTAGGTTGTATATGAATATGTGTTCCTTTTATGTCTTGAAAATGTACAGGAAGACCTTTTCACAGTTTTCAGTGGTTTAGGGGTATTAGTTACGCACAACAAACTCCGCCGATTTAATATCTCACCTTTTTGTTAGATGAAAACTATAAACGAAGAACAAAATCACTTAACTGAAAAATATTAAGATCAGGTGAATATAGCTCAGGTGATATAGCTCAAGACACCAAATAATTTTTCGACAACACCTTCAACAATTTTGATTACATTCACGCAAATGGACTGTTATGAATAACACGACCGTACCATTACTTGTCGACGTGATAATATTTCCAAGTGGTGTTTTTCGGACTCAGTAGCCCTTAAAATGTAATTAAAAAATAAATTTTAGCGCAGTTTTTTTCTTATAAATCCCACTAAAATGAGACCAGTAAAAGTCATACAATAGTACTGGGTAATTCTGATCTGGGGGAAAAGGGCAAGAGCAGCACAACAAAGCATACAATGAGAGTATAACACAGCTCATACTAAAAGTACGAGAGATCTGGGATATTCCGAAATTGCTAAAACCGCCGTTTCATTTCTCACAGTTTCTACCCGATAATTTCCAAACGATAATCACGAGGTATTAAAGAAATTGGGTTGTGTCCGCCAGTAGGCAATAATCACGAGCCTCCTCAGAAACATCAAGTGGACTGTTTCGTAAGTACTCTGCGCACTGGTAGCTCAATATTAGTCGTGACATAAGTGGAACATCTCCATAAATTGTGGAATTTTGTGGGCCATTAGTTAATGTGCAAATGAACTGAATCGAAGATTGATCGGATTTATAGCTATACCCATGAAAAACGCTAAAGGTACGTGGAGGGGAAATGTTGTCACAACAGATAATTGTTCCAAAAATCTGATGAATGGTGAATAAATTATGTGATCGCCTGAACTTAAGATCTTCAAGTTTTAAGGGCTACTGAGTCGGAAAAACACCATTTGGGAAAATAGTTTGAGTGATGGTGCGTCTGTGAATGTGATTGAGGAAGAATGGCTACACTTCATCGTCTGAAATTTGATATTTAATTTCCGCGTGCTACATATCATGATGGAATGAAGAAAATCAACTATAGTTATCATAGTTATGCAAGACACTTAATCTTTCTCGTCTCAATCCCGCCCTTACCGATTTCGATTAAATGTTTTCAAAGGATTGTCTCAAATAACGCTACAGTACCAACATCAAATTCTCGTCACAGCACAATAAATTATGAAAAAAAAGAAAAAAAAGGCACTAGCGTCCCAAAAAAAATTGGTCATCAATTAAGCGGCCGATACGATCAGAAATTCTGAAATTTAAGCGTATGTTTTTTGAATAATTTTTACAGTAGTTTTCCCCTATAGCTCGTAAACCTCTTCAAAAAAATCGTTTTAACATTACCACCTATCGATTTTGTTGGTTTCGAAAAGAAGGTGGCATAAGTAGCCACCTGAGAGCTACCACTGTGTACCCAAAAGTTGACTTCACGTTTTACACAAGTTTATGTCAACGGTGGCACAAGCGGAGTGAATGAGCTAAAGTCTTCGAAATTGTTGAATGATATCTGACACTTTTTTATGATCCCTCCAGGAATGATGAATAAAAGTTCAAAGCTGTAGTGAGTTCATCTACACATTTTTCCCCACCTAACTTGGAGCAACTGGGCACTGTGGTGGCCTGTAGTGTGGGCACATGAGCCCCTTCATGTCCTCCCAGTTCCACCCCCAGCTCCCGTCGAGGTGGTGTTTCCTGGTGCGACGTTCCCAATGCGTCCCCACCATTCTCACACAAAACACCAGACGACCTTGAGGTCCATTCCTGCAACCTCCTCTGGCCGCAGCTAAGGAACACAAAGCACCCCCTAACAACCACATAGGACATGGTCCAGCTCTGCCTCCTAGAATCTGACTCTGTACCAATCTTGACTGGGTGGAACATTAGTGGACAGTGATCTGTAAATAGGTCACATACCATCCATATACATTCTCACTCCATACTCTTTTGTTCGCTCCCTGGAGACTTTGATACTTCTCCTCTCACATGTCAGCTAATGGAATGGCTCTTGGTGGTTTCTACGAATAGCTCAGGTTACACTTGGAGAGGCGCAGATCCTTTCCTCGCTAGCTCTATCTAAGTATTTGACGAGTTTGAGGCATATAATCTGTTATTAAGGGTCATCGATACATAAATAATCAGTACCATCGAAGAGGTCGGATTTAGAGAAGCTCTGAAGGTTCGAGGTTGATGAACCCGAAAATCATTCAAAGGATTAGTAGAGTTCCGCTGGTGATCTGGGCTCTTATTAGATAGCGGTGAGATTGAAAGTGAAAGTGCACGAGGAAAATGATTACGTAAGTGAGAGAGCGGGGCGAAATTGATTTTAGCGTTGTTAATGAAAAGTTGGGAAAGGATCAACGGAGCGCTTCAGAATTCAATGGACGCTTCCCTGATGAACTCGTTCATTAGGAAGGAAAGGCATTGCGGGGAAACAAGTCGAGCTTTATTGATTTCATCTCCTAATGCCTCTCTCGGAAAATCACGAACGAGAAGACACCGTAATAAACAGCTTCCAATCTGGTCATCATTCCTTGATTTCACAGTTTTTTGTTTAGCAGCAGTATCTCAGCTGCTCAGCTCGACATTTTCTAGTCAAAATTTGGGACAGCTTTTGGGAGCACTTTTTTGGTAGATTTTTCTTTAGTAGTCAGAGAAACACTCGCGGAGTAGCGTATGTATTAGGTGTGACTAAAGGCAATGTGAATTTGACTGAAATGGTAAAAGCCCTTTATCATTGTTCTTCGAACAGGACAAAGAACTGAATGTTGTACGCGTAGGTATAAATTACGCGTATGTTAGGGAGAGAGAGAACACGCCACGAGTGTCAATACGTTGTCGTTCGCTACTCGGTGTACGCGGTGAAACGCCATCACCCGGTGATGAACTCTCACCTTGGGAGATTCAACGAGGCTGAGTTTTATGCTTTGGAATATCTTGACGATAATGATCTCATTCGGAGCAGGAAGCAAAGTGTGCGATCAAACCTATGAGAGGCAGCCCTGCAAACAATTTGCACGTAGTGCTGGGAGACGGGGCTGGTCACGGTTCTGTTCACTAGACAACTGTTAGGATTGAGACTACAGGATGTAATGGGCTCAGCAGTGATAAGCAGGTGTGATCCTGGATCTAAATCGAACTTGAAAAGGGCACACCAGATATACAATCATGACGCGACAACCGTCCCGTGTACTGTTGGCGCAAGAAAGGCTGGGCAGAAGGCTTACTAATGGCAGAAGGGGTTAAAACCACACTTACCTTTACTGTAGATCGACCTTCTTCCTCTGTACGCATTTGGCAACGCAGAGGCTATGAAGATATGGATATGGACTAACTAGGCTTGGAATAGCTCATGTGCCCCAGGCTAGTAAAGGGTATGTGGCTGTATTTAGGAACTTGCAAACCTTTACAGAGCTCGACATGATTGCTGGTATGTTTGTGCCCAGGTGCGAGTTCGACAGAAAATACCAAGTGCAACCTGAACAGATTAAGTGCTCGATTTCTGCCTCTGAATGTTATCCATACGGGGAGATCTAAAACCCTGTGGGGTGCATGCTAAATTTCCCTGGGCTTCACTCCAACTTTTCTCGCTGGGGTCGTCATGACGATTGAAAAAGGAAATAAGCCTAGAAGTAACAACATATTTACTAATAGTTAAGCGTCCTGAAAGGCGCTGGAGAAGTATTGCACAACGTCAAAACTGACGAGGGAGTTTAGGATATGCCTTTAGCAAATCAATTGGAGTTAATGTTTCCTTATTCCTTGGCATGAAGGCACTACTGGGAATGAGAAGTCTCCGTTCTCTAGTAGCACTGCACCTACAGTTAATATACGGGGGCTGTGAAGAAAAATATCGAGTTTTTGGACCAGGTATAATTTTCACTATCAGCCTTGAAATTTTAGTAACTATATCTTACGGAGGAGCATTTAGAGGAAGACACTGTGGCTCAGCAATCTCTTCAACCTCCTTCTTAACGCTGATAGGTTGGATGTTGTCTACCAGTTCTTCGAACATCGGTTCAGCAATCTCTTCTCGTCTTCTAAAATCTGCAACTTCTTTTACGTCCTCGGTCAGCAGCCCTTCTCGCACCAAACGCTTCCTCGCTTCGTCAATAACTTCTTTTCTGAATTTAGTTGGGTTGGCCTCCATGTAGCGATAAACGGCCAGATCGACGCCGTTAATGACGAAGCGGTGTCCAAATACGTTGACAACAGCGCCCAAGTAGAGGTCTTCTGGGGTGATGTACTGAGGATTGTCCGGATCAGAACCGGCTTTCGGCACCAAAGTGAACCTCAAAAACTGACCTCCAGGAAAACCGGTGTTTCGAACTTTGATTTCGTTGACGGCCAAAAAGCCGTCGCTCAGTCGGTATTCGATGATGAATCGTCGCAAAGCGTCGTCGGGTCGTATGACGTCCATGTCGGCCGTGTAACGAAGGATTTTCTTCATGTTCAGCAAATATCTGATGAGATCCAATTTCGGAGGTTGGGGTTTGAAGGAAATAGCCGATTGATAGCTGTCTTCGTGAGTACCGTATCCGGTGTACCTTGGAATCGGTCTGACGAACACCTCTTTTTCAAACGCCCTGTCGACTGATATAGGCTGTGGTTGTTCCACATGGAGGACATCCGTGTAAAAGTTTCTAGTGGCTTTATCGCAATCAATAATCAGAAATCGTCTTCCAAAAATAAACACTGTGTTACCAATCACAAGATCTTCTGGAGTGTAAAATTCCCCTAAATCTTCGTCTGTTTTTTCTAAATAAATGGATGGAAAGTCCTTTCCAGTGTGTTTCCAGTTTTTTGGGATTTTCGATCGAGACAGGAGCATTGGGTGGGCTTCTTTTTCCCGTCCAGAAGGCAGCTTCTTTATTTCCATAGTGTCATCTGAAAGGTAGTAGTAGATGTTGTACTTGTCAAAGTCACTACAGCTACTGTCTCTATCGTCCCAAACGCCAGTAAAGTTCAATATTTTTCTGTCGTAGACGAGATATTTATAGCATTTATCTTCATAGGGTGGTGTTTTGTAAGTCTTAGGGCGGTTTTCAGACTGCCTTCTTTCGGAGTAAGGGTCTTTAGGGATGGGTTCGTTGTCATTCACCTCGACGCCTTGGCTCATAAGGTACTCTCGAGTCCAGTTGTCGCAAGAGCAAACGTGGTACACGACGCTGTTGACGTTCATATCGATCCCAGTATTAAGGTCTTTCCAATGGTACGGCTCGCCGAGCGTGTTTTTGGGGATCTTGCTGCGGCGTACTAACGTTCCTTGGGGGAAGCCGGCGTCCGGAGAGGGCGGCTCGCATATCTGCATGGTGTCGTCTTCCAGAAAATAAATAATATTGACGTGTCTCACGCGGTAATGTTCCACCGGAGAATTGGGTACCCCCTGTTTGAAAAAACCTTTAAAAGCCAGACACTTTTTGTCGTACAGAACGAAATGAGGCCTGAACGCGGGATGTACGTGTTGTTGAGTTCTCCCGTAGGTCAGAGCAGGGTCGTAAGAACCTTCCAACGATGCGCTGCAGTGTAAAATGCCTTCTGTGTCCAAGGGATCGCCGCCAACTCCGCTGGATGGCCCTTTCGCTACCCGATATCCGTTGACAATATCGAAATTATGCGGGAGATTATGCTTCTGCCTCGTGATATCGTGGAATGTATAACCGGGAAGAAATGGAAGACCTTCCATTGGAGCGAAAATAAGCGTAGAATACTACGAGTACAAATCCAAAATCTCGTTGCCACGATAAATTTTGTTCTAACCCAAGAAAACGTAACTACTGGAGATTAACAGCGCGCACTTTTCTAAATAGGAGTATGTGGTTTATTTATTAGATAACCAAAATACGTAATGATTGTTGTATCTAGATATTGCATATGTTATCAAAACATAAAAATTATGAATCTTCTGAAATGGAGTTACCCACCGCTCCAAACGTCATCTATAGGTCTTTTGCGTTGACATTCAATAACCTTGAAACGGCTTTCCGTCATTATGTACCATTATCAACGAATGAATCCTTTCTTAATGGAATTTCCCAAGAAATATCAAATTCTTGCGCGTGTGTATGTGTCTGCATTTGGCTCTGTTAGCTCAGCATGATATTGGACATTTTCAAGTCACTGTCGTGTTCGCCAGTATATCGTGAGCAGTGATTTCTTGAACATTGATCCAAAACCCCGAGTTCTCGGGTGCGTAATGTGCGGAAAGAACGACTGCCGGATGTTTACAAAGCTGACATGGCAAAGTATTGGACTCTCGAAACAGGCTAGGCGGTACACCTTGGGCGAGTAAGAAGGAGATTTTATGGCTGTTCCTTCCTCTCATCTCCCTCTCGAAGGTGATAATAAAGACCGTGAGATTGGTTTAGAAGTCCCAAATGTCTGAACAGCGGCTCTACTCGGTCTGAGATGGAAGAAGAATGACGGTAGAGAGCCTCCTGCCGTGTTGATTTCCTGCGCAAGTACGCACGGGAAAAAAGGAAAAGAGGATCTGAGGTAATGGAAAGGCCCGGCTGCATATACGCCCCTTCTCAACAGTCGAAAATACGACAGAGTTCTCTCAACACGTTTTTCCACTGTGAGCTATCAGGCCGTCACCGCTCAGGAAAATCTTTTTCTCGTTGTCAAATTCCAAAAAGCCGGCAAGAAGCGTCGACTTGAATAAAGCCTCCTGACCAGCCACGCACGAGTTTTTCCGACCAAGCTTGCATCAACTGAAAAAGTAAGCCGATCTGGTACAAACATCGAGTAAACAAAAACGGGTGCTTTGCACTTGACGATTAGTTGTGAATATGATTAATTCTCTCGATTTCAGCGCTCAAAAAGGGATTTAAAGTAATTAAAACTTCGATCGATGCGTGTCACATCTAAAAAATAAACTTCATCGATGTAAATCAACACGAACGATTCCTTCGCCTGTTTCGTTAAAATTTTAATTTTACAGTTACTAATTTCAAATAAAAATAAGATAAATTAACAAATGATATATACTGTACCAATTTACGGGTTTTCGCAAAAGCGCTAATGGAGGATTACTTGAGTGTACACTGCGCGTTCGATTAAAATAGTGGAAGCCGTTTTTTGAGGAAATGTTAAAAACGTCGGTCGCCGAATAGAATAACGTTTTTTAATGTACTCCAGAGTAAAGTTCCCGATCAACACATAGTAACTGCCGTAGGGAGTGACACGGTTACAGGAATGATTGCGAATAACAGCTCCATCAGGTTGATCAAATGCCGTGCGTGGTATTTACTTCAAAAAGAAGGTAAAAAAATCAAAAAGCGTCGTAAAACTCGTTTTTTGACGTTTTGATTGTTTTGCGGACTGTCAGAAGACCAGCCGTGGATAACGAAATATAGGTAAAGATTGGTTGAAGTCACCGTTAGTTAGGTGTAAATCCTGAAAGTCATTAGAACACAAAAAAAGGGTTTGCTCCAAAAACTGTATTTTACTGTTTCAACTGAGATGTTCACGAAGAACGGAAAGTATGATGATATGTAGAACGTGCTACACACAGGACGTCTGGGGATAATGAGGAACCTTCACGTTCTACGCCTCCATCTGTCGAACGAAAAAACTATAAAGTAAGTCATTTTCTCACGTAAGAAATAAGTAAAGGAACAGATATAGTAGATTATTGACAAACCATCGTCAGCATAACTTATTAACAATCGTTAACGAAATTTATTGCAGATCATCGAATTTACGCATAATTTAGTATAGTGTGTCGCAACGCGCCGGATGTTTTTAATGACACTATCACTTTACTTTTATTACCTTTTGGGTTGCAAACGGTAAAAACTAAAAGAAAACGTTCATTTAAAATTTGAAATGCTTAAGGAACCCAGTGCTTGGTATTGTGGACAGTGAAATTGTAATTGAGTTTGAACAAGTATGGTAGATGAGCTTTCAAAGAGGAGGTGACGAGGAGATAATTATGGTATTCGAAATAAGAAAGAAGTTCTTGGAAGCAAACCCACAAAGCGTGAATACGTAAATTGGGAAAGAAACTTTCAACGTGAAATCTTCTCAGTTAGGTTGACATTTTTTGGACTTGTGTTGAGTTTTATTTCGAAGATCAAAAAGTGTTGAACCATGCAACCGTCGTGAAAACAAAATGATTGGCGCAGCAACTTGTTCGCGGAGCCTGAATGATTCTTCTTTCGAGTTCGAAATCTCTACGCGTCGTCGTATTCTTAGATGTGGAATAAACTAGCAACGATTCGTTCCGAAAATCACGCCTGGAAGAACCAATCAAAATTGACACACAGAAGGAAAGCCAGGATGCTGAGACAGCATTCGGCGGTCGGGAAAACGCTGAACTCGAGTTGTGGAGTTCCAGCGATATCGATTCCGAGGTTTTCACCTCAGCGTTTCATCTCGAGTTTCGCGGGAAAACGTCTACTAGACGATGAAGTTCGTGCTTTCATTGAAAGCCAAGGAGCAACGGACTCTCAAATTGGAAACGCCGATTGGATTTGAGTCCAATTCATAGTACCAGAGACGTATAGGAAGGCCTGGCAGAGAGCCTTGAGATGTTTGATATTAAACTTTAGGCGTGATTATCTCCCGGGGCAATAGCAAACTTTCATCAGTTGAACTGCCGGCTATATGTAACAATGACACAGTGATCGGAAGGGATTGAACAAAAATCCAACTCATCCACGAAATTAAATAACGAACCGTCAATACGCTTTGGCGGCTTCATCTTGGGAAGCAAGTCAAGTACTTTGAGTCAATATAGACGCGAGGTGGCGTTTCAGTCAACATTTCCACTCCCTCAGTTGGGTTGTGTGTTACCATGAAATCACCATTTACTTGGGTGTGATTGGCTACTGCCTCGTGGTCTAGGATTACAAACTCAAAGTGAATCAAAAAAAGTATCCCAGAGGGCTGCGTGCGTGTATATTAAAAAGGCCTGCAACACAGCATCCACTGAAGCAGGTTGGGTTTCTTGTCAATATGACTGTTCCTGGACCATGGGAGAGAGTTATGCTCCTATCACTCATCGGCTGAAGCACTCTAACTGATCAGTGGCTAGTTCCGCATTGAATTACACGTGGGGTGCAAGGTAGACAAGTGGACCTTCCCCCCCTCTGGGACGAATTCCTTATATAATGGAAACTTGCCACGCTTGGTGAGTGAGCATTGGGTAATTCTCAAGCTAGATAGGAGTCCCCGTGGAAGGGACGTGAGAAGTTTCTCCCCAATATCCGCAAATACCTAGAAGAAAGTAGGTTGAGCCAGACCACTGGATAAACCAATTCCTTACGAGAGATGGTGACTTCAATGCGTGATCCTTTCAAAGACTCCTCATCCCGCGAGTCTTGTGCCTCCAGTGTGGGGAAAACATGAAACTACACGTGTTTCTGTAGTTCCTACAATAGTGATCTATGGTTATTGGAAGAGTAGGAATCCCAAACTGCTGTTATGCAAGCTTATAACAGTTGCTTGTTTGTGAAGAAGGTTATGACAAAAAAAAATCGTGGCAGTGGATCACTCACTTCGAAACTTGCCACCCAAGTACGATTGAATATTGATGTCAGGTGGAAAACCAGATTAAAAACGGCTATCGGTTGGTACGGATTCCCCAGGGTCATGTCTCCACGTGGTAACGCATGGGCAACATTTGCCTACCGGGAGACTGGCTGATTGACAACCTGCCGTACCTCCACAGGTGTATTTGCTCTCCCATGCTAGCGAAACCAACTATGTTGATCGACTGATATAATTCTAATAGTTCCTGATATGGCATTGTAATGAGGAAATAGATCTGATTGTGAATATAAAGCATCGTGAAATGTTCAGGGAAGAAATCACGCACAGCAACGAATATAACTTTAGGCTTCGGAAACCCAACTTTTTTGAAATTTGTGATCTTCGCAGTTTTTTCTAATTACTCAACAATTTTTTTCCTTCGTTGGGAGCATTGTTGGACGAAATTGTGCCAGTTGCATAATGACTTGTGTATTTTCGAGAACCAAACCTTTGATCAATCTAAACGCTCGCTCAAATCCCCCTCCCTCCCAACCACCACGATTTCCCGGACGCTTTAGAGATAACGGGTTAAACGCTCAAAACAGTATTGGCGAAATTACCTGAAATTCTAGAGATAGCGAATGAGTTAACTTTCCCGCAGCGGCTTCGTAATTTGAAAAATACGACGATGACTTGATCGGTGTTGAAAAAGGGCTTGAAAGGGGCTTCAAAAGAGAGAGGAAGGCACAAAGCGGCCCTCGGTGAAATGAATATCTCTTTTCAGCTGAGCTAAAATTCCCGGCTTAGAGCAGCTGGTACTCGATCCAACCTTTTGTTGCCAAGCGATACCATCGGAATCTCTATTCGAGATACTCACGTTACCTTCCCATTCCAGAACCGCCGGCACTGAAGGAAAAAGAGACTAACGAAAATTGGTCTCAGTCCAACGAAAAATGGCCAGGCGATAATAATGAGGCCTTCCTTCCAGAGTCAACCAGTTATCTACATCGCCAACGCCATACGCGCACGCCACTGCGGTATTCTTTTCATGCGCTACGTGTTTTCGAAATTACAATTACATATTCATTATACCTAATCTATTTATACCGAGTATATCGAGTTGCTTTTAACTGTTGTAAATAAATATGTGAAATATGTGTGTGGGATAATTTTCCCAATCATGTCGGTTCCCCCTAACTACTAGAAATTTTGGTTGAGCGGTCAGGCTCGTCTACTTTCATAGTAGTGTACAACTACGCTGACGAGTTGTTGACCTCTTAGAATAATTAAAATTCCTGAGCACTCATTTCGACAAAAAATTCTTTTAAAGTGGTTTTTCCTTTTAAACCCCCTTCCTACGATAAAAGTGCTTCCAGAAAAATCAAAGTGGTATTCCCGTAAACTATCCATACGCGAAATCTTCAATAACTTTCGCAAGGTAACTAGTAGCAACCCCAGACGATTCAAATGCAAACTTACCAACTTTTCTCATAGCTTTTTCCCGACAATCTCGAGACAGGACTTTTGAACTGCTTGAAAATAGATGGGATTGGTTGCGAGAATGACGAAAATCACCGAAAAGGATTTGGCTGAAAAGGAAAAAGCTAAGGAAAGGTGTGTGAATTGCGGAGTACTTCTTCTGATTATATAAAATAAATAAATAATGGTAAATTAGTTCATTTTCCCTGAGGCAGTCTGAACAGTCATTGAACTGAGCCACTGCGCACAAAAGTCAGCCACAATACTTCAAACAATGAGAATGAAACAGTCCTTCAGTTTTCTCGTTCGTTATCCAATTCCGCTCTTTTCTCTACTATAATTAACTTAAATAAGTCTTCCCGAGATGTATAACTAGAAGATAAGAAAAGTGATCGGGCTCTACGAAACGTGACTGCAGTGCACTCGAGTCTCCTGCGACGGAAATGAAAACGGGGTGTATTCTAAAAGCGTTACTTTCGTAGAAAATGTCCAAAAAAATTCAACCAACAGGTTTTTGCAAGAAAGTTCACAACTGCTTCGTGAATCACTTCTCGCTCTTTCCAACGCTGGTTCTTCTCCCGACCGCCAAAATCACGTAAATCGAGTTTTCACTATACACGAACTTTTAAAAGTAGAACTAAGATTCGGAAGGATGTTTTGAAGTTACTTTTGGCGTTATGATCCGAAAATTCGCACCGTGTCGGACCAATCGCAACGATAGTTTTTCCTTACCATTCGCATGACACACGTCGACGTTGCTATTAAGCATTTTTTAGGTCGTATACTGCGCCTACCGGTAATTAAGCACGGATCTGAAGATGTTGAAAGGTCAAGAGCAAAAAGCCATTCAAGGTCGAGAATAGTAAGTTGCCCCGAAAACTGGCAGATGACTATCACGACGATCGTAATGGGCAATCCAAGAGGTGGAAAGGGGGCTAACTATCTGAAGTCACGGATAGTTGGAGGTTAGCTCCGTCGTGACACGCTAACCCTTGATTTTCGTTTGAATAGTGGCGAAATTGGCAATTTCTAACTCACCTCTTTCCTGAACTCTTTCCGGCGTTCTTTCCTTCCATTCTTCTTCGAATTCTGTTTGAAACAACAGCTTGACTGTAGTGAATTACAGAAATACTTCTAAAACGTGTGTTTAGTTATTACTGAATTAAACTTCATTAACGTTTTAAATGTAAGAGCTAGACGACGCAGTTCATATAAGTTAAAAGTGTAAAGACTTAGGGGAACTTTTTAAAAAGGATTTATTTTCAATTTACAAAATTCAATAATAAGACTTTAACTTTTTACAACACCTTTCAAAATGGGACAGAGGAGGACACGAAGTTAACTGCAAGACGTCTGATCGAGAACACACCGAGCTGTGGGGTGGTGGAAACATTTATAGCCTCTTATGAGCTGACACAGCAGCAATGACTAATGGTTCAGCGTCTTGGTACAATACAGCATTTTATAATGATATAAGTCCTCCCCCCCAAGTTTCAAAAACAAATTAAACAATATTGTTGCCCCCATGATTATTCAATAGTCTTATTTACTAGCCAGATTACAATGTGAATATGAGTTACAACGTATAAATTCCCGAAAATTAACAAAAGTACAAAAGAACGGAATACAAGGTAGTGAAGCTATTGCTTCTACGCTGGGTTATTCTGGCTTCGTATCTTTCTCCTATGGAGTTGATATTAATAAATTGAATATGAAATTAGGCAAATAAAAATTATGTACATAATGACCGTCCAGAAGCTTGGCACTAATAACTCCACTGGTTGAAACTGACTTCTAGCGTACTGGATTTTATTCTTTAAAGGGGATAATAATGTTAGATCTTCCAGTGCAATTTGTTGGTTTGGTTGAATTTGAAATGTGAGTTTTGAATTTACGTTATCGATAAACAATGGTCTTCCTACTATTGTTTTTTGAGCTGCAAATAGAGTTTTATTTTTGTAAATTACAGTTTCTACGCCAGGTTTTACTAAATAAATTCCTTGGAGATTCTTGATTTCAGTGCCATGCTCCTTAACAATCGTTAAACTGTCCATTTCTGGAAAAACTAGTAGGTATTGATTAACTTCTGGTAATAGGCTCACGAAACTACCCATATTATTTCCCACTTTAACATATTTACAATTCTGTACATTTCCTGACCCAATGAAACCCTTTTCACATTCCATTCCACTTTCTATTATAATGTGTGCTGGACACAGAAACACCTTTCCTGAATTACAATTTTCACGGAGCCCTATTACTTCGGAAGTGGATTTTAAAGTGTATTTAATTTCTGGGATAATACTGTAGTATTGTTCTTCAATTTTTGTCGGCAGGGGTAACAAACACTGAAGCTCAAATTTACAGGGGTTTACAATCGGGATGTCTAAGAAGTATAAAATTTCTGTTTTACTCACGAAACATTGGACTTTGATGTAATTTTGTACTTCGAACAAATTTTCGTTTTCGAAATTGAGAAACCTGGGACCATAGTGTTTCGACAACCTCTCCAACTCTAAATACAGCTGCTCTGAGTTTACTATACTTGGATGTAGCTTTCCTAGTTCACAAAACGTTAGCGAGTTCTCAATGTCTTGGAGGATAGTTGTTATAATATTCAACATGATCTGGTAATGCTCCAGCAAATCATTGATCTCTCGAAGATGGGCAGCTTCTCCTGTGTGGGATTGTCGGAGGTTATTGAGCTCCGTCTCGAGCTGTTTATTATTGTGGTTTATGGTTTCTACAGTTCGATTAAAATTGGCTAACATTATCTCGTTTACCGAGTACTGAGAATTGATTTGGGACTGAAGGTCCTCTTGAGTTTCTTTTAGATGATTTATTATTTCATTGTATTTTCTTTCGTCTTCTGCGTCTAGGTTCCCCGTGATGAATTTGACTAAACTTCCCAAACCGTTAATTAAACCTCTCTTGTTTCTAGTTTTCGTACTCGATACTCTGATGCTTCCCAGCTTTTGTTCTATTATCCTTAAGGAATAGTTCATTGAGGTTGTTAACATATCGGTTTTTTCTCCTTTAGTGTTGTCCAACTGGGGACTAATTGTGCTCAAAACGCTTATGTAGTCACTTTTGAATAATTCGATTTGTTCGTATAGTTCGTTAAGTAAATAATAGTGCGTTGACGTGTGGTATCCTTCTATCATCCTTGCTGGTCCCAATGTAGCTGAGAGTATTCCCGGGTTTGAGGTTATTTCTCGAATTTCGGTTGTCCAAACGGACGTAATGAACAAGAGTAACAACATTATCTGCAACAGTTAGTTTAGATAGCCCTGTAATATTTCGGAACACATTTCTTCTCTGAACTGCAAAATTTCATTTGTTTCGAAATCAATTAGTCCTGAAGATACAAAAGATTTGGTATATTTGCAAACAAAAACACCGCAATCATCTGAGTTTGATTGCTGTGGAATGTGCTTGAGCTGAGTTTTACTCCAGGTGGTGAGAGGTGTAATATCTTGTCCTTTCTTAGCTTTATGTTCTTCGAGCAAATAGTTTTCTATAGAATTTAGTATGTCCGTGCCGTCCATATTTAAAGAATCTAAATAAAGTATTCTTCTTTCTTTTACCGCTACAATAACGAGTCTCCAATGTGCCGATTTGAAGATGGGTATTATTATTAAATTTTTTTCAAAAATGTCGGTTCACGTCGAAACGTTCACATAGCAAATATCAGAAGACCCCGTAAATATGTAAAACCGAATGTGCAAACGGCATGGGATGAAGATCTAAACCAGAGTGAGGTGTTAGTAGAAAATTTCAAACTAAAATTAACAAGAGAAGACTTAATAACATTTAAACCCAGTAACTGGCTGAATGACAATGTAATAAATTTTTACCTATCAATGATAGAAAACCACTGTGAAGGTAACAAAGAACTACCTGACACATTCGTGTTTAGTACATTCTTGTACGTATCTGTAGTAGCCGGCAGTTACGATAGAGTGAAGAACTACTCTAGGAAAACCGACATTTTCGAAAAAAAGGCATAAGAGGCTATAAATGTTTCCACCACCCCACAGCTCGGTGTGTTCTCGATCAGACGTCTTGCAGTTAACTTCGTGTCCTCCTCTGTCCCATTTTGAAAGGTGTTGTAAAAAGTTAAAGTCTTATTATTGAATTTTGTAAATTGAAAATAAATCCTTTTTAAAAAGTTCCCCTAAGTCTTTACACTTTTAACTGGCGCAGTCTTTCCGGACCTGAATTTTTCGAACGCATATCGGACTAAGCAGTCGAAATCCTCGAGGGAACATCGCTGGACTTCGCTGGAATTCAGGAACCTACGAAGAAGAACTTTCGGACAGAGGAGAGGCCAAGACGTCTGGAGACATCCCGCCAAACGATCAACTAAGAGCGGTAATTAGGAAACCAAGTTCCTTTATCAAAAAATCACTAAAGTCTTTTCTACAATTTCAGATTACTCCAATCAGCTCAGAAGCCTGAACAGACTTTAAAGAGCTCATTTAAAGGGCCGTGAAGCTGAGATCGGCTAAGTAACTTCCATATCTCCGACCTTCTAGACATCCACTGCTTGCTAAGCAGTACGTTTCCGTCGAACGCGCACACCTGTCCTCCTAGAACGTCTTCCGCAGCACGGAGCATCAGCATCTTTCCTATCGCCTTCCTGGAAGCCGAACGGAATCCTCGACCGTTACATCTTCGACCTGTGAGTCATCCTTTCTTCATTAACGGTCGTTCTGTTCGAGAGCTTCACTCTCCTTTTCTAACAATTATAATCAATTCGAATCAAGTGTAAATTAGCGGCCGAATACTCGCTTAGGCACCAATCTTTCTTATTGTATTAATCGTTAAGAAATCTTAATCAAACTCCGCCAAAATTCCCAAAGCACTGAAAAGGTACATTCATTATCAGCTCCGTTCATTAGGGCCGATATTAGAAACTTCCGAGACAACCCCAATAAACATGGAACAACAGCCAAACATTTCGCAGGAAACTCTCCTACAACAACTCCAAGCACAACAAACCATTATTAACCAATTACAACACACAATGCAGAGATTGACGCTAGGAAGTCAACCCGAAAAGGCCAGAATACCGCGCGAATATCTCGATCTAATTCCAGTATTTAAAGGAGAACCAGAGCTGTTGCAAAGGTTCCTCCACGTATGCGAAAGATTGTTCGAAAGATATTTTAACGAACAAGATGAGGACAGTTTTCAAAATGAGATGCTGTTAGCAGCAATGATCTCAAAAATACAAGGACCAGCCGCAGAACTAATACAATCCAAAAATTTAGAATCATTCTGCGATATTAAAAACGCGTTACTAGAAACATACACGGACAAGAAAGACATATACACGCTCAACATAGAATTAATACAACTCAAACAAAACGAGGGAGAAACACCGATTCAGTATTTCGAGAAGCTACAAAAAAAATTAAACAATATCGTAGCCTATATCCATAATTACGAAGCTAACACGGCGGAAATATTAACGAGTCATTACGAAAAATTGACGCTAAGGGTCTTGCTGTCCCATTTGAGAGATCCAATGGGAAGTTTCCTTAGGAATCGTCAGCCAGAATCTTTGGGCCAGGCACTCTCGATGATGACCAACGACTACCAAGTAGGAAATTTAAATAAGGCCAATAGTGCAAAACCTTACACATCTAGACCCCCTAATCAGAAACCTCAAAATAATTACTTCCGCCCGAACAATTTTCAAAGACCCCCGAATTTTCAAAGAAATTATCAATGGGATAGGCCGTACTCACAGTTTACGGCCAATCCGCAAAACTCGAGGCCTCCGCAGAGCCCTCAATATCAAAATCAAAAATCTCCCGTACGCCCACCGCCTTCCAACCAAAACAAATTTCAACCCCGCCAACCGCAGAAATGGTTCCAAAATGTCATGGCAAACGACGCGACCAAATTTTAACTGCGTCGAAACCGATGAAAATCCCAATCATTATCCGGGAAATGAACAGCCTTTTTTAGGAGAAGGCCGAGGGAGGCCGGATTCACCCAATATAGCCTAATGCACTTGGAACAAAAAACAAATAGTTTGCCTTACTTGATTTCTCCACACTCAGGCCTGAAATTGTTTATTGATAGTGGTTCAATGGGTTCATTTGTAAATCCGGAAGTAGCTGAAGCTAGATTTTCCGCGAATATTAGGGAAGACCCCTTCGAAGTTCGCACAGCCCATGGCATCCCCAGGGAGCATTACTCCACGGACATTCCATGTTGGAAATTATTCGAAATTCCAAATTTAATTTTGCCGTTCAAAATTTTCAAGTTTCATGATAAGTTCGACATGTTAATTGGCATGGACCACCTTAAATACTTGCAAGCAACGATTGATTTACAAAATAATGTTTTCCGCCTTCCGCACATGACACTGCCATTATATTTTTTAGAGACGGGAAGGAATAATGAAAAAATAGTTCGTGGTGAGGTAAAAGACGAACACAAAAACTTTGAGAAGGAGAAAAAAACGAATAATGCCCAAATTAAAACACAGGAAAAGATGCCAAAGAGCACGAAAAAGGTAAATGAAGTTAAAAAAATGCCAGGGAATATGGCAAAAATTAAGAAATTAAATAAAGAAATAACGAATTTAGAAACAAGGATTGAAAAGGATAATAAATCGGAAATAAAAGAGGGAGATATTAGCAAAATTGCAAGAGAAATCATTATAGGGGCACAAACAAATGAAAGTCCAGTAGAGACAAATGATGAGAAATGGGCAAAAGAAAAGTTAGATGAGAAAATTATTGAAAATACCCCGAGTTTCAAAGGAAGAATAAATTTCGAATTAGAGCCCAGAACATTTACGAAAATTAAAGTGCCGGTGGAAAATATTAAAAATGGAGATGGAATAATGCAATATTTAAAAGTAAACAAAATTGAAATACCGGAGAGCATTGTGAAAATAGAAAACAATTACGCACACATAGGTGCCATTAATACAGGTGCCGAGAAACAAGTATTGAGTCTAGCAAAGCCAATTAATTTAGAAGAAATGCCCAAAAAAGAAGAGTTTCAAAGCAGTCCTAATTTGAACTATTACAATTGCGAGAAAATTAAATTCGACCCAAGTAAAATCGAAACAAGTCACATGAGTAAAATAGAAAAAGAATCCATTATGAAGTTAATTTACGAATACAAAGAGATATTTCAAGCCAGCGAAGACCCATTAACTTTCACAAATAATGTCAAGCATTTTATTCGTACAACGGATGAAATTCCCGTCTACTCAAGAAACTACAGATATCCGGAAATTTACAGAGACGAGGTCAAAAAACAGATTAATGGGAGTATGGTGGACCAGCAAATAATAAGACCAAGTTTCAGTCCGTGGAATAGCCCAATTTGGATAGTCCCCAAGAAAACCGACAACTCTGGAAAACAGAAGTATAGGCTGGTCATTGACTTTCGCGGTCTCAATGCAAAAACAGTGGACGATAAGTACCCCCTGCCTGACATTTCTTCGCTACTCGATAAGTTTGGAAGGTGTCAGTACTTCTCTACAATAGACTTAAAATCAGGGTTCCATCAAATCGAGATGCACCCTGATAGCGTCGAGAAGACTGCCTTTTCAACTGAAAACGGTCATTGGGAGTTCCTCCGGATGCCGTTCGGATTAAAAAATGCACCACCCACATTCCAACGAATGATGGACAACGTCCTCAGAGGAATCCAAAACGAAATCTGCACCGTCTTCCTCGACGATGTACTGGTTTACTCCACGAGTCTACAAGAACACATATGTAGTCTACGTAAAGTGTTCGAACGACTGAAACATGCAAACCTAGAAGTCCAACTTGACAAAACCAACTTTTTATGCAAGGAGGTGCACTACCTAGGCCATCTTGTTACACCTGAGGGAGTAAACCCTGACCCGAAGAAAGTTGCTGCCATAAAAAGTTACCCTATACCTAAAACCACTACAGAAATCAAAGGATTTCTAGGCCTACTTGGTTACTATAGAAAATTTATAAAAAATTTAGCGGACGTAACAAAACCACTCACTCTTAGGCTGAAAAAGAATGCAAAAATCAATACCAGTGACCCGGACTACGCTGAGGCTTTTGAAACTTGTAAAACTTTATTAATGAATGACCCGATACTTCAGTACCCAGATTTCGATAGACCTTTCAATTTGACTACAGATGCGAGTAACGTAGCTTTAGGTGCAGTACTAAGTCAAGACACAAACGGAGGGGATTTGCCCATAGCATATGCGTCACGAACATTAAACGAAACAGAAAAAAGATATTCAACAATTGAAAAGGAATGCCTAGCAATTCATTGGGCAGTAGAATATTTTAAGCCTTATCTCTTTGGTAGGAAATTGAAAGTTTTTTCGGATCACATGCCCCTTCGATGGCTGATGAATATTAAAAATCCTAGTTCCAAACTCTTCAGGTGGCGAGAAAATTTAGCAGCATACAATTTCGAAATATTTTATAAAAAGGGCAAGAAAAACATGAATGCCGATGCATTGTCGCGAGTAGAAATTAATAACAATGAACTCCAGGAAAACTTGAAAAAAATTGAAGTTAAACATTTCCTAAAGGATCCAAACGAAATAAAAATGGTCTTGGGAACCGAAAGTGACGAAAATTCCAGTTATTCAGATAACCAGTCTATGATAGCATTTTTAGGGGATAGCATGGTTCCGAGCAACGCCAATAGTTCAAACGCCACTGTACACTCAAACGCATTTGGAAATGAAGGTACCACAATCCCGACGTCGGAAAGCCCTTTGAATCATGGAAAAAACCAAATAATATTGAGTAAAGTTAGCAATAATCCCAATAAACCAAAGGTTGAAAGATTATTCGAATCAAAAATTAGGATCACAGCCGAAATCAGCGAGAACCATCTTGAAGACGAAATAGTCAATTTTATCAAATCATACGTAGCTCCGAAAACCAAGTATTTGATATACTTTAAACCGGATTTTTATGAGCAATTCAGTAACATAGTCTTTAAAAATTTCAAGGGTACCCAGATCAAGCTAATAAGATGCACTGAACTGTTAACGGACGTAGCAGACGAAGCAGAGAAGTACAATTTAATTGACCAATATCATACCGGAGAAACCAATCATCGAGGCATTGAGGAAACATATGAAAAAATAAAGAGAAACTACTTTTGGCCCAACCTAAAGAAATCAATTCAAACGTACATTAACAATTGTGAACTCTGCCAGGTATGTAAATACGAACGGTGTCCGCTCAAACCAAAATACAACATAACACCTACGCCGAGTAAACCTCTAGAAATTTTGCACATGGACAAATTATCTATCGAAGGTTCAAAATTCCTCACAGTAGTAGATGCATTTTCTAGATATGCGCAGGCATACCCCGTCAGTTCCTCTAACAGCCTAGAAGTTGTCAAAAAGCTAATACAATTCTTCGGACATCATGGGGTCCCAAAAATAATTATAGCAGATAACGGCGCGGAATTTAAGAGCTCATTGGTTAAAGATCTTCTCAACCTTCATAAAATCAAGATTCATTTTATAAGCTCCCAACATCCCGAATCGAATGGACTCATCGAACGATTCCATTCAACAATAATAGAACACTGTCGATTGTTGAACAATAGGGATGAGTTCAAAAAGGATAATATAAAAGATAAAATGGGCTACGCGATTTTAGCATACAACAATAGCATTCACTCCACTACGAAGCTTACACCCTTCGAAATCCTCAATGGACACGTGGAAAGCGATCCAGTAATTAAAATAGACACAGAGGAAACCATTTTGAATAATTATCTAAGCCAACATAGAGAAAAACTCAAAGTAATTTACGATACCGTACAAGAGAGGAGTCGAATAAACAAAGAAAGGGTAATTGAAAAACTCAACGAAAATAGGGAAGAAATCCCTGAACTCCCTAAAGAAGTATTTATAAAGAATAAACAAATAAAGGAAAAAACAAAAGCCAGGTACATTAAAGAAGATTTGAAACTAATAGATAAAGAACTCAAAACAGCCGAAATAGAGCCCCGACACCATAACACCCAAGAAAAGGTTCATATAGCGAATATAAGGAGACCCCGAAAATACGTAAAACCAAACGCAGAAACGGCATGGGACGAGACACTGAACAAAACGGAAGTATTAGTAGAAAATTTCAGATTAAAATTGACTCGGGAAGATTTGATCACGATCAAACCAAGTAACTGGATGAATGACATAATACATAATAACATAATAAATTTCTATCTGGCAATGATCGAAAACCATTGCAGTAATGATGAGCAACTCCCTAGCATTTTCGTATTTAGCACCTTCCTATACACGTCTTTACACGTATAGGAAGGTGCTAAATACGAAAATGCTAGGGAGTTGCTCATCATTACTGCAATGGTTTTCGATCATTGCCAGATAGCCAATGCCAGCAGCAATGACTAATGGTTCAGCGTCTTGGTGCAATACAGCATTTTATAATGATATAAGTTATATATAAAAGTATGTCTGTGGTACAGCGGTATCGGTTACAATTCTGAACGAGAACTTTGAATGAAACCAACATAAGATGATGGGTTAATACACGAAATCTGAAGAAAGAGAGAGCAAGAGCGATAGTTCCGCTTTATTTATGCAAACAGGAAATCATTGAGACTATTGGGGTTATGTCATCACTCCTGGGAACACTAGTTAGATAAAACTAGAAATGATGTACTTGAACTTTAACGAGAAAATGACGTCGATTGCTACATATACCATCCCCGCATATTCTTTCCACATATTTTTGTACAGAATCATTTAATTTCTGAAGAAAAAAATGTACTCGTAACATGAAAGCACCTCATAAGTTTGATCGGATAAGTTAAACGGTCTGCAATCCTCTTATTTCTCATTTTTCGTTGAATGGAAAGTCACAGAAACAATTGTGTAGGAAAAAATGTTTGTATATGGCGTTAGGTTGATAAAATTCGGTCATGCGCTTTTGTGGAAATTTTGAAAACGTTTAAAAAACTTTTTCTGACGCATGTTTGTATGCACCATTCGGCGAACTGGAATGAGCAATACGTTTGTTGGGTGCAAGAATGGGGGAGCTGAGGATCGCAACAAAACTGAAACTCGGTGAGCGTGAGGAGGACTGTATTATACGTGCTTGCGGAATTGAGTTGAATTAAAATTGAGGTGAGACGGAGTACAACTGGGCGACACAAGGGCAGTACTCGGAAGGCGTGAACTGGTGCGGGCAACTATATGAGAAAGTGAGAAGTTACTGGGGTGATAGTTGGAAGCAGAATGATTTTGGCAGAGCTCTGTCATCGATAGGAAAATGAAATCGGGAGAAAGAAATAAAGAAAGGGGAAAACCTAGGAAAGGGGGCTGGGGGCCCGCAGCTAAGGGATTCCCGCAGGTGAGGGGCAGGTATTGAAACGGCTGGAGACAATTAGGCGGACGGAGACAATGACGCGGGGAAGTCCGAGGTCAAAGACTCTGACAACAACGTTGGTATTGATTAACTGAAGGTCAACAGCCGTGTGAGTTTATTTAAAACCTGTAAAACCATTTTTCAAAACTTAAAAACCCCCTTTCAGCTTCATTGTCCTATTAAATATTCCTATGAAACTTGAAAATGAGTTCTGAGTGAGTCAATAAGCTCCAAACTTCAGCGCGACGCATTTGTTTAGCAAGTTTACCAAAACTTATTGAGAGAGTTCAAAATTTTCGTTGTTCTCCGATGTTTCTTAACTGCTCATAAAATGGCATGTGAGCATCCGATACTTTAAATTGATAGATAAAACCAGTAGAGAGATTTTGAGCGGTTGGCAGCTTCTTTTATCAACTCTCAACTAATGTCACTAATTGCATGTCAAATCAAACATGGTAGGAGTGGAGTGAGTGCGGACGAAGATGAAATTAGTTCTTTCGCGCAAAAACGAATTCCCGTTTGGGATCTAGTTGTGCGGATTATCCGACAGGACGAAACATGTTGTTGTGGGTAAAAAATAATCGTGTTTGATACCAGGTATTTCCCGATTCCGAGTCGCATAGTGTGGGTTTAGGAAGTATAGGACGGCGTCCAGATGGAAACGAGTGAAATCATAGCAAATTCCACTGCCGCAACTCACGGGAAATATCGATGTTACATCTTTAATATTGTTGACATTTGATAAAACAGGATATGCCACTATCATGTGTTGAAAAAAATGCACTCCCTGATTTTCGACTCCACGACATAACGTGGCGCGAATCGTACTAGGGCATTATGTCTTCTCATGATTGTCATCAATAGCTCACTTTTGAGGTCACACGATGGAGCCAACCCATAACTGAGGTTGTGGACGATAATACGTTGCTCCGCCTGGTGTTTCACGTAGAACGAGAAGTGTACAGCGTGATCCAAAAGTTATACCTGTTGTTTTCGATACTTGTGGCCACCAGAAGAGTGTGTGGCTCATCGTGAAAGAGAAGGTTAAATGGCGATGAAATATTTTCTAGACAAAGAGAAAGAGAATCGGAACTGAACAGAATATTTATTCCCACAAATGGTGGTCTATAACCGTCACATCGAACGTACTGGGTTCATATATGAGAAGTTTAATACCCTGCTATGTCATCAGTTGGCTTCCAATTAAACTGTTTCGGAGGCGAATTTCAGCAAAACCAATTATATTAATAAAATAACATATTATTACTCAAATTGCATTGGCCATCCAGAAAAATCAACAATAGTAGGGATCTTTCCAAGGCTTGTTTGGGCTTATAAAAAAGAAAACACAGCTCTCCTGGGGTCAAAAAATTCTTACATCAGGACAGGAATTACTGTTTACAGGGTAATGGTATCATACTCGCCTTACTCCCCAAACTAGTTTTACTTTAGCTTTCTTTTTGTGTGAGCTAAGTTTACCCAGTGCATTCTGAAGATTAGCGGTTGTCCTGCGATAAGGAGGATCGCTACATAGGAATGATACTTTTTTTTTAATAAGTAGATTAATTCGTGGATTTGAACTTACTAAGAATAACTGAGGGGTAACAAAAAAAGCCTTTAACTTTGTACTTCAAAGAAAGAGCTGAACATAAATTAAATTACTAATAGGACCTGGAGATCGACACCCCGTCGTTTGGTGTGGTTAATCGATCACACGAACAATGAGATAACGGAATGAAACAACGATGTTTGTATCCGTACTCGTACTCACGAGTAGCTTCCCGTCTACCAGGGAATTCAAGAGCTACATAATAAAACCGCTGTTCATTATGTCACCGCCAAAACACGGCCGGCTGATTTTCCGTATTATATGTAAGATTTTCCAATGGGAACATCACGGTCCCATAATTTCGAAGGCTCGCGGGAGAAGTTTGACAATTAATGGCAGTCGTCGTAAATTTCAGAAGAATAATGAAAGCAGGAGAGCGAAACGGTCTTGTAAAGGTGTTGCCTCATTAATTACGTCCCGCTGAATGCGAGGCCGAGGTAAAAGTTTGGAACCCGCTGCAAAAATGCTTCAAAGACAGCGTCATTACTATGTTTAAAGCTCGTTTTCAGGCTTCAGTCCCGTCAAATCTCGTTCGTAATTTTCCGCTCAACCTGATTCCCAAGGGAGGAAATTATTTGGTGAAACTGCAGGGCGGGGAACACGCAACCAGCGAGTTTTGAAGTAATTTCTGTGAGTTAGTAATTGCTTTTCCCCCATTAGATTTGTCAACTTCAACTGTGGAGTCTAATTACTAGTTATACTCGTACACTTTTACAATATACTATATGGAAATATCTGGTGCGACGCATCGCGCATCTTTCTTCGGCCTACTAGTCCAATCTATTTTTCATTCTGTTCAACCTTTGTGAAACATTAATATCGCTTTACACAGAAACTGGTAGGTCCTCTGAAAAATCAACGTGCGAGTAGTTTATAGGGCTGTCAACAGGATTTTAGAGACAGCGGTTCACGTTTAAAGCCCTGGGATAAAATGGGAAAATACGAGTATGCGATTAAAACTGCACTGAAATTAATTTTCGTCGAAACTTTAATGACTTATTGTGCTACTCTCGCCCTTTTACTAAAAATTAAAACTTCATGTTATCGTTGTGCTATTTAAACGTGCCCCTTCAAAACTTTAATCAAAATCATTCTATCCCAGACTACCCTACTCCCGCTTTAGAGATAGAAGGATTAGGGGATGGAAGTAAAGTATCAGAATGAACGTTTTTAATTGTCTGAAAATTACTTTAATTTTACGAGAACATTCCACAACGTTTAACTGACTGGCGGGTGAGACCGAGAGGGGTTACAATTTCAAACAGCTGATGTAACTCAGTAACGGTAAAACAATTGTTATACTGAACTTAATAACGAAAGTGAAGCTAAGTAGCTTGTAAATTTATTGACGCTGCAACAGCCTCCCCCCCCCTCCCACGCGGAGACTGGTGGTCTGGGAGACTGAAACGAACATGCAATGGGAGTGGGAATGCAATGGTTGGTCGTAGTGCGTTGATCCAAGAAGGCTGGCTTAACGCGGCCCAGGCTCATTCGTTTTTCTACGCAGTTGGCAGAATGGTGATAGTTTTCTCATCTCGGTGAAGGACAGGTTAGTTCACAGGGTAAGATGACTCCTGGGAACGCCGGAATTCATCTTCGCGCAGAAATACGTGGCTGCACGATGACAATTCTTGAATAACGAAAGTGAAGCTAAGTAGCTTAAAAATTGACGGACGCCACGGAAGTAAAGGAGCATAAGTGAATGAGTTCCGAACTTCCACAAGTTGAGGAACAATCTGAGCAGCATGCAATTATTGAATAACGCCTGCTGACACACCCTGCCGACCCATCTCCTCGGCAATTTTCTTGGACCCCACACCAGGCCAGAATACCGTCAATACTGCAACTCTGGTGTTATCTGCCTCCACTGGACGAGATTTAAACACCATGATACGAATGTTTAGGCTTTTTGGCTTTTGATGCGAGCGAGCGCAAGCTCCCGGCTTCCAGTAACCGCTTGGACATCGAGGGTATCGTGAGCAGTCAGGTCGGGACGAACGGCTTCAGTTCTTTTCTGAAGACAACCTGGTAGTACCGCTCTCTCTCATTGTCCACCCCTCGAAGGACAATGCATCATCAACCTGATTTCAGGCGCTTGACACACGCAGGCACAACTCCACAACGTAATTCAGCGACTCAAACAGGAACCGAATTCATCCCAGTCTTATATACAGTAGGCGGTGAGGCCCTCTGTAGCCTAATGTCGGGACATTGCCTGAGCTCCTGTTCGCCAACTAAACCACGCATAGCATCTGCAAGGTCCGAAGGCCTACTGTGGTTAAGGCAGAGGGTATGAGGGAAGATGCAGAGCATTGTCCAAATGACGTTTTATGAGCAGCAAAGTCTTGGGAATCGAAGACAGCTATGCAATATCCAGATCGTGAGGATCTCTTTAATTTTTTCATAGCTATGTTATGTCTTTGTTGGATTTGTTTGTATAGTTAAGGGCGTTTAGCCTGAACCTTCGACCGACGAATATAAACTATGCCATACAGTTTACGTTGAAATTGAGTCAAGATTATTTTTTGTTCATAGCTACATACCGTGTTTGTATAAAATATGAACTATTTTTCTTCACTAAAGTTAACGTACCTGTTTGGCGAGTCCGTCTCCTCTGGCTGGTGAGAGAAGGTTAACGTACTGACTCAACAGCCAGACGATGATGTCTTTACATCGAAAGCGCTCGCCCACACCACAGTATTTGACCAGCCAGAGGTGACGGACTCACCAAACAGGTACATTAACTTTAGTGAAGAAAAACAGTTAACTACTATTACTTTAATAATTTTCTTCGTATTTTCCACTAAGATTTGGTGTTGTGCTTATGAGAAAACCTTGGAAAAAGAAAGGTCGAAGGTCACCGGGAAATGGAGTTTCGGTTGTACGCCAAACACCGTTTTTTGCAGCAGAAGGAGCTGCTAAGTGGCAAATTGTTACAAGAGCACGCTCAGTGAACCGGAGCATCAAACACTTTATTCTCTACTATTCCTACACCGTTACCCCGTAAACAATTTCGACTTGTCAAAAACGCATTTTATTAAATACCGGGCACAGACCAGAGGGAAGACACTAAAGGCTGAATAAATTCCTTCGTTTACGAAAGGTCGTCATAACAGTGGATTAAGGGCATTCACTCCTTAGCTTTGAAGATGATAGAAATAGAAACCTTCAGACGAAAATCTTTGTGCCCGTTTCAAGAGCCAAAATGAACAATCCTCATCCACAAAGCGCGTAGGAGATCCATGGACTGAGGAGGGAGGCAAGATACGACCCGAGCACCAGTACTCAACTATATCCTGACAATGGGATCCCCCACTCCCACCTCACCCTATTTTTCCCCTCTTTTCCCGTTTGTAAAAATGAAAGGACACTAACTCATCGTTTAATGGGTCTTACATAATTTAAACGAGCCCTCTCAGCTAACTGTAGGCGGGTGGCACCATAACGAGATTGTTAAATAGGGCATGGACGGAGAGAAAAGGGTCTTCCCTTTTCGGTCCGGAACGGCCCTCATCATTTCCGTTTACAGTTTTCGTTCCCCTACCACCTCCCTTCCACATCCAAGAGACAATGCACTTTTTCTCTTGAAATTTCGTTATTAGACTTCGAGAGCTTGAATGACGCGGAAATCCGATTCACGAAAACTTCTCCAAAAATAATGATATTGCGCGAAATATATTAAAAGTTAGATCCTCATAGTGTCCTTGAGTAACTTCCATTGAGAAGAATATTATTCAGCGTTGCCCGTCGTGAACGAAAACTTCCTGCTTAGTATTCGGTCATTGTGGTGTTTCATCAAACGAAATAGATTTTTATCTAATTTTGCGATTTTTATCCTTGCTCCAGCCTTTTTTGAGTTATATTGAACGCCTGAAGGTAACACGAAACCTAATTTAATATGCAGATCTTCTAATGAGCGAACTGGCATGGGCCGCAAAACATGCGCAATACGCACACGAACACGTTTGAGTTTCCTTCTCATTCCAGGCTAGGCCTGCACTCGCGTTATTTTTCTATTAGTTTCTTTTTTCACCGAAACACCTTTCTACTTTCTGCAACCCAGTGAGTGAGAAGTTTCTTGAGATACCCACGTTTTGAGACCTACTGAATCGAAAAAAAACTCGTTTCGGCTACTTGATCGGTGTTGAGTTGGTATATTTGTCTGTAATGGCGGTGTTTGTTTTAGTGTCCTTTTTCACATCAACCCTCCCACTCACTTCATAAAATTTGACATTTTACGTTTTAAGTCACGGAAATTCGCAATGTCCGACGGTCCGTCTGGGCCATATTTTCCATTATACAAAAATTCGATTCATGATCTGACTGTGCTAGCCTAATCGCTTGGTAAAAAATCCACACAGTTGTTAAGGATAAAAAACGGCTAAAAAGTTAGGCAAAACTCGAATTTTGCCAGTTCTATTGCGATTAGGTCGTGATGGAGCCGTTTCCTAGGTATTTCTATATGCGTAGTCGAGTGGAACGGTTTTTGGAGGTAGGTTTGCTTATTTATGGGAAAACAGTGAAATCACGGTAAATATGGGGAGACGAATTCCATTACTTGAAGAAAACTGCTGTACAATATAGCTAAAGTTACCGTTTTTCTCCGGCCAGCACTCATTTCCCCACTGCCTTCCGTCTCACTTCAATCACTTGTCAGTCGGTCTCGTGACGTCGAATGAAGTATATTTACTTTTCAACATAATCACTTTTGAGCTGTATACACTTTTCCCAGCGATGTTCAATAAGTTTGATACCCTTTTTATAATAAGAACGGTCTTGCTCCTCAGCGTAGCCAGTAAGTGCCGACATCGCTTCTCCATTGTTGGAAATCCTTTGACCGCTGATCGCTTCTTTCATTTCTTCGCTCAAACGTTGCAATAAGTTTTGTATAATACTAGCTGTTGAAAGTTTTTTCGAAGATAGTCAATGAAAATTACCCCAAGGAACCAACGCCATGATTTTCCGTGGAGATAGAACGGTCTTCACCTCCTTTGAAGCTGGTTCTCCCTTTTCAGTCCATAAGTTTTTTGTCTCGGGTGTGAAGTGATACGCCCATTCATTTCATCTACGGCATAAAGTGCTGCTTCGTTGCTGCGTAACTTCGCTGAAAACTCAATTGAAACATGTTTACTACATTGTTTTTGTTCGAGTTTGAGTGAACTCGGCACTCACCCTGCACCCAGCTTTCATCGCAATAGGCTATGTACCGCACATTATAAAATTCCTACTGTCCGCTTGCTCGCGCACTTTCAGTCGACGATCATTCGTACCACTTTGTCGACTTTCTTCGCCATTTCTAGAGTCGTCACCACATTTGGTCGGCCATGCTCGTCTTAGCAGCTCGCCAAACAAATTATAAACAACGTGTCGTCTTCAAACTTGAAAAATATGCTTTATGCACTGTTTACTTTCTAAAACAGCGATATTTTTCAAACAACTACCACCATTTCTAGGCCAAGCCAAAATTAGGTGCTGGTTTATGAAAGTTTATTTAAAATCGTGGAAGCCTTTTACGAGACGAATACGAAATCCGTAATTTGTAGTGCATTTCAGTTCTCCATCAAGCCCTTTACCGTCAATGGAAATCCTTCTCTATCCCCCTTACTATACCCCGTCGAAGAAATCACGAACAAAACAAAAAATAAAGGATCAGCGTAACTGGCCCGGCCGTCCTCTCGCTCATTGAAGTAGTAACACACACACACACTGTTCAATAAGAGGTTTATTCCATTAAGTAGACCTCAAAATGTGAAGATATTAAGAAAACACAGCTTTTTTCAACACGATCGCAATACTTCCCTTACCCGTTGGGTAGCGTTGAGTCAAATAGTGGCCAAATTCTTCATTTCAATTATGAAGTTCCGAGATGAGTTACCATCTTCAAGTCTAGTTTCATTCACCTGTCAGCCAGAAGCGCGGATTGAAATATATTTAAAATTGCGTTTATCCGTTCTCAGTCTAACAATGTTAGTTAGGATTTCAATTAGCGCCGCTCTGATCGACTTAACTAACTGACTCCAATTTCCAAATTAAACGGTAAACTGCCAGAGAAGACATTCTACCTGGTTGAAGGTTTTGCCAACTCCGCCTCCCGTTCAGAACTAACTTTAATTAACTTTGATCGTGATACGGTAAACTTGACGCTGGGCTTGAGGGTGGTGGCGTCCCTGTACTGCGATAAATGGCTTGAGATAGCGGCTAAGGGCTCATCCGACGCTCAGGCGCTCGTTTTCATTGGGGAATCTTTTGACGCGATTTATGATTAATATTCGCCGTCCATCGTTGAAAAGCTTTAAGAAGCAGTTCGTGTGAAACAACGGTCGTAGGAAGTTTGGCTCTTCTGAAATTTCAACGAGAAACTTTACCGAGAAAAAAACGCTAACGAGTTATTTATGAGTTGCTTATTGTTTCATTTATGCCCATGAGATGATGACACACAAAACTCTTTATTTCTCCACGCATCGCGCTATTTACATAAACTATACACACTTCACATGTCTACAAAGCACTTTATGTTTCGAAACACCACTATTTTGTGTGTCTAACGGGAAATAGCTAAACCGAATGAGCCTGAAATTTGATATCTAATATCAGTATGGGAAGTGAACAAAGCCAATTAGAAATATCGGCCCAACTGCTATCACAATAAGATAATAATAATGTTAGTTATCAAAAACATACTGTTTCCCTGGAAATTGCTCCAACAATTTCGATTACATTTGTGGTTTGTGTTAGTATTACCAAATAACGTGACGTTAATACACATTTTCAACTATAGTTACCCAACGAGAGTAGCAGAATAAATAATCAAGCTTCGGTGAAAACCGATCACACAGACATCTACACGATTGCAGTTTAATGTTGGTCATAAATTGATTCGGGTCATTCCTTCAAATTCTGGAATTCTACGATAGTCGTGTACCAAAAAGACTTGACAGTATCTATGCAGTAGTCATTCAATGAAGACCGAAGGCAACCGAATAAATTGGGGGACGCCCAACACTACCGGTTCTTGCGTAGAACGTTGAGCTACATGTGATGCAATTTTCAGAGAATTGTCAATTAGGTTATTAAATATTATCATTTTGACGGGGTTTATCGGTTTTTTCTCTCACTTCTGTAATCGAAGACTTTTCAATCATCAGCATCAATATCAATGGCCGACTTCAAACCAGATTTTGATGGCGATTATGCGATACTTTATGGAAACTCGTTCGTGGTAAGCGTGTCTGGAAATTATTCGAAGGTTTCCACTGATCTTGCATTAGCTATTAAACAATTCAATACTACTCATTATTCACAGTACCCTTCATTCAGTCCTGTTGAATCGGGCTCAGAAAAGTAGGATAAATATGCGCCCTTACATTGTGCTTATCTATTGTGAATTTAATTGCACACCGAGAGTTCTTCGAGTGCCTCTACAACGCCCATCTTCCGGAGCGTTTGAGCCCACCAGATCCTGGTTAACTGCGTAATCATTTTCTAACTTGGTAAAAGGGCGTAAGATTATTTGGAAAATTAAAGGAGATTAGTCGGAACTCTCCTTTGAGCGTGAGCCTCACGTTACCTCGGGCCAGAAGTTTGAACTTTTGATCTTGCCGAAGTTTGACAACAGGCTGAGATAGAGTTAGAAGTTTGAGCAAACGAAGAAAAGAAGTAACCTGGGTTTTTCACAAAGCTCTGCTTGAGATGTTTCGATATTGAAAATGTGAATTCGAACGGAACTGACGCGCGATATATTCGACTATCCTTTTTAAAAATAAATACCTGGTGCAACACACTACACAACGTTCATTTCCTATTCTTAAATTTACTGATTTTCATTGCTTCTGCTACTTACTCAATTCATGTTTCACTCAGTTCATTTGAACTTGGTCATAGATAACTTCACTGTGGTAGAAAGTGTTAGCGCGTACAGTTCCATAATTTATTGTGGTGCTCCTACTAGTGCCTCGACCATTATCGAGGAACCAATAAACATATACTTAATTAGGCTGTGAACACTTTTTTTTAAAGAACATTCGTAATTACTGCTTCAGAATTATTGGGTAAAAACTGTGAGAAATGGTACAGTGGTTTTTGTAATCAGTTCTCTCTATTTACACTTGAACCCAAAAACATAAGACCCCTGACACAGCACTCGAAGGGGCACAGCCCAATGTACGCCCACTAATTCCTGGATGAAGTCTAATATCGTTTATTCAATGAAGTAAGTAGCAGCAGTCCAATTAATTTCGAAACTTCAAGCGGTATCACAAAAAAAGTCAAGAATGTTTTCAAGTTCAAATAAACAAAATCAGGGTCGAGAAAGTTAGTAGGTGCTTCGTGCCAGATATGTTTAGAACGGTAGTATCATGTGAACGCGAGTTGTAAGAAATTAACCAAATCAAATCGGTTTTCGCCTAAGCTTGATGATTTCTGCTACTCTAGTTGGGTCCCTGCAGTTTAAAATGTGTATTAACGTCACGTTATTTGGAAATACTAACACAAACCACAAATGTAATCGAAATTGTTGGAGCCATTTCCAGGGAAACAATATGTTTTTGATAACTAACATTATTGTTACCTTATTGTGATAGCTGTCGGGCCGATATTTCTAATTGGCTTTGTTCTCTTCCCATACTGATATTAGATATCAAATTTCAGCTCATTCAGTTTAGCTATTTCCCGTTAGACACACAAAATAGTGGTGTTTTGGGGCTTGGAAGCCTTTGAAACATGATGATTTGGAGAAAACTAGATTTATTTCAGTTCATTTTTATATTGTACTTGTTGGGTGCACGAGAGGGGGAGCTGAGGATCGCAATAAAACTGAAACTCGGTGAGCGTGAGGAGGACTGTAATATACGTGCGTGCGGAATTGAGTTGAATTAAAATTGAGCTGAGACGGAGTACAACTGGGCGACACAAGGGCAGTACTCAGAACGCGTGAACTGGCGCGAGCAACCGTATGAGAGAGTGAGAAGTTAGTGGGGTGATAGTTGGAAGCAGAATGATTTTGGTAGAGCTCTGTCATCGATAGGAAAATGAAATCGGGAGAAAGAAATAAAGAAAGGGGAAAACCTAGGAAAGGCTGTTAGAACTAACCGACCGCAGCTGAGGGATTCCCGCAGGTGAGGAGTAGGTATTGAAATAGTTGGAGGCAATTACACGGTCGGAGGCAATGACGCGGGGAAGTCCTAGGTCAAAGACTCTAACGCTTTGCGTCGAACAGTACACGAGATGTATGGAGGATAAGTCCAGCTGCCTGCTCAATTCGGGGTCTGTACTAAAAAAATGATACTTCAAATTCTTATAAACGACATTTTGTAGTCGCCCAGAAGAAATTGCCCTGCGGTCATATATATCTAAACTTAATTCAATGTACGCCTGACATTTTCTCGTACTGCATTTAACTCTGTATTCAATTCATTTCAAAACATGTTTTCGTTGTTATTTTGCAACAAGCGTCCCAGTCTCATGCTTCAATAGCGGATTTGTTGGCAGAAAAAATCGCACACAAATCATAAAAACCCTCCTTTCTCCGTTTAAACCTCAGAACAGATGAGGAGGAATTAGGGGTCTTTGAAGACCGTATTTCGTTGTAAAGAGGAGCCAATGTAAACCTTGTTACAGTTAGGTCGAAAGTCTTAACAGTTTTGAAGTCGAGAGTCGGAGGCATTTCAACTGTAATTGAGTTAAGAGTTGAAAGGTTTGTTCCAAATTTGCGTAGGATTAAAGACGAGAAAGCCCTTTCCCGGCTAATTTGATTAGCATTTTAATGAATCGAGAGAGAAGAAAAAAAACTACCAAAATGATCCACCGGTTGGGCCTTTGAATACATTTCCAACTCGATGATTTTCGTGCATGCCGCGGTTGAAATATTCCATTCACTTCCTCTTGTTCTTCGCAACCACAACTTTGCTGATAAGTCTGCCTATTAGCACGGAAATTCAGCATAAAAGCACACAAAAAATTGAGGGCAATATTTTTTTAGAAAATTCCAAAAACCTCCTGTTTCGAGAACCTCTTGTTCCTTGCTTCCTCAGTACATGCGCGAAAAGGAGACACATCGCCGCAAATGTATCATCTGAAGGTCCATGAATAGATCAGGAAATGACGTCAATCGGTTCAGCAGGAATACTGTACAATAGCTTTCTCACATGGCTAGTTTTGAGAGAAATTGAAGAACTGAGCTAAAAACTTACAACTTCAAAATAACCGATGAACCTTCATTAAATCAACAGCCTCGGCCTTTTCACGAGGCAACTGAACACAATCAAGCCAGTGTTAGCAGTATCAATCTCGAAAATTCTCGATTTATTAACAAACTCCTTGAATAATTTTAGTTCTGCCATCGAGTAAGGCGCGCTAGAGTTGTGATAGAGGGGATAGTTGGGGTTTTGAGCTTGGAACTCCCGCATCTGCCCCTAACGGGAAGTCCTCGTTTTGAGGCTTCCTCGAACATCGAATTTTTTGGTACTTCTGGGGCTTTTTTCGGGTTCTGAAGCTGCGAGAAAGTCCGCTTCCTCTTCAGTTATTTCCACAACACACAGATCTTCCCTAACTCATTCGTCACCCAGTTCTCAAGAAAGACGCTCATTTCACATCTCACTCGCTACTGATTCGTACTCCTTGCTGATACAACCTGTTAAGCCTTCAGAGCCCCCTTTTTCGTGCTACTCAAACGCATATCTTATTCTAGTTATTTCTTCTTGTACCTGGAAGTCTTCGAATTACAAGTATCTAGCTACAGTAAAACCCATCTTCGTCATGCTTTCAAGTGTACCCTGGTCAAAACAGCATCCAATCTGAAGAATCAATTGTTGGGTGCAAATGACAGAGCGAGAAAGAAAGTGAGATAGAGAGTGAGAGATATGGACTTGAAAGAGGCGAAGAAGTAGTTTATGAATAAATAGAGATAGACAGACGATAGAGATTGAAAGTTCGGAGTAAAGTAACTATAGAATATAATTCACTCACTGTGGGTCTCTAGAAAGTTGAACTTTTGTGAGGGCAAACCAGAGTTCAGAGAAAATGTAACTGTTTAAGTTCTAGGTATCACTGTTCTTAAGGAGGTGGCACAAGTTAGGAAGAAAGAAAGGGTGACATAGGAAACCCACGGAATGAGTATATTGTCAGCTCATGATATAACAATCCTTGTGCTAGGCTGGGCTCGGCATACGGTAGGAAAAAGGTTGATTCACAGAAGTAGTTTGGAGTTTCCCACTGATCTGAAAACAAACGGCCTGGCCAGAAAGCTCGACCAGGCGATGCTTGATATCGTTGAAGACAGTGATCTTCTGTACCAGTTTTGCTCGGGCTGAGCCGAATCAATGAATGTTCTTGGGATTGAGAAAAGTTTTTTGATGCTCCGAATCAAATTTTGCCCGAGCGCATTTCTATTCTAGAGGCTTGCAATCTGAGTTTCATCCGGCTCACATGGGTTGAGTCCCTCAATTAAATCGATGATTATGAATTTGACGACTTCATTGGCATTAAACGCCTGTGTTTTACTGCGTTCGTGGGGTTATTTTCCTTCCCCACGATGCCATAATACAAAAACGGGATTTTTCCAATGTAACTTATAAAACACGTTCTTCCATACAGTGGAATAAATCCAACTCGCAAGAAAGAAATTAACGGTGTTCAAGGTGTTAACACAAAAAAGAGATGTAAGTCCATCTTGCGCTCGACTGCATCCAACAATTCACTCCGCTGACACTACAGCTTTGTCTACAGCATCAGAGAAACAGAGGGAACGCCCTGATAATCTCATTCTTCCTCATTCAGGTCGTTTAAACGCGCAGAATCCGTAATTAATTTGAAAGCAAGAAAAAGAAGATATCGGATTGAAAGCCGAAAGGAAGCTTGTTGATTCCCGAACGTTTTTATTCCATTCGTGATTCATGTATCAATCATCCAGACGTCTTTTCAGTTCATTTAATCCCCGTTTTTCATTTTCCCTCATCAAGACGGGGGAAGAGAAAGGAACATTGGTTTTCTTGAAGGTTGGCTTGAACTCTTCAGTTTCATTTTGGAATACAAATTAAGGCTTTCCACCGATGGAACCTTTTAAAGATGGATGACTCAATTTAAAGTACCACAGAGATCAGATTGCAACATGTCGAGAATGATTTATTCCCTGAAAACATAATCATCGCTAAAAAACCTCATTCACGCTACAATTTCAACTACCTACACTTAAGCTATAAAATATCTGAACCCTATCAACTCCGAATTAATTCTGTTCTTATTTTTACTTTAAGAGAATATTCATTTTTCTTCGCCTGGGCTCAAACATTTCACGAAACTGAAAAAAGCTGTCAGCGCGGTTTTTGAAATTTGTCTTATGTTGAATTCACAATTTGTCAACTACCCCACCTGAAATATCATGTTATGCAGATAATAAAACAGAAATAGACGGGGGATAATTCGTGAGCATACTTAGAATTCAATATTCCGTGATGACTGACTCCCATTGAAGGCAACAGGTTGATCGTGGTCTAGTGGTTTAGACAGGCGATTCATAATCCTCGACGTAAGTTGAGGATTGTGGATCGAATCTCCGGCGCGATTGCCGTAATTTTTGCCTGAGTCAGCAGCTCTTCAAAGCATCTCCAAACTTACTTCGTAACAATTGGCGCCCAACTAGTGGTCGAATTTCTTCTTTCCAAGAAAAAGAAGAGGCCCGAAGAGAAAATTAAAAAATTAAGAGAGAAAATAATGAGACGAGTTCTCGGGTCCGGGATTCGCTGACGCTGTGAAAGTTCCAGCGCGAAGGTAAAATGGGCGACGCGCCCACTACAATGCGAAAGAAAAAAGACTTTCCTTGTAGCCCTCTCGTTTCTCGAATCAAAGATCGGATTTTCCGGGGATTCGCTCAACTCTCGTAAATTCTTTCCTTAAAAGAGTCCGCTCCAGGAGCAGCGGTTAACAGACGAAGGGGTAGATGTGCTGACTGACTCCTATTAGAGGCAACCGGTTGATCGTGGTCTAGTGGTTTAGACAGGCGATTCATAATCCTCGACGTAAGTTGAGGATTGTGGATCGAATCTCCGGCGCGATTAATTAATAGTAATTTTTGCCTGAGTCAGCAGCTCTTCAAAGCATCTCCAAATCACTTCGTAACAATATTGCGTGATGACTCAGACTATGTCTGATGTCAATTTTCACTTGAATTGTTTGAAAATGTTGAGCTGCCGTCAGTTGTGTACGTTTGGAAGCTGTACAAAACGAACGTGGCAAGGTGACCGCGAGTGTACTCAGAATGCGTGTAAATAAATGAGGCCGATATTTTTTTGCATTTATTTCTTCATTATATACGTTTGCAATAGATAACGTAGTATGTACAAATATTTCAGTTCTCTTTGAGAAATAAGATATTATATTATGAACTTGTGTGTCTTCACATACATCATTACTGCTTGGTACAGAACGGAAACAAACTACCTCAATTTCTTATTAATTTTCTCATTAACTTCATATTTGTATTCATACATGTACTTTCCAAAATGATATCTCAACACCTATACATTGTATATAATCATTATCACACTTGTATTGGAGTATTAATCTTTGTTATTTAATATTATCCATTTCACTATTGTTGTAAATGAAACAACAGAATAATTATCGCTATTACCTTTTAATGTTTCTGTACCAACTTCATATGAAGATTTTTTTTTTCAACGTGCTAGAGACTCTAGTAGTGGTTTTGGTTTATTATTCATTCTAAATAATAACCCTATGTTTTGGGTCACGAAACATTTTCTACAACGCTTCCTCAAAATTTGATACTTTACGTTTCAAGACATGGGGATTCCAAATTTGCAGTGTCCGTCCGCCGTCCCCCGTCCACCGACCGGGCCGATTTGTGCCTTTAACGTGGTCTAAAAAATCAGTTCTTTTGCAAAAAAATCCAATTTGGTACCTAGTTGTGCCCGCCATCTCGGCAATCCAATCGGACGAATCCCATGGTTAATATGGACAAAAAATGGTTAAAAAAATTAACGAAACGCAGTATAATCGCAAATAAGCCGTGTTTCGTATCGTTTACAAGGTATTTTCACATCCTGGCTCGAATGGAATGAGTATCAGACGTTTTACAACTGCACTACAGCGGAAGTCAAAGTTTCGTCGTTAGTACTCCCTCTCTCCCTCCCGTCTCAACAAAACCACCCCCCCCCCCACTCGCCTTGCAACGTCGTGCTGGAAGTCCCCGTCCCAATTTCCCCGACTTTTTTTGCCCGGGGGGAAGGTTAGGGCAGATGAGGCCTGCACTTCCTCCCCACACCCTTACATCAGATCATAAATGCCTACAGACGTTTACGGGCACCTGGCGCAGGGGAGTATTTATTTTCCGTAGTTCCATTGTAGTCAGGCCATCTTTCGTATGGTTTACTAGTGTTTTCCGATGCTGAATCGAATGGAATACTAGGTGAAGCTGTTCATGAGAATAATAAACCGTTGTGTAATAATTTTCAGGGTTTTTAATTCTCAATTTACATTGACTGAATGTCATATTTTTGGTTAAAAATGTGCTCGGAAGGAACACTCATTATGCAGGTACAGTTTTTACGTAGCTGTGGTCTATCAATTTTTGGTCTAACTTTATTGTGCTCAAATGAACTGTTTCAACTTGTTTTTTTCTATTAATTTAAATAAGCCTAGAATCCTTAAGTCCGCAAATAACTGTGCGGTGCGGTTTGAAGTGGCACTGCCATGAAATGCCCAATAAACCTATGTTTGTTACGACCCTCAAAATTCGACACTTAACGTCGCAAGGCATGGATATTCTAAATCAGCATCGTCCGCCCGCCGCCCAGCCCATATTTTTCCTTTGGAGTGGTTTAGAGAGACTGCTCAATATCTGCTATTTGAATTTGTACATCGTTGTTCTCCAGTTCTGTTTAGTACTCATTTGAAATACAATCTCCCCATTTGAAACCAATCCTAAAGAATTGGTGTTTTCTCGCCCAATCCTTTTTCAATTTTCGTGGCCCATAGACTCAGCAATGAACTGGTAAAAGGAAGAAGGACGTGTGCGTTTCACTAATTGAGACCTACTTTGTTACTCATCAGCACTGAGTGGTAAATCATTTTGGAATAAAATCGGTTGCAGCCCATGCAATAATTGAGATGATTGTTTATACGAATGTACATAAGCAGCAGGACGCAAAAAAAAAGCCTACCAGCGAAGCGTTAATTAATTGAAAAAAAGGATCTCGAGGAGATACCGCGAAGTCATAAATAACCCTTGGAAAATTGGAGGAGCTCCTATAATTCGCTTTGGTGATCCGCTTTCTTCATGAGCTTCATATAATCCGGTGTTAACGGAATATTAACTCAGGGAAGAGGAAAATTACGCTCAACCCTTTTCTGCTGGCTGTCTTTCACATCAAAACTCGATGGCAATATTGTTGCAGAAACAATAGCCGAGAAAAAGGCCCTCAGATTCCAAATGACTAGGACGAAGTTATTGTTTGAGTTCGAAGGGAGAGACGGATTTTTCTTCTTGAACTTCGTCAATTTTGTAGACTTTTAAGACAAGTTGGTCGAAATGAGCGATGGAACTAAAACCGCCCAAAAGTCCGTTGATACTGCGAATAAAACTTTATCATGAACTGGATGAGGATGACGTTTCGTGTCAAAAGTAAAAGGAGTTTTCACATTTCATTGTGCTCGACAAGACGTGATGAGCCAAAAATTCTGTCGCTGGCTTCGTATTCTTCTTATCACAAAAGACCTTATAATCGTATTCATCTTGTTGCTGAAATTGACGTTGGCAGTTAAATTACGAAAAGGGCTACTTAGTTCGAATAACGACCCTTGGGAGAATGGAGTGTGTTACTATGAGCGCGATTGTGAGACAACAGCAGCATGAAATCGACTCAACTCGATATTTAGCCATCAAGTCATTGAAGAGCGCCGATATGAGTGTATGAGCGAAATCGGTCCTAAACTAACTATAATTATCATAGTGATCAAACCACTAAACTAAAATGATTTTTGATAAAACTGTTCATGTGGACATCACTAAGAGACACAGAAGTTCCATGAAATTCTAATTGTGAAACAATGGCGAGAGCAACGCAACAAATTATCAAACATTTTGTTGAAAATTGATTTTAGTAGTTTTTCTTATAAATGGCGGTCAAATGCAGGTAACATTCCACCGTGATCAATTTCTGTATTTTCTTCCTTGAACTAATAACTAACTAAGTGCGTTTTATGTCTGTTTTAGTGCAACACGGCGGTTGGCGTTAAAGCATTTTTCGACATGATGCACGAAAGCCCGCAGAAGGTCATGTTGTTTGGAGCGGCCTGCACCCATGTAACGGATCCTATCGCCAAGGCATCGAAACGGTGGCACTTGACACAGGTATGTCTCACTGAGTAAGACATAATAGAGAGTAATAGCTTGACTTTTTTTGCCTGTGCATCGAGTACCTAATTCAAAGAGCGTTGCAGTGCATTAATTAATACATCCCGTTTAGACTTAATTTGTTTGCTCTTGCTTAAGTTTTTATTCATGCTGGAGGCGATCAGAGAGGAAGAACTGTGAATATTTTATTGGTACCAACATCTTCATTCGATCAATAAGCCGCGAGCGCTAATGTAGATGTTTGACGCTCTCCACTCTCCAGTTAATTTTCGGAGCGTAATGCAGACATTACGATCACAGTGATCTCATTAGTGACAAGATACGTACGGTAAATGTGTTCGCTGCAAAGAAATTCCAAACCCTTTTCAAGGAACCTAATTCACGACGTTAGAATAACAATATCAACTTAGTTTTCAGTCTGATAAGGTGCGGCTGTAATTTGGCCGAACATAGCTTACAAAAATTGAGCGATTGGTTTTTTTTTTTTTTTTTTGGTACGTATCATTATGGAATTGAAAAAATGAAGATGTGCTGACGTGAGCCACATGCCCGTGGCCGAAGACTCGATGCAGTTGGGTTGAAGTAATATACGCACTACGATCATCACTTTAAATTTAAAAGGAGGTGTGTAACTCATGTACGTGCAAAATTTTGAAGAGGTGATGTAGAGTGTTAACGAGCGAACGAGAGTAGTGCTGAATCTAGGTCTCATATAATGCAAAAATAAATTCAGAGTGGGATAGAATTAACCGCTGACTGAAACCAAGGAAGGTTTATTCGTAATGACCAAGTAACTTCAAGTGATCTAATCCAGGAGAAAGGCCTTGCTTGTTAGCCACCTTCTTAGGCGAGGACTATTTTAATTAGCTCGTGCGAATAAGTAGCGGTTGGAGAGCAAGACTCTTCAATCCAATCCGGGGTTCGACTACTGCCCCTAGTGTCACCGAATCACCTAAGCTGCAGCTTGCATAAGGGGATTCCTACACAGGCGGCGTGTAAATGTTCGTCGCTCGTATCCTGAACAGCTATCCATTACGTGACTTGATAGGAGTCGTAGAACACGATTAGAGTACAATAGGATTAATTCCAAGAGTGCTAAGCTCGAAATGGATGACAATGGACGTGGGAGTGCATTCTAAATCTGCCGATTGTTAGGCCGAGGCTGCGGACAACAGGGGGTTCAGGCAGGGTAACATTTAACAGTATAACAGTAACACCCGAATCCTATAATTGAATACGTGCAGATGCGAAAATGATAATGATTGGTAAAAGTGTCGTACAACGAGCAACACTAAAGTCGAATGCGATTTTCTAGACTCCATTTTTAATGGCTAACTGCGTACGAAATTGTAACTTCATTCCAAATTTATCCCCATGCAACTAACCTTAAAACCATCAACTCACAACCAACCCACTACAATACTCTGCTTTGCCATGAATCCTTGAGTAGATCATCTGCTCTGTTATTTGAGCTAGAAAGTTTTTTTAGAGCGTCGTGAGCTAAGTTATGCCTGAGGTGTGCAAAAGACGGATGGCTTACATGACAAATAACAAGCTAAAAACTTCTCAATGGCAATGATGTTCTCGACAACTCCATACAAAGCGTACGTTTAAATGAACGTGGTTGGAATTATGAAGAAATACTGCACCTTGGCTCTCCTAATTTTCGTTTGTTTTTGGTTTCTCCTAATTAGTTTATTATAAAATCATACTACGCAAATCGCTTTACTAACAGCATAATTTTTGAGTCAATGTTCATCTAGCAGCGTTTATTAAGGGGGACAATGGTGAATGATTTAGTATTTTACTTAATTTTCGGAATGCTTGCATTTTCCTTCAAAATTGTTCATGAATTAAACGGAATATTGTTACTGACTGAAAGGTGTATAGATGAACACGAATTGATTGTGAGCAGGTGAGGCGACAGCTATGACTATTGGTGGTCTGCTAATGAAGATACCAAAACTACGAGACGTTACTATTATAGAATGTTGGTTTCTTAGAAGAGTCGGTAAAGCGTGGCTTGACACACACATAGCAGGGAGCCATAGGGCTCCGCCAGAGCTGCAGGACCAATGCTACAGTAAACCGTGTTCATTCAAGTCTATCCTGTTCAAAACAATTGCTGTGCCGATACATTTACCCCCACACTCAAGTAGTATAGGAGCACAAATTTGTATGGTAGTCTTGTGCGTCTTGTTTTTGTCGTCAATAAAGTATGTTTTTGATTGTACGGGTTTGTTCGTGCTTCGAAAGCGAAGTACTGTTCGGGATTAGCCGTGTTAGCGACTTAATGGTGGTTATGACGACCATATTGGAAATTTGGAGTCAAAATTCAGTATGCTAAACTTTGATAGCCGGAGATGAACCATTGATATTCGAGAGCGTGTTGAGAAACGAACAGTGTCGACGTGGCCTGAGCTAATTTCTATTAAAATTAGGTTTCTAATACCAAAGAAATGATGTGTTAATTACATAAGTAAACAAAGATATTCCCAATTAAACAACAAAAAATATATAACTAACTATACTTTCCTCTTAGAGACTTAATTATTCTAAGTTAATTATGAATAACGACAAAAACAAATAAAAAACACAATACGATATAACATAACAGTAGTTACTGTTCCCAACTTGGTTCAACTTACCGTTAATTCACCAAGTTTTGTTAAACAGTAACTTGACGTTTTACGTAAAAGTGGTAGCGCTCGAAGTTCCGGAACTTGTTGAGCTGCCGCAACTCATGTTAATAGAAAATCTAACGCATAGTTAGTTGTTGACAGTGTCAACGTGATTTTTGAGGGAAGGTTAGTGGTTACAGCTCTCGAATTAATGTAAAACTGATCAATTGTTTTAAGGCTATTATTAAACATACATCGCGTTAGCAGCTATTTTCAGATTTATGAGAAAAATTTACCCTGAAATCCGTGTGGAATCGTTCATACAAAATATTTAATCAAAATTGATATTGACGTTTTTGAGGAGAAAATATTCGACTATAGCGTAAGTTATTGATGATATTGTGACAGTCCAATGAACCACATTTAGGCGGATTGTTCAATAAATAAACCAACGGGTTTGAGGCTAACTTTTTCGTTGGTGAGCGAGTTGATCCGAAGACATGGAACTACAGTGGTTTTCCAGCATTTTGGTATGTCTTAGTATCAAGTAATGTCGCACAAATATTTTGATTCTTCGCTTGTTGACGTAAAATAACAATCGGCTACAGCAGTGCGAGTTGTGTTTCTGCTCGGTCGGTGCGATTGTTGGAATTATCTCCCTCAAAATCAGCTTTCCATTAACCTTTTAACTCATCTCCCCCTTCAACCACTTTTTCATCCATCTCTAGAAACATAACTTCTCAAGGTAAAAGCTCTCCACTTCACTCACTCGAAGTTTTGGTCTAGAAACAACTCCCAAAGGGCTTAAACCTCCTCTTCGCCCAAGTTTTAGCCAAGCCATCTCCTCTGCCCTTCCAAAAGGAAAGCTTAGGAGATCTGATAGGAAACCCCCTTCATAGCTCATCGATCAGGCCTTGAGGAAGAAGGACTTGAGGAACTCAGAAGCTTTGACAGTTAATCGATGTCACTATGTCCCTCCTAAATCCTCTTACCCCGTTCATGTCGAATCTTTCTTAGGTCCCTTCAACTGAGCTCGCGATTTTCATCAAATTATCTGGAACAATCACCCTCTTATCCACTGCTTATATTTCACTTTGGGAACACCGTGCACTTGTTCGGTTTGAATGAAACTCTTCTGAAACCTCAAGGCATTCTGTTCTACTAAAAAGGCGTGGACAACCCAACTAATTATGAATAATATATGGTATTTATCAATTTTCCTTAGCTTCCCAAGAAATTGTAGAATTCTTCTCACAGCTCGGCACTCTTTATACAAACCACGCTCATACTTCTCATTTTTCAGAACTACTTAAGGGCAAAGTATGGAATCATGATCTGGAGTGATTATTTGTCACCAACATAACGCTACAAACATGTTGATACGTAATGCACGCAGTCATGTCCATTACCTGGTTAATATTAAATACAGTATCTTCCGATCTCTCCCAAACATCAAATTGAAGACAACCGAATTTTTGTACTCAAACAATGTTAAGGCGTGCCCTTTCAGACTAGTGTATAAGGCCGAACTTCGTCTCCAAAAATTGCTAAACAGCAGAACACCCTACATCCGTATAACAAGCGGCTGTTTCTGTAAAAAGCCAGGTATGGCTCCGTTAGACGATCCACTGAACACTACGGACCACATCCTACCCTTCTTCGTAGTTGTTAGACGTTTAACGGATTTACAAAAATTATCTGGGAAGATTGTCAACTGAATTTAAAGTTGAATCCTATAGTAAAAGCTATTCAAATCCTAAATCAATTTTTGTTGTAATATCTTGTAACCTTCACATAACACTCGAAAATCGCATGTCCAATTTTCAGCCAAAAGTTGAAACCAAGTGTAAAGTACCAAATCGTGCTTTCCACTAATTTGCACTGTTGTGCACATCTGTACGACAAGCTCGGCATTTGTTAACCGCATTTTTGAATAGTTCTTAGTTATATTCAATCGAATATTAGTTTCACACGTGTGTCAGGTTCAGAAATCCGACAGTTGTAGTTTCAATCATGTTGCGGGTTTGAATATTCAAGGGAGTTCGGTTTCCGTGGACTACGTTATATTCAGGGATTTCCAGCACGCAATCAACAGTGTTCTTTTCCATTTTCAATATATGGTTGAACGACATCGTTCACGTTCTTCTTGAATTTACTTTTGACGATGATCCTCAATAGTTTCTCAGCTCTTAATTCCCGGAAGCCGTCAGCAACATCTTCAACACAAGCCAAAGCACCGACATATGCATCACATTTTGCCGGAGCTAAATCGAATGAGATAACACCAAATCACAAATTGCTTTACATGGCATTGAGCAACACCGTGATCCGTGAAACCTAGCAGGAGACCTTAGCAATACAACTAACGAGCCGTTTGCAACATCTTTGAGCTCAATCATAACATTAAATAGCGGAAAGTACATGAAATGTGAAAATTGTTGTTCATCGCTTAAGGTAACCTTAAAATTCACATAATTCGTTTCATATTTTCGTTATTGAGTGGGCGATCTGTGAAAGAACTGATTCCATTAGGGAATTAGTCGTTCAATAACAAGCCTCAACAATCGTAACTCTTCTCTCAGTCTAATTATTAGTTCTTACGACGCGCTTTCATAATTAGTGATACCGACTTTATACCGGATTCAGATGTAGTACTTTTTGCTAACAGTAAACGAGACCTAAGGCCTGAGTTTCTCAATAGAAGTTGTTTACCTCGATAAACTAAAAGGGGTTTCGGGTTTCAAACTTTAGAAAAATGGATGGTACTTTGATAAATGTTCTGGTCTATTGTAAGAGATGAAAAGAGGAGTCGGAAAGACGGCGTTTGGTGGAAGAAAACCAAGGTAGTTTGGAAAAAGAGCTGAATTGATTTATAGGTCAGTCGGAGAAGGAGAACTTCTAGAAGGAGTTGGAAGAAGATGGAGTTTGAGGAGGAGAGGGGGAGAGAGAGAGAGAGAGAGAGAAATGCGATTCCTGAGATATTTGTGGTTCAGGAGGAAATGGGAGAGCGAGGAAGGCGCGATGGCCGAGAAACAGGACTCTGACTCAGTAGAAGTCCGGGATCGATGGGACGGAAGAGTTAAGTTACCTCAGAAACGGAGTAAGTTCCTCCTAATCCAAAGAGGCCCTACTCTGAACTTCGCGAACAGATTCCAAGCAAAATGTTTCATACAGAACTCTCAACGGGAAATCTCAGAGTGAAACTATATTAGACAAAGTATGATAACGACTTCACTGAAAAACCCATTTCACATAAAAATTGTCTACAAAATATGAGGTGTGGCTGGACGCACTACGTCTTCCATATTGAGAGGGTTTTTAATCCATTAAATTAAATCCGTTTTTTTAATCGTTGTGTATGAACCTGGTCGAACATAGGGTTGACGTTATACATAAAACCTCGTTGTGCTGAACGTTACGGAATTTGTTGCTTTGCCCCTACTTAAGTCACGACGTTACCAGCGTAAAAATAATTAAAGCGACACAATTTGTTCAAACATTTTTTGAGCATTTTCCAACTCATTAGAGTGAGTGCTCAACGCATCTAGATGATAATGACGGAGTATATGGCATTATCTACGAAACTCCTTCCACCTTTTGTTCCTTCATCCGTCAGTTAAACTGCGGTATTTCCCAACACACTTGAAAATAGCTGGAACGCCGAGTCACAGAACTTTCCACATTTGTATTGTTTTAATGCAACGCATTTCTTACTCAGTTTATATGAATTAGGTTAAAAAACGTTCTAAGCAAGATTTTCCAGAATTTATTGGGCCGCTCCTACTTATCTTACGATTTTCATTGACTGACCGGGGTGTGGGTGGTTCGAGAGAATGCCAACGTGAATTTTTTTAATGGAAATGTTCGTGTTTGTAGCTCCGGAGTTATAAAGTGAACACTGTGGTGAAGTTTATAAAACGGCAGTAGTTTGAATTCCGGAATTTATTCGGTTGCTCCTAATTATCTAATGACCATTATTGAACTATCGATGTACCTCGTTGGACAACTAATTTGTTTTTAATGAGAACGCTACTCTCAAATGATGGGAACTTGTGATCAAAAATAGCACAAAAATTGAATTTTAGTTCAAACTGTTTGACAATTTATTGAGCTGCTCTGGTCATTTTGCCCAGGTAAAGTAAAGTTTCAAATTACTGCAACCTTATTAAGACTTCTCACACACAAAGTTTACCCCATAGTGTTGGGGCCGTTTTTAAAGACAACGGGTCACGCCAATTCACTCGGGTACATTTTTATACATACTCAATTCATTTATCGCTCAGTTAATTTGAACTTGGTCAAACAATGATTTACGGCAGCAGGAAGCGGTAGCGGTTACAGTTCCGGAATTTATTGTGCTGCTCGTACTCATTCCAGGACCATTATTGATCACTTTGTACTCAGATAATTAATGAGACTGTAAATACAATTTTTTAAAGAAGGATAGTAATAACTTTTGCAGAGTTATTGGGTAAAAACTTTTAGAACTGGTAGTAAGCGAAACGGCGGTAGTTGAAACTCAGGAATTATTGGAGTGAGCCCCAAGTATCTCATGAGCGTTTTTAAACACTCACCCTATACGTATTGGATTGAAGTACAAAACTTTTTTTTTAACATTGTACTAACGTTCCAGCGGAGTTTATAAGGAAAAAACAGCTCTAAGAACGTTCGTCGAAAATTTTGATAATTTATTGTGTTGCTCTCGTAATTTTCCCACGAATGGAAATTTAATGGTATAGTTGCCATATCAGGGGCTACCAATATAAAAAATGTATTCAAAATCGTTGAAGCCATTTTCGAGAAAAAAAATATTTGGTGTTTTGATCATCATGATAATTATAATTAACTTTCGGCTAGATATCAAGATTGAGTGGAATTGGGTCCTGTGGTTCTCTCTAAAAATCGTTCACAGACACACATACACGCTCACACACAGACAATTTTCCCAAATAGTGTTTTTCGGACTCAGGGGGGTCTGAAACTTAAAATCTGAAGGAAAGTCAAAATTTTTTTCTCAGCCGATTACATAACTTTCCTTTCCACTTTGTAGAGCCAAGGAAAGTAAAAAATTGATGTCTCGATTTGGTGAGTTGTTGATTTGCCAGGGGAATATCGAACTTGAGAGCTAGCAACTTTTTCTTTTTCAAGATTTACCCACTGAGCCACTCCTCTTTAGCATTCCAACTTTCAGCTCTTGCTCAGAGGCTCAATTACACTCACAGTTGACAATTAGCTCTCGCGCAATTACTCACTCACCCTCCACTCTCGTCCCTACAATCGTTCACTTAATCAGAGATTTAATCAAGTGAGAGAAAGACTCACTTGCTCTCTTTACGTCTAACGTAGATAAGAGTAATTTAAGTCCTCACGTTCATCAGTTTGGTCTTTGAGCTCTACCCTAAGCTCTTCCACTCGCGCAATCAACAGATTGTACTAAAAAAGTCATTACCGCTGTGTCATTCGGGTACACGTACTCAAAAAATGTAATCAAAATAGAAATATTTGGTGTTTTGGTCACTATGATAGTTATAGTTAGTTTGGGAGCTATTTGGCTCATACCCTTATTTTCACGGACCAGTTTAATTGCAGGCTAAGTATAAAGTATAATCTGATTCGAAAAGTGTTTCTCAGTCGATCAGATAACTTCCCTTCTGCATCGTACAGTTAGTGTAAGTAAAAACTCATCGCTCATTAAAAAGTTGCCTTACAAATTTTTCCATAAATGGCTCTATCGATGTTGATTATGGTATCAGGGTTACTGCGTTTGTTTGCCACAAACATGTCAAACAATATAATAATAAGTGTAATATATTCTACTCGGTCGTGAGCAAAGTCGTGCGATATCCCAGAAAAAGTTGTACTCAGCATTTGAAATGAAAAGTATTACGGTTCAGCTAACAACGTGCGCATTAGTTACGTGAATGGATTGCTGGCCGATAATTTATAGAGCTTGGCAAAGCTCCATTTTTCACGGGGTGTCCTTCAATTTACCGCCTGATGGCGGTCCGCAGGAAACCCTGAAATCGCCTTGGGAAAGAACATTATTGCTCTCTCCGCAAGGCGCGTCAAGGCTCGACCTTGGAAAGAAGGATGTCTTCGGATGGAACCATAAATATAAGCAATGGCATTGGGAGCCCTTCAAGAAACTGCCCACCGTCCTCCGGTCTCTCGCCACCTCCGCAGACCCTTCTAATCGAAATCTATCTTCCGGCGGACACTTGCCTCTCAATTACGGTCCCACACAAGCCTCTCCATATCCTAGCTTCAGCTTCCAGCCGTGAAACCCTCATTTTTACGCTGCGTGACTCGACTTGGCTTCTCCCACATAATCTGCGGCTTAACCTCCGAAAGGACGTTGAGTACGGTGAACGGATAGTCTAGCGTTAAATTCTATTACCAAAAGCTCCCATTTGCGTAAGCAATTAGCAATTTGATTGCACGATTCAAATTAAGTTGAAGCGTATTAATTCGGCATCAGACTGCCAATAATTATTGTACAGGTTGTAATACTTGTTTTACCACCCACGTGGCTCATGCTCTTGTACAGGGTTTTCAGGCGCGGACGAGAGAGTTGCTCTTTCACGAGCTACGAGCGTATTAATAACAGCGCACGTAGTTATGAAATCGCTGTTTTTGAGCAAACACTCTTATTTATAGTGCTAACCTTCCGCTCTGTTAGCTTTGAGAAGTTTGTAAACATTTTTGATAACGAAAATTCATTAAAAGTTGAAAGAGTTTCAAAAACCCTATCATCCTCTCGCCTTTTTTTGAGTATAATGAACAAGAATATGACATCAGAGTACCTTTGTACTCTTTTCCTCAAACCTCAAAGTAAATGTTAAAAAATATATCTGGTCCCACGCACCGCACATCAATTCTCAGCCCTACGTGCAATCGAGAGTTTATCGCCCTAGCAATTGATAAAATCTGTTCATCATTGAGTTTATTTGAACTTGGTTTAACGTCAGTTAACTGGTTACGTTCCGCTTCCCGAATTTATAGAGTGACTTCTACCTATGCCACAATGGTTCGTGGCAATTTAAATTTGAATTATTGGGAACAAAGCGTCAGAAGTGTTAGGAAGTGTTTGAATCCCAGAATTTTTGAGGTTGCTTTTATCTTATGAATGTTATCAAAACTGTCATCATGTAGTTACTTCATCAGACTACCATCCTGATTTTCAGAGGAGAAGTTAATAAAGAATAACTTGCGCTGAAATTTTCTTTCCCGCAGATGAGAATCTAAAGGAGCAGTCCTATTCTTTGGGACTGAACATAAAAACGCTTGATCGAAACCGTTCAAGCCATTTTTGAGAAATAGAATGCTTCATGTTTTGATCACTATTGTGACTGTAGTTAGTTGTTGATCAAGTTTTAGCATACTGTTGTTTCAAAGTTTCGACTGAATATCAAATTTGAGCTAATTTGATGCTGGTGTTGTTTTGTGATTTCGTTCCCAGACACACTCAATCCACAGGATCCATGGAATTCATCTGGAAAATCTTGAAAATACATTTCTTCTGCCGATTGTACGACTTTCCTTCAAACTTGTTAGGGCTGTTAAAGTCGAAAAAATCCAGTTATATAACTTGCGCCTTCACTTCGTAAAGCTGAACAAAGAAAAAATTTCCGGTGGCCTCCAGCAAATGTGTAACTTTACTTTCTGGATGGCGCTCGTATAACAGGAACGCCGGATATTTCATTGAAATTATATTTAACGAAATTATTATTCTGAAACAAAGCAAATTTGTGGTTAAAGTTATATAGTTCCTAATTGGCATTCCTTCTAAAGTATTGTAACTAGTCCGATTGCACATTGAACTACCTTTGAACGTAGTTTGAGGATTTGAAGAACGCAGACGTTAACGTCTAGTAACCGAATAACTGATAAGAAGGACGTTATTGTTTCATGTACTTTGACTGCTTGTGCTTGGCGGGCGGGATGTGAGAGAGGGTGAATACATGAGCCCATGAAACTACTGCATAGGGGGAGGAGCGAACGACGGTAGACTAGGGCGTACAAGAGGCTGTTCTTGCCTGATTACGAACGTAAGCCATCAAATGGCTAAAGAAGGAGCTAGTAAGTGGCCTGACTTATTAACGAACATAAGGAGAGCAATATCGCCGTAGAGACGTGTTTCTGAATCTTGATAGTACGAGAGAGAGCGAAACGGGAGGCGCGTGAGATGACTCTCTCTGCAGTGGAACGCATGAGTGAGACCCACGCAAGTCTAGTCCACTCCACAGATTGATGCAATGAAATAATCGAACATTATAATATAAATTGTGTGACCGCTATGAGTGTACGGTCATACTTCTTGAACACTATTTGCAGGAACCCCTATTGATGCACCTATTAAAGCCATTTATTTTCATCTGTAGTTCTTTGACCGAAATCGCTAACAGTTAACGCATCGTCTGAGCGAATCGCCACTGCGCCGCACATAGATGAACCAATTAAATTGTAGTAAGACAAGTAGTTTTTATTCTAAAGTCGATTTTTCAAGCTTAAACCTAGTTTCATTGGATGTATAAACTCGCAGTTTTTCATGATAAATTTTTGAGAAGCTCATTGATTAAAATAAGATAGAAACTATGAGAAAAGATGTTATCCATAATTTTTTCAGAATTTACCTATTGAGCCATCATCAGTACCACTAATAAACTGAACGAAGTGGAGACAAATTACATTCTAAAGTGAAATGCAAGTTCGTCTCATCCGTTGCTGGCCACTGGGGAAGTGAAAGCGCGTAGAGGTTGATAGGGCCGTAACCAATTAGAGGAAGTGATGAGGAAGGGAAAGAAACAAACCAATCAAAGTTGACTGGGGAACTGAAGGCAGCACGAAGCTATCCCTGTAGCAATAAATCCACGAGTGGTCACCCATCTGAGATTTGTTTATTCAAGTCCCCTTTACGTTTAATTTTGATTCATTATTACTATAATAGACGAATCCAACCTGTTGTTTAAATTCTCTTCAAGAACTATGTTCAGAAAATACTTTTCAAGACAAGCAGGAACTTTCCTTAGCTCTACATAGTAAAAGGAAAGTTATTGAGTCGGCCTAATAAAAAAATAATGCTTCGAATCATTGCGTTTTAAGAAGTTACCTCGTGGTAATATCATACATGGGACGCCAAAATAACGGTATGGGTACAATCGGTTCAGAACTAACCATAGTTTTCATACGTATCAACCAAATATTATTTCTCAAAAAAGAGCTTATCGCTCGTATGAATACAATTATTCACAGAATGATCAGGAGAGTAGTCTAATTAACTAGCAATACGCTGAAGATTTAATGATGTTCACAATATAGCAACTCTAGAAATCCCTGAACTCAAAACCACCGCCACTCACATTTCATGATGCACTTATGCACTTAATGATGATCATGGCTGAAGTAGGAGCCACTCAATAAGTTATGGAACATCAAGACCCACCGGTTTCGATGCAGAACGTTGAGTGTCGACCAAGCTCATATAAACTATATGAAACCCCGATCGTCATAATTGCTAAAAATCGCTGAACGGACGTACGCTGAAGAAACGAGTGTGATGCGTCACGATTTCCAAATAACTTTCCTACTTTGGGGTATGCTGTCGATATACCCAGCTGTGTGACTTGGGGTTTTCTTCAGCAGTAACACGAAGAAATAGGGCGACGAAATTCAATTTATAAGTTTGCACAAACGTTTCCAAACGACCGACGTTCAACTTTAGGGTGTAACTGCATGCTTTCTTTCCTTATTGTCTGGCTTGAGTTGGTCGTCGAGAACGAGCCACCCGTACTTCACGTGGGACATATCGGGTTACCGCTTACTTCTGTCCAGGTGCACTTTCACTTGAGGATTTGGTATCCACAAAATGGAATACAATTCCAATGAAGCTAGAGCGGAAATCAATTCGATTTTTCAGTCAGTGGCGGGCTCCATTAACTCTAAACGGCGGCCAAATAATAAAGATAATTCCCTTACAACTGCCACCAATCGATCAATGTCACAGTATAAGAAGAGTGGTGTGGGACTCGTACAAACAATCCTGGTTACGGTGCCAACTAGGGAAAGCGGACATTGACGTATCTCGTTAAAAGCGAAAAAAACTCCGAACTTCACGTCTGAGTTTGCAGTTGTCAGTTTGGAAATTTACGAGTGTTTGTATAGTTCTGAAAAACGCAGAGCCTGTCTAATTTCTCTTGTCACGTAGTTTTTCTCGTACATTTCAATTAACGAGAACAACGTTTCGCTGAAAACAAAGGAATAATGACGAAACGATGCTCCGGTCGTAGGATTTTTTTTTGTTTAAAGTTGCCCGGGGGAATTGTCCGCAACTCGTCTCATTTCGTACAGATAAAACCGCGTCATCTGCAGATAAATTACATCATTCGTTCCATTCAACGGAGAAGAGAACAGTAAAAGCCCATTAAGAAAGTTCGGCGAGCTTTAAACTTGAATAATGAGTCGCGCTACCGTGAAGTTTGTCAGAAACTTCAAAATTGGCGAACTTGACTATGGGACGCCCAATAACTAGGTTCGTAAGTTGTGAAGCTATAATTTATAAACTACGAAAACTTTCCTCGGCGACAATTTCTGAAGATTTCTGCGTTGCATTCGACATTTCGGCAACACGTTTTTGTCGTCGTTAATTGAGAAATCATCTGAACCAGCTCATCGATGGAAAAGTCACCTGCTCAACACGTTTCAGCTCTTGGTTCGTGCTATTGAACAAATACTGCAAATTATTACAGAGAAGGTTTATTATTCTCTTGCACGGCTTGACGGAATTCCACAGCTCCGAGATCCATTCCATTCGATTCGGCATCGAAAAATACTAGTAAACCACACGAAGCACGACACGGAACGACGAAAACTTAATATTCCAGTTCCTAGGCAATTGGCACGACGGGGTGAGTCGAGCTGGCAGGTGGGGTTAATGAGACAGGAGGGAAGGAGTACAAACGATGAAACGATCACTTTCACCGTAGTTATTGTCCCGCGAGTTCTCAATTAGTTGACTTTGGCTCACTATATTTACCGCTATTTCACCATTTTCGGGTTAGATGCATTGTACACCTCAAAGAATTTCACTATACGCAATTCTACACGCCCGAAACTCATTCCATTCGACCCAGCATCTAAAAATACCTAGAAAACGATACTGACCCGGCGTATTTGCGATAAAACTGCCAAAATTGCGGTTTTGTGAATTTTTTAACCGTTTTCCTGCCCATACCAATCATAAGCTTCGTTCAATCGGATTTCCGAGCAGGTGGGCACAACTAGATACCAAATGGGATTTTTGAGCGAAAGAACGGATTTTTTAGACCACGTAAAAGGCGGACGACGTAAAGTACTATAAAAAAAAGTTGTAAAAAAAATTTCCTGACCGAAAACAGAGTTAATCTTCAAAATGAGTGATAAACCAAAATGGAATGAATGAAGGCTGATTCAGGGCATCTTGAGAATGTATTAAAAGTTGTGACGAGGAATTTCATGACATCAAGCAGTAGTTGAACATCACAAACAGTTTTCAAAAATTATCTCGGGAATCTTAAGAAAGCTTAACTTCGTAGTCCAATATCATCCTTTGCGATCTTAAAAATAGCGTGCTGATATTGAAGCAAAAATTGCTGAATGCTTGTAGCGAGTGGCTGAAGATAGTTGTGAGATACGTCGCACCGGACGTTACACTGTTGAATAGCCTTTTCCGCTTGGGAAAATATCCCTGAAGAGAGAAAAAACAGCACTGCGTTCAATCGATATAACCCGTTCACAACAAGAGATAAACATCAGGAACAACGTGTCCCCACAACTGTCGCCCACACCCTTTCTACCACTCAAATTACATACCATTTAGACAAATTTTGTCTGCCGCCCGCATGCTGATCTTATCTTCGTACACTTTTCTCTTTGTTCAATAATTTTCTACGAAAGTCGTTATGAAGATGGACACGATTAGTCAGAGGAAAATAAGCACTTTATCTCAAATCGCCACAGCCGTTTTTGAGGCGATAAAAATAATTTCGGCCGCTAGGCATCAGGAAAATGTCCTCCGTCTGTCGTACAGTCATTAATTTTTATTAAAAAAAAAATAAAACTTGTTCACAGTCTTGTCCACTTGGACAGTATAACGTTCTACGAGTACATACAAACTGGCAAATAACCTTCAGGAATTTATATGAAGCAGGGTGTTTGGAATTTTATCGGTTTTTTTACGCAAGTCATAAAGTAATGATGGAATGATGGAAGTGGTAGAGAAGAAAGAAACAAGAAGGGAAGATATAAGGATATAGGGGTATGAGAGAAATTGGGGGATAGACGTTCTGGTCGAACGATCAAGCGAAAGAATATCTGTCAAAACCTTCGAGAACATTTTCGTAAGGCAAATGTTTGCCTTTTGCAAACGTCTCCAAAATGACTTCCCCGGCATCACCCATTAAATTGATTATATTACTAACCTGAACCGAATCTGGTTCATTTTCAAGACCCGAAGCCGATCTGTATCTGTCGAATTTTTGAGACCATTCAAGCCAATTATCTTCCTCGAAATCTAACATATCTGGGACTGGTCCAGGGTAGATAAGCTTCGTACCTGACGTCTCATTTCGCCTGGCTACAATCGGTTCTTCCAGTTCGACGCTATCCAGATCTTCATTCTTTATCACTGACGTTACATGTGGAAGCGGCCTAGCGCGAGTTTGACGGTTCCCTTTTTTAGGCATTGTGGGTATCCCTAACGAGAACTGAACTTTTATTGCGTCAAGTAAACGAAAAACGTGAACCCTAGCAACAACATCTTGGCAACACAACAACATCTTGGCAACACAACAGTACTAGTTTTATAGTACTAGCTAAGATTGAAAGATACTCCCTATGTACTTTTTCGTGGGACATTACCGACACCGTGAACAAATATCCCTTGTTCGAACGATTAGTTTCCAGTGCATATTTTTTCTGACAACGAAAACTTCGAGCTTGTATCTCGCGGTCTGTATCTTCCTTTTAGATGTCTGATCTCCAGTGATTGATGCGGATGATTTATAACATCCGTCCAGGCCAGAGGACCAGGTGAAAATCCTCAGTATATTCGATACGTCTCTACCTTCCTCAAATCGCCCGAGCTTAAAATGTCAAGACAGTTCCTCTTTCGGGACAAACCACCTCCGCACGTTTGACGTAAGATATGGAGTCCCATTCTGTGCAAACTTTCCAGCTTTTATGTCCCACTTAGCGCACCTGGTCGCCCTCCATGAGACTCCTCCGTGGCTCTGCCTCCCAAGGCCCCTCCGCCTCTCGCTAATATTTTTCTATCGCTTGCAGCGGGAACACACCCGTTACTACCGCTCAAAGCCGAAATGCGTTTAGGGAATAACTGCGGGAAGCTTAAGCGTAGTTGGTTGGGGAAGGAGTGTAGAATTTTCGACATACTGCAATGCGTCACTTACTCGAGTTGTTCATCAAATAAATATATCTCGTAACTTGTGAGAAAGGAAGCGTATTTGGTATCATGGTAAAATACTTCATGCGCTTCTTTTTATTTGTAATTAAATTTTGATAAACTGATTTTAACAAACTTTACACAAAAAGTGAAGGAATTAAGCTTTCTTGTTATTTTGCTGTTGCGTGGTTTTGTGTCAGAGCATCTCAATAGGTCTGTTCCAGGAGAGATGAGACGACTGACATACGGTAATCTCTCTTTTTCTCTATTTATCACCCTAATCTAACGTCATACCTTGTTAACTGCATGATACCTGCTGGTGGGTGGAAACTCCACGAAGTAAAAGTACTGTTGTTGGTCATTAATTCCATTAGTGAGCAATGAAACAAAAATGTACACGTTTCATTGTTACTTTCCTTAGCAGTACGAAGTAGAAAGGAAAGTTATATAATAGAGAAAAAAGTTGACTTCTATACCCTACTGAGTACGAAAAACACCAATTGGGAAAATGATCTATATTTGTGTGAGTGTAAAAATGAAAACTGTGTGTCTGTAAGCGCAATTAAGCAAAAACGCATGAACCAAATCAGCTCAAACTTGATAGCGCCAAAATAAACTATGAAAAAAATCCGCTACAAACTAAGTATAGTGTGATCAAAACTCTACACTTTCTCCGAAAAACCACTAACACAATTTTGATTAAATTGATTGTATAGACAAATCAAATAAAAATGCCATAGAATCTCATCCGTAAGAAATCTCGTAGAAAAATAAATACGGTCAATTCACGAGAATAAAGCACTTTACGATGCTACACAAGAAACTGTATTTTTCATGGAAACATATATGGCCAATAACAATAACTAACTGAAGGATCGCCACCTGTAAATTTCAACTGAAAAATTACGAGAGCAGCAAAATAAATTACCAAACATAACAGCGAAATTCGATTTTGGGGTAGAATTTTTTTCATTTAAACTCCGCTCAAATGTTACTAGTACCTTCAGAAAAACCCAGCAAATTATTACTATTGGTTTATTGTTCTCATGAACAGCTTGACCTAGTATTACTGCCCCGAGACCCATCCCATTCTATTCAGCATCGAAAAATACTAGTAAATCATACGAAACATGACCAGACTACAACGGAACGACGAAAACTAAATATTCGCCTGGCGCCAGGTGCCTGTCAGCGTCAGTAGGCAATTGGCACGACGTTGCGAGTGGTTTTGATGAGACGGGAGGGAGTGCAAACGACGAAACGATTATTTGACTTAGGCTCACTATAATTACTGTAATTTCACTATACGGAGTTGTACGCGTCTGATACTTATTCCATTCGACCCAGGATATAAAAATATCTTGAAAACGATACGCAACACGGCGTATTGGCGATTATACTGCGTTTTGTTAATTTTTTGTCCATTACACATGACGGGCACAACTAGATAGCAAAATGGATTTTTGTGCGAAAGAACGGTTTTTTTTACAGCATGTTAAAGGCACAAAACGACCCGGTCGGCGGACGGACATTGCAGATTTGGAATCCCCATGTCTTGAACAATTTTGAGGGAGGGTTGAAGAAAGTTTTTCCTGATCGAAAACATAGGGTTATTATTCAGAATGAATAATAAACTAAAATTGAGCCGGTGGTCTAATCAAGTATACGATGGGCGTTTGATAACTCATGAAAAATATGTGTGTTACTCCAGACATTCCGGAATTTCAACCACCGCCGTTTCACTTTCTACCATTTCTTACAGCCTTCACGCTTTAACTGGGAAATGTAATTGTTACACCTCCAGAAAAAGTATTTAAAGCCCCATTTATTTTCTGCGTAATAATTTCGTTAGTAGAACAATAAATTCAGGAACGGTAAGCACTACTGCTTTCTGCTACTGTGAAGTGTTGCTTTATCGATTCCAAATGATCTGAGAGAAAAAGAAATTGAATTAGTAGCAAAAGCCATGAAAACCAGTGAATTTATGTAGAAGGAAAGGTGTGTGATGCGTCGCGGCGTGTTTCTCTTGCCCTCCGTTGAATTAAGATATGCGTCACAACTTGAATGATTTAAGGAACATTAATTGGTTTTGCCAGGTTTTATCTAAAACCACTCAAAACTAAACTCTGATATGACTTTAAACTAGCCAATTAAAAGTTATGGGATGCGCCAAGCCAGAAATTTATTGTAGCGCACTAAGGGAAAGGTCATGACGATACGATCACAGCTACGAAATATTTAATTTTGTTGAACAGCTCCCTCTCAACTGGTCTGTAGTTGTTCATTGATTCAGTGGACTTTGCTCCGTTCGAAATACAGGAAATTGCATTGTTGGCTTTCGTTAAACGTGTTAACTTCCGACTCGTCCACGTCAGCGAACTGTAAATCAAGTTATCGAACCATTCCCAAAAGACAAGGTTCATCGAACATTTAATTTCGGGCTGCAGTTTCGAAGAGTGGTAAAAGCGACGGTTCAAATCACACATCCCCCCCCCCTCCGGCCATCACTTCCACCATGACCCTGTGACGCGTTCACAATCCACACACGATTTTTCCCTCGTTTAATATTCCGTAATTTTTCGTTGTCCTCTCTCATGTTCCGACTAATTGACAGTAATGTGGCGTCCAAGCTAATTGAATCGCCTAAATTCACGTGAGCGGTTGGCTGTGAAAAGGCGGTTGTTCTCTGAAGGGTCTGTTTCAACGCAGTTTTGTGTTGAGTTAGTTAAATTGAACGCTCGCATCATTTGCTCGCATTTTCCATTTCTCGAAAGAGTAATTCGTGTGAAAGCAATTCGAGGTATTTTTATGCGAGTGGTCAGTTGGGTTTGGTATCCAAAATACGCGGACTTTAACTACTGAAATCCCTCAGCTGCACTTGGGCAGTTTCGGAGTGTCGGGACGACACAATAGTCGACTTCCAACGACAAAGTCCGTCACGTGTTTTTGGGTGAATGAAGTGCCGACAATTTCAGTAACGTTTGGTATACACATATCCAGTTGAACGCTAAATATGTACGCTCTTTACGAGTAGAATGACGATTTCATTCTTGTAGTCTGATCATCGCCAAGGAGAAATGAATTCAGCGCTTACACTTCACCAAAACCGATAATATGACGAAGACAGCTGGGATCGGGAACCACGCGAAGAATTCTTTTTTTTATTCCAATTTACTGTGACAAAATATCAGGAAACACGTATAACAACTATCCTCAGCCCCCAGGTACATTCAGCGATTTTCATGGCAATAGCTACTAATCCAATCTATATTTAACTCAGTTCGACCAGTGCATAGGTGTTTTACGGTACAGTCAACACGATTTTTTTCGAGATCCATCTTGTTCACTGTTTCGCAATTATCGACCACTAACTGTTAGAAACAGTAGTAAATAAAAAGACGATAGTTTGCATACCGGAATTTATTGGGTCGCTCCTGATCATCTTATGGAATGTATCCAACTCTCATCGCGTAGCTCGTTTATTGGACAACTACCCTAATCTTTCGGATAGTGTCAACATGATATGAGCGAGATTTATGAAGAAAAAACGTATTTGTTGTAAAAAAAGGTATTGTGCTGGTAGCGTCTGTCTAAGACTGAAAATTTCATTATACTTCCGGGTTGTTTGAAATGTTCAAAACAAAAAATTTAAGTAAAACGTTACATTTATTAGAAACAAATTGATGTTTCGATTACACTGATAACAATGGATGAGTTTGAACTTATTTTGCACATACCCTTACTTTGGCGTCCGATAATGACCTTCGTACTAGATTCAAACAGTATAAACTACTGCCTTCAGCTACTTATGACGCGGCAGTCTTTAAAAAAAGAACGCATAGTTAACTGATGGGAGAATCGATATAATTTTCATCGAGTGAATCGTGTTCATAATTCTGAAATAATTGGAAGAAACAGATTAAAAATTTGGCCAAAAAATGAGGTATGTTTCATGTCCATGTGCTCCGCCACCCAATGGTGCGAGCATGTCAAGATGGCTGAGAGAAAACCCCAGCTAGTCCTCTTGAAAGGAAAAGTGAATAACCCACCCTCAACACGCTTTGGCGGCCACAGACTCCTTCTTGAAAAGCACGTCAAGTATTTAGGAGTGAATATAGGTGAGAGGTGAGGTTTCAACCAACACCTCTAGTCCCTGCACGCCTTGCGCCTCCGATGCGGAGGGAACGAAAAAAGACGTGCTGCTCCACTGTAGTTTCTACAATCTATGAACAATTAATAGATATTAATTAATCGAAGAAAATCTTGGTAATCGTTATAGAAAAACATTGAGCAATACTCTTTTCGCTTCTTAGATCTTCACCCCGTTCTCACCCGTAGCCCTACGTTAACAGCCAACAAAATAAATGGTAAATAAAATGTTTAGGCTTACAAACACAAGCCCCGTACGCTGACGAAGTAAGGTTTGAAGGGTCCCCAAAAGAAGTTTTTGAAAAATTAATTCCCAAAGTAAGTTAGTCTCATGACTCGCTGATCTTTTGTGTTAACAAGTTGGGTCGTGATGTGAAAAAAAAACCATTGCGCATTTCAGTATTGGCACGAACGAAAAGCCAGAGACTCTCGAATAAAGTGAAGAAGAATGATTGTGGCGATTTCCCAGCTTGAGGTGTCCCAAAAGAAAAATGTTTATTGTTTAATGGTGTGTTCAAGAGTATTCATGTTACACGCTGAGCTCTTACGAAGAACAACTCTTCGGCATGGACTGATAACTAGACTGTAGAAATAATCTTTCCCGCTGAATAACCCCGAAGACCAAGGCCTCTCCCGTTCTCACGTAATGTTTTCACAGAGACTCAGGATACGGAATGTCTGAAACAGCCTTTTCCTACCTACTGAAAATTTACGGGGTCTGAGTCGAGGCATGTAAGCAGTGAACGCTGACTTAAAGGGATAGTTGATAGCCAGTGCTTAAAGAAAGACATGTGAACCCGCCGCCGACTATGAGCTTTACGAGGCGATAAAATAGAGACCCTCTGAAACTACCTAGTTTGGCCTTAACCGCTTTGAATCCTTCATTACCCTTCCTTCCGGCCACGAACTCTGGAAATCGTGGATATAAAATGGGAAGCATTTTCTGGCAGTTGTTGCAAAACTGGAACTTTTCCTTTGTTACTACTTAACTACAACAAGGTAAGCTGATTATGCGCATTCTTTTTGCTTGGCGTGGGAGGAAGGATCTATAGCTAAAGGGCTGGCTCATGAGGTTACTAAAGCGTACTGAGACCCGACCCGTAAACGTCAAGTACGTTGTACCAGGATGGCCATCACGCCTATCTGTAGTTCTTCGGTCTAGTCCAGTTCACCCTCATGATAATATCATACATTCCCCCATACTGCCCATCAGTTTGGGAGGTGCAGGAGTGTTCTAAGAAAAGACCTTCTTCAACGTCTTTATTCTTCATACTGGCCCTGAATCAGCAAGCGCCATCCTCTTCGGGCCACGCCCTCGTCGTCTTGTCACCTCCCATTAGTCACATACATCCTTCTCTTCTTCTGGTAGCCATACTCCGATGCCCCCTTGATGCTGCCAGAAGGTGGATTGAAACAAAACCCGCTACCCCAACACTGCCTCCAGATAAACCGTGCGTCTTTGTTGCCTAGAGATTATGGTTAACCCATTAAGTCGTGGAATGTCTGGACCTTCCATCACCTTTAAGTCGCTAGTTCTCTCAATTCCACGATGTGACTTCCACAAAAAACTGCTATTATTCCAACCCTTATACAATAGTAATGCAGCGAGGAAGTATCAGTTCTCGTGAGCTATGATAGAACATCACTGATCAACCGTTTACACGATACTCCTACAGCCTCACGAAGGCGCCCTATTACCTCCTCCAGCCAATTTTTTTATTTTAATTTTTTACTTTCCTTGGCTCTACGAAGTAGAAAGGAAAGTTATGTAGTCGGCTGAAAAAAAAATTTTGAGTTTTCTTCAGATCATTACGTTTCAGACTCTCCTGAGTCCAAAAAATTCTATTTGGGAAAATGGTCTGTGTGTATGTGTGTCTGTATACAATTTTTAGAGAAACCACCGTACCAAATCAGCTCAAACTTGATATCTCGCACCCAGGTTACCATGGAACGCAAAAATAAGGGTATGAACAAAATCCAACGAAAGTTAACTATAGTTATCATAGTGATCAAAACAACAAATATTTTTTTTCTCAAAAACCGCTCTAACGATTTTGATTACATTTTTAATATTGATAGCTCTTAACATGATAATTATACCATGAAATTCCCATTTGTGGGAAAATGACGAGAGCAGCACAATAAATTATCAAAATTTTCGACGAAATTGATTTTAGCGCGGTTTTTAGAGAGAACCACCGTGCCTAATCAGTTGAAACTTGATGTCTAGCCTACAGGTTACCATGGGACGCAAAAATAAGGGTATGGGCAAAATCCACCGAAAGTTAACTGTAGTTATCATAGTGATCAAAACACCACATTTTTTTTCTCAAAAATCGCTCTAACGATTTTGATTAAATTTTGTATATAGATAGGTCTTAATAAGATAATTATACCATAAAATTCCCATTTGTGGGAAAATGACGAGAGCAGCACAATAAATTATCAAAATTTTCGACGAAAAGCGTTTTTGCCGTGGTTTTTACTTTCCGCTACCCGAAGGGAAGGAAAGTATAGTAATCGGCCCAAAAAAAAAATTTGAGTTTTCTTCAGATCTTTACGTTTCAGACCCTACTGAGTCTAAAAAACCTAATTTCGGCGCGTGGTCCGTGTGTGTGTGTAGGTGTGTGTGTATGTGTGTGTGTGTCTGTAGTTCGATTTGCGGGAGAACGGCTGATCCGATTGAGCTGGTTCTTTTTTTGTTTTGTTCGTTATTTTTTGTAGACACCAAAATAAGGTTATGGACGATTTCGACCGATGGGAAGGGGGGTGGGGGACGAAAATGTACCAAAAACTAGGGTTTTTCGCATTTTTCTCGAAAACGGCTCTAACGATTTTGATTAAACTTTCAAATTATCTTCTCCTAATCAAAACCTAACTTTTCTTCTCCATACATATCTCCATGAAAATACGGTGAACGGAGATAATGACCTATGAAGCAAAAATAGGTTTTTTAAGCTTTTTGGCAAAATGACTTCAACGATTATCATCAAACTCTCAGGATATTTTCGAATAGTTAATACCTACATATTGTTCTCAATAAATGTTCCTCTGAAAGTCCATTGAGCAGAGATAAAAATGAAAATGTGTTGAAAATAACGTTTTTTCGAACATTTCCGAAAGTTCCAGGGTAATTTTTTCACGAGATGTGATAAATTCTAATGAAGTGTCTTTTAGTCACCCATACCAACATTTTGTTTTCCATAACTATTTCTGTATATATATGTTGAACGGAGATATAAGCCACGTTAACTCAGAAAAGGAGATTTGTCGAATATTAATTTATCGGTATTCGTATTTTCTCAAAAACGGCTCCAACGATTTCGATCAAACTTTCGGAGTGCTCTCAGCTAACTAGTCCCTACATTTTGTTCCGTATAAATGTTCCTGTAAAAATGCGTTGAACGAAGATATAGCGCCCGCCTATGTAGATGGTGTTCGAACTTAAAGGGGTGGCGGAAAGTAGTGTGTTACTACGCACCAGATATTTTCCTTTTAAACTCTGCTGGAATGTTAGAAGAATGTTAAAGAAAATTGGGACTGTAGTCCAATCCAATACCTATAGGGTAAGTATTTAAAAACGCTCATGAGATACATGGGGCTCACTCCAGAAATTCCTGAATTTCAACTACCGTTTCGCTTTCTACCAGTTCTAAACTTTTTACCCAATAACTCTGCAAAAGTAATTACTATCCTTCTCAGAAAAATTTGTGTTTACAGCCTCATTAATTATCTGTGTACCAATTGCTCAATAATGGTGTTGCAATGAGTACGAACAGCACAATAAAATCTGGAACTGTAAGCGCTACCGCTTCCTGCTGCCGTAAAGCGTTGTTTGACCAAGTTCAAATTAACTGAGTGATAAATGAATTGATTAAATAGAATTAACCATGTACAAAGTGAATTGACGTAGAGCTAAGGAAAGTTGTGTGTTGCAACGCACCAGATATTTTTTCTAATTAATGAAAACTTTATTGTTAATATGTAACATTATAATTTAGATCAATATATATCTTTTATAGTAGGCGAAAATGCCTAATTAACAGGAAACATGATTGTAGGTATCAATCCATCGATTGTCCTACATTTCGACAGTATAATTAATATAACAAAACACGAGGAATAATAATAACTATAACTCCTATTTTGTCGCTTTTCTCCTCAAATCGTATCAGTATTGTTCTATCTCCTCCTTGAAATTCACTTTCAACTCAAAAAGTGTTTGTAGTCGGTAGAATGAAAATATTTACGGTCAACCATTGTAAATGCATGATGGAACTCAACAGGACATTACTGTTTCTGGTCTAAACGTTACATTTGGATAAAATACGTTAAAATGAAGATTAGAATGGAAGGCGAAGGAAGGGGTAGAAAAGTGACGTAAGGAGAAAGGGGTCACAGGAAAGCTCGCTGAACAATGGAAAAGCTCGCTGAATGGTTGGTAAGCATCTTATGTAGGATATTATCTCGTCGGTTCTGGACATATTAATCCTTGTGTTCCAGTGGGCTAGAATATCGAAAGGAAAAACTTGATTGAGCAGGTTGGTTCTGACAGACGTGAGACCGTTTGGCTTGAAGGCCGATTTGGCCTGAGTTGAGCCAAACAGATGTGTTGTAAATTTAAGCGTTATCATTATAGCCATTTTCAACGAAAACCAAATACCTGTCGTTATCGATGAATAGTTCTCCGTTGAATAGGGAACAAACGAAAAATGAACGAACTCAATCAACTAAGCTGTTCCCTACCATAATACACAACACACTAGCAAAATTAGATTGTTAATTGGGTTATCACAGTTCAAGAAACCCCAGAAATTGAGGATCTGAGTTAACTTTCATTCTTACCATTACAACACTCTTCATGCGCTATGTAGGTAGACTTAACGTCGCACATCATTACTTCCCTCAGCCAGTCCCTCAGGTTCTGAATAATTAAAATGTATGTGATGATTCAAATCTGAGCGGAAATCTTCTGTCATGCTTTTGAAGCGCTCGTACGCTCTTACCCTTTGAAAATTATTTATTCCATACAAATTCGCGCTGATTTGGCTACTCATTTACCAATGCTTCGGGGCATTGAATAATTTCACAATTCTCCCACGCTTCTTGATCAATTGATTAGTTAATGCACCATCTCAATTGCCTCTTGTTTTGACAGCATCATTAAATTTTCACTGTTGTTAGGTAATCACATTGGGATCGTTTCCGCTAGACCGAGCGAGGGAGGCAAAATCGAATATCAACCGTTCACTAAGGGGACCTCGCATTACGCGTTGCAGGTCAATCATCGGTGTTGATGACAGTAGTTTGTCAAGTATCAATTTCACGTGACTGAAAATAGCAGTCTGGTGGGAGTTCAGCATGATACCCGCTAGCGACTATAGTATAGAATTTCTTGTGCACTTTTGTCACCCGCTGTTCAGGCAGCAACATCACTTATATTTTATTCCGTTTTAGCTGCATTAAGAAGTGTTTTCTTTGTTTTTACTTTCCTTGGCTCCACAAAGAAGAAAGGAAAGTTGAGCAATCGGCTGAAAACTTTTTTTTTTGAGTTTTCACGTTTCAGACCCCCTTGAGTCCAAAAAACACTAATTGAGAAAATGGTCAGTGTGTACGTGTGTGAGTGTGTCTGTGAACGATTCGATTTTTAGAGAAAACCACCGTACCAAATCAGGTCAAACTTGATATCTCGCCCGCAGGTTAGCATGGGACACCAAAAGAAGGGTTTGAAGAAAATCGACCGAAAGTTAACTATGGTTATCATAGTGATCAAAACACCAAATTTTTTTTTCTCAAAAACGGCTCTAATGATTTTGATTACATTTTTTATACTGATAACTCTCAATAAGGCAACTATTTCATAAAATTCCTGCAGCACAATAAATTACCAAAATTTTCGACGTAATCGGTTTTAGAGTGGTTTTTAGATAAAACGACCGAACCAAATCGGTTTTAGCGCATTTTTTGTTTGTTTTAAACTCCCCTGAAATGTAAGAAAGTGAGTGGACGTAGAGCTAAGGGAAGTTGTGTGTTGCAACGCACCAGATATTTTTCGTTTTCACGTGTGTGGCCTCAGCACAACGCCATCATTCGCTCCATGCTCCATTTTAATGTGTGGCTCCATTCCAACTATCGTCGTCTCGTACCGCGTGTCTCGTTCAATGGCTGCCATTCACTATACATTTTCAATGGTTATTTTTCCCCTTTCGCGTAGTGCAAACTTACTGCATTCAGCATTTTAGTCGGGTCGCAGTCTCCCGAAAGTCGCTAGGAAAGGTAAACAATTTGACAACGTCTACCATTGCCATGTCTGGAAGATACATGCTTCGACAACGTCTCCTTTCATCAGGATACGATTCTACGAGAACCATATTAGTATACCATACTATAAGGTCGAGAAGAGCATAAACATTAACTGTTGCGCTTCGAGACCTTTCTTTACAAGTACCGGTTTATTTACTACTTCTTTTTTTCGGAATTTGTCATAATATTATGTTTATTGGTCGGGAAAAGGTTATACAACCTCCCTCACAATTGAACGCTTAACGTTTCAAAGTATGGGAATTTCATATCTGCAATGTTCGTCCGTCGTCTGGTCCATATTTGGCCTAAACGATTCGCTCTTTCGCTCTTTCCTTTCGGTATCTAGTTTTGCCCGCGTACTTGTCAATCAGATCAGACAAAACCCATAGTGGTCACGAGGAAAAACATTTTATCGCAATTACGTCGTGTTTGGTGTCGTTTCCCGTGTATTTTTTTTAATGCTTAGTCGAATAGAACGGGTCCCGGATAACATGAACAATATTCTCAAATTATGATTTACCAACTTAACTCATGCTCGATAGCTGCTTACGAAACTTTCCATCACTCCAACTCCGATATTGCGGACATCTGTCAGAAACCACTACAACGTACTAATTACATTTTAACTTTAGCTAAATTTTAAAACTTCACTTTTCAACATAAAGCGGAAAGATATTCGACTGTAAACAGAACCACCCTGTAATCCTTCGTTCACAATGAGATCTACTGAACTGCGATATTTTAAACCAAATGTGTACGTTTTACTTAATCCTAATCCGCTAAGTGTACTTAATTTGAAATGTTACTGCAGAAACGGGCGGAAGAGCAAATACAAATTCGAAGCAAAGAGCTGTGGAGGAGCTAAACAGAGCTCTGTCCGTTTCAATGGCGCAAGTAATCCCCGGGCGTTGTGTCTTGGGACCTCTGGGAATAGTCCTCGGGATTCACGTTCAAAATCAACATTGAATTACTCTTCTATGTAGAAGGGCCGGGATATTTTACTTACTAAGACCACCTTTGGGAAACGATTCCTCAGTTGACTCGTCGGAGTAGATTTTAGGGCTTCAGAGAGTAAACCACCTTGACAGACTCTCCGGGCTGTGGGGTGGAATCCCTAGTCATTACGTTCAAATTCAGTTTGAACACGTTTGTCTTATGTCTTGATGTAATCAGAATAATTTATCACCATTCGCTTCCATTTACATTCTATTTTTTCTATCTACCTAATTCAAATATGTCTTTCGCCAATGTCTCTCATAGTTATCGTAACATAACTGAACGTACGTAAAACATCCACATCTCTCGTTCCTCACTCTTTACACTTCCTTGTACATTATATTTTGATGTTTTAATGAGTTAAATAATAGTATTGTTAAATATTTAATGAGATCCATCAAACGGCTTTCCTCAGCAAATTTTATGGTTTCAGTAAAAAGTTGGCTTTGTTTTGGCGACGATGGATATCAAAAAGCATTTCGTTTGTCAAAGATTTGTTTTGGTTGTTCAATTGCTGCTTCGACTGAATCTTGATGATACCAGACATTTAGTAAAGTTAGTCGTCTGTCATAGTAACCACAAAGGTATTTATCAGCGTTAAAGGAGGGAAATGGAGTATCATTTTGAGAACGCCCGCCGCGAAACCTCCTTCTGCTAGAGAACGTCGCTGTTACGGCTGTTATTCCCATTAGTTTTAACCTCCATTTTGTGCACCAATGGCTTCCTTTGTAGATATGGGTTTGTAGAACTGAAAGGAAATTCTGAGGAACAGGTGGACTAACAGCGCTGACCAGGTTGACAGCAGAGAATCCCTAAAATGTTGGGGCTTGTATTGACCAGAATAGACGTTAATGAATCTCGAAGGTTTTAGTTTAATTAAAGAGTTGAGATATCACAATATTTGAAGACTTAGATGTAAAAAGAAGAGAATATAATTTGAGTATATAAGCTCGAAGAGGGGGGGGGCTCTGAAGGCGGGAAACTGGTTGTACCAGGAAGGAAAGATAAATCCGAATTTATTGCAAAAGCTGTTTGATGACTGTTTGGACCAGGATAGACGTAAATGAACTCGGAGACGGGTATTTACTGAGCACAAACTTGTAATTGGTGAGCTGGTATATCGCAAGATTTGAGAACTTCAATGTACAAAGAAGAGATAACTTACACGAGAGATGAGTTGAGTATGTGTATGGATCAGGATACACGTGAATGAAACTCGGAGACGGATATTTACTGAGCACAAACTTGTAATTGGTGAGCTGGAATATCACAAGGTTTGAAGACTTGGATTGTACAAAGAAGAGGTGACTTACACGGGAGATGAGTTGAGTATGGAATCGCGAACAAATAGGGCTCTGAAGACGTGAAAACTGGTTGTACTGGGAAGGAGGGAGGAAGCCGAACTAGAAGTCGATAAGAGGTGAAAGAGGTATCCGTTGGGAGAATTGGAGACGGCCGTATCGCGAAAAGTGTTAGGAAACAAGTGTTGGGAGAACTGGAGACGACTCACTTCGGCGTCACTTCGTAGCAGAATGATTTTTTGGGAGAAGGTATCTGTTGCGGAAAGGAATCTGAGATGAGAGGAGAGGGGAAGGATGGGAAAACCATCGTTGGAAATATCCGCCGATTTGGGATTTCCATAGGCGCAAAGACCTTTGGAGGAACAATGACCTTGCCACAGGTGCCCGTTGGGCAAGGAGCGGAAATTCCGAGGTCAAAAGCCTGGAGGGATTCGGCGCTTGCGTCGAACAATGACTGTGAGTGGGACTACCGACTTTCGCGAGAATTTGTAGGTGAATGAGTTTGCAAGGAGCTGTCTGTTGTGGAGAGGAACTTGAAATTGAGGAGTGGGAACAGAAAGATAAGAATCCAGTTCAGGGGAAACCCATTGTCACCTGGAAATAACCGATGATGTAGAATTTCCCCGGGTAACAAAGGGGATTCGAGGAAACAATGACTTTGCCGTTAGGGCAGGTGGGGGCATTTCGAGTTCAAAAAACCCCGACTAATTCGGCTTGCATCAAATAGTGCTCATGGCAGAGGTATATCATGACAGAATTCGATACAGATGCTTGAATGACGTCTCTACACATCTGTAACTACAAATGTCCTGTTAATAAGGTAACTTGATATAATAAAAGATCAGGTCCGTGTGGGGTTGGAGAGGGCAGTGTGCTTCACTCTTAAGGAACCACCAGCATATAATTTTTTAACCATTGTAGTTTTAGCAAACAATATTTGGACACAAATGTGCAGAAAAGTAAGGGCCAAAACATAATTACGATAGGCGCAGCCGATCACTTAAATTTCCTTCCCACTGCCAAAGGCTAAGAAAGCTAACGGTTATTAGGTGGCGAAGGTGGCGAAATACCTTGTGGCCTGACCGAAGTTCAATGGCAGTTCCACGATGTTGCTCTTTGCTTCTGAAACGTCAATTCAAGATTACAGCGGCTCGTTTTTGAACGATCTCTTGGATAAAAGCCAGTTGGCTTAACGTTCCACGGTCTGACTTTCAAGCAATAAATCCCGGCCATTAACTATCCGATGCGAAGCAGGTGGAGTTCCACGAGAGCAACGAGGAAATGGCTCTTTTTCACTCAGAAGGGAATATTCATTCTTTTGCTCGAGTTTTATACTAGAAATACCGATAAAAAAGCATTAAAAGAGAGAATAAATCTTCCGTTTTGTTCATAGTTTGTTGTCGTGAAATCAGAGCTCAGCCAATAAGTGAGCTTCTTTTTGGCTGCCGCATTTTTATCCAGTTGGGCTTCATGTACGTTATTCACGCAATCCTTGAACTAGAGTTAAGTTCTTAGCGACCGGGAGCTATTCCGCTTTCTATTAACAACTTTCGGTACTTTCCTAGCTATCAAATTAAGTTATTAAAGTTAGCGTACTTGTTTGGTGGGTCCGTCTTTTCTGGCTGGTAGATTGTTGTAGGCGAGCGCTTTTGATGTAATTACATCACGTGACGTCTGACCGTTACGTCAGAACTGTTCAAGCCAGACGATGACGTCGTTACATCGAAAGCGCCTGTCTACAGGAGTCTACCACCCAGAAAAGACGCACCCATCAAACAGGTATGTTAGCTTTGATATCTTTCCTTAGTGTTATGGATTAGAAAGGAACGTTATGTAAACGGCTGAACCAAAGCGACTCTAATGTGATAGTTAGCCTACAGATCGACCCGAGGCCCCAAAATAAGCCGAGTCAATCCAAAACTCAACGATATCACGTCAACACCGTCACAAATTGTAACTCAGTCCACCACTATGGCAGTACTCAACAAATGACAATTCGCACTACTGTAGTCAAGAGCGACTTATTATGAATTCAGTCAGCAAATAGAAATAACAAACGGATTGAATTTATCTCCATGTACCATCTTCCCGCCAATACGGAGTTCATTTTCAATTTCCTTCAAGGAAATATCTCTCTTTTCGCCAGATTGACAGTCTCTGGGCCTCAACTACAGTCTTCTGTCATCGCTGAGGAGTCAACGGACTTAACGAGCTACTCCAATTAATGAGTCACCTGCATAAAAGAGGTAGAAGAAAAACGGTTAGAAGACGATCGGAAAACGCTCGAATTGGAAAATGATTGAATAGTGTCGTTGAAGTTGAGCTCGCGTATTTGAACGCAATTCTCTTCCGCTCGTTAAGAAATTAATTGAATGACGAAGAGACGACAGACGATAGGACAAGAACGTAAAAAAAAGAAAAGAAGATGGAAAAAGCTGAAAAGAAATTACGAGGAGGCACAATTGATTGAGATGTTATTTTTCTATCGGCTACGAAACACAATAGAAGTAATTTTATGGATAATGGGCTCTCCGTAGGGCAGATGAATGGTTTTTCCTCTTCTTTTGAAGATCCGAATTAGGGGAGGAAAAAAATAGAGTAAAAGCGTTGGCTGAGAGGGAATCTTTTGATGCATCGTCTGCCGTATCTCAGAGTGAAAACTGCTTGGACGGCCGCTGAGCAAGAGGTCTTCGTAAATGTTTCCTTTGGATGGGAAACGAGAACAAAGACGGGGGAGCTACAATTAATTTGCAGCGTCTTTTGTTGTGGCTTGGCTTGTCCTCTGGCGGTCAACCTTTTCGCTTCGGTTGTTGCCTCCGAATGAACGACCTAATCGTCTTCTTACAAAAGACTCAAGCTGGAATGTTTACAGGTTTTCTAACAATGTCATTAGCTTCATTCTTGAAGTATTCAGAAGGGTGCGAGTTGGAGAACGTAGCGGGGTAGAGAGAGAAGGAAAGCTAGAGAGAGAGTGAGAAGTATATAGATCAATAGAAATGCTTAGTATTCATAGCAGAGAATGCAGCTCGTCGGTTCGATGCTCCTACATGATTCAGCCAGCGGGCTTTCGACCGGATAGAACGTTGCAAATTGTACAAAACGTCTTTTTAGCTTCGTACGGACAACATTTAACTCTCAAGTGTTGTTTACTCAAGTCTTGAGATTTTCCACCTAAACACCTTTTCTAAGATGTTGTCGTACAAATGATTGCGTAATATTTTCTCAAAATTGTGAGAGACGTCTGAGAATATCTAATGCAACGTACCGAACAACTTTCCTCAGTCATTCACTAATTTCCTCTGTATTTCACTTCGTTTTTTTGAACTTGAAATAATCTTAATGTTCTCATCGTTTCATTGAATTTATATGGTTACTCCTGCATACATCACGACATTTGTTGAGTAACGTGCTCATAAGTAACTTACGGAACTACCAACATTATTTTCAGTAGCGTCAATTTGGACTATTGGCGACTTGCATTTATGTGACAGGGGCTTGGTTTCTTCAACTCTGTTCTGTTGCGATTCCACCTTTGTACGACCTAGTTGGCATTTACTAAGGCACCGAAGATTGAGTGGTTAATGAGCCATTATCAATTATTTACACGCCCCAGTGATTATTAGGACATTTAAAGAAGCGCACCCCGCCTGACTCCCATTGTAGGCCTCATTAATCATAGTCAAGTGGACCAAGTCGAAGCTTCATATTCCAAAGGAACTCCTAATATAAGGCCAGAATGCGTGTTCGCTGTAATTTTTGTATAAGTCAGCGGATTCCAATATTTCCAATCCTCTGGTAACAAATGGCATCAGGTGGGGGTTCGTTACAAAGACCCATTGTACCAAAACTCAAATAATTCTTCTAGTGATAACAATAATATTCTGCACCGTGAAAATTGAAATGAAGAAAATCTGCACATAAAACTGGAGAAATCACTCTGGCTGGTATTTTTGGAAAACTTCACAAACGCTGCTGAAGTGACGCCAAGCCTGTTCCATATTCATCAAATAATCATCAACCGTGATATATCAAGTAAAGGTTAGAGCTTCGTTTTTTCCACGCTGACCACTGTAATCGTGGAATACGGTTTGACAAGGCACGTAGAGAAGGCAGTGGACTGATGAAGTTACAGTGAAGTAACTAAGAAAGTTGGCGCGTGTTCAACATTCCGTCACATAAACAATTGTGGCGTAAATGTAAATGGCCTCGTAACCATACGCCCCTTCGATGCCCTGCCCCCAATACACCAGATTTGGACAAAATACAACGCAGCAGAATGCTTAGGTTGAACAGGACAAATCGAAAATGGTACAAGAAAACGAGAGAGCTGAGCGAAATAAAAGTAAACCCCCGGAATTGTGGGGTTGCAAGTTTTACGCACTCATGCTCAAAGAAAGGAAGAACGATCATGCCAAATAATTGTTATTTAATAAACTAACGTTTATGTCTGTTCTCTGATTGTTTTTCGTCACTTCGCTATTTGTCGTGTTTCCTACCAATCTGCTTTTAAATCCGACCGATTGAGCCCTTTGCGTGTGAGTTTCATAACAGCAATATGCGATCTCGAATTTTACACAAAAATTTGTTTTCGACGAACGTAATACTTCTGTTGGCAGCGGAATTTAATTTCATATATTTTGGAGGTGTCTTTTTCTGTCCCGTGCGTCAATCGCTCTTCTATTTTCTGCAGCACCTTTTAGATACTTTCTTTAGTTAACCGGTACTCCAAGTTAGTAATGTCCAAATTGATGAGGTCGTTGGAACGCTTTCGTATCCATTTGGGGCGTCAATAGAAATGACGATAAGCGTAAGGTAATAGATAATCGTCATCGTGGAAAAGCAACTGCAATAACTGCAGACGTGTAGATAGCATATTTGTTTATTATTATTATTCAAAAATATATACATTACTCAAAATAGTAATAATATAAGAGTATATTCGAGGGACCACGGCAATGGAACACAACAGACCCGATAACTCGAGCTAACCACCCAACATTTTATCAGAGTTAGATCTTAACGAAAGCTGGTGAAAACCATTTTCGTGGGGTGGAGTGGTTTAGGTCAGTTAAGGAGTCAGTAAAGACGTTATTAAAAGAAGCGTCGAGTTAAAAGGTGTGCGATATTGCTTTAACTCAAATATTACGACTTGGATCAAATAAAGACATTTCTCGTCGGATCCCCAATAATTGAACCAGTAACTGGCAAACTAACTCAATGGTTACGAATGACAGAAACAGAGAAAATTGTGTCAAAGATAATGATAGTTCAACCGATGAGGAGCGTATAGTGTCAAGTGGAGCCAACCGTCATTCCTGATCCATTTGTAACAGTGTTTACGCGAATTGGTTGTAGCTATCGTAGAAACCTCGACGATTATAGAAAATAGAAACAGACTGGATTCCTTTTACTGCGATAAGATGATCATTTTTTTACCCATTTGATTTGTAATTGCGAGTTGATAAAACTCAAACGTCATCTCTCCGAACGCGTAAAGAAGAAAATCAAAAGGAACCGTTGATCAAAGAGTCACAAATTGATCGACGGATAAAAAAAAAAACCTCAAAAAGAAACGTCATCGAGGTTCGCAAATGGAGGAAAACTACCGCGTAGATTAGAAATATTCCGATTGACTAGAGTTGGCACGAGAGCAAAAACCGGGTTGAGCGCTCTTTCGCAAGTTTAACTCTTTTCCTCAACTTCCGCTTTCGTCTTCTAACTAGCGAGAAAGATCTCTTAATCACGGTGGCAATTAAACTTTTATCTGCAGAGAAAACTTTGTTTGTTTTAAATGTAACGGAACGTTTTTAAGTCAGGACAGATATTCAAACCCTCGAGAATAACTTTTCCCCACAATTAACTTGAAGTGGTAAACTTCTATAAGAAATGGTCACAATCGAGAATTAAAAGGAGTGGGGAAATAAGTTTTCCGGAATAATTCTAGTTATTAGGGAAGCGTTCAAAATTCATAATGGTTCTTGTACCAAGAATACCAACTAGCTTCAATTACGAAGTACGCATTTTGGAACGTCAGCTTGGAGTCAGAACAGAAACCTTAACGTCAAAGTTCATTGGCCGCACCACAAAGTCGATTTTTAGCAGCAGATTTGTTAAATGAATGCTCTGTGGAATGCGATGACTATTTTAGGAGGTACTTACTTGTTAACGTAATTTTTTTTCGTTTTTTTAGTTATTTTTTTATTTATTTAAGGAAAATATGTGAAAAAACCTCAAAATACGTGATAACAACGGTTCCTTCATTCCATCGTAAATTGCATGGCCCGCTTTATGGACGGATTACATCCCCTCTCTCGTTATTCTCGTTCCACTCATTTTACAGAAATGTTCATTCCGATTAAAACGAATTAGAGTTAAAACTTTTTTGTTCACATACTTTCCTTAATAAATAAAAAATAACAAACAAAACAAAAAAGTTACATTACTTAGTAAGCGCCGCATAAAATAGTCACCGCACTCTGCAGAGCATTAATTTAACAAATCTGCTCCTGAAACACAATTTTGTTGGGTGACCAATTAACGTTAGTCGTGTTTGGAAATATTTGAAGAGGAAATTTTAACATTTGTACAAACTTATCTTCCCACATATTCTTCAGGTCTCTTTTCAACAGACAGTTCGATACATACTTGCGAGGAACGGATTGTGGGTGTTCATCGCTGACAAATACACCAGATTTTCAATTTTCCTTGACTCTAAGAAGTAAAAAAAGAAAGTTATGTATGCGAGTGAAAAACTTCTTTTTTTTTAATTTTTACGTTTTAAAACCTACTGAGTCCGAAAAGCCCCGCTTGAGAAAATGATCTTTCTGTGTGTTGTGAACGCCATTGAGGGTAAACGGCAGAAACTAGTCAGCTCAAACTTTATATTTAGCCCTCAGGCTACCATGGGTATGATCAAAATAAACCAAAACTAACTAAAGTTATCACAGTGACTGAAAACACTAAATTTTTTTCTCGAAAACGGCTATACTGATTTTAATTAACTTTCCTATACAGCAACTATACCGAAAATACCATAAAATTATCATCTGTGGGAAAATGACGCGAGTAGCACACAAAATTACCAAACATTTCGACGAAAATCGATTTTAGTGCAGTTTTTTCCTTATAAACACCACTCGAATTTTACTAGAATCTTCAAAAAGAATGATGTCATTCCAATCAAGTACTTATAACGCTAATGAGATGTATAGGGGCTACTCCATAAACTCCAGAATTTCGATTATTATCGGTCTCAAAAAAATCGTATTCACAGCATCATCAATTCTCTCTCTACCAATTGCTCAATAATGGTCAGGGCGTGAGTGGGACAAGCACAATAAATTCCGAAACAGTAAGTTCTACCACTTTCTGCCACCGTCAAGTGGTGTTTTACTAAATATAAATGAACTGAAGGAATAATAAATAGAATTAGTAGCAAAAGCCGTGAAAACCAGTGAATTTATGTAATGCTGAGTAAGGTTGTGTGTTGCAGCGCACTTGATATTTTTTCAGCCTTATTGTCTCTATCGTGCTCACCCACGCAGAAACTTGAACCATTCTCTCAAACGGTGTTGTCTTTGAAACATATAGATCCGAATAAATGTTGAAAAACTGGAGTTCAGTGGATGGCACACCTTTCTTTCCTGCATTTAAGGGCTAAAGAAACTGAAAAAAACAAATTGTGACGCGTGGATTACTGTAAGTTTCACGGAAGGTCTTAATGAACGTCATCGTGTCTTTCGCACGAGCTTGTTACCTGAGACTGCTTTAAAAACTGACGCCTGTTCGATTGTTCCAAATTAACTGTTGTGAGATTATTGCTGACTCATAAAGTTCTGTTAGCATCCACAAGTTATTTTCTTTAAACATTAGATAGTGATCACATTACTTGAGTGCTGATTAGTAGGGGCAGTGCTGATACGATTTTCTGTGTATTTCCTTCCATAGAAACAGTTTGTATATTATGAATATGAAAATGGTGTGAGCACAGCTGTCACTCAGAACAACCCGAACTTCTCTGAGATTAAAATATCCTCATTCATGTTTCAATGAGGAAAAGTTGTGATATTTGGGTTGTTACGGCAAAAACGATAGAGTTTGAGGTTCAAGCGTCAGAAAATCGTATCGATGAAACGTATCAAAGCGAGTAGTACAAATTTGAGTTCAGTGGAGATTGACGAAGTTACATTTGTTTACAACGACTTTTTGGGGGAAATGGCAGTTCCATCGATGAATGAACGTTTCACCATCATCACGAATATTCGAGCTCAATATCCACCTACTTACGCAGCTTTGCGATGGAAATAGGCACATGTGTCGAAAAAAGATGCGACAGAAAGGGCATGCCGAAGAGAATTCATGAATTCTCTGCGTCGCTCTGCGGTTCACAATAGCATCACGGATCAATCCGAGGGGCTCCGTCTTTTTCTTCACATGTAAATTTCACGATCGGTATTTTCCCTCCGGCTGCTCATATGCCTGCTGCCTACCGTGAATGTCGTAATCGTGTTGAAAATCCCGAGGCTCTCAAGATTATTTTTGTTACGTGCGATCCTGGAAACTTCATTTTTACCTCTCTCAACTCGAAGAGCGAGGAAGCGTAGTGATGTTCCCTGGAGGACATGGTGCACAAAGGGTAATGCACCCACCCACGCGTTCCAGCTGAGATCAAACACTACGTCATTGTGCTAGTTTACTCAGTACAGTATCAATCACAATAATGAAAAGGACGATGGGATTGAGAACCTCCACTCCAACCTCCACGTTCTTCTCTCTCGACCTACTGACGTCACGGAGCGAGAGACACGTCTATATCGTTCTGAAAGCTTGCGAAGCACGTCACGCACAACGGGAATCCTTTAGAATAAGCCTTGACTTTGTGTTTTTCCCGAACGCCACGAACTCCTGAAAAGTTTACGCAACTTTGCTATCACCTGCAGCCTCCAACAACCCGCTTCATTCTTCAACCTGCTCTAAGACCACGTGTTGGAAGATTCAAAAAACCTTCACTGCTTCCTTCCACCCTTGTCGACTTCTAAAACCTCGAAAAAGTGTGGCAAGGATTATCTTTATTCGGTAACCTCTCGACCTCAGGACCACCCAGAGACTCTGCTCAATCTGGACTCGGAATATGAGGCTTATCAGCCTGGCCGTTTCTCGAGGAGCCAGTGATCACGTCAGCAGAAAGAAGTTCAGCCCGCTATAATAGCTACTTATTGGGAATGAACTCATCGCAGCCTACACATGGGCGTTTAACTTGGTGGTTAAATTCGTGTGGGATACAGCGTGGGCCTCAGCTTCAGAACTCAGAACTGATATGTATATTCTGCACTCCGACCAATAGGACTCCGACATTCCTTTCTACATGACCACCCTTTCTGAGAGGGACCTTGAGGCTTTTGAAACTTTAAAATTCATGAGCCCATTAGATATACAGTTATTTGTCGAGGAGAAAACATAGAGAGAGATGACATTTTTGTTTAGTCACTTGGGTAAAATCAGGACCATGAACGGGTGGGGGGGGGGCATGCGGGGGGCAGGCCCACGCTTCCACTCTTTTCCAATAGTATTACTTCGATCAAATAACATGCATATTCTGGTACATACGTCCGTAATAAATTATAAGTTTTCTTCCATGTTTGACAGCATTTTTGCAATAAACTTCTCTTTACGTTTTCCTTGAACGCTTCTACTGTTTCGTTCAAACACCATAATATTCCTTTTCTGAAGAGCTCTAACCACAAAGCAAGATCTTGTGGGGATCACCGTACTGTTATTAAGGATCCTAATGATTTTGTCTCCTTTCACCAAAAACTAAATTTAAATCCACATGTACGCAGATTGGTAGTATGACCCGACAGTTTTCAGATAGTAGTAATTTAAGAATTCTGTCACGCTCATTGCCCGTAGTATGGATGAGCGAACTAAACAACGTGGTTCGTATTTCCGGATTGAATAGAATCGCGAGTAGAAGGCAGTGGAACAGGAGATGTTTTAAATAGTGGAAACTCCGGGATGACGTGGCTTTAGAAATGTTTTGGTTCACTACACTGTTCGATACAACTGAGTTAAGAGAGTGCCGGAGAGGGATCGCCAATGTGTAGTGTTTTGTGGAAATACGTTGACTGATTTTGGTTCTTCGTTCATTCGCACAAAAAAAACTCCATTTGAGATCCAGTTGCGCCCGCTTACTCAACAATCTGATCTGATGAAATTCGCAGTTATTTACATGGTTTACAAAATTAAAAAAAAAAACAACGATGTTTTGGCAGTTAAATGTTTAGTATAGTTTGCCCGGCTTTTATCGATCTTGAGTCTCAGAGTGTACGAATATGTGTACACAGTAAATAGTGAATGTTCAGTAAGTATAATGACGCGAATTCTACTATTTCTAAGGAACTTGCCGGAAAATAGTGAAAATCATCGTATATCCCTGGCGTGCGTTCATCTCGCGCCTGCTGTACAGCTTGATTGTTGTTATAGCCATGTCATATTCTTAATGTGTGCATCGACGTTTGATAAAACACACAATTACGCTCCGAAAAAGAATAATTAACCGTTACATTTGCCGCATTTTTTCTTGGTCAATGGTGAATGTGCAAATGTTCGGCATTATTTACATAAAAACGTTGAACGTGGAAGAGGAATATGAGGAGGAAAGAAGTCGATGCCCATTTTGGGGGGATGCCCGCTGCTGTAAAACCTCATGTGGACAGCTGTTGGCTTTGAGCCGTATTTTGTGCTCTTCTCGTTGATGAGAAAGTTTTGATTTGCGTAAAGCACGTACACGCGCACACAACCTACGGTTGGTAGTATGATTAGAGTTCACTTAAACCTGTGAGTACATCATCATTATCTTCTGTAACAAGTGTGTTTCCTATGCCCAGTAAATATGCACTAACGGGTTCCGTGAGGGCCCATAAATGAGATAATTTACTGCCAAAGCACAACCCCTCACGGTCAATGTTAGTCCTACCGTGCCATTGATTGAGTTTTATTGCCACTCGCCAATTATGTTCTTCTTAACGTTATCTCAAAAGTCGTTCAAACAACGCCGTCGACTTTCTTGAATGGACTGGTAATCCCAGCTGTCGTCGAGCGAGGGTTGTAGAGATGTTGAGATTGGAAAATATCGCGTGACCTAAAGCCATCGTTTTCTCCCTGTAACCACCTTCGATGCACCAGAACCGCGAGAACAGCCGTAGAGCTCTCGCCGGATGGCGCAGAAACCGCCGTGTCGGGGGAGAAAGGTTGGATGGGCGGTAAGATTAGATATAACCCGTGGTCAAGGGCGTTAATCGAAATGAGGAAACCACCTGACCGTCAACCGAACGTAAACCACAATCATCATTTAACGCCCCCATCGTAAATGCCTTGAAATTGAATTTAAAATCCCTGCAAATCGTTTTAGGCAAATGTACGCTTCCATTTTGCGCGCATCTTTCGAAGGGTAGAACATTATCTTGTGCTGTCAGTGAATACTTGCCACAGCTCCGGCTCTAACTATATTGGTAATACTAAACATTGAGATGGAGTAACTAATTGTTACTGATGTTACATGAAGTTATGACAATTTGATAGAGCTATATCATATTATACATGAAGGCATCGCTGAACACCGCTGATAATGCCATTAACACACATCTAATTAACTTCGGTGGTTAAAGCTCAATCTTCTTTCGCGAAAAAAAATACAGTATAAAGACATTTGAAGAAGACTCAAAAGCCAAAGCACTTACTCATATTTATGGAGCTCATTTGTTAGGTCAATGGTTCAAATATAACTTTCATTAAGGAGCCTGACAGTTTAGTACGTGAGCTGTATATACTCATAACTTTTACACATGTAAATATACAAACGTAATTTTAAACGAAATATAAACTCCTGAAATATAACCGTTCCTGCAACCCTGTTCCTGTTTGCCGCTATCTCAAGTGTATATGCAAAGGATAGGAGAGGAATCTGAGAGCACATGTCCGGTGCTACGCATCACAACTTTCTTCGAGTCCACATGCATTCGACGATTTCCATCACTCAAGCTACTAATCAAATATGTTTTATTCAGTATATAGATAGTGAAGTTTGAGGTTTCAGAATTTATTGAGTTCTTCCGAATTATGCCACGACTATTATTAAGTACAGAGGCGGTTGGTGAGCTAGTCTGTTGTATTATTGAATTTATTGTGGAAATGTTATTTTTATTAAGGATGAGTATTATTTTATAATAAATTAAAACTAAAGTATTACTGCAATGCCTTAAAAGTAATAGAGTTTATGCAACCAGAAGGCAATGATCATGTAACTCTTGCGGAGTCGTTTTCAATCAGTCTTCGCCATTTATATTGAGGGCGCCACGAAAACAGGTTTTTTTTAATAGTAAACTTTTTCTTATTGGTGTGGAAATATCGGGTAAAAACTATGCGAAATGTTAGTCCGAGTGAATGAAAAGAAACGTAAGTGAAATGAAACGACGGTGGTTTGAGTTCTGAATTTCTGGGCTTGCTTTTAACTTTATTTTATTCGTATGAGCCAGTTAAGTTACATAATAAGTGTGTTATTAATTCAAGGTATCGAGGAGTAACACAAAAAATTAATACTAAACAACAAGAAACGACGAGTTCTCATCTTGAAGCGGGCAAAAAGAGTGGCTCAAGGGGAGAAAGCCCAGATAGCTGTCTTGAACGCCGACAACGGGCTTGAGAAGATGTCGAGGTCTGAATGCAAGCCTGAGAGGTAGTTTGCCGTCCGGGGAAGTCGACAGAGGGGGCAGTAGAACAGGTAGTTTGTTGCCGTGAAAGACGTGAAAAAGGCGAGGTATCGTTTGAGGAGCACGAAAGGTAAACCTGGTCAGCAAAATTGGCGAGTAGAACTTCAAGTTCACGTCCTGGTTCACAACTGAAACATCAGCGATCTTTCTGCTGGTTTCTGAAATCTGTATGATTGTAGAAACGAGTTATAATCAACATCAGACGACGGAACGCCCAGCTTAAAAGCGACGTAGCGGAGAAACTTCCTCTGCACCTGGTGCAAAGTGTATTTATGAACGATGTACAGAGGCGACCAAATTTCGGCAGAACTAGCGTCTCATGCAGGACTACAATGGGCAGAATCTGGGAGAATTCTCTCATAGACCGTTTGATGACACCCAGGGTTTAAAGCGCACTGATAGAGACCATGTGTTTATTGAAGTTTAATTCAGCATCGCACGAAACCTGTCCTCGCTGGTACGTTAGAGTGAGCTATAGACAAATTCCGAATGAACAGATCGATGGAACGATGTAACAGAGCATTTACTCAGATTCAAAGACGGAATATTTTCAGCACACCACGACTCCAGTACAGTCACGGATTCTCTGCAATGCTTCACAGTCCGAGCCAGAACTAACATACCTGCTGTTCCGGACTGGTGAGGAGACGGTTGCCCCTGGGTAAGGCGGAACTAACATACCAGAACAACTTCAGGTCGTTAGAAAAGAGCAGCTTAACTATTTTATGAAAGTTACTAAACTCGCATCGTATAAATGATTTATTCGTCTATCACTCAGATTTTTCTTACAACACTGGTTTCATACGGGCGGCTTTTATAACGACAAATATCGAATTGTACGAATTTAATTGGACGTTTGTTCGTTTGATGTCGACAATAAAATACAACGCGCACGCTAGCTTATTACTTCACTCTAAACTGTAGACTTTTTCGGGGCAGTTCATTGTAAAACATGAAACTCAACTTGTACCGGCGGCGGAAAGATGAAGGGCTGAAAAGATGATATAAAAATAACAATAGGACTATGGAATGGCGATAGGTGAGACGTGAAAGGAGGAGAATGAATAGGAGGGATGAAGGATGAAAAAGAGAGGGAAGGGAGGGGAGGAGTTTTTTCTCTTTTATAACTGGAAGTTGATAGGAAGGATGGAAAGGTAGAGGTGAGCGGCAAAGTCTTTTAAGAGCTCTTTTTTACGTCGCTGAGGAGGGGATACAATACCTTCAAGATAAACAAATACTTTCCACAACTACGTGCCGAGGGTGTACAATAACATTTTTTTTTTTTCAAACAGCCGCCTCGCTAAGGTGACCAGCTTTATGCAAACAGAGTGAAACGACTATCTTTGAGTATCTCAAATGACGGCCTTTTTTGAATATTGTGACGAAATAACTAAACAGGACTGAAACTGCCCTACTGTCACCGACCACTAAACCATGAGCTCGATAGAAACGACCATATCAATTTTTCATTTTCAATGTTAAAACGAAGTACTTGGGTTGTGCGCAAAGGGCAGTTGCGTGTGGTGAAACTGTACACCTAACTCAGAGTATTTGTAATATATTCGGTGCGTTACCACCCCTTCAAGATAAGAATTCTGTACTTTTATTCTACGCAATTCCACATAACCGAAATCGTTGGAGCCATTCTGAAGCTAACCGGAATACCGATCGTTTGATGTTCAATTATTCGAGCTGTCTTGGTATATATCTTATGTGGGAACAATGTGTGTGGTAACTAGAAAACACACCGCCAGGTTTATCAAACTTGTTTATGCGTTCACTGTGAACATTTCGAAGATGTTTTCATCACGTTTTTTTTTTATTATTTTCGTTCAAACTGTCAGGAATATTTATGGAGAGTATCGCCCACTTGAAAACACCCTTCTTCGTTCACCTTATTCGTGCCGAGTTATAAATGATGTGAAAAATTGATAGTATTGATAGGTAAAAGATAGTCTTTGTTAGGTGCACGAGAAGGGGAGCTGAGGATTGCAATAAAACTGAAACTTGGTGAGCGTGAGGAGGACTGTATTATACGTGCGTTTGGAATTGAGTTGAATTTAAAATTGAGGTGAGATGGAGTACAAATGGGCGACACAAGGGCAGTACTCGGAACGCGTGAACTGGCGCAGGCAACAGTATGAGAGAGTGAGAAGTTACTGGGGTGGTAGTTGGAAGCAGAATGATTTTGTAAGAGCTCTGTCGTTGATAGGAATATGAAATTGGGAGAAAGAAATAAAGAAAGAGGAAAACCTAGGAAAGGGGGCTGGGGGACCCGCAGCTGAGGGATTCCAGCAGGTGAGGGGCAGGTATTGAAATAGTTGGAGACAATTAGGCGGTCGGAGACAATGACGCGGGGAAGTCCGAGGTCAAATACTCTAACCATTTTGACGCTTTGCGTCGAACAGTCTTAAATGTCAATAAAAATCGATAGAGCCGTTTTAAGAAAAATGTGAAAACTTGTGTTAGGGGTCGCGATTGATCGATTAATCCCGATCAAAACGAAAAAGAAACAGCTCGGAAGAGAAAAGTATCAGCCAACACACACACAAGCCACTGAAATTTGTTATTTCGATTGGGTAGACCTCAAAACTAATCGACGAATCGGTTCATTACTTATGAGGTTTGGAAAGCGTAATTCACTTCACGTTCGACTACAGGTTTTTAATAAATTTAACATTTTGACAATAGCGATAAGAAGTAAATATACAACAGCGGCTATGATTGGAATGATTACACTCATAAATTTATTTTGTTTTCTTTTTTCAGTTGTCCTACGCTGACACCCACCCCATGTTCACCTCAGACCACTTCCCCAATTTCTACAGGGTAGTTCCCAGCGAGAACGCCTTCAACGCTCCTCGTTTGGAGTTGATGCGTCAATTCAACTGGACGCGGGTAGGCACGATCTACCAGAATGAACCTCGCTATTCATTGGTAAGTTCGTATTTCCGTCATCTTCAGTGCGTTTTGTCATCCGTCATTTTTAAGTTGCAGACGGGGGGGATTTCTGTATATGACCCGAGTGTAACAATAACGACATAACGAATCGCTTCTTAGTTAATCGCGCAAAAAACAGGGCAGTACACTCACGAATTTCCGATGTGACTCGGGTATACAAAACTGTCGTTAACCCCACGTACATTCGGAGATTTCTGCCACCCGCTTGATATGAATTCGGAGAATCATTTCATTTTATCCTTTTAACCAGAAACCGCTAGGGCTTAACTTTTCGGAATTTATCGGGGTTTCCCTCCACCAAACCAGTCATCACCATTTTCGGGCTTCGTATTTACGTTTAACGAACTAGCGAGGAAATGTTGTAAAAATATTTAGTCGAAGAGTTAGCGAGGATTATTCATGCCCGATATTAAAACGCCACTGCATAGGAAGTTCCCGTCGCGTGAGTGAGAATCAAGATGAAAAAACTGCTCAAAAATTGCTTTTCTTCGAAATGTTGCACAATTTAATTTCCGGCGAATGATAATTTTGTCATATTGTCTTGTTATTTGGAGCTACTCATACACAAAATTCGGTCAAAACCGCTATGGCCGTTTTATAGTATGAGGTTCTATCACTTTGACTACTATAACTTTGGGCGATGCGGGTGGATTTGCACGCAGGTTGAATATCAAGTTTGAGCTGATTTTTCTTACTCATAAAACTTTGAATGGTGAGAATACCAAAAAAACGCACATTCAGCCGATGCCATAAATTCCCCGTTCACTTCGTGGGACTGAGGAAAGTAAAAATTGCCACGTAATCGAGCGGGGTATTCAGTATTTCTTCCACAATCAAATGACCCGGCGATAAAACCGAAGCGAAGGTTGGCGAACTATGAAAATGATAACTATCAACCCCGTTGTACATTGTATCCCCTCTCGTACTGTCAATATTACAACGGAGCTTTTCATATCACCTGACCTATCTTGAAGGTTTTATTTCCGCATTTTACGAGTAAAGTTGACGACCTTATTTTACGAACTGAAAATCCTACTCTGCAGTTCTCAATCTCAGAAATCTGCGATTTATCCACAGAAAAAAAAAAAAACAATGAGTGAAGCTTATAACGTTGTTTCGAGTATAAAACCAGCTCAATCATTTTTCAAACTTTGATGGTTATGTCGGAAGAAGTAATTTGACTACTCCTTCACTTGTGGTGGCATATTGGCGCCGTAAAATTCGTCTTTAGAAAAACCGCTGCAGTTAAGACTAGAGAGTCGTAGTTTTGAGGCCATTCGCTAAATCGTTTGACTTGATTCATTCATTTGTATATAGATCACGTTTGGTTGGACGCTTTGCGAAAAATATGCTTTCAAGCTTCTTGAAGTCCTAATACGTAAAACACCTCGACGTTGCTTTCACGGTTCGAGTCACACACAGCGAAGTGCGCAGAGTACCGCACATAAGCTTCACACAGTGTTTCCTATGTGTAGAGCTGTCGTACAAAATACAATGAAAAACAAATAAAAAACAATAAGACCAAGGAATATCACACATACATGGTGCTACAGATGTGGACGTGTAGGAAAATTTGAAATAAAATATACTAGCACTTCTCTAAAACAGAAAGAATAATAACAATAAAATAAAATAACGCTACTATTCTATCGCCTACACTGCTTTCTGCTGCGATCTATAAAGTTCCGCTTGCGCGTAAGTTAAGATTGTTGTTGTGAGAAAATGCGAATATTTAAGAAGTATAATGCGGAAGCTCTGTCGGTACTGAGATGAAATAAGATTGGGAAATTTGAAAGAAAGTGAAGCGATAATGCACCACGATAACGATATCGATTGAAGTATAGAACAAACCAATTCGTTTGGCGCGAACTCTATGTTTGCCACTTATATGCGAATTTAGATATTACATAATACCTACATCATAGTACTTATTTACCGAATTTGGGTCTACACACTCATTTAATGTTACAGTTTATTGTCATCAGATAAACTGGAACTAACACTGCAATTCTGGAATTTGAACTAAATTTGTTCACCTTTCTTGTAAGCGTATATTACATATATCATAAGTAGTGTTTCCTTTTTTGTAGACGAGAAAATTTAGGTATCCCAAGGGCGTGGGGTACTTCAGAAATTATACCGAATAAGTAGTATTGAAAAACTAAACAAGATCTCACCAAAATTTCAGAACTACAGCACGCCAAAGTTCTCTACACCGGTCGTATTTATTTCCACCTCAAATGATATCTGCACATCACAAGCAACAACAACTTTTCACTCGCCAAACTCTCCCTTCGTTAGCCGTTATCCCTTTGGGTATAGGATCTAAGGGCACTAGCATCAACTAAATCCTTACAATACCAACCGTTTTGTGATAAGAACTTTAGATTTTCTTCTTTGGACTGGTGGCAGTCTTATTACAGGGGAGAAATGGGAAGTTGAAGGAAGAGGAGCCTGAATGAAAAGAAGGATTTCAAAAGGCATTTCATGGATTTCATGGTGTTTGCTTCACAGCAAGGTCAGCAAACTGATGTGCAACAAGTGGATTTTGAAGAAGCTTCTAATGGGCTGGGGTCACATTCACAATACGTGTCTCAACAGAAAATGTTGTCGTTTGTAATGGTAAAGTCAATAACCCAGCAAAAAGAGCTTCTCGCTAACCTAGCATTTTGAGCAGTAGAGTGTGAGAGTTGCAACTACAAATGTTAGAAATGGGTGACTACTTTTCATAACTGATAGAAGTAGTGTCTAATTGGAGACGGATTGTGTCGTACCATTTAGTGCCGATTACCTTATCGTCGATTCCTGATATGTAATTCTTTATACCCGAGAACTGTTTTATGGCTTAGACGAAGTACCGGCACAGTAAGCGGGCGTCGATTGGATCGGATGCTGTGGATATATCCAGTCGCGCCAGGAATTGATGATGAGGTAATGGACTTCCTTTGAGCTTTCCAATGAAGACAGAGGCGTATCGTTTCAAGAGGTTTGATGTTATCGGCGTTGCGATCCAATGCAGATGAGAAGTCCATCTTAATACGGTTTTGAACAGGAGAATATACACTTTTTGCGTTGTACCTGGAATGGTTCTCCGCGAAAATGTTGTTTGTCTATCCAGTTCGCTGTTTCGACCAGGATAGACTTGAATGAATCTTGGTGACGGTTGTTGAGCACGAACTTGTCATTGAAGAGCTGGGATATCGCAAAATTTGAAGACTTAGATATACAAAGAGGAGGTGACTTGAACAGGATATGATTGGAGTGTATAAGCGAGAACAAGGGGAGCTCTCAAGGCGAGAAACTGGTTCTATGAAGAATAAATCCGAATTATATGTTGATGAAGGGTGAACCAAGTATCTGTTGGGAGAATTGGGAGACCACTGTATCGCGAGGGGTGTTAGATGAGTGTGTGTTGGGAGAACTGAAGACGACCGACTTTCGCTAATTCCTAGGTGAACCAGTTTGGGAGGAGCTGTCTGCTGTGGAGAGGAATCTAAAATTGAGGAGGTAGAAGGGAAAGCTAGGTCAGATAAAATCCGTTGTCACTTGGAAATAACTTAGGAGGTGGAATTTCCATAGGTAACAAAAAGAGGTTGAGAACGAAGGTATTTGGGGAGACAATGACTTTCCGTCAGGTCAGGGAGCCCCATTAGGGCAGGTGCGGGCATTCCAAGCTCAAAAACCCAAACTGGTTCGGTTTGTGCCGACCAGACACTATATACAGCATAGGTCTCACTTTTGTAAAAATTATGGTCTACAGCGCAATATAAATTTGTTACCCAATAATTAACAAGATATTTTTATTTGATAATAATGTGATAGGGGCAATGGGCTTATCAGGAGGGATCGATCGTTCGGTTCATCAGAATTGGTTCACATGGGGGATCCGGAATACGAGCAGCCGAGATCTGACCAAATTCTCATCAATCAGAAGATATGATATTCTGACATGTATCATCAGGAACCCAAAGCTACACTCACAGATGAGATTATGAATTTACATGAGCGGATATTGATTAGTCTCTTCTGTTGGATACTGGCAGAGCGACAAAATTATGGCTAATTTAACTATTATTGTACATAAGTAATCATTGCAGCTACCACAGATGTAGTTAAGAACTAAACAGTAATTGCGAGGTGCAATTCTTTATTTAGTAGTTACTAGTTTATATTTAACAACAGAAGTTAGTCAGCTGTTCGTGAGTTGGCAGGTCCTCCTCAATACCGCTTCTTCACGCGCCATAATACGTATCGTTTCTGCAACGAATTTTTCAGTTGTAATAAATAGTAAGCTCTACTTTACATTCATCTAGAGTGTGGTTCCATGACATTTTGCATCGCTAACATCCGTTTATTTTGGCCGACTAAAAAATAGTCTGCGCCTTTCAGAGTTTCATAACCTCGAGTTTATGAAAATGCAGTTGTTTACGGCCCCTTTATGCTGGTTAAGGGAGATATACCGGTAGGAAGGAAGAGAGCCGCTGATGGGGTAACTAATACCATTACATCGTACGCCTTCGGGGTAACAACGGCATCGCTATAAGCCGTTGAGGTAGTTCGATGAACTTTCGAGCTCAGGGATGATACGTCGTATTACCATAGGATCTCCCAACTTCGCCAGTTTCCGGGGATCCCGACGAGTTACCTTCTGAATATTTTATGGGTCTGCGGAACGTTCGCGCTGAGTACATCGGATCCAACGATTTCGTAATGAAATGAACGTTGAAACTTATTATCGGTATAGTCCAGAAATCTTCGGCAAAGTGGATGCAACTTCGGGACTACATTTTCTTCAGTGGAAGAAGTTGTCACTTCAGGATACCACCACCTTGAAGAGCGATTCAAACACATGCGAGTTTCTACGAAAAAAAATGTCGCTTCAAGAACGAACTTCTATGACGTGGGATGCAACTACGGGATGTGTGAGCTTCTACGTTTAAATATGGCAATGGCATGAACACACATATTTTCACCTGTAAAGGTCCAACTTCAGAACAGGATCACTTTGTAAAAGAAATGTTACTCCAAAAACATAAACACTTCTGTTTATCTACGGAAAATCGCGTGTTCGGGTTTTTCAGTGTAAGAAAGTAATTTGTAGCCTGATCTTTATTTCCTAATAAAACATAGAAATAAGATGGACGCTGAATTTAGTTGGAGCAATACTGAAGAAAGAAAAGAAGAGAGATTTATTACAAGGGTAAAACACATTTGTTGAAACCACAGGCGGACGAAAAGTCGTCAACTCAACGTTGCTTCTGTAATTTTCAGTTTTACTTCGTCGTGTGAGTGCACTTCCTGTACCAGCAACCTTCGTTGAAACCCGCGCAAATAAAGTAAACTTAGTTCGTACGCTACTTGACTTACTTTCCCGTGAAATTTCATGTTGTGTGATTTGCGAAAGACTACTTCGACGTGTTGATAGCTGATTAACTGGAATCTAAGTAATCTGTGATATTGCATCCATTTGGCAAGGAAAGAAGAGGAAATATGACAGAGTGGTTCCTCGTATGGGACTTGAAAACCTTGCGATGCAGAGGTTCAATCTGTCATATTTTCAAGTTACCGGCTGACTGGTTACTGAGATGCTTACTGGTCGGTAGGGATCTCAGGGGTCCATCAGGTTAGTCGTTGCTTTGAAGTTGATATACTACTGCAACTAACATGCAGAAGTAGTCATTGATATATCAGTGGGTACTAGGTTCATTATAAACTTCTGCCGTCGCGAAGACGTAGCTGATTATCCTGCGCTCCTCCTTATCCCTCGATCCTACCCAATGGTGCTTGCTCCGGGCATGAACGTAGTGCCAATTGCCATGGTCAAATACTTAGGGGTCATCTTCTGCCCAAGTGCCCAACCAAGTTCCTGGCGCTGCTAAAGACCGCACGTGGGCATCCCACAACCCAAGTCCACTCCTTCTCACGTGACACGTAGGAAGCCTCCCCACATGCCCGCGTGCTCTATTATAATGTGGTTTCTTGCGAATGGTGCAGTATGCTGCAGCAATCTGGTGGGTCGCCCTGTCTCAATGGGACTGGTAAGTGTGCACACCATTCAGCGAGGTATTCTCCTAGCCAGCCTACTGCACCACCTCCTACCTCGCACTGCTGGATCTTCTGCTTGACCTTGCAGTCCTCCATCCGGCGGGGCGCCTTGGCCACATGTGGGGGAGGGCTGATATCCCTCGTTCCGGCGCTTCTGCAGGAAGACTCAGTTCACCACCGCCTCCTAATAGGACTTGAGGGGGTCCTGGATATATGGCAGGTCTGGTAGGACCCAGGCCTCGTGGCACTCCCCCTGCATGCCCTCATCTCATCAGAGCAAGAGAGGGTGTGCATGCATTGATGGCACCCGCCCTTTGCGGCCACTCAGCTTATCTCTGGCCATGGCGCCTTCAACGTGCGCCTCTGGTTCTTCATGCGACGGGAGTTTAACGAGTGCCTATGTGGAATTGGGGCTGCAGAGGACGCTCAACATGTACTGTCCACCTGCCCCCTCTTCCTGGACATCCTCCCACTCCCGGAGGCGGCTCCCCTGCTTCTCAGCAGTAGGGTGGCAGTCAGGAGATTGTCACGTTCGCTCAGCGTGAGGTAACTGGAGACGTGGTCTGGAGGCATGGCAGCCACCCCGACCTGCTAGTCTGGTGAGGGTGTTGGTTAGCCCCTCACCCTTACATTAGAGAAGTCGTGATGACCCCCCTTGACGGGATCCCATCTCACAGCTACATGAGCGCACAATGTGCTGGTAGACAACTGCTCGCCTGGCGCATTTCACTCAATAGATAGTCATTGATATATAACCATATTTTACAAACAAGCCCCGTATAAGAATGAGCTTTATTTGAGTCTTGCATGCAAATTTGAGCCATTGATGTCGCCACTTTTTCTGAACCTGAATCTATTAGCGTTCGCCAGCTTCTGTAAAACGCAAACAAACTCAAAATTCAACACAATACAACACAACATTTAACACAATTAACACAATATTTCCGCAAGAAGTTGACATTCACGCGAAGCTAAGAAGGTTTCTCAAGCTTCCAATGAGAATGACAGCGAGTGACGTTGCAACCAATTGACATTCTGAGCTCACTCTTCCTTTGACTCATGAGAATAATATTACGCCGGTAAGGTCTTTCCTCGTTTCTCATTGTACGTTATTTAATTACGAACCAAGTGATCATTAGAATGTTAACAAGACAGTTAGGACGACTCGAGTGGAGAAGAAGGCGAGTGAAGCCACCTTTAATGAAACGAGGAGCTTGCACCGAGCCTCTTTCTCTTCAACCAACTTTCATTACGAGGCCCCTTCCCCCCCAGCTCTAAACACGTTTTCGTATTTCCGTAACTCCAACTTAACGAAGGAAAAGTGGAAAATTATAAGGATCAAATCGTTCTTGTATTAAAAAAAAAAAAAAGAAAAAAAATTAGCGTAAAGTTGAGAGAAAACGGAAATTGAATGCTCCTACGTGCGTCAAGTTTGGGACGTGAGGTTTTTACGTTATCGCGGCAGGTGGAAGAAGGGCCCCGAAAAGTCAAAGAGCGAGATGAGAGTGGATGATGGAAGAAGCGGGGGGCCGTAGCTCACTACAAACAAAGAAGCCCTTAAAGGAACTAAACACACAAGGCATTTGTTTTCTGGAGCACTCCAAAACAAACATGGGACGTCGCCAAGCTACTGTTTTTCTTTAATTAAAGCGGAAGGGAGGGGTTTTGCATTCTGTTTCTGTTTCTCCCTCCGAAATTTCGGTTGATAGTGGAGATAAATACACAGTCTGGATGAGTATTTGGACGGAAAAGTGTTTGATTTAAGGTGTGACGGAAGAATGTAAGACTAATTCCAGTTTGTTTGAGGAAGAAGCCAAATGGAGCCGAGAGAACAAAGTGGCGACTATTTCTATCAAGTGAGCTTCGTGCACTTTCGATTTTTTCTGAGCTTAAAATCGCAACGACATGCCCAATCAGAACTATGGAACTTTGAATGTTGTGAATTGAATTACACGGAATTACTGAAATACGTTTTGAAATCTTAATGTACTTCAACGCGAGCCTCTCGATACAATAAAACCAAAACTTTAACAAAACAGAAGCCCCGTCCTTCAAAATACAAAAAAAGCGATAAGTTTGCAGAACAAGACAAACCATGTTGACTTTGGTATTTAAATGCCTAATTTTCATTAAACATTTATAGAAATTAGATATAATGGCCGCGTCAATTGCAATTGACATCATCACTTGGTCACTTAGGTTATTAAAACGTGTGATGTTACCAATGTTACATTTTGTAACATACGTTACCAAGCTTATCCAACACAAATATTTCGTGACGCTTCTCCGTTACATATCCCGCGTAACATCTCCCGCGTTACATTTCGAGTTTATATAGCAAAGTAAAGACATAAAATGTCAAAAGTAGCAAAAATGGATTGCAGATAGGAAGCACGCTCAAACTGAACAATCTGTACTTCGTTTTCTGTCCTCAACCACCAATGACACGAATGTCTCTGTTTATAACTTATTCAGCAACTCACCGGCCATTTACAATTTTACAACAATTATGGCTTATTTCCCTAGGAAATGTAATCACCTAACAGTATCACAATGGTTTTGAAGCCGGATGGCAATCCAACATAGATTCGTTGAACGATCAACCTCTATAATCCCGAAAATCGTTGTCTTCTCCATTCTCATTGTTTGAACAACGCAGGTATTTACATCAATATCGACTACCTTCGAATTATGGGGAGTCCTGGTGCGCGACTTGAAAAGTCGAATCAGTATCGGGTTTGTTCACCTCAGAATCCCCACCCTAACGGGACTCCATGGCCCTCGACGGCACAGTCATTGTTTCCCCGAAAAACCCTCGTGTTCGACCGCTTACTTATTGTTACCTACGGAAATCCCACCTCTGGGGTTCCGAAATATAATTTCCTCCCCTCCTTTACACATTCCTCTACACGATAGATCTCTTTCAAATCATTCTAGTATCAATTCTTGTCCCAGTAACAGCTAGCACTTCCCCTCTGATACAGTCTCCTGTGCCAGTTCACGCGTTCCTAGTACTATCCTTGTGTCGCCCCTTTGTACACGAACTCAGCTTAATTCTAACTCAACTCAGTTCATTGCTCACATAACACAGTCCTCCCCACGCTCACCGAGTTTCTTTATTTCAATCTTCAACTCTCCCTCAACAAACACCTGGTCTTATTAGCTACAACTGCGGATTTCATTCTATTAATTATCCCAACGTAATAGAGAGGAAAGTTGTGCAAGCAATTTGTTCAGCCAGTTAAGTACTTTCCTTCCAGCAACGGGCCACGGCAGGTAAAAATGACGTCAGTTTGAATTCCAGAATTTCTAAGGTTGGTTGCTCTTGATCATTTTACCACTAATTTAACATGTTCCCGTGTTGACACTATCCAGACAGAATCTAAGAGTCCTAACTAGCTTCCTCAGTGGACACTGCCCGCTCAGGCATCCCCTGAATAAGATGGGCATCTTATTGACGGTTTAGTGCAGTTTTGCGGTGAGGAGGACGAAACGGCAGCCAGACGCTTTGAATACTTCTCTCAGGGGCTCATCGAACCCCAAACCAGTCTGTGAACAGGATACTCGGCTTCCTGAGGGGAGCTGGTATGTACGACGTTTTCTATTGAGTAAGGGGTAGTGCCACAATTCTGGCCGCAGTGACAAAGAAATTCGGTCGCGTGTGCCTTCGGAACAAAATAAAAGTTCCGATATTGGTAGTTTATCGGACTGGTAGGTTTTTTTGAAAAACTCACTAACTTCGGCGTTACAAGAGTGAGCGTAATAAGGAGGAAAATGCACCAACATCGGTTTTCGTTGGAATGTTCAGTTAATTTATCGTGCTATTCTCGTCGTTTTCCGAGTAGAATTTTATATTATCATTGTGGTGTTTGAATCTGGAGAAGATCTCTACAAACGTTTTCAGCCGGTTACAAAAAGGTCCTTTCTGAGAAACTAAACAAATTCCGTTGAACTGTAAAATCTCATTCCCAGTCAACAATTAACGCGAGCATGTGGTTTTTCGTGACGTAAGATTCATGTGGAAAGTTTCTTCGTCACGAACACATCGCAACCCGACGGATATTAGATGGGGGAAGAGACTGAGCTTGAGTCATGCAACATCGTCATTATCCAAAGTAGGGTGTTTAAAGGATGTCATTTCGACGAACATTTTCGAACGTAAGTCGGACGAACTTTTCCGTAACACTCGCTCCAAAGAAAGCGGCGATTTCATGTGTCGTGTGTCAGTCAAACAATGCAATTACGCGAAACGTTTGAATCAATGAAGTTTTCAAGTGTGCGGTGAACTGCGTATCTCTCAGTGGTTCAGCTTCTGGAATAACAAGGCTTACTAATATATGCTAAGAACATAACTCGCATTGCCCCACAAACAGCCCAACGAAAGTTTAACGACGGCGTTATTTGCCAGGGAGCGCTCTGGACGGTTGCCATTATTCGCTTCTCTGAAGCAGCTATATCGTAGCATTTGAATATCCAACAATAAGACGGAAAATACGAGAAAAAGGTCAGGCTCTAACCTTATCAAACTGGAAGAAGGACTAGTTCCCTGCCTTGTATGGAATATGACAATTGCGTACTAAATTCCTTGTTAGTGGGGCAGTGAAGTACGAGATACAACGATCCTTACAGCAAATGATCTAAGCTCCAAAACTTGTAGTCGGAGACCATTTGGAGACTCACTTGAACAAATCATGGCTTCATCAACGTATGATATATTGAAAACATGTCCACGCCAATACCCTGCGTAACGATTATATTGGCGGTTTGAAGGCAGAAATAATATCATGAACATAGAAGCTATGGTTGAGCACATGTAAGACTGGGGGGAAGTACCTCACAACTTAACACAACTCTTCACACAACGCTGTCTATACTGGCTCTTTACCACATGGGAAACGTTTAAGAAAATTGGTGTAAGGAACTCAAATCGCCAACTCCGATTTCACATCCACCACACCACACACTTTCTCGATACCGCTATTTATTGTTTACTTTCCATTATCAGTTATCAACAGTTATGCCAACAGAGCAGCAGAAATTCCACCACGCTATGGTTCTTAAGTCTGACCAACAGCGCTGTTCCCAGCAGCAATTACCGCCCACCACTGGAGGGAACGAGGTTGTAACCTCTTCCGTTTATTATTATTATTATTATTATTATTATATCTTTCTATCTATCGTTATATTCACCATCTACCATCCATTTTTTGGCGACCTCGTGTGTGCTGTTTCGTTTCCGTCGCCGAACTGACCACTTAACCGTTTTGTTTGCATCGTTTACGGCGTCTTATACGCCGCTCATCTCCTCTCGTTCGGATTCCCACCACCATTCGGACCTGTTGGACAGCGACTGCCGACCATCCAACAGGGAAGACGCCAGAACGGGTTGGAACGATTTTGCGTGCTCTCTCAGCGTTCCCCAACTAGTGATTCCGAGTTGGAATTATACAAGTACCAGATCTTTTTCCATTTTGTGTTTCCCCAACTATATTGTGAATAAACTCTTTAAACTCCTGTGTCGCCCTTTGTAGCTGTATCCGGTTGTTCATATCAATATTCACCATATCTTACACACATCACACGTTATTTTCTGAAACTGGTAAGCTGTGCGGGGTTATAGCCAATGTTCAACGGCAGGCCCAGAGCATAATCAAACAATTGGGAAACCGATTTTTTAAGTATTGGTTAATTCTAATCTCCAACCTTGGCTGGCATCCCCGTCCAAGGTATAATTACAAAAATAATTGTGAGTGGGAGGATATGGGTATGGACTACAAAGAGTCTACCAATCAGTGTGATTAAGTTCAGATAGACGATTACTGTTACAAGTTATTACACAACAGTTAATTATTCTCCAGCCCGGCATGGTTGTAACCTATCATACTCAATCCAACGCCAAAAAATATTAAAACATGTATTTCACATGTAATTACGTATGGAATCTCATATTTCAATCAATATTTCCGGTACTTTCCTGGTTATCCTGCTGGATGCAGTTTCACATCTCCGAAACCCATCCCATTCGATTCAGCTTCGAAATGTAGTAAAACACGAGACAAAAGTTGACCTGACTACAACGAGACAACGAAAATTAACATTTTCCAGGCGACACTAGGTAATCGACATCAGGCGACGAGTATAACTGAAGGGTGGTTAGAGAGGGATGAGAGACATGCGGGAAATGAGCAAGATGCTTCAAGTAGTACAACCCTGCACCTCTGAGTCCCCGTCATATTAGATTCAGCATCAAAAAGCACCTGGAAAACGAAGCCTAAAACGACTTAATTGCCATAAATCTGCCATAATTTCGGTTTCAATTGTTCTGTAACAACCGCGGGTTTCGTCCGAATGATTTGCCGAGTAAGTGGGCACAACTATAACAGAAATGAAATAAGTTTGCGAATGAGCAGATGGAAATATGGAGAGAAAAATATATCCTGACCAAAAACAAGCGTATTACTTATGATGAATTATAAACCAACGCACTATTTTGTGTACATAATGGTGTCATTCCTGGCTAACGAACTTTTCGAAGACCATTAATAGAGTTGACAATTTGAAGACACCCTGTATTTTTAATAAAAATCAATGAAGCCGTTTTCACTTTCCCCGACCTTCAGTGCAGGGAGAAAAGGTATGTAATTCACTGAGATTTTTTCTCTTTCCAGTTTAGTCCGATAAGCGTCATTTGAGTAAACGCTCTACGTATCTATGAACGTGATCGAGGGAGAAATCATACCACTAAACCACACCAAAACCGGCTTTGTAACGGCGCCACTCGGACTCAATATTCCACCTGCACATGACCGTGGGACGCGCAAAGTAAGAGTTTCAGCATTGTCGGCCCAAAAACGTACTATCGTCATCATAGTCATCAAAATTCTCCATTTTTCTCTCAAAAATATCTGGTGCGTTGCAACACACAACTTTTCTTAGCTCTACGTCAATTCACTTTGTACATGGCTAATTCTATTTGATCAATTCATTTATCGCTCAGTTAATTTGAACTTGGTCAAACAACGCTTTACGACAGCAGAAAGCGGTAGCACTTACAGTTCCGGAATTTATTGTGCTGCTCGTACTCATTGCAGGACCATTATTGAGCAATTGGTACACAGATAATGAATGAGGCTATAAACACGATTTTTCAAAAAAGGGATAGTAATAACTTTTGCAGAGTTATTGGAAAATAACTGTTAGAACTGGTAGTAAGCGAAATGGCAGTAGTTGAAATTCAGGAACTTCTGGAGTGAACCCCATCTATCTCATGAGCGTTTTTAAACACTCACCCTTTGGGTATATGATTGGACTACAATACCGAATTTTTTTGACATTCTACAAGAATTCCAGCGGAGTTTATAAGGAAAAAACTGCGCGAAAAACGCTTTTGGTCGAAAATTTTGATAATTTATTGTGCTGCTCTCGTCATTTTCCCACGAATGAGAATTTTATAGTATCATTGCCTCATTGAGTTGATGGTGTAGTTGACAAATTGGGAGCTATCAATATACAAAATTTAATCAAAATCGTTAGAGCCGTTTTTGAGAAAAAAAATTTGGTGTTTTGATCACAATGATGACTATAGTTAACTTTCGGTGGGTTTTGCCCATACCCTCACTATTGCGTCCCATGGTAACCCGTAGGCTAGGCATCAAGTTTCAGCTGATTTGGTACGGTTGTTTTCTCTAAAACCCGCGCTAAAATCGATTTCGTCGAAGGTTTTGGTAATTTATTGTGCTGCTCTCGTCATTTTCCCATAGATGGGAGTTTTATTGTATAGTTGCTATATTTGGAGCTACCAATATAAAAAATTTAATCAAAATCGTTAGAGCCGTTTTTGATTAAAAAAATATTTGGTGTTTTGATCACTATGATAACTATAGTTAAATTTCGGTGAATTTTGTTCATACCCTTATTTTGGCGTCCCATAGTGACTTTCCGGCTAGATATCAAGTTTGAGCTGATTTAGTACGGCGGTTCTCTCTAAAAATCGTTCACAGACACACGTACACACAGACACACAGACCATTTTCCCAAATAGTGTTTTTTGGACTCAGGGGGGTCTGAAACGTAAAGATCTGAAGAGAACTCAAAATGTTTTTTTCAGCCGATTACATAACTTTCCTATTTACTTCGTAGAGCAAGGAAAGTAAAAATTGTCAAATATTCATACAAAAATCAACTGAAGAGCCATTTTTTCATCACAAATGTCGCTCATGTGACAGCGAGATAGTCGGATTTGATAATTCTGTTTTAATGTCTCTCATTTTATTATCAACATCTAAACAGTGTGACTTATTTCGTCTTGTTCTCGGTCAATCACCCCATATTTTAAATATTTATTGTAACTATGCTCGTCGGCATACTAGTAAATAAATAAAAGGAGGAACCGGAAAGGGTAGTAAATAAATAAAAGCCACGACAATTAATCTAATAAAATTGATGACAGAGCATGAAAAGATCAAGGAAACCTTTGATGGAATACCTTGACGTAAAGCACATTTAAAACAATGAACGACGTAATCTCCGAAATGCGAATGCTTGAACAACTTGGACTCATTCTCGTTATTAAAAAAAACACAGCTTGATGAAAATGGAAAATAAAAACTTGCTCTGGGTTTCAAAAGTTCCCGTTCATTTTTCCATGGAGCTGAAGTTCATCATTCCACGCTATCTCATCCTTGCGCATCTCAAAAATTTATCTCTCTCCAAGCCATTGCGCTCTCTCGCCAACTCCGCTCGTATATCAGTGATTCTATCGCTGTAACATCTCCTTTTCGCGGTACTCAGTGAGCAATTTAGAGCGGAATGTGTGTCTTGTGAAATTCAGAGTGCATTTTGTAGAATAATCTGATTTGTACGACAGTACTCCAAACTTTTGATAAGTCACTTCGCTCCCGTCAGTGAAATCCGTGTTTTATACTTATAAACAAGGCGCATATTTCTCTTTTCCAATAAATGAAGTGCGCTAAGGTTACGTTTCTGATTTGAGGTCCATCAGTGCAATATCTATTCCAAGTAGTAGCGCTTAACGTCACTCAGTCCCAACTAATCTACTACATCGTACACATCTCTTAATACCTCCAGCCAGTGATGGGGGGGGGGGAGAATTCACAATCGCAGAATAAGCTGTTAGTGTCGTATCAGTCGTACTACGGACGCACCCCCTCTTGCTCTCATAGTGCGTTCTTAGTCCGTAGAATAATGGCTGCCTGCTTCACCAAAAATGTAGCGTTGCTCGAATAATGTCACATAAAGTGTCACTTTTTATTAACTTACCGCTTTTTATGATCGTCATTTTAAACGAGCCGAATGATAGAAATCCTTTCGAAGGTGATTTCGATTACATGTAACCAACCTTCACTTTCCTTAGCCCTACAAAATAGGGAAGAAACCTACACAATCGACTGATTTTTTACTCTTGACCAATCGTAAAAACCCAAGTTATTGATTTATTTCTTTTGGATTTGACTTTCCATTTTCATCAAAGTTTTGAGGCCGACTGAATCGAAAAAACTTGACTTCCTGACATTTGATATTTAATTCGCAGGCCGTCGCGGTACTTGATAATGAGGGTATGAGTAAAATCGGTTCTAAACCGATTATACTCGTACTTATTATAGTGATCAAAACACTACATGCATATTTCCTCAAAAACGGCTCTACCGATTTTGATTAAGTTTCTTGCATAGGCATTTCCAAATGACAATGAAATTTCGATTTCTGGGGAAGTGACGAGAGCAGCAGTATAAATCATGCAAGATGTATACAGAAAACGAATTAAGTGCAACTATTCCGTCATAAATCTCGGTCATGTATCACTAGCGTTTACGAAAACTGCTAAATTTAATCTTGCACGACGTGATTGTGATCTATTCTATTGAATCAAAAAGCATAAAGAATATAAAATTACTACACCAACAATCCGGGAAACGACACACACACACACATACATATGAAACGCATGTGAAACCTGATGATTCAATCAATATTTCAGATTATTTCATGGTTATTCGCACACCTCCGATATCTATCACATCCGATTCAGCATCAACTAGTAACACTTCAGCGGAATTTATACGGAAAAAACCGCGCTAAAATCAATTTCGGAGAAATTTTTGGTAATTTATTGTGCTGCTCTCGTCATTTTCACATTAATTGGAATTTTATGGTGTAGTTGACAAATTGGGAGCTATCAATATACAAAATTTAATCAAAATCGTTAGAGCCGTCTTTGAGAAAAAAAATATTCGGTGTTTTGATCACTATGATAACTATAGTTAACTTTCGGTGGATTTTGCTCATACCCTGATTTTGCCGTTCCATGGTAACCCGTGGGCTAGATATCAAGTTTGAGCTGATTTGGTCCGGTTGTTTTCTCTAAAAAAAATACTAGTAAACGATACAAAACATGGTCAGACTACAACGGTACAACAAAAATTAACATTAAAGCAATTGGGTTATGTCCGCCAGTAGGTAAATTACTAAAGTTAATGTACCTCTTAGGTGAGTCCGTCTCCTCTGGCTGGTGAGTTACTGTGGGCTAGCGCTTTCGATGTAAAGACATCATCGTCTGGCCGTTGTCAGTACCCATACGATGATGTCTTTACACCGAAAGCGCTTGCTCACAGTAACTCAACAGCCACAGGAAACGGACTCACCTAACAGGTACGTTAACTTTAGTAAAATTAACATTCTCTAGGCTAGGCTATGTAATTGACACGACGTGAGTCACGACTGAAAAGCGATTGGAGTGAAATGAGCAGTAGTGCGGCTAGCACAGGCGAGGGAGAAACAATAAATTTCGCTATATTGTCCCGCAAGTTTCTTCAAGTAGTAGAATTTTCCTCGCTATATTTAGATTAATTTCATCGTTTTTCATCTTGGCGCAATCCCACACCTTTGAGATTGAGAAGTGAAGTAGTTCTTTCTCGTGAATTTTGTTGATATATACTCCTAAAAACCTTATCGATAGTATCATAAATTTCCCATACGTTGGTTTTTTAATGGAGATAATAGGGTAAGTAGCAGCACCCCAATAAGTTGTGGAATTTTACTATTTTGTAAATAAAATGTGAAATGAAAATGAGATGAACAGATGAGAAAAATTGTGTTATGCGCTGCACCGGATGTTTTCACATTTGGTAGTATACAGCGTCTTGTTACAATGACGATCGTCAGAACGTGGAGATTCAACGTTAACGATTAATTTAATGGACGGTCTTCACGTGAATTCCAGGCATTCAGGGAGGAGTATTGATAACAGCCTTCCTCGGAATTCTCAGTTGATCTCGAAGTTCTTGTTGTACTGTTCACGGTCTGCACACCAACGAGAATAGTTCCATCTCGATAATCCGTGTGTTCCCGATGCTGGAAATTGCTCTCCTACCCGCAATCGCGATGCGTTCTGCTCGGGCTGAGTGCGTAGATAGCGGGTTGAACCCCGAACGATATGAATCCTGTCGAAACCGACGAACTTTGAATTGCACATTCCTGCTATATAACATCCCCCTTCTCTCTCTCGCAATTTGTAGTGGCGTATAAGCTCGCCCCTTGTACTCCAGAGTAAGGGAGGAGGTTTATTACATTGAGCGGGGCCTGAGTTATGCCTCCGTTACCTGAGGAAGCAGTTCCTTCACTTTACGTTTAAATAATAAATGCCGCGTGTGCAAAGTGTCTTACTGTCGACCTCCAAAAGTCTCGTGTCTCAAAAGAAATTGCGACGACTCATTATTTAGTTGCAGCAGCGATTTCATGAATGTTGCTTTCCAGCATCTCTCGTCGTTGAGCTACTGAAAAATTAAATAGATGTTACAGTAAACGAATTCTGTTTCAACGACGATTGTTGAAATAACAATGTATTAGTTCAGGAAATAATAACGTATTAGGTCAATCCTAAACGTCCTTGTTAAAGATAAGTTTCATTCTCAAATATTTCTGAATTACATTGTTACTCCTGAATTCCTATAAAAGAACCATTTTTAACGCAAATCGATGCAGTTGTATTAGGAATTAAGTAGAACTTTACTTCAGAGAACTTCATCGGGGTTAAAACTAGCTGCAATCAAAACTGAGTGCCAGCGTCTTGTCAGTGTCATTGAGCTAAAATTGAATGAGTTCCTTCTAAAAATAGGCTCAAAAATCATTGAAAAAGAGAACACAGCAGTCGTCTGGTATATACGCCTCTGAAGTTTCGTAAACACCACACAATTTCTCATTTAACTTGATTTAACTCATCACAAAAACTGAGTCAGCCACTGCCAGAGCAATGCGCATTTGAGTCCCACAACCTCAAGAAACATTAATAAATGCACACACTTTTGAATACGCTTTTCACTCTTCTTTATTTTTCTACAATTGTTGTATTTTATCGTAATTTCGACCGTACTCTATCTATTTTTGCCTGAAGAAAGTTTTGAGATGCGTCGAAGACAATTTGTACTCCAGATTAAATCATGATCCCATCCTTGTAACTCATGGATGACTTAGTTATCCAAGACACTCCTAATAATTTTGGCTCAGTGCTCATAAAGATACAGATCTCTAATTGTGTTTGATGCAAAGCGTCAAAGTGGACAGAGTCTTTGACCTCGGACTTCCCCGCGTCATTGTCTCCAACTATTTCAATACCTGCCCCTCACCTGCGGGAATCCCTCAGCTGCGGGCCCCCCATCCCCCTTTTCTAGGTTTTCCTCTTTCTTTATTTCTTTCTCCCAATTTCATTTTCCTATCGACGACAGAGCTCTTCCAAAATCATTCCGCTTCCAACTACCACCCCAGTAACTTCTCACTCTCTCACATGGTTGCCTGCGCCAGTTCACGCGTTCCGAGTACTGCCCTTGTGTCGCCCAGTTGCCCTCCGTCTCACCTTAATTTTAATTCTACTCAATTCCGCACGCACGTATAATACAGTCCTCCTCACGCTCACCGAGTTTCAGTTTTATTGCGATCCTCAGCTCCCCCTTTTGTGCACCCAACAGATTGTTTTATTATTATCTCTTCAAAGCAGTCGTGAATATGTTTTAATAATAATTATGATACATTGTGCACTCAGGCTAAATGTTCATGTATGAGGGAAAGGCGAGAGCCGATGAGGAAACTACAAACCGTTCTGATGCAGGTTTATTCCGCGGTTCTTCTATACATTGAGCTCATTTTGTCAGACTATCCATGCTGAGACTCCAATAACCATCCATCACGCTGGCTGTGAAACTCAACCTTAAAAAAAGGATCAAATCTCGAGCGATTAGAAAGTAACATGTCTCTGAGTTACTCAACACGACTTCATGATTTTTTTTAGTCCTAGGTTCCCAATGTATCAAACTGGTATTTAATGTTGAGACGCATTTCATCACCAGTAGAGCAGGCTTATTAAATGCAAAAGGTAAAGTTCTGAAGAAACCTTCTCACTATTAGAATACTTTATATTTTGCGCTGTCGAAATTTAAGCGTTAAATACGGGAGTTATTTTAAAATTTATGCCAGCAAGCAGTGCCCAATCGACTCGATAAACGAATAACTTTTTTCCCCACAACTCCAAGGAAAGTAGGTTGATAATATTCATTCCACATTATCTAAATCTGGTAGCTGAGCGATCGTACCGTGTTTCCTACACCACTGGTAGTTATTATCTTGCAGCTGGGTACAAGAATGCATTAAAACCGAAATGGCCGCGGAGTGAAGATCCATTTGAAGCAGAACTTTCTTACTCGTTTAGCTTGGAGGTTCTTGAGATGAGATTTGATTGTACTCTAATTAAAAAGTTTTAGTTGAAAGAAGAGGTCAGAAACTTTCCGCACTTCCATCACCGGGTGTTCTGCACTTTAGCTTTTCAAATTCATTATATATACAGCGATGGCCTCTTTCTAACTTCATTTAAGGGGACATTTAAAGTGAAGTATTTCCGCGGAAAATCGAGAAGTTGATGTAAAATTTTAAGGAATGAGCGAACCTGGAGTTATAATTCACAATGTTTCGAGAAAACCTGTTTTTGTTTCTTCAAAGTAAAAAAAAAAAAAACGCTATCTTTTCATGGGTCTTAGCGAACAACATTATTAGTTAGTATTTTCTTTCCATGGTCTTATCTAAGAGCTGTAGCCCAACGTACTAAATACTCCCAAAGAACGGATAAGTCACATGAGTAGCACACCAATTGATCCTGGATTGTGCAGCAGTTATTCGCTTCGGGGTTATCGCTACCACTGCAAAGAATGTAGAAACGAGGTCTGTAAGTACGACCGCAGATAGTGACGTTATCAAATCAAATCAATTTTACGTTTCATCTTCTATGGGATAGGAAGGAAAGTTACGTAATAGGTCGGAATGGCATTTGGAGTTTTCTTCAGATTTTCACGTTCCAAGAGCTATTGAGCCACTATTAGGGAAGCAATGTTGAATATCTGGGAAGGCAATTAAGGGAACCAAATTGACTCACATTTCATATTTTACCCAATGACTATCAACGCAGGAAAAAATAAGAGTGCGAGAAAAATCGATTGAAATTACTATAGTAACTTCAAAATTAGCAAAACACCAGACTCAAATGTTTGTATGTATAGTTCCAAATAACTGTAGAACCAAGAACCACCAAATTCTCATTCGTGTTGAAGTTATGACAGAAGCACAATAAATTACCTAAAATTTCAAAGGAAGCCCATTGAATCCAGTTTTTACTTTCCTTAGCTCTACGAAATAGAAAGGAAAGTTATGTAATCGGCTGAAAAAATTTTTTTTCGAGTTTTCCTCAGATCTTTACGTTTCAGACCCTCCTGAGTCCGAAAAACAGTTTTTGGGAAAATGGTCTGTGTGTGGGTATGTGTGTGTGAACGATTTTTAGAGAAAACCACCGTACTAAATCAGCTCTAACTTGATATCTCGCCCGCAGGTTACCATGGGACGCTAAAATAAGGGTTTGAACAAAATCCACCGAAATTTAACTATAGTTATCATAGTGATCAAAACACCAAATATTTTTTTTCTCAAAAACGGCTGTAACGATTTGAATTGATTAAATTTTTTATATTGGTAGCTCTTGATAAGATAATCATACCATAAAATTCTCATTCGTGGGAAAATGACGAGAGCAGCACAATAAATTGCCTAAACTTTCGACGTAATCGTTTTTAGAGTGGTTTTTAGAGAAAACGACCGTACCAAATCCCCTCAAACTTGATATCTAGCCCGCAGATTACCATGGGACCCCAAAATAAGGGTATGAGCAAAATCCACCGAAAGCTAACTATAGTTATCATAGTGATCAAAACACCAAATTTTTTAGTTCTCAAAAATGGCAGAAACCATTTTGAATAAATTTTTTATATTGATAGCTCCTAATATGTCAACTATACAATAACATTCCCAAATACGGGAAAATGACGAGAGCAGCACAATAAATTACCAAAACTTTCGACGAAAAGCGTTTTTAGCGCAGTTTTTTCCTTATAAACTCCGCTGGAATTTTCGTAGAATGTTAAAAAAAATTGGTATTGTAGTCCAATCTAATACCTAAAGGGTGAGTGTTTAAAACCACTCATGAGATACATGGGGGTCACTCCAGAAATTCCTGAGTTTCAACTATCGCCGTTTCTCTTACTACCAGTTCTAAACGTTTTTACCCAATAACTCTGCAAAAGTAATTACTACCAGTTCTAAACGTTTTTACCCAATAACTCTGCAAAAGTAATTACTACCATTCTTCAAAAAATTTGTGTTTACAGCCTCATTAATTATCTGTGTACCAATTGCTCAATAATGGTCCTGGAATGAGTACGAGCAGCACAATAAATTCCGGAACTGTAAACGCTACCGCTTCCTGCTGCCGTTAAGCGTTGTTCGACGAAGTTCAAATTAACTGAGTGATAAATGAATTGATTAAATATAATTAGCCATGTACAAAGTGAATTGACGTAGAGCTAAGGAAAGTTGTGTGTTGCAACGCACCAGATATTTTCTCTTAAATCCTGCTCATATGATGGCAGCGTACGCAGGAAACTCGGAGTGCTGACCAATAAATCACTTACGTGATGAAAGTTTAATAATGCCCTTAAGATTATGAGAACCGACTCTAGAAATTCGAGAGCTTCAAGCTCTCACTTACTATACCTTCTCTGACAATTTTCCCTGCAACACCCGAATTAACATGGTACTCAAAAAAACAACCATGTTGACAGGCTCAAAACCCCCTGTGCACTGGTCGTGTCATAAGTAGAAGCTATATAATAAACACTACGCTTCCACTTTCTTCGTAAAACGAGAAGTTATGTTCGAACGAAGGATTATTAGCTGAATTCGTGAAGACCGCTTAATGTACGTGGGCCTAAGGAAATTCGGGTGATGCGCAGCACCAGACATTTTTTCTGTTTGTATTCGCACAGAAACGCTGCTGCCTCACAAACATCTTCTTTTTGTGAAAATATTAATCGTCGTCTCGTAAAGCTAGCGACTGAGTCAGCCTTTTGATCAACCCGTGGCGTTTCCACTAAATTGTTGCAACCTTGCTGTTTCGTTAATAACTACACAATTTTTTTTTAAATTGCGACTGTACGTATAATAATTTATCGCCGCGAATATGCTGATAGTAATTGAAATGGATATTTCTCAAACAAGTAAAACAAAAACTGGAAAAAGAAAACGCCGAAACCTCTTCATCTTCTGAACATTTAAACATTTTCTACTTCATGACAACACGACAATTAGAAATTCATGAAACTTACTATTTATTGAGCTCAGGTCGTCATGGATTTTATCAGAATAGTATGTTGTAGGTGGGAGTTGTAGCACCTAGAAGTGTATGCAAAACTTGAACGGACTAAATTTGAGGGTCCACTCAAAGCGGAAAGCATGACATTGGTAGGGTAAAATTAGGGATAGTTTGACAGCCTGTGGCGTGAGGTAGGTGATTGGGGTGTAAATAAACGCTTCCCCGTTCGAACACCTCAAACTGAAGGTAGAAATGGCAGCGTATTATTGATTGGAAGATCGACAGGGAGGGACGAACGTTTAAAATGAAAGAAGCATCCATTAGAATTCAAGGGTTTTTACCTGAAGGATGTCGTTCAGTGAGGTTTTTCCATTCAAAGCTATCACACTTCAGAAAGAGACAATGCGAGGGTTATGGAAAGGAATGAGGTACATCGGACGAAACCTGTGGCTGAATAAAACCTGAAATTGGCTGTTTTGAATAATACGAAATATCAGGTAGGACGCACCACGCGACATTTTATACCTCTAGGGACGGACCAACAGTGTCAGTAATTGACATTGTCCTTAAAAAATGGGTTGTAAGATTACGCTAAATCAGAAAAAAAGAAGTATTAAAAAGCGAAACAAGATTTTGTTAAGGATGCTGTTCGACAAATACATAATACTGGTAAACTTGGATGGAGAGAAAAATACCGATACAATCGATAGAGATTAAGTTTGATTATATTTATTAGTTTAAACTGCTGACGAAGAAATAGTACAGAGACTAACTCGCGCACTATGTGTATTCGTACTGTTGAGTTGCCAACCACAAATATAAATCGTTTCTGGCGATCGATCAACAGGTCGCATCCACGGTTGCACCACACTGTAATTGGTTTTTCGTAGATTCGGCTTTGGAACGTTCAGAGATAGATTAGTATTTGTGAATTTTATGTATGAGTCTTGGGTTGTCTTCTACCCTCTGGATGGATTTTACAGCTTCAGGGACGTTCTAAAAACTGGTGTTTCCTTGACTTGGCCGTTGTAATACACGTTTTTTAATCGTTCTTAACTTCTCTCGTGCTTCGAACAACACCTCTTTCAACAGTAAGTATTTATACTTCGTTAGGGATCCACATTTTCTCTCCCCTCTCCCAAATAACAGGTAGAAAACTCACAGGCTGCTTTTCCTGTGGTTTTGAATCCCATGAAGTCATTGAATTATTCTCACTTCTTCCCTTACAAATCCTCTTCCATTCAAATTATTCTATTCCTACCTGAAGCTGAAATCTGCAAGAGATGTTGGCAAACTTGCGGCCTTCCATTCCACTTTTCTCTCTCGTTCCCTAATTTACCACCGCACTTCGGGATCCCCCCCCCCATCCATCATCACCACCTACGCGTTTTTTTTTTCTTTTCCATAACTCCACACAAATGGAACTCGGTTGTTATCCTGTTGGTTCTTCTGCACAGAACCGACTGCAAATTGATTTAGGTGAACGCGTAGCGCGGGATTGAGCGCAAAAGGGGGCGGCGCATCGTTCCGGAGAAGATCAAAGACTCCCTTTTTCCAACGATCCTTTTTGCCGTTTCTTTCGAGAGGAGCCCGCAGGATGGGGCTTGAGAGCCTACTCGTTAGTAGGTTTTGGGAGGAAAAAGGCGAGGCACACTCTCAATGATTGTGGTTTAACATAGGGTACATTAGCTGGGGGAAATCAGCGGTAATGAACCCAATAAATGAGGTTAGATAAGAACATGAAGAACGGGTACGCAGCGTAGATCTTTAAACATAATTGTCTTATCAATTAAATCGTCCTTTACTCTCCGTCGGTCCAACTGTGAAAAAAAGCTGCAAATCACAACACAACGGTTTATTATAGCATAGCATGATTGATGCATATCCTGATCAATCCAATTTCGAAACATACTAGTAAACAATACGAAACGAAAACAACGGAACGACGGAAACTGACATTTTCTAGGCGACACCAAGCTATGGGCACAACAGGAGGCAGCGTTGGAGATGAGCGCAGGCCGGAGAGAAACGATAAATTTCGCGATATTGTCCCGTGAGATCCTTGTTGAACGACGTTTCCTCCGTAACACCCGTGAGTTTCATGCAATCAGGTTGCTGAGTAGGTGGGCACATTAAAGCCATAATCTCCTACACTGTACCCCCAGTACTTTCCTGCCTTTCAAATCCCAGCTATCAGTTAATCGTGCATCTGCACTGGAGCAACGCCTGTGCATTTGCGCATTGCGATCTAACTCGTCACACTTCTTGAGGTAAGAGTTTTGACTTTTTTAACCTGCTGAGTTTTTTTACCATTGCTGAGTGCGCTTGCTCAACAAGCGTAATGTTGGTGCTCCAGTAGCCTGTTACGAATTGTTGTGAGTAAATAGAGATGGTTGCAATGGGACAAAATGAGTCAGGCTTTCATGGTTCAATCGGTAGCAATTCATATACGGAGCTGTACAGACACGTTTGGCTGTCATGGAAATCGATCACGTCTGATGGTGCTCGAGGGAGTGAAGAATTGAGAAATTTCAGGGAGTCAGCCAAAGCTGAGGGAACAATGGCAGAAGCCATGACCCTTTCCTCATCACCATTTCCATAGTCTCGCCCCCCTGGGTTTGAAGGAGAAAGAAAGCTTTCTCAGGAATTGAGTCCGAGTCCGCTGATCCTATCAATGAATGGAGCAGATAGCCTCACCCCCCCCCCATTCAGAATCGGAAACTGACCAGCAGAAGTCCGAACTTATGATCAACAGGGGTGCTATCGAGCTAATACGAAAATCTGAGCCCTGGGGATTGTGGATAGCTGAAGACTGATATGTACTTGCTTTTATGTACTGTATGGCATGTGGGGCCGTGAGCTCTTTCAGCAAGTTAGGCTGCAGCTGTGCAAGCACCTTTTTAAGGAACTGACGAAGAAAGTACCTTGAAAAGACCTTATTCACTCCGTCAACAATTAGCATACGATCGAGGCGTTTCTACGACCCGGAGGGCTCAAGAGGAAATGAAGAAAGTTGGAACAAATTAACGCCATAAACGTTTTCGCAAACATGGTTCCGAAACTTCTTTTCAAAATCTAATGTGAAAGTTGCCCTTTGGAACCGGATGTGTTCGGTGTCATACAGCAGGTCCCTTCACAGCCCGAAACTTCCGACAACTCCGTCATATTACAGCAGACGCCCGTTATTACCGTGCAATAGCCCCGCTCCCATTCGCAATGTGGATTACGAGTTCTGGATTCGGACTAGAATATCCTGAAATTGCCAGCCGGCCACTGACGCAACGCCTTCCCTTTCAAATAACAACCTTCGTTGAGATTGCATTTTCTAGAGATGAGCCCCTAAAAACGGAGCGAGTGATACTGGGCGAATGCAGAAAGAGCTTACGCAGCCGTATCCCACCAGCGCTTTCAGGTTTTGGGGGAAAATACAGACGAGTGGGGGAAGGCAACCGTCTCACCAGTCGAAGGAGGTAGAATATAAAATTGCCGCCATTTTCTCTCAATGGTGTTCTGAGTTATACATATTATTGTACCGAAACTCGCTTTTCGAAATGGAGCAACTCCGAACGCTAAGAATAGGCAAAACCGTACTCCTCTGGTGTCCAACGTCACATTACCAAGAGATATGAAAATATCTGGTGCGTTGCAACACACAACTTTCCTTAGCTCTACAACAATTCACTTTGTACATGGCTAATTCTACTTAATCAATTCATTCATCACTCAGTTAATTTGAACTTGGTCAAACAACGCTTTACGGCAGCAGAAAGCGGTAGCGCTTACAGTTCCGGAATTTATTGTGCTGCTCGTACTCATTGCAGGACCATTATTGAGCAATTGGTACACAGATAATTAATGAGGCTATAAACACGATTTTTCAAAAAAAGGATAGTAATCACTTTTGCTGGGTTATTGGAAAATAACTGTTAGAACTGGTATTAATCAAAACGGCGGTAGTTGAAATTCAGGAATTTCTGGAGTGAGCCCCATGTATCTCATGAGCGTTTTTAAATACTCACCCTATAGGTATTGGATTGGACTACAATACCGAATTGTTTTTACATTCTACAAGAATTCCAGTGGAGTTTATAAGGAAAAAACTGCGCGAAAAACGCTTTTGGTCGAAAATTTTGATAATTTATTGTGCTGCTCTCGTCATTTTCCCACAAATGGGAATTTTATGGTATAATTATCTTATTAGGACCTATCTATATAAAAAATGTAATTAAAATCGTTGGAGCCGTTTTTGAGAAAAAAAATTTGGTGTTTTGATCACTATGATGACTATAGTTAACTTTCGGTGGATTTTGCCCATACCCTCACTATTGCGTCCCATGTTAACTCGTAGGCTAGACATCAAGTTTCCACTGATTTGGTACGGTTGTTTTCTCTAAAAACCGCGCTAAAATCGATTTCGTCGAAAGTTTTGGTAATTTATTGTGCTGCTCTCGTCATTTTCCCATAAATGGGAATTTTATGGTATAGTTGACATATTGGGAGCTACCAATATAAAAAATTTAATTAAAATCGTTAGAGCCGTTTTTGAGAAAAAAAATATTTGGTGTTTTGATCACTATGATAACTATAGTTAGCTTTCGGTGGATTTTGTTCAAACCCTTATTTTGGCGTCGTATGGTAACCTGCGGGCGAGATATGAAGTTTGAGCTGATTTGGTACGGTGGTTTTCTCTAAAAATCGTTCACAGACACACATACACACACACACAGACACACAGACCATTTTCCCAAATAGTGTTTTTCGGACTCAGGGGGGTCTGAAACGTAAAGATCTGAAGAGAACTCAAAATTTTTTTTTTCAGCCGATTACATAACTTTCCTTTCTACTTCGTAGAGCAAGGAAAGTAAAAACGTCGAAGTCGTTCCACAATATTTTCTCCGCCAAAATCCCTCTTCACGTTTCTAGGGCGGGTTTTCGCACTTATCTACATTTTCCCCCAAAATTTAATAATGCCTTCGGTCTGCACTAGTTCAATTTATGTACACGTATCACTCACCCTGCAGTCGGGGGTCCAGAATTCCGCTGACGTATTCCCTGCGTGTCGTATGAGCCGACTAAAAGGGACAGCCGGGTGGGCCCAGCTTGAAAGACAACCTCACCTCTATGAGGTCCCCGCAGGATTACATCCAACGAGGCTTAACTGTGGCTGGGCGTCACAGTGTACTCTGTCGCCACACTGTGCTCACCCTGCAGTAGGGGGTCCAGAATTCCACTGCCGTACTCCCTGCGTGTTCGTATAAGCCGGACTAAAAGGGACACAACTTACACTTCATTCACATACATGACACACTGGGATCCCCTACCTTTAGCTGGGATCGCAGAACACACCCCCGCAGGAAGGGGTACAGAATTCTCCTGCCGTATCCTCTGCGTGGTCGTTAAAACCGGCCTTAAAGGGGCTTAAAGCTCACGACACTGACATACACAACATATTCCAGATACTAAATACACTGCAACGGCTTGCGTGGCAGAACACACTCACTTGAAACACTCATAATGAGCGAAAGACAGTCCTGGAAGTAGCTCACTAACACCTTTGAGCGATCCCCTATATAGGTGCGGCCTTCGGAATGAGGAGGGGAAAAACCAGGTTTGAGCGTTCCTGGGGCGGCTGATAGCGTGTGTCCCGCTCACCACATCACTAGTGGCCGAGGGCTGACTCTGAGCAGCAGCCGAAAAATCCCTCATGCGTCTTAGTCCCGGTGGGTGGCCGGACTGGCAGCTGCGGCGCATGTGGGGCCTCCCTTTGACCCTCAACGGACCAGCGAAAGGGGCTAGAATCAATATGCCTGAGGGGAGCTTCCAGGACACTGCCTCGAGCACCTCTCGCTCATACCACGAACACACACAACAAATGAACTCACAAGGATACACTACACCAGTCCGCTTCTTTAATCACCCCCAAATAAGTAAAAACATGACAAAGTCAACTAAAACTTCAGCAGGTAATAAAACGCCACCTGCGCCTCTTCCTCGGCTCGCCAAGCTCGACCCCTCCCTCTTCGGACGATGAGCAACCTACTCGTCGTCCAAACAAACAAGGGCGGAAAGAACCGGGCAAACCGCGTTCATCTCCCCTTCTCCCCTAGTAGCCCGGGCAACCCGGCTACTACAAGCACACGACACAGCGTGGACCCTAAACTGTCGGACATGGAGCAAATTTGCGCATACGTCCAAATCATCCACGGCCAGCTGGCACGGATGAGGGCCAACGCGACAGGACCTATGCGGGACCTCGTAACTAGTTGCCTCTTCGAAATTTCGAAGCTGGCTAGAAAGCTAATGCCCCCAACGACATCGCCCCCTGCCACTCCCCTGCGGGAAACTGTGGCGGCTGTCGTGAGGGAAGAGCTGCGTAGGGCAATTGCCCAGCAGCCAGTGCCACCAGCCCCCCAAACTCGAGGAGCAACAACGAGCCAGGGTAGTACCCCAGGCCCCTCATATGCGGCAGTAGCCGCTACTGCGCCTTCCTCCCCCCCTCATGGAGCTGAGGCGGAATGGCAGCCTGCCAGGGCCAGGAAGCGCAGAGGGAAGCAGAAACAGGCCCCAACTAAGCAGGAAGTGCAGGCCGAGGGCAGCGGCCCGCCTATGCCTCCGCCCAAAAACAAGGGCAAAAATAAAAATAAAAACCAAAATAAAAAGCCTCCACCGCTTGCCAAACTCCCCCCTAAAAACCCACGACAAAACGTGGTAGTGGTTAGGCGGACATGTGAGGAAGGAGAGGCTGGTCCCTCCAACCCTGACGCAATGGAAGCGCTTATGCGGGTGTCCCTGCTACGGACCTCCAAGCTCTGAGTGTCCGAGTGCTAGACATCCGCACCGCAGTAGGAGGTGGCGCCGTCATTGTGACGGAAACGCCAGAAATGGCCAAGGCGCTCACGAGCCACATTTCCACAAAAAAGGAGTTGAAGCCGTTTCCCACGCCTGCTGCTGTGCGACGTGCGGACCGACCTTCAAAAAGAGGACTTGGCCCAACAAGTTGTTGAGCACAACCCTGCGTTAGGCTTGCAGCCGCAGGATGTCAGGCCTCTCTTCACCAAAAAGCGTGGCAGACAGAAGGATTGGGTGATTGAGGTATCACCCAGCCTGTACAAAAACTAGAGGGCAAGGCACCTCCAAATAGCCTGGCAGCGGTGCGCCATACGAAAGTACCAAGCCCCCACTCAGTGCTACAAATGCCAGCGCTATGGTCACCTGGCAGTGGCCTGTACAAGACCTGTTGTGTGCGCCTGGTGCGCCTTGCCACATCTGAGTAAGGAATGCAAGCGTGATGCTCCCCTCAAGTGCGCCAATTGCGTCGAACGCAAAATCCAACAGGTCGCACACTCTACACACCCTCCAGGAGTCACGAGTGGATTATGAATAGGTCAAAAACAGTTCGAATCTTTCAGCACAACACAAATAAGAGTTGCCCAGTTATGGCTGAGTCGCTGCAAAATGCACTCAAGAAACGCTGCAGTGTCCTCGCCATACAGGAACCGTACATAGGATCCAAAACTCTTGGTCTCGGATCGCAGGCACGAGTGGTGGCTGGAGCAAGAACGGGAGCCAAGGCAGCAGTAGCCTGCATCGACCCGTCCATTGACATGCTCGCACCCACTCACCTGAACAGCCAGCACTTGGCCGCTGTGCTCATCCGAGCCGGTGGCTTTGAGCTGGTTGTAATATCATTTTACAGGCAATTTGGCGCACCAGTTGCCAACAGCCTTGAACCACTCGAGCGGGCTCTAGCAGGCCTATCAGGACGACCCTGCGTAGTCTGTGCTGATGCAAACGCCAGATCACCATTGTGGGGATCCCCAACCCTGGATGGGGCGGGCGAGGCGTATATAGAGCTGCTCACCAGGTACAACTTGGTTGTTGCCAACGACCCCATGACTGAGGCGACCTATGATGGCCCGGGAGGAAGGTCGTGTATAGACGTCACAGCCGTGTCCCACACCCTGCTACTCAAATTGAAGGGTTGGCGAGTCGTACCAGGTGCAACGCAGAGCGATCACATGGTTATTGACTTTGCCATTACGGATGATAACATCCTCTGCAAAGACACGCGTGAAAAGCGATTCCGCACAAAAATGCTGACTGGCCGCAATTCTTTAGGGTACTGGAAGGTGAACTGCGTGCCGCAGACACCGACCTAATAGTGCAAGCATCCACACCTGAAGAGGTGGACAGCAAAGTGGACACATTTACCACAGCACTGCACTCTGCTGGGCTCTCTGTACTTGGCCAACAGAAGCACAGGGCGATCAAAGTCCCATGGTGGACTGAGGAACTTAATCCCCTCAAGCAAAGTGCAAATAGAGCCAGAAGGATGTACCAAAACACTCGTGACCCTGATGCCAGAGCAACACTCCGAACTGCCTTCATCCAAGAGAAGAAGGCCTTCCACCGCGCCATCAAACGAGCCAAACGGCAAGGCTGGCGAAATTTTGTGGAAGCGGAGAGCTCTGAGAACCCCTGGGGCAGACACTACAAGTCCTCCATAGGAAAAGCAAATGTAGAGCAGGTCTTAGCTGCGATGCAAAATGAGTCAGGCTGGGCCTGCAGTATCGAACGTTCACTGGAAACCCTCCTTGAGAAGGCGTTCCCAGATGACCAACTAGCTCGAGACACTGAAGCCCAGAGGGCAGCAAGGGAGCTGATCATGGACCCTCCGAACGAGCCCGACATCCCATTGTGGACAACAGGCGACCTCGGCAGGGCTCTTGCGACCTTAAAGCCCAACAAATCTCCTGGGCCAGATAAAATAGAAAGCAATATGCTAAGGAAGGCTGAGCAGACAATCTCCAGCGGTCTCCTTAATTTATTTAATGACTGTCTGCAGGTCGGACAGTTCCCCACTCAGTGGAAGTCTGCGCGCGTTGTCACTCTTCAAAAGGGAGGCGACCGCAATCAGTCGGACCCGCGATCATGGAGACCACTCAGCCTTCTTTCCATATTAGGCAAAACACTAGAAATCTTGATGTTGCAGTCCCTCGAAGGAGTCTTTGGCCGCAACCTCACGGGCAGGCAATACGGGTGTACCAAAGGAAGGTCCACGCAGGATGTCATTGTCGAGATTCGGCGTGTTTCCTGCTGGCACCGGCTAAGTACGTCGTAGCAGTTCTGATTGACATCAGAGGAGCGTTTGACAACCTTTGGTGGCCAGCGCTCCTTAATGAACTCAAAGGTAGGGAATCCCCGCAACCTGTACTCGCTCGTCAGAAGTTACCTGACAGACAGAACTGCTACGATCGAAAGTAGGCATGTCTCCGTCCGGAGAAAGATTGAGAAGGGGTGCCCACAGGGCTCGGTCCTAGGACCAGCACTCTGGAATGCCTTCTTCGAAGGTCTTCAGGAAACTCATGGAGACTGACTGCGAGCCGTACGCCTATGTGGATGACTTGACTGTGCTGATCTTTGCAGAGTCAGTCCGCCAAATTGAAGAAAAACCCACCACGTGCTCCGCACTGTCAACCAATGGTGCGAGCACGTCAAGATGCAGGTGGCTGAGGAAAAACCCAGCTAATCCTCTTGAAGGGGAAAGTGAATAATCCACCCACAATACGCTTTGGCGGCCACAGGCTCCTTCTTGAAAAGCACGTCAAGTATTTAGGAGTGAATATAGGTGAGAGGTGGGGTTTCAACCAACACCTCCAGTCCCTTAAAGGCACTACCATTGCAAGGTTTGCCTCACTGCGTGCCATTACTAAGGCCACTTGGGGTGTGTGTTACCACGACACCATCCTCATGTATAAGGCCATCTATTTAGGTGTGATTGGCTACTGCCCTGTTGTCTGGGGTAGCAAACTAACAGTCAATCAAAAGAGAGTATTGGCCCAATCCCAGAGAGCCGCGCTCCTGTGGATCACCAAGGCCTACAAGACTGTATCAACGGAAGCACTCCAGGTGATCACTGGTCAGTTACCAGTTGATTTGGCTGTTGAGTGCATGATTGACAAGTGGAGAGTGAAACGGGAGCTTCCCCGCTTTGGGCTGAACTCCGTGCGGATCTCACCACAGAACAGAAACTTGCCGCCATCGATGAATGGGCTCTAGAGAAATGGCAAGCGAGATGGGAATCCTCGTCAAAGGGACGTGATACGTATGAGTTCTTCCCCAACATCCGTGAACGTCTTTCTAGAAAATGGGTTGAGCCAGACCACTGGACGAGCCAGTTCCTCACGGGACATGGTGACTTCAATGCGCGGCTCCACTTCTTTTCTCTGAAAGACTCTCCATTATGCACGTCTTGTGCCTCCAGTGCGGAGGAAACAAGAAACCATGTGCTGCTCCACTGTAGTTTCTACAACAGTGAGCGACGGTTGTTGAGAGGGCAAACGAACTTAGCAGCTTTGACTGCTACAAAGGAAGCCTATAACCATTTTGCAAAGTTCGCAAAGAAGGTAATGGCTAAGAAACGTGGTTATAGTTGATCAGTCCTTTTGAAACTTGCCACCCAAGTAAACAGTAAGATCAGGTAGGGAACCAGATTAAGAACTACTCCCAGATGGTACGGGATTCCTCAGGTGGTCACCTCCGCGCGGTAACACACGGGCAACAGCTCTCTACGGTGAGACTGGCTAACGACCACATACTTGCCGTACCTCCACAGGTCTGAGTTCGGTGGATGCTGCAGGGGCCGGCCTCTTGCATATTAGCGAAACCGCAACTTCTATGACTGATATAACCCTCGTCGAGGGTTTAGGTACAGTCATGAAATAAAGAAACAGATCTGTACACGTATCACGATACATTTTTTCGGAAAAAAAACATTTTATGGTTGTCCAGAAAATAAAGTTGAGGACCGTTGAAGTTTAGGTTCATGTCTTTACGTAACCATAATAATTACGAAGCATTTCATCGGCCCGAAAATGAAACGTCGTCTAGTTGCAAGCCCAAGCAACTCCAAAAAGACAACATTTTCAGGACACCTCTTTTTTTGTTATCTAAACTGTTTTGTGAACAAGTCTGGAAAACAAACCTCTTCTGCTTTAAGCGACATTAAGGTAGGATGTTGGAAAACATATTCTTAAATGACTGAGAACTGTTGCAGGCGAATGAAAGAAACTGTATTTCACGTGTTATACTATATTCGTTTGGTTAGAATTGAAATAAAAAACTCAGAACTTTTGTTCAAGATGCATTACAAACTAATCATGCAATTTCATACTCTCAAGGCAGTGGGCTCACAAATTTCGTCTTGATGTTCGTGTGCATCACCCGTACCCTTCCTCTTCTTTTTGTACTTCTTCTCTCTATCCTTCTTCATGACGAGCTGATTTGATGATGTTCTTGTAAAAAGTCTGTCGAATGTCACAATCCCTACATAACCCAAAATATTTTCGACATCTTGAAGATTCAGAGGCTTCACCAAGATTTCGGACATCGCGGGTTTGAGCTTGTAGGTCCTCACTAAACCGGTTCAAATTTGGTATTCCAAATGAGATTCCAAAATAAGCGTATGCACAAAACTAACTGTAGTTGTTATTAAAGCACTGAACATCTTTTTTAGAACACCGAGAAAGATTTGGTTGACGATTTACTCCAATAAGCATCCAAAAAAAACAGAATGTGTCTGTGTCGGCGAAACAGAGAATGTGGAACTATGACGGTACGCTTCAGCAAAATACTAACTCCCAAAGCTTTTTGTCTCCCGTCTTCTTTTTAATAGCTTTCTGAGAGGACATCCAAGTCGAACAAGTTCCAGCTTCAACAGTCTAAATAACTTCTTATGTCGTTCACTATTGAGTTACTTTCTACCAAGTTCAAATAAACTTAACGAAAACCAGTTGCTAGGGTGATGAAAATCGCTGAATGCACTTGTGGCTAAAGAAACTGGTGCGATGCGCCACACCAGGCATATACTTGTGAGTAGAGTTCTAAAGCATATAATTATTACATAAAATTGTCATCCGTATGAAAAGGTCGAAAGTAGTACAATAACTGCGGTTTGACTTAATTCAATTGTCGAGGGTTCGAGGTTACAGAAGTGGTCAAAAACTGGCCGGAAGATTCCGCGATTGTTGAGAACGATAATGAATACTTTTTCACGAAAAAAGGCTACGAGAGTGAACGAGGTCAACGGGCTGACAGTCTTTAGAGAAAATTCATTATCGCATCCCTGTGAAGAAGGATTTGGTCTTATTCTCTTGCGCCAAGGAACGAGTTGATCTTCGAAAGACGCCCTTCTTTCTTCTTTCAAAGAAGCTCTCCGGTTGTCATCGTGGAATAGCGTAGCAACTACCCAAGTTTCATACCGTGTAGCTTGAACTCGATTTTGTCCAAGTATTTTAACCAACTTACTTCCATCCATTTTTCGCCGGACATTTTCAAAGAGTCATCCCACTCCATTCTTCATCGTGTGTCAGGCTTACGCCGAATGGCATTACCTAGTAGAACTGCACTCAGTTATAGGTTACTTCTGTGGTAGTACGATTCTATGATCGTTGTAATAGTTACGAAGTACTAAGGTGATACACAACCAGAAGTGTGCTTTCCTTTCCAGATTTTTCACAATCCGTAGACCTGTAGAAAGAAATAGAAGAAAAAGTTATATAATTAGGTTTTATCATATCTTTCCGTTTAGAAGTCGTCATTTCTGAAATCTTTGTGACTGTGATTACTCATGAAAGGAGTTTTCATTAACTTGGTAAACGAAAGAGAGAAAAATACGATTTGTTATTGTTGAAGGTTGTTTGTGGGTAACTATATTAGTAATGGGAAATTGGATACCACCCGTGTGATTCTGATCGCTAGACGAATCACCCTCAACCGGCGAGCATCTGGAAAAAGAATACACCAGGGAAAATATGAATGAATGAGGAAATGAAAGAAGACTCACCCGAGTTTTCCCAGCTCTTTGATTGGCGCAAACGCTTTTAAGAAAAGCCACAATTGATAGTAAGCAGACGCGGAAGGGTTTTTTGACAAAACAACCGAATCTGTTGCACTTTTCACATAGAAATATCTGGTGCGTTGCAACACACAACTTTTCTCAGCTCTACAACAATTCACTTTGTACATGGCTAATTCTATTTAATCAATTCATTTATCACTCAGTTAATTTGAACTTCGTCAAACAACGCTTTACGGCAGCAGGAAGCGGTAGCGCTTACAGTTCCGGAATTTATTGTGCTGCTCGTACTCATTCCAGGACCATTATTGAGCAATTGGTACACACAGAATTAATGGGGCTGTAAACAAGAATTTTTTGAAGAAGGATAGTAATTACTTTTGCAGAGATATTGGGTAAAAATTTTTAGAACTGGTAGTAAGCGAAACGGCAGTAGTTGAAATTCAGGAATTTCTGGAGTGACCCCCATGTATCTCATGAGTGGTTTTAAACACTCACCCTTTAGGTATTAGATTGGACTACAATACCAATTTTTTTTAACATTCTACGAAAATTCCAGCGGAGTTTATAAGGAAAGAACTGCGCTAAAAACGCTTTTCGTCGAAAGTTTTGGTAATTTATTGTGCTGCTCTCGTCATTTTCCCGTACATGGGAATTTTATTGTATAGTTGAAATACTAGGAGCTATCAATGTAAAAAATTTATTCAAAATCGTAAGAGGCGTTTTTGAAAACAAAAACATTTGGTGTTTTGATCACTATGATAACTATAGTTAAATTTCGATGGATTTTGTTCATACCCGTATTTTGGCGTCCCATGGTAACCTGCGGGCGAGATATGAAGTTTGAGCTGATTTGGTACGGTGGTTTTCTCTAAAAACCGTTCACAGACACACATACACACAGACCCACAGACCATTTTCCCAAATAACGTTTTTCGAACTCAGGAGGGTCTGAAACGTAAAGATCTGAAGGAAACTCAAAATTTTTTTTTCATCCGATTACATAACTTTCCTTTCTACTTCTTAGAGCCAAGGAAAGTAAAAAAGGGGTGAAAAGGAAGGGGTATAAAACGGCTCTTGTTTCCGAAGAAAGTTGGATCAGAATGAGCCAAAAAAATTGGAAGAAAAGGAACAATCAGAGAAGGGGAGGAAAATTGAAGAGTAAAGGGAGGAGGAGTGGCGGTCCCTCCCAGTGCCCCCACCAGCGTTAGGTGACCCCTCTGTATCGTCCAGATAAACTTTTTTTTCGGGATTGAACAGCTATAAAAAAGGCGTATACAAGAAATTAGGACCTCTTACTATGTTAAGAATAAATTTCAGTGAATCTACTGTGAGGTAGTGTTCAGGCATAAAAGAAACGAATAAAAGTAAAGTTTTGCCTGACGAAGGCGGAGGAAAACGATTCGATCTGGCAGGTTAGAAGAAGATAATGCCGCGTACGGCTGATGCAGAACGTTGATTCCCCAATTGGAATAGGGAATGGGATTAGGATGCTGACAACCCAATAACAGTAATATGCTAATGACCCAGTTATTTTAACGAGTCGGCTAAAACATGAGAAGCACGCGTGCGGGAGAACGAAAAGGCGGATAATGTAAGACGAAAGCAGTTAGGCGTAGGAACGACTTGCAGAGGGGGTAGGCACGTTCGATCCAGACGTGTTTTAATGACTGTTCTCAAGTCCACGGCACTTCGTATGTTTACGTTATTATCAAACTACAAAAACAACTAATTCCTACCTCGGCGTTTACAAAAGGACAAAATTTTGTATCGAGCCCTCAGATCAACGTGTGTTGACAACTCTTCACTTATGTACTCTCCCAAAAGTATTTAGAAGTACAAGATTCAATAAATCGATTTTTCATTTATCAATCCCAACTAAAATATATGATGAGACGGACAGCACAAAATTCAGAAACTTTTTTAACTTTCGCCACTTCTCCGATATATTTCTCACTCAGTTCATTTGCATTTGGTAAAACGTAACTTCACGATTCACATAAAAAGTGAAGTGAGTTACTCCTACTTACGACAAGACCTTAATTAAACAATCATCGCACAGGTGATCCATGAGACCAATAATATACGATTTTTTTTAAAAGGGTAGTGTTTATTATTTTGGGATTATCGGGTAAAAACTATAAGGAATCTGGTAAGTGAAACGGCGGTTGGTTAAATTCCAAAACTTTTGAGGCTGCTCCTTACAATTTTATTAAATTTTCGTCTGATAGGTAGTTGATTGCATCCTCATTTTTCTGTCACTGCTCGTATCATATAAGCTGGATTTATGAGAAAATAACTGCGCTTAAATCGGTCTTCGACGTAATCGAAATCGTTAGGACTGGTCTGAAGAAGAAATTTAGTATTTTGATCATCACGATAACAATAGTTAGTTTATAGAGTCCTTTGACACCGTTTAGACGTCTTTAAGCTTAATATCAAATTTGAGTCGAATTGGTTCTGCGCTCATTTTCCAAAGTTTGAATATGGTGGTGGCGGGGGGGGGGTCGTTGTCGGACTCAGTAGGCCGCGTAAGGCCGTGGTGCGGCGGAACATCCCATTAACTGGTACTCAGATTGTATTCCTACTCTGTATTCCTAATTTATTCAAGTGCGTTGATTATTACGGTACCCCCACATGAGCGAAATCTTTTACTGATCCTCATCTGATTTAGATATAATGGTTTGGGATGAGATAACAGTTGCCAATATTATGTGTATTCCTTTAGAAGATCGATCATATCTAAATCGGGATGATGAATGCTTTTTTTTTTTCAACTCACCAAAAATGGAGCCCGCAGAACCTTCCATAATGCATGAGTCGTACCCTAATTCTCAAGTATATTATTTTTTTGTGCCAATTCTTTTTGTTGTCTCTACCCAATTTTAATAGCAAAGACCGCATGCCCTATTATCATCGCCACATTCACACTGCTCGTTTCTCTGCTCGGTCTCCTCCACACAACAGCTGATAAACAATCAAGGGTTCCATCTCCGGCTATAAAAAATAGAAGAAACTGAATTTCACCAATAAATTTCACGTAGGACTTGTAATTCTGAACCCTCAAGCTCTGCCAGTTCCTATTTAGAACGTTACACTCAACCAAGTTCATAGAGACCTAGTGAACAACGAATTGACTTAGTTTCTTTCACCTTATTCGGTATTTAATAAATCTCCCTTTAAGAAGGACTTTATCTGATTTTATTCGTAATGCGAAATAAAACGTGTCAAAAAGTGTGTGCCATTAATGAAGAAACATACGTTGTCAAATTGTACATTGGTGATGAGCTTGTGTGACTTCGTTAACTCTTTTGTTGTGAATGATGTCCGGGATACGACTGCCAACCTGTAAAATCGTAAACATTTCAATACCCTGATGTCATTGATAAATCACATTGGAGTAAGTGACAAAGGAATGCAAATATGCGGTCAATGCGGTTTGATTGGTGGTATTTGCCTCGTTTAAATGTTGTTCAAATGATGGAAATGTCTTCAATACTGTAGCAGTATTTAACGCGCCGCTAAGACATTCAGTAACAGCCCGAAAATGTTCGTCGTCGTTAGCAAAGAAAGGGTTAACCTCTTGCAAAATTATTCGGGATAGCATCAGTTTAAAACTGCAAATAAAGTTCTACTCCAAACAAACTTTGTGCATAGCGAAGCAATTCGATGAAGCACTTGAATGGCAAAGTTAACTTATACTTTGCAGGAATGAAATAGCTGGAAACCAAAGCTGATTCTCAAAATAGAAAAAGGTGGAGAACTTTGGTATTTCCCTCCCTTTTGAAGACCTTAGCAATTATAATGCTCCCTGAATAAATCTTGAAAGGCGAGTTTGCCTTTCTGGCGGAGCCTTGCTTCCAAAACTCTCCGACCTCCAGGATGCGAGCCTTACTCAATTAGGAAAGGCGCTTCCTTCTCCGAGCCCGAAAGTCGACTATGTAGCTCCCGTGAATAAATTCAATTTTCTTCGACTTTTCACTCGACTAAATAAGGCCGGAGGGATAAGCGGTGGTGGAAAATCCGATGACGACGGTTGGAAGTTATTGAGTGCTTCCCGGATGTGAGCCCGCGAGGTGAGGGCGTTCAGACCGGATATATTCCTTTTTGGCGGGTCTTCTCGATATGAGGATTCCCGCCCCCTATTTCAGCCAAAGAGAACCAAATAAATTGAAACGTGCTCCGTAAATTGAAATTGAAGCAAAAAAAACTGTTTACTTCAACGTTCACTCATTTGGAAGTGAATTCAATTTTGATTGAGTTTTAGGGTAGAGAAGTGTGATATTTGGTCGTACATTCGTTCTTCAACACTCACGATACCGCACCGCAGAGTACATAGAAACAATTCATTTCAACAAGGTGAGAGTTGTAGTTTTATGTACAACTTGTGAGGTTTGTGATAGGAATGCATTCATGCTCTTCAACCTCTGGATCACCGTAAATGCAGCGGTTAGCCTGTCCGTTTGAGTTCGCATCAGATGGTCTGCATGGACGGCCTTAAGAAGTTTGTGCTGTATAAGTCTTCATCCACAAAATCTTATGGTCATGGATAAAGAAATAGTGTTCCGATCAAATGTTACGAGTCCCATGGTGAACTTTTCATGTTTTATGGTTTTGAAGCGATTTTATTCATTCAATCAATAAGAATGTATTCAATCTATTACGCCATTTAATAAATTAGGGCTGGCTAGAGCTGGTATAAATTCCACTGATTATTATCGCATTACAACAACTAGTTTTCTGTGAACACCTCGCCTTTCAAGGCATGAGGTTTTCAAATTTGCTATGTTCATCCGCCTCCGTCCGCCGTCCAGGCCTTATTTGGTTTTAACGTATACTAAAAAAATCCGTTCTTTCTGAGAGTATTTTAAGATGCTGAGTCGCACAGAACCAATCTCAGGAGGCTAAGAATTCGTCACAATTAAAAACAGTAAAATCACAGTAAATATAGTGAGAGGAATTCTACTACTTGAACGAACGTGCAGAACAATATCACGAATGTAACTTCTCCCTGGCCCGCGCTCATTTTTTTCACTACCACCCGTCTCCCTCCAACTACCCATCAGTTCAATTCGTCACGCCGTGCTACTGCCCAGTATTGCCTGAAAAAATTTAATTTTTTAAGTTCGGAATTGTTTACTAGTATTTTTCTATGCTGAATCGAAAGGGATGGGTCTCGGAGGTGTGATACTACGTGAAGCTGTATAACCAGAAAATTTTCGGAAATATTGATTGAAACATCAGGTGCTCATAAGCGACGATATTGATTGAAAGAGTAGGTTCTAAATGGAGTGGGTCCTAATCATGCTGTTCAGGAGAGTAGTTAACCGTTGCGTAATAAGTTGCAGCGTTTTTAATATTATTTGAGATTTTCTTCCCTTCTCGTACTCGAAGTCGAATCGTGAACCACCACGCTTCGATAATACCCCACGGCGAAATTTCACGTTGTCAGCTTAGCATTGTATTTATTAAATTTATATACGCTTGTAACTAAAATGAATGCGCTATTAATTGTTCTTGAACGTTTGTTTCAGGCTCACAATCGTCTCGTTGCGGACCTGGACCAACACAAATTTGAAGTGGAGGAGACGCAAAGTTTCAACAACGAGGTCGCGACGGCTATCAGCAAATTGAAAGAAAAAGATGTACGAATCGTACTGGGGAATTTCAACGAAACGTGGGCTCGTCATATTTTTTGTGAAGCCCATAGGTAAGTTTCACTTCACTCCGTGTAATTGGGGAAGTTTAAATTAAATTACTCTCATCTGCACTTTATTCCTGACGAGCTAAGTTTCTATGCTTCAGGTAGGTATAAAAAGTGCGTAAGTCCCCCTTCTTCGTACCTAAGTGTTTAGCGTAATCCTTCTTCATTATAACCTATGAATAAATTTTCGTCCACTACCCCTCCCTTTTTCATCTAACTCGAAGGGTCGACCAAACTTCCCAATGGAAAATAAACCTTTTTCGTACCTTACGGGGGATCATTGAATGAATTAAGGAGCTCTCTCGTTGTCAGGTGGGGGTTTCTAATTTACTTTTCGAAGAATAATGAGGTAAAACGGTGGCTCCCGAGTTCGCAACCGCCATTCCCAATAAGCCTGGAGCTTATCACGTGACCGCCCAACCGGTATTTCTGCACGGTCTTCCGCTACACGTTCAGCGCGTGTTCACTTACGTATACGCTAGTAGCGAAATTCCGTGCTACAGGAAAATCATTCACCGAAACTTGGTGCTCTGTGGCGCTTCTGAATATAAGCGACGAGGTGGGAAGAAAACTGACGGAACGTACGGTGAATAGCCGCAGGATTCGTTGCGCGAATTACGTCGACAAACAAAATCAAGATAAAGCCCTGAAACGTTTCAGTTGTTGGAATTTTCGAGAAACACGCAATTTACAAATAGAGACATTTGTGGTAGACCTCGTTGGTGACACGCGGAATTAGCAATCGAATCCAACGCCTTAGTCCTTCAATTGCTGTCTTCAATCGTATTTACCTACCCAATTTTTCATTCAGTTTATATTAACCTCAACTTAAAATTCTGTACAGGAAGTATTCAAGAATGTATTGTGTTTTCCCTACTTATGTAACGACCTTTATTGGATGATTGATGAAGCTGATTGATCACGATATTTTGGAGAAGGTTCGAGTTAACAATTTTGGAAGGATACGGTTAAAACTATGAGAAATGGCAGTAAGTGAAAGTCAAGTTCTAACGGTGATTTTATGGCATTTCTGTTCTCAAGCTGCGTTTAAAATTGGTTTTAACGTAATCCTATTCTGATAGTATTCTAGGCCACTAGACAACCCTCAAAACGAATTGTTCAATCTCAACGGCTAATTCTTCTAAAGCCTTCTCTCTTTTGTGGATCCTATTTTTCAATTCTACGTCAGTCAGAGAGCACAAGGGGAGGAGCATACAGTGACCACCTCTGCCTGCTTCTGACAGGAGTGTTAGCAGTTCTCTCATGCGTGAGGGTATTCGTTGATTATAATCCTGACCCATAAATTGAAGGTCCTGTAGTATGGTGTGCAATCCTCTAGAATATACTAAGCACCTTGTTAAGTTCCATCTTAGTCTGTGAACTAATTGTCAAATTTTTACCATTTGGTCGACATTAATTTAATGAGGAACTGGACTCATTGAAGTTTCTGAGTTTAAACACGTTACTTTATAAAATCAATAAAAATTTTATAACACTAAAGAAATGTACAGTTTATTTACCGTAAACACTGCTACAAATTGCCTCGGTATATTTTGTAGGAATCGTTTTACACGCGAACGGTTAACAATAAAGTTTTCGAAAGGAAAGCAAATTGGGATCTAAGATTCGCAACGTCTGCTAAAGCTGCGACTTCTCATTTTAACGACGCGACATTGAAGACACTTCAGGGGGGAGAATGACAAGATAAGCCATTAAGCGGAAAGAAGGAAGATAAGATTTCCCTGGAGAAACAGGGGAAATTTGGATGTAGCTACGCTCCTGGCTTTGCGTATGAAGTGATAAAGTTTGTTAACGGCTCTTTCAAAGGATCGTGATCTCTGTACCTAAGGAAACTGCCAAGTCCCCAATGTGATGGAAGCGGAAGGTTTAGTCAGCAGTTAAAGTAGAATGGGGTTGGTTGGTAGAAGTTGGTGGTTCCGGGCTCAATAACTCAAATGTCGCTTTTCTTCCAAAAGAAGAACGGTGTTGTGAAAGTGGTAGAGCGAAGGGCTGCATGCGCCACGCACGTGACTGTGTACATGATGAGAATTTCGACTTGAGGACTTGGAAGAGCCTCTCCCTCCATTTCGCGGGTTGTAATGTGAGAGTCGACCCTCATTCGTAATCACACTCAGATTCTAAACAAAATCATTCCGCTCTAAAAGGATTCTCCAACGAGTACGTATCTAGTCTATCATCCACGCTTTTAATACTTCGCTTTTTTCATGAATGACACAAATGGCCAACTCTCCACAGACCAAATAAACGCAGGGTGAAAAGAAAGTGACCAAAGGATGCTCCTCGAGTGAATACTTACAGTATGTTATCAAACCTGGATAATTTTGTTTTTCTATTGTTTGATAAAGTTTAATATTGATTGGAAAGAGACAATTTGGAACACAAATTTGTAGCCGAGGAGTCATGCATGTCCCTTGTACGTTGTTGTTTGCACGTATACTAGTATAACAGGCAACACGTTTGTAACGTCGATCTGCATACGTAACCATCTCATTGCCCAGTTGGTAGAAATCAGCTAATAGCTGAAGGAGTTCATCTGAAAGGGAAAAGTTGGATCAACTCCCTTTATTTTGCCGCTGAGGTCGGCTTTCGGAGAGCGCTATGACATCGACGGCCGTGTTTGCCCCAGTTTGAGAGCCCCATCTTGACTGTGGGTCGAGTTGCAATCAATTTTCCGCTTCCTTCGAGATGAGTGCGGTCAATTTGTCCCCAATCGCCCTTTTCAATCTCGACGCTTAATGCATTTACTGGACGCGTTTGAATGAAATTGCGTTTTCCCTAGTTTTCTTAATTTATTTCCGATAATCCAGACGGCTCCCGGAAGGTGATAAGATGGAACTAGTTGGCGTAATATCACCTGTGTATCCGATACTTGGGACAAACTGTCTCCCGTTGTCAAAATCCTTATCGCCCTTATTCTTAAACTTGAACTTTCCATTTCCGTAACAACGTTTCAGAGCTCTCCTTTCATCAAAAGACACCAGGTAAAGCTATAATTGAAATTCCAATCACAATCAATGACTGAAAGCTCAAGAGTCCAATCATCCTACTTGATACGATTAATTAATAGAATACGATGGCATCATAGATTAGTACTAACTTGATATTAAAACACATACTCGTACTTGCAAATTAATGAAACACGAAAACAGAAAAGAGGGGCCAATATAAAAGGCGGAAATAAGAACCGTCCTGACGCCGACGCCAGCACTCTGATGTGGTGAAGCTAATTTTACCGTGTAACTGCCGTTGTTGAACGTCATCGAATCTACAACTCACTTTATCGTTATTTTCATTAGCACCACACAGTATACGGTTATAAACAGTTTTTATCGTTCCCATCAAGGTTGATTCTGCACCCGTCAAGGGGGCATTCGGAGTATGGCTACAGGAAGAAAAGGAAGAGAGCTGTGACCTTCAGAAGATGCCAAGAGACGGACACAGCCCGGAAGGGGATGTGGACCAGGCAGTTTATTTATTCAGGCTCAGGCGGCGCCATAGTAAGGTGGATTTCTACCACTGCCCGCACTGAAGTGGGATCTTTCCCATGCCATCTTCCCATCTCAAAGGTTGGCTGGCTCACACAGCGACGTCCGTTCACACCATGTTGAACTCCGATGAGTACTGGAGGTGCATCGCTTTATTTGCCTGGGCAGTGCTCAGGCAGAAGAGGATGGAGCTTAAAGGGATGAAGAATTAAGACATGGATGGCTTCTAAACGTTCTCAACTGCTGGGAGGGCGTATGGTAATAGGGCAGTCTGCAAGACTCTCGTAAGTTTGGAGTGAAGAAGAATGAAGAACCGCCATCGCGGAGAGACGCCATGTGCTAAATGGCCCCGGGTTGGTTCTCAATACACGAGATTAAGTTCATGGGCCTTTAGGAGAAGACCCTCCCTCCCACGCTCCATAAAAAAAGTAAAAAACGGTTTCCATCATTGGAAAAAGGGCCCTTCAAATGTTCCAAAAAATGAGGAGGTTTCCCGCAATGTTCTTAAACTGCAATTGCGGGCTAATTTTTATTATAATTACACAGAGTGACAAAACTACGGTAGATTTGAGTCAAAACTGAATAGCTTGTCGAGCAAACAAGGATCTTTTGTAATTCCCGGAACAATGAAGTCTTTGTGGCTCCAATTGGAATCACAGGAAGCAATACTGACTTGCTTGCAGTGTGCAGAGCTTTGGCCGGGGGGTAGATTGCGGCATCGAGACGAGATTGCAACGTTGCGATTGGAATTGCGAGTAACAGCGCGTATATTGACGAGACTGAGGGCGAGGGTTGCATGATGAGGACTGTGCAACGTTGTAACACTAGTGTCAATTTCTTTGTTTGTTAGTTCTATTGTAACTCGAGTACCCGTTTATTATATAATGCACAATTGTCTGTTTAGTGGTACTTTTTCCAAGTTCTATGAAACAAATACTTTCTGACTTTCTTATACGATGTACAATGTCGGATTTTGATATTACGTTCTATAAAGAATTAATATTAACATGAACTACTCCGTTCCTCAATCTTATTAGTTCATTAAAATGATTAAATAAGATATTTTTCCGACCAATATTCGGTTACTCTTTTATAATTGCTCACTTCTTTATCTTATTTGTGTGATTCGCTCATAAACGGAAGAAATTTGGTTCGGGCGTTTTTTTAAATTAATGACTGCATAAAGTTGCAGTTATCATTTATAGTCACGTTTTCAAGTAATTTGATTTATTACGTATCTTAAAAAGAGGGGAGGAATTTTTTTATTATATTGAGTGAGCATCCACTATTGGAACTGGTATATCACAAAGTGCTTGGGTGACCACGAACCCCATCTATGCAAGTTCGATGCGATATTTTTTCTTCAAAAAGATATCATTATGAGCATGATAATAAGTTGCTAAATACGTATACAGAGCTCTGAATACGCCATAGCGAAAGGTGATCGGCAAGCTCATTTTTGGATGGGCAACCTGAGACCCTAAAACGTTAATAAGATGAAGAAGTAAATTGTGGAAATGTTTTTTAACGCGATTCTGTCTTCCTCACGTTCCTACGAAACGGCCGCTTCCTCGCTAAAAATGTCTGTTGAAACCTCCACTTGGACTGGAATTCATCGATGCACCCGGCGTTATGAAATACGTACCATATTTGCCTTCTCGTCAATTAGTGAGCGTTAATTTCGAAGGCGTTCTCGAGCTTCTTCAAATTCCTGGACGGATTTAAATGAAGTTTCTAACACCTTCCGAGCGACGTCTTTCAAATTATTCCCTTCGAGTGAAAGGTATTTGCTTCGCCTTGTTAATGCTTCATAGGTATTGCGCCCGTCTTTCGTGTCAAAGATCTCTTGGTGATTTCAATCCTTCTATAACAGGCATCTTGAATTTAAACCTTGAAATTAAAGAAAAATATCCACACCCCCTCCCACAAGCAGCCAGATACGAGGAACTGTATCCATGCGCTTGGTTTTTATGTACTTACAAACTTGGTAAAACACAACTTCATGTTTCACGTAAAAAGTGGCAGCGCGGTTGATGTTCCGAAATTTATTGAAGGGCTCCTGCTTATGCTATGATCATGTATGAGCAATCAGAACACAACTGATTTCTGATACTGTCGACGAGACTTTTACGACTAGGACCGTGTGAAATGATGAAAATCCAGGCAAAATCTGTGAATAGTAGTAGTATATGGTTTCAATACTTGAATGTCTGAGGTCACCTCACGATTTTAGTAAGAATCGTTATCAAACTGTCATCGTGGGCATGGGTTTGACTCAAAACTGTCGATATTGGATATGGAATCGAAATCGTCAGAGTGGGTTTTGACAGAAATGATAAGTGCAGTTCTACGTTACTTGTTGCAAGGATCGAGTCGAGGTTATTTGCAAGTTACCAGGTGATTACGAGCCAGTTCACGTTGAGTGTCATCTTCAGTCGACAAACATTTATTGCGAAGCGAGGAGTATGATGAATTGAGTTTGTCGGAAATCGTCCTACCACCCTTTTTTAAATCCAGGATTTCTCGTGCGTCTCAGTTCGGTAAATAGATGTTGTTTTCTCCAGAGTAGACTTGAACGAATCACGGAGACGAGTTTTACTGTATCCCGAAACTTGTAATTGAAGAGTTGGGAAATCTCACAATTCTAACAAAGAAAAAGTGAGTAGAACAGAAGTATTTAAGCGCAAATAAGGAGGCTCTGAAGGCGTGAACTGGTTGTACAGGGAAGGAGAGCTGTGAAGCGAGTGTCCTTCGAGAACTGGGAAACGAATGTCACCACTTTGGAAGGGGTTGACAATTCATCAGTTTGGTTAGTTACCCGAGGAATGTATTCAAATGAAGGTGTCTGCATTCTTATTGGTGGATTTAGCATGGTGAATTGTTGAGGCCAGGAGGGGAGGGGTGAAATGAAGGGGACAGGAAGGATCTTGAAACCTGGAATTATGAAGGCTCGTTAATTGATGGCTCTATCACGGCTTGCAGCGTTAAAATTGACACCAATTGTAGTGAACTGACAAGTAGGAGAGGTAATCCGGAGATGGGGAATTTTGAGGGGCCTGGGAAAACTATTTGGGGAACTCCATACGCTTAGATTCAGATGACTCTCAGGTACAGGGAGGGTTGAACTCAACGGTTGGGGAAGGCTCGAAACAGTGAGTCCCGTTGGGGCTAAATGAGGACGTTCCGAGATCAAAACGCCAGCTGATTCGGCCTATGCCGAACAGATGTATTCATGATGATGGAGACTCTGGAAGTTAAGGTGCACTTTTAGTGTCGGCTATATGCTACAATTGTCGATAGGTTATGGTGAGGCTGCTTGGCGGTAACACTCCTGGAGTATGTGATAATAGTGCCTGGACGGTGGGCATTCACACTACGCAGGTAAAAGCTTCCAAAAGTGCGAAGTATTCGAATGATTTGTTCCATAAACTGAAGCCACGAGTTACTGCAATTGTAAAATGTTCACCCAGTTTGTCCATTGTTATGAGCGACTGATTTTCACGTGAGTTCAAATTTTAATGGTCTTGTTCTCATCATTCAGTATTCCAGAGTACCTCTAAATGTTAGGGCATAGATATAGAGGAGTATATGTGATGTTTCACACTCAAGGATCGATAGAGGAATGCAGCTTCGCGCTGTTATAGTTTTTGAAGAAGCGTCGCAGGAAGCGTTGTTTAGGAGACAGGTATTTTCTTTTTTTTATTGCTAGGAAGTATAGTAGGGAAAGAAAAGCGGAGGGATTCGAAATTACCTAACAAATTTCTGAGGCAGGCAGGCACAACAGGACGCCATCTTTGCCCGCCATATTTATTGTCTACATAAATCTCGCCGCCCTCCGCCTCGCCAGGCTAGCAAGAGATCCCTTCCCTTTAACCTCTGCCACTGGGACGAATGGGATCGAGGCCGAAAACGCGGTGTGCGCGATATAATCCGCTTTTCACGAAATTACTTCAGGAAGGGTCAGAAACGTAAAATGAATGAAGAGCGATTTCAAGAGGTCGTGTCGCGCGTTCGAAATGGAACTATAAGAGGAAGCCTGGGGGATTCCTGGTAAATGACGTTACACACGTTGATGACCTCCTAAATGTTGTAATATATTAACTAGAGAATCCGCTTTATGAAGCATGCAACCCTCATCTAACGCCCAAAGCCTGTTGATTAAGTCGAATCTGCCTTTACCAACTCTGAGCCTAGCACCGCCTCCTCACGGCCACTCCGTCCTAAATGACTTTAATTAATACGGTAGAGGACCTCATTTGAGAGGTAGTAGACAAGGCATGAATCCGTTGAGCGCTTTCATTTGTTTGTTCATTATCTAAACAAAACCTGTCCACAACGTGTTTTGAATACTACTGGTTGAATCTGGCCGATCCTTCAAAATCAAAATTCAAGACCCTTCGGGCCTATACAAACAGCCCTAACCAGTTGAGCTTCAAACGCTACAACCTTTCCTCCTTCGCAGGTTACACTTAATCAACCACCTCGAGGTCTTTCGTGATTTCTCAAACTTTGATTTATGACTAATCATTTCAGCGCACTCCAGCTGTGGGTAGAATTGTGGAATTGCAGTTTAGAGAGTTGAATCTGAAAATATTTCATCGAAAGCGACATGGCAAGTCTCATTACTTCATTAACACACCTTATGCACATATCCAGACCATTTTTCTAAATGACGTTTTTCGAAAGTAAAGATCTACAAAGCTTTTTCTCAGCGTTATATTATGATGCTTTTCCAGTTCGTGCGGCCAAGGAAAGTAAAGACTACCAGCCCAATCCGCTCAGCCAATCTCTTGTAAAACGATTCGCAAGTACTGGCAGATCACGTGCCGAAATTGTTTATTCAATTTATTAAGTCTCAAAACGAAAACAACAGAAAAAGACTGAAATCTCTTTGGGTAGCGGAAAGTAAAAAGTGTTTGAGCTACTGCACACCTGGTACGTAGGATGATATGTTGGGCTGCTATCAGAGAAAAATACAGGTCGTGAATGTAGCAACAACTTCCAGTCTTCACCGCGTATACAGGTTTGACGTAACCATAAACGAAGAATGGTCAAATTTTAATGTTAGCAACGTAATAACCATTAATAAAATATCTGGTGCGTTGCATCACACAACTTTCCTTAGCCCTACGTCAATTCAATTTCTATATGGCTTTGTCTACTTAATCAATTCATTTACCACTCAGTTCATTTGAACTTGGTGAAACAACACTTCACAGCAGCAGGAAGCGGTAGCGCTTACAGTTTCGGAATTTATTGTGCTGCTCTCGTCATTTTTACACGGATGGGAATTGTATGGTATAATTTGCATATTTAGAGCTATCAATAAAAAAAATTTAATCAAAATCTTTGGAGCCGTTTTTGAGAAAAAAAATATTTGGTGTTTTGATCATTATGATAACTATGGTTGACTTTCGGTGGATTTTGCTCATACCCTCATTTTGGCGTCCCATGATAACCTGCGGACTAGATATCAAGTTAGAGTGGGTTTGGTATGGTGGTTCTCTCTAAAAATCGTTCACAGACACACATACACGCACACAGACCATTTTCCCACACAGTGTTTTTCGGACTCAGGGGGTTCTGAATCGTAAAGATCTGAAGAGAACTCAAAAACACAAAAAAAATTTTTCAGGCGATTACATAACTTTCCCTATTACTTGTAGAGCCAAGGAAAGTAAAAAAATATTTTTGTGAAACCTCATGGGAACGTTTGAGTTACTTATTTGGATATTAAAGTTCAATAAATGCTTTGAAAAATAGTTCTCACGGAAATATTCTACTAGTATTAAATTAACGTAACACGTTACGTTGAGTTCTTCAATACGTAGAAGTTGGTTGCGTTCAATTCAAACCTTGATTTTGGCTTCCTAATTGAGTTCAATTCTGGGCTGTTTTGCGGTTTTACGATATTTGAAAATGTTTCTTAATTGCTACTCCGGGTACCGAACATAGCACACCGGGAGTACTCAAGTGGCTGGAAGAAGGTTGTTTCCTGAGAAAACCCTGATTTTTCGAGTGGCTAGTTTTCAGTGTTTCGCTCATCTCCCCACCGAATCCGGTTCTTGTGTCTTATATCAGTTCGCACGAAAATGTCGGTTTTACCGTCTGGTTCAGTATCTCCTTCCGTTCGTTGCCGGGGAAGGTTGAAGCAACGGCTCTCAAATTGCTACGACGAATGATACTTCGTGAATTGATCCAATTCAGTCTACACATGGGAAGACGGAATAGTACTTCTCAGAAGCTTAAATTACAATGGAAACCAATCTGAGTATCTTACAGCAGCTATAAAGACCGCAGTAGAGAAACCGCGTTATCGTCTTGAGTAAGTCGCTCATTAGCGAAATAGGTCGATGGTGTCACAACCGTCAGCAGAGGCTTCATCAGAATCATGGAAAACGAATGGAATTACGCTTTTTCTCGAGTCGTGTTGGGAACGTGGCGTGCAGTAAGCGAATGTGAGCCAAATGTCTCAATAATTGTGAGAGGTACCAAAAGTTGTGAGATTCTGCGAATAAGGCGTCAATTACACTCAAAAGAAATGTTGATTAACTCAATAAGAAAAGCGCCGTCTTCTAGTTTTATCCAAAGGTTGATAAAACTCTTATACTCTGTATTATCTCGTACGAATCGTATGATAATCCACATGCACTCGTAATTTTGATGCTGTTTCTATTTCTGGATGTTTCGACAAGCGCCAAAAAGTTCCGAAGGATATCGCAGCCACTCACTTTGAATTTGCGTCAATACTAGTGCTGAGTTTCTCAAACCACTCAAGAGCTTAACCTTGTTCGTCTTCTTAAGGGTTCCAACAACTTCCTTTATCTCCTTATGCAAGTTGAAAGGGTCCTCTTGGATCACAGGAATTTCAAACCGTTCACACTTGACCGTAATCCAATCCTGTTCGGCCACACCAATTTGCTCTCTGGTCTGTCTTTGCTGCCGAACATATTCAACTGAATCCGATCTCACTTTACAAATCCTTAGTCCGTCCGAAAGGGGTAGAATTCGTTTTTCGTTGCAGGATCTTAACCTTCACAACTTGCTTGTTTTACAGCGAATAACATGTAAAGATCAACGTTCAACTAGTCTCCAGTTGCCTCCTGCAACTTCAGATTTCTTTGTATTCCGTTTTAGATTCTGCCTCATGCGCAGAGTTGATGGTTTTCACAGAACGTATAGTAAAAAAAAAAGAATTATGGATTTTCTGAACCCAAAAAACTTGCGACAATCTTGTACCAACTTCAGGTTGTGCTTACCTTGCGAATAATGAATTGATCGTGTATCGAGAGGAGTGCCGAGCGAACTTTGTGGGATTAAGTATGTAGTGAATAATTAATACTCGGATGTTTAAGTCGAAGGATTTCAAGTCACGTCCAAATATGTAACTTATATCATTATAAAATGCTGGATTGTACCAAGACGCTGAACCGTTAGTCATTGCTGCTGTGTCAGCTCATAACAGGCTATAAATGTTTCCACCACCCCACAGCTCGGTGTGTTGCTGTTCATATCTAGTCCCCCTCAGTCAATTTTTTAAAGTTCTGTTAAAGCTTTTCTAAGTAAATTTAAATTGAAAATTAAAATAAACTTTTTCCAAAAGCCCCCCAGCTAAAAACAACTTTTAACTGGCGCAGTCGGTAGGAAACAATGGAAGCTATAAACCATAATAACAAACAATTAGAAACCGAACTCAAGAGTCTTCAACAGTCCCATACTGGAGAAGCTATGCACCTTCAAGAAATTAATAATTTACTGGAACATAATCAGATAATGTTGAACATCATTACCAGTATCCTGCAAAATATTGAGAGTTCGTTAACGTTTTGCGAATTGGGAAAGCTACATCCCAGTATATTGAGCTCTGAGCAGCTGAATGTCGAGTTGAAAAGGCTATGGCTCAAGATTTCTTAATTTCGAAGACGAAAATTTGTTCGATATGCAAAATTACATCAAAGTGCAATGTTTAATAAGCAAGTCAGAAATTGTATATTTTCTGGATATCCCAATTGTGAATCCTAATAAGTTCGAACTACAATGTTTGCTACCACTCCCAACCAAAATCGGAGACGAATATTATAGCATTATCCCAGAAATAAAGTACACGTTGAAATCTTCATTAGAAGTAGTGGGGCTCAGTGGGAATTTTAATCCAGGTGGAATATTCACATGCCCAGCCCATTTAATTACAGAAACAGGATTTGACTGTGAGAAAACCTTCGTGAAGTCGGAAATAATACACAATTGTAAATATGTTAAAGTAGCGCTTTACTCAGGTAGTTTCATAAGTTTATTACCTGAAATTAATCAGTATTTGACAGTTTTCCCAGTAATGGATAGTATTACAATCGTCAAGGAGACTGGCACAGAAATAAAAAACCTCCAGGGAATTTACTTAATAAAACCCGGTAAAGAAAATTTGATTTATAAAAATAAGATTCTAATTGCACCACACCAAACTATTGAGGGAAAACCTTTGTTGATTGGTAACTTGAACTTATTGAATTCAAAACCCACATTTCAAATTCAACCAAACAAACAAATTGCACTGGAAGACCTAACATTATTATCCCCTTTAAAGAATAAAATCCAGTACGCTAGAAGTCAATTTCAACCAGTGGAGTTATTAGTGCCAAGCTTCTGGACGATCATTTTGTACATAATTTTCATTTGCCTAATTTCATATTCGATTTATCAATATCAGCTACATAGCAGAAAGATACGACGCTGGAATAACCCAGCGTAGAAAATTATAAAATACATAAATGCCGGATTGTACCAAGACGCTGAACCGTTAGTCATTGCTGCTGTGTCAGCTCATAACAGGCTATAAATGTTTCCACCACCCCACAGCTCGGTGTGTTCTCGTTCATACGTCTTGCTGTTCACATCTAGTCCCCCTCTGTCAATTTTTTAAAGTTCTGTTAAAGCTTTTCTAAGTAAATTTAAAATAAACTTTTTTAAAAAGCACCCCTGCTAAAAACAACTTTTAACTTGTATATAAGGACACCACTGTACTACTGTCCCTTCCTCCAACTGTGTAGACGCCGCCAGTTTCAACTTTTCTTAGCACTACGGAGTGAGCAGGAAAATTATACTGTCGGTTGAAATTTTTTTATTTGCTTTTTCCTCAGATCATTACGTTATGAGTGCTTCTGATTCCGATAAACGTTATTTGAGGAAATAGTATGTGTGTGAGTGTTGTCTGACTGCCAAAACGATTGAGAGAGAAAGGCTGAAACAAATCGGCTCAAATTTGGATACTTAGCGTGCAGGTCAACGTGGGTTGGCAAAACGAGGGTTTATGCTGGTCCAAACATTTTTTTTATTTGAAGGGGGGCTGTAATAATGTTGAATAAACTTTTTCTGTAAACAGTTCCAAACAACATAACAGCACTACATAATTTTCATTCGTGCGAAAATGATAAGAGCAACACAATGAATTTGCAAACGCTTCAATGAAAAAAGAGTGCAGTGCAGTTTTTCATCATAAATCTCGCTCATATAACGTTTAACAGTGTTTTTTTCTTAAAGTCGATCTGGTAATCCATTATTCGTTCGACACTATAAAAGTTTAATAACTCGCATGATATGATCAGGAGCAACCTCAGAAATTCCCAAATGACAAATAACGTCTTTTATTTTTGATTTTTTTCTCCTCGCAAACTTTCCTTTTTAATTCCGGAACTGTACCTTCCTTGAATGTCTTGCTGACAGTCTTATCAATTTTCTATACTTCGGTTTTGCTATAAAGGTCGTGGTGTAAGTGGGGGCAACCCTATAAATTCCGGAGGTATGTTTTCCCAATTTCAAATGAACTTTGTGAAAAATATATTGTATTTAGCCGTAAACTTTCCTCGGCCCCACCCACATTTAATGGTTTTTATTTCGTTTAGCCCTTTGTGAATTTTCTTCAGATTCATCAAGGGCTAGAGAATTCGCAAAACACCAATTGGAAAAATCGAAAAAAATACTGACTCTACTAAATCTTCTCACAGTAAAATTTCGAGGTTTTATCAAGTTCAAATGAGTGAAAAATTGATCGGATTAGCAGCAATTACTGTGAAAACGCGTACGTGGAACCGAGGAATTTTGTATGATGCGTCCCATTAGATACTCTTGTAGTCCCAGATCCTCATGTTGGCCATGAGATCGTTATTCTCGCAATATAGCTTCAGCAAAATTATTTTCACGTTCACCACTGGAGTGCCTAAGATGAATACCCTAAATAACTGTAGCAGCGCGTTGCTATGGCAATTAACGTCAAGCCCATACAAAGTAATCCTCAACACTAACTAACGATACAACAATAGTAAGTACGATGGAAAAAGGATAGGACTGTATACAAAATCTAGTGTACTTCCCGTGTAGAGCGATAAAACCGACTTAGATCGAGCTTTTGCTAGAGAGAATTGCTTAAACAGAGGCAGACAAATTGTCTGCTATTAAAACTGACATGGCGTCAATAGTTCGTTATTAACATCAATATTTCCGACCAAATTGTGTCTCATATTCACCTTTAAAGGACACACAAGTAAAATGTACGTGATATGAATTATAACTTCACAAACAACACCAAAGACGAAGAAGTGGCAGAAGGAAAGTTGGCCCAATTGAGTCTTTCACCCTGATCCGTATACATAATGGATGGATACTCTGTATAACTTGGCCAAAAGAGGGCAAACCCCTTCGCCACCACCTACGCTCTCACCACTTTTCTTTCCACTTCAATAACCTTTCCAGAGGATGATGCTAGAAGGAAAAAAAAGAGAGAAGTGATGGTAAGTGGCAGGGTGGAGGGGGGGGGGTGACGAAGTGGCAATGGTGGAAGAAGGGCAAGGCGAGCTCATGATTGAACTTTGGACCTGACTTAAGACCTCGGCTTTTTACCCACTTAGCGAGGGTTTTCTTGGCTTTCCTCGCTCGCTAACAAGTTGGCAAGTGTTCTCGAAAAACCCCCACGGCCGGAATTTATTCCTCGTTTCGGTCGGATCAATCGAAGACTTTCATGTTTGCTGTGGAACGAGAGTAACGGTAAAGAAGGGCAGCCTTCTCTCCCGGAGGAGAGAGTCGATGGCCAATTTCAGTCGAACTGGAGGAGTTGCCGAATAAAAAGCTCTTTCACCTGGAACTAATTTCGACAGCGGGGCCTGAAGCCGTCGGTGGAAACTGCGACTGAAACTGCAATCGATAAATCGCACTGGACTCATTTAGCAATGAAAAGTATTCACTCCAAACTAGGAAGCCCATCACTAAAGTGAACAGTAAGATTAGAAATGTAGAACAACGTATAGAATAAACGGTAATTTTGGTTGCAGGCGGGATGGTCTAACCCAGAGTCATTAAGCACATTGCATCAGGATGGCCCTCACGCTTCTCTGAAATGACAGCCCTCCTACGCTTTCATGTCTTCTTTGAGCGCAAAGCACATTTTTTAAAATTTTTTAAAAGCATGCGATGCACCACAAATGGGCCTATTGTAAGGGCGTCCATGATCCTCAGATGCCAGCACCACCTCCAGGCCCCACGGCACTGGTCTCACTTGGTGTGACGTCACCTATGCGCCCCCACCACCATAGTGTGCACAAAGCGGAAGAAAGGGCCTCCCAAACACACAACAGCGCGATGCCGCGAGTCCATGGCATACACACAGCACATGCTCTGCCGTCTCTAGCCCAACCTTGCAGAACCTGCATACCTGTACCTCGCACTTGCCAATATTTGCAAGGTGGTACCTCAGCGGACAGTGACCTGTGAACAGGCCACATATGATCCTCATATCCTTCCTCCCCAGTGCAAGCACCTCCTTGGACCTCTCTCTGAGAGCCAGATGACGAGTTTTGACTGTCTAAGGCCGGGCAGCCCCTGCCAATGAGTAGCCCTGCACCGGTCCTCCCATTTGCCAACCTCTTTACGTAGGTGGCTCCTGGTAATCCCAACAAAGGGCTCAGGCCCAGTAGGGATCTGCGCTGATCCCTTCTTAGCCAACCTATCAGCCCGTTCGTTTCCCTCTATACCCTGATGCCCTGGCACCCAACACAGTGTGACACTGTTGTCCTCTGCCAGGGCCTTCGGTCCAGTCAGACACTCCCACACCTGTCGGGATGTAAGACAGTATGAGGCTAAGGCCTTGAGAGTGGCCTGACTGTCCACCATTATGTAGATTCTCTGCCGCTTCAGTCCCCTCTGCAGCAGCTGCTGCACACAAACTGTCACCGCAGCCACCTCTGCCTGGAACGCGCAAAGCACATACATCCTCCTATACCGCAGATGGGGAGGTTCAGAAGACTTCTTTCCTCATAGTTTCCATTCTTCATCTCTTTGATCAGGAAAAGCATCTTCTGGATGAGCACTTCCCTCGGAAAATTGAAAAATGCACCTCCTTGTCTTCAACGAAATTCAACTTGACGTGATGTGAGCCGGCTGTGTCCTCCACCGTGCACCGCCAGCCTGCCTCTCTTTGGCACGAGAAGATGACATTGGAAGCATCGTCCACCATTACTCTGCTGTGCAGGCAGTTTGGGCTAGAAGCCTTACCAATCTGTTGCAGATACGCCATGAATGTTCCATCTCCTGTAAGGAACTGGGTAAGTAACCCATGGATCAAATGCTGGGACCATCTGCCAGGTTCATCACTCCTACAATTATAATAAGAGAACGTTCTTCCAATCATGACTAACAAACCAGATCACAGTATGGGCATGAGTTGTGGGCGTTTTCTAAACATTGAAAAATACGCTCTGGAACATTTTAGTGTTAGAAAGAAATTGTTGAAAAAGAGTAACGTGAATCCCCTGTGAGCTTGAGTAAAGGAATAACCCAAACATTGACGCACTATTTCAACTCTCCAAGAAGTAAAGCCTAAATGGGGCGTTATTGATGCGTCGCAAAAATAGGACTAACAATAAGGAAATGGATTATTTATCTTGGTCTCTAATACCGAGTGTCGCTGACTAGAAGGTATTCTTCCCAATTGTGGAGCTCGAAGCTGGTCCAACCTCTGAAAATTAAATCATCAGATTCAGCCACGTGTTGGATGCTTTCGGGATGTGAAGTCTTGATTCGGGAAGAATGACTTGCCGAGAATCAGGTCTGGCATTTATTTTGTCACCTACTTTTCCAGTATTATTTGAAATTAGAAGGACCAACCTTGCCGCGGTTCGTCGTACCTTATCTGCATTGATGGAAGAGTACTCGCGCTGATGATGAGCGTCTAGGGAGGTGACGAGTCGGCCCGCTCGTTGGAAGAGATACATCGCACACATCCGCCGCCCGCCCCCCTCCCCCTTCTGACTATATCGCATGTTCATTCGCGAGAAAGACTGCTTCACAAGTTGGATTGGTGCAGCGAACTCCCACTGACGAAATTGCCAAGGTCTCACATGAACGCTCCATCAGTAACTGAACCCGTTCGCAGCTAACTGATCTACAGTATGATCGCTAGGGCCTTGAAAGGGTTGCGGGTGCAAAAATAATTCGCTAACAGGAGACGTTATTGGGGGAGTTTTTGCATTATTCCTTTTATGACTCTAATACTGTGTCATATCGTTCTTAAACGTCCATCAAAAACTTTCTTTTATCGTTTCCTCAGCCATCCCATTACAATTGGTTGATGATCTGAGCCACCTGCACAGTTCTCAATATTATCCCGAATATCCCACTCCTCCCTTAATTCATTCTTGACGTTCAAACTTTATTTTTTATGAGATTGGGTTCTCTCATTAGTGGTCTGCTAGAGTGTTTGAATGTTATCTTGTTTTAATTATGAATCGTTACCAATGTCGATTGCAGTCAAGTGCAATGGGACTAATAGTTTACATTTAGCTTTGTGTCAACAAACATTGTGTTGCGCATACAATTCAATTTAAATCGGGTTTGTTATTTTGTTTCAGAGTTGGCATGACGGGACGTAAATATCAATGGTTGATCATGGGAACGTATGGTCCGTCGTGGTGGTTGGAACCGGCTCCGTGCCCTCGTCAAATCCTGACGCAAGCTCTCGACGGAGTTATCCTCACCGATCTTCTCCCTCTTGCTACAAGCGGGGAAATAACCATATCAGGAATCGTAAGTATTTTGATCCTCCGTACGACGTACCGCTGACCCAACTAACGTTTGATGACATTTTACGCGCTGGACTCATCTCATTTTTTGATACATTCGAAATTGTGCAAGATATTTGCCTCCACGATGATTAATGCCGAAGACTATTTGATGAATTTTCGTAGAAAGTTTTCATCAAAACATATCCCCTCCAATTTCGACTTTGGCAAGTGTGTATTGATGTTGAGCAGTGCAAAGTGGAGTCATCATCAGGGACAGTGGGGAAAATCTCAGCCAGTTTGTTCTTTTGCAGAATCAGCAAGCCCAGGTCTATTTCTAATAGAAACTGTCTGCTGCGGCTGCTGGTGGTTCCTTTATATATAACACAACACATACAAAACTTTCAAAGTCATAACAACCTAAATCATCATTTTTTTATGCATTAACAAGCTAGGTCAGTCATCAGGCTTTAAAACAGGGACTGAAGCAAGAATTTACAACGAGACTTATTAATAGTTGTAATAATAATAAACTACTAATGAAATGAATACTATGATGTAGTAACATAATAACTATATAATTCATATTGTTTTATGATTATTATTACTTTCCTTAGTTCTGTGGAGCAGAATGAAATTTATTTAATCCGCTGAACTGTATATTTTGAGTTTTCTTTATATCTTTAAGTTTCAAGAGTTTCTTCAAGTGGGCTCAAATTAGATATCCAGTCTGCAGTTCAACATGAGACTCCAAAATAAGGGTATATGCAAAATTCGTCTAAAATTAACTTAACACCTGAGCATTTTTCCCCCACGAAGGGCTTTTACCGGTTTTGAATATTGTAGGGGCACTCGTGAATGACATAACGTCACTATGTAGTTTTGATCCGTGAAAAAATCACGAGGGCTGCGCAATAACTACTAAATTTTCGACAGGAAACAACCCTAGTGCAGCTTTTTCATTATTGCGTGTCATTTTCCAACAAACATCACAGTGGTACTCCAATAAGCTGCCTATACGATTGACGTCTTATAAGGGTCATTAGACAATCAGGAGGAACCTGAGAAATCCTGGAATCCAACTAACTTGAATTTGTCGACTCTACCTTTTTACTTTCCTTGGCTCTACAAAGTAGAAAGGAAAGTTATGTAAATGAAAATTAATTTTGAGTTCTCTTCAGATCTTTACGTTTCAAACCCCCTGAACCGAAAAACACTATTTGGGATAATAGTATGTGTGTCTGTGAATGATTTTTAGAGAAAACCACCGTACCAAATCAGTTCAAACTTGATATCTATCCCGCAGGTTACCATGGGACGCCAAAATGAGAGTATGAGAAACATTCACCGGAAGTTAACTATAGTTATCATAGTGATCAAAACACCAAATTCTTTCTTCTCAAAAACGGCTCTAACGATTTTGATTACATTTTTTATATTGATAGCTCTCAATAAGGGAATTATACCATAAAATTCCCATTCGTGGGAAAATGACGAGAGCAGCACAATAAATTATCAAACTTTTCGACGAAAAGCGTTTTTAGCGCGGTTTTTTCCTTATGAACTCCGCTGGAATGTTGGTAGAATGTTAAAGAAAGCTTGTATTGTAGTCCAATCCAATACCTAAAGGGTGAGTGTTTAAAACCGCTCATGAGATAGATGGGGCTCACTCCCGAAATGCCTAATACTGCTGTTTCGCTTACTACCAGTTCTAACAGTTATTACCCAATAACTCTGCAGAAGTCTACTATCCTTCTTCAAAAAATTCGTGTTTACAGCCTCATTAATTTTCTGTGTACGAACTTCTCAATAATGGTCCGGTAATGAGTACGAGCAGCACAATAAAATCCAGAACTGTAGGCGCTACCGCTTCCTGCTGCTGTGGAGTGTTGTTTGACCAAGTTCAAAGGAACTGAGTGATAAATGAATCGATTAAATAGAATTAGCCATTAACAAAGTGAATTGACGTAGAGCCAAGGAAAGTTGTGTGTTGCAACGCACCAGATTTTGTGCCCGTAATTCCAAAGCTGTAAACGTTAACTTTTTCAAAAAGGATATCATTTTGGTTTTTACATCAAGATCGTGGCAGGAGCAATCCATATAATTTCCTGCGCTTTAAATGTTACCGGTTTCTACATAGACCGTTAAGTTATGTTTCAGTTCATGCGAACTGAGGGATGAATTTATTTGATTATTGGGTGAAGCGATACAAATTACCGAATGCTGGCGTACGTTAGAATGTAGTAGTCACGCAACGAAGAGCGGGCTTATTAGTAAGGCTAACTCAATAAATTCCAGAACCTCGAGCACTACGGGCTTAACTATGAATCGTTAAGTATTTCCAAGTTCGCACTAATTGAGGGAGAAACAAGTTGGATTGGCTGTTACAGCGAACTGAGGAACGTGATGGGGTGCGTCGAAAGGGTTTTAAAAACGTCTCATATTCTCTATTGACATAGAGAGTGTCAACATATAACCAAATTCGAAATTGTTCATGGCGCTTTTAGTTTAAAGCGGAAGCAGCTGATAGTGTCTAAGCGAGAAGTTTGTCCGACGGTGCATCGCCAAGCCGGAAGAAAATCGCTTTCGGAACACCGGATTCTAAGTTATCCCGCTGAAACTGGATCCAATTTTCCGGTATTAATCAACATTCAATCGAATCATGAGAGCGGAAACCGTGGAAATTGGATTAAAACGGCCTATATCCCGGAATCAGTGTTGTCGATTCGGGCGCCAGCGCCTCCAAACACTCCGGCGTACAGTAGTAATATGCACCAAGTGGGCGGAAAAAGCTTCGTCCAACCGTAGGGGTGGATGAGGGATGTGTGGGTCGATGCTCTGGTTGGATAAGGAGACCTGCGACGGGGGCAGAATCCCATACCATACGAAGTGATTCAATTAGAGAATCGAGCAGACGGAGCAGTTTAATTGGTTATTAGCTGCTGCGTGATGCCTCATACATCATTTACGCTCCACCACAGAGATACTGAGGGGGTCCTTCAATCGGTTCATGAACTGACGCCTGTAACGTCCTTCTCCCGGCAAAGCTCTACAGCTTATTAGAGCTTTTGTGCATCGCATCGATGACGTTGACAATTATAATGGATCAAATTGCCCGGCTTCAACCCTACTCTCCCAGTCTAATCGTGAATTATACATTTCCCATTCAAAACAGAAGAACAAAACCATGCGATCTTGGTGTTTACCTTAACAAGGTAAATTCTGCACACTCCCGTCCTCGTTATCGAGCTCATTATCCTTTCGGGCTTATGAAAGCTCCTTTAGATAGCATTGTTAAGTACATTTCTGATCAACCTCGGTCTTGGTTCAGGGGCCAGGTAAATGTAAAATATGTGTAAAATATTTTCAAAATCGATAAAATGCCCTCACAGTTGAAATCTTGGTCAGAATTTACTATGGTAACTGAGTGTGTTTTAACTACTTGAGACTCTTCGTATGCTGAGCTGAAAATACTTTATCCTAATACGATCTCAACTATTTTGTTTTTTGAGCAAGAAAGGGAAAATTAGATGACGGTCGGCTGGTGGTTGTTCCTCTTGTTCTCTCATGCTAACCAAAAAAGAGAAGTCCTGCCAGGGATGCGTTTTCAGAGTTACCCACGTCATAATTACATTTCATAAATTTCTATTTATACAGACACTAGATCAATCCATTCCACCACACATTAACGGATCTCACACAAATCAACAGTCAAGTTTGACGACGGCTAATCGAGCTCACAATTCCCTGAGTTACTGATGCACTAAACTGCTGGGAAAGTCTCCAGTCAATGGAATACGTTTTCCGACGACTAAATTGGTTCTTTGGCTTTTTGGAAAGGCCCGTTTACTCAACGGTATTTCTAGAACTCTTCACGATTTGACATTATATAGCACGCGAATTTTGTCTCAGGACACGTGTAATACGTTTGCAACCTGAACGGCTCTCTACACAACACGCAATCATTTTACACGCAGTACATTCAGTCAAATCATCGCGTGAGAAGCCAAAAAACACATTATGTAAAGTACTGCTCGTTTTTCTCTACATTTATGAGCTCCGGCCCTCCTCTCACTGCTATATCATATTTGCTAGTTTGGATAAACATTTCTTCACCACCACATATGCTTCATTGAAGATGAGAAATTGAACTGATGGAGGAATCACTTTGATGAGTTCTCCTGGCAGTATTTAGCTTTGCCACACGCTTCACATTGATCGGTCTTTTCTTGACTTGTACTATGCAGGCATGCACTGCGAGAACAGTGTTCGGTGGAATCCTTGCTTAAGAAAAGTTAACTTTCTCGTACCGTTCGACTCTCAGTGAAGTACTTAATGACGAATACTTATATTCTGATAAAACTTGTGTACAATTTTTGCCTGAGCCAGTGGCTCTTCAACTCTTTTCAGGTCTCTCTTCATCACTTACTTAATTGAAACGATCAGTTCATTTCAAAGTTCTTTCCTTCAGTTCGTTCTTGGGGTATGGGGTATATTTCTCCAATAAATTCTTAATTGGTGTCGGTGGTATTGTTATATGAACGGAGGCACAGCTGGGGCTACAGAAGGGGATTAAAACAATAGACCGCACACTTTGGTTGAATCGGAAAACTTAACTTGTTCAAGTGACAAAGACTGAGGTTTCCACAAAGGTCGATGGGAAGTCATACAGAGTGAAAATGAGTTGATAAATAAGTAACACTTCAATGGCGGGATGGAAGGGCGCAGAGGTTGTTCACTACTCACGGAAATCAAGGAAGTGTTACACATTACAGCTTGAGCTAACTTATAAGATTAATGCTCGTTCCAGGGTTTTTATTTTATTTTTAATTTGTGCATACTAACGTTGCCTAAAACTCCTCGGGGCTGAAGATAATTTACAAGTACTACTGGCGAGGAGCACCACGTAAGAAAGTGAAATCGTGTTGTGGGTCTTCAAACTTTGTTTAGCGGAATATTTACCACCTAAGTTTAGAAGAGAAACTTAGTTCGAAACAACCTGCGGGTTTCCGAGATAAGCTCAGCCAAGCCCATCAGCTTCTCATCGAGCAGAGGGCATTAATTTTGTGTATACCTCGTACCACCCATTGACGGTCGGTCGCTCTCGTTTTGTCACCTAACTTTATCGACAAAACAACTCGTAAACCATGCCATACCGTCGTGAATATGCTCGTCGAATTCATTACGCGTTTAATAACGACTCTTATACGTTAATAACCCTTTGGAGTAAACGATTACATTTATCTGTGTTGGTGAACACTTTGAAAGAACCTCTCTCTTGCTAACATGCCCTCACTTTACACTCTGCTAACCATAGTAAAACACGAAGTATAAATTCCAGATGGTACCAGGTATTATCTTTCTCAAAGTAATGCTTGCTGAAGTCATATAATAAAGAAATTCTCGAAAGAGGGGAAAACCTAAGCAATCTTGTTAGGTTAGAACTTCACTACCTTAATTTTCAGCCAACCAGAGGATCATAAATCGAATTTTGTCAGTGCTTGCGCTTCCTCGCACACTTCTTCAAATATTGAGCTGAGTATCTCATCTCTAGTAGAGTGCTGCTACTCAATTAATGGTTCCGTTGGGTGAGAGAAAGAGAGAGAGAGAGAGAGAGAGAGAGAGAGAGAGAGAGAGAGAGAGAGAGAGAGAGTGAGAGACAGTGAGAAAGTGTGGGATATGGCCAGCAGAGTCTGGTTAAGGATCGAACCAGACTCTGCTGGCCATATCCCACACTTTCTCACTGTCTCTCACTCTCTCTCTCTCTCTCTCTCTCTCTCTCTCTCTCTCTCTCTCTCTCTCTCTCTTTCTCTCTCTTTTGACAAAACTCGCTTCGAAGGTGACTGTGGTGAACATGAAGAAACTAGTAAAATAAGGATTAAAATATTGGGGGATGTTTGAGACATGGGCCGCTAAAAATGTGGACTGATTAGGTTCACCAGTTTACTTTCAACCATGTTCACAGACTCATATACGTACAAACGTGCGTTTCTCGATAGAACTGGACACTTTCTCGCTCCACACCCTTTACCTACTTTCATTTTATGAGCTTTTCGCTCCATCACACACACCGATCCGTCCTACCATTTGTGTGCTTCTTGGCAGCCCATTTAGCGCAAGTTCCCGACTTTTAGAAACTACCTGGCCATCCAGTATGATGGTAGGACCAACGTCTTATACTCAGAAGTGCCTTTATCCTCTCAGATCAAAACCTTCATATGACGAAACCACGAAACCACTGAACGCACGGTCACAACCAACCGATGCGCCTTATACAATACTCGGAAATTAAAGATCTGATGAAAACTCCGCTCATTTGTAGCTCATTGCAAAATTACGTCGCAACTTTAAATGGGTTTAACGTGTAAGAATCAACCAAATAACAATTATATTATATTCTTCACTCAGACGACCCCACATGTACAGGAACGCAGTTTCAGTTACTCCTGAAACTGGCCTAACCGTTTTTGGCAGCTTCCTTTGCTCCTTGCCGCTGGAAAAGTGATATATCATTAGACGTCGAACGCAGGAGTCTTTCCGCCGGGACGAAACCTGATCCCTCGTTGTTGAAAACGCGCATTTTCTCCACCTGTTTTCTCCGCTTTGTGATGAATGAACCTACTTCTATTCCACATTACCGAATAGTTTGAGATTGATTGGTTCTGATATCTTACCATTTATTACTCCCTTCGGCCGTTCGTTGGTAGAAATACAAGTAATGTATTTGGATGAAACATTAGACCTCGAGTTATGTATTCTTCAACTATATATAGTTTGACAATCTCAGTATTCTTCGTGGTCTTGTTCGTTTATTAGTACGCAATGTGATTTTCTGCATGTAGATTAGATTGACAACCATAGTATTGCTTACCACAACTCTCAAAGGTGTGGTAACTGACCCAAAATAAAGTTGAGATTTCTTCACATCAAGCCTACTGAACAGAAAAACGATTATCTGCAAGTAGCGTGTGCGTGAAATCAGAGTTGGTACTACAGTGTGACAAGTAACTGTGTGGAGTGCCGGCAGATCGACGAAGAGGCGTCACCAGGGTGTTTGACTAGGTATACTCCACAGCATCACCACCCGGACCTCGAATTCGGGACCCCTTGATGCCTTGTCATGCGACCCTAATGACGAAACTGACTACTTAAGCCCAGGCCAATTATTTTCCCCGCCAGAGATAGTCATAGGTGAACCAATCATGAATTCACGAGACCGCTACGAGATATTGCAGAAGGCAGGTCAATGTCTTTGGAAGAGGTGGTCGAAGGACTAGTCGCACACGCTCATACCGCGCGAAAAATGGGTTGAAGTGCAGCGCAATGTGCGCATATGTGACATAGCATATTTAAAGACGCCGAGCACCCCACCACTCCAATGGCCAATCGGTAGGGTTGTGGAAGTATACCCTGGGCAGAATAGAGTTGTCCGCAACGTGGAAGTGAAGACCAATACTGGCACCTACGTTTGCCCAGTGCAAAAATTAGTCGCGCTGCCCTTTCTCACGGACAGCGCTTTGATCGTTTGTCCTCCAAACCTCTCCTACTGCTTTCTTTAGCCATCCATGTGATGCCTGTGTTCTTTGTTTCTTATTAATTTATTTGATTGTTATTTAATTATTAAATCTAACCCGCGTTATTTAGTTTGTTACCATAACCCTTTAAAAATATATTTTGTATCCATAATAACAACGATGCCCTTCTCCCCTCACCCCTCCTCTCAAACACAAGTACCCACATATGTCGCTAAAAATCAAATTCTCCTTCAAAAATTTGTATATTAGGGTGGGTGGATTATGGAGAAACCTAGTAAGAAGGGAAATAGATGTCGTGGTCAACTTATTTCCTGCTCTTTTGTCGGTGAATCGTTCGGTCTTCATCGCCCCCAATCGCCAGAGATCGCAAAGATAAACTAGGTCTCGGAGACTCGAATTGCTCACTTTCTCCTTCCTCAGTGACGTTTTTTCGCTCCGACGTTCGCTTTAACCGCCAACACACACTCACATTCTGCTCTTAATTGTTCGCCCAATCATTTGGCATGTTCGCTGCTCTGGCTTGGGGAAATAGGAGATTGCCGACCACAACTTTTCGTTGCACAGAAGCAGAAAGGTCCCCCCCCCCCCCCAGAGAACGAGACTCCGAAGACGCAAGGTAAGCCCTTTTGCCTTTTCAAGTCCGAACTAAGTTTGGTGCCGGCCAGTAATTTGGAGCTAGTGGTTGCGTATATTGATTGCGTATTGTAACACATATTCTTTCACTGAACCAAGTCATGTCCCTATTCCCGTCCCACTTCCTCAACGCCGATCGTTAAATCACTTTTTTCAAGGCTGGGGGCCAAATATTTCAGCGCCCTCCCCCATTTATCAATTGTTCTTTCGAGTGGCACTATATAGCCAAAACAAAACAACGAAAATTCGCAATCCAAGCAAAAATCGCAGTCCATAGCGGCTTCTACTATTTTATAGCATCAGGTGCAGTTCGAGGCAAGCAGAATCTGATCACTTTGTGTTTCTTCTCAGCCTATGTCTTCACAACAGAGTAAGACCATGCAATGACCCCTTTGTGTCGAGTTGCACAACTCAGTATGCGTCAATCATAGAATTAATTCCCAAGGTTCGCTTCTCAAGATCAACACCTGAGCAGTCAAGGATGCTACACGTATCTTCATATCCGAGTAAGGCAGTCATCAGTCTAGTAGAATAGTTTTGATGATGCGTTTAAGTATCTGGATGGTCTATCCCGACACTTCCCGGATGTCCATATACGATGCGATCTCACCAGTACGAAAGTGTTCCATGTCCCGTAGTCATTATATTATGCCTGGTGCGATGCACAGTGCCCCACCCATCTAATACCCCATCTGGCGAGAGGTCAATGGTGACGTCGACCTGACATGAACGTTCAGAAAGTTGGATAATGGAGCGAACACTTCCCTCATAGCTCCCATCCAGGGTTCCTTCAGGCTGTTATATGACCACCTGCCTTGGTTGACTCAAGAGTGCACTATTTAGGAGTTCAACGTCGGTTCCCTAATAGTTGTGAAGTTTGTATCCTGACAAGGCCGCGGAGACTGCTCTCGAAGTGCTTGTTTAATTCTATGAGTTGGTTGATTGGCCTGCGTCCCTTATCTCACGTCGTACCTTCAATTCGATTAGTCAACGAGAACAGAGTGAAGAAGAGAAGACAGAGAAAGAGTTAATCGTGATCATATGGGAAGACTCATCCTATCCCAGTTACCCAGGAAATCATTTGTGAACCTTCTGAATTTTATCCCTTACAGAAAATACTGCATCGCCTAGCGGGAATTGTCACTGCCGATAAAATATTTGTGTCATTGGACCCCAATGATGAAAAGGCCCGTTTGAAAGTTAATGCTCAAAGTTTGCTGAGAAGAGTCACTAAGGCGGCAATAACGCCTTCGAGTGGGAAAAGTGAGAACAGGTAGGAAGGAAACCCAGGATTTTCTCCTTTCGTTCGGTCCTTTCTGGGTGTATTATACTTTCTAGCTAATCCCAATACCAAGTACTTTTCACTATGTACTTTCCGAACCAACTTTTAAAGGAACAACTAGGCTCTCTTTTGATTAGCTTGTCTTTTCAATTCTTTCCATTTTCCGAGTTTTGCGGCTCTCGGGGCTTGAGAAGAGCGGAGAAAAAGTTTGTTTGCCTCTCGTTCTCATTTATAGTTCACTTATAACACTCTTTTTCATTTCAACGATCAATTCGCAGTCACTTTCCGTAATTGCCCGTGCCCTCAGTACCGACTGAAAAATTCATCATCGAATCTTTGGGTTTTAGTTGTTTCCAAAGTTGGATGTACCTGTGCCTTGTTTGTGCTTTGCTGCTGTTGAGTGTGCCAATAAAAGCAAGGCTACTTCGAATCGACAGGACGTCACGCTCAACAAGGAAGTTTAAAATATCCAGCACGACGCTTTCCTCAACCCTTCGTTGATCCAGTGATTTGTATCAGACTCTCACAACTTCATTCATCAGTCAAATTTATTGTATTGTTTTTTTGGTAACCCGGAATGAACGAAAAACTCGTGGTGTTTTTTTCTGAATTTCACTATCTAAATGCCTTATAGTCTGACAATTTATTGAAATGTCATTTGCCAACCCACACTCACTATCGTATCGCGTAACTATTTCTCTAGCCTCTGGCTGAACGGAGGCTTAAGCCAAAATTTGTCAAAAAAATTATAATCCGCAAATATCAAACTGCCATTATCAAATATCCACTAAAAAATGCCTGTGACTCTTTTGATTAAGCTCACTGGGCATTTCTCACGAATCAGTTATTGGGGCTCGTTCTTCATGAACGTATCAGTAGAAAGCGCGTTGACCACAGCGTGTTATACAATTTGTACAATGCGTCCCTCTTGAAGACGGAACTGGACAGCGTTCCTGATAATGATAAATAATTAAAGTTGTGATGGGATCGATCTGAAACGGAACGAGGTATCTACGACAAGAAATTTCTCTAACCTTCCAAATAAAATAAAGGAGAGGAAAGAAATATAAAGAATCAAAGTTTAAGAGTTGGCCATTTCAGCTTTGCGGGGTCAGTATTTTCTGTCGTCCGCAAGAAGAAAATCCTCCGGCTAAAAAAGCGTTTTAGTAACGTGCTGAACAGGCTTAACCTCGAAAGTAGTTGAAGTTTGCCCCGGAAGAAACTTCAGCTTCGAAGAAATGTGAAGTAACTTGGGAAACTGTCGATGTGGCTTATTGTATTTGTGCCGTCACTGTCGAAGGTGGGATGTCTCCTTCCAAACAAAAAATAAAAATAAATTTGTTCTCCTGTTTATTTCCCTTTTCTTTAGGTGTGGTTTGTTTTTCCTATAAGAAGTTAGATGATCTTTCGCTAAGGACGAAAGATAAACTCTGCCATGTAGAAAAATTAAATGGTTTATTCGTAGCCCCAAGTTTTTGCTTTCGCTTCTACTGAGTGTTTCAGACCGATTCGAGCAACTTCTGTTGAGAGTGTGGCCCCGGTGAAGTCCAAAATACACGTTACATACATAAAACAGATTATTATTAATTCGCCATTTTTTGTCTTCCTCTAGCCGTAAGTGGTAGGAAAGAAAGTTACTCGGTTGAAACGAACACTGTGAGTTTTCTTCACATATTTACGTTTCAAGAGCTGCTGAGTCCGATGTGTGTTTTTATGAACGCAACTGAGAATAAATGGTTGAAATAAGTCAGCTCAAATTATATATGTGTTCTGCAGACCTTGGGACGCCAAATTCAGCAGTTGGGAACTAAGTATGATGATCAAAACAGCAAGTTTTGATTCTCAAGAACAGCTGCAATGATTTTGATTCCAAATAACGTTGACCACGACCACTCAGGAAATAACACACAATAAACTATTAAATATTTTGAGCAAAATCGATTCAAGCACAGTTTTTCTCATTATAAACACGTTCGTATGATTCCAACACTTTCAGAATAATCGTGGCGGTAGTTTAGTAAACTAACGAATACATACACGATAAGTGTTCAATACGCTCATGCGATGGTTAGGAGCAGCTTCAAAGATATCAAGAATTCGAACCTCCGTTCGTGTCACTTACTACCTTATGTCGCAGATTGTACACCGTAACTCCAAAACATTTAAAACGATGTTTCTCAGAAAAATCAAGTTGACTGTATCATATGACAGCAACTTTTAGGAAAAAACTCCTCTGAAATCACTTTCAGTCTAAATGTTTGATCATTTATTGTGTTGCTCTTGTTATATTGGCACGGAAGAGAATTTTATGATCCTGTTGTGTTACTTGGAGCTGAACAAAGCACATCATCATTATTAGAACCGTTTTTGGGAAGAAACGTAATTTGATCATTTTGGTAACTGTTCACACTCTTTTTCGGCATCCTATGGTGACCTGCAGGCTAAACATGCGGTTACTATGGAACGCCAAAATACGTATATGAGCAAAATTCACTTAAAACTGACTATGGTTATCAAAACCCTTCGCACACATTTTATTTCTCAAAACCGCTTCAACCATTTTAGTTACATTTTTGTAAGGATATCTGTTCGACGCAAAGCGTCGAAGTTGTCAGAGTCGATGAACTCGGACTTCCCCGCGTCATTGTCATCGACCGCCTAATTGTCTCCAAACATTTTTAATACCTGCCCCTGCGGGAATCCCTCAGCCGCGGGCCCCCCAGCCCCCTTTTCTAGGTTTTCCCCTTTCCTTACTTCTTTCTCCCAATTTCATTTTCCTATCGACGACAGAGCTCTTCCAATATCATTCTGCTTCCAACTTCCACCACAGTAACTTCTCACTCTCTCTCTATCGGTTGCCCATGCCAGTTCCGCGTTCCGAGTACTTCCCTTGTGTCGCCCATTTGTACCTCAATTCTAATTCAACTCATTTCCGTACGCAGTATAATACAGTCCTCCTCACGCTCACCGAGTTTCAGTTTCATTGCTATCCTCAGTTCCCCATTCTTGCTCCTAACAATATCCATCTCAAAAAAATCGTGTTTATACTCTCATTATTTATCTGCGTATCAATTGCTCCATTTTGGTCGGAGAATGAGTGCGAGCTGCACAATGAAATTCGATTAGTAAGCGCTACCGGTTTCTGCCGCCATGAAGTAATGTTTCAAATGAAATGAGTCGGAAACGAGCGGTGCGTAGTAACACACAACTTTCCGCCACCCCCGTAAGTTCGAACACCACCTACATATGCGGGCGCTATATCTTCGTTCAACACATTTCTACAGAAACATTTGTAGAGAACAAAATGTAGTGAATAGTTAGCTGAGAGTACTCCGTAAGTTTGATTGAAATCGTTTGAGCCGTTTTTGAGAAAATTGGAGTACCGATAAATTAATAATTGGAATATTAATAAATTAATTCCTTTTCTACGTTAACTTGGCTTATATCTCCGTTCGACATATATACAGAAATAATTATGGACAGAAAAATGTGGGTATGGATGACTAAAAGACACTGTGAACGATTGATCGACTTTGGTGAAGCAGTTACTCCATAATTTACGGAAATGTTCGAAAAAACGTTATTTTTGACACATTTTGATTTTTATCTCTGTTCAATGAACTTTCAGAGGAACATCAAGCGAGTACAATACGTAGGTATTAACTATTCGAAAACATTCTGAGAGTTTGGTGAAAATCGTTGAAGTCGTTTTGCCAAAAACCGTAAAAAACCTATTTTTGCTTCATAGGCCTGTATCTCCGTTCACCGTATTTTCATGGAAATATGTATGAAGAAGAAAAGTTAGGAATTGATTAGTAGAAAATAATTTGAATGTTTGATCAAAATCATTAGAACCGTTTTCGAGAAAAATGCAAAACACCATAGTTAATAATAATAAAAAGATAATTTCAATGTTTGATCAAAATCGTTAGAGCCGTTTTCGAGAAAAATGCAAAACACCATACTTTTTGGTACATTTTCGTTCCCCACCCCCCTTCCCATCTGCTGAAATCGCCCATAACCTTATTTTGGTGTTTACAAAAAATAAAGAACAAAACAAAAAAAGAACCAGCTCAATCGGATCTCTCCCGCAAATCGAACTACAGACACACACACATACACACGGACCACGCGCCGAAATTAGGTTTTTTAGACTCAGTAGGCCTCAAAACGTAAATATCTGAAGAAAACCCAAATTTTTTTGGACACGATTATTATAGTTTCCTTTCCCTTTGGGGTAGCGGCAAGTAACAAAGGTTTATCATTCTCTTGAACAGCTGGACCCAGTTTCACACCACCGAGACCCATTTTATCCGATTCACCATCGAAAAATACCAGTAAATCATACGAAACGTGACCTGACTACAACAGAGCTAAGAAAATTAAATATTCCAGGCGCCAATAAGCAATTGGCACGACGTTGTGAGTCGAGCCTACAGAAGGTTTTTTTGAGACGGGAGGGTGGGAGTACAAACGAAGAAATGATTACTTTCCCTGTAGTTATTGTCCCGCGAGTTCTTTCAATTAGTAGACTCTGGCTCACTATAATTACTGTGATTTCACTATTTTCAGTCTAGACGCCGTCGTAAATCTCTCAGAATCGTTTCATTCGATCCAGTATCCAACAATACCTAAAAAACGGTACCTAACACGGCGTATTTGCGATAAAACTGCCGAAAAGATTTGGAATCCCGATGTCTTGAAACGTAAAGTGTAAAATTTTGCGAGGAGGGGGGGATATTTTCCCGACCAAAAACATAGGGTTATCGTTCAGAATGAATAATGAACCAAAATCTGAGAAAACGTCAACAAAAATTCAGCGGAAGTAAGTTTTCTTCCAACTTTGCAGGGCTAAGGATCGTTAAGTCATAATTGAACGTCCATAATTCAGGTAATATTTTGAATTACCAGCATGATTTTGGTGACAATTTATTCGCACTTGAAAGTTTGATGGAGCTGAACAGTGCCTGAGTATTACTGTAACACTTTCGAAACTGTAAATACGCAGAGTTTAATTGAAATTGTTGAAGGAGTTTTTGTGAAAGAAACTTTTGTGTTACTCATCAAGGTTATGTTATACTAAATTCTCATGTTCGCGTTTCATGTTGAATACCAAATTTGAGCTTATTTAGTTATCAAAGGCACAAGAATAGTGTCACCTGGTGGAAGCACTAGTGAACGGAACTTTGCTTCAAGATAACAGTAATAATTCTCACATTCAAGTCAGAAAGACCAACTTTACGCATGTTCCTTGGTGCAGGGAACGCCTACCAATTCCATTCGCCCCGGTTTTCTCACGACTTCCATTCGGGCTTTTGTTGGCCCTTTGGATTCAATGGCTGGAAGATCACCCTGCTCCTCCGAGGAAGTGAGGCGTCTTTTTTATATAAGAAAACACCGTCTTTCCGCATCTTCCTTTCTCATTTTATTTGCTTTTTTCCGTGAATCCATTTTTAATAGAGCGGGAGATGGCCATGGCAGGGGAAAGATGTTTAGGTTATTTCGTGAGACCCTAAAGCAGCTTCGAGCTTTGGGAATAGACTGAAGCGCCCGGTTGCTGCTAAAAGCCGGTGCTCATTATTGATGAAAAACCTACATTGTGTTTATCTGGATCCACCTTTACAGTTTCGTAATTCTCTTTCTTTCTCGCGAAGTTATATTCACTTTTTTTTCATGTCAACGTCGTAGTAAGAAGATAGGTAATAATTATTGCATATTCGCATAAATAAATCTGAAGTGTTTACCGAGTAAAGTGTGAGTATTTTCGCTCGTATTTCTCTCTCAAACATCTCTCGGATGACAAGTTACAAACAGTTACAGATAATAAATTAATTAGGTAGTTGATACTAAATTTCTTCTCATAGTAGTTACAAAACAACGTCCGAACGACGAATAATAAGTACGATCATCACGATGGTATTTGATTTTAATAAACGATAACCACCTGGTGGCGATTAGAATGGAATATTGCGAATTCAGACAGTTTTATGAGTACATTTACGGAGGATTAGTCCAGTGCACCTCGTACGGTTCTTAATATGACAGCTTGAGAGTAGTGAAATTTGTTTTCAGTCAGGAGGAGGCTTTGAATAATTAAATTACACCAACAGACTAGCAGTGAATATCATAATGGCCCGACCATCTTCAAAAAATGGATGGTCAGTGGAAATTCTAGTTAACTTATTGAGGTCAAGAACTTCACTTGGGCCGTGACACTACTAACTCACCAGTCGTAAGAAATGGCAAACAGTTATCCATCAAATGATTAACGATCGTAACTTGAGCAACGGTTGGACTGCCCTATCACAGTGTACAACGCTACCTCTCGCCATTCGAACTCTGGTAAATACTGCGTCATCTCATTTTCCAGCTTTTCAAGTCGTGTCTTGTTCCCCTTATTCTCTCCAGAGGGAACTTGGCACTCACCAATGGTCGATTCCCAATCTGATTGGCAGCAGCTTGTTTTTCAATGAGCGTGTAATAATCATCTGTGACAGAGCTTTGAGAGCGCCCAGTGAAGTGGGACGAAGCGCCAGGAATTTTACGCCACATGAGCTCTTTAGAAGCATTATACTGCCACTTCGTTTTGGTGGCTATAGTTGCCGTCGGCTAAGAGCTATGCTTACGCTTTGTAGTCGATTGTACAGAAATGACAAACTGAAAGTAACGTTTGTCCCTAACATGGACAAAGTTTTCCCATCAAATGGCCTAGTTCTCCATGTCTCGACTTACTTCAGTTCAGTTGTTTTTCAATTTGTGCAGGCGAATAGGCTATACCAGTTGGTTTATTACTCATTTCTAACAATGCACCTACTTTCTCGGTCAGGACATTTTTTACATCCCCTCTTGCAATGTCTGTCCGCCGACCAAGCCATATTTTGCCTTTAACGTGTACGTGCTCTAAAGAATCTTTCGGTGTTTGTAAATACAATGATTCCGATTGGAATCTAACTGTCCTCCCTTACTCAGCAACCCGATAGCCAAATCTTGTTAAGGGCAACAAAATTAGCAAAATTTTCTCATCGGAAAGAGACAAAAACGTTCTATAAACGATGAGTTTTCGCTCTATATTGACGACGGAGGATTTGTTACAAATTCGTACTATCGTCTACCAAGCTCTGTTCAACAGACTGTCAGAGAGACATTTATGAAGAACGATACATACGTATTGACTAGTTAAAGACATCCTGTCAGTTAATGGAAATCGTCAATGTCGAGTTGAAATCACGTTGAGGCTGGCGGGCGCGAAAGAAACCTTTACACAAACGGTAGGTACAGCTTTCGTACAAGTACGCAACCACTAGGAACATTTTATGTCTTTTATTTTTGTTTTTTTTAAATGCAATGATAACTACGTTTGATTGTGCTCGTTGATGGTTTCGATATAATGGCCGCGTCAATTGCAATTGACATCATCACTTAGTCACTGAAGTTATTAAAAGTGTGATGTTACCAAGCGTTAGATTTTGTAACAGACGTTACCATGCACCTAACCCAACACAAATTTCGTGACGCTTCTCCGTTACATATTAGGGGAGCGCGGTGGTCCGAGCCAGGCGGGGATAGAACCAGCGGACTCTGATTCGATCCCCGACCAGGCACCTCCCTCCACCAAACCCAGGGGGATGAGGCAATGGGTACCGGCAATAGGCTGGGGAGATGTGAGGGCCGCCCAACAGGCTCGTGAAAGGAGAGTTGGGACATGGGCCCTCAGTGGCCACGGCAAACTGCCATTGGTCCCGCAGCTTCAGGAAGGCGCCTGCCTCCCAGTTATCATCATCATCCGTTACATATTCCGCGTTAAATTTTCGAGTTTATGTAGCAAAGTAAAGACATAAAATGTCAAAATATATTTTGGGCGCTTTTATTGCAATCACGTCGTGTTTTGGTATGGTTTTCCAGATATTTTGAGATGTTAGCTAAGCCGGTTGAATGGGGCGAGAAGCATTTTATCCCTCGTAGTTATAGTTCCAGGTACTGGGCGTGAACATATCACTTGGAAAACATTGAAAACTTCCATTTTACATTCCTCTACCCTTAGAGTTAGGATGTTCTAGGGTTATTATGGGATGCAGGAGGGAGGGTCTGCTCCTATTTGCCCCGTGTAATTACTTCTGCCAATCAACAACGTTCATGAGTACCCGCCTTGTCTTTGCCCTTGGGCTTCATTTATTTGCCATGCGGCGGGAAAGGTCAGTAGTCGTTATGGCAGCTTTACCTACTTTTGTCTCGAGTGAGTGCCTGGTAGAATGTACATTCCTCTTCTTTTTTTAGCATTGAAAATTCGTTACGTGATTTGTTCGTTCCAAGCTAATATAATATGCTGGATTCGTGGAAGATTTAAAACTCTTTTCCAGCAGCAGTCATCCACACGCAAGCCACGCTTGGGCTTCTTTTTCCCAACAGAGCAAGCCTAGTAATCTTAAGACTTGATGAAAACTCAACTTTTTTGCCGATTTCTTACCGTTTTGGTTGACGGAAATGAAAACGTTGCAAACAAAGGTTTTTGGTCGAACAAAGGTTAATAACCTGGAATGTTGGAGGGTGTGGGTAGTTTAAAACCGTTCCTTGAACAGCAGGCTCATGGGGCGCCTTTCACTTGCTTGCTAAATGCCTCTAGGTACCGTTGAAACCGAGCGTTTTGTTCGAAAAGCCTCCTTCCCGTCCCTTAAGTGATGAAGTGAAAAGCAGTTGAGAATCTCCTCTCTGGTAGCAATAATGGTTCCTGGATCCCGTAAAGGTGGGAAGCGGCAATCATTGTGCTGCATCTCCGCTAATGAAGGTGGGTTTTGCGGGTGAAATGGAAACAGGAGAGAATAGAAAAGTGAGGAGAGAACGAGTTGTTATTGCGCGAGGGTTAACTCCCGACCAACGGAATCAACCAGCAGGAGTGCGATGGCTTATTGCGGGTAAAATGAAGTTGTCGGATTTCCGCACACGACCTGAGTTTCCCCGTTCTCCTCTGAGTGTTGAACAAAAATATCGGGCGTGAAATATCGCGCTACGTTCCTCGACCTGAAAAGCCGTGCGTCCTCTAGTTTTAGCGAATATGTACGTGAAAGTTAAGTTCTTCTTAACACGTTTTAAAGAAACGTGCTTTATCATAACAGCAAAATAACTTGAAGTTATCAGAGATTTAACAGAGACAGATTCAGACATCACGGCAGCTATAGTCCTTCTACCGTCGGTTTTGTTGATACGTCATAGCTGGCTATGAATCAGGCTGTTTACGTATTGTCCATGGTGGCTTCCTGGAATGCTCTGTATCATTCTCGCTTTACAAGTTATTGTTGAAATTATTGTAAATGAGAAAGTACGGCGGAAACCTACCACCTACCTGGCTGGTGTTCTTTCTGCCGCACTCTTGCCGTTATTCATCTTTTCTATTTTTCCTTCCAATTGCTCTGCATTTTATTCCCAATGAACTGTTCAAATTGTGATACACTTTTGACCATGTTTTTTTTTTCAAATTGATGACTTTTTACTTTCCTGAAAAGAACATTTTGAGTTTTCTTCAGATCTTTACGTTTCAGACCCCCCTGAGTCCGAAAAACACTATTTGGGAAAATGGTCTGTGTGTCTGTGAATGATTTTTAGAGAAAATGACCGAACCAAATCACCTCAAACTTGATATCTAGCCCGCAGGTTACCGTGGGACGCCAAAATAAGGGTATGAGCAAAAGCCGCCGGAAGTTAACTATAGTTATCATAGTGATCAAAACACCAACTTTTTTTTTTCAAAACTGGCTCTAACGATTTTGATTACATTTTGTATATTGATAGCTCTTAATTAGGCAATTATATAAGAAAACTCTCATCCGTGGGAAAATGATGAGAGCAGCACAATACATTATCAAAACTTTCGACGAAAAGCGTTTTTAGCGCGGTTTTTTCCTTATAAACTCTGCTAGAATGTTAGTGGAATGTTAAAAAAAAAATTTTATTGTAGACCAATCCAATACCTAAAGGGTGAGTGTTCCAAAACGCTCATGAGGTACTCCAGAAATTCCTGAATTTCAACTACCACCGTTTTGCTTACTACCAGTTCTATAAGTTTTTACCCAATAACTCTGCAAAAGTAATTACTATCCTACTTCAAAAAGTTTTCGTTTACAGCCTCATTAATTTTCTGTGTAAAAATTGCTCAATAATGGTCCTGGAATGAGTACGAGCAGCATAATAAATTCCGGAACTGTAAGCGCTACCGCTTTCTGCTGCCGTGAAATGTTGTTTGACCAAGTTCAAATGAACTGAGTGGTAAATGAACTGATTGAGTAGGAAAAGCCACGTAAAAAGTGAATTGACGTAGAGCTAAGGAAAGTTGTGCGTTGCAACGCACCAGATATTTTTCCGATTGCAATACCAGCATTTTCTGTGAGAGTCAACGGGATTGCATTGTATAACCCGAGTGTTCGAAATGATTGAACCCAAGTACTAATAAATTATTGCAAATAACCTGCTCACCAGCTGAGATCGTCGATATTACAATATAGACATTTTGCAACGCGTTGTCAATCACGTTATCTATCGGTAAAAGTGATGTTTTACGATTTGTTTTTATTGAAAGGACGCACAAACTCGCAGGGGCTCGAAAACATAAAACCGTGACATTATTCTGGCATATTATTGGGAGCGTACCGGGAAATATCCTTATTTAACTTCCACTCTGCATCGATAAGGGTTGTAGAACATCTCAAGATTGCGTTTTCGAACCCTCTTATCCTTGTTTATCGAGCATCCCTTAACCGTCGAACTGCCCTATTCCGCACGCTGAGAATAAGGGAAAGGAACGATCCGAAGATAATTGATCGGAACCCCAACTTGAGCATAAGAACTCCATCTTTGCTTTCGTAAACATGCAAGAGTGGTGGTTGGCGAGAGAGAACGAATAGTCGTTGGTCGGACGGCAAAACAACTTCACGTCGGAAGGATCTTTAATTGGTTCGGCTATTGGTCGACTCAAGAGTTCTTGTGTTATTTATACCTGGTTAGTCATTCCCTTTCAATATCATAACGAACTTCTAATAGGGAGAGGGGTCGCTTTTGGTGTGGGTTTAGCTCCTGAAGCTACGTCCGTTTTTTCAGCCAAATATGTAGTTGTATGAAAAATTGCACAATCTTGCACTAGATTACGTCTTACTCTTTCTCCATTTTAATTGTAGTAGAACAGAAGTACAGTCATGAGGGGGCTCACTCTTCCGAGCTCCATCCAGTTTTTTGATGGAGCGTGAAGTTGCGGTCTCGGATTTTGATCAGGACCTGCTCTTGAAGTGTGATGTGACATAGTGCTTCGGTTTTGGCATGATCACGAAAACCACAACAGCAGATTGCCACATACATGAAATTCTATGGACCCTAAGTGATTGTCCTGGTGTTAAGGTACTGGTTAGCTGGAAATACTCGGTGAGAAAACCACTTGCCGTCAAGAAAATGCTGCAACTATTACACAGAGGTTTTTTTTCCCCCACTAGATAAATGTGTCCCATCTTGATAAATTCAACGCCGAAAAATATTAAAAATCGACAACCCGGGAAACAACTCTTATTCAACGACAATGTTCGTGGAGCACCTTTGAGACACTTCCCATTCGATTGAGCATCGAAAATTACTTGTACACAGTACGAAACATGACCTGACATCGAATCATTATTACGATTATTCATAATCAATAATAAAGCGCAAGTAGCTGAATCGTTCTCACCGGGGAACACGAAACGTTCGTTCCTGTTTTCTCCAAAACACACTAATCAAGTTATGGAACATAAAATCCCGGGAAATGTTTGGTAAAATATTTGTTGCTTTTACTGCTATTTAATCTGAGCATAAGTTCACCGCTAAATGAGTTTTGCTCGCCTCATTTTTAATCTCTGTGTTTTCAGACTGCGGACGAGTACAAAGAAGAATACGATTCTCGTCGAGGAAACGAATACTCGAGATTCCATGGCTACACCTACGATGGCGTGTGGGCCGTGGCTTTGGCGATACAACACGTCACGCACAGAGTCCGCCACTTCCGCAAAGACCAAACCGTAGTAGATTTCCAATACCGCGATCCTCTTTGGGAACGTTTATTCATTGAAGCTCTCAAAAACACGAGTTTCGAAGGAGTAACGGTAAGTACAAGCTCGTCAAAGTTGCTATTTTCGTGGTAGAAATTATTTCCCAGGGGCTTTGAAGGAGTTCAAAGAACTCGAAAACACAACCGTTAAAGTTAACTGGGTTTGGCCTATTTACATTTGGCAGCACGTTTTTCTTTCGAGTGTTTTATTTCATTTTACGAACTCGAGCTTACGAAGCACAAAATTGTGTAGAGAGCAGTTCGACAGCGCCGATTTTGCTTCACTTCAAGATAAATTAGGGAGAAAAAAGAGAGAGAGAGAGCAGTCCCCTGGAAGTAGGGAAGTTGAAAGAGAGATTCCACGAGGACTGGGATGAGAAAGAGGAATGATCTTGACAGTAGGCTCCTGCTTATCTCAGAGCTTTCTATTGTGCAAAGCCGCTTTGTTTGGGAAGGCTTTGGCACTGAAAACTCGCTGAGCCTAACATTATTACATATTACGTCGTTATCACAGCAACAATAATTTTGAAGGAACGCCCCACTCAAGAAATCCGAAAAAATGAATAGAACAATTTATCGCGCCTTGAAACAAAGGCAGACGACGTTAGCCAATTCAGAAACGTTCGTTGAAGCAGAAAATGCGAAGCTATTGCGAATACCAAAAAGTTACAAATAATTTTGGTTTTTGACCAAAAGGTAATCATTCGTTTTAGGATTTTTCACAGTTTTCATCGATAGCAAAAACGGCATTTCCTATCAAATCTTCGCATTTTCGGATATTACGTCCGATACAAAATATAAACGTCATGTCACTAATCCAAAACGCATAACTTCTTTTCCTACCTTTCCCCTCGCCAACTGCGGGCAGATGTAGTGTTAACTTTTATGGGAAGGGGGGCGCGTGTTGCAAAAAAAATGTTCCTGATCGAAGACATCGGTGTATAATTCAGAATGAATTATAAACCAAAAGTATTTCCATCCAGCCTCCAAAGTTGGTGGAGTAGCAAGCGAATCGACTGCTCTGTACTGGTGAAAGAAAGGAAACAATGGTAAACTCTATATGTAGAGCTTGATTCAGTGCGACACCAAAGAGCAACGTGGTTTTTGAAATTTCTCCTTTCGTACATCGTGCAGTATTCTTTAGAGAACTCCCTTGTCATTTCCTTACGAAAGTATAGGTTTTCAGCTGTTTTGAAATGTACGCACAGACAGTTTAAAAAATTGTTACATCAATTTTTGAAAAAAACATTTCGAATTTGGAAATTTTCATAAAAATAGTTCATTTGAATCGACATTCAAATTTGAGCCGGTGTTTCAATTGCATTCAAAAACACGCTGGTGGTACGCTTCACACTATGATTGTGGTTCGCATCTCTCTGCTTTGATAGGGCTGAGGGTAAGGTGGCCCATCTAGCTGGTGGGGGGAAGTTCAGGGTGTTGAGGCCCTGGCCGAGGCCATGGTGCGCATCCATCATGCCAACTTCCACCAGAGTACAACAACGCAGGATCTTCTGTACCAGTTTTCGCTGAACACCAACTTCGTGCAGCCCGTGAAGATGTGACTGCAACAATGGCTTCCCCCACAGTTAGATGGCCAACAGGAGAGAGGCAAAGGCAAGAACTAGATCGGTTCTTATTAGAGCTCTCCATTGCATCCTCCAGTGTGGGGCCAAGCATTGTTTACCACACGATGTGTATGGCAGCCATGAAGAGGTGCGCCGTCTGCATTGCTTGTATGTACCAGAGGCAGTGTTTCTGGTTGCGGGTGCTATCCCAATCCACCTTCTGCCAGCTGAACAGCACGAGCTATAACCCATCATGGTGACATCCGGGGGTTTCCGAAAAGAAAAGAAGAAGGGCTTTGGCCCTTATGAGTGGCAAGACCAATAGGGCACAGCCCAATCGGTACCTGATTCCAGCGCTTTGCCCGTGACGAGGTGTATTTCTATCTTACCCTGGCCCCCATTGAGTATGGATCATTCAAGACGCATCTACACCAAATTAATAGTAAGGCTGCGAGCCCAAACTGCACTGCAGAGCAATGGTGCCAAAGGGAGACACTTTGGCTGCAACGGGTGGAGGATACAGTCAGCAGGCTCACGCCAGAGTCATATTTCTGCTCCATGTTGAATTCAGATGAAAACTGGAAGTGCATGCTCAGTCAGAAGAGGATGGAGCTTACCGATCCGAGACATGTGACCTGAGACATGCCTCACGAGAATGAAGAATGGAGGCATGAAGGACTCCGAAACCATCCGAAATGCTGAGCAGTATAGCAGGATGTATGAGGGATCCGGGAAGCTGCAAAATTCTCGTGAGGGGGACTATATATAATCTTCTGACTGTAGTCCCAGTGATGGGATGTGCACCGCGGCCAGATGGCCTATTGTGCCAGTCCTAGTGTCTTACAGGTCGATACTTAGCTTTCTGAGGAAAGCCAGGTAGTTCCTGAAGGAGTCTTCGTTGGTATCCATCCTGGGAGAAGTGGTGCCAAAGACCAAAAGTCGCTCCCTCTCAAGTCTCCGGCACTGGGCCAGGACATGATAGGGAGTTTCTTCATCCGTACCACACCGCCTGCATCGAGGGGTGTCGGCTATCGTGAGGGGGAAAGAACGAGAAAGAAAAGTCGCAATCGCAGAGAAGCGTGATGGTCAACCTGATACACTCCGCTTAACGGTTCAAAGTTGGTCTTCGATACGCAGGAGTAAATTCATGGGGCCAATAGGAGCAGACTCTCTCTCCTACATTCCATAACAACCCTAGTACATCCTTACCTCCACCTTATCGATAACACGGTTACATAACTGTTCTTTTCTTACTCAGTTGGACCGTGGAATGTAAAAAGTAGTGAAGTTCATTGAACGGTTTCATGGGTATTTTGTTAAGGTATGTACCTATTTTTATGTAAATGAGTAAATCCGCTCCGTGTTCAGCCAATTCATGGAAGTGGTAATCATGTAAAACTGCGGTGAAAAAAAAATTGTACAACGTTATTCTAGGCTTTTCAAATATTCACTTCCTCTTCTTTGCCTGCCGTCCGACCTCCAACGAAAGAGGTTTCAAGAATAAAATTTGCCCTTCCCTGCTTTTGTAGCGTCAGAGGCCTTAACTTAATAGGTAGGGAAGGTTGTTATGCAAATAATAGTAAACTTTAGAGTGGACCCCGGGAGAGCAGGAGAGAATTGGGTGCATTGCTGGTCGTGTATTCATTGGCAAACCCTCCTTTCGCCGCCTGTTTTCTCTGCTTGAATCTCAGGCTTTCATTTATATGGTAATTTTCAAAGAGTCTGCGCTAGGCGGGGAAGAGGTTGAGGGCTCTGTAAGGAGGTCAGACTGAGAAAACCTAAGGGGTTACGAGATAAGAGCAGAGGCAGACGGCATCGCTTTCCTTCCTCACCTGGGCTGATTGAAACAGATGGAGTATAATTTGAAAGGCGGACTTATCCCTTTCTCGTACGGCACCTGACTTCCCAATCTCCTCCTCTACCTCCGCCTTTTCAAGTTGCTACAGGATCAGTAATATTTCCGCAAATGCGCCGTCCGTTATGGATTCCCGTCGGCTCAATGTCACCCCTTTTCTTAAACAAGAGATTTATGAAGCTGAGATGGAAATATGCAGAAGCCCTAGGGCGAAGAGAAAAGATTATTGACAAGATAACTCCGACTGAAAGAGATTGCAGTGTTTCCTGTCAACCAACATAACGTTTCTATGAAAATTCTTCTGACGCTTAAATTTTCATAACTTATCATGCACGACAGGTACAATCAGGGCATGAAGGTCTCATTTTTTGAGATCGCTTCCCTCTTCACTGGCATCCTTTTTCTTCCACCAACAATAGGATCGCACGTGTCGCGAAATTGGTGAGAAGCATCATACCACAAATTATCAACTTTCATTCACGTTAAATGACACGATACGTATCCGGACAACAAGAGTGTGTTTTTTCTGGATCTGTTTTTGAGGAAATCTGATATGTAACCGACAGGCGTCATTTCCTGAAGTAAAAAGTTATGCAACCCCGTTCAACGAACGATTACAAAGTTTGTTGCACATAACAAAGTGTAAGTAAATTTCTGAAAGACAGTACGTCACAACACGCTGCCTCGGTGGAGATGTCGTCGTTCGTCCTCGAGCAGATTTTGAAACGTCCTTTCCCGAAGCACGTGGGGCTGTGGAAAGTTATGGGAGGTGTCGTACAATATATTTTGTTTTCGTTAAATTCTCTCTCAATTCCTGTCTACATTAATTTCCATGGCCTACCTTTGCACTGTTATTATAATTTTTACTGTGGTTGATATGCAGTGTTGAGGCCTTGATGGGCAGTGGAAGCTTCGCTAATTCGAAACTGTTACCCCACAGTTGAACTGTTCGCTCGTGAATTGATAGAACCACCATTGCTCGCCCAAATTGTAGTTGATGTTGAAATGACCACGGAGTGCAATCGGTTAACCGCACAGTTAAATCCCTGAAGAAGCCGATAGACGATAGACCGATAGAAGCTGCAGCTTAATCTTCCGTTGTTGATAAATAACGCTCGAAAAGAGTTATTGTTCAATGTTGTACGACTTGAGAAGTATGTAGCTACAAGTAACACATAAGTGATATCTTATATGTTTAATTTCGTGGAGCTTTTAGAGCTCATGTGCCTTTCTGGTTATTATCATTGCGTTTACCACTGAAGACATTCTGACGGAGCAAAAAACCACATTTCAGGTGATGGTCTTTGTCCTGCGATAACCAATAGACTGTTTCTAGGGGATGAACGCACGACCAACAAAGCACCGAATTCTCTCGTGCTGTTCAGGGCCCAATGTAAAGTTTACTATACTTACTATATTTCAAAGTATGGCGTGACAAAAGCGGAGAAGAGCAAGGCTCATGCTTAAAACCTTTTTCGTAGGGCATCGGACAGGTGGCAAAGAAGAGGAAGTGAATATTTGAATGACCAAAGTTTCTCTTGAGTAAATTTTGCCAGTCACTTCAATTTGGTATCTCGTGTTGGTGATCAGCATGAGGTAATTCTTAAACACACATTGTTTGTTGTCGCAAAACTCCCGGTCGAACTCCCATACGCCAGCAATAGGGATAAAAGGCTTTTGAGAGGGAAGCAAAGAAGGATATCAGTTATTTCGGTAGTGATACAGCAAAGAACGCTCGCTGACATACCTTGCCAACTCACTTCTGGCCAATTTTACACTGGGAATCCCTTCCATGAAATCCCAATAAGGCTTGCCCTACACGTTAGAATAAGGGACTTGGAACTTCACCCGATTTCCATCTTATTAATCGAACCATGCACAACCCCAACTTATTCCAAACTGATGCGAACCAGCCTCAGCACACACCATGCGTATCTTAGGGCTACGTAGGAGACCCACTCAAGCACACACATCTGACAGTTCCATCAATATTTATTAACCTCCCGACTATGAACCAAATAAATTGCAGAACGTTGAGCACGATCAGTTTTTATGTACAACGTCGGCCAGGACTTTTTGTATCGCTGGTATTGTGTTTGTATTGGGAGTCAACATCCTCGGTTGAATAGCATTCGGAGGGCTTATGGAAAAAACTGTATTGTGGAACATCATGCAAGTTTATTCCCGCTAGTAAAGTAATATACGTTCAAAGAACTCGACTAAAGTTAATGACATCTTTGGGGCAATACCTCCGTTTGATGAATTGTTAGCAGCGACGTTCCATTGAAGAAACTACTGCGAATTTAATGGAAACTATACTTTTATTTCTGATGCCGTTTTTAATACAATATCTCCTCTTTTATTGGCTACTTGTCAACTCGAAAGAATAGAGGGTTCTTCAAACGGAATCTGTCTTCTCTCATCGGTAAAGAGAAGGCACTTACGAGCGATCCATTTGACTTTCTAATTGTCGTTCTCAAATTCTCCTTATTTTAAGTTCAACAACAATGAAGTTCGTTCAAGTTACAATGAATCGTGAATAGGGTGAAGCGGAAGAGAAGTACATAAATATTTGACGTTCTCGAACAACGACAATTCGACGTCGTTTTCAATCATCCTAAGTTATAATTCCTCCTCTTTTACCGTTCCGTTCATTAATTTTGCTTTTTCCGGCCACTATTCATTTTTATGGGAATTCTACGCCCATTTGCCACGTCGAATCCACCGACATCAAATCTGAATTGTGTACTGATTTCATACTACACTATCGATACCCGTTCCATCCTCCTAACCCTCAACGCAGAATCAGTATTTTCGCTTGTTCGCTTTTAAAACCATATTTTTTACGAAACCACCTCTCAGCCCATCAAGCTACGTGGGACCTGATGTTTTTCTTCTACTCTTTCTTAATTCCGGTGAAGACATGAATCACAACTGTTCATGGCTTCCGAAGAATGGAAAGATGCCGTAAATAATGTTCATGTTCGGCTTTCTAGGGACGTTTCATCGCTGCGCACCTTGAGAGTTTATTATTTTGAGTAGTCGTCAAGTTTCATATTGGGGAACAGCTACCTACACAAACGACGTTAGAAGAAGAAACAAATCATTGAACGCAATTTTCCCATTAAAAGTTTTTGTTATTTCGTGCGTTTTCTTATAATGACCGAAGTTGGGAAGAAGTTTGGCTGTAAAAAGAAAAACAGTTGAATCAGTTTCCCACGGAAATAGCAAATTGCAACCAAAAGTTCATCTCTACTACCCCTTCATCGAGGAACAAAACGTATTGCAGGAAGCCTCTGAGTTCAAAGTTCTGGATTCGCAATTCGCGGAGCTCACCCTGGAAAATCGGACGGATACAAGCCGGCTCTTAGCTCTCATCCGGGATAACACCAGTTCACCCATCCAGGGACTCTCTGACACCTTAACTTCGTACATACTTTACCGTGAACTCAATGTCTATCTTGTCTGAAGTGAATGACCAGTGTATAACCACTAACAACCAGCCTGTATAATTAATAATACGGGCTTCTCTCTTTCTCCCCCCCCTCCACCATCACTATCGCTCTCCCTGGTCTTATTCGTGGCTCACTTTTCGCTCGTTGTGAATTTATGTGCCAATTAAATACTAAAAAATACTAAATAATAATACCTCGTGCGCAGTGATGAGGGTTTTAACGACGTTATTCCCTCATGTACTAATCACAAGAACTCAGCATGTTAAAAACCAATAATTGATGACGTAGTACTACTTTTTCGAGGTCCGGGAACAACTATTGATGTTGAGAATAACAAACTGTTCCCAAACTTTATGCAATGATTTCACTTTTGCTGATCTTTTGAAGTCTTTCTAACTGATTTTAACGCTATGTTGTTTCAGGGTCCAGTTCGTTTTTACGACAACGAGAGGAAAGCCAGCATTTTGCTCAAACAATTTCAAAGTAAGATCCGTTAATGTTGTAAACAATTGCTACATAGATTGATTTGATGCATACCCAGACATACTGTAAGCTTTGGCTCTTTCCCCACCATGGGTGTGTCCCGAATGGCTTCTCCGTATAACTTTTAAGCGATGTCTGAGTGGTTCAATGAAATGCCACTTCAGGTGCTTCTTATGCAGTGAGCTGACAGTTAACGAAATGTGGTTTACCTATTGCTACGATGAAATCAATCAATTCCGTTGTGTGTTAGCCAGCGGGATTGGTTTTAAAAAAAAACTTGGATTTTAATACACTTCTCCCTCCTGGCTCCCCTTTTTCAATACGTTTTTTCAAGCTTAATCAATTCCAACTAAAGTTAATTGAATTTTGCAAATTAAATCACCTTGAACCCCGTTGTGTGAATATAATCATCGCAAATGGTGAACAACGGGGGCTTCTCCGAATTCGTAGCATACGTTTTAAATAAGCGAATGAAAAAAATTGTGGAATAGCGAAGTTCACGGAAACCGGTGATTTCAGCAATCGTGTTTCAATCCTCTTCGGGACTTGGCGGGGGGTCAACAGTTAATTGAATTTTACGTAAATCAAGATAGGAATCTCTTTTAAAAAAGCAAAAAGCCGGAATGCAGTCGTGAAGTATTTAATCCGGAAATTTTTCTTTTATTGCTGTACCGATTTGTGGATGTACAATTAATTATCCAGCAACTCATTACGAATCGAGATTGTTGGGGAAATGAAAATAACTTTCATCGCCCATCGTGAAACTCGTTGGTTGAAAAGCGTGATGGATACGATTAACGATTCCAATTTCACTCTGAACATCGTCGAATTTGAGTCGCTTCTTCAATAAAAAAAAAAAGAAGACTGGACCGCAAATGGATCCTCATCGCCATTAGATACGGATTGTTACAACAGAATCGATATCATCGTCTGCCGGCCGTCGACTGATTTCGCACACACCCTTACTTTGGTCCATTATGATCTGCAGGACGAATATCAAATTGTGCCGATTCAGTTCAGTCGTTTTCTCTCAGTCGCAATCACAGCTACACAGACCATTTTGTCTAACGGGGCTTTTCACACTCGGTAGCCTTTGGAACGTGAAGCTCCGTGTCTCGCTCGATAACAAATGTTTTTAGCCGATTACACAACGTTCCCTCTTACTTCGTGGAGCTAAGAAGTAACAAGTCATAACCCTAAGGTTCCTATTTCATTACATCATGTTCTGAAAATGAAATCATGCTTCAAGCTCGTTGTTCTTGTGATGCAGAAGGAATACTAGTGCTTTTATCATAGAAAATACTCACTGCACTCTTCCCACCAGCTCTTATTCTGCTGCGAAAATGTCCAATTCAAGCTGTAGACTTTTCAGTATTGCATGAGCACTTTTAAAAATAAAAAGGATCTACTTGAAAATCGTTCATTAAAAGTCGTCTGCCAGTGTGAAGTTAAATCAGTTAACTGCGGTAATTCAAGTCAAGTTGAGAAAGTCACGTGCCAGTTGAGATTTGCGTTATTTTTCGCGATTCATCGAACATGCCAAAGTGGTAAGGCTGACTTCGCTGACGGGCGTTGCACAAAGCTATCGAACATTTTTCATTTGGACCACCAATCGAACCAAAAAAAATGGCTCCATTGATGTTACAATCGTATCCTTCTGGTTTTGACGACGGCAGAATCATAAGTCGGTGTGAGAATAATGTGTAGAAGCCAGAATCCTTACCCATTCACGGGAAAAGTGGGAAATAGCATACCTGTCAGCCGGGCATCGCTCTTCTAAACGACTTTCCTTGCCATCAGGTCTCTCGCCAAATCATTTTCTCGCATGGTTATTCACTCTATCCGAGAAAGAGAGGGATTACCGCTTTTTTTTCTTTTTTTTTTAATTTCTGAGATTTAACTTTCAATCCAGTGGGTTTGTGTGGAGGGGGAGTTGGCTTCGACTTGGATCGACGGATTCAACTAAAAAGAGCTACAGCTACGATGCAAAAACTTGGTTGGGAACAGAAAAAATCGGAATTAAAAGAAAATCAACTCCTTTACTCCATCACTTTTGAAACTGTTTCAAAGTTAATAAATTTCCGCTCTTCACTTTTCTTCTCTCTGAGTTGATCTTCATTTTCAGAAGAACTGGGGGTAAAATTACTTGATGCTCTTAAAACGTTTACTTTTCATCAAACAGGAAAAACCATTTCGGCCCCGAGTCACGTGTAGGTCGGTTTTCTCTTCATATCGACCATTTCTGGACACTCAAACATCTACCGATCCATTAAAAGGATTTTATCAGGCGTCCAACTGACGTTTTTTTAATTGAGCAAGCCGGGCCAGACCACGCGGCCAAACCAAATTTCTGCACTTTCCTGAGCCCAACGTTGTAGAGAGGAAATAATTGGCTGCATGAAGCGTAGTTTTCATCGGATATTATACTGAGTCTGAGAAAATGATCTGTGTGCGTGTTTATGAATTGATTCTGGATGTCCTGGTAGCATCTGACAGCCAGGATCTGGCCCTCGCTTGGCAAGCCAAGAAAGCCTAATATAATAGGGCGGATCTTTGTATGGTGATGCCAGAAGCTTGTGAAGGGTAGGGAGGTAACATCAGGGTTGCAGCATTGACTTTTCCCTGGCACAATGTGTGGTGCAAGTTATGTGAAGAGTAGCCTCGTCTTGGTTTTTCAGCCGAGGTTCTTCAAGGTGTCACCATTCTCGTGTTGCTCGGGCCGTATCTGACCTGTTGGTCGTTCCATCCCTCCCAGTCCATGTACCTTGGGTGACCCCAGCAGAGAATGAGTGCAAAAATATGAACAAGGTATAACAATTAATGCAATTTTACCTCCGAAATCCTCAAATAAATTATGTATTTTGGAAAGGTGACTGAAATTCAAGGGAAAATATGGAAAAATGTAATAAGTAGAATGAATTACTCGATCGAGAATACAAAATCGATCGATCTTGCTACGACTGAAGGATTTAAAAAAATGAAACAGATCGGTGTGGAACGATGAGACACGTACACAATTAGCAATCAATCGAGTGAACGATCGGAGGCTTCTCTTATACATTTATTAATCAAGACACGGAACAACGTATGTACCAGCGTGCTTGCTTTAGAAGGAATGAAAGCTGCGGGAGACATGTTATGAATTGATGTGAGGTAGAAGATGGAATGAATGAGCACTGATGTCCCTACTGTTCTCATTGAGAAATCAGATGGAGACCATAGATTAATTCGATGCAGGAGCTGTGATCATCACTTCCCAATTTATAGAGCTTATGTTAGGACCACATTGCATTGAATGAAAAGTTTACCATCTTAGATCGTTTCTGGATTATGTTACATAGTAATTCGTAAAGAATATGAGCGAGTCCGCCTTATAGCCACAATGTGAACAAATCACGGCATGTTTCAACAGTTCTGAAAATATATACACAGTATACCGCCGTCATCTCCCGCAGGATTGTAGGTCCTAATCTTGCGGATCATCTTTCAAGTTTCAATATATTCTGTGAATTCGACGAAGTGTCATCTATTTATCGCTTCAATCGCATTTCATTTATTATTAAATAGCCGCGTGCAGATTCCCATCATTAAATAACTCGTCATTAAATATTGATCAATTTTTTGCAGACGGCACGGAGGTGAAGGTGGGAGAGTACAACGCAGTGAACCACGATCTGGACCTGGATCGCGGGCAAGGGATCAGGTGGAAAGGGCGCGGGCCGCCCAAAGACCGCACTCTGCAAATACTAGAACATTCGCACGTCAACGTAGCAATTTACAGTTCCCTAGCTGTCGTCGCCTCGCTGGGAATTATCCTCGCTACCGTCTTCCTCGCGATTAACATCAAATTTCGTAATCAAAGGTTCGCTCTTATAGCCATTATACATCTAAATGATTGTGTTCCTATTGGATCAAAGGCAGCTTACTGTGGTTGCGTAGTACATAACACAACGCTCAGCAAGACTATCATATTATCAATTACTGCAGGTGCAATTAGCTATGGCTAATTCACATAATTATTGCTCCGCTTTTATCATGAACCGTCATAGCATCCCAATGTATTTAACCTGGATTCCATTTAACCTACAGGAATCACCAAAAGTACCAATACCTTTTATAACCACATTCTCCTTAAAGGAAGGGTTCTCTCGAATCTTAACCCACACGATGAAGTCGATTGCTAACCTGCCTAGTTATAATATTGATTGTCAAACTCAACTTGCATAAACCCTTGGTTGCTGATGAGATGAATTTACCTAATAGTTCCAGTACTTACCGCCAGAAAATTTCGATATCTCTTAGTTCATTGGAATGACTGCAGGTACGAACTGTATTCACTCTCCTGGGAGATTATTTATAATCATAATCTCAAAACATTTAATTGCAAAAACGTTGAAACTTTCCCCGTAACTGGGAAGATACGTAAACGAATATGATAGCAAATTTTAAACAGGTTACCCGTGAAATGAGACCTGAACTACATGCACAAAGCTTTAAAAGGGGCGTGTTGACAAGACCACGGGTTCTTTCACGCTTCTCGATTTCTCAAATGCGAGCATTCATAATGAACGTGAGCTTGAGAAACATCGTGAATGTTCAAAAATGTCTTCAACTCTGATAATCACGTTATCAAGCTTCACTTACCTGGACTACCAATATTTTTCCGTTACGGTCAAGCTGGCTGAAGAGCTACCTTTCCTTATTCTGAATAAAATAGCAGTAAACCCTGCAAGCAAACCGGGTTAACCTGGCTTTTAGGAGTTTGGTTGAATTTCACTACTTCTAGGGCTACTCGATTAAGGTTTAGAAACCCCGAGTACCCTAGCCTCTAATCAGGACGTTGTGTTAGCAGTGTGAGACTATTCCAGAGACTGAGTTGGGGGAGTGTTTCACCAAGGCTAAATTGGAAACCTACGCATTGATCTTGGTGATCTATGGTTGAAATTTACTTTCAAAACTCTACTGTGCCGTCGTAGCCAAAATCATTCGTAGTCGCTCTCCGTGAAAGATACTATTAATACAACGTATGTAACAACAACTTCGTAAGCTGTTCCAAAGCTGCCACCAGAGAAATACAACAGGAATAACTCAGCGATATCAATGTCAAATTGTGTATTCCATTAACTGTATTATCTTTTATTTCTTACTTACATCAACACATAAGGTAAGACTGCCGTACTTCAAGATGCTGGAGCGAACATCCCAGGCTCATGCCTAAACGTCTGAAATTAAATTCTCTAATGAGATCACTTACATGACGCAAATTGCACGGTGTTAGCCTCTATTACATTATATCGAGGCCTTCAAATACAATTCGAAACCAAAAGGAGCCGCTTTGATATCCTCATCTTTGATCCTCGACGATAAAAAGTAATTACTTTTACGACCAAAAAACTTCGTAGGTCTATTAGCCCATTACTTGCGGTGAAATCTTATACCTGTGGTTTAACCTTGATGTTTGAACAGGTGGTTCATTAGGGTGGTCCCTCCTTTTCTCCTCCGACTCGTTATATGTAGCTCCCCCCCAACCCCGCCCGGATTAATTGCAGGTCACGCTCGCTAAATCGATAGGGTTTGATGTTTAATAGGATCGTACGAGAGACGCGATCTACGCACACAGCAGCTATAGGTACATCAGTACCTTTTTCCCGTCGATTTCATTTTGTTACATTTGAGCACTTCACGTAAGATCTCTAGTATTTTATTCGATACGAACTCTCATTTCAAGAAAACCGTTCCAAATGGTGGAAATTCATTTATTTCTGGTTGAAGTTCCAAATGTTTTCGTGGAATAATGAATACAACTTGTACTCAAGAACTTTGAACATTCTTAAACTTCTATTCCATTAGATAGTTCCGTGGAACAACCACTTCATTTTCCTGACGAGACTGATTACATCTCACGCCCAGCTATGTATTTATTTGAAACTACAACGGACTCAACTTTCTTGGTCGCCATCAATAAACCGGCTTAAATGGAAGGGTTATATTGAGCCAACCCCTCCTGTTTTTTAAAGGTTTTTGATGCTGTCTAATATTCTCACCTGGATATAGCTAGGTTCGTTATATTTTGTCACCTTCTCCAATAGTATTTGTCTTGTTCCTTACCTTCGTAACTATTAATTGATTGAAATGAAAATCGAGTCGGCTCCGGATTAGAAAAATTTTATCGCTTTAGAATATGATACATCTGAAAACGAAGAAGTCTAGAAAAATTTTCGGTTAATTTATGATATTTGATACGGAAAAATAAAAAATTAAGATTGGATCTTGCATACGAAGGCATTAAAATAGGTAGGGGAGCCGTGAGTGTAGTATGATTGTTGAGAGCTAACAGGGTCTTTCATTGGATTAATTCTACAGAGTCCATCAACGCACTGAGTTGATTCCTTCAACGAGGCGCTTGCAAAGCTGCAATTTCTCATCACCACTGGAATGTTTCTCTCATACAGCCGATCTTCACCTCAACTGGCAGCTTTCCATGATTTATCTTGGCGAACCGTTGTCATTTTTTTTTAACCAAGTTTCCCCACTTAGGCAGCCAAATACTTGAACTTCAAAACAACTTTGTATTTAATTCCCTATTTCTGTAGCAGCGTCGTATTAAAAAAACATGAATCGATGCGTACTTTTTTATTTCAACCTCCAACGCTGTTTTTAAACAGTTCCGAAAACGTCTTTTTGATGAATGATACCTTACTCATGAACTGCTCTCTCCACAATTAGAAATAACTATTGATTTCTGATTTCAGGTATATTAAAATGTCCAGCCCGTACCTGAACAATCTGATAATTATCGGAAGTATCCTCACCTACAGTAGCGTAATCTTCCTAGGGCTGGACTCTCGACTGACCAGCGTTCAAGCCTTCCCGTATATTTGTACGGCGCGCGCCTGGCTTTTAATGGCCGGATTTTCTTTGGCTTTCGGTGCCATGTTTTCCAAGACTTGGAGAGTTCACTCCATATTTACCGACGTCAAGCTCAATAAAAAAGTAAGTCGTTTATTTGTGGGTTGAGTTAGTATTTATTTGGTGTACTTTGAATACTTTTTATGAGCAGCATGTGTTTGTTACTTGAATAATATCAATATACAGGCAATACCGGTAAACAGCGTCAGAATAGTGCATTTCAGGCCACGCAGGGAACCTTCACCGCGTAACAAATTCCGCTACATTAAACCGACTGCTGCACGAATCCTTACTCTCTAGGTTACAGAACTAGCGATGGAAGCTAATAAGCTGGATAAGAGTGAATTGATGAGAAAAAACCCTGCAAATTATTACACAACGGTTTATTATTCGGATAATCAGCTTGACCTAGCATTAATGCTCCGAGACCCATCCTGTTCGATTCAGCATCGAAAAATATCATAATGAAACCCAAAAAAAGGTGGAAAAGAACTGAATCGTAATATTAAAATTAAAAAAAACGAAAGTATCTAGAAAAAACTGAATTTTAATATGAAAACATGCACGCTAAATACTAATATCAAAATTTAACCAAAAATCTATGAAAAAAAAAACAAAATGAGAATGAAACGAAAGAATCTAAAAAAATTGAATCGTATTAAAACCAAAACGTCGGGGAAATTGGAACGGGGGTGCTCGAAGCGAAAGGCGAAAGGGGAGTTGAGGCAGAGTCGTTGGGAGGGAAGCGAGAGAGAAGCGAGCCGCCTCGAGAGCGGTTGGTTTTTTAAAGAGACGGGCGGGGCGGGAGGAATTCAAACGACGAAACGCTTGTAGCTCCCGCATTGTACTGCGTTTCGTTAATTTTTTTAACCGTTTTTTGCCCATTACAACCACGGGCTTCGTCCGATCGGATTGCCGAGATGGCGGGCACAACTAGATACCAAATCGGATTTTTGGGCGAAAGAACGAATTTTTTAGACCACGTTAAAGGCACAAAACGGCCCGGACGGCGGATGGCGGACGGCGGACGGACATTGCAAATTTGGAATCTCCATGTCTTGAAACGTAAAGTATCAAATTTTGAGGGGGGGTTATAAAAAATTTTTCGTGACCGAAAACATAGGGTTATTATTCAGAATGAATAATAAACCAAAACTGGTTAGTAGAACGTTCACTTGAGATATGCATTAGAGATAGAGAGCTTGGAGTAACTGTGGCTCAGAGCTCACGTGACACGAACGCGTATAAATCAGAATAGTTGAAGTGGTGTGAACACAGACGTGAAAAGAAGAGTCACTGTATGGGAAGGCCACAAAGAGGTGGCATAAGTGAGAGGTGTGATAAGGGATATGGGGAAAGCCCATCAAACCCTCTAGTGGGATAAATCACGTGATTGCCTTCGCAAACACCAATTTTCGTGTTCAGCAGGACTCAAAATGTCGAAATGAGGGAGTTAACTGACAGATGTAGTCAGAAAGCCCGATCTCAATAGGCAAGTCCGATCGGGTTTGAGGACAGTGAACTTTGGACCCATTTGGCTTGAGGCCCTCGCACATAATTCAGTAGTACTTCTTAATCTCTTTCACGAGTGTCCCCTGAAGACCGCTCCACCCAAACTGAAGACTCGGGTACTGCCTTAGTTCTCGTTCATCAATCGAACCATGCAGAGCGGCCGCTAACTCCGAAAGCACGCGTACAGACCACTCTCCAAAATAACATTTGATGGATTCCATAAATTTTAAAACGCAAAGATCTGAAGTTGACGCCGCTTTATTAACGCGATTTCAATACCTTTCTCACGCTAACACTGTTAGTGCCCAACGTTCTGGCATGTATTAGATTACCCCCACCCATATAATGATCTTTAGTGGGGAGATGATTTCAGGGACTAGAAACAATGTTTTTTGGGAAAGTTCATCTTTACCGTTGTTCTGGCGTTATAAGACGTTGAACCACCTTGAAAAATGATGTTCTAAGTATCAACAGTACTTTGAATTCCAGGGCTTCCTGAGGTTCACCCTAGTATTTTATAACGTCAATTGAGCAACGGTTATGTAGGACCTTATTGGATTACCGAAACGGTTTTGTGAGTACGACACTCACATCTGCAGGGTTTCCAAGGAAGATAAAATCAGCACCATTATTCGATGACGTTGCTCTTATCACTTTCCTAAGCCCAGAACTTTCAAAGTGCCGTTACGTTAATTGGGGCCATTTTTATTTTGGTGGCTCATGTGATCCGCAGGATATCATATCTTAGCTTTCCACGCAGCTTCTTTGAGCCCATCACGTCACCGTCCTTTTAACCTGCAGGTGATGCCTTGAAGGCATAATACCCTGCGACGTGTGTCATCATCATGATCATTATCATTTCTTAGTCTGTTCTATTACAATGATATCGAGCTATTTAGGGTCGAATCGATGAAGTAGCAGATGTTCTCGTATTTTTTTATTTCCCCAAAATGAATGACATTCTGCGCTGAAAGGAAATTAGAGTATCGGACCAACGAAAGAAGCGTGCGTTTGAATGAAACCAAATAATGGAAAAAATATCATACCCATTCCCCAAAAACTCGCCTCTTTTTTGATCTCTTCAATTTATCTACAGAGTTTTTTTCACGTATCAATAAATGGATTGAATTTATTTGCTCATGTAACTGCATGGCGCCAGCGGCCGAACATTTCGTTTCCGACCACTTTCGAATTGTTATTTTCTCATTCCGACAACGATAACAATTCTGTTCTTGACACAACGAAAAATGGAACGGAGAAATTCGTTCTGATTACGCCGCCGAGTGCGCTCTAAAATGAAAATGTCGTTGCCTCCCGCATTCCCAACATCACCGGGACAAGGGAGAAAAATATCGCATGACAAGAGGAAATGAGCATCATACACCGCACCCACGTTTTCAACTTTAGGAAGACGGAGGTTCCAGAAATGTAATGCGGTGTACGTGAGAGTTGTCGAGCCGGGGGGGGGGGGGAATACTTTCGACGTGCAGTATAACGAGCGGAAAGGTTCTCCAGACAACGTTTCGAGGACTGAATGAAGAGAAAAGACCTTGAGATTAACGTGGAAATAAATTGACGTTTGTAGCGTTCAAGGTTTAATCGAGCCATACTTTTCTGTTATAAGTACTAATTATGAAATGATGATTTCAGATAAAAAATACAGTAAAAAAGAAATGCGAAAAAATGCTGTGCAACGCTTTCACGGCTAACAAACTGGACAGAGGACATTTGCGCTTATAATTATTTCCTAAATATGACCTTAAAGACAGCCCGAATCAATTGCAAACTTACCAACGCTACATATACTCGTAAATATACGTTGCAACGCACCACACAATTTTCTTCATCTCCCATGCATTCAGTGATTTTCATGGTTTTCGCTAACCCAACCCGTTGTTAATTCAGTTCACATGAACTAGCTGCAACATAACTTGACGGTGTACGCATGATCAGATAGCGTTCCAAGTTCTAGAGTTCATCGAGCTACTTATGCCACAATATTCAATTTGTAGTAGTTTGATGGAACAGTCAACATGATTTTTAGGAACGTTAATAAGTTGGAGAATTATTAACGAAAAACTGCACTAAATTAACTATTCGTCAAAACGTATGTTCATTATTGATGGTATTGTACTGATCCGCTTTTTTCGCGCCGATGAGAATGACAAGGTATCGCCGGGTTGTTTTACAGAAAAAATTGATGTTTTGACCACTATGATAGCTATGGCAATTTCATAACCGATTTCACTCATTTCCTTATTTTGAGGTCTCATGGCGCTCTCGACGTTGGATATCAAATTTGGGCCGTGTTCGACGCAAACCGCCAAATTGATTCGAGTCTTTGACCTCGGACTTCTCAGCGTCATTGTCTCAGCCTATTCCAACACCTGCCCCTCACCTGCGGGAATCCCTCAGCTGCGGTCGGTTGGTTCTAACAGCCCCCTTTCCCAGGTTTTCCCATTTCTTCATTTCTTTCTCCCCAATTCCGTTTTCCTATCGACGACAGAGCACTTCCAAATTCATTCCGCTTCCAACTATCGCCCCAGTGACTTCTCGCTCTCTCATACAGTTGTCCGTGCGAGTTCATGCGTTCTGAGTAATGCCCTTGTGTCGCCCATTTGTACACCATCTCAGCTCAATTTTAACTCAACTCAATTCCACACGAATATTACAGTCCTCCCCACGCTCACCGAGTTTCATTTATTTATTTCGATTTTCAAGCTTCCCCTGACATGCGCCCAACGGGCTGTGTTGTTGTTTTGGTTCAACTGTTCTTTCTCAATCACGGTTCGAAGATACACACGGACCATTTTCTCAAATGGTGTATTTCGGAGTCATCCAATCATATAACTTTTCTGTTAACAACATAGAGCTAAGGGGCGTATGAGCCACTTTGGCCGTCATCACACAGCTGATCAAAATACGTGAACGAGCTGCTCAGAACGAAAATCGCCATTTCGAAAAGAATGGCCGCACGAAATTTTGATTAACGCTCGTAGTACGGAAGTAACAGGCGAGGAATGGTCAAAGAATAGTTGAGTGTTCTCATGCTGTGACAGTAAGTGTTTTCTATGGATTAGCGTTTCAACATTCACCACACTTCTCCACGTGTAACCTAGTAAGCTAGTGTACAACGTAAAGTGTTACGAATGGTTTTTCATTCTTGTTAAAACCTTCCATTGTTATTATATTGCTTAGTGTAACAGCTCATGTAGGTGGTCCTGATATCATTATCGATTGTCGATATTCTACATGTTTGGACCAGGATAGATTTGAATGATTCTCGGAGACGAGTTTTAGTTGAGCATGAACCTGTAATTGATGAGTTGGCATATCACAAGATTTGAAGACTTGGATGTACAAAGAAGAGGTGACTTACACAAGATGCGAGTTGAGTATATAAACGCGAACAAGTAGGGCTCTGAAGGCGTGAAACTGGTTATACTGGGAAGGAAGGAGAATTCCGAATTAGAAGTCGATGAGAGGTGAAAGAAGTGTCCATAGGCAAAATTGGAGACAACTGAATCGCGAAAGATGGTGGAAGACAAGTGTTGGGGAACAGGAGAGGACCGATTTCGGCGATACTTCGTAGTAGAATGATTTTGGGAGAGGGTATCAGTTGTGGAGAGGAATCTGAAAAAGGAGGAGAGGGAAAGGGTTGGAAAACCACCGTTGGAAATATCCGCTCAGGTGGGATTTCTGTAGAGAAATCGTTGCGGTAGTTACTTTCTAGCGCCGATTATCGAGCGCGAACAGCCTCTTATTTTGCCCTTTGGAGAAACAACGTCCTTGCCACAGGTGCGACCCGTTGGGCAGGAGTGGAAATTCCGAGGTCAAAAACCCTGGACAGATTCGGCGCTTTGCGTCGAATACTACAGATGTAGTTAATTTATCAAAAATCATACTATGTGGTTTTCCAATGTTTTAGTACCTCGTTACTCACATTTGTGTGAGTAGAAAAAAAAGTCTAACTCATTCTGAAACCATTTAGGTGAAGATAAATTACTTGTGCTTTAGTTGAGCTCAGCCTTGCAGAAAACCTACTTTCCCTCAGCAATACCTGAAAGCGCTAAAAAAATATGGGTGATAAGCGTAGCTTGAGCCATGAGCACTTTTTTTTTTTACAACATATAAAGATGACGACACCCACAAGTCTCCGGTTACGACAAATGTCCTCGTTGCCTGAAGTTTGTATAGGCGCTCGATAATTGGCACTAGAAAGTAACTAACTGCAACGATAATTGGCTTGTGGAAGTTTAAATGAGAATGTTCTCTCTTGATAAACTCGAGCCAAGTTACAACCTACAAACTGCTCTATATCGAAGTCAACCACCAACTCCCTACCAAGGAGTCATTTGTAATTTGACTGCCAGTTCTTATCTGAGGGACTCGATCACAATGAAAGTTTTATAAAGCTTTGAACCCCCTCTTCCAATTATGTTTAATGACCACCTTCAGTCCTTTATTTGACGGTGTAACGAGACACCATCGCCGAAGACTCCTATCAAAAACCTATACGACCACCCCGGGCTATCCCACTTGGCCATTTCGTGAGAAAGGCTTCTGCAATGTGTTTAGGTGGAGAAAAAAAAGTAGGAAAAAAAAGAGTATCGGAGGGGAATCTTGACGAGACCCTGTCGCTCCAAATCCCAAGATCCACTAGTGCCAACTTGGAGTTTTATCCTCTCTTTTCTCCCTTTTTATTTTGGAAACGCCTCAGGAGACTGGAGCCGTTCTGTTCCGTCCTTTTCCCTTAACTATTCGACCTTATCGCAGTTTTTCTTAAGATCGATCCCTATCGAGGCTCTCCGATACTTTTTCTCGCTTTTCCTCTTCCCATTCCCAGTTTCGCTTCCCTCGAACGAAAATTATCCGTAGTTCATCCTAGAGAGTTTTAAATTGAGAAAAACGTAACTAGCTCTCTCATTTTTACGCGTTTTAAATGTAAGTGTATTTTGTGAGAGCATAAATTCATCGGACTGTTTTCTAGTGCAATCAGTTTTGCTAAAATTACTTATTTGACTGCAAATACCACTCATTCACAATTCCTGCGATTTTTAATTATCTATTCTCACATGCTACACTATGAACCCGGTGTGAAATGAGAGCGATAATGAGACAAGTGGCGTTCATGGGCTACCGTTGTTGGTTATGACAATTTTCAGAGGATTCTTGCACAGAACCTTGTTTTCATTGAATGGGCCTAGTAGTTGGAATGGATCATGCTGATTTTATTACTAGTTGAAATCAATAAAAAATGTTAGAAGTGCGGTGAGCGTATACATTTTGTTCACATGCTTAGTACCTATTCCACTTTGTTGAACCCTGAAGATGCAACAAAAGTGCGTAGAAAAGCGAGGATCCATGAAAAAAATGTCACAGTTCGAATGATTCGTGAGAACAAGAGAACGGTCAAACTGATTGAACTTGTCTCAAGTCCGAACGTAAGGTTCGACCACGTTAACTGGTTAGGAACAGGTTAGGTAACAATCTCTCGCCCATGTTTAGATGAGGGGCCAAATAGTACCAAAAGTGAGAGTATTTTGGCGCCATTGACGATATTAATTAAACTTAACACGTACTTTCTACAGATATTTTGTTTAACTAACCTTCTCTGAGAGAACGGAAGAAACGCGAGTAACCTCGTCAACGAGCTCTGACTGCTTCCAAACATGAGACAAAACCGATTTCTCTAATGTACGAAAAGACGTAACCGCTAAAAGAAGGGTAACTCTGCTGACAGTTGCTGGGTGTGTATATAATTACACTAAGAGGGAAACCATAGGTACCGGGTAAGAATTAGGTATTGAACCCCTGAGGTTGTAGCACCTGAACGATTGCGGGAACGTCGTAACTAAGAACCTCCAAGCGGCGACACATAGTACCAGTCTGACGTAAATTAAAACTGTTGTACTGAGAAAGATGGCTGGTTACACGACTGGAAAAACATTGAAGAGGGTGTGGAATCATATTCGAGATCGGCTTGAGAAACAAGAACCTTGTTGTAAACCTTGTGTTGTAGTTTAGTAAAAATAGGGACGATTCAAATCAAATGATACACTACGTGTGAACCTAGTCATAACCATATATTGTTCTGCGTGAATGTTCCCCTGACGAACGACGCACGAGCTGTACGAAGATACAACCAATATATGCATGGGAAATGAGAAAAGTTCCGAGTGCGCTACGCCAAATATTTTTGTAATCGGCGGAATGGGACGTTGTAAATCTGTGCTTCAACTTCATGTGTTTCTCACAAATCTTGTTACTAAATGTAAGGATGATGATCAACTCTGAACTAGTTGTTTTACGGTTTTAGGTGATAAAAGACTACCAGTTGTACATGGTCGTCGGCGTGCTTTTAGCGGTAGACCTGGGAATAATGACGACTTGGCAAGTGGCCGATCCGTTTTTTCGATCGACGAAGCGAATGGAGCCTTACGTGAGTAACGGAAATAGCTAGTAAACTTTTATTATTAACACAAACACCACAACAAGTGTATTAGAAAGTTAACATGGGGTTTTATAAATATAACAATGTCGTTTTTCCGTTTTCTTCATTCTACTTTTGTATTTTCATTCCTGCACTACAATGTGATATCAGCAAGTCTACACATTGCATTAATCAACTGAAAAATCGGAGAGAGGAAGGGAGAAAGAGAGAGATGTGGAAAATATTGGGGAACGTTTCTAGTTCTGTAGAATATTACTTCTGACCAACCTCATAAATTAATTCTCAAATTCCAATAAAGCAGACAGTGGCTTGCAGAAATTGTCCCAAAATTTGGATTTCCAGGCTCTGAAAAGTGATCCTAATTTTCAGATAAGGTTGAAATATTATCACATTCTTCATGCCAGTCCCTTGAACGTGAAAATGTGCTTGTGTAGGCCACAGCCGTTCAAAATAGTGAACTTCGGAGAAAAAACGATTGTAGGGAAGTTCCATGGTTTTCAAACAACAACAAACAGGATCTGCTTCCACTACTTTCGAAAATGAGCCATTTTGGATCAGGAGCTGAAACAATCCCTGTTTGGCTTTTAACTATTTAACTACTAGCGAGGTTAACTCGTCATAAGTTGAGACTGCATAGGACTAACTGCACCTTCTGTTTACTGCCACTTGCTAAGGGCAGAATGATAGCAGATGGTATATGAAAGTAGAACTTTTTTTTCATTCTAATAAAACAGTTTTGAAGCGCTTGAAACTTTCACTATTTTAAACGCAACTTTCGAACAAAGTTGAAGCGACCAAGTCTGTGTTCCACGAAAAATCTGGAGCGGACGACACTCGGCGTTTCCCTTCATTCTGCTAAAAATTGAAGGTTAAACCATTTTTCGCGGCATAACTCGTTTGCTCTTTCAAACTACTCGAGCTTTCTGATTTTGTAGACTTCAACTGGTTGCTCCGTGAAGGACTCAAGTAGTAATTCTTGGGTATACCCAACTCGCACGACTTGCACGTGTTACGTAACTGTATTTTTAATAGAGATATGGCTATTCCTCACAGGTTCATAACAATTTAACAACTACCTCTTCACCGGTTTTCACCCAAACGAGTTCTGTGTTTGTTTTCCTCTCACATTGTGTCACAGTTCTATGATTATTACGTAATATTACATTGATACCGGCACTTGAGATATATCGTGATAATAAATTATCATTACTAACAATGGAAGTAACGAGAGAGCTAAGCCAAAACACAGAATCAGACGTGAAACCCACTGGAACATTTAATTCACGACGATATTAGTACTAGATATATTCATCGCTAAGTTCCTTTACAGTGATTTAAAAGCCTTTTCTGAGTTAACGTTAAACGGATTATAATGAAACGAACACACATTACTCTTTTAGCTCATTTCTAAATACGCTCCTCAATCACTAAAATTACGATGTAAATTGATTTTTAAGATGATGATTGATTTCACTTTTACTCGTTGTAAAGTGGATAGAATACTAATTGTGTTAAAAACTGGAACATTTACTGAACAGCTCGAGCGTTCTGGAAACAATCACATTGGCAGTCTGGTAAACTGTGGGTGACGCAGAAAACTTCGTAACGCTCAGCTCACGGTCTTTACCTGTAATTCCAGAACAGCAAACAATTTATGGTAACAACAGAACCGCGAATTTCCCAAACCTTAAAACTTTACTCAGTCATGTAAATCCGAATGATATCTGAAATTAGAAGCACTAAATTATCGGATGCTAAGTTTTCGTACGCCAAAATAACTGTATTGGATCATTGGAACGAGTTATTCTTCACTTGAGCTGAGAAGTTGTATGACCACGCTTAGTGCCGAGACTATTTTGAACACAGATGGTTCCCAAGTTTCAGCCGATACGACTCTGAGTGAAACCTTACCTAATACCCCTGACAATACTTTTGTGAAAACGTTCACGTTCTTCAGACTCTCCCATTTCCGCAGCCCATTGGGGTTTTGGATCCAGCCGGTTTTTCAGGAAGCGCCACCACTCTGGTCACACTCCCCAAGCTACTTCCCACACTCTCATTCAATAAAATGACGTTCATATGACGATTTCTTATCCACAGACAACCGTCGGTTCTAAACTCGTGACTTTCAATATCCCTCGTCCTTCGAATATTTCTTATGAATACCTTTATATCTCCTGCTACCTACGGGCCAAGTTCCCCCGAGTTCTATGTTCTAAACAAACTTAATGGAAAACAAATGCAATCAATTGTTAGAGCGATGAATATTGGATTAAGTGACGAAGGCGGATTCTAATTAATCATCTACCTCTAGATTAGTTAAGCAAGTAGGGAATCCTATCTATCAAAAACTCTTAGGTATCGTTATTCCAACACCCGATTTTTATCACAGTCAAAAGAACAACATTAAGGTTGAGCCAACATTCAATTAACTCTGCCTAAGTCTATAATAATTCTGGAATCTGGACATTCTTGACCAAATGATATGCCGGTGCATAAAGAGAAATATCTTGGAGGAATGAATGACTTAATAACAACTTGATTCAGAAGCGTGGGTTCGGAGAATGAGTTTTTTTTTTAAGTATTAGACGAATTCATGAGGTATCAGTTACAGTGGAGTAGTAAGAAGGGAGGGTATGGGTTAGTTTAATGTAATAAACGGAGAAAAATTGCAATCAGCTTGTGCCTTTCGTAATAATAAGATTGAGACGTAGTCATGATGAAGTATTCATGTTGCTCATCCCCTGACATGAGACCTATTTGAATGTCATTTTATCGCAACTGGTTTACGAGCGCAGACAGGCTAATTGACTGCTTGTAGCGTTGCTGTGAGCGTTGAAGAGCTGAGAATTATTGAATCTTGGGCCGGTTCGTTAGCATAAAAAAGGTGAGCACCCCCCCCCCCCAACCCCATCAACAATCTCCCACAACCATTATTATTATCCTCAGCTCTGAACAGTAGGAAGGGAAGTAATTTAATTGGCTAAGAACAGTTTTTTAGTTTTCTTCAGATCATTACGTTTCCAAGGGCTATCGATCCAAGAACCACTGTTTGAGAAAATTGTGTGTTGTGTACGCGATTGAGAGAAAACAGCTGAACCAAATTGGCTCAAATGTTCTATTTATCCTGAAGATTATCCTACAACACCGGAATAAGTGTGTTTGTGCGAAATCAGTCCAAAACTGTAGTTATCACAGTGATAATTCTAAGACAGCTGACACGATTTTTCTTTTTTAAATACGTGCTGACAGTTGCATAATTCGTCTGTGCACTGATAATGGTCGTGGGCATGAGTAGTAGCCCTTCAATAAATTCCGAAACTTGAAACGCTACCACTTACGTAATTTTACATAAAACGTGAGATTATGTTTTTAGCGAAGTCGAAAGCATTGAGTAGTGGCTGAGGCAATGAAAATCCGCCGGATATTTTTTCGTTGGGAGCTTCTTTGGCAGTTCATTGCTTCTTTCCTCTAGAATTTATATTTATTGCTGAAACTTGAATGATTTTTACGTGTTGACTAACAAAAGAGCTTATAAAACATTGGTCCCCTCGTGAAATTGAGAAAATATTTGGTGGATTAAGCACGGAATAGATGGGCAGCTGAGAGACATCCATTAAAAAACTCGTATGTGTCTTACTTGCATGGGGTGCACACTAAAACTAAAACCGCACGCGTTCGAGTTTCATATTCAAAACGCTGACTCAAATTATTTGCAAGTTTCGGCGACTAAACTGCCTTACTCGTTTTCCTGCACCCTATTTTTACGACGGCTTTAAGCTTGATAGGGTTAGGAACTATCAGAAGTGATAAAAACAACGAGGAAAAAAAAGAACCCCCCCCCCCTCCACACCAGCGATAGCCGTACACAGAGGTGGAGTTTGAACAGAATTTAGCTGAGAGAAGTGGCATATTGTGAAACTAATGGTCAGAACTGAAATTAAACCGCAGAGGTGCAAAGTGCGATATCGCAGGGGCTCCCCTTTTCCAGGGAAATCGACGAACGGCTAAAGGCAGTTTATATTGGGGCACCGTGGGCCACAACGCCGTACAACAGCTCTGACTCAGCACTTCAGAGGAAACTGCCGTTTTACCGGTACGAAAATGACGTTAAGTTGTTACCGCGTTAGTTTATTGAAAATTACTCATTTCGAAGTGCTTATATTACACCGTTTTCGTCGTAGAGCTTTTCGAATGTTCGACCATTAAAAGCGAATTGCGACTTGGATAGAGCGAATATAGAGCTTCAAGGGAACTCGGCGAATGACAGTATTGAAATGTTCGTGGAACAGACGAATAACATTTCCTGCAACCGTCACAGCTGAGTAATGTACACCACGTTCATTACTTGATACACATACATGGAAATGTTGCAGTGAAATTATGAAGTTTCTCGTTTAATGGTTGACTACCGGTAATGTACATCCACACATCACGAACAGAAACTGAAATCTTGCGAACATGAACCCCATTAAAACATGAAGGTCAGATGAAAACTCAGCTTTATTTGGACAATTGTAATACTGACCGTTTGGATTGATGGAAGTAAATTTGGATCATTTTGTGTTAACCGCTGGTGAACTAATGCTACTCCTGTAAGTCGCGTATGTCTCATAATATTAACAGTCGCAGTGTATAACAACGTGACTATTTGTGGCGTGTGATATTTCTGACCTGAATTACCTTATTTTGGTTCTCTTAGTCCCATAACACCAAACTCGGAGCCGTGAATTCCTAGGCTTAATTTGATTCATCCCTACAAATAAGCGAAGTAAATGTAGTGGGCGGCAAGTGCTCAAGTTCGAGCTCTAGTTCGTAATACGATTACAGTAACTTTTCGACGTAAGGGTGGAAGGGAAGGATTTTGAACAACTTTCCCTTTTCCTTGGGAAAACAGTGAAGACGTAACCGAGTATCGACAAATAATTTGGTGGCTCTGTTAACCGAGTTTGTTGGTAAATCAGTTGAGCGCGGTTTCCTTCTCCATCTCAAACACGATGTTCACGCACAACAAACATACAGCTCGAGTTCCATTACGAAGCTTATCCGACTTTCGTTGATTAATGTTACAGCCAAGCCCTCATAGCGAGGACATAATTATCTACCCCGAGAACGAATATTGCAGAAGCCATTACATGAACATATTCGTGGGGATCATCTACGCTTACAAAGGTCTCCTGATGGTAAGTACGTTTCCTTCTCGCTTTTGATGAACTTTGCCCGTTTTCCGCCTAGCTCGAGGAATCCATTCCCTTCCAACTTAAACAGAAGTTCAACTTCCGTCGCAGAGCCGACGTCAGACGAGTTGGATTTCATAAATTGTCTTCCTTCAAAACGTTTGGTCTCCGTTACGAACTTATAATGACAGAATGCCGCAGTACCATCTCTGTTTCCAACACACCGTCAATTTTCGTTGAAATGGGGGAGATTGCCTTGTGTTTTGGTTTTCTCTTTCACAGACTGTCACCCTCGGTCTAAGATGATTCTTCAGGCTATCTTGAAAAACATTCCAATACTTGGACTAGCTTTTCTTTCAATCGGACTTTATTTCCTCGATAACGCCACTCTTCTTAAAAGACAGCATCGTACTATTCGTAGCTGCTATTTTTGAGAAGCTTGCTATTCACATGAATGTTCCACTTGAACTATTGCAATGGCTCCCAGATCAATTCAAGATCTACAAATGCGAACTAAAATGGAACGAAAACAGATAAATGGAGTTATTTTAAGTCGCTGCTCTTAGTGGTTGTTTTTATTTTGATATTTTAACCAGAATTAATTCAGCTCATCACTCCAACAACCAAAAAATTACCTCCACCTGATGTCAATACGAGGTGGTGAGGTTGGCATCTTCGCTGAACATCGTGACACTGTGTTCTCATTCTTGGTAAACAAAGGTACGTGAGAAGCTTCAAAAACGCTGTGTTCGTTTTCATTAGTAGGTTAGTCAAGTCTGGGCGTGCGAAGGACAGCTACGTAAAAATCCCCCCATCATCTTGACTGGATGAAGTAGGAAATGTTATTTTATTGCTGACACGAATGCGCGATCCACTTCAGAACCACACTGGGCTTATAACGGTTTTGTGATCGATGCGTGATAAGTTCCGGTTTGGAAGAGAGATCTCTTTTTCGGGAATCATTCACTCTGTTCAGTGGATGATTAGTCTGTTGGATAAGTCTGTACTGTGGAAGAGTGCCGATATTCCCAATTATACTAACTCAGTGTTGACCAAAGATGCAGAAATTCTACGAGACTGCAGCTTACACTCGGCATAGGGTATGCTCGGGGTGCCTGCTTGGACACTATGCATGTCCTGTCTGTCCTCCTTGAGCAATCTGTTAAAGAAAGGCTCATGACTGCTCATGAATTGGATGATTAAGCAATTTCAGGACTGGTGGGATCCAGGAACGATACGCGCCATCTATGCATGCTGAACCACAAGCACAATGAGCCGGTACGTCCAAGTCCCCTGTCAGGTAAGAGAGTTCTGGACGTACTTGTGATAGATGCAGTAAAACTTCCTGCATTCGTATCTTGCTTGAATAACCCGTATTTCGATACAAAGGACATATGAACTGGAATTCAGTTAGTAAGTCCATACATTAATAATGCTACATTTCATCAGCGTATCAGTAGCGTGAATTGATATTCAGCTCACTACACACACTTCTCTTCAACGATAAATCCCACTAGCGCTGAACCCTCTTTTTGCAGATATTCGGAGCTTTTCTAGCGTGGGAAACGCGGCACGTGAGCATACCGGCTCTCAACGACTCGAAATACGTCGGCATGAGCGTCTACAACGTCGTCCTTATGTGCATCATGGGAGCCGCCGTCTCATTTGTACTTTCGGATGAACAAAATGCAGCGTTCGTCCTCATATCCGTCTTCACAATTTTTTGTGCCACAATCACGCTGTGTCTTGTGTTTGTACCTAAGGTAAGACGTCAAACCAGCTTGCTACTCAATGATTGATCAGTCGGAGAAAACGATGGTAACAATGCTGAGCTAATATTTCGATAACGGTAACGTTGTGTTGCATGCAAATTTTTAATCTTTACTTTCAATTTAATTTTGCAAACTTAATTTTTTTGCGGTATTTCTTAAGCACTCTTTTAGATCCTATTCATCTCCTGATACATCATCTTGAGAGACGGAATTAACCACGGAAATTTCATCTGTTGTGTGTTGAGGGCTTACTTTTGTGAGCTTGAATAAACAAAGATCTCAAACGAGTATTTGTCGAACATAACCTGAACGAAGCTGGTTATGATAGAATCAACTTAACTAGCGCCTTCGAATCGTATTTCTGGTGGAAAGGTTTTCAGTATTTGCGGTTGCTGTTTCCCCAACAGTACAAAGTAACTCTTAATTAGAATTAAGAATGCAGCAGAATTTGGAAGTAGAGCTTCTGGGCTCCCGAGATGTGAATGCTATATGGAACGAGGCGTGTCTGTGGAATATCAGGCATTTAGACAGCCGCCGTCTTGAAAGCCCAGGTACGTTCGAGTTAGACAGACGCTGGCCCTTCACAGTTGGCTGATTTCGTCTTTTGAATAGTGGCCAATATACTGCCTACGCGAGATTCAAAGTCGGATGTAGTAAAATGAAAATAAGAGCAGTTCAAAAGTATGAGATCACACCTAGCTCGACTAGTGCCAACCTTTGTTCATGCCAACTCAACTCGTTTCAACTTCATTTTTAACCCAACTATTGGAGTGGTTGATATAAACGCCTTGCACGCATAGCGGATGCTGAAAGGAAGCTTCCTGAGGGGATACAATAATAAACAGAATCGTGTTGTGGAGTTCAAAGCATGAAAGCCACTGTCGACGTCCATGCAAACAGATACAAACCTTGTTATTTGTGCTGCACTAAGCTTGCGTGGGATGATTGAATAGCGTAGAATATGTAACTATATGTATTCGAGGAGTCGTTAATTCACTAGCTGCACCACTAGAAGTCTTTGACCCGTTACTTATACGGAATCTTCGATGAATCAATGGCCTTTCAGGGCCCAAAGTTACTTAAACAGAAACTAGTGAACGAAGCAGCGGTGCCCTGCAGACTTTAGGCCAGTTAAAAGAGCCACCACGCTCACTGCTCAAATTCTCTAGTTTTCATTTATCTTTTCAGAAAAATCCTTATTGGTCACCGCCAAGATTTTATTGACGTGAGAGCGACGATATGCTCCTACTGGCCATATGGATTCACGTCTGCGTGGGTAGGTACCAACCCTGAACACGTCCTAATGTCCCACGTCCATGGTTCTCATGGATCAACAAAGTTGCTTCTTCTAATGGCTGCTTCTGCCATCGGAAACTGGCGTAAACTCACGGTTTGAGAAATACCGTGTATATTTAACCTTTGGAAGACAATCAAAACCTTCGACCCCGGCGCTAGCGATGGTTCCAAAATTAGTTCCTTCATAACCTCCTCAGATGCTCGTCATTAGTTTATCGTAGAGATTTTTAACGTACAAGTTCACTCTGAGCCACTTGGAGTGCTTCAATCCTTGTTGCCTCTCGGCTTTTTACTGGCCTCCCTCGATCAGACTCGGGTCTTTTCTGGAACAATTTCTTTTTCATGCAACTCATTGGCAGCCCTTTCGGTACGGTGAAATACAATGTATTTCAATATCCGTACACAATTTAGAGTGAGTTTATTACAAAAAAAATAGGGCTAGAGAGGTTCTCTAGAACAACTTTTCTAGAGGCAATCAATTGGTTTTACAGGACATCTTTCTCCACAACATCTTATGAACGAAGGTCGATTTCTGCGAAATATTTGCGGACTACCTTCGATCTATTCATTTTCACATAAGCTCGGGTTGTACGCCACTTAGCGTAAAGTAGACATCACGTTTTGTGTTTTGACTTGGACAGTTTTAATTTAGAAATAAAATGAACTGAGGTTATATTTTCCTCTTTAAATGTTGAAATTAAACAAATTTAAATAGTTCGTCAATTTTAAATATTAAATAGATTATTTCATACTCAAAAAGTTGAAGCAGCAGAATTAATTGTTCTATCAATGATTATAGCGTTCCCCCATTTTTCAATAGTAACAATCAAGTCCTTACTAAAAACTATTTCAATAAATAATTGGACCTCGTAACAGCAGTTCATTTTGACGAAAGTAGAATTATTGATTAGCTGGCTGTATAATTACGCTGATTAGATGCTGATTGATTAGGCAACGTAGTAAGTTTTATATCAGTTTCATGAATAATAATAATCGAACCTTTCATTTCAAGCTCTTCTCGGCTTGGGCGTAGGTCCGAGCGCCGCTCTTATCTCTGTCGATGGCGTAAATCCCTCCCATCAACCTAATTAAACGTGTAATTACTGGCCGCCCTCTCAACCCTGATGAGAAAATTTCAGCTTTTATACCACATTTTAAAGCTTTAAAAGGCGGAGAAATGTCGGAACGATTTGAGAGATCACTTGTAAATGTGTTGGATAGAGGTCGCTTTTGCAGGCGTCTATTACAATTATTTGAAAATATTCCGAATAATTATCTTAAGCTCTTATAACTTGGGGTGATCATGTTTATTGGATTTCGTGTCATGATTTTTTATATCCTAATTTTTACTGGACCTAAGAGTAGCATTAACAACTCTGTAGCTCATCAGAGGCTCTAAATTCATGTTGGAGTCCTTTTTACTTTCCGCTACCCGAAGGGAAGGAAAGTCGGCCAAAAAAAAAAAAATTGGGTTTTCTTCAGATCTTTACGTTTTGAGGCCTACTGAGTCTAAGAAACCTAATTTCGGCGCGTGGTCCGTGTGTGTATGTGTGTGTGTGTGCGCGCGCGCGTCTGTAGTTCGATTTGCGGGAGAACGGCTGATCCGATCGAGCTGGTTCTTTTTTTGTTTTGTTCGTTAATTTTTTTAGACACCAAAATGAGGTTATGGACGATTTCGGCCAATGGGAAGGGGGGTGGGGGACGAAAATGTACCAAAAACTAGGGTTTTTCGCCTTTTTCTCGAAAACGGCACCAACGATTTTGATTAAACTTTCAAATTATTTTTTCCTAATCAATACCTAACTTTTCTTTTCCATACATATCTCCATGAAAATACGGTGAACGGAGATATGGGCCCCTGAAGCAAAAATAGGTTTTTTACGCTTTTTGGCAAAACGGCTTCAGCGATTTTCACCAAACTCACAAGATGTTTTCAAATAGTTAATACCTACATATTCTTTTCAATAAATGTTCCTGTGACGGTCCATTGAACAGAGATAAAAATCAAAATGTGTCGAAAATAACGTTTTTTCTAACATTTCCGTAAATTCCAGGGTAACTTTTTCACCAGATGTGATAAATCTTAATGGAGTGTCTTCAAGTCACCCATAGCCACATTTCGTTCTGCATAATTATTTCTGTATATATATGTGGAACGGAGATATAAGCCAAGTTAACTCAGAAAAGGAGATTTGTCGAATATTAATTTATCGGTATTCCAATTTTCTCAAAAACGGCTCTAACGATTTTGATCAAACTTCCGGAGTACTCTCAGCTAACTAGTCCCTACACTTTGTTCTCCGTAAATGTTCCTGTAAAAATGCGTTAAACGAAGATAGAGCGCTCGCAAATGTAGGTGGTGTTCGAAATTACGGGGGCGGCGGAAAGTTGTGTGTTGCTACGCACCAGATATTTTTCTTGACGCTTGGTTTTGTAATGTGTTTAGGGAATTTCTACTCACGTAGTGCAAGTTCGTGTATGCATCCTATTTAATAAATCAGACAAAAACCTTGAAGCTCAACTGAAATCATAAATGAACAAAATAACAATTCTTGGAGAGAAAATAAGGAAATTAAATTAACGTAATAAGACCCACTTTGAATTCAATAGGAAAAGATAGAAATGAAATCAATGTAATTCCTTTTTCAATGTTAATCCAAGTAAACCTAATAGCTCTGATCATGATTAATGACAAGGAGCCAAATGATCAATATACCAGGGTTTTGCTCACCTTTTTTCGACAATATTATTATTGGGGGGGGGGAGAGCACTGAAACTGAGAACAGGGAAGGCTCGATTGAGATGCGGTGCTGAGAATCGGAAATATCAAAATCGTCGACCGTCCCATCCCACGTCTCTGGGAATCCAACAAACCCCTCCACTCGCTCAGGCCTCTGCAGGCTTGTCATCGTTCGAGCCCAGTGCCCCTAAAGAAGGAGAGATGGCGGAGACGAAAGGTTATATCCTTTACAATTTGCAAGCATAAAGCGTAAAGTTTTTAATATCTTTTTCGCGCAGGAGGGGGGGGGGTGTTACCTCTGCAACTGGAGATTAAATATGCCGAAGTCAAAGAGGCACGAAGCCAATTATAATAAAATTTGAATGCAAGCAGTTTACGTGACTAGCAAAATGAAACATGAACTGGTAAAACACCCTGAATACAACATATTCGATTTAGCTAAGATAGGAATCATCTATATATGTAATGAATGAACAAGAAGTATAAATCTTCTTCATGAGATTCTGTCAAATCTCATGACAGACCTATCGAGTAAGTCTCAAGATGTGCCCATTACATGACTGTGATTGTGCAGAAAAGAAATATATTACTTCAAGGTGCACTTCACTGTTAATGCTATTCGCCACTGTGTTGAAGACGAACAAGGTTCTCTAAGATTTTCAGTATTTCTCGTTGATATATTTTTTTAACATTCACATCTTGGCTATGAAAGTCTCCGTCGTTGACTTAAAACTCAGCCTTTATCATAACGCACCTCAAAAACTAATAATGTCAGTTACTGCAAGCCAATCACACCGTAATTAATTCTAAGCAACGCACTCCAAAAATCACAATAACTCACAATAAGAGCTAAATCACCGCATCGACAAGAAAGGTGCACTCAGGAGAAATTTAAAAAATCGCACGCCATTATTTTTTGGGGGCTTCAGACAAAAAAAATGCGCTGATTTTATTTTACAGCTGGTAGAGCTTAGGAGAAATCCTCAGGGCGTGATTGACAAGAGAATTAGAGCGACGCTAAGACCAGCGTCCAAGACGAGAAGGGACTCGTCTGAGTTGGAAGAAAAATTCAAAGATGCCAAGAACTCGAACCAAAGGTGGAGAAAAATGTTGCTCGAAAAGGAGAACGAGCTTCAAAATCTACTCAAGGTTCTTGGGCAAGAAGAAAAGGTGAACCCGCTTCCGCCGCAAGAGATCACCCAGCTGAAGAAAGAGCGTTAGTACCATCTGATAGTAGCGAGACTCAAACAATTTCAAACGAAATCCAATTTTTACGAGCAAAGCACGTGCATGTGATTAGATTGGAATTGGATTGTCGTTTTTGAAGAGGGTGAAACAGTCGAGGGAAAAGTCTTGTTCTTGCGTGCCCTAATAAAGAGTATGGTTCTTTTGAAGTTCGCACATGAAAGTTTTGTGACAACTACTCTCTTTTTTTCTTTATTCGTTTATAACGACTCTACATACTATTGAATTTGATTTGCGTACGCTTGAGCGAATCCTTTTGTTTGATATTATTGCTATGGAGTGATTTATATATTTCAGTTTCATTCGATTTTCTACGATATTTTCGTTCAACCAGTAACTCGACTACATGTCACCGATAACACATCCTGTAACATGTTTCTGCAACGACAACAAAGTTCGATCATGAGTAGAACGTATGTTGTTGCTTACTCCTGTCTTTTGTCCATCTGAGATTTTCCTTGTTTTCTCATGTCCTCTTTGGCATTTTTTGTGCTAGTAAGAAGGATTTGATGAGGAAGAATGATTTAACATGAGATGGAGCAACAAATAAACGCATTAAAACTGTAATCCACCGAATACTTTTGCCTGAATCTTCTAAAGTATTCACGTGACCGTTAACGTCGGATGCCTTTTTTTTTAGTTACGCAACACGTTCACGAACGAGTACAGTACTGAGTTCCCTGGTGTCGGTATGTTCAGTAAGGCGAACAACACGTTATACATTCTATAAGTCTCGAATCGGGTGAGGTCTTTGTAGACGAGGCTGACTGGAGTCTCTGCAATTCAGTGTCATTCCAGTTACTAAAGTGCAGCGTCATGAAGCGTTCCATTGTTTTCTTGGGGTTGTAAGTTCGTCCATTGATGTCGAGGTCGGGAAAAGTGTAGAGTTCCTTACGAAAATGGTACTGTGAATGATATTTCTACAAAGAATCGCGTTCTACTTAGCAGGCTTTCTTACCTTACGGTTTTCGAATTTATGTATTATCATCATGGTCACATGTTCTGCAAAGATAAATCGGCGGTCCAGTACCGCGCCATACTAATTTTAAAGCCCATTAGGCATTGCAGTGTCCATATAGTACAAGTCATCGATGAGAAACCGATTGTAGGTGTATGTACCCATCTCCATGGCTGGTGCGGGGGCAAGTCCAATCCCCTTACCCCCATGGAGATAAAGCGTAGGTGCCGGTAGAACGCCTCTTGGCAATTCCGGCACCGGGGCCTGCCACCCATTCAGGTCCGTAGGCTGCTCAAGGTGCAGCCAAATATAATGGGTACCACGGGGGCTTCAGCCCGCAGCCGGCAGTGTGAATGGCCTCGTGGGGACCGTGGTTTCGCTGGAAATCCCCCCTAGAGAAATGATAGGTGCTGGCTGGAGAGGGGTAAAGGCCGTGAGGCTAGGTACCCTCTCCAACGCCACGGGCAATGCTCCAAGCACGACTTACCATGTAGGTGTATGTAAGGGGACGGAAATCCAGATGCACGGCAGATGAGTTCCTGAGTAGTGGACGAAAGTTTGAGGGTCCTCTGCCACAGCTTACTGTGGTCCTTCCAAACCCCAAGGGAGCAAGTCAGTCCAAACTGTCTCGTTCTAGGATGAGGAAAAGCTGTAAGCTTCATCGAAAGATTGTGTGGGCCAGTGACTATTCTAGCCTTAAGGGTTGTTTGACCCAAACATGGTACCACGGGAATGCACAGCTCGCGGCCTTGCACCGGTACATCATGGGTTAGAGCCGCGACAGGTGGCTGCTTCCACAGGGCAATCGAGTCATCCAACTCCTACTCAGGGCAAGGCTTGACAATGCTGGGAAAACGCGCTTGCTATGCGGACATAGTGGTGGCCGTGGAGTCGCTGGAGGGTAGTTATCCCTTCGTTTTTGGACTGCAGGGTCTGAGTGAGGTGGAGACCCCCTGGTCGGACCTCCCCCAGACGTCCCCAAATGCTGAATTGTAACTGCAGGTGTATACCTCTGAGCAAGAGTTGGTCACGTTTATTTTAAGCCTCCATTTTATACACCTCTGTGAATGTGGTTTCGTTGGTGATTATGTTTTGTGACTGTTCCTAATTATAACAGCCCTTTTAACCTAGATCTGCCAACGTCTGGTGCATATGATGGCCAGCCCTTGTTCATTTCTTGAACCAACGCAGATTCCAGGTTACATTTTTGATCCATGTGAGCCTCTGATGGAGCTTTAAGACTATTGAAAATCCTGTCCAGGTGTGAATCGCAATCATTTCTTTAACGAACGAAGAATGAATAAAATGAAATTACAACACGTTGTAAACCTTTCACATTTGTTTTACTGTGAGAGCAACGCGCCTTGATTTTTTCCTCGCTGGAATGCCCTTTTATCATTTCATTATGCTTATTGTTTTACTAAATAATCGTGCGTAAGCTTGCATGATTCCCAGTATGATTTATATAGATTTCTTCTAGTCCCCTTTGCTGAGAATTCGTCCCTTCTGTTTCCAGATCATCAAGCGTTTCTCACTGGAAAATTTCTTTTGTTCTAATTAACGTTGAATTACAGCTCCATCAGGTACAGAAACGACAGAAATAAGTTCTGTATGTTCCAATACGTCGTTGCATGAAGACCGTGTTGCGACTGCAGGCGGAGGCGTTGGAGCCGTCCAACAGACGCCTGTTGTTAATCAGGTGCCCAATGAGTTCAATAATCTCGCTGAGAATGCCAATCAACCGAAGTGAGTAATCTTATAATCGTTATCGCATTAGTGAAAAATTAATGTAATTGAAGCCCCCGTTTTACTCAATGACACCGTTTAACAAGTTTGGCGTTTTCCATCGTAATTTTGTGAGAATTCAATAGTGCCTTTTACATTATTTATAGCAGACAGTGGAGTGGATTTCATTTCGAGAAATATATTCTACTTCCAAGGATTATTTCGTTCGATTGAGTATTGTTGCTGTTTTTTCATGGGAACAAAGAGGGGATTTCGCTGTTTATTTTATTTATTTATTTAGCGTATGGCGCCACGACACAAATCTTTATGTTATCTAACACAAGTCACATATATCAACAATGAAGTCATCCCCATAATCACAAATAAAATACAATTTTTTTTTTTTTAAATTTTAAGTCTTTTTAAGTCATAAACATATATCAAGTCTATTTAAATATGCCACTGCGTCTTGTGTAGCTACCAGGAAATCACCCGGCCTGCCCTCATAAGCTGTTCTTGTGCACTCTTCTACGATGTGTCGTATGGTTTGAACAGCGCCACACTCGCAAAAAGGCGTTGGAGCCTTTCCCCACTTGTGCAGCGCATAGGCACATCTTCCGTGCTGAGTTCTGATCCTGTTAAGAGCCGACCAAAGCCTGCGTGGCAAGTCAAAACCTGGTGGTTTTTGGGTAATGCACGGGCCAAGATTGATTCGCCTTGCGTGCCACTCCCGCCGCCAGGCGTCTGTTAGACTGAATCCACCATCAAGAGCATGCAATGCCGTTCTGGTGGGAGGCTTCCGAGACACCAGGCGGGCCTGACCGGCATGCTCTATGTCCTCATGTATTGGCAAGCCTTGATTTTGCAGGATCTTGTTGAACTCTCTTGTTAGAGCATTCATGCGTCGGAGGTTGGGGGGTGGAATGTGACTCAACACCGGGAGCCATTCTATAGGCGTCGATTTTATGACACCAGCAACCATCCTCATTGAATATTCAACTGAGCGTCAACCACGCGCACATGCGAGCTATTTAGCCACACAGGCGCACAATACTCAGCAGTCGAAAAGACAAGACTCAGGGCTGATGAGCGCAATACAGAAGCTGACGCTCCCCAAGAAGTTCCACATAGCTTTTGGATGATATTGTTCCTGGACTTCAACTTCTCCGCCATTTTTGTAAGATGTTCCTTGAAAGAAAGCGTCCTGTCAAGTACTACGCCCAAGTATCTAGGTGCCTTGCAATGAGTGAGCCACTTGTCTTCAAATTGGATGCGAAGCTCCCTGTTAGCGTCTTTGTTACTCAGATGGAAGCATGCAACCTCGGTCTTACTAGCATTCGGCTGGAGGCGCCACCTACGAAAATATTTTCCCAGTTTTCCCAAGTCAGCTGTGAGAGTCTTTTCTGTCTCCTCAAACGACCTACTCTGGGTTGTTAACACCCAATCATCAGCATAGCCATATTTTCTTGATGTAGTCTCTGGCATGTCTGCGATGTACAGACTAAACAAGAGTGGGGCGAGCACTGACCCTTGAGGCAGGCCGTTTCTGAGCTTTCTTTGTGTACTTATATCAGAGCCCAGGATGACTCTGAGAGTTCTGTCACTCAGCATATTGTTCAAGAGTCGAGCTGTTACTTTGCATTTTATCACTTTGAGGAGCTTGTACACCAAGCATTATCATCAACACTAGATGAGTCTTCTTCTTGGAAAACGGGTCTTTTACGTTGTCGATTCCAAATCTTTTTGTGGCAAAAAATCGTGAAGTACCTGGTGATCCACTTTTGCGGTTTGCTTTGAATGAAAGACCCTAAGGGCTGACAATGGCATACTTTCATGCTGTAATAAGTGAAAGAACTGTACTCAACTTTGTAGGATCTTTTTTATTGCACGTGTGGGGTACAATAACAAGTCGGTGATAACAAACCAAAATTGAAATTAAAATGTCACTGCGTTGGGCAATTGCTTTTATCACGCCCTTGCAAGTACTGAAGATACAGTTGAGAAAAGCTCAATATATTACATACCATATTTTGATGACAAACAGTTAACGTATTCAGGTTACATTACTCAACGCACATCCAAGCCATTAGTTTTGGGGAATGTTTTGCTATCGAATGATGACGTTGATCATTTTAATCAGGAAAAAGGCGACGTTTAGCGGAGGAACAACTCCACCGACGACGAAATTAACTTCCAGCAGCACTGCGCCTACTTCAAACGTTCCTGCAGCAGCTCTTGAAGAAATGACGGTTGGAAGCAGCCTTTCCGTAATCACAGAGGCTAGACATGCTATCAAAGCCGCTGCCCAACAATCTCCTTCCTCTCATTCATCAAGCAAGGTGATTTTTCAAAGTGAATGTTAAGTAATGTTTAGTGTCGGAAATGTACGTGAGTGTATGGCCTGAGGCACCCGTTAATGTATCTTAATTCATTACTACTTTAATGAAGCATGAAAATAGATTTCAAGGCGACGATCAGAGCCCCAAGGGTCACAGCATAAACTTCCATTGCAGTTACAAACTATTATGTACCACTAATGAGAATAAAGAGAAGTAGTGGTGGAGCGACTTTTCTAGTCGATGATGTTTTTTGTGGATGCGCCACTTCAATCGGAGGTACAAAAATATTCCGCAAGGTTGCGCTTTTGAACGAAAGGCTATTCGATAGGTGAGAATAAAAATGATATAAATGAACACAAACTTACTTACGCTTGGCTCCTTTTCGTTAAACGTGAGTGTCGCATTAAAAATGAAGACTGTCAATTCCAACAATGGCACGATCTGCAACACACAGGGAATATCTGGAAATGGAAAAAAAATACCGCCAAAATAAGGTAGAAACGCGAAAGCAAAGAGTTAATTGGGCAGCTCTGAGGAAGAGGTCATGAACGGGTATGCTCGAGGCTATCGTCTGAAGCCACCTTGAATTGAGCCATGATTGTGGGAACCCACGGTGGAGTGGAAACCACTGGCATGAGTTCAGCAGAGGCGATCTTGACACAATCACCGAGGTAACGGTGAATGCTTGAGAGCCTTTGATTTATGAAGGTTTCTTCCCTCGGCTGCCTACCAACGCTGCCTCAGAATGACCCTGTTATAACATGAAACAACTAATATGATACATCAGTCATTCATTATCAGAGGAACAATCATGCAGAACAATAGTTAACACAATCACTGACACAATATAAAGGTATTGACTACTTCAAAACCTCCTAAGAGTCTGTATCTGTACGCACCAACTTTCCATAGAATAACTATGGAAAAAGCAAGTTAGCTACTGAATAGTAAAACAATTTCAGGAAAAATGCTAAAACCTCTCGGTTTTAGCTCACCTAAGGCAACCACTCCTCCCGCGTCGATGGAAATTGCTCACTATTCCTATTTCCGAGCCTTCGAAAACGCAGTTCTCCCACAATTTGAACTGCGGACCAGCTAATGCACATACTACATACCGAAATTAGGTTTTGACGATTAGTAGTGTCGACTCTCCACCGCATCTCACCTTAAAAATTCACCTACCATCCTCACTTGTTCATGAGACTATAATAAAACGTAATAGAAGACAGCACCAAGTACTGTAGCAACTAGAGTGCACTTAATTTATGATGTATGGTTGGATTGACACAAAATAATTAATATAGTTAAAAAATTGATTTTCTTTCGGTTAATTATCCAGGCCGTATCTTGGGAAGAGAGCAACAGCAGTTCTTTGCGCCGACGGTCAAGCGGAGTGAGAACTTCCCACACTCCTCCGCCGCAAAGGCGGACGTCAATGCCTGGAAGACGCACACCGACATTCGTTCATCAGGACGAGCTGTGGCTCACCCAAACTCGCCATTGCCGGACAAGATGTAGCAATCCGGCTACGAACGAGGGTAATTTTAAAAAAAACCACATTCTACTAACGACATTTTCAAATATGCACGCTACAATAATATGGAAGAAATGCTCGCGGTTTTTATAAGTACTAATAGTGGTCTAATCTATGTTCTTCTTGGCGTCCTTTGGAGACTGTTTTCAAAATAAGAAACCTAAAAGAACTCCGTTTGCGTGAACTTTCCTGAAGATTAGTTGACCCTAAATGAGCTGAAAATGGCTACGCCGAATTATGTGAGAGCCTCAAAAATAGAAATCAGAGTAGTTTTTGTAATTCATGTAACATTACGTTTTATTCGATTATTTCAAAACATCAGATACCAGAGTGCTGCATCCGAGGACGTCATAAAAAGGATGATTATGATTGTTTTCAATTTACGATTCAATGAGTTTCGGAAACGCCCATTTTTCAAAGTGAACCTAAGGCAAAATTGCTTGCTCTTCTCATAACAGGGGAGTTTACGAAAATCTTACTTTACTTTTCTCAACGTGGTCATTTCTTTGATGATTGCGACTAGCATTATGCAACGGTGAAGATAAAAATTCGCCGTCAAGATATAGTAAAAAGTTATCCGAAACCAATCGAATTTTCAATTCGTTGCAGAACATTCCGCTCTTGAGCGGTAAGCCAAGAATACTGGTAGGTCATTCATGCACTGATTAGTCATCGTTAAAACTTGGTATGGCGTCGCAGGCGTCTCCTTCGCGAACCACCTAAACTAGTGATGAAGAAGAAGCTTTGAGAAGAAGAAAACAAAAAACAAAACCAAACCCGCGTTCGTCATGCTCCTTATTCGTGAGATTTAATTCTTTCTATTAATTCACGCGATAAATCTAAGCTTTCCAGCTTTTTCTTCCAAGGACGTTTAATTTTTCTCATCCGGCAGACACACTACATACGAACACCAATTAGAACAAAATTTACGAGAGTTGCGTATTTTCCAGGAAAGACTTTACATCCCAAACGCTTGTGCCAGTACTCCAACTCGTTCAATAGTAAGTCATTACGGGCTAGCAACTGCGGGCTAAGCGTTTTCACAGGTCGCCCAAAGTCGGTCCACTGGTGCTACGGCCAATCGGAACGAACCGGTAAACTGAATGCGCCCATTTCTCAAAAGTGTTAGTGAAAACTGTTGCGAGAGTTTTGGGCAACCTGCAACATTCTTAAAGTAGAAACCCTCCGACGTTACTTATATACGTAACGTATATAAGCGTGTGGTAAAACTAATTGTGTGTGTATTACTAACAACTAACCCTCAACGAACTGATGGAATGGAGTTGTAGTCATTATTCACTAAGAGTTCCTGAATGTACCCCCTACAGAACATTCTTTGGAAAGAAATGAACATGAGCATATCCAATGCATGCTTTTCGTTGTAAATTTTCATTCATATACGCCATATTCACCTCAAAATTAATTTTTCTACCTGCGAGCTCGCGGGCTCATTCATACGAAAGAGCTCATGTACGAATGGTATATACGAAGTACCCGGGCGTGCAAAACGAAATCGTAACAGTATTCAAGGTCAAATAGCAAACCAGAGGATGGAGTAAGTAGGCTGGCGATAAAGAAGCGTGATGATGTCATTCCCCAACACAGGGCAAGGTGGGTTTAAGCCTACGGAAAGTCAGGCATTTCCAGGAGTCTTCTATGATGTTCACCCTCGTTGAAGTTATACTAAAGACCAAAAATCGCTCGCTATCAAGTCTCTGACACTGGGCTAGGACAGCTTGAACCAAATCAGCTCAAACTCGATATCTAGCTCGCAGGACACCATGGGACGCCAAAATTAGGATATAAGAAAAATCAGCTTAAAGCTAACTATAGTTATAGTGATCGCTCCACACACTTTTTGAAGTGAAACTTCTATATAGACGGGTCTTAGGATTTTGAAGTCACAAAAATCCGTTACCGGTCACGTGGTAGGGGAAGACGACAGCGAGGGCAGGTGTAGCAGCGACAGAGGGAGGGAAGGCTAGGGGAGGGGGCAACTGCGTGATGCGCAGCCGCGCGAGGAGAGTGGGGATAGGAGGGACAGCTGAGCAGATGCTCTCGTGTGATATGTCCTCCACCAGAGTCCTGGCGGCATGTGCTCAACTGTTATTTTCTTATTTCCGCTCTCCACGTGGCTGGGCATCGTTGCCTCCGCCTGTCGTTTTCGTTTTCCTTAACTTCTTAATTCGCTCGTGTGCTCTCGCCCGGCGGCGTCAATAGAGCACGCCGCGTTGTGAAGTAGACTATGGATGTTTTTCTTCCCGGATTGAATTCTGTTTTCCTGTTTAATAAAATAAAATATGTTTAAATAATATAAAAAATGCATTCATTACAATTTACCTACCCTAACCAAATCATAATTTGCAGTAAACCTGACAAGTGGAAAAACGAATCACAACGGACAAGTGGAACATGTACTTGTCGAATTTGAAAACCTGCCCATAAAACTTCGAGTAAAAATGTTTTTGCGATGCGTTTTTCCACTTTTCCGTTCTTTATCCACTTGTCCGTTGTGATTCGTTTTTCCACTTGTCTGTTACGATTCGTTTTTGCACTTGTCCGTTGTGATTCGTTTTTCCACTTGTCGGTTGCGATTCGGTTTTGCACGTTAAAGTTTCACTTCTACCATGTATGACTGTCACACATTTCTTTTTTTCTCAAAAATGGCTGCAGCGATTTTAATTAAATTTTGTATATGGGTAGTTTCTAATGAGCCGAAAACACCATGAAGACCAGGGCCGTGGAAAAATGACGAGAGCTGCATAATAAATTAACAAACATTTCGACGAAAATCGATTTTAGCGCAGTTTTGGTTTATTATTCATTCTGATAAATACACCTATGTTTTCGGTCAGAAAAAATTTGTTTACAACCCCCCCCCCCCCCTAAAAATTTTACACTTTACGTTTTGAGGCATTTGGATACCAAATCTACAATGTCCGTCTGCCGTCTGGGTCGTTTTATGCCCATAACGTGAACTAAAAAATCCGTTCTTTCGCACAAGAATCTCATTTGGTATCTAGTTGTACTGCTCGCCAATCCGATCGGACGAAGCCCATGGTTGTTATGGGTGAAAATGCTTAACAAAAACGCAATTATTGCAGTTTTATCTCACACACCCCGTGTTTGGTATCGTTTTCAAGGTATTTTTAGATGATGGGTCGAAGAGCGTGAGTCCCATACATGTACGACTGCGTGAAATCACTATACTTGTAGTGATCCAAAGTCTGCTAATTAAAAGAACTCGCGAGACAATACAGCGAAACTAGTCGTTTGAGCGTCTCACAACAACTCGGTCAGCTCGGCACGTCTTGTCGTGCCAATTTCGTACAAGTGCCCACAGGCGCCTGGAATTTCTAATTTTCGTCGCTCCGTTGTAGGTCATGTTTCGTATGGTTTACTGGTATTTTTCGATGCTGAGTCGAATGGGATGGTTCGCAGAGGTGTGAAACTAGGTCAAGATGTTCAAGAGAATAATAAACCGTTGTGTAATAATCTGCAGCGTTATCCCCTATAATTCCAGAGCAGTAAGCATAAACATACAAAAAAACTACGTCGATGTTCCCCTGAACCATTTATGTTTTTCACTCAAAAATGTCGTGACATAAATAGAAGCAACTATATACATTCAGTAAGGCTATGCGTCACCAGTATCGAACGTCAAGTTCTTTGGAGCTTATGTTAACTGAGTGAAAAACTGATTGTGATAGTTGGAAGAGCGACAGAAATGGATGAATGTGTGCAATGCGGCAGATATTTTGTTCTCAATTCTCTATAATGTAAAGAAGAGACGAGAAATTAAAAGTTTTTTTCTTCGATTAATCGTTATATCCGTTTTTTGTTCATTAGTTCCTGACGACGAAGTTACTGTGATTCAGCGGTCGGTCTCTGAAAGGAGGGACAAATGCTGCCACGGCGGTTCAAGTACGTTACCTTCCAGCACGAGCACAGCGCCCAGAAGCACCTCTTCTCTCAAAAAACCGACTCCAGCTCAATTCCAGAGCACGCCCAACGTTCTCGGGACAGCTCTGTCGGAAGGAGAACTCCTCGATCTGTCCATTCTCCCCATCTTTCAGAAGTTGCTCACCGATCGAAAAGGTGCGGCTATCGCTTCCTGCCCCAACATTGCCATCAAGTGTGACATTGTCGAGTATCTTTAACACTTCTTATCTTCCATGTGCGGAAAAAGACTTTACCCTTTTCTCGACTGCCACTGTCCATAACTCTTTTGTGATAATTGTTTATTTGTTGTTAAGTTGTAAGCGTTGTTTTTCGTTCGATAACTTCTTAGTTTAAGTCGTTAGAATTTTAGGGAATGTCGTTTGATCGTGCAAATAGAATGCGAGCAAAGTGACGTGCGTGGCAACAAAACGAAATAGATAGCAGTTTCTCCCGAACCCACTAATAGTTTTCAGTACATTTTTCCCCACAATCATCAGTGTGTCCAAATCGGCCCCCTTCACGCTCTTTTGCCCACTTCGCTATTTTTCATATCACGCTCGTGTTCTTTCTGCAGGGTTAAATTTATATATCATCCTCAGGCATCTACTCTAAATTTAACCTGAAACATTTCGGAAGGAAACAGACGATTTTGTCCACATTTGGAGAAGGAACTGAGGAGTAAAACCGAGTTTTTGTAATCGGAATCGTGTTGAGGAAACTCTACGAAATAGAACTGAGTGCGAATCTTTAAACAACGCGTTCGAGCTTTTGACGAAGATATTTGAGCACAGTGGACGGATCCTTCTGACCAAAATCACCGTCTTGGTCTAAAAGAGCGATATAAAAGACCACAACTTTATCCCCTTAAATGCATTTGAAAATATCAACTTTGAATTCTCAAAATCATTCGTTCTATTAAACCAAGATTGCGATCAGTAGACACTGGGAAACAAATCAGTCAGAAATGTAGTCATTTTCACAGAGTATATTTTGGAAAAGGTACCTATCGTTACTAAATACAAAATCATAGCCATGAGGAGGTTCGTTGACATCGAGGGCAGACTGTTGGGTGCATCATTTCCAAAAACAAGTTTGTACATTTCGGTAAAATATTTCTGAAAAAAACAGGCAGTTGGCTGTTGAACTGTTGACAAGAGTTGATCTATTTGAACCTTTGCTTTGCATTTAAGAGCCAAGATAGAAGTCATCTATGAAGACTTTGGTGCACTTAAACTATTGTTCTTACATAACTGTGCTTAATTAGCCCGCTATATGTTTGGTCTGGATCATTGTGCTTTGTGACTGTGGGTAAAAATAAGTGCGGTCCACTATCCATAAAAAACTATCGATTCCAAAGATCCAAAGGAAACGTGACACTTGCTAGCCGTAGACATTACTCAATACCAGAAGTGGACCTTAGATTTGTGGCTTATGTGAGGCCACTAGTTGAAATACGAACACAACAACTCGGAGGTTTGTATGAACCTCCAAATATAACTCCATTGATATTAAATACTATTGATGGTATCAGTTGTTTCCGTAGCTGTTCGAATCAGGTCTCATCAAAATGACTGTTCCTTAACACTCCAAGAAGTCACTCACACTTCGGAGAACACTCACTCAATCGGAGGTGATGCAGGTTGTAGTTTCGCTAGCACGCGAGAGGGCGGGACTTCCCTCAGCATCCGCCAAACTTATACCTGTGACGGTATGGTAGGTTGCCATAGCCAGTCTCACGCTAGATAGCTGTTGCTCATATATTAGGCGGCAGCATGACCTCGGGGAATCCGTTCCATGTGGGAAGAGTTCTTTGCCATTCAAGATTGGGCCAGTACTCTCATTTGATTGACTGTGAGTTCGCTATCCTCGACAACGGGGCAGTAGCCAACCACGCCTAAGTAAATGGTATCAAGAAACTATTTACGCGTGACAAAATTTAATATTGTCTAAGAAAGAAAAGTATAGATACTGTTTGTGTTGAAAAAATCATAATTTGATTTCAGTTCAGCTAATTTTTTTATTGAATTTGCCGCAATGGGTCCATAAGGCCAGTGCTTAAATTTGATCATCGTTATACTATCATTATTCCACATCTGCAATAGCAGTTATTCCGAGGCACCAGCTCCCAAGCACCTCAACACTTGTTTTTTGCCGACTGTTGGGTTGTCATGTGAGAAACCCTATTGTTAGTACCTGTGTTACATCACTACTATACTCATGTTCACTTTTACATGATGACTTCTTGAAATCTTCCTTACTTCTCCGTGTGCAATGCGCCCCTCAAAACTGCTAACTTCCTCTTTTTCAAGATAGGTCCATAAAACTAACTAACATTTAGTTATTCCGGGGACTTGTACATTTATCAGACTGCGGCTTAAAAGCAGCAACTGAGAATCAAAAAGATTAAACTCTCCAATTAAACTGACCAAGCTATATCTCTCAACTGCAATCTCATAATCCGCTACCGTCTACTAAGTGTTTTTGAAATACACTACGACAATCATTTCAAATCAGCCCTCGTCGAATGCCCGAGGTGTCAATTAACCTTCAAGTTCTCATGAGTAGTTCTTAAATAAGGAATCAGTAGCCAGTATTAAATTACGTACCTTACTAGTAGGAAAAATCTTAGGGACTGACGTAGATTATTGTAAATAGATACCTATTGTAAGTACGAATCAAAGTAGAAACGTTTGGTTCGGGCGAAAAGAGCAAATTATTTGGTTCTAAGTAAAGTCGCAGAAATCGTATTATTTTTAGCCCTATTCAATAACAGCTTCTTTCACGCGGTAAGCAGAGCACCTTACATAGGGAAGGGGTTCAATAACTCCCGATTAAGGATGCAGCGCATTAAATAGTTAAGGCAAAACGGGTATTAGACATGTAGAGTATCTTTCATTTTTAATTGCACGGCGCCTAACGAATAAGTAGCGGAGGGAATGCAATTTCATATGTTTCAAGCCGTTATTTTCAGGTTGAACAAAGAGATGACCAACCCAATTCCCTCTTCAATATTGGGGGCTATATAACCAAATATCAACCCGGAACTTCCCTCAAATAATTCACCCTTGTAAAAATATGAATGGACAACCAGATGATGGACAAATGAGCGGAATTTGAAGTATGAATTAGAACCGGACACCCTCGTCCTTCTGAAGGCAACTTCTTCCTAGCTGGTAAAACACTGGACAGCCTCGCGAGGGATGCAACTTGCTCAGTTTTATTAGCAGTATGAAAAAGGAGAGAAAGTATTAACGAGGGAATTCACAAAAAGGACTCGGTTGAGTTTTGCGCATCACTAGTCCGCGGAGTGAGAAAGGACAAAAAAGGTGGCGAAGGTATAGGAAAAGTGAGCGCCACAGAGAGGACAGCGATTAGAAAATGCAAGAACTGCCTGAAGGGCGCTGAACCCCGGGAAAGTCACAGTTTCGTCCTCAACGTGGGCAAATCAACTTATTTTACGTTGGCTAGTCAGTAAAATTTAAAGAAACGAATTACAATTTGATGTGTTTATAATCTAGGCTCTGATCAGACAATTTACTTTGGTGGCAAAGTTCAAGAGGACATACCAACTGTGACCACGTTTCTTAGTCATCACCTTCTTCGTAAACTCGGTGCAACGGTTATAGGCATGCTTTGTATCAGCCAATGCTGCTGAGTTCGTCTGCCCTCCTAACTAACGTCGCTCACTGTTGTAGAAACTACAGTGGAGCAGCACGTGGTTTTTTGTGTCCTCCACAGTAAAGGTGCAAAACGTGCATGATCTTTGAGAGAAAAGAAGAGGACTCGCGCATTGATGTCGCCATGGCCCGTGAGGAACTGGCTTATCCTGTGGTCTGGCTAACCTACCTTCCTCAAGACATTCACGGATGTTGGGAAAGAATCCCATATCGTTTGCCATTTCTCTGACGCCCACTTATGGAAGGCGGCAAGTATCCGTTCTGTGGTGAGATCCACACGAAGTTCAGCACAAAGCCGGGGAAGCTCCTGTTTCACTCTTCGCTTGTCAACAATGCACTCAACGGCCAAGTCAACCGGTAACTGACCAGTGATCACCTGGAGTGCTTCTGTTGATACAGTCTTATAGGCCTTGGTGATCCACAGAAGCGCAGCTCTCTGGGATTGTGCTAATATTCTCTTTTGATTGACTGTTAGTTCGCTACCCCAGACAAAGAAGCAGTAGTCAATCACGCCTAGATAGATGGCCTTGTACATGAGGATATTGTCATGGTAACACACAGTCTAAGTGGCCTTATAAGTGAGGAAACCTTACAATGGTAGTGCCTTTAAGGGACAGGAGGTGTAGGCTGGAGCTCCACCTCTCACCTTCATTCATTCTTAAATGCTTGACGTGCTTTTCAAGAAGAAGCCTGTTGCCACCAAAGCATTGTCACTACCATCCTCGTATACAAGACTGTGGGTTTACGAAGTAATAGATCATTGCCCAGTTACGAATAAAAGCAAACTCAGGCAGCAACCTATCGAAGTTGGTGGCTGACTATTCCTAAAAATATGTCCCCTGTGGCACTAGAACTAATAACAATGTCAATGCCACTTGACTTAGTCGTCATTATTGGCAGCACTCAAATGAACAATGTCTTTAAAAATGGGATTCTTGTTCGTGTTGTGGCACGAATTCAAAAAAGTGCGCGCTGACAACCGGACTAGCCAGTTCCTGCACCATTCCCACCGATAAAATGGAAAGAATCACATTCTGCTGTCTCGCAATGCCCTCTGTTGGATGGTCGGTGGCATCTGAATGATGAAGAGCTACCGCAATTTTTCTGCTTTGACTACTAGTCCAATTTCATACTATCAAACTTTATTTTTCTATTGTGAGCTGCGACAAGTTCCATTTTGCGTGAAGGATTTAATTACAAATCATATCATAAACCTTTATGAAGCCTTAATGTTTATTTCAATTTTGAATCAAATCTGGTCCAAATCGCATTCATGTAAGCATAAGTTACACCGATTTTCATTCTTACAAACGTTAATAACATCGCACACAACGTATTGTTCTTCGCCCGAACTAAACTAGGGAAAGTCGAAATTGAGAGCATTCATAGCCTAATATAATTTGCTCAAAATGTCAATTAATACATCAGCAACAAATCAAAGATTTTCTTTCTTGGTCTCGGTTGGAAAAATGGGTAAATTACAATAAAACATTACGAAAACAACGATATGAGCAAAGGATGAATATGAGGAAACGGTGAAAGATTGAGAAAGAACTAGCAATTCCCTTGATACGTGGCAGTTTTTAGATCTTTCGTTACATTTTTCTTACGCTCGTCCTTGTTTTAATGAATTTATGGTCGGATTAACTACTATAGCATAATTTACGACTTTAAAATATTGTTTGGATTAATTCTGAGTGAGATGAATACCGTTACATCAGTCAGACAGCCAGGATTCGAATGTTACTGTTGTTATCTAGGAGATTCGATACTTCATGTGCATGAAGTCGACTAAAATGATCCGCAGCTCCTATTCCAATGATTTCAACCGCCATTTCAACACTGTCGCTTTTCCTTTTACACATTCCTTTCCCAGCATGGTAAAGTGCGGGAAACATCTATACAGGGATGAAGGGCACTATTCCTATGTATCTGGGGCGCTGAACACGATGCAGTTGTAGAATTTACCTGGAGGATTTTCCGCTCTTCCGTAAATTTTTCGGTTCCCAGGACAGTGAAGTGCTAGAATAGGTCCGGGGATGAAGAGCACTGTTCTCATGTTTTATGGAGCGCCGTGCATTCTTCCCAGCAACTGGAAAATTCCAAGAATTGCGGGAAACCCAGGCATCCACTGCTAAAACCGACAGTGGCGTCCTATTCAGTCCCCCAAAACGCAGCTTAGCCCTTTTTTGTATTTCAGCTTGATTTCATCATAGTGTTCGTAAAGCTGTCTGACTGATGCTATCAATGTTCGTAGGCTTTTCGTATTTTTGTGGTTCAGGGTCGTCCACGCATTATGTCGCTGTTTCTGACCTCCTTTCCTCCGTTACCCCAGCGGTTCGTGTTTTCTTGGCTGAGTAACAGTACTCATCAATATTAGCGCGAGCTTTATCATGTCTTTGTTGAAACCAAATAAATGGGAATCCAAAATAATGAATTGAAGTATATTAAAATAAAAGAAATTAAGATTTCCCACTCCGTATTGTACAGAATATTTATGAATCTAAGTGTGACAACTTGTGTTACAGTGGAAGATGAAATCGTTGCTCAGTTCCTTATAGCTTTGTGTGAGCATCTGGCTGCTATTTGCCTTTCATTCCTCTTATTTCCCAGTTTCACGTCTACAATTGACGTCCTTCTGCCAAGAAATTTGGTCAGTTGTGACCTGAATACTATGCTGGGCTGCTCTCACATGATTATTGATAGTTTCCTAAAGAGAAACTGACATGTTTGACTATGTCCTTGCCATCCTGAAATAACACAAAGTACATCCCTCCTCCCCCTCTCATTTCCGTAATACTTTTGTGGGGCGTGGGCTCAATTTGTCCAGTCCTCAAAGCACTTCTGAATCACTGGGCGCTCATCTTAAGCTCATTCTCAAGCACGTTTCCAGTTTTTCCAACATCCTTAGTAGCTACAATATTGGCTCTTCCTTTGTTTATTAACTTCTATGAACTGTCTCGTTGCCCTCACTGTCCTTGCACCCCAACAAGCGAAAGGTTTTGCACCTGGCACCATCCCCGTCAATTTTTTTCTTTCTGCGTACCTCTCCATGCTTCCAAATCAGAGTCGCACCATCTGCACCTCTCTCAAAATATGAGGATGTTAGGCACCAATAAGTATCTGTATTATATCCTCCAGATCCCCATTCTTTTCTCAATATATAAATTTAATAATAAATCCTCAAACCATTGTCGCTCGATTTACTACAAGTACAAACTTGAATTTTCATTTAGAAAATGCTAGCATCAGTCGTGATACCCCCAAGCAACATAACTCATGGACGACCCTTCTCCATTTACAGTTCCTTGCTCCCTCTGGCAATCAGCCAAACATCTCTTACACAAGCGTTTTTTCACCCTTAGCACACTCCCCTTCCCTCTTTCATCCCAGCGTGAACACATCACAGTAGAAACTACATCACCAAAGTAACGACGGCTTAATTTTGTGAATATAATTCGAAGTTTTTTTTTGTTTGTTTTCTTTTTTCGTTGTTGTAAAGAGGCGAGCTCAACTGAACAGGTCATCGAAAACAAAATAAAACACATTTACAATACTCGGGCGTCCTAAGTGTACTATACAATTGTGTGTATGAGTAGGTGTCGTGTGATTAATTTACAAAACGGCGAATCGCCGGAAGTACAGACTGTCTGAATGTGAAAGGAGAAAATGGAAACGCAATACAGTACGGCGGAGGTTACGGGTGGGGGGGGGAGCTTATCGATTCTGGGCGATGGAACGTTATTTCCATATTTCAAGCCCTTGCGTCGAGAGAATCGTGTAAAAATTAAAATTAATGACGTTTTAAGATAACGAGGAGACCTAATACCTTCCCGAAAACGCTTGGGCTCCGAGAAATAAAAAGTTCATTAGTGAGTTATAATTAGGACTTTAATCTAATTTTAGCGAAGCATGGTGAATGTTTTGAAATGTGATAGCAAGTCTCTCGAGAAAAAAAAAAACCTTCAACAAAAAGCAACAAAAAAATGTTTTGCGTTGTTACAGTACGGTCTTAGTTTTTAAGCGAGTAATTTATAATTCAGCGTAATTCCAAAATGCTTTGTTTTAGATATGTATTTAGACAAAATATTTTGTATGATGTTCATAGTGTACATAGCAGCCTTTATATGTTTTGTCATAATGAAACCTCTGTAAATAACTCAAAAGAATTATCGTGTAATATATTGTTTTAATACGGTGTTGAATATTTTAAAATTTAATCTATTAGACGTTTCAAAGTGGTTGTGTAAAAAATTATTAAATTTTAAATTACAAAAAAGTTAATGTTTAAACGATTAATACGATCGAGAAATTTTATTTTCGATGTTAAAATGGTTTTCAACTGCAATAACGGAGACTTATTTTATTTTGAGTAATCCTCGGACGTTGTTGTCAATTTTCGTTCATTTGTTGGGTTGAATCACGGAGTTGAATGATTGTTCGGCAAACGTGTTCGTTTGTGTAAATGCTTTGTTGAATTCTCTGTCGAGGTACAATGCCAGGAGATCAGTAAGTGTAGTTCACTCGTTGTTAAATTTATTTGTTCGCATAAAATGGTAATTTTGTTTTTCGGGAAAATCCCGCCCCACTTTCTCAATGAAAAGAAAGAGTTTAGTGGAAATCAATTGATGTCTTAGATTAGCTTTTATGGAGCTCAGAACCTTTTGTTGCATTTGAAACACGTTTCATTCAACGCAATTCCTTTCTCCCGATTTTCGAGAGTAACTTGATGGTGTTTGGTGGTTGGGTTCACTCCACGACTCACCCAGGCAGTATGGTTCGTACCTCTGACAACTGTTAACGAGTGGCAGATGACAAGAAATGCTTCCTACCAAGTGAGTGTTTTCGGACGGAGCTGGTAACAGGCCGTGCTGCGAAAGATCAATATAATTAAGCCACACGTGATCATTTGATCCCTTAAGACGCCCCAGATAGATTCGTGAAAAATCGACAAAACGCATCTTCAAGACGAATTAAAAAAGGGACAATCTATTTCTTCCTGAACGAGAAAAGTAGGCCTTAGCCGATCGGTTGGTATATTTTGATCCTTTCGTTCGTTGAGCGAGAGTAAAGTGAGACCGTCAGTTAAAGATTGATTGAGTTAGAGATTGATGTTCGAAATGGTCCGTGGCGAAAGAAAACATGTAAAGGTGTTGAGTTCAGGATGACCACAAACGAGCAGGTTGCGGCTTGAGAGTTTTCATTGTCGAATGATTCCAAACCCCAGGGAGATCAGCAAGTCCAAACTGTCCCACCTGGGATAAGGAAAAGCCGTAAGTGCCAAGGGGCGGGCCTGTGATCATTCTGGTCTTAAGGGTTGTTCGACCTAAAATTGTACCACGGAAATGCACACCCCGCAGCCTTGCGCCGGTGCATTATGGGTTAGGGCCATGACAAGTTCTGCCTCTGTAGGGGCAGAACGGAGCAATCCAACACCTCAGGTTGCCTCTCTAACATCACATGAGTCTTCATTGTAGGCAGAAGTGGAGCTGTGAGATGTTCGAAGGATTGTTGATAAATCTACAAAGGAAAAGGAAAAAGTCTGAGTGGAATGTGCTTTTAATTTTGACTTGTCTCCTACCTAATGCGCACCATCAATACCATTCTCCCCTTATTGCGAGAGTGGAGAAATACGGGGGCTATAATGATTGTTCCTACCGTCAATGCGACTTTCTTGGTAAAGTTCGTATTTAAAGTTCTAAAGTTATGTCGGGAAAACTGAGAAAAAAATTAGTCAAAATAACTACTTTAAATTAAAATCCGGATAAGTTACGATTATGTTATGGCAGACACCATTTTTTTGTTGAGAACGCTAGTGCCATATGAGCGATATTTATGACGAAAAACTGGACTAAAATTGCGTTTCTTTGAAGTTTTTTTTATGGTGCTGCTCAAATCATTTCCCCACAAACGAAAATTTCTTAGTGCTGAACTTTTCATACAAAATGTTTAATCAAAATCGTCATGGGAGGTCTTATGACCCCCATGATAACTATAGTTAGGTTTGGATCAGTTTTTCCCATCCATCATAGACTCACTGAATTTGATTATTACACTAAAATCCATCGTGACACTCTCAACAGCTCTAATTCCACCTTGATGCAATCTTTCCTTGGAATCAAAAATAATAAATACAAAAATGACAATCATTTTATCGTTAGAGCGCCATTGTGTCATATCCCTTCTCTCTTCATTATGTCAACACTCTTGCCAACTTAAGATTGGTGGGGGTTGTAGCATTAAAGAAAATGGATGGAAATCTATGTTCGTCGAAAAAGGAGTTTTAATTAATAGAACAGAGAGTGAAGAATATTTGGGAGATAAAAAGGAAGCCATGGCCACAGCTATGCCAATTGATCAAAACAATGAGAAATAACAGTTCTTAGGTTGTAACAGGGCGCATATCGATGAAAGATGTACGTGGAATCCCCCTACCGTTTAGAAGCAGGAGGTGGCATTCTATACACTTTACTTGAACCAGTGAGCTCCTTGGTTATGGGGTAGCTGACCCAAGAACTGCAGATTGACCTCCTTCTCAATCTGCAACTGCTGGGGAAGATCCTGCAGTGTTCTGTATTGGAGGGTGCCTTAGAGAATGGAAATATATTGGCCGCAGCGAGTAGCCTCTCCCAGGACCTTCCTAAACAGCATCAATCGGCTATCTCTCCCTTGTGCCCCCCCCCCCCCCAGCACTGGTCACATCAGAGCTTGCGACTTATAGTCGCTATGCACTCTCTCTATTTGTGACTTTGTTCTCTGCAGCAGTAACGGGGAAGGCCGCAGCCCTGAAGCATCTCAGCACATCCACTCTAGAGTGTACCCGACAAATTTTATTCTTAATGTGCCCTTCACTAAGAGGATTACAGGTGCCTTGGGTTCTATTTTAACAACGGCTTTTCAATGCTCCCTCATATTAGCTACTGTCAGGAACACCTCAGTTTCACTCAACCCTCTTGCTGAAGGCCTGACTACAAAGCTGCAAGGATATCCTGCAGGAACAACCATCCCTCACCATCACTATTAAAAAAACGTATTAAAGCTAATAATTCAGAGGAGAGGCCTGGATTATTCTCTAATAATCTAAATGGATAGGCCGGACCAAGGAAAAGTTACTTGTAAATTAAACCTGTTTTTCATTACGCTGACCTGATGATACTTCCAACTTCATCACTAGAGACGAGCCTCTTCATTTATTCTCTTCTTGCAACTACATTTGACTTGAAACGTCTTGAGCTAATGATGAATTTGTTCCCCCACAGTTTACATTTCAAACTAATCACTTTCTTTGGCTGAAAAGTGTGCCCGCTCAATCGTTTTATGTACTACATCACAAAGACGTTGCATTTAATAATGTACACATCGTCATTTCAGACGAGAGTACAGAGAAAAGGGTCTTGTGTTCTTACGTAATGTAAAACCAACATTTGCGAATGAATGTAATTGGGTCTACAATTTGACTGTTATTAAATACTCATACAATCGTTTCATTTGTTCCACGAATGAAAACTATGTTGCAAGGTACTATTAGGCGAATATACGTTCCGAATGAATCGTCTGAAAACCCTTTACTCATAATTTGTGATGTTTCTTAGATAAATAAAACGGATTATTTAAAAATTGGAAGCCACGCTTTTGTTGTTGCCTTTTCAAAATTTTATATTCTGTTGTACTACATTTCAGTGTCGTTTCATTGTTACATGTTCATCTCTCAAGCACTGAACACCTCAATCTTGAATTAAAGCTCTTGACTGACGATTGAATACCTTCAAAGGTCGCAGATGACGATTTTGAATACCTGCCTCACATTCGTTGGCATTCTTGGATTGTGTTCAGTAGGATAAGGCAATTCCTAAGTTTAAACACATCTCACTCAAGTTCGTTACACATATTCAAAATCAGTCTGCTTATGGAACAGGCAGGTCCACAGTAGGTAGTAGGTCTATAGCAGGTCTGTTTCCTTATCAAAATGACATTTCCTCAACACTTATATGGTAATAATATCAGTCGAAAATCATTGTGGTTGTAGTTTCGCTGTTGGCTGGTCGCCATTTAGCCAGTCTCCCAGGAGTGAGCTGTTTCCCAAGCGTTATTGCGCAGAGGTATGTCCCTGGGGAACCCATACAATCTGGGAGTTGTTAATCTGGTTTCCCACATGATCTAACTATTTCAAAGGGCAGGATTTTGTTGTCATAAACTTCTTTACAAACTGGACACAACAGTTATAGGCTTGCCTGGTAGCGGTCAAAGCTGAAAGGAAGCTTACTGGCTTCTCCAGAAGAAGGCCTGTGGCTGCCACAACGTATTGTCGGTTGGCTATTTAATTTTCCATTTAAAAGGATGAGTTGGGTTCATTTCTCAACCATTGGGCGTAACACTCGGAGCACTTGATGGGGTTTTGCCGTGATTTGGTGGATTGGCTATGCATGGATCAACACAGTCAGGTCATCCACATAGGCATACAGCTCTGACAGTTCACACTATCTTCTCACTAAGTTCCAGATGTCATCCTGACCTCCTCCATCTCACAGCTCAAACGACATTTAATGGCTAATGCTATGTAAACTGATGTAGTTGCTACGGCCTGAGACTACTACCATGCACTAGCTGTTTGCAACGTTTATTGAATTTCATGATTTTTTTTTTTTTTTTTTTCCCCCGAGGGCATCGGGACAAGTCCCTTTGTCACTGCGGCCACGTGTGGGCCTATTGTGACTCTAGCCCTTCCTTAGTAAAAGGCGTCGTACATACCCGCCCCCCTTAGGAAGCCGAGTCCTTCACCGCAGCTTCTGCTATGATGTGGGGCTCAATAATTCCCTGGGCAAAGAATCCAAAGCGTTTCGCTGCTAAGGCAGGGCACTCACATAGGATGTGCTCCGCCGTCTCGTCCTCCTCACCACAGAGTCTGCATTCCACCGCCTCTGAGATGCCCATCTTGTTGAGGTGATACCTGAGTGGGCAGTGTCCGGTGAGGAAGCTAATCAAGACCCTCAAGTCCCTCCTTAATGGAAAACGTGCAAGACTCTTACAGGAACAGCATAAAATAAGAAAGAGCGTAGTATAGGATGTAGTGGTCGAGTTTGTTTCTTTGCGCTAGGAAGTTGACAACAAAGAGAGCATAGTTGGCCAACAAGTGTTTAGTCAGATTCTTCTCGTGACATTGCTGTATACTGTCATAGAGCATGGTATGCTCATCACATCAACTTTCAACTTTTGGTAACTTTTCCCAAAAAAAAAGTATTGATTAGGTTGTATTGTACAACACTACAGACAAAGACAGGCTCTTCAATAGTTCAAACATTCATTGCAGTCAACAATCAAGATACAAAAATAATTTTCAACATTTCAAGTTAAACGTTACTTCGTTCGTTACTCAAGTTTCAACGACATAAGGGTTCTACAAATTGTCACATTCAGATAACAAATTTGAACAATTGTGAAGTCTTCTTTTGACGGCTCCATTCTTTTTAAAGGTCCTTGAAGAATTTGTTGCGTTCATAACACGGGAATGTTGATGTACATGACCTGTTTCAAGCAAAATGGAATCGACAACTTCTTACAGTAGCGAGGCAGCAGCTTTGTCAAGTATCCACATCATTTTTCCGTGCGTTGGTGACACCATTCCGGCAGGCAGCTGTTCGTTGTCTTTCAAAATTGCCTGTAAAAAAGAAGGTCAATGAATGGCAAACAGAATCGCTTCCTGGCATTAGTGAAGAGAACGTTTCGACGAGACGGACGCCGTTTCCTCCCAAAACAAAAGACCCAATCAACGAGAAACTGACTGGTTGTGCCCTTCACAGCAGATTTTGGTTTTGAGCCTGTCCACCTTCCTAAAAACAGTCCACAGACTTAGGTACGTTCTTATTCATCAGAAAAAAATGACGATCTTTCTCTTTTGAGAACCAAATATCCTGCCAGTAAAGGAGACTAGTATCGACGTTTTGGCTCTTCAAATAACACATTTTCAGCCATCATTACAAGTTAGCTAAACCCCTTTTCATATTAACAAGTGACAACTGATAGCATTCATTCACTCTACCTTAACTTGAGCAGCCTTTCCTTGTCCGAATAAGGCGAAGATGCAGTTATGCGCATTGTTGATAACTGGGAAGGTCAACGTTATACGCTCCGGCGGGGGTTTGGGTGAATTTTCGATCGGCGCCACCCAAACGTCATTTCTCAATAGCCCTGGGTGACCTGGGAAGAGAGAGCAAGTGTGGCCATCTGGCCCCATGCCCAGGAGAAGGGCATCAAACTGTGGAAGGTCCGAAGTAGGGAATATTTCCTTCAATTTTTTTACATAGTCCTGAGCAGCGTCATTCACTGAAAAATGAGCATAAGCAAAATAAGATAAAGAGAAGCAGAGTGACAATGAGAAAATTTCACTGTGGCTGGGCGGAGTTTTGTGTATATTACCGGAAGAATGATTCGCACTCATCATGGTAAAACGTTCGGAATTGATTAACTTAACATAGTGTGTCACAAAAATATTAATTTAAGTTAATCTGAAACCATTATTGGGTCACAATAATTTATTTAATCATCAGTAAGTATGAGAAGAGGAGAAGTCATTCAGGGAGGTAACATAGTCACATCACAACTGGTGGTCAAGAGCGTACGCATGCATCAGCAAGTAGCCAAGAGTAGTTCATGACTATAAGTAACATAGCAGTATGTATAACTCACGAGCAAGTGTAGAGTCGATGGTTATGAACTGCTCAGGTTTCAAAGGACCATTGTCGCATAGTGCTCGTCGATAGACACCGAAGGTAGATTCAGGGTCGTCAAAAGGCACATAGCGCTCGTCACAGAAAGCCAAAATCCATTTGTCATAATCGCTGTTGATGGTCGCTAAGCATTTGGACAGACAACTAACGAGCGAACCACCTGAGAGTCCTACGACGAATTTACCTCGCTCTTTAATTGCTACGCTGGAAATCAACTCTAAGGTACTGCCAAGTTTCTTCACCACATCTTCTTCCGCTTCAACGACCACAATGTCCCGCAGTGACCTACAACAGTATGCAGAACAAGTTGCCCCGTTTATATTAATTCAATGGAATTCTAAATATTTAGCCACACCAACAGAGCGCATCGTCGTAACAATTAATTCAAACAAGCATTATAACATGAAAACTGTGAGTCCTAAACCACCAATCATGCTTTGGTCATGAATCCTCATCGATCCAATGTTTCATGAATCGATTGTTTGTTCATTTATGTTCTGATAATACGTGGAAATTGCGGCATTAGTAGACTGCTCGGGGAAAAATTACAGCCATCCCAAGCTCTGATCCTATACCTGGGTTTTCTCGGAATATGAATATAAACAGGTACGCTAACTTTATTATGAATCTTCGTTCTCAATGAGCTGATCGAGGATGCCTTCAATTTGGGTATGAGGGTATAATCAAATCCCTTCCTGTAAATTAGCCACGTTCCTGGAGCAGACTTCTTCAATGAATGGATGTTCACGAATCCGAGCGAACCCCCAGAGAAGCCATTTAAATATTCGAAGAATTCTTAGTTTTATAGAAGCATAAAAGACAGGTTGAGAAGCTGCCTTTGTATCACAACTTGAGAACTGCCTCACTTTATCACTGGAACTTAGCAAGTCTCATACCTGAGAATTCGTCTCATTTATTTATCTTTTTAATGCAGTTCTTTTTCTCACGCTTGACAGCTTACTTTTTTTTCTGGTCCTCTCCTTTTTTTGGAATGAATGAGCGCGTTGGAGTTCAGAACTTTTTGAGACGATTTTGTTTCCAGAGGATTGCAATGTTGGAAAACTGCTGGCTCATTGACCTTGACCACTGGACTACGATCACTGAGGGTTCTTTCAATAGGAGCCGTGCAATAGAATAACACACCTTGTTAGGCTGAGTTGGTAAACACAATGGCGTAGTGACAAAACTGACTGATCAGTGGGTTATACTAGGTACTACAAAGGCATCCATGAGCTACTTAGAGAAAAAGAAGCTTCAGTATGAAGTGAGTCCTCGTCTGCACTTGGGCACATTTAGACATTGGTCCGCCTAACATTGATTCCTAATGGTGTGCAAACGCCCACCTCTCCTTAGTGTATCCATAGTGATGGAGTAGGGAAGCTGTTGGAGAATCTGGTGCACCTACCTAAAAACCCCTATTCTCTGCAAATTCCATTATAGAATGGAGTTCTCAAAAGAGCTTGTCCAGAATCATTTCAGATTTGAGCTCAGTCGACCGCTTCTCCAAATACAAGAAAATAGAAACTGGAAAAGAAGTAGCCTATTTCCAAAGGAGATTATTATATTAGAACCCAGCGTCAGTTTTTACACCATCATCAGTACGTGGATACATACTGGTGCCAAGTAAGGTGCAGTGTATGTTTTTATACAACAGAAAGGTACCAGGTACAAAGGGGTGTGGGCTCGGTTTCCTCTTGTTAGAGCAAATTACTACCGTCGAAAAAATGCATACCATCACATTACGCACAATTGTTGGTGCAGAATTTGGGGCATCTGAACATCAGGTTTCCAGATGAAAAGATTTTCCCAGCTTTTTTTTTAGTGAACGTAGAATAAGATGATGACGAAATGACGTACAATTAATTAGAATATTGCAGTCGTCCCCCCACCCTCAATAGAACATCTTTACGGAACAAATGCAAGCGTCCTATCAAGGAGCTCCTAGGTAGATAGCTCCGCCTTTTGATATGTGGACATTCCAGATAAGCAAAAATATCTGGGAAATATAATGCTGCAAATCACCAGACTGTATATCAACTCTATAGGTCTGAATATCGTAGGAATCAGAGGAAAATTATTTGAAGCCTAAGTAGCTAGTGACATAATTTTCTCTTCTACTATCTGAGATGGCAAAAATGACTCATCCACACTGGACAATTTAAGCAATAGGAAGATGAGCCATTTAGGGCTGTCACACCTTATACTGGAGCAGAGATTTAGCCAACAAGCCTCTTTTCAAGCAATCAGCTTGATCCTGATCTCCTCGTCCATTCTGAGTTAGTACGTTCTTGGATTTGTTCTGCCCTGTAGGCGACAAACACTTTCCAACTCGGTGGGGCTGACGAGTAAAAGTGTAGCAGCACTATAGGCGGTTTGAGAGGTACTATCACACCCAATCAGGGCACTCCAACATTCACCAACGATGAAGAATTTTCCAGAAGTGGTAGTCCAGTGAGCAAAACTCTCCAACTTTTACAAACACTCTCAGTCGGCATTTCAATACATCCCAACAGAAGAGCACTTAACTATCTGACAAAACCTTTGGCACAGATGGTGCAAAGTAAAATAGTTGTGTTGTTGTTGTTTTTTTTCGAGAGAGAGAAGGGTACCAGTTCGAAGACTCGTGAGCTCGTTTTCCTCATGAAAGAGAAATATGCACGTCACATTTAGCACAATTGACCGTTATTACTTTAGAATAACTAGAACAACCTGTTCATACTCATGAGTATCAGTTGCACTTTAGAAAACATTAGCCATGAGAAATGAAATGCAAATATAATACTAACATTTTAAACCGAAATGAATTTTGTTATCAAACGCGAAATCATCTCAACGATAACCTGTTGAACGTCACGTTTGAGAAATCTCGATGTTCCGGGCACGACCCTCGATATCTCGATCACAGCTCACCATATCGATATTGGTACAGGTTTCTTATTTTGCCGCTTCCTTCTCAAAACTCCAGGATAAATGGTCTTTAAATGTTGCTATAGATCCAAGTGTTTACCGTGGGTAATTACGTATTTAAATAATTTATAAGTAACTATCGTATTTTCTTGTCTCAGGAATGAGCTACCATTTAAAAGGATGAGTACCTGCGAAGCACTTATTTTGTCTCACATCATCAGCCACTTCCTGAGTGTTTGATAATTAATTCGTACATCTTTCTTGCTAGAATGATTGGTTGATCAATTTGTGAAGTGACAATGTATGCTGTAGAAAATTTTTTGGGTACCTAATTTCGGCACGTGGTCAGCGTGTGTGTCTGTAGTTCATTCTGCTGAAGAACGGCTGAACCAATTAGTGAAAATAAGCTTATGAGCGATATTCATCGATAAGAAAGGGGTGGGGGACCGAAAGCTAGGGGTTTTTGCATTTTTTCTCAAAGTTGGTTAAACTTTCGAACTATATTCTACTAAATCTTTACGAAATTTTCTTCTTCATAAATATTTGTACGGCAACTTGGTGAACAACAAGTAACAACACTCAACTTTCCTTAGCCCTACGTCAATTCACTTGTGTTCATGGCTCATTCTACTGAGTGTTATTAAAGACTCATCGTATAGGTACTTGGTAGGAGTACCTAGTAACATTTGAGCGAAGTTTACAAGGAAAACATTATTTGGTAATTTATTGTGCTGCTCTCGTCATTTTCCCACTGATGGGAATTTTATGATATAGTAGCCTTATTGAGAGCTGTCCATATAAAAAATTTAATCAAAATCATTACAGTCGTTTTTTATTGAAAAATGTTTGGTGTTTAGATCACTATGATAACTATAGTTAGTTTTGGATAAATTTGGCTCATACCTCCATTTTAGCGTCCCATGCTGACCTGCAGGTTAGATATCAAGTTTGTGCTGATTTGGTTTTCAGTCTATTGCATTCACAGACGCTCACACTCAGACCATTTTCCCCATATAGTGTTTTTCAGACTCAGTAGGATCTAAAACGTAAAGATCTGAAGGGAATTGTTAATGTACTTGTCGAATTTGAAAACCTGCCCGTAAAACTACGAGTAAAAATTTTTTTTCCGATGCGTTTTTCCACTTAGCCGTTATTTTTCCACTTGTCCGTTGTTTCATTTTTTGTCGAATCAGATCGATTTACACCAAACTTACAGGATGTCTCCAACTAGTAACACCTATATATTATCCATAAACGTTCCTATGACAGTCCATCGAACAGGAAAACAACCAAAATGTGTCGAAAATCGCGACATAAATGTTTTCGAAATTTCCTCCTATATATTATCCATAAACGTTCCTATGACAGTCCATCGAACAGGAAAACAACCAAAATGTGTCGAAAATCGCGACATAAATGTTTTCGAAATTTCCAGCGTCAACTGACTAACCTGACAGAATATCTCCACAACACCCAACTTTTCCCAATCTCAGTCATCTATCAGCTCTCATGAACGGCAGCCGTCTCCCAATTGTCCCAACATACACTTGTCTCCCAGTTAATTCGATCGACAGTCTATCAGATCTCGATATCGACACTCAAGTCTCGCGATCGATCGTCGTCTACTGACTCTTACAACCAGTTCGCGTATTCAGAGAACCAAGTGACCCTGTAATTAAAGTCTGTCTATTTCTCTCTCTTTTTCGTGCAACCAACTTTCTTATTCATATTCATGTGCTACTGTCTAAATGTGTTCATTAATTCGTATACCGCTAGAGTGATTGGCTAATCAATTTTTGAAGTGACAATGGCGGAAAATATATTAGAATTATTTTCGGGGTATTTAGTTCAAATTATCTCTCCAGTAAATCGCATATTGGAAGCTTCTTATTGTCATTTCTCCAGTTTCCTTGGTAGTTGGATGCAAAATAACCATAGTTATCTTAGGCAAAGCGTTTGTAGTGAACAAATATAGTTTGAGAGAAAATCCATCAATACTATTTTGTAATGGCGCAAACTTGGATTACTAACTTTCAAGAAGCGTCGTAGTCCAAGTTTCCACTCAACGCTTTTCTGTGACTTCCCAATTCTCAAAGGCTCTGCTCACGACACGTTCCTTGCTTTGGCTTAATCAGTAAGACCTTTCCCAGTTATGGTTGTGCTGGACAAAGCGAGCACCGGTAAAAAACGTTTCAAATTATTCTCCGTTGATGTTATTTTGTGTCATGCGCCCTGAAAGATGTCTTATTGTGGTATTTACAGTGAGCCAAAAATCGGAGAGCTCGGTAACTACCTCGTCTTCTTGGCTAGGAAATAAAAATTTTGCCGCTAGATACGAAGCTTTTTGCAGTAAAAACAACTCGCATCCGCTCAAAGAAATCAAATTGGCCAGTGCGTCGATAGAAGGGACGCTCGACTTACTAGTGGATAAAATAAAATATAACGACTGGGTGCCTCTTTTGAAGGCTCTGGGTGGTGACCGAAGCTTGCATAGCATTGCATTTAAAAGCAGAACACTTCAAGGCAACGGTAAGTAGGTAGTTATCGCTAATCCAATAACAACGTAGAAGTTACGTCAATTTCTGAGGTTTATTAAACCTGCGTCAACTTCCGAATGTTATCGTCTGAAAAAATTGACGTTATTTGTTCAGTGGATGAAACCATCGTGACCGATCGACAAGCACGGGATATGAAAAAAGGCCCAGTCTTGTTCTCTTTGTTCTTGCTGAACAAGTTCACTGCAGCTTGCGTCGAGTTCTTGGAATATTCGAAGAAAATTCGTTTGTTTCAACTCGAAAAAATTCCTTTGACGCTAGAATCTGTCAAATCCCTGTCTCAAGTGAGGAAACATCAGAATTTACTTTGCATTGATATCATTACTAGACCAGATTTTTTCTAATTGAGTATTCAATATTTAAGAGGGAAGTACTTTAATTAGGTGGACGATTCTGCTCCAATTTTTCTACTTTTTGTTTATGTTTTGAAATATCTCAGTCAGATCCTTGAGCATTACCTCATCCGTTGCCAACTTCTTCGTAATTACCAATCGTTCTCATAACTTCTTAGTCTAGATATGAATAAAGTAAGTAAACAATGAACTGACTCAGGCTCACAAAAACTACCTCTTCTACGGCGTAACGTTTTCGAAACATGATTAAAAGCAGAGGCTCGCAATTTCTGAAGTCCTTACTACCATTTTTCGCAGTTTCTACCCGGTAATTCCGCAACATTAAACTCGATCCTCTTCGAAAAATTCACGTTGGCAATCTCATGAATCACTTATGCATTGATTGCTCAATAGCGGCCGTCGCGCAAATAAGAGAAACTCAATAAATTCCGGAATCTCAAGCGCCAACAGTTTCCATATAAAACGTTGAACTACGTTGTACCAAGTTCATATGAACTTAATGAAAAACAGATCTTTGTGTTATGAGTGCCTTCAGATATTTTTATCGCTGAAATCTCTGATTCCTGAATGCATTACGACGGCAACTATAAACAATTTGAAAGTTGTGTGACTTTTAGCCAGTTGCTTCATTTCTGGAAGATGAGTTGCCCATGACTTTAGGGGAGTTTTTTCCTAATGAATCCTGCCCGAATTATTCAAGCGTTCTAAAAAAAAAGTCGCAGTGATGGTGCAATTGACCACTTACGTGATGATTGATTAATAATAGTCATAAAATCATCAGGACGATCACAAAAATTCCGCAATTCAAACTAGCGTTGTTTTTTCGACTAACCTTTTTCGCAGTAAAAGGTTCCCCTTTCATTCCAGAACTGTGCATTCCCCACCCCCGCCCAGGATAACAATCGAATTGACAATTGTTCCATCAATTACGTTGGTTTTGGTTTATTGTTGTTTTATGTTTCATTCTGAATAATAACCCTATGTTTTCATAGCCCTAAATTTTTTACAACACCCCCTACAAAATTTGATACTTTACGTGTCAAGATATGGGGATTCCAAATCTGCAATGTCCGTCCGCCGTCCCCCATCCGCCATCTGGGGTTTTGTGCCTTTAATGTGGTCTAAAAAATCCGTTCTTTCGCAGAAAAATCCCATTTGGTATCTAGTTATGCCCACCATCTCGGCAATCCGATCGGACGAAGCCCATGGTTGTTATGGACAAAAAATGGTTAACAAAATTAACAAAAACGCAGTATAATCGCAAATACGCTGTTTTTTGTCGTGGTATTAGTAGCAACCGCTGCTACCAGTTCCCACCATTTTTATAATTGAAATCATTGGTTCTGGAAGCGTTATGACAGTAACTACAAAGAATTGTAAGTTTGGTAATTTTAGTCATTTACATTTCTGGAAGGTAAGCGATCCAAGTTTTACTTCATGTTCCCTTATTTTTTGGAAAAGGAGACTGGAGAAAATGGTGTTATATAATTCAAAAGAACACATTGTCTTGATTGGAGTAAGTGCTCCTCAGCGAACGTCTTGACGGTCTTCAGAACCGAAAATCCTAAGAAGTAAGAAGAAATTCTGGAGGCGAATGCCATTTGACACGAAATATTCAAACATCAAAATCATTTGGTGATGCTCATTTTCTTTTGGAAACGTCAGAATCAGAATTTCGCGTGAAAGACGTACTCGATGTTGCCATTCAACATGACATGGTGGTGAACAATTAAGGCAATAGTGTGCTCATGCACGTTAGCGATATTCATGCACAGCCACCATTGACTGACGACCACAGTTTGGACAGAGTCCTTATCAAAATGTTCTGTTCCTTGACACTCATAAGACGCACATATCGTGATAGCACTTTAACATAACAGGGGCTCTTAACCCCCCCTCCCCCCCTCATGAGTCCTGTAGGTAACTTACACTCACAGACTTAATGGCTACTTATTTCACCTCTGCTCATATTAATAATATTTTACAACTTTTGCGCTTGAGCAATTCAGTGATTGTTTCAGGACGAGAATGTTCGAGTAATTCACCACAAACGTTTCTTTCACAAGTTTTTTATTTATTTTAGAGTAATCTTAATCATCTCATTGGTTTTCAGGGGGTCTGCCAAACGTGCTGTTTGCAAAAGCTAATTTTAATTGGCTGCCAGGTGAACGATGAAGGGTGCCATCTCATTGCCGAAGCAATCAAGAAAGTTCCATCTATTCGAACTCTTGACTTGTCTGCGAATGATATCACGCCTAAAGGAGTTAAACACTTAGCAGATTTAGTCAAAGTAAGAGAAAGCAGTGAAAGCGCCCTTGTACGTCGTTTTATGCGAATTTTTCAAACCTTTCCTTTATTTAGTTTCAAGATATCAGCCGCTACAACGAGTGTTGGAAGCACTCCCTGAGAAATAGAGAGATCAACAATGAAGCTATTCCAGGGCTCAGGCGTATCACAATCAACGAAAATACCGAAGTGGGCGATAAAGGGCTGAAATATATAGTGGAAGCTTTATTCGATGACAACTGGATGAAAGGTATTCCTTGAAGAAGTCTGTTTTTGGGGTTGAGTGGTGTTCTGTTTCTTTTGTTGATTGGCATATGGAAGGCGGAGGTAGTTTACGTAGCCACACAAAAAATGTCGATTGAACTATAACAATTCCATCTCATTCATTCTTGCCATCTAAGAATTTAGTGGTCGATGGACCAATTCTATTTATCGTTCTCTGTGGCTATCGTCTTGGACTATTCTCATCCTGTGAGTGGCACCAGTTAGATCATCAACTCCTATGCAATTATCGTGTATTTAGCTCAATTTTTATGTACTAACTGACATTGGTGGGATCGTCTCCCCTTCATTACCTATCATTCTAGTTGCATTCAGTGTAAAACCCCTAATTTGTCCTACCACCTCCAGAAACAGAATGGAAAGTGTGGGATGGGAGGTGGCGAGACCAGTGGGACACAACCACTAAAGGGGTGGTGGACCATGTAGCAGATTCCGGCACTTAGTCCATGGCTCAGGCGGCACTGTGGTGAGGCTGATTTCTACCTTACCCAGTTCTTCATGGGATGTAGAGGATTTAGGGCCTTACTGGATAGGTGAGGGAAATGGCGAATGCTGTCTTGCATTTCATGCAGGAATGGTGAGGGTGTCGCATCAGGAAACACCAGCTCTATGGGATCTAGGGACGGAACTGACAGGATGTAAGGTGCTCATGGACGGGTGTTCTCGGTTGCTAACAGTATAAGGGGGGGCGACCCCTGAGCGCTCTTCGTAGTACAATGTGTTTCATCGGCCTGTTTTTCAATCGTATTTCTCAGGATTTGATCCGCCTCGGAGCAGAAGTATAGGCATTCATCTTAAGAACCAGTTGAAGGTTTTATGAGATCCTCGTAGGGCAATTCATATGAGGCAGTTTCAAGGCGAGTTAGGATATAGTGGATATATCGATTGTACGAAACGATGCCCTCTTCACTTTTGGTTCTAATTGCTGGTTTCTGCCAAGGAACTCGCGTTGGTCTATTTAGAACTTAGATAAAAAGGTACAACATTTCGCACCGTCAATTAATTGTCTAAAACGTTGCCAAATAATTTTCAGCTGTGGACATGCAGAATTGCGGAATCACCGACTGGGGTTGTTCTTTGGTTCACGAACTCCTTGAAACCAACAAAGAAATTGTCGTTTTCGATTTGAGAAAAAACGACATCGTCAATATGACGGCCATCGCATCAATAATCTCAATACTTGGCACTCACACAAACGCATGCGACATTAACGAAGTAAGCAAACGACCGAATGTGTCATGCAACTTCTGAAAAAATGTTATTACATAGTTTTGTTTTTGCCCGACGTATTGTAGTTTGGTTGGATGGACATCGCGAGCTCTCAAGGAGGCTCTACAGAAGACTCTAGTTCTGGGGGAGGAAGCTGCAGTTCGTTCAATGTGGCTTATTCCAATCAAAAAGTGTAATGTTACGTTCATTTATTTAAGTTTCCATCGTATGTATTATGAATGAGCGAGAAGCCCAAAGTGATGTTAATAGAATTTTGCGCTTTCTAGAACTAGGGAAATACTGGTGCGAATCGTTTTTAGCCTAACGTGTCAGAAATGAAACAACCCAATTTATTAGGTGCTCTATATTCATGTCATGGCATTTGTTGAGAAACCATTTCACAAGTAACTAGATCGTCTAGAGATTTTTTTCGGAACGCCGTTTTCTTGTTGTGTCGTCATGTGGGAGTTCATCTAGGTCTAACTTGTCTGTTTTGTCATCAAACGGCATCGCCTCTCTTTGATCCAATTTTAACGTGATTTCTTCTGTTGCGTTCGCTTCTCAATGACACACATGATATCCTTTTCATTTCTCACGTATTATTTAAACAAATTGTTTCAACTAACTCAAAACCGTGTCATGCGAATCATTACAGGGCCTCCTGGTTTGTTCGTAGCGCTAATTTCAGAATTTCTGGACTAGCTCCAATATATCTCACCTTCTCAAGCGCTCATCGTATAGGTACTTGATTGGACTACGACGCCAATTTGTCTGAAGATCCTAGTAGCATTGGAGTTGAGGAAAAAACTGCGCTAAAAACAAATTTCAGTATGCCCTGAAACGTGAAGATCTGATGAGAACTCAACCAAAAAATCCATCCGATTATACAAGTTTCCTTTTTACAGTAGAACCGAAGAAAGTGAACATTGTACACCCCCCCCCCCTTCGGGCACCCGTACCTTGTGTTACTGTTAATTGAATTTTGAACTAATATTCAAAACTTATCAAAATTTAACCACATGATAATTACTGTAGATTGCTGATTAGTTTTAGCAACTGATATAGGACAGCCCATGGGTTTGCAGCTAAAAACAAGTTCTACATGAATCAAGCTAAACTAATATATGTAAAGATGTGCACTCATCTTTAAACCTCATCCAATAACATCAACCTGCTGGACTGTGATGAGTTGGATGAAGGGATAATCGAAAGGATCAAGATGCGAGGTTCACCGACGGGTGTGATAGTGTTCAGTTGGGCGATAGCCACGGTGTCGTCGAGGTCGGCTAGAGACTCTCGCCAAAGTTTTATTCGCGTTTTCTTGTTTCGCATGTGTATTTATCGTTGATCCCGGATTCGGAACATTTATTTTCGATTTCTTTTGTTAAATAAAGCAATCGAGGCTAGTGTCGGTTTTGGATTTCCCTAGAAGGACCCTCACAAACTTATATATATGAATACTTAATAGCAGGAGTATTGAGTCATCACAGCGTGTTTCCACGAAGTCTGTTACTCTCGTACAAAACTATTTATTCTCAGGGCTGAGTATGTCGAAACTTGCACTACTAGACCTCGCCTGGCTCGAAACTCCCGAAGCACTGTAGCAATCGCATCAGGAAGAGCTGTTGGCGCTACTCTACAAAATAAGTGTTTGAACCGGTGAGAAACCTGACATCACTCTAAATTTAAATAAAGTCACTCAAAGGATGACAGTAAGGGAAGATCCGTTTACCAATTGAACTATCCAAGTACCAGTATTAATGGTACCACTGTCCGGGGCCTGGCCCATAAACTCCTGCACCTGCTAGGCCGCCCTTCACTGATCCATCTGTATTTTATTCCATAGCACCAGCCTCATGCATGGAACCCCCCTTCCCATTGGGATCTTCCATGAACAAGAATCCTGAAGGGCAGTTCGAAGTTGCACTTCATCCGTGCTAAATCTCTAAAGCAGACAATTCCCTGTCATATATCAGATGGAGCTGAGCAATTCTACTCCACTTGACAAGGCCCATTTCCAGTTTACCAGCATAGTTCACTGGCTGTAAGTAGGTAGCTCTCTCCACACGTACGTGGATTGGTAGTAACCTCATTTTTACGCCTAGAAAACAATGAAAAAAACAACCAGCCCAATCGGTCCACCCATTCTTCCGTGGAACTTTCCAAATGACCTCAACACGTAAAGATTTGAAGAAAACTTAAGTTTTTTAGTTTTTTCTTTGGCACGGTCGCAATACTCTTCTTACTCTGAGAATTATTAGCAAAATTTGAATTAACAATAACTAAAAGTCGAGAATTATTATTTTCTAACAGTGTGGTGATTTTTAATTGCAGCAGTGATACCAGTTTAGTGAAAGGAAAACGGCTTACCATGATACCGTCAATAGAAAATCTTCTGAGATCTCACCGCTCAAAAAGAATTTTACATGGAAAAGCATGGAATCAAAACTCTAAACCGACGACCCCTCAAAGGTAAATATTGTTTATTTTATTTTAGGTAGGCTGCTAGATACGTGCAATGGGAGGTCCAAGAGGGCGATGTAGCGCTAATCGTTGGTTGAATTGGCCAATAATTGTAAGAAACACAAGTTACGAATTTTAACCAAAATATCTCGGTTCAATTGGTATTAAAAAGTGAGGTGATTGTCAGTTTTAGGTCGTTCGACGTGAATCTGTCTTCAATTGCATTTTGATACGGCAGATGGGATTAGGTGCACCCGTAAAGATCAGAACTAATTATTTCTTTGATCATACTTCTCTTAGCCTCGTCTGATAAGTTGAGGAGGAAGGGATTCGATCCCTATTTGGGTCAGGAAGCTTCACTCATAAGCGTATTCAATCAATTCAAGAGAAGTAAAACAAAAATGTCAGTCAATTAGATAACAACTTTCTACTTTAAGCCAAGGAAAACCAAAAGATTTATTTTGTTAATTACATACAATTATAGAATAACACTGACAAAGTAGACATGAGGCTGACAATCCAAATAGGAGGGGGGGGGGCATATGATTTTTGGAACTGTGATGAAGTATCATGACCGCAGTTAATCAGCAGGTTGATAATCTTCTATAATTACTGCGATGTTTGGGAAAACGAGAAGGAAATTTTACATAAATTACTTACTTACATAAACGTTATAACAGACTGGTTCTTTTTCAACGTTCTGCTTGTTGAGGTTGTCACATGCTGGCTCCACACTTCGGATTTAAGCTGCTAGTCAGAAGTCGTTGTCGTTGCTGGGTAAGATGAGGGTCCAAAGATTTGAAGTTCGAATGTTCACAGTTAGGAATACTATAAGTTCCGAATTTCACAATCGTCATGCTCCCTCGCATAAAACGCTATTTGGGAAAATGGTCTGTGTGTCTGTGAACCCGATTGAGAGAAAACGACTGAACCAAATCAACTCAAACTTGATATCTAGCTCGGAGGCTACCATGAGACGCCAATATAAGCGTATGGGAAAAATTCACCCAAAACTAACTATACTTATAATAGTGACGAAAACACTCAACAGCTCTATCGATCTTGTATGGACAGCTTCACTTCAAATGACACAACAATGCAATAAAATTCTTATGTGTGGGAAAAGGACGAGACCAGCACAATAGATTACCAAACATTTCGACAATTTTAGAGTAGCTTTTTCCTGATAAACTCCGATCAAGTGTTAGTGGGATCTTCAGAAAAATTGTCGTGGTAGTCCAATCAAGTACCCATACGATGAGCGCTTAATAACGCTCGTAAAGTACAAGATATGTATGAGCTACTCCAAAAATTCTTGAATTTCAACTGCTGCCGTTTCACCAACTAGCATTTAGCATAGTTTTTACCCGATAATTTTGGAACAGTGATTATTATCGTTCTCAAAAAAAGCTGTTTACAGTCTCATTAATTTTCTGTGTAGTGACTGCACAATGATGGAGCGCCACAGTAAGTTTCGGAACTGTAAGCTCCTTCCACTTTCTGCCTCCGTTAAGTTGCGTTTGAACGAGTTCAAATGACAAATAATTAGTAGCAAAAGCAATTAAAACCAGTGAATTTACGAACAGCTAAGTAAAGTTATGTGATGCGTCGTACCGAATTATTTTGTTGTTACTATTCATTACTATCTTTCGTTCATTACATTCGACCATTCCTTTCTTCTCTCACAGGCAGTTGTCACTGGCAAACATCTCACAACCTGGAGTGCAAAAGGGTTGTCTTAGAGAGACTCGTTCTGACGAGCACTTTACGTCCGCTAATACCCCCTATTCAAACGAAAGTACTCGAGAAGAATCACCTGTCGCGAAAGAAGAGATTCGTACGGAAGAGAATAAAAAACTTGAGAAGCAAACCATACTGCAGGCCTTCTGCCGAGAACAAATGCTGAAGCAGTCAGTTGAAACGAGTTTATACTCGAAAAACTCTGGGTCAGTAAGTTTGAGGGTATTCCATCAAATGTGATTTTGCTTCTAGGTAAGCTTCTGTTGCAAATAAAAGCTGGAATTAATACGAGTTCACCAGGATGCGAATAGAGAATTTCATTCAGCGCCAGGCGCTTTCCTAATTTCTGAACACTTTTCCGCGATAATGTGTTGAAAATTTTGTTTGAGTTTTTTATAAATTTTATTTTGGGGACAACGTAATTTCAGATTTTTGTTCAGAGAGAATTTCCCTATTTTTGAATGTGTCAATAATTACCCGATAATCCATGAAAATTCGCGGATCAGGAGGGCTCTGTGCTCGGGATTGTTAAAATTAATGGCACTAATAGGCTCGTAATTGATTTATTCTAGAGAGAATGCAACCTCAAAAGTCAGAAATTAGTTGGCCTCACAATATGGGAACAGAGGCATCAACACGCGCTTTAACAGCTACAGGGTGTCAAAGGGCTGTCAGACATCAATCACCTGATTGTTTTTTATGTCATTGCTCTAATTATTGTTAGCGACATTCATAGATTAGTGTTAGTGAAGGGTTCGGGAATGTGTTACCCGTTTGCTGCACTTATTCAAAGAGAAAAATTAGATGAATTATCTTTTCCACGAAGTTTAATAAAACGGGGACTGGTTTAGGAGGTCGGTTTGATAATTATACTGAGGATGGCTTAATCGCCGTGACCAGTCAACATTTTATTACGCTTGGTGAGGAAGATTATTCATCTTGTTGTTCTATTTGAAAATGACTTTCCGCAATCCCTGCGTGAGTGATATTAATCGTACTACACTTCTTTGTCTTATTATTTTCTGAAATACAGGCCTCTTTACCTCGTGAAAATCCGATTGGATACTAACTCTGTCAACGTTTTATAATAAATATTTTTATTGACGCTAATGTTTTCTGTGCAACAGTTCGGCTCCTGATGAAAAACCTGCTGCGTTGGGTTCTAGAGAGAAAGTTGAGCTGGCTCTCCATAAACTGTTTAAATCATTTGAGAACCACTCCAGCAAGGAAGTGTAAGGCTCCTCCACTCGTATTTCTGAAATAACACATACTTTATTGCACGGTTAATCTGCTAGTTTATTATTAGGGTTATTACCATGTGTTTTCGGACGGCGAAATGTTTTTAATCCCCCACTGGGGGGGTCAAAATTTGATACTACCTTTCATGGCAGTATATATAAATAATATTTATTATTTCGGTGATTTCAAAACTGCCATGTCCGGGCCACGTTTGGCATTTAACGTCGTCTAAAAACCCCATTTTTTGGCAAAAAAAAGTCCATTTGGGATCTAGCTGTGCCCGCCTATCCGATCAGACAAAACTCATGCTTGTTATGGGCAAAAAGTGGTTAGCAAAATTATATTATATTATGCTTTATTGCGATTACGTCGTATTTGGTATCGTTTCTTAGGTATCTTTTTGATGCTGAGTTGAATAGGACGGGTTTCATAGGCGTAGGATTGCGTCTAGATGGGGAACAGTGAAATCACAGTAAATATATTGAGGCAAATTCAACTTGGAGAACCTCGCAGGACAATATAACGAAAGTTATTGTTTCTCCCGGGTCTGTGCTCATGTCCTATGCTGCCAACTACCTCACCCCAACCTTCCATTAGTTTTACTCGTCACATCGTGAAAATTGCTGTGCGTTGCCTAGAAAATGTCAACTTTCGTCGTTCTATTATTGTCAAGTCATGTTTCGTATCATTTACAAGTACTTTTCGGTGTTGAATCGAATAGGATGGGTCTTGGAGGTGCTGTACAAACATTTTTCATCTGCATAAGAGGTGTCGTTTCCCGGATTGTTGATTACCTATGTTGTATTCTCAATATTTTTGGACGATTGATGGAATAAGTCAGCTCACAATCACGCTGTGCAAGAGAATAATAAACCGTTGCGTAATAATAATGTGCAGTTTTTTACTTTCCTTGGCTCTACGAAGTAGAAAGGAAAGTTATGTAATCGGCTGAAAAAAAAATTTTGAGTTTTCTTCAGATCTTTACGTTTCAGACCCTCCTGAGTCCGAAAAACACTATCTGGGAAAATGGTGTGTATGTGTGTGTCTGTATACGATTTTTAGAGAAAACCACCGTACCAAATCAGCTCAAACTTGATATCTCGCCCGCAGGTCATCATGAGACGCCAAAATAAGGGTATGAACAAAATTCAACGAAAGTTAACTATAGTTATCATAGTGATCAAAACAACAAATTTTTTTTTCTCAAAAACCGCTCTAACGATTTTGATTACATTTTTAATATTGGTAGCTCTTAACATGTTAATTATACCATAAAATTCCCATTTGTGGGAAAATGACGAGAGCAGCACAACAAATTATCAACATTTTCGACGAAATTGATTTTAGCGCGGTTTCTAGAGAAAACAACCGTACAAAGTCAGTTGAAACTTGATGTCTAGCCTACAAGTTACCATGGGAAGCAAAAATAAGGGTATGGACAAAATCCACTGAAAGTTAACTATAGTTATCATAGTGATCAAAACACCAAATTTTTTTTCTCAAAAACCGCTCTAACGATTTTGATTAAATTTTTTATATTGATAGCTCTTAATAATATATTTATACCATAAAATTCCCATTTGTGGGAAAATGACGAGAGCAGCACAATAAATTATCAAAATTTTCGACCAAAAGCGTTTTTCGCGCAGTTTTTTCCTTATAAACTCCGCTGGAATTCTTGTAGAAATTGAAAAAAAATTGGTATTGTAGTCCAATCCAATACCTAAAGGGTGAGTGTTTAAAAACGCTCATGAGATACATGGGGCTCACTCCAGAAATTTCTGAATTTCAACTACTGCCGTTTCGCTTACTACCAGTTCTAACAGTTATTTTCCAATAACTCCGCAAAAGTGATTACTATCCTTTTTTTTTTTTAAATCGTGTTTACAGCCTCATTAATTATCTGTGTACCAATTGCTCAATAATGGTCCTGCAATGAGTACGAGCAGCACAATAAAATCTGGAACTGTAAGCGCTACCGCTTTCTGCTGCCGTAAAGCGTTGTTCGGCCAAGTTCAAATTAACTGAGTGATAAATGAATTGATTAAATAGAATTAGCCATGTACAAAGTGAATTGTTGTAGAGCTAAGGAAAGTTGTGTGTTGCAACGCACCAGATATTTATATACCACATGACGCGCGTTAGTAACTTGGAAGTAATAAATTCAACAAACTCAGCAACTGAGTTGTGGTTTATGCAATTCTTAAAGGGGATTGAGTAAAATATTAAACAAAGTTGTTGGGTTGAACCAGAAGCCGAGCAGATGTCTTTCAGGTGAGAATTCAACGAATTACTAAGCTAGCCTATTCATGTAGCTCTCACCTACCAATTATACCTCGTCTACCCAAGTAGGAAGTTATTCTTTCCTCGCGCGAACTTTTGTTGACTGACAATATCACCATTTTTCATTGGCAATGGCACAATCTCACCCCAAATTGGCATGTAATGTATATTTTTCTTGCCTTAGGGAGAAGAAAAGCTCAGCGAATTCTATCTCAGACGAACTAGTCACTTCTATATCTGAAGACAATTTCAATGAAAGTGATAGCAAGTGAGTAATTCGTGTACACACGGCTAGAATAGTGAAATTCGATGGTTTAAATGGAAGAGCTACTTGAACATTTCGTGCAAGGCGCCACAAAACACGCTTTTAATGACACCCTACGAAATAGAATACGTAATTCGCCGAAAATTGTCTTTCCTGGGGCAGCGCAATACATTATTGAAATTGATTTCAAATGTCTTGCTTCATACAACCATTAAGGCGTCTAAAACTCATATTAGCAGCCCCATAAGCTACATAAATCTGAGTCAGTTATAAAATAATTAGGACCAACTCAAGAAAATATGGAGTTCAAGCTACTGTCTCTTAAACTGGCTATACATAGTGAACTCAAAAATCGAAGTCCCAAATTAACTTTTTTGTTTGAACGATAATATTTAAAAACGTTTATAATGTTAATATGTTTAAACGTTTCAAAGTACGATGCAAATATTTGAATGAATTTCAGGAAATCGAACCGAAGAATCAAAGAGACGAAACAAATGCGCTGTTTGTATTTCAACAGGCTCGAGGACGGCTATGAAGAATGAGCCGTAAAAATGGGTAATTATACAACCCCCTTATGCATGGTGAATTTGTAAGGTGACAAATACCATTTAATTGTAGCCACAACTCCTGTTATCTGAAACGATTCCAACCTTCCACCTCTTTTGGTTTTTTATTCATTCTGAATAATAATGTTTTCGGCCATGAAAAATTTTTTACAACCCCCCCTCCCCCCTCAAAATTTGATACTGTACGTTTCAAGACATGGGGATTCCAAATCTGCAATGTCCGTTCGCCGACCCCCGTCCGGGCCGTTTTGTGCCTTTAACGTGGTCTAAAAAATTCGTTCTTTCGCACAAAAATCCCATTTGGTATCTAATTGTGCCCCCCATATCGGCAATCCGATCGGACGAAGCCCATGGTTATTATGGCCAACAAATGGTTAAAAAAATTAACGAAACGCAGTATAATCGCGAATAAGCCGTGTTTCGTATCGTTTTCAAGGCCCGCTCGACTCGCAACGTCTTGCCAATTGCCTTGCGAGGATTCACTGGAAGCCCTCGTCCCACCCCTCCATCGGATCAGACGTTTACGGGCGCCTGACGCCGGGGGGATGTTTTTAATTTCCGTAGTTCCATTGTAGTCAGGTCATGTTTCGTATGGTTTACTAGTATTCGATGCTGAATCGAATGGGAAGGGTCTCGGAGCAGTAATACCAGGTCAAGCTGTTCATGAGAATAATAAACCATTGAGTAATAATTTGCAGGGTTTTAAAGCAATGACACGGCTCAAGGCTGGATTTTCACAGTTACAGTTCTACACATGAGATTCAAATGTGTTTCGCCTCATAGACTGTTGACACCCTAAAATTGTCATTTGACCCATAAATGCGTCCTCATTGTGGGGCCTCTCAAAGATTGCTGCCTCAATCAGCACAGATAAACAAGATCTTTTGTCTTACTGAGCCTTCTGTATGAAACACAAGCAAACCAGGCCACCCCCTCCCCCTCCCCCATTTCTTTAATAGCTTTGAAAAACGACAGAGAGAATGAAGGTTATTAATGGCAGCATTTGTGATAGATTTAACTCCTACTTTGCACACACGACAAAATGAGCAAGAGGAATTGCTTCACTCGAGGATGTCTATTTTCGGAGGTTTTACAATATTCTGCTGGCTGGAGCCAACCAAGAATCTCTCACATGATTGTTTGTTACCGACAGTCCAAATTCATGCTGACGAATGGGTAATAGCTACACACAGGCTGTGACCCTTGAGAGGTGGTGGAATAAGTAGGACACAGACCAAGGCAGAAGGGGGGTAGACTGGGCAGCTGATTCCAGAACTTGGTTCATGACTCCAATAGCGTCGCAGTGAGGTTCATTTCTATCTTACCTAGCGTTTAAGGTGTGCCATCACCAAATTGGTAAGACTGCAAGCAAGCGCAAACTGCCTGCACTGCTGGGCAATAGTGGATTATACTTCCCATGCCAAAGGTAGGTGGGCCGGTGGTGCACGATGGAGCGGATAGTTGGCTGGCTCATTCTAGAGACATCCGTTCCAACTCCAATGAGAACTGGAAATGCACGGCTCCATTTGCCCAGGGAGTGCTCAGTTAGAAGTGAATGGAACTTGATGATCAGGGGCCAGTTTCTGACAGAGGTAAAGACTGAAGACATGAGGTAAAGATCGCTTCTGAACCTCCCAAACTGCTGGGAGATATGGAGGGATGTATGAGAATGGCAACACGCTGCAAGATTCTCAGAAAGAAGAGCTGCTATCACTGAGAGTTTGGAGAGGAGAGAGCGGCAAAATGAAATGTGTTAAATGATTTCGAGTCGGTTCTTACACAGGGGTAAAGTCACGGGGCCACTGGTAGCAGACCCTCTTTCCTGCACCCCCCCCCCCCCCATCAAATTGCTACACGCAAGGGTTACTATGTGTAGAGGTTGGACTTCCACTAGATTGAACCATCCCCTCGTTACAAGATTGTAAGTGACCAATGGTGGGCAGTGAGTGGGTGGAATCTTCCTTTGAGACAGATAAACCCAAAACTCTCAAGTGGCCAATCTACTTGTGTTAAACAACTTACCAAGAATCCTTAGCTACATTCTCACATTGAACATATTGCACTAGAACATTGCAGTTTATGTACTAAAACTATTTTGGTTAAATTTCCAGGGGTTTGTATCTCATTAGCTGATGTTGCCCGAAGCAGCATTCAATGGATGTTCGGGGGTAGAGGCCCCTTGAGTGATTAGTTGCCTGTAAAGTAGACCCAATTCCCTTAGTATTGAACAGCCAATGTTGAAGTTAATATTTCCTACGAATAAAGATTAATCCAAAAATGAAGGAAACATTTTTTAAAAAATAATTATGAAATTAACGAGACTTCATAAAAAATGAGTGAAACTCTGAGTACCGTTGAGGTTTAGTGTTGGACTTTTGACGCAAAACAGCGATATTTATGAGTTAATATACAGCAGCATTGAGGATGAGTGGGGGTGAAGGAGGGGGTTAACATGAGATTTATAGGACATCTCGTATGTCCTCCACTTACTACTCTATGTCACAAAAAGGGTGCTGGACCCAGAAGAAAACTACTTGTTCAACGAATTTATTTACAAAAATACATCCACTTCATATAATAAAGTTGAAAATTAAGATTTGATTTGCATCTGAAAATATTGTTTTTGACAAAAAAACCCTTAATGTACCTATTTTACGGGAACTTTCTGGTAACTGTGCAACTGAAGACTAGTGATAACTGAACATCCGCAGTCATTATCAATAATTATAGGAAAACCAACGAAACAAACTTATTACTTAAAACATTTACAAAATTAGCGGTAAGCTGGACATTTAATTATAACAATGGCGAACGTGATACTGTCGTATTAACATTGCGCTGGACCAAATAACAAACATCAAGTTTAACGTGGAATGTTTCTAACTGCTATACAACGCACAGCGCTGAATTGGTGGTCGAGTTTACTCAACTAACTTATGCTTCATACAAGCCAACAATAAACTAATTTAATATAGGAATAATTTGGTGATGAGTTCCACGTGATAACTTCATGCTATAATTGCACTATATTTCTGGACGATTCGGGACAGTAAAAGACAAGTTTCACAGGCAGGAGAAATCCCAACTCTACAAATCAATCGTTCTTCGTAGATAAACTACATAAATCTAGTGTTGACGACTAAATGTAATTGGTAGAGAGCTTTTAACTAAGTTTTGCTACAGATTATAGCGACGAGGCGAAGATGCTAACAATTAAGTCAACTACGATGATCTAATGCCGCATGTTCGAAACATGTGGAGGTTGAAGGGCTGGTTCGTGGCGAAGGTTTTCGCGCCTTTCTCTACCACTGCTCCATTAACTTCGCTCCTCTCCCACCAGCTTCCACCTGATTTCCAGCTCTAGTGTGCGACCCGTTTTTTTTGGCGAGGTAAAGCCCAACAATTTTTTAAATTATTTTATTCCCTTAATTTTGAAGTTGCGATTCGCTGTGTCTCTGCCATTGGTTTAGATAACTTCATTTCACTAATAATAGTTCCCCCTGATAATACCAGAGTCGTGGTATGTTTATCGGCAAAATTCAACCTCTTTTACAGTCCAATCTACTCCCGACACCATGTTTACACTACCCACGAGGCAGCGTCGGGTGAATCACTGAGATGCGAATTCACTATGGCCACAGTAAGTGGCGAGGTGAACAAACTCGCCAACAACCACATTCAAATTACTTCCGAATGTTAGATGTAATTTTCGACATTTTTAATACAAAACGGGCGATATCCCCCACATTTCTTAACCAACTTAACCTAGGGAACTAAAGGATCGTTTTGCCACATGTAAACTCCTTATAACCCACCCCTTTAGCTTAGAGTTATCGAGCACGATGACTGACTAAACATATAAACGTAGGATTCACTATATGGGAATTTTGTTAACAAATTTAGCGAAGACTCGCCAAGGAAATTTCTCAAGTAACGAGGCTGCAATAATTTGATTTTCTACGACAGTTATTCGCTCAATACTCTCATTAATCAGAGGAGCAACGATTTCAAAGTGAGCGATCTACGAGGGTTGCTAATTTGCTGGAAAAGATTCCAAACGCTCTGAGATAAAAAAGAATAATGGGAAGTAGAACGCATTTTGAAAATTCATAAAAACTTGGGCGCAAAGAAAATTGTCGAGCGAGGAATCTAATTTGGAGTATTTAAAAAAATGTGCATTACATCGATAGCTCAAAATGCCACGACGATATCTCGACTTTCCCGTTTTCTGTACGTTCCATACCATTTTTAAACGTTGAGGGTTATCTGCATATGTTCCTCACACTGTGAAACTCCAGCCCAATTTTGGCAACTCCCAAAAACACAGAAAATAATAGATTTTTACGTTCGTACGAAGCACCAAGACTCGAATCGGGAGAAGAACGTCTGTTTTGTCCCCCCCCCCCACCCTCCGGGATAAAAATTGACTATAATCTTACGCACATTTCCCCGGTTCAGCGGTTTCCCCACGGCGTTGCCTATTGATAAAACATTGAAGTATTGAAGTTTTCTAAAAATGTAAAGCTAAAACCCCGAGCACTGTACATTCAGGGGTTGATTCTGAGACCATTTGCTAGTCAGGTGAGGTGCAGCGCTCAGAACTTCGTAACGATTTTTTTCGCGCACAACATTGGAGTGTATTTTCCAGCTATCATTAATTCGAAGTTGGGCAGAGCCCTGTCCTAAGAGCCGGGCGTTTCAAACATTTTTCCAAGTTGCAGTTAGTGGCTAAAGACAAACTCAGCTTCTTAAAAGGCTGGTACGTACGATGTCTTTTATCAGGTAAATAACATCGTCACAAAAGGCCACATGCGCGGCCGCATTGACAAAGGAATTTAGTCCGGCGGGCCCTCGAGTCAACAAAAGAAAAAAATTTGAAGTTAAGTACGTAGGTTTTCTGAGGGTCCCTAGAGTTCATCCAAACTACTGAGAGTTCACTGCATCAATATGCTTAGAATTGTATGTAGTTTATTAAATATAAGAATTAGCCGATAGATTTATTCAAAATCAAAAACTTTTCCTATTATTAGTTATTTTTCGGTAAAAATGTACCTAATCAAACCACCTCATGTACGAGCTCAATCTTACCTCATTCATTACTTTCTAAACTTTGGTCCCATCAAAAGCTCGATTCACTTTATACAGAAAGTTACCCTGTCCAACCACTTACAAAATAGAAAGGTACGCTACTTTTAAATAGAAATGTTTCAATAAATAATTTACAAATTATAATAAATATATAAAATGTTAACCTAAACCGTAACGATTGAAATCATAAAATAAATCGGACATAATGAAAACAAAAAAAAACGAGAGATCCATAAACACCAGTCATTTCAGCTTTTAAAACAGTCAAATAACGACTGATGTTACAAAAACATTAACCACACATGCGCTATTCACTGTGATGCCAAAATGAGACTCGAAATAGAACTGCCCACACGTTGATAACATTAAAAAACCTGAATGATGTTGATAATTGTTGAACGTAAAACTTAGAGCGTCAGTTGGACCAAATCTTGGTAAAATCCACTCTGATGTTACTTAACAAGGTGCCATTCCCGTTAATCCGCCAACATGAGTTTAATTATCTCAAGTAAACGTTACACCTCGTAAATATGTTCTAATATTTTCGTGATATAAACTAAACACTTTAATGCCACACAGAAACAAAGAATATCTCGATTTATGTTCTCCTGGACTGTAATATTCTTTAGTTTTTGAGCTAAAACATTGAGTGAGAATGAGTGCAGTGCAATTCCAAGTATGAAAAGATGTGGCTGATTGGAATGTTTGGATGCAAGATTAGAAATTCAAGATGGCGGCAAGAACTCCTGATTTGATGACATTGCACTTTACAAGAGATACAATTTTATTGGTGTGACACAGTTCATTCTTATCTTTTAAATGACGTTTAAAGGACTTAACACAAGATAGGGCGTTGGTTTAGTCAAGTTTGTTGGTGGTGCAACTGGCCCTAAGTACACAGTGTAAATAAATAAAATTAAGTAAACGTCGTTAGTTGTTCAGCAGTAGAGAGACAGGCTATTCATACTTTCCAGTGGTGAACCCATCAGCGAAGTAAGATGAATGTTGAATGTATTGGAGCTCATTATACCAGCAAGTTTAAGTCGCCTGAATATGAACTTATAGGCAGTAGTTATAGATTGGGCTTTCTCGAGGACAGGTATCTTATTTCGCAGAACACAGACATACCTCACTACCAACATCAGCTTACAACGGTCTGTAGTTCAACGGGTGACTGGGTGGCCCGAGCAAATGGACCATTGACTAGTGTCAAGCACAGCACAGCAACAATGGCAATAATCTTTCCCATCATTCCAGCTCCAATTCTTCAAGCAGTGAGTTGATGTCTGCCTATCCATTACTAGTGCGTTTGAATTTCCCATTGAAAGGCACCACTCGTGCATAGCATCTTCGAGGAAATAGCAGACGATCAATCCACAAAACCACTTTTGTTCAGAAAAAGGCAACCAGATGACGCCTTCTCAGACATTTTTCAACAGCATGGAGAGGTACTTTCTGGCTTCTCTCACTAGCCAGAGGTGCTGCTTTGCACATTGTGGTTGTTAAAACACAAGGTGAGATGAGTTCAGTGAGTCGGAAATCTAGATCCTTTCGATTACTTGTGCCGATTCGAAATCGCTGGGTTCTTTATTCGTCATTTTCAGGCCCCAGGTTAGCCTGGGACTACCTTGACGCCTTCAGAGCTCTAGTTTCCCAGAACACCCAATCCCATGGAATGGGTGGCAGGCCACGGGACGATTGAGAGCTATGGAGAGGAGGATTGGTTGGTGTAAGATGAAGCCTCGGGTACAACTTGGCCCTTTGCAGTTCCAAGCAGCTACAGTAGGTGAGACCCCCCTATAACGTGTATGTACACCTTAGGTGCATAGTGATGAGGGGTGAACGCTATCTTCCTCCTCCCTCCAAAGAGTCAATCAACAGTATTAGTGATTCAGTGAAACTCCACCCATGTAATGCGCCGAAAGCTAATTGAACAATCCCCAGCAGATTTACTTTAGAACTGCCTAGAAGAGAAATGTCAAGTGAAAATCGAGAACAAGGACTGATAACCTTCGACGGCTGCCTTCAAACTGCTTGAACAATCACAAAATCCACTTTTTTAAGCGTATCTTGAGACGTGACTATGTAACATAATAATATAGAAATAGATGTTTCTATTTCCTGCGGATGGGCTCCTCTGGTTCCACTGAGAGCATGAACACTGAATACAATACTTGGTGCTGCTGAGCTTCACTTAATCGCGTTTCGAACAGCAATCAGCATCACATGGTCAGATTGGGCAGTTCACTGTGACAGAACTATATGGTACGGATGGTATAACACAATTAAATGTACTAATAGATTATTCCTCAGTAATTATAACATACCGAATCAGTTAGAATTTGTACCGTATTGGAATGACAGTTGACCGACTAATGCAGGTTGAGTGGAATTAATGGTCAGGGCTAGAACTCAGGCGTTTGATGAGTTTTCCAAACTACGAAAATTGACAGCTCAATTTCCATTCACAACACTAACTAATCACAACCCTTCATGATGAGCGTAACAATGAAGTCAGGTTAGTTGATGCTCTAAACGTCAACGTCTACTATCTGTTTGGTCACGCCTCGACTGCGATATTGACTCACAGTACTAAATGAGTGCACGTCAGACAAAACAGGCCTAAGAGAGCAGCGTAACATTTTAAAAATATACGATCTCCAAAATGAATTCAATTGTTGGAATTAGGCGAGTGAATTACACCTGATTGGTCGAACATCACTTGAGACCCTCCTCCGTAGTTATCACTGGCCCTCGCGACCTGTAACAAAATAATTTTCAACCTGCAACATATTTTCCAAATCGTGAATCTTAATGATGATGAAAACTCAAAATTGATTCCTCCTCAATAATTAAAATCGTTAGTAGTGCACAAATATGCCGATGAGAAATATCAAACCAGCAGGGAGTTTTTAATCTGGTGGCATAAGGTGTAGCACTGAAGCCCCCCCCCCCCCGATACTTTGGGAGAATTTCTTCATGTTGAGTACAATCAACACAATCCTTGTGAGGAGCATTCATTCTCCAGTGTAAAAAGAGAAAACAATTGAGGGAGAATATCTTTCCGACACAGAATCTGTTAAAAGTGAACTAACTTTGGAGATAAGCACCCATCAGAGCCACTAACAAATGTCAGTTTTAAATCGCCAAAAAAAGTTTGTGCGTAAAATATAATTTCTCTCTATCTCTTTCGATAATGCTTTTGCCTAATTTCTCCTCAAGTAATATAAATCGTAAATTGAAAAATGAAATAGGGCTGAGAGATACTAATCACATCCACGATTTTCAGCAATACGACAAGTAAATAAGAATGATTGCTACTCACTATGCTGGGATGCTGAGCGGAAGAGTGTGATGCATTATCCGATGTGTTGGAAGCTACTGGAGAACCAGTCATATACAAGTCAGGACTTGGCATTGCCAGAGGAGGAACAACTGGTAAATTGGGGTACGGTACTGTTACCTGAAAAATTGACGCATTTATTGCAAAAGCCGCCAATAAAATGATGAAGTCTGGTGTTCGACGCAAAGCGTCGAAGTTGTCAGAGTATTTGACCTCGGACTTCCCCGCGTCATTTTCTCTCCGACCGCCTAATTGTTTACAACTATTTCCACACCTGCCCCTCACCTGCGGGAATCCCTCAGCTGCAGGCCCCCCAGCCCCCTTTTCTAGGTTTTCCCCCTTCTTTATTTCATTTTCCTATCGATGACAGAGATCTTCTAAAATCATTCTGCTTCCAACTATCACCCCAGTAACTTCTCACTTTCTCATATAGTTGCCCGCGCCAGTTCACGCGTTCCGAGTACTGCCCTTGTGTCGCCCATTTGTACTCCATCTCACCTCAATTTTAATTCAACTCAATCCCGCACGCACGTATAATACAGTCCTCCTCACGCTCACCGAGTTTCAGTTTTGTTGCGATCCTCAGCTCCCCCATTCTTGCACCCAACATTGGTCCTCCGGGCCGGATTTCGTTAACTTTCGAGCATTCAGGACCGAACGTTAACGCCACGATGCCCACTAAACATTTCAACCGGCGAAAAGAAGCCGAAACGATAATCGTGTCTGCGCCTTCTCGTCTTCCGGCGCCCGCCGCGACTCCTCTGTCTCTTCCACACGCGTCAACAGTGAAACTCACAACCAGCCTCTCGCCGCCACTATCCATTGTGACGCCCGCTCTAACTTCGCCTCCCTGCGGTAACTCACCACCGCCGCCATCGCTAGTCACTCCTCTACATAATACAGTCCTCCTCACGCTCACCGAGTTTCAGTTTTGTTGCGATCCTCAGCTCCCCCATTCTTGCACCCAACATCCGGTCTCTTATTTAAAAGAGAACTAAATACTATAAGCTAATTACTGAATATTAATAAGTGACTGAGGAGTTCTCTAAATTGATCGTGGACAGAAATAACAACTTCAATTGGTGGGGACCATTCTACCATCATTTCAAATGAGTCAGCTATCGGGAAATAACACTGTGAACTAATCTATTGATCGCGTTAGAAACTCAAATCATCTTACGTTGACTAGTGGGGGGTACAGGCCGTACTTGGCAAGCAAGAGCTGCTCCGTAACTTGCCTCAGCTCCGTCTGCTGCTCTACTATCCTTTGCTGCAGTTCTTCTTGTCTTCGTTTCAAGATATCAACCTACAATTACCAAACCACAAATCGAAAAACGTTTACAGAGCGATCACAGACACAAAGTAGTGGAATCACAGACAAACAACCAATTTATATAAAATGATGTGAAATTGAGAACTTCACAGAACAAATTATAATTATGATCGAGTCAAAACATCTCTATTCAAAATGATGAGCACACGAAAGACACGGTGTCTGATAACGTTATTCGTATTTTTGTCAGTAGGAATCAACTAACCATCAATCATAAGTATGGAAGGTGAATGTCAAATACTTTATGAACCATGGATAACGAAGGTTTTGGCCAATTATGTAACGTAATTGTGTTTTCACTAAGGACTGGGAGAAATGACACATGAAACGCCCACCACCAATGAGGAGAGCTGTTTTACTAGTATTCCCAGTTTATTACGTACCCTTTGAGGTGGGAGCTCTGGGAGCAGTGGTTGACTCAAAACAAACGGTTGATTTGGGTAGGAGTTGGCGATTTGAGGCTGTGCTTGCCTTTCTGTTGATAGCACCGCGGAAGACGATCGAGTAATCGATTCTTCACTTTTAACACTTCCAGCCTGCGACTGAAAACAATCACTAACAGATAAGTCACGCCACTCAATGAATATTACACGTCCAATCACTCCTGCACTTTCGAAGTCTTAATTTTCTATTCCTTATGGATTTGCGTCGTTCACAAATCAATTTTAGATGTGGTGAAGGGTTAATTACGAAAAAATGAAAAACACTTTAACACTTACTGTGCTCATAGGTGAGTGCCTGGTGAGTCTTAGATCACTGACTGAGTTAGAATCACAACTGTACTGTTTGTCACGCTTAACCCCACCTGCATGAACAAATATTTACATTTGAGATAATGATTAAATTGATTATTAATGATATAACTATTTTAAAAATCTAAAATATAATTACTTTAACCCTCAGTCACACGACAGGGCAGAAGTAAATTTGCATACAAAAATTCCATTCGATATCTGGTGAAGCATGCCTCTTCTCTCTCGAGACTGAGAACCTCACTTGATTGCTCCCTGGAGAGTAATAAATAACCTTGACTGCCTTTGGCCTGGCACACAACACCAGTAGGCAGCCGCTGACCACATATAAACGAAATGTTTACCTTCTTTAGCCCTACGCCAAAACAAGTAAAGTTATCTAACCAGATACATTTTTTTTACCGGAGGGGTCTGTGAATGCAATTAAAAAAAAACACAAAAAAAAACGGATGAACCAAATCAGTTCAAATTTTATATTTAGCTAACAGATTAATATGGGACATCAAAATAAAGGTATGAGAAAAATCTGTCCAAAACTAAGTATGGTTATCAAAGTGATCAAAACAATACATGTTTTTCCGGAAAAACGGCTCAAAAGGTTTTGATTTAAATGGTTTTAATGGAAGTTCCACACGACACCACACTACTATAAAATGTTCATCTTGAGTAAATGACGAGAGCAGCGCAATGCATCATAAAAAGTTATTTTAATGCGGAGCATGAAATATTTGACAATGATGAACTGATTGTGCAATAATCTTCAGGAGCAGTCCCATGAGGTCAAGAAGCAAAGTCTGCTAACATACACACTCAAGTCTTCAAGTCACACAACTCTACTACAATGGCTTCTTGACAGACCTTATCTCAAGTCATTCCTGACCTTAGCTCGTAGTGTTTTCTGAGACTTCCAAAATAGGCCAACACGAGTGACTTCTAGCACCCTGCAGAGCTAATGGTTTGCTAATACTACCCTTGGTCGCGATCTCACTGGCACAAGCTACCCGTTTTATAATTTGAGACTCAAAAGCTGCTCAAAGGGCTTGTACTACCTACGTGTGACGTCCAAGGGCTGTAATTTTCGTTCTTGCACACATGAAATGCTAATTAACAAAGTCTGCATTTGTCACCTTACAAAATAATTAGTATGTGTTTTAGCGTCAGTTACTGAAGATATACAAATGGACCAAAGCCAATGTTTTTCGGCAAAGGTCCGTTCGGCCATCACTCCTTGCCTTGAGTGTCCTTAGTCATAAGTTCCGTTTCCTTTGTCTATTACGTAAGGAACATTTAGTGCAGTGCCTTCACGAAATCGTCTGGTCACCCGAACATTTTTTCTTGTCATTGCTGCTGATCCAGAAAGTGTCGTTGGGAATCCCAAGTGAACAGTTCCGTGCAACCGATTAGAAACCCAATTGGGCATTTACACGATCGCGAGCTCGCCAGATATTCTTGCAGCTTCGCGTGTTCCATCGCCTCAATTTCGTCTCGGCAGAATTGAAGTCAACCGGAAGAAGACGCCTCAGGTCAGACGTCAAAGGGCAGTGTAGTTGGTGGACCTCCACAAAGAACCTTTTCTTTCGCGCTTATAGGAATTCCCGTTTTATTTGACTCAGCGAGATAATAATTTCCTTTTTTTTCGTTAATAAATCTCATGTAAATCGTGTGGTTCAACGGTTTTGTTCAAAGGAAAATTCTCCTCCCCACCACATCGAACGTTACAGTATGTTTGCAATTTCAGATGTTGAAAGAAGTAGCCAAATTAAAACGTGGAATTACCTGAAGATGACTTGCTGGACCATGGTGAGTTTCGTGAGTATTTCGCTTTCTCAACCGATTCAGGCGAATCAAAAGAACCAGGCTTCAGAACGTTTAAATAACTGCAAAGAAATCACTAACGATTAGGCTATTCAAACATTTGTTATGCAAAAAATATCTTCAGTGATTCCATAGAATCTGATCGCTGCCGAAGACATCGTTAAAGAGCCATTTACCTTCACACATAACCTGCGTTACTTACTCGGTGGCCAGAAACAAGGGCCTTCAAAGTAACTTCATACTCGCCAATTCTATTTTCCATGCCTTCTGCTTGACTTGTCACTTATGATATTACGGTGTTATTACTATAGTGCTACATTATTATAATGTAATTACTACAATAATACTCTTCATACACTCAATAAGCATATCGACGTCAACTTCTGACAAATCAAACAGAAAATATTTCAAAAATAATGGTAAACCAGGGAACCACAATGTCGTCTCAGTTGGATTACGTAACAGCAAGCGCCCCTAGGAGGTAGTTTCAGTAGAAACACGAGATAATTATTGTCTGATTGCTGATTTTTTATGATCCGTGACTCTCAAACAGTTCTTCGATTGTTCAGGAAACGTTCACTAAGTAGGGTTCGGGAAATTGTTAGTTGGCGAAATGGTTTTTATTTTTCTGCACCTTCTGTCTTTTTCTTCTTCGATTGAACCCGTTTTTCCGAGAGATTAGCGCAACATCGATTGTTTCTTTCTGTCAGTAGTGGTTTTAGGTAGTTGTGATGTACCATTTTGAATAGAAGATGTTGTTGGGTTTTCTTGCGTTCCAAGGAGAGGGGGAGGAGTGAGGAGGTATGGGAGGTGGAAAAGGGAAACCTTCCAATGAAACGTGACGAGTTCTTGTCAGTTAGGTAAAGACACGTTCCACGCTAAAATCGTTAAAGAATAGTTTCACGCAAGTTCCAGCTGGTCGAACATGCAGGAGCATGGAACTTGCTAGTAAAGCAATTTACAAGATTGAATCATTCTCACCTTATAACTCGATGAGTGCAAACGACGAACTCAGGCTTAGAATTCCACTGATGGTACGTGATATAGAACCTTGTCTGTAGCCAAATCCATTGCTGGCCTTTAGTCAAAAACCTGTAGTAGCAAGAGGTGCCTTCCCCTTTCTGCATCACTGCGCAAATTATAAGCACATTTTCATCCTTCCTTCCTTTCTTTTTGGTAAATTACATCTAAAAATGATTAGCATCATATAACTTTCCTCATACTCATGAGAACTCTCACGTATGCTACGCATGTAGGCACTGTATATTCGTTCAATAAGAACTCAACTTTTTCACTTTCGCCAATCCAAAGGGTAAGGAAAGCATTGAAATGGCCGTCAGAAGTTTTAAGGAGACCTATACTCGTACGTACCCGGTTCATGAGAATCAGAAAACCTGTTTTAGGCTGTGTTATTCGATTTTGCGTGAGAACAGCTGACTCAGTTCGTTCTTTTGTATTGTTCCTTGAGCTCCAAGATGCTAAAATAAGGCTTCCTGTGTCAAAACCTGTGATGGTTTAGACCAGGGGTCTCCAAACTTTCCAGCCCTAGGGCCATACTGATTACTCCAGTAAGTTCCGAGGGCCAAAACCATATTATCATTGTTGCTGGTGGTAAAAAGGGAAATAGTCCCTGATGAGAAAAAAAGAGTTTGAAAAAGTACGCAACGTTCAAAACAGGCTGCAAATCGTACTAAAGTCCACAAAATCAGTAAACTAAATTTAATTTGCTATAAAAAATATGTTCTCTCAAAGGAGTTCATGTTTGCTAGCTGTGGCCCTCGGGCCGTAGTTTGGAGACCCCTGGTTTAGACCATGAAGTAGTTAATACCTACACGTTGTTTTACATAAACTATATTCAGACTGCCCATTGAACGAAGCGAAAATACAAAATGTGCCAAAAACACGGCGTGTATGGACCTTGGTCCGATAATCTTACTTCACTCAATGGCAGGGGCTGGGCGATAGCGCCCCTCCTTTCGTCTCATCCTCAGCCTCCCATAGCTCCTTTTATTTCGGACTCACATCGTGCGTTGCGGCTCCGGCGTATGACATTTCAGACACCTCTCGGTACTAATTTACTCATCGAAAAATCGGAAAACGGTCGAAGTGTGAAACTACTCTTAACACCGAAATCAGTTCATAGGATTCTCTCAGCCGGCCGGCCCAATATTCGATCGTCTGGAACTTCAAGGTAAGCCCAACGTTCCATTCCTTCCCACAGAATCCCGGCACTTCCGGAATTCCAACCGGAATCACTGCTGCTTATTGGTTAACCACAGTCCACCAAAAAAACCCAACACGGCGTTTTGAAGGTTCCCAAACGTTTCGCAGTGCAAATGAACCGAATTTCATCAACCCAACAGTATTTTCTAGCTTTCCCAGTAGCTATTTCTGTAACCACCCACAGAACAGAAATATAAGCCGAAACGCTAAGTCGTTTTTCAGATTTTTTAAATGTAACCCACAGTGTACGTTCACCTAACTGCTATCTACATTTTCTTCTCTACCAGAGTTTCCGTAAAAAAGCTTTGAATAATGATACAGCGTTTGTGTGTGTACAGGGAATGTTTCATTGAGGTCTGGAGGTTCAAGTTGAGGAAAGTAGGTCAGCACGCTTTCAGTTGCAAATATTCCAAATCATTAGCCTACTTACACGCTTCATGACATGTGACCACATTATCCAAATCATCAACGTGGTAGTAGTCGTATCCCGAAGTCCCTAAAACCTCAAAAGGAAGATACCCGATGATAGGAGGAGCTCTGGAAAAAAAGAGAAAGAGTAAACATTCGGAACGTGAAAATATCTTTCAGTTTCAGCGTGATAGGTCAACAAATCTGATCTAACTGTTCCCGATATTACACGTAAATTTCTCCAGACACAATGCAGAGGTAAGTAGTGACGACAGAAGGGTTTGTACAACGGACATAACAAAATTAAGTGAGCCCAGTGACTCTTGCACTTGAGTATCAGAGCGTGTACATGTTTTGTGCGCGACCAGTGAAATCACTCTCATAGGACGAGAGAACACTACAGTCTGGACCATGTAATTTACCCAGGAACTACAGTAGATGGGCAAATATACCTATTCACATAATATGATTTGTTAAGGAAGCTTTGAAAGGCATGTAATTAGAAATGTTCTATTAGATGGATGTCACTTACATGGCAATAGTATAAAGCTCCCCTGTTCGAGCTAAAATGAAAGTAATACTACTAACCTGTGATCAAGGAAAAGGAATTTCCATTCTAGGCTGTGTCGCGATGTGAATTCCGATTTAGTAGAATCTATTACGGATAATTCTCTAATAGGCTGAGGGATCTGGAGCCTGCCAGTGCCCACGAATACCCATCTGAAAAATAGAATGGGAATAATAACACTAAACGTGTTGCGGAAAGTGCGTAGTTCAAATAATTATCCAAATTCTTCATCTCAACAGAAGAGATGTAAGAATATACAAGAATAAACATGTAAGAATATATTATATGTATTGTAAGAATATTAGGTGAGTCGGAATCAGAGAAAAAAGGTTGGCGGATGATATAATTGAATTATTAATTGCACTTCCTACTTTATGGCACGCCTGCAAAATGGAAAAGTAAGCCTGATTGTTCAGGTAAACGGATTGACGGTCGTGGTGAACCAGTTGATGAATGATGGTCACGTTCGGAAATGCGTACAGAACTCCTTCCGAGTACAAATTGTCTACTCCAGTAATACAAATTTGGTAGAATTTAACACTGGCAGGTCCCACTGCGCCACTTCTGTTTTCCCCCATGGATGAAACAGCCTGATCACACAAATTTCTGTAGCTGTATGACCACTCACTGGGGTTCATGGCTTTGGCTACTAATTCAATTTATATGTTACTCAGTTCATTCGAACATAGTAAGCCATCACATAATGGTAGCAGAACGCCGTAGTGCTTACAGTTCTGGAATTTATTGTGCTGCTCATACTCACGCCCTCACCATTATTGAGCAATTTATACACGGAGAATTAATGAGGATGTAAACACAATTTTTTAAAAAGGATAATAATCACTCTTCCGGGGTTATCGGGTAAAAACTTTTAGAAATGGTAGTACATGAAACAGCCAAGGTTGAAATTCTGAAATTTCTGGAGTAGCTCCTGTATATCTTATGAGCGTTATTATTTAATAATACCCCGAATAGGTATCCAATTAGACTACAACCTCAATTGTTTTGAAGATTCTAGTAACACTAGATCGGAATTTACAAGGAAAACGTTGCTCTCGTCATTATTTCGCAGATGGGAATCGTATGGTATTTTCATCTCATCAGAGCTATCTACATAAAAAATGTAATCAAAATCATTACAGCCGTTTATGATTGAAAAAATGTTTGGTGTTTTGATCACTATGATAACTATAGTTCATTTTGGAGGGATTTTGCTAATACCCTTATTTTGCCGTACCACTCCGACGTGCAGGATAGATATCAAGTTTGAGCTGATTTGGCTCAGCTGTTTTCTCTAAAAATCGTTCACAGACACACACGGGATACTCTGCAACAGTATGGATAGGGCACAAGATTTTAAGCAGCACCACCGGGGGCAGGGGTGATTTCTGGAAGCTGCCTCGACAACACATCCCAATCGAAATTTTCCCTTCGAGATGATCTCAAAACGTTTGGTGAAAACTAAATATTTATAATAAAAGGAGAAGAGAGAAACCAACCTTGTGTCAGATTCTGGGCAGTACGATGAAAATTTACCACGGTTTCCATCTATTGAGAGGCCATCGACATCACTGCCTGTAAAATTTTTAAAAAATTGGCTTTCATTCAGACGTGAGGAAAAAATGGAAATTCCAAAATACATTTTTCAATACAGTAAATCTCCATTAACGTTTTCGTAGCAAGTTGTGATCCCCCCTTTTATGAAGAGGCTAATTCAAAAGGTGGACAACTGAAGGAGTCCCTTTATCCACTTTCTCCCTTCAATCAATTGGGGAAAATTAGGTAACGACGAGCATCAGGTTTTGGTAGTTCAAAATAACCTTATTATCAAACTAGAATTCATTTTTATTCATGTTTCATTTTTGTTGGCGACTTCAGTCATACGATTTCCAATCTCCAGCTTTAACATAATTCATTTTGGCTTTTGCACGCCCCTTGTTCATACTTTCTAGCAAGTAAAACTCGCGACTACGTTCACATTTTCAAATGTCTTCAACAGCCTAACTACTCTTTTTTGGCACGACTGTGAAGTGCAATTCATTAAACATTAAACGCTTTAGAACAGTTATCTGGACGATAGTTAGTAGATTGGCTCGGAATTGAATCCCAAACGGCATGAATCTAAATAGGAGACAAGATATAATTTCAAAGTTTATAGATAATTATAAATACTTACGGAACTGCCCGAGAAATTGGACCATCTCATAGACAGGCTGCTCTTTAGGGTTAGTGTTTCCTCTCTTGCAATGGCACGTGAAGGACAGTTCACTTTCTACAGGAGCAAGAAAGAAACGTAGCAGTGAAATAGTGAACCCAATAGATGCACCTTGTATTGTGTTGAAACAATGTCATGCATGTCGACTCTAGGAACTGTAAATATGTGCTAGAAGAATCTAGCCCTAGATGAATTGTCTTAATCCTCTCAAAATATTTTAGTTTCGAAATAGGATGGACGCGAAACCTGCCATTTGCCTTCAATTTGCCACCTTTCCGTTCCACACTTTTCTGTACATCAAATCAAATCCTACTTACGAGGTATATCCACAAAGTAAGTTCCGTTTGGTTATGGAAAAAACACGTGTGTAGATACAGAAAAAATATTTACTGCACAAAAATCTAAGACTGTTAAACTATTTTTCTACATAGCTTTCGAAATTTTGTAGGCTCTTTTCGTAGTGGTGGCATACTTTTTTCACGCCTCCTTCATTGAAGGTTGCCGCTTGTTTTTTTTTTTACCATTCTTTCAGCTCGTCATCATTGTTGAAGTGTTGACCACCGAGGAAAGATTTTAGTTGCAAGAAGAGGATGATTTCAGTTTTTCAGTGACAGTTTTATGACTTAGTGATTGTGAGATTCGCGGAAGTTCCACAGTAAGAACTAATTGAAAGCTTTGCGGAAGGAATTTGCTTAAGCTTCTCTCCAACTGCGTGAACCAGTTCATCAGTAACCGAAAACGGACTTCCACATCATTCTTCATCGTGTACTTGATCACGTCCTTCATTGAACTATCTGACTCATCTAACCATTGAATCATTCATCGTAGTTTGACCATAAACCTCGCAGATTTGCCGACAAAGTTCACTTAGTTCGCATTTAGAAAACGAAGCACAGATCGAATTCCTGCAGTGGCAGCATTTTCAATTAAGGCTGACACCATAAAGAAGCACTATAAATAACAGTCAGGCGTACGTTTCTTCTGCTTGAGTCAGAGTAACTGGTGTGCATGCTCAGAACTGCTCTTGTCCTTGCGGACGGTAAAGATGCAAAAACTAATGCTTCATCTGCTTAGTAACCTGTTGAATCGCCCGATGGCGATAACATAATCACTTCTCACAGCAACCTGTCGTACGAGGCATACCACCCCTCTGGGACAAGTACCACCCCTGCTGACTGGCTTCCCAGGAATGGAGCAGTCTCCATATAGGAACAGCCCTAAAATGAGATGCTCAGGTACCCTGAATGTGACCCATGGCGCCTTCTTCACATCAGGCTTCAATGGAAAAACAAGGCATTGGGAAGGGAAATTGCTCAACCATGCCCTTACTGGCGCCACAAGCAATTACAAAACACCATTGATGGTCACATGGCCTCTACTGAAATGTACTTGGAGGGTCTATTAAAGCGATATCTGCAATCTTTCGCAACAGGCAGAGGAAAAGTACTTTGTGAAAGTCTTTCAGTGGCATTAGAGGAATTTTTGGCAGTCTATGATGGCCAAAAGGTCCAGGAGTTCCCAGCAACCTATACTTGCTTCTCAAAACCTTATTTGACAAATAGGAATTCTACAACGTTTTTGTTCATAGAGCAATTGAGAGGGGGGTCCTGCAAGGTTCGATCCTTCGACCAGTTCTTTAGGATTTCTTCTTCGAAAGATTTCTCCATTCGGCTTAGAGTTAGTCCATTTCTGACTAACTCTAAGCCATGTGTGTCACACATCGTTAGCCAGTTCATGAACAAACCCTATCACGCGTTCTGCATTGTCTCTCAGTGGTGCAAGGACATCAGACTTCAAGTGGCAGAGGAAAAACCCCAATTCGTCCTTTTAAATGGCAAACAAGTAGCCGACTACAAACTAAAATAATTAAAGACATAACTCAATACACAAGAACCCAACTGCTTGGGGACGTACAGCTTTGTATTTATAACTTAAGTAGGCCAGTTACGATAAGGACAAGCCTTAGTTGGGATACATAGGTCAACAGACTATTCTGCGAAGGTTAGCATAATTTGACTCGAGCTTCTGTTGAGAAGTAGAAGTTCCTACACAGTCCTTGACAGACCAGCGTCCAGTGGCAGACCCAAGGTGATTTGAAAACATGTTTTTTTAGATACTTTATTAGCTTTCTTATCTACGAAAATAATTATTAATTATGCTTTTTTCAATATTCCATCAAATCTTTCCTTTCCTATTTCCATCTATAAAGATAATAGCAATAACTACAGTAATAATATCCAGAAACAAACGAATAAATGAAAAATAAACGTTTACCTTGCCAACCAACTCCCCCAAACTAATTCTCTGGATCTGCCACATCTCTCACATAACTCAACTCGTACTTACAAAGAGTCTCTTCTTACGTATGGCTCCCTGCTGACTTTTGTTCACCTAGTGAGCCCAATTGTTCCATTACAGCTTCAATGCTTTCTTCTTATAATACGTCCCCCTTTTTGCCAAGTACCACACTTTTACATTGGATTCAATTATAGCGTTTGTCGAGTATACACCCACACGAGCAATTCATTTTTAATTGGCAGGCATCAACTCAATAGTTGTATCAAATGTCCATTCCAACCAATACTGAACAGATCCGCAGTACAAATATACGAAACCGAAGATATTAAAATTGGTTCATAGTACATCAGCAATCGTTGAAGAAATGTGAGTGACAGTGATGCGAATTACCTTGATTAACACAGTCAATGGCTGGATTGAGAAACACATTGTACAGCTGTGAATGATCTCCTTCATATACAACGTCGTACAAAGTCATAGTCAGGAGGTCACTCTGTAAAAGCCAAACGAGAAGCTGCATGATGTTACAAAGCGATCCAATTAAGCATACAAACGAAAACGTTCAACTACTGTTTTTTCTGAAGCATGCCCAACTTACAGGAAAATGTCCCAGAAGGGATGTAATGCTTTCGGAAGCGTAGAGAATTCTTCCTGATGACGAAAGGACTATGATGAACCCATCCAGTGCCTGAAATGTAGAACGTACATTTGTATTACTGTATTTCTTTTCGAGAGCCAACTACTACTAAGGTGACAAATCTAAAAAAAGAAAGAGAGAAAAGAGGTCTACCTCAAGAAACAAATGAGTGAATTCTTCGTTAGAAAGGAAAGATGGTTTCCAATCTTCTTGAATTTCATTCGCCCGCGACTGAACAGCTATTTCTGTAAGAAATGCAAAATATGAGAAATTGGAGAAGCTATAAACCCTATTGGGGGTTTTGCAACATGATGACGAAAGATATGAATGTTCAGTTGCAAACGTAGACGACCATGCAATGAAAACACGTCATAGCCATCCCACTGCAAATCATCAGTATCACCAATTAACGACAATATGAACAAAGTGAGTGGACTCCCTTTGACGAATCACAAAACTGAACCTGGTATTTTTTTAAGGGCCCTAGACCACGTCTTTTTTAAGGGGCTGTTCAGTGTGCACACGAACCATCCTAGCGCAGGAGCAACTATTCACATTAATATAATATCGGATGGTGCTGAAGACAATTATTGGGATTTCTATGTGACTTCACGCTGTTTCAGGAGCATTGTCTTTTCGTTTCTGCATCTGGAGTTCTCTCATCTTCCTTCATCTTCAACGTCCTCTTGTCATCATTGGCACAGGATCATTTTCCAAGCTCTTGCCTATCACCAGCACAGACGCTGTGCCTTCTCGTACTAATACTACACGGGACAGTTCGCAGGCGCCATGTGAGTACCTGGCAGCCATTGAATATTTAGTCCTTATTTCTTATCGTTTTTAGGTTGTAGCACCTGTTCATTGAATACATTTTCAGAGCTACGTTCTCCCTGTCCCGGTACTCCCCACCAAAATGATACCTCAACAAAGATCATTTAAGGACAGTGATACTAACCCTTTCAAGCCACTATGCATTGTCTAATACAAGTTCATTGATCTCCATTCAATGTCATTTTAGTGCACTGGTTTAAAGAGGAATGGAGATTTGTTGAATGCTAAAGCAGGTAAAACTACTCTTTACCTTGATAACTATCGTTTTGAAATGTGATTTTTCTCTCAGTAGGCCAATCATTCCATGGTCACAATACTTTTAAAATATACCTCATCTGAAACAGCTAAGAAACGTACCGTTATGATTTTTGAGGAACGAAATAGTCGATTTGAGGACGGTAGATTTGTCCATTTTCCTATTAGTAGAGGAAACCATCGCGCTCAGCTCGTTTATCAGCAAATTGAACTGATCCCTTCGCTTCTTTTCGCTCAAATTTCGAGTTTTTCTGAAACAAAACAGATAAGAGGCCCCTGGTAAGAACCGGTTTCAAAATTGAATTCAACAAGGTTGAACGTTGAAGGTCTTGGACATAGAGACCTTGACTTCGACAGGGAAACAGCATTTTTAGGATACTCATTCGAAAAGTTTAAACTAATCGGCACAATTCCGATCACCCGTAATTTTTAACTTCGGCAGCAAGCAAAGCCTAAGACACGATTAATACAACTTAATAGAAAATACCGATTATCAGAACTGTTGCCAGTACGGATTTGATAACATTAGTCGTACACCTACTTCACATCTACTTACCGTTTAGTGTCGTCTTTATCATCAGCGTCGTCATCCATAGCGTAGCCGTAAGGATCCACCGAACCGTTTAAACGAACCACGAAGTGAAATAACAAACAGAAAAACAACACAACATGACTGGGAAGAAATAAAACGGCTCTATGCCGTCGTTCACTTGAGCAGTGACTACACGCCAAAACACTACCTCTATTTTTCCCCCCCTCAGAAGTCAACCAGCGCAGCGGCGAGCCACCAATAAATTGGAAAACTGAAATGTAGTCACGAACACGACAAACATCAACATCCTGAAAGACAGCAAAGTTAATCAGCTGATCGAAAACATTACCCACATTCGACCGATGGGATCTACTAACAGAACGAGTTTTTCGACAATGCTGCCAACACAACAAAACTGGTAGTGTATCTCACCGGTTAGAGAAGACGGACTCACCAAACATGTACGTTAACATTAGTAAAACTAGAATCTTTAAATTTAGTAAATTATGGAATTCGACATCCATAAAATATTTGGTGCGACACATCACACAACCTTCCTCATCTCCGAATACATTCAACAATTTTTACCCCTCCAGAAATTAGTATAATGCCACAAATGCCTATAGCAAGAAACTAGTTGTGCTTAATGTTTCTGAATTTATTGAGTTGATTTTACTTATGTTACCAACTTTATTGAGTTACTACCATTCAGATAACTAATGAGACGGCCAAGGCGATTATTTAGTTGGACAGCTTCGTGCATATTCATTGTTCTAAAGTTAACACATACACACAAAAACTAAATTAAATGGCAGTAGTTTGAATTTATCGAGTAGCTCCTAATTATCTCACTATCATGGCTAAACTTTCATCGTGGAAATAGCACGTAGGACTACTATCACAATTTTCCTTTAGTGCTTGAAGAAAGAAAATGAAAAATATCTGGTGCGTTGCAACACACAACTTTCCTTAGCTCTACAACAATTCACTTTGTACATGGCTAATTCTATTTAATCAATTCATTTATCACTCAGTTCATTTGAACTTGGTCAAACAACACTTCACAGCAGCAGAAAGCTGTAGCGCCTACAGTTATGGAATTTATTGTGCTGCTCGTACTCATTGCAGGACCATTATTGAGCAGTTGGTATACAGAAATTTAATGAGGCTGTAAACACGCATTTTTTGAAGAAGGATAGTAATTACTTTTGCAGAGTTATTGGGTAATAACTGTTAGAACTGGTATTAAGCGAAACAGCGGTAGTTGAAATTCAGGAATTTCTGAAGTGAGCCCCATGTATCTCATGAGCGTTTTTAAACACTCACCCTATAGGTATTGGATTGGACTATAACACGACTTTTTTTTTTTTAACATTCTATTAACATTCCAGCGGAGTTTAAAAGGAAAAAAACCGTGGCTAAAACGCTTTTCGTCGAAAATTTTGATAATTTATTGTGCTGCTCTCGTCATTTTCCCACAAATGGGAATTTCATGTTATAATTATCTTATTAGGAGCTATCCATATAAAAAATTTAATCAACATCGTTAGAGCCGTTTTTGAGAAAAAAAATTTGGTGTTTTGATCACTATGATAACTATAGTTAACTTTCGGTGGATTTTGCCATTACCCTTCTTTTTGCGTCCCATGGTAACCCGTAGGCTAGACATCAAGTTTCCGCTGATTTGGTACAGTTGTTTTCTCTAAAAACCGCGCTAAAATCGATTTCGTCGAAAGTTTGGGTAATTTATTGTGCTGCTCTCGTCATTTTCCCACAAATGGGAATTTTATGCTATAGTTGCCCTAAAAACATAAAAAACATAAAAAATTTAATCAAAATCGTTAGAGCCGTTTCTGAGAAAAAAAATATTTGGTGTTTTGATCACTATGATAACTATAGTTAACTTTTAGTGGATTTTGTCCAAACCCTTATTTTGGCGTCCAATGGAGGCCTGCGGGCGAGATATCAAGTAAGAGCTGATTTGGTACGGTGCTTTTCTATAAAAATCGTTCACAGACACACATACACACACAGACTGACTGACACACACACAGACCATTTTCCATCTGAAGAAAACTCTAAATTTTTTTTTCAACCGATTACATAACTTTCCTTTCTACTTCGTAGAGCCAAGGAAAGTAAAAACCACTCAAATCTATTTTCGTAAAAACTTCATATATAATAATAATTTAGTGAGCTGCTCTCGTTATTTTCCCATGAATGAAAATTGTAAAGTTCTGTCACAAAATTCGAAACAGTCCACACAATTTAATTATACAACTTGAAGCCATTTTGAAGAAAATAATTGGTTTTGATTGCTATAACTATAGTTATTTTTCTGGCCGATGTTGCTCATACTTTGATCTGTATGCACTAGATATGAAATTTTAGCCAGTTATTTTTAACCATTTTCACGGAACTTTGATTACAGACTCCCTCCCCATTTCTCACTTCCTTGCCCGCACTAACTCTCTCGCTCGCTCTCTCTCACCCACACACACACATGACCAGAGAAATTAGGTTTTTTCGGTTTAGCGAATTTCATGATGTAAAAATACGAAGAAAACTCAACTATTTACGTGTATGATGGCAATAGTTTCCTATTCTTTTGGATCTTGAAAAATAATAATGTATACCACTCCTAGTGTAACCTAATAAACTCCACTTTTCCACCGTATAACAATTTGAATTCACATAGTTTGGGTCAGCGACTTGGTGTCAGAATTTTGAGTAATCGCATTTTATCCCAGGGAAAATTGGCCACCTAGCTAGATATGTAGAGCAACCACACTTTATGAGTTGCTTTCGACACTGCTTTTATCAGCTATGGAAGTTTTTCATTTAATGTAGACAGAGCCACATTAACAATTGCATTTGAGTCATAGGAAGGTATGCTTGGAGACCCCTTCCATTTAAGTCCATTTTACTGACTGTACCGATAAATGTGAAATGTGAGAGTCACTGAAACTCACCTCGACTTTTATACGCTAACTGACGACAATTCCAGCGTTCCAGAATTTTGAAGTTTCCATGGATACCATTGCTGCCCGCCCTACAACGAATACAGTGATAGACACAGTATCTAAGATACCAAGAAATATTGCGATGTCTCTCTTGTATCATCTTATTTTTCGGCCAACTTCTAAACGTGCTGTTGTAATTAGCCTTCAACTCCAAAGCCCTTTTAAGGGGAAAGGAAATTCGGAAATAATATTTTCGGTTTCTTAATATTCCAAAAATGAGGTGAGACGGTGCCAAATTAACCATACCGAAGGTGAAGATACGTGGACTATAGTTATCGGAAATATTCACTGGCGATAGAGTTCGGTGCTTTGAAAAGCGTGTAACTTGTTGAAGAATGTCGAAGCCAACTGAAAACCACAGGCATTTCATACGTGAGCCTAACAAGAGCCTTCCATCAGCTGATCCGCCAAAGCAATGTCGAGTAATTGATACAGACAATTTTTGGTATCAAACTACAAGAAAGGCTTATATCAGGTGAACGTTCTGCGGCAACTGTGTGTGTGTGTGTGTATAATTCCATTTCTTAGTTACGCCCTGAAGCAGCAGAGTGCAGTAGATATTAGTTTGATAAACTACCATATTTCCTGAAATAGAAGGAACTGCAATTTTCTAGGTTCGTTTAGAAAAAACAAAAATTGAGGAAAACACTTGATTATTACATAGTTAATTTTCAACAATTAATACTCATTCATTCTTTTAAATACTTTCAATTTGTTTCAGCCAAAACAGAATCAAATAAAATGTTCTCGACTCATTTGAGATCATTATAAATGTATAATTATAAATATCTAACATATGTCAATCCTATAAATCTCTCTATAAATTATAAATATCAAACAATGTGAATCCTACAGGGCGAGTTCTCCACTTGTACATCCAGATTCGAGCGAAAAGTGTTTTAGACAGGAAGGACGAAATAGCTTTTTATGACAGCAAAAATCCCTCGGCTTGCTTAGATAGCATTGCACGGGCTTCACACTATAGCTGGAGAATTATTTGACATGATTGTTGGCCACACTGAGGAACATTTACATATCTGAAATGAGCTAAATGACGAGAAAAAGTGTTTTTCCGATTCTAAACTAATTAAAATACAATGCTCAAGCATCGCCTGTTTCACTACCATTACTGCTAAAAATGAACCATTAAGAAAAAATATTTTTCTTACAAAGATATAAATAATAAAAGTTATAAATTGATCAAACACTATATAGCACCTACAAAACCTTGTAGGACTAGCTAAATTGTTATAGAGGGCTAAGCAAATTTATTGAACACGGTCAAGCAATTATAATAGCTTTACAGAGCTAGGGAAGTCAAGACAAACAGCCAAAATGTCAAAACAGCATCAGCCATGAGGAATGGAGGTGTTTCTGATTGGTTGTTACTAGCCCACTGTTGCCACCATGATCGTGCTAGTGACCAGAGAATTACACGCTTACACCTCTAAATTTGGTCGAAAAAAGCATTTTAGCTCTCGATTGTAGAACGATGTTAACTTCAATATACAAAAGAAAAGGAAGAGGACAAAGAAAACCGAAAGATTATCAAAAATGTTATACAGCGAAAGTTCAAGAATAGCTATAATGTAATATCACGGATCCCATTCGGCAGTAAAACCAATAAATCATTCACCCTGTTTTAATCGTTTTGCAGGCCAAGCAACGAAAAACAATTCGTCGAAGGAATAAGATCAGTGATCCGGGGAGTGAAAAGAATGAAAAAAAGTAGAGACGACTGGTGCAGTCTTTATGGACATTTGCACTACTGCGAACCGGAAGACTGGAAAAAAAATTTGGCACCAAGAGATCAGCCGTTAGACATAAAGATGTTGAACGCTCTCAACAGCCGACCAGCTAGAGCTCGGTGTAACTGCTACTGCTTTTGCCCAGTGTACCTGTAATTTTGCAGAGTACAAGGATTTTGGCAAGCAATGTTTTCTGTGGACATTACTTGTAACGTTATCCAAAAATCACACCATCATGATAACGGTATCAGGATATGGTCGTCATTTTGTACCTGTCAGCATGTGGACTAAGTGATTGGAAGTTAACTGAGAGAAATTCAATGATCTAGAGAGAGAGAGAGTTTGAGAGATAGATAGATAGAGAGAGAGAGAGAGAGAGAGAGAGAGAGAGAGAGAGAGAGAGAGAGAGAGAGAGAGAGAGATCGAGAGAGAGAGAGAGAGAGAGAGAGAGAGAAAGATAAAGATAGATTTTCTCTTAGGGAAACGTTTTATAATTATTTGAACAGGACGAATATCTTCAGTTTAACATACTAGAGAAGGTCATAAGACCTACTCTCTGTACAGTACTGTTCGATGAAACGGAGTTTGGAGTGTATTACAAGTTGCAAGCGAATATTTCGAGAAATTTGGACTGATAAAAAAGATATTCAGGGTTTAAACATTCCTTAGCTCTATGGAGTACGAAGGAAAGTTATATAATCGGCTGAAAAAAAAAATTGAGTTTAACATACTTCATCAAAGCCTTAAGGACTCCTGCGTCGGAAAAACACCTGCGGAGAAAATGGTCTGTGTGTATACGATCGCGATTGCGAAAGAAGAAATTCCGTGTTTAGCCTGCAGATCGCTATGGAATCATTATGAACTTTTGCGCAGTTTTTCCCTTATAGACTGTGCTCAAGAAATGCTAGATTTCTAAAAAAAAAAAAATTAGTGTGGTAGTTCCCCCTAACGTAAACGATGAGCGTGAGAAAATAAAATATGAGAAGCAACCTCAGAAATTCTGGGATTTCAGTCACCGCCGTTTTACTTACCAAAATTTCTCATAGTTTTCGCAATAAACACGATCTTTCTAAAAAAAAGTCGCGGTGAGGGTCTCATGGGCCTCTAATGCACTGCTTGCTTAATAACGATCGGGGAACTTTATGCCCTACTACATTCTACATAAAACGTGAAAGTCCAATGATAATAGATTCGATTTGCAATTAAAACTATGAAAATCGCTGGATGAACGTAGGGTTAAGGAAAGTTGTGTGATCGTAGACGCGCCAGATATTTTTCAAATGTGAACCTCTATCACAATTCTATAAAAAGTTGAGCGTGTGTACCGTCGAAGAGCAGTTTCTTCGCCATTATCTGTATCGAATACCACTTGGAAGTTTTCCAACAGAGTTAAAAGATTAAAAAACTATATTTTACAAAATATTACAAAATTCGGCTTCGGCCGTAAGATTTACAGTTTAAAATACAATCAGTCAACTGTACTGCAGATGTAGTCGGGTGACTTGGTAACGTGAAAATTGTACTCATGGATATGAATCGCACGAATCAATGCAAGCTCGTTGACGACTAGAACTTCGTTCTTGATGAATGAGACTCGGGCTTAACAGTCAGGCATCATCAAAGTTTGAGCGGAGTTAGCCCAGTAAAGCGCCTGAAAATGTGAAATCAAATTTAAGTGGTAATCACAGATAATTAGGAGTATGATTTGAAGTTTTCTCATTCAACCGCTAGTCTTTTAATTTGAATTCATCTTGACAGCTAGCCAATAGTTACTACAGATAAATTAAATAATTATTAGAGATCTAGAAACGAATTAGAATAATGAAGGAGTAATGAATTTTTCCGAATTATTTTGGAGATCTCTAGTCTGTTTTTATGGCGATCGAAGTGATGACCTGAGCTGTAGACGAAGTGAGAACACCCAACCTAGATATGTGGAAAATGCTTTACATGTTCTAGTGCTCTATTTACAATAACTTAAATTCACGTCATTGCGTCGTAAAGAATAAAATTCACTTAAGCATCTGATTTATCTGAAAAACGCAATTAATTGCCGCGAATGTAAAAAACGCAGCTACGTTTGACTTTCCTCAGTCCTGCGGAGTAGGGAGAAAAGTTGTATGATCGACTGAACAGGTTCTACAGGTTTTTACTTTTGATGAGGGCTTTTGAATCCGAAAAACTCCATTTGAGGAAATTTCTGTGTACGGATGTTTTTAAACTTGATTGAGAGCTCAAGGGTCCAAAATTAACTATACTCGTAGTTGTCGTAGCGACCTAAACACTTTTTTTCTCTCAAAAACGGCTGTTTAGATTAATTAATTTTGATTAAATAATTTTGATTAACTTTGTTCTTTGGAAGAATTCAATCAGCATAAGTATAATTTTACATTTTTACGTTTGGTATAATGACGAGGTAAATTATGAAACGTTCCGAAAGAAAACGATTTTAGTGCAGTTTTTTCACCATAAATCTAGCTTATACGACATTAGCATTCTCAAAAAAAAAAGAGTGGTAGTTCAACAAGCTGCCCACACGATGGAAGGGTAATAGAGTAATCAAGGCTACGTCAGAAATATATTTGCAGTATATTTTTTTCCACAAATATTTTTGCAGTGTTCCCAACCACTCAACCAACCTCCCAAAAAATCACATAGGATTCATTTTCTATACGTGTAAACCCAAACAAGGTCGTTCAATAACTAGCAACAGCCCGTAAAAATGTGGTGCTTTTAGCGTTACGAGTTTCTACGTAAAATGTGAGAATGTATGACCAAGTTCCCATGAACTGAGTAAAAACTAGATCTGATTAGTAGTTAAAGCCATGAAAGCCGCTGAATGTTGGGTGATGCGTCGCACCAGGTATTTTTGCTAATATTGTGCCATGTCATGGTGTAGCTTGTTAGTTGCTTGTTAACAATACCATCTGCCCACATGGTTCCGGTTAGACTTGGGGTACTGGTTAAAATCTACATTGTCGTGAGTTCTATATAGGTGAGTTTAGAAGTTTGGTTTTCATAACTGTCACAAGCAAATAGGATTAATTACAGTTTAGAGAATCGTATTTGGTTATTTGCAAGTTGGTGAGTTAATCGTTTCTCTTGTTTTTCCGTGTTTTTTCTTAAATTTCATCCGGGGATTAAATATCACCAACACGATGTGATTCGGAAGCTATCTATTTCGTGAACATTTTGTCGAGCACTTGAAGCCTAGCCCGCATTTCTAGTGATACGAAAATTCCCAACTCTCGAGTTAAAAAATTAATGCATTTTTAAGCTTACCGATTTAGTCCCAATCCGACCAACCAGAAGACCATCCTGAAGAAGGGCCGTGCCAATCGTCCCAGCCATGGGAATGAGAGTCTGAGTGCGTGTGGGTGTGAACGTGGGTTTTAACGTAGACCGGTACTTTGTGATACTTATGCACTGTGTGGATGTGGTATGGGACGTGGATGACGTAATGAGTGCTGAAACATATTTCGCATCTTCCGTAAATACAGACGACGTATTTCACTTGAAATAGAGTTTGGGTAAATTTCACTTGTAAGTCAGCAAAAGTAGAAATGGCGTTTTTTTTGTACTCACTGTTTACCACCGCCCCACGAGGGATCTGGCGCTGGGGCAGATGATATAAGAGGAATGATGACAAGGAGAGCAGCTAACACCTGTGGACAACAAGAATGAACATTTATTGCAACACGCAGATTTCTCTCGACCGCAAAACGCATTTGAAAAGGAATTCAAATCCAACTCTGTGCTTAAATATGAAAAAGGTGTTTACTACTGAATTATCAATATGTTGGCTAACCGTTTACAAAAAACAGGGTTTTCCTTTTTCCGAGACAACAAAAAATGTATATTAAACGCTGAGTACTTATCTTTTGTACCCCATCAATGTTTCAATAAAGACTTCGTGAATGGAGATCTCAAACCTAACGAGTTTTTGTTAGTTTTTTAAAATGTTTTCAAGGCCACAAGAATAACATTCCCAGGTGTCTTTAATTAGCGAATTCCTTTGCATTTTTCTTCATAAATATTTCTCTATCACTCTTTTAGATGAGGATAGAACAAAACTAAAGAATATTTTCAGACTGCTAGAAGACAAACTATCAAATTGATTTTGTTCAAACTGGCTGAGCATTTTATAACAAGTCAATTTCGTAATATAGTATTATATGGTGCGAAATGTATCAAATCACGCTTTTAAAATAATATTGTTATTTTTCATTAATTGATCGTTTAAACCTGTGTGTTCACCTTTTCTTCAAAGTGGTTATAACGGTGTTGATTACACTCATAGGGTACTTGTAAATAACTTATAGCTTCATTTTTTTCTGCGTCAATATTTTTGCGATTGTGCTGAATGAATCACGTTGAAATACAGCTAACAACTCGATTGCAGTTTTAGTCATTCGATTTTGAAATTCGATCAAGTCTGGGAAAATAAGTCGGTGATTTTATGATTGATCGCTTTGAAACGGGATTACAATGTTGATACATCAAAATTGGAAATCTCTTGTATGTTCGTATTTGTATTTAATTGAGCACAAATGCCAGAAAGTATTAGAGTGCGAGGATCCGTGGATGTTGGAGGCAGGCGACTCTAACCCCGCTTCCAACGCCCCAATAAATTAGAAGTTTGGCGAGATGGGAAATTCACCAAATAAATACCCGAAGGTAAAATTTCAGACCTGTTGAAGTTTGGCAAACGGGCAGAAATCAATCAAACCCTGTTATTGAATTGAGGAAAAACCAAAGGTTTGTAAAATAAATCAAAAATAGAATAAAAATAGCGTTGTGCTTTACCAGTGAAATAAAAATTCGTGAAAACCGTAAAGTGGGCTCAAAATTGTAGGAAACAGAACAAAAAATATCAGAAAAGTCGGTAAAATTGTTGGAAACCCATAATAATTAGCCGCAAATAGAACAAAAATTATTGGGATAAACAGAAAAAATCGTTGTAGAATGGAGTACAAACTTTTGAAAATTATAATTCAAATTATTAGAAAAGTATTAAATCATTGGAAAACCGAGTAAAGATCATTGTAGAACGGAACAGAAATCATTAGGCAACTAAAGTGGTCTACAAGAAGGTTGAAAATATGTAAGGGCAGATGAGGAACTTTTTGATGTAACAGTTTCTGAGAAATGTAGATAACTACGCTTTACAGGAGGAATGAGTTTTCATAGAAATGTCCTTTGGGTTCCAGTTTCTGTTCAAGCAAAGCTGTACGTTGGAAAGTCAAGTATCCTAAGTTGAATATCGCTCCCTGATGTTAGAACTACTATAGTTTCGAGAATTTCTGCTTGTCTAGTAACTAACTGGGCTGACTTCACTGAAGCGTTGTTGGGGTCTTGGCAAAAGAATCTGTAAGTTGACTCAAGAAGAGTCACAACATACAAATCGTTGAAAAAATCGTAGGAAGCGCTGTTATTGGTATCATTGGGCGGTTTTTAACTTTGGCTAAGGATCACAGAACATCCTGGCTGACTGAATTTCCCCTACTTCAATAACTTCTTACCATGGGTTATGGGTATTCAGACCAGGGAGGTATTCCCTGTCTGTAAAAATTCTGATTCATAGAAAAGTAGGAAGTTGAGTGGAGATAGCCAGGAAATGTACTAACCATTCACATCGTTTCGTAGACATACCTTCGTTTCTCTGGGAAACTCTACAACTTTGCCAATTTAAAGTTTTTCTGTAGCAGTTTTACCATTTTTATTTCGATAGTTATATCATCTGAAGGATGAGGAACTGATCTCGCTTTTCTAGAATGTGCTTTCGTAACTCGAGAGTCGGGGAAGTTGACCCGAAAGGACGAAGATCAATTTCAAAGTAATTTCTGCGTAGGGCACGTTAGACATAACAACGTTTATTAGTTCTACGAGCGGTGAAAGGGGTTAAAATGGGAGCGACGTCTAGTTCCGTTTTTAATAGGTCACAGACTGGCTGTAATGCCAAGGTGGTTTGGCAAGCGACGCCCGTAGGCGGACGCCAGCCCTCCAGTTGAATAGTCGGGTCGTTTAAGGGAGCGACGGTTTATTCACATATGCAGTTCGACGCTGATCGATTCCAGTGACTAAAACAGATTTTTTTTTCTTAAAAGGAGAACGGTTTTGTAGTCAAATACTCTGTCGAGAGGTAGACTGACCTGGATCACGTTCCTGATTCATCCCAAGTTACCTCTTTCACGATCGATTTCGAAAGAGTTCGTCGAGGAGCTTTACAGGATACAATTTGACGAGAGTACTGGTGGATGGGCAAAGAAAACTCCAACAAGTTGCCCACTTTTAGAGTGATGCAACCTTTCGTATTGGTCAGCAAAACTTCAGTAGTTTCTAAAGTACGCTTACTTCGTGCACAAATGAGGTTGGTCTATTTATAGCTGCCTACGAGTTTCATTCCACCGGGTGCAAGGTTCTCTAAAGTGCGCTATGCTTGCCAATCGCCCCGGAACGTTAGTTCTATAAGAAATCGTGTTACGAATAGTGGGGAAGACTGTGCCACGTCCATGCGAGCCCAAAATTTGCTGCTTTGAGAAGCTATTTGCGAAAATGGTCTGTGTGTCTGTGAACGATTTTTTGAGAGAATCCCCGTATCAAATCAACACGACCTTGATATCTAGCCCGCAGGTTACCATGGGACGCCAAAATACGAGTATGAGTAAAATCCACCAAACGTTAACCATAGTTATCATAGTGATCAAAACACCAAATTTTTTTCTCAAAAATGGCTATAACGATTTTGAAATTTTTTTTAATATTGATAGCTCTTAATAAGGCAATTATACCATAAAATTTCCATTTGTGGGAAAATGTCGAGAGCAGCACAATAAATTATCAAAATACTCGACGAAAAGCGGTTTTTTCCTTATAAACTCCACTAAAATGTTACTAGAATGTTTAAAAAACTTGGTTTTGTAGTCCAATCCAATACCTATAGGGTGAGTATTTAAAAACGCTCATTAAATACATGGGGCTCACTCCAGAAATTCCTGAATTTCCACTACCGCCGTTTCGCTTACTACCAGTTCTAAAAGTTTTTACCCAATAACTCTGCAAAAGTAATTACTATCTTTCTTCAAAAAATTTGTGTTTACAGCCTCATTAATTATCTGCGTACCAATTGCTCAGTAATGGTCCTGGAATGACTACGAGTAGCACAATAAATTCCGAAACTGTAAGCGCTACCGCTTTCAGCTGCCGTGAAGTGTTGTTTGACCAAGTTCAAATGAACTGAGCGTTAAATGAATTGATTAAGTAGCTGATGACGTACAGCTAAGGAAAGTTGTGTGTTGCAACGCACCAGATATTTTTCTTCCTAAACCATAGGACTGGGAAAATTAGAATAATCTTATTGATCTGTTAAGATATGAAAACATCAGGTAACAGTATCGTTTTACACCAATTGCTAGTACTCAATCTCAATAATGGTGTTTCACATGTGCTTCTGCCAGTTCGGTGGCGCGAAAAACGGCCTGCTATCTCGTTGGTTGTAATATAATGGAGGATTGAGAGGTAGTTATTTTCAAAATACGTCCCCGTTGGTCTACAGGGCATAACGCTTTGAATTAGAGCATTTCTCAGGATCATTAACGGCCATTGACGTGCGAACACGAATTATATATCTAAACGATTATTCCCGGGAAAAGGAAGTTAACAAGCCTCTTCCCTGTCAGCAAACAACATAAGTTAATTATGGTTTTGAGGAGCCAGTCCGCAGTGCTTCGTGACAATTCAGTTACATGTCAGCTTCAGTGTGCACGTAATAAAATCGATACACTTGATAAAAAGAAAGACGAACTAATTTTGACTTTTCGCTATTAAAAGTCAAGGAAAGTATTGGATTCATGGAAAATTGAAATTAATTTTTGGTTCAAGGACTACTGAATCGAAATTTCGGCGTGCGTGGACGCATGGGTCCCTGTTGTCGGGTTCTTCATTTTTTATTTACGAGCAAGCCGAATTTCCATTTTACAAAACACGAAAACAATCGCTTCCAACGAGGGAGAAATGAAAGTCCCAGTGAACTCATGACAAGTTACAAATTACACCGGGTGATTTAATGCCCAGTGAAGAACAACAATGAAAATAAGAACGATGTCAACATGATCTGAAACCGGATTACATGGTGATGTAGAGTATCATTCGGAGCAGTACCACAATCCCGCTGATATTATTGAGGGTAGCACATAGAGAAGAGCTGATCGAGTTTAATGAGGAGAGGGATGTGAGAAAAAACGCTGCGTATTATTACGCAAAGACTTATTGTTCTCTTGCACAGCATGATTGTGACCTATTCTGTTCAATCCAATGTCGAAAAATATTAAGAATATGGCATGCAATAACAATCCAGGAAACGACAACTTGTATGCAAACGAGGATGCTTGTGAAGCACCTCTGAAATCTATAACATTCCTTTCATCATCCAAAAATAATAGTAAACGATACGAAACATGACCTGATAACTACGGAACAACGAAAATTGACATTTTCTATGCAATGCTAAGCAATTGGCATGTCCTGACGAGTCGAACTGGCGGGTGGCTGAAGCGAGACAGGTGACAGTGTGGGAAAAAGCGCAAGTTGGGGAGCTTATGTTATTACCTACATTTTAGATGTTTTCTGGGAAGATGCTTTAACAATTCCGATGAAACTTGGGAGGCTGTCTCAACTATCTAGTAACCAGATTTCGTTCTCCATAAATAGCGTCCGTATATACAGCTGTCATCGGATTTACATGGATTGCGGAAAGTTGTGATGCTTGGAACCAAATACATTACGTAAGGATTGCCAAAACGTAAAATGAAGTATAAGGAGGTTGTCCTGACCAGATTTTGAAAATTAAATATCTGGTGCGTAGCAACACACAACTTTTCGCAATCCCCGTAAATTCGACGACTTGTTACATATACAGGTGCTATATTAACGTATTTCTAAAGGAACATTTATGAAAAAACAAAATTTAGGTACTAGTTGGATGAGAGTACTTTGTAAGTAAATTGAATTTGTTAGAGCCGGAAATTAGAAAATCGGTTCATTAATACACGAAAGATCTCGTTTTCCAAGCTATGTATCTCCGGTCAGTAGATAGATACAGAGATAGTTGCGGAAAACAAAGTGTGGGTAAAAGTTGTTAGCAAACACTTCATAAGATTGATGAAATCCAGTGACGTAGTTACTCGGGAAATTACAAAAATGTTTACAAAAACATTATTTGCGACACATTTTCATTCTTATGTCTGTTCAATGGACTCTCAGAACATTTATTGAGAACGATATATAGGTACTAATTATTTAAAAACATTCTGCGAGTTTGGTGAAAGTCGTGGCCAAAAAGCGACGACCGATAATTTTGTGTATCGCAGTAACATTTTTTCGATGATTTCCCGCGAAATCACTTGGTACACGCTTAGAAAAAAATATAAGTTTAAAGTTAGACTGGCAGATGAACCGTTTCAGAGCTCACTTCCACGTGATCTTCGTTTTCACGTTTATTATGGTTGGTGAAAAATTATGCATTTTAAAAAGCATCGCTACGCATATTGTGATTTCATTTGAGCACGTGCAAGAGTTCTTGGATTTTCTCCCAAAATTAAAAAATTCTATCGATATTTATAATATTTACGATAATGAAAGGTGGTTTTTCGATACCTACGTAAATTTCAGTGTCCATTGGTGAGCTAGTTGGCGTTCAGTACTACCCAGATTAATTCCTCATAACTAATACGGTCAAGTTTTAAACAATTTGATATTATGCACAGTAACTTGGCACAAGTTTTTTCATTCCACGCCTCCCTCTTAAACCCACAGCTTCTTGAACACGAATGGTAGACGCTATCGCATAAATACATCGGTCTAATGCTCACTGAACAACCCCCACTGTTAGATCAGCATCTCAATATTTTTGAAGTTCATTGTCCAAAAGTGATTGTATGGTATTGTAAACATAATTCAAGAAACGCACATTGCACCAAATAAGTAAAGCTGTACTTAGCAACTTACTCACTTATAAATAATTTGATTAAACTGTCAGTTATTATATTATCACGTTTCGTTTCCTGTAAGGAGAAAAGCCCATAAAAGGCCTTTTTAGTTTATCGACTTAGAGGTTAATCGGCACAGAAGTAGTCTTCATCACGTTTTGAGGCCTCTCGAATGAAAGAAGTGTTTTTTCGTTTCACGTTTCATATTTCGAGGCGGAAAAATAAGGTTTTGAGCAGTTTCAAACAAAAAGGACAAACAAATGAGCTCGTCATTCTACTGAACGCACAGTTTTGATTGAACTTAAAGCGTTCTTTTTTTTAAAGAAAATATTTTCAATTTGACCTCGATAAACATCCTTCATTTAATACTCTCAACTTATTTAAACCTCACTGTGAAAATACTTCATGCAGACCAAATTCACAGGGTGTGAAACTATCTAACTTCTGTATATTTTTCTCCTAAATGTTACACAAACGGACAAAACAATACTACATGCCAAAAAACATTTCACATTCAGATACCCCAGGGGTAAGAAATGTATTGTTAGGCTAAAATAAGATGAGTTTTCTCATGTGTTTACGTTTTGAGGGCTACTAAATCGTAAAAAACCGGCACGCAAACCATTTCAGCGCGAACTTAGTGTCTCTATATGTGATTGTAGTTAGATTTGCGAGAAAACAGCTAGGAACGAATAGAGTGATTTTTCGAATACCTAAAAATAAGATTACGAGCGATTTCCTTTGACTGGAGAGAGTCAAGGACCAAATTGTACCAAACACGAGGGAGTTTTGCATTTTTCTCGCTAAACGGTTCTAACGATTTTGATCAGGATCCTCAAATTATCTTTAACCGATCAATACCCTTTTTTAATCCGATTTCCTGTGAAGTGAAACATTTTTTTTTCAAGTTCGTGGACAAATATCAAAATCAATTTATATCAAACTTCACTTAAAGGTTCCTCTGATTGTCCGTTGAATGGAATTAACAAGCAAAATGTGCTGACAGTTTTGGTGTTCGTAAATTTTCCGAGTTATTCACAGCTAATGCAAAATTGAATTCGATCAATCCGTCGTGGTGTCTTTCAGCGACCTATTCCCACATTTTGTTTCCTGGAACAAAAGCTTCCTGGGTTTCTTTAGCTATTCATTGAATGGCACGTCGAAAATGTGATTTGCCGAATATTGAATCTTCGTTTTCCGATTTTTCAAAAACGACTACGTTTGGTTTCCGATAAACGTTTCTGTAAACTTTTGAAAGTTGGTATGGAATTATGGTTAATATTGTTGTTGATAGGTTTTCGCGGATCCCATCTTCTCATGTAGTTCGTCTCAGTTCTGTTACTAGTTGCACCTTATATTACAATAATTTGAGTTTAATTATAAACTTCACATCGCTTTTCATCGCCCTTGTCGATTAGATGTTCGGTAGCTGCCCACATTCTTTTATGAGCAGGTTTTGAATAAATTGGGGAAAAATAACAATACGCCCTGACAATATGATGGTACAGAAGTTGTTCACTATCGTACTTACAGACATTCTTAGAGACGGCATTGCGACCGTTGAGGGTTTGCAGGAGTTCAAACGCTAAGGGAAGAGAACACAGAAGTGATTTGTCTAAAGGGGTTCCAACGGAGGTTTTATAGTCGCCCTCCCTCGCCGCTGGACAGTTGGGGGTAGCAAGGGGCGAAACACTGCTCTCGGTCGGCCGAAGGGTTATTGCACATTTCGAAGAGGCTGTTGAGTGCGAGGCTTGTCAGACGATTAGCGCCAGGTTAAAAGGAAAGACGGTAGCCTTTTTCGACTTTTCGCCGAATCTAAACGTTTCAGAGGCCCCTGCGTGCAATTGCAACCCAGTGGTGGTTCACATGTCCACGAAGATGAGAGAAATGGGAGTACCTAACCAACTCGGATTTCGAACAAGTTATGAAAAGTTGGTGGTCAAAAAATTGTGTATATAGCTCTACGCGGTTTGAAGGCTACTGAATCGAACAGCGTGTGACTATAGTGAACATTATGGGGTAACGGCTGAACCAATAGCAATCGCTGTTTCTTCGAATTGTTCAATATTTTTTGGAAGCTTGAAAAAGAGGTTATGTACAGTTTCCAACGAATTGTGGGGGTGGTGGGGGGGGGGGATGCCAAAACGGACGATGCTTCGCCTTTTTTTCTCACACAACGATTTTGATTGGATTCTGTTCAGCACGAGGTCGAAGAAAAAAGTAGAGGGGATTGAACTCTCTGCGACTGTAGATCACTGGATATTTACAATTCCAAAATATCGTTCTTCGTAAATGATATCCTACTGGCCATAGAACGAAGTTAAAATCAGAAAGGTTTCAAAAAGTCCTTTTTAACGTTTTTTAAATTTTTTAAATTTTGCTGGTGCGTGCGAATTAGATCAACCTGACGGAATCTCTTCTAGCACAACGAAATGAGATTCTCCCACCGATAAAAGTTCGTTTTCAACTTTTTTCAAAACCGGCTTTAGCGGTTTTGATCAAATTCGACGAGCACTTTTAATTAACTAGAGCCTATATACGGTTCTTCGTGAGCGTTTACGTAGGAAAGCGTCGAATGAATACAGCGCTTTTGTGAGTGGTGTGTAATCAAGTTTATAAAGGTCGAAGAAAGTTGTGTGATGCTTCGTGCCACATACATTTCTTGTACGAAGAGAATAAAAACGGTCGTTGCAACAAGTTATTCAATGTTAAAATAAATAAATTGAACTAATGATTCGGAATATTAGTCAGCCAAAAGGGCAGTAGGTGAGAATATGAAGTATAGTGCAGGGGTCGGCAAACTGCAGTTCTTTGGATATGAAACTGCGGCACTTTAGTTCCATACGTAAATATCATTTACTTTGTATTTAAGAAAAAAAACAATTAAAAAGTGTTCTGAATCGACCACCATCGATCCCTCGAATCCTCATCGGGCACCGTTTAAGTAAATGTTTAATTATTTATTATTCTGAATCGACCACCATCGATCCCTCGAATCCTCATCGGGCACCGTTTAAGTAAATGTTTAATTATTTATTATTCTGAATCGACCACCATCGATCCCTCGAATCCTCATCGGGCACCGTTTAAGTAAATGTTTAATTATTTCCATTTTTAACTTGAATAATAAGTGATTATCTAATAATACCACATTTATATTATCTAATTTGTTGTAAAAAACGCTACTTATATAAGCATAACTAGATATTTTTCTTATGAATAAATAGATTCGTTTTTTTAATCAAACAAATTTATTTATGCTAGTACTATTTATTGTTGGCAAGAAAAATTGTTGTGGCTCTTTAAACACTTTGAAATGTAATTTTCGGCTCTTCTGACTCAAAAAGTTGCCAACCCCAGGTATAGAGCGTTAAGTTCCCATACGTTGATATAAACTGATTGAAAAACAGATTTCGTTAGTTGCTGAGTGATGAGAACAGGGAGGCAATGCAGAATGATCATGACACTACAGCCATTTCTTCACTGTTTTCTCCATTTCAGCTCATCAACGATTACAGGCGTAAAATGCACAGGTCAGGTTGTCGTCTGCTGAAATGTCCTGCGGGTGGTTGGAAGTGATGTAAAAGACGACAATAGGTAACTAAGGATGCTGGAAAATAAGCCATTGTTTAATCGAGAAACGGACGTCGTCTTGAAACGTTGCGAGGATGGTCGGAAAACGCAAACAAGTCCCTTTTATCTCGTTCGAGTAGGCGAGCAATGTTTAAGTAATCATCCGGCGACAACTCTCGTTTTACAGAGCTTGACCGAATTTAAGGCGATAGAAGAATATCAAACGTCGACACTCGATGTAAATGATACTATAATACTTGTTCCAACGGCAGAATTTTGGTAAATTGACTGTGAACAACGCTCTTAACGTCATGGTTGTCATCACCCAATCAATAATTCTCGATATGAACTGGTAGTTTGGTGTTATTTAATTGTAGTCCACGTCTGGACAGATCAAGACCAAGTATCGGAAGACAATTTTGCGTGCTCGTGTGTTCCCAGTTGTGGAAGACTTTACCATTTCCACCTTATTTACACGAGATGGTGGCATTTAATGTCGTCTGCCTCACTTTGTATCCTGCCCTTTTTTCCCCCCGAGGGCATGCGGGACATGGTCCCTTTGTCACTGCGGCCACACGTGGGCCTATTGTGACACAGGCCCACCCTTAGTAGAAGGCGTAACATACCCGTCCCCTTTATGAAGCCAAGTATGTCCTGCACCGCAGATTCCGCTATGATATGTGGCTCAATAGTCCCCTGGGCAAAATATTCAAAGCGTTTGACTGCTAAGGCTAAGGATGTGCTCCACTAATCAAGACCCTCAGATTCCTTCTGGAGAGTGTCAGCATCGCTTTTGCCCTTGGACCAGAAGGCGTAACTAGCCTTTTCGATTGTCTAAGTCGTGGCTGGCGATGCCAATGGGCGCTATTTTCCTGTATCTCCCATCGGGCCACCGAACGGTTCAGGTGACTTTTAGTCATACCTACGTGAGGTTCAGGCCCAATGGGTAAGGTTTCCGTGCCCTTCTTCGCAAGGTGGTCAGCCTTTTCATTGCCCTAATGCCCCCTGTGAGCTGGCACCCAGATGAGGAAAAGCCTATTGTGGGCGCTGAGCTGCTTGAGCGCATGAAGGCATTCCCATGCCAGCCTGGACCTGAAGCTATAGGCTGCAATGGCATTTAATGCGGCCTGGCAGTCCGATAATATGTACATCTGCTTGCCCTTGAGTCCTTTAGACAGGATATCTTCCACGCAGATTTATAGCTAGGATTTCAGCTTGGACTATCGTGGCGTACTCTCCCAGCGGCTTAGCCAGACTGTATTTGGGCCCAACAATGCCCAGTCCAGCTCTGCCTTCCATGACTGAACCATCGGTGTACCTCGGTCCGGAACGTCTCCTGCTCTCATCGTTCCTGCGAGTGGATACTAACCCTGAATGGCAGCCGAAAGTTCTTACTTCTACTTTGTATCCTGCCCTTTACTCAGGTTATTCGTGAATTATTCCGCCATGTGGCTGGTATTGAGCTGCCCCTAGAAGGACTTTGAAGTGATGGACTTTTCTAAGTTTGTTTAACTGATTCAATTTGTTGTGTTACTTGAAACTATGACGCACATATCACTGACAGGAAATACAGTTCCGTCTGCATACACCATTCAAACCTTCACAAACCAACGGAAAAATTTTGAAATTCCACGTCAAGCATCCCAGTAGCTCGTGACCAGGGTCTAGTTGAAACGGGGAGGCATTTCTTGTTGTTTGATCCTGGAGCTCCCAAATGTAAAATAATGTAAGTTTATTTACACGAAGATGATTGTTTTAATCTACGACCAAAACAAATAACAACTGAGTAAACTACTATTCCTCATTATCCCCATCTTTTTTAATTCACCAATTTAATTGACCAAGCTGCACATCAAGCAGTACGTCGTTGATGCGTTTGTCGATGTCCCAAGTCTGTCCGGGTAACCTTGAGCTCTGGGTTGATCCGTTTCTTCCTTTTTGGGTCACATACCGAAACCCAGTCGCTCTCCTTAAAGGTGGGTGATCAAGCCCATCACACGCACAAGTATTGAAGCGAACATATGGCTCCATCGAGACGGAATATCTGCTGCTACAAAAAGGCGTGTAGACTGACTGGAAGCAATGCATAACACTTATACGTTAGGTCAAAAATAAATAATAAATGAAATGTTGAAAACGGCCAAAGGATCTCCTGTCGTCGGATTTGTTTTGAGAAAAATGAGTTGGTTCGCTCTCAATTAAAGATGAGCAGTTTTGTTGTTCTGCCGTTTTATCTTCCACCGTGGCAGCACACAAGTTTGCCATAACTCTCAGTTACGGCGTCCACCCATTTTGATTTTCGTGATTTGGTTGTCGACGTGACGAACGGATCTTGTTACGTGATGAAATCAGGTCTTACCGCGTTCTTATTTTCTTGTGGGGCGGATTTCGGGTTTCGAACTTTTTAAGCGGTCAATGAGCCGGTCTTTCGGATTTAGCGTTCTCTCACGCGTCTTCCTAGCTGTTCCACGGTTATTTCAAACATCAAATACGTGATGAGGAATTCTCACTTCATGTTGGGAGGTGATGGTCTGTTTGGAACTCCCTCATCGCTCGATACATCTATATTTTTCTCTTACCGCCAACTAGAACCTGATAAGACTAGTGGTTTCATAAATATCGTCACACCCACCCGTCAGAAACGTCACATATTTCTTCAAAAGTTTGACATTTACGATCGTTCAGTTCGACAAAATCCCGAACGGGAATTAGCCTATTAAATTCAAAATTATTAGGTGCATGATCTAACTTCAAGATGGAAACTCGACTTTCGACTCGAGGTTCCCCTCAAGTTCGGCGGAGTTCCAATTTTTTTACTTTCCTTGCTCCTACTTGATCGGCGGAGAATATTTAAAGTTACGTGATCTCCTAATCGGCGAGGCTTTAGTTCTCAGCTGTTTTTGTGAAACGCGGGTTTTAGAAGTCGATAGGGCTAATGAGCCTTTATGAGGACCCCGTCTTCTGAACATATGAATCCTAAAACGCTCCTGAACGGCAAGCATCTCTAAATTTAATGATTAGGGGATATTTAATTATCAGAGTCTTGTACAAATCATTTTTGCCCCCTCGAATTAATTATGCGAGAAATTGGCACGCCCGAACAATTCTTGAATCTTGCAATTCTGGATGCCAATTGCATCCAAATGCGACAACGAGCATTTGGTGCAACGCACTCCATCACTTTCCTGAGCTCCACGTACATTCTGCTTTTTTTACGCCCTAGCAACAAATCCAGTAGGGGTTCATTCAATTTATGTAAACCTGTTAGAACTCAATCTTCTATAGCAAAATGCTAGTGCTCAACATTTCGGAATTTATTGAGCTGCTGCTACTTACGCCACACCGAAGTGTAGGTAATTGATGTGACTGTCAACGTAGTTGTTTTGAGATGGTTTGTGTTTACGGCGATACATGCTAATAAATAAAACGGAAGGGGTTTAATTCCGAAATTTCTCGGGATGTTCTTGATTATTTCACAGCACAGAAATTACTTTTCGTCGAAATGTTTAATAAGTCATTGTGTTGGTCTGGGCACTTCCCACTTACAAAATCTTCCACATGAAAAATATAACCCGTAAACAGGCCATAGCCGTGGACTTTATCAAAGGTTGATGAAGCTATGGGAGGTGCGAATTTAAAGGCAAGTGACCGTATATGGTACGCTCTCCACAGGCATAGCGTCCTGAATTGCTGTTGTGTAAAGAAGATCATCAGCTGGTTAACCCAATTACTCGCAAATAGACCAGCAGAGTATTTAAACTGCTAGAAGGCATGACGTGTGGCTTTAGGATCGGGCTCTGACTGGGTTCTTCCCTGACTGGGTTTGTTTCTTTATTCTACCTCTAGTACCCCTCCAGCAGCTCTTCTGTCCCTCAGTCAGTTGGGGTTGTGACTTTCTTCAGCTTATTCCCTCATAATCATGTGGGCGTGTTCTAGTTATTTTCCCAGTACTGCGAAATATTTTCGATTGCCTTTCTCCGTTACAGCATAGTAGTGACACCCTCGTTGACTGCCTTGCTGGGTTGAAAATTCGCATGGACGATTCAGCAGCTCTGTCTTATGTTGGGTACTGCGAATTAGGGAGGATCGGTAAAATCCAACGGATTTGATGCGAATTCTTTTCTGGTCAAAATAAACGCCAGTTTAAGTGAACTGAAGTAAAAATATTTAGTAAATAGTAATTTTACGAATGATTTCAGAAGTTTGGACAGTGGTCCTGTACGTTAGTGTGCATATCGCTCTTCAAAAGGTTCTCAAAGAGCTACTTTTCCTTCAACGATACGCCCACAACAACACGGAAACGTTCGCCTTTCAGGAGCCTTCTAGAAGCGAAATTACGTCTATCAACCAGAAACGAGCGATGGTTATTCCTGATGATAATCTCATCAGAGGATAGCAGTTTGGAGCTCTTAACCCATCAAATTACCGCGGGGGCACTTAACCCTGTTGGGATTGCGATGCTGATCCTTCCACGGCGGTCACTCAAGAACCAGAACAAGATTTCTGCCTCGAATAATCGGATTCAGTGGGTCAACCTTCGCGTCCACTCGACCTATTACGTACTCCGTTGCGTGCCCCTTCGTCAACGCCTTCGTCAGACGTGAATACCGGTGCGCCGCTATAATATTTTTTTTTTTCGCCCGATTTGACCAAAAATGCCCGAATATTGCGAAAATTCGAATCCTGGGATAGAGGAGTTTGACGATTCACTCAAATTCAACTGAATTACAAAAAAGGTCGCTTGAATATGACGATCGCATCAGTTGTGATGAATGTTGCCGTGAATTGTCTTCTTTTTTTTTGTTTCTTAGCTCCAACAGGTAAAAATAAAAGTTATGTGATCGACTGAATTTTTCTGTGTGTACCGTCAGAACTGGTCTGTTTCCTTATCAAAATTACTGTTCCTTAACACTCATGTAGAGTTAAATCAGTCGAAGTTATATTAGAACGCTTCTGATGCGACACAACACATGACATTCTTCAACACACGGTTGTTACCGCTCAAGCAACCATTTCCTCGCGTTTTCCTCTCAATTTTGTGAGCTTGTTGGAACGTAACTAAACGTCCTCTTGACAGAAACTAAGTGCTTAACGTTTCGGACTTTATTGGGCTGCTGAAACATATAGCGTCAAGGTTCTACTCAACCAGACAATGATTTTCATTCCACTCCTGTTCAGCTCCACGAAACAACCAACCAACCACACAGTGACCGGAATAACAAAACGCCTGAACGAAATTCGAAAAACTAAAATGTGAGGAAAAAACCCTGAAGGTATCGTTTCGAGTCCTTTACTTTACCTGAAGAGAAGGTCCAAACGACTGATTTATTTAATATGCCGTGAAAAAGTCAAAATAACTTGACTTTCCTCTTCCCCATCCAAGCTGTTCAGTCGGATGGCATAGGAAGCCTTAAGGGCCTTAAGAGCTGCCTGACTGACCGACATAATGTATATTCTTTTCCGCTTCAGGCCCCTATGCAAAAGGTGCTGCACAAATACTGTCACAGCGATGAACTGTGCTTGGAAAACTCCTACTCTTTTTATCGCAATATTCTATTTCAGCCGTGATTTTGTTTTGGGGCCTTTCAATGATTTCTCTGTAGATGTATTAATTTTTTCTCTAGTTAGTATATTTTGAATGTTTCCACCCAAACCACCACCAGCCTTGGAAGTTGTTCACTATATAAAACAATAATAACGGCTTTGGGTTTTTGTTGCGATTTCAATTATTGTAAACCGTTCAGTTAAGAACTTCGCGAGTCTGCAGAAAAATCCGTTTGATAGACACTTGTTCTTCTGTTCTTACAGTTTGTTTTCCGACGAACGTTGCGCTTGCCATTGAATCAGTCAACTGCAGGCATTGGCGCGCACAACTTTCCGCAACCCCCGTAAATTTTATAACCTGCTATGTACACCGGTGCGTGTACAACGCCATTCTACGGACACATTTATCGGGAACAAAATGTGTGTACTAGTTAGTTGAGAGCACCCCGTAAGTTTGATCGAAATCATTATAGCAGTTATTGAGACAATCAGAAAACGATCATTTCAACGAATAGTCACAGAAATAGTTGGGAAAAACAAAATGTGGGTATAGGTTGCTAGAAGATACTCCGTCAGGTCGACTAAAGTCATTTATTCGTTGCTCCACAAAATTTCGAAAATGTTTAAAATCATCTCGGTTCAATGGACTGTCGGAGGAACATTTGGGGAGAACGATATGTAGTTATTGACTTGTTGAAGACATCTTGTGAGTTTGGGGAGAGGGATGGGGAACCAAAGTATCTCAAAAACGGGGGTTTTCGCATTTTTATCGAAAACTGCTCAACGATTTTGCTTAGACTTTATAACAATGTTTTACTATTTCGTACCAAACTTTTCTCCTAAACAAGTATTTCTGTGAAAACTCGGCGAAAGGAGGTAGACCTATGAGCAACTAAAGTCTTTTTTTGTTCACTTTTTGGCAAAACGGCTCTAATGATTTTTAAAAAACTCACATAATGAAAACTCAACCAACTCGAACCAATATTTTGTTCTCCTTAAATGTTACCGTAGTAATGCATTGAAGATAGAGCGCTTCTGTACATATATACAAGTGGGATATGCACCGCGATCTAACGACTTCATGAGTATACACAAAACTAGAGCACGTAATCATATGCTAAACAATCGTCCCAAATATGCAACAAACAGTGGAAGTATATCCGAAAGAACCCACAATTTCTCAAAAATATTCAAATCCTCAGTCATTATTCAGTAACTCGTCAAATATCTGGTATACGAGTAAGATATATGTAGCCAATCAAAGTCGGTACTGCACAGGTACTCAAATCTTTATTGTTCGCATCATTTAATCAAAGTTAACTTCATTAAATTGAACACTCATGCGCTGCTCAAGATGCTGAGACATAAGAGGTTGTCTTTTGTCTGAAAGAACGGTCATTTTCAGCCTTCAACGGTGAAAATGGCCGTTCTACGTCGATTGAGATGATAAGGAGTTGATTCAAAGCAGCAATATCGTTAGGCTAAGTGGAAATCTCCCCATTATGAATTTTGGTGAAGTCGACCGCGGCTGTCCAGCCTGGGTTATTCTCAAGGACTGCTGCCAACTTCTTCGTTTCATTTCTCTTGTTTCCAGACGTGAATCACTACGCATCGAGAGTTTTTTCAATTGCCGTGTCGCCAGATGGTCCTGATCTGCTTACGACCTGCATTCAAAAAAATTAAAACGTATTTTCCTTTCTACTTCGTAGAGCCAAGGAAAGCAACAATTGTGGGTAAATCGGCTTAACATTGGGAACTTTTTGTAAAAAAACATGCTTTTTTCCTCATTTTCAAAAAAGATGCTTGTAATATGCACATATTTGGGAAAAATGCAGATTTCACGATAAATTCCAAAATATGCAAGAACATACAAATTCAGATTCGAAACTTTAATCCGGGGTTTGGGTGGAAATGATCCAGAACGTCGAATCCCAACGATGTACCTACTAAAAAGCAGATACGTAAAATTCCAAGCTCTACGGATAACAGATAGTCTGGTTGCTGTAAGTATTCACTTAGGGCCGAGCCGGCCTAAGGGAAAGAGCCTTTCAAGTTCTAGGGAATATTGTGGGAATAATTCAAGCTATTATTTGAAAAACTATTTCAGCCAATAGAAACTGAATGTTTTTAATTTTCTTTTATGTATCTTCTGTATATATATATATATATGTACATGTCTGATGTATGCGAAGTGCTCTAAATAAATAAATTAATTAATCAGTACTAAATTATGATTAATAAGTTAGTAAACAAATGAAGAATGTACTAGGCCGTTTAACTGTCATTGCACGGGTTATTCGAGAATTTACCTGATGAATAAGGATACTCTCAAGACTCGGGATACATTAATTGTATAGAGAAATAATCCGAAGCAGTATTTCTTTAAATCGTTTCAGATTAGCGAACATTCTCGAGCACTTTTATATCATTAAATTTTACGTATCTGTTAAGTGAGTCCGTCTCCTCTGGCTGGTGTGTTGCCAGAGGAGACGGACTCACCTAACAGATACGTAAACTTTAATAATTTGCCTTCTGGCGGACATAACCCTATTGCTTTAATACCTGACTTTTATATCAATTTAATTTTTGTCTCATTGATTTCTCTAGTTAGTTTTCACTCGTTTTTCCAAGATATTTTATGGTATTTCCTTGGATAGTGTGACTGTTGTGCGCGTCACGTATCAGTAGCTGAGATGAGCACAAACGCATGCTTACGACTATAGTAAGTTGTCGAAGGATTTGCTTTTACAATGCTGTTAAAATCTGGAACCATTGTACTACTGAGGTTGTCCACCTTAAAAATTGTCATCCTGAGTCGCGACTAGTAAAAAGATCTAGTCAGCATTGCGCATGAGGCAACTCGCACAACTAGGAAGCAATTTCAATGGACGAATTAAAAGACGCGACCCGGTGCCCTCAATCGCGAGGCTCTACAAGTCGTCGCACTTTCATTCTTCCTCGGTCGATAAGTCGCGTATGAAGTGAGAGGACCATCGCAGGAGTGCCCAGCCGAGGCCAGTGCTCCGCAAGCTTTTCAGGTTCCTACCAATTGCCACTTTGTGATGTGCTTCCCTACTGTAGACCGCAGTTCTTTTTCCGCTACGTTCGTCACGTGCCGCCTCGCTCACTTTAATCCTCACGACAAACAAATTGTTGACCGCAAATGAGCCTCAGCTCAAAAGCGTACTTCATGAACAATCAGCTGCTATGAGTGAGGACTTATAAACGCAGCTACCAGTCTGCTTTCATAAATAATTGTATTTCAGGTGATTTCATGAGCTCACCTTGCTGCGAGACTGATAGTCTGCATTCCTAATTTCTAGTATACTTTGACTTATTAACCTCTGCCAATGAACTCCTTCTCTATTGCAGCACAATGCAAACATCGCCTATTGAAAACTTTAACCACTTTCTGTCATCTCTTCTGTGGAATCGCCATCCTCTCGCGAATAGTTCTCCGAAATAGTTTTCTCCTCAGTCTAATGCTCTTTCCTCGTTAATTTGTTTCTTAATCCCCCTCATAAGCCGAGCTATAAATTAATCGATAATCATACTACGCCGCAGTTTGTGAGGCTAGAAGTGAGCTGTTGTAACCCATTTTTGTGTGACGCGCAAACGCATTAGCCTAGAAGTTGGTTAAGTGAGGCGCAAGTGTCAAGTGAAGGGACGTTGAAGAGTCGTTCTTTCCGTAAGTGCCACGATGCTACGGACAAAGAGCATTGGTATCTATGGCCGCAATTTTATCGGTTTTCGGCCGTAAAGCGTTGACCTAATGACTGCTGACTCTGCAGTTGTGCCCCAGCTTTGCAGCCGTTGTAATGGATTTTTCGTGTTGACGGGGTGAACCGAAGTACCGTCTCTAAAAACGCGCTGTGGAATTTCTGCGAATAATTCGAGTGTGTCAACATTCTCGAAAAAGTTACAAGGCCGATAGATGATGAGTTACGAGACTATCCGATTATGTTGTGAATCAGCTTAAATGAGGCTTCTTCGTCGACGATAGAGTGAATATAAACGTGCGAAGTATTGGGGGTTAAATGCCACATGAACCAAACTGTGGATACTGGAACATTGACATCAACTTCCCAATCACTTCGAATCCAATTCCAACTATTTTCGCCCAATTATCCAAATAACTTCCAAACTACTTTTATTCACTTTTTCAACTATTATCCAATTTCTAATTAATTTCCGTACCCTTGTTTGTACACAAACGAGAATTTTTTGGCATTTTGCTCACAAACGGCCAAACGGTTTTGATTAAACTTTCTAATTATCTTCTACCACATAGTACCTATTTTTTCCTGATGGGAAGAAGGGAGATAGGGGTGGCCCAATAGGCTCAGGAGTTTATGGGCCAGAGATCCAGACAGCGATACCACTAGGTGTGCTGGCTACAGTTTTCCAAGTAGAGCTCTTCACCGTGACGGTGTGCGTGCAGCACCTCTTGAGTAAGGGCCTGAAGCGGAAAAGAATACACATTATGTCGGACAGTCAGGCTGCACTAAAGGCTCTGGCTTCCTATACCATCACGTAGGGGCTGGTTGGGAATGCCTGACTGGCCTGAAGACCTTGGCAAAGGAAAACACATTAACACTGTGTTTGGGCGCCACATCATAAAGGTATAGAAGGGAACGAGGAGGCTGACAAACTTGCGAGGGAAGGATCTGCGCTTCTCCCAGTGGGTTCGTAGGGACCACCAAGAGGCATTTCATCAAGGAGGTTGATAAGTTGGAGGCGAGGTGGGCTAGAGTCGGCAGAGCATGTGTTGTGCGTATGCGATGGACTCGTGGTATTGCTCCATCGTGTGTTTGGTAAGCCCTTTCTTCAGCCGGAAGAGGTGGCAAATGCAGAGCTTGCTGATGTCCTACGCTTTGTGCAGGGGGGCCATGATCTGAGGATTCTGCGATGTGGAGCTGGAGTCAGCGGAGCATGTACTGTACTGAGGAGCTGGCTGCAGTGAGCCTCAGAGTGCTTGGGGTTCATCAGCTGCAGCTGGAGAAGGTTGCAGGGATGGACCTCAAGGTTTTCTTGCATTTTGTGCGTGAATGGTGGGGACGTATTGTGGACGTTGCATCAGAGAACACCAGCTCTACAAGAGCTGGCGATGGAACTGGGAGGACATGAGGGGGCTCATGCTCGTAAAATGAGAATGGTCGAACATTAAATGGACGTTTTTATCATTTTCTCAGAAAGTGACGCTCATGGGCTGCTTTAAGCTAATTAGGAGTAGTTTTTCCCAGTACCTGTTTTCCGCAGAGGTGGGTTGAGCGAAGAGCGCCCGTTGAATTTACGGGGGTTGCTGAAAGTTGTGTACTGCTACGCGCCAGATGTTTTCTTTATAAATCCGCTTATGGGGCTATACTTTTACCAATAACGGGGAAAGTTTAATTTTTGATCAGGAGCAACCTCTGGAGTTCAGGGGTTTTCAAACTAACGCCAATTTCTTGTCTTTCTTTTTTCGCCGTTTTTCTCCTACAGAGCTGACGCATCATTATGAAAAATCAAGCTTTTTCGATGGCAATAGCTCAATTAATTCCGGGTCCTTAAAACAATTTTGTAGTATCCACAAAAGCACGGTCAGTCGAATTGGCTGAAAATTGAATTGACTCTAATTGAAATTATCGAATCGACTGAACACTCAAGTTGAATTTTATTGATCACGGAGTTTAAAGTGACCAAGAATTGAATTTTTGAAGATATGAAAACAGTGAATACTGATGAAGTGCTAGAGCACTGATGGTATTGGTTCAGTTGAAGCCACCAACGAAATGTGACCGTTCTTCTTGAGATGACGGTGTAGGGGGTCGAGACTGCTTCAGATTCATCTCCGGTTATTAGACTAAGAATGTCATTTTGTGGCACTTTATTTGGAAACCCGATCCAAATGATCACCTTAGCCCACGCTCCACGCTTCTCTCAAGTGATAGGGGGTTTTTACCTAACAGTTTTGTGACAGATTGTTGGATGTGAGTTGCTGATCAATATTCACACCAAGATACTTAACGGGCGTTTCCATTTCGAGTTAGGAGCCATCCATCATTATGAACGGAACTGCTAATTTACACAGAGTTTGATTACGGCGTGTAGGTCTAAATATGCCACTGCTTCGACCAATCGCTCACTTTGTTGGCACGCTGTGTATTGATTCTATCCAGTGAGACGTTAAACCAGACACTTCTCACTTGAGAAACTCGTGTTTGTGCTTGAGGATACTGTTCAAAATGAAGAAAGCGAAAAGTAGTTTGCAAATAAGGTTCAGGTGAAATGAGCTCGTATTGCTACAGATACTTATTTTAGAGACACACAAGAAGAGCTCTAGAAAAACTAGTAGTCGAAGTTGATTACAGACCAAGAAGTTCTCAAAGATGAAATTATGTCCACTCCCTAGCTCCACAACTCGTCGCAACACCCTCGAAACAGGCGTATGTCGTATTAATTGTGCTCGAAGGTTGACACACAATCACGTTCTCGCGGTCAGATCGCCGCAGGTATAATAAGGAGATCGACGTATTTCAGAAAAAAAGTCACTTCGCTTTGTTACGCAACGAATGTGCTGAGAATTGGTACCATCGAGGGCCCCACTGACCCGTTTCACCGAAGAGGAGATCAGAAAACCCAAACAGGGCCAGTCTTTTTGCGCCAGAGCCCGGTTCTTCTGGCCCCATTCATTCCCTGCTGATCCGAGCGGCCCTTATTAAATTATACAGTTACTGAAGAATGAAAAAGATCACGGTTTGAACCCTAAGTGGACGTACATTGAGAGCTTCCTTTGCTGAATAGTGTTGCTTCCTTACTACCCTCACTTGTTGCTTTCATAGCACGTCTCGTCTACGCTCCAAATTCCGTTAAATCAGTTCATAATTGATCATTGGAAATAAACCTTCAAACCTGTGAAGACAAGTGCATTTTTCCGTGAACACGATTGAGAGAGAATGGCTGAACCACATCAGCTCGACTTTGGCATGAGACGCCAAAATATGTGTTCTAGAAAAATAACTATGGTTATTTTAGTAATAAAATCCCAGGTATTTTCTTTCTCAAAAGTAGCTTATTTATCTGAAGATTCAGCACTAAAAAAGAAAAACAAGGAATGCTGTGGAAAAGCTTCAGTGAAAAAAAAAGAACACAATTGTCGAAAATTATACCTTCGAGCTATACGGTCTATATAAGATCGCCAATTTAAAGGCATTGAGGAAACTGCAGATGAAGTCCACATAATTGCGGTTCTGGAGGAAGGGGTTAGCCTACTGAGGCAATCATTGAATTAGTAGATAGTAGGGGTGTGTTGGTGAGAAGGATGGAACAAATATAAATCTTAAACGTGTTCGTAACCTAGGCGTTGCAAAGTAAGATTTCCACCAAGAAGAGTAGAACCTCGAGGGAAATGGCAGGATGATGAGGAGAACGGGATCAATACGTGACCCCTGAGGAACTCCTGACGTCGTCACAAGTGGCTCTTCACCCTCCCAACGAGCTGGCTACCATCTAGGTCACTCAGCCACAGAAGCAAGTCACCATACAATCTCAAGTAGCTGAGCAAGATCACAAGATGCCTGTAATAAACTCTACCTTTGAGACATATGACAAGATCACGTCGACCCCTCAAGTAAACGATACTAAACGAATTCTTGAACGCAGTCGATCTAGCATTAACAAATCCATGCTGCTCCACAGCCACATGGCGGGAGAACCGAATACTGAGTTGACCGACCACCAGCTTTCCCAGGTTCTTTGGAGGAAAGCAAAATAATGGAGCACACTAGGTTTACCATCTGAGGCGTTAACGATTTTGATGAGTTTGGTCTATGTTAAGTTCCAAGCCTTATAGCTTATAAAATGTTCCCCTGGGGGAAGTTCACGAGAGTAGCACAATGCTCATCTTACATTTCCTCGAAAAATGGTTTTAGCACAGCTTTTGTCTTTTAAATCCCGATTTTTTAATACCAGCGTTCTCATGGTGGACCTATACGTTACCTGCACATAGTAGGTGGTCATAAAATAATTAGGGACGATTGTTCCCGAGCAATAAAACTGGCCCAAAAAATCATGTTAACAAGTGATGGAAATGGCCTGATTACCGTGTGCAGAAAAATTACGAACAAAACATGCGATCAATCGGCTCAGCTGTCCTACCACAAAATTGAAGAGCTCACAGACTATGCCCTGAAATTCCGTGTTTCCGAATTAGAAACGCGTACGTCATGACAAACCGCAAGCAACCCCCCCCCCCCCATCAGACACGAGGTCTGAGTAAAGATAATGTTACGATTTAAATTTAAAAGAGATATCCTTCCCCTGAAAACTGGACATATGACGGGTTCTGTATTATTCAACAAGGCACAGCGTCCTGATTCCCCAATGCGTGCCGCAATTCTGACGAATCACTCGACCGTCGAGCTCCAATTGCCTAATTGAGGCTCCCTCAGCGCGCCAAATATTTATTACAGAATATGTGACGCGCATTTGGATTCACCTCGAGGGCTTTTGAAGACACGTGGCACGTCGCTCAGTAGGAGCGAACATTTAAGCAGGAGGTTTCAAATCGAAGTGTATATGCTCCGAGACCATCAAATAGGGAGGGGTGGTAATGGAGCCAATTATACCAAAGTTCGCAATTTCCTTGATAACCGCTACGTGACTTAAAGTTCGGTCTCCGTACAAATTTTTTAAACCACATTGAACAGCGATTTAGACTAAGAAGACGTTGAATCGAACCACCGAACTCGTTTTGACCTCACACTCATTTTGTCTTAACTTCTCAATGACACTAAACCTATATTGTCTCAAACCATGCGCTGAATGGAGGTATAAACCAAAACATGCATGAAAATTGAATAATTGAATATGAATTATTTTGTTTACTTTCATTTATTTAGCCATCACATTTTTTCTCACCCCACGGATATTCAGCGACATTCGTGATTTTAGCTACTAACAAAATTATTTTTACTTCCGCTACCCAAGGGGTATGGAAAGTATTACAATCGTATTGAAAAAATTGGGTTTTCTTCAAATCTTTACGTTTTGAGGCTACACTACTGCATCCAAAACACCTTATTTCGGCCCGAGGTCCGTGTGTGTAGGTCAATTTGCGGGAGAACTGAAGAACCGATTGAGCCGGTTTTTACGGTTCATTATGAATAACACACCTATGTTTTCGGCCAGGAAAACGATTTTACAACCCGCTCTCAAAATTGGATACCTACGTTTCAAGACATCGAGATTCAAAAGTCCGCCGTTCGGTCCGTTTTGTGCCTTTTACGTAGCCTAAAATATCCCTTCTTTCGTACAAAAATCCCATTTGGTATCTAGTTGTGCCCGCCTGCTCGGCGATCCGATCGGATGAAGCCCATGGTTGTTATGGACAAAAAAATAGTTTAAAAAATGAACAAAAACGGAACTTGGCCAGTTTTATCGCAAACACGCCGTGTTCGTCGTACACACATACATCATTTTCTAGGTATTTTAAGATTCTGGGTCAAATGAAACAATTCTCACACGTGTACGAGTGTCTAGACCGAAAATAGTGAAATCCCAGTAATTATAGTGAGCCAAAACTACTAATTGAACGAACTCACGGGACAATAACGACAGCAAAAGTAATCGTTTCATCATTTGTACTTCCTCCCTCCCTTCTCATTAAAACCACCCACCTGCTCGACTCGCAGCATTGTGCCAATTCCCTACAGGCGCCCAAAATATTTAGATCTCGTTGTTCCTTTGTAGTCAGGTCATCTTTCGTATCGTCTACTGGTATTTTTCGATGCTGTATTGAATGGGATGGGTTTCAAAGGTGTGAGACTACATCAAGCTGTGCAAGAGGATGTGACCGTTGCGTAATAATTTGCAGCGTTTTAAAATTCTGTAAGTGATTTTTCGCAGACGCGCAAATAAGGTCATTCGCGATTTCCATCGATGAGAAAGAGCAATGGGGGACCAGAATGTTCTAAAAACTAAGGGTTTTCGCATTTTTCTTGGAAACAGCTGCACTGATTACACTTCCAATCTAGCTTCTACTTATTAGTACTCAACTTTTGTTTGCCGTAAATATCCCCGTGTAAATTTTGTGAACGGAGGTATATGAATATGAGGCAAAAACGTTTGTTTTTTCACTTCTCGGCAAAAAAAGGTTCAACGGTTTTCATCGAACTCACAGGATGTTTTCAAATAGATGTTCCTCTGACAGTCCATCGCACAGAGATAAAAAACCAAAATGTGTCAAAAATAGTGATAATTTTTTCAGTTTTCAAAATAACTGCGTGACTGGATTCGATCAATCTTACGGGGGTCTTGTAGCTACCTATACCCATATTTTGTCCCCGCAATCAATTCTGTATCCATGGGAATGGAGACATAAGCCACGTTCGCTCGGAAAACGAGATTGGCCGAACATTAATTTATCGCTTTTTCAATTTTCCCACAAACGGCTTGAACATTTTCGATCAAAATGAAAGTTGTGTGTGTTACGCACTAGATATGTCACTCGGCGATACCCAGGGCATATAATAATTAAACGTGATAAAGTGTCTTCTCCTGGTCGTCACAACGTTCGCAATCGCACAGCTTCGATGCGAACGTGCTTCATTGAAAGGTTTCCTCCCTCGTCAGGTTGTAATGGCACGGTGTTGTAGCGCCCACTGTACTTAGTCGCGCCTATTAGATCAACAGGTTGCCCGACGGTGCCGAATTTACGAGGAGCTAGGGGAAGTTGTGCGATATTTTCAACCGACGACCGTACACAACGCGATCAGCAGCAAATCAACTTGTAGGAGTTGCTATTTTAAAGGAACATCGCATTTTGCGCCTTACTCACCTTCGGCACCCTCGGAAACATTAAAGCGCCGTAAAAGACGATTCACACGTTATTACTTGCAATCCAACCTTTCTTTAGCTACTTCAAACCCTCGCTTGTTTTCACGATGGTTCCATCAATTGTCAAGAGGCACCTGGAAAACTATCAAATCTTCCAACATCACTGGAAACTAACGTGTTTACGATTTCCAAATCATATAGTAAAGGCGTCTACTGAAAACCAACAGGGGGGATTTGTACAACTTCAACTCGTTAATGTATAAATGATGGAGATGCTGACGTCCAGTATGGTGAAACTGGCTAGGATTTGGTGTGGTCACGGACAAATCTACGAATGGTGGCACTTGAATGAGAATTTTGATTGAAACTTTCAAATTATCTTATACTAATCAGAATAACTTGCGTACCTAATAATTTTGAATGATGTCTGGCGGTTCGACGTTAGGTTAATGAAGTCTGCGTCGTGAACTTAATGTTTTGAATTCAGATAATCACGAGGAAGTGTTTACATTGTAATAATCACCTCGGAAGTGAGTTGGTTAACATGTAAATCACACCTTATCTTAAAGGGGGTTCAGTCGAACAAAGTTCCCATAATGAATGGCGTAACTCAGAATCGGGAACACCTGCTCTCAAGGAATTACGTTCATCGAGCGCACAAAACTGCGATTAGCTCTTGCCTGGAGCTCAGGAGGAGCTCATTAATCGAATGGACAAATTTTAGAAAAAGCAAGCCGTTACGTAATTGCGGCTCCTTTGAAACTGGTCATAGTCGTTTCCATCAACTCCTGCTTCCTTTCGTTCACTGGAGTTTGCCAATGCGTGGGTAGCAGTTTCCCCAAATTACTGAGTCTATCGGCCGTTGAAATCTTAAATTCCGAACGTCCGATCGCAACGACCCTTGAATACCTTAACCGTGAACCTCCCAGTTTCTTCCTGTAAAGAACTGATTACGCGATTCTAAAATTTCGATGCTATTTGGACCTATCGGGTGAAAACTACGAAAAATAATAGGAAGTGAACTGCGTAATTTCTGGAGTTGTTTCTAATCACATTATTAGTCTCATTAAACATTCATCGTAGAGGTAATTTCTTGGACTACCAACCTGCAATTTTTGAGAACGCTAGTAACATACCAGCAGGTGTATATGTATACCCAGTCCGCGACAGGATCTTCCAGTGTTTCATGGTGAGCCCTCGGTCCCTGTTTTTAGTATTCCGCGTTTCAGTATTTCAACACACCAAAGCGAAATTTCAAATTTCCCTGACAATTCTGGTAGTTTCCCCGATACACCTCAAGTAAGGTAAACCATGAGCAAAAAAACTTGAGTAACTGAATCGTTCGGTCGCGCAACCGGTCATTGACACATCTAATGTGAAATCTTAGCAAATGGAAGGCTTTCGAGCTTTTATCGCGTCAAAACACCTCTCAACTCTTGTTTTCCTACGTTTCAATAGAAAACGAGAGCAAACTGTGGTGCAATCCGTCTTAATTCGTCTCTTCCCTCAATGAAAAGTTGACGACGCACTATGTTTCGATTCCACTGGACGTCTCGGCTCAAGAGCCGCCGTCTTTTGAGAGGTGTTTCTCAAAACGCTTGTTGACTCCGTGCATTCCCTTTGTCATCTCAAGCCGTCAGCTATGAAATTGAAGCGAGAGTTGCGTTATCGCTGAAAAAGTAATAGAAATAGACTACCACGTTGTCCGACTAGGCCTGAAATACATCAAAGCGACCCAGTGCTCAGATGCCTCATGCAAAGTAGAACCTGAAGAGACAAATTAGATCAAGAAAAATGATCTTTTTATGCTTAATTTATTAAGATTAATCCAGATTTACAACTTATTTGTACTTTGGTCCTGACCTAATTCACTACAATATTTGGGGGAAAAAATTATATATATAGAACTTGATTCCGACAATTTTAATACTAATTAACTTTGGTTCGTCATTACACAATTATTGGAATAGTTTGTGTCCCTTTCTTCTCTTCAATCTATTCAGTAAGTCGTTAACATCAAACTGGAATGAACAGTAGAGATAGAACTTTAGACCTCGAAAGGGGGGTGCAATTTTCTTTAATGTCTCGTCAATAGTTTCTACTTCAAGATCATTCCGAATGTACCAAGGAGCATTGATTGTGATCCCTAGTACACGGTTTTGAGAGCCCTGGAATTACTACTCTGAGTGTGCAGCCCACAAGTCCATACTTGGCCTTACGACTTGGTTGTAAAGTTTTGGCTGAAGCCTTAAACGAGTTGTGTGTTCATAATGATGGAGGTTAACTCAGATAACATAATCATAAAATGAAGATGGAGCGCGGTTTCGCAAGTCACTCGTTCAGCATCCACTGAATTCACACATGAGATGAATTAGTTAATATTAATTAAGCTGATCACCATTAAGCAGAAATATAACTCAGTCGCTCGGCATTTAACCATTTTAATCGCTGCACCAACAAGTCGTATGTGTATTTCACTCACTTTATAGGGATATGGTATAAGAATGTAATTTATAAAAATTAATAGTGGTCGACGCTCCCAAATTTATTGGGTTGCACCTATCATTTATTGAGTAACCAACGTATAGGTAACTTTCTTTACTACAATTAATTACACATTCCCATTACATTATTTGTAATAAATTTCTTCCAACGACATTTCTTGGCTTGGGAATTGGAACGGGTGTAATATGAACTGCCTCAGTCGTCTCTGTGAATTGAGTCAGACTCAACTCATCTTAGGAGTTATCGCTACTGTGGCTCTCCCTTGTAAAGGTCAGTCGGATCGTGTACCTAGTCGTTTTCTGTGTGTGTGTGAATATCAAGCGTGTTGCTGGCAGGGCCCTTCGTGCCCAAGGTTATCTGAAGCAAACCACTTGGGGTAAACCAGCATTTCTGCCACTGTCTGCTTATACAATATGCTTGTGCTCCCAAGTCTTGAGTACTGTGTGGCCGCAGTGACTACAAGACTCAGTCCTGAGTGCTGTTGGACAAAAAAAAGTCTCTGTCTCCACTGCATACAAGAAAGGGCGATATCATAGGACGCATAACAACCTGGATTCCAAGTCCTTGTGGGCAGAATGTTGCTTGATTTCGTCAGGCAAAAGACGCTAGATGGCTGATGTTTGCCTTCTCTACAATATCATAGTTAACTAGCTATTGACCAGAATTAATTTTCTTGTCCCTTGCCTATCAACCCTCTTCACTTCCTCTCTTCTTTTCCACATGCCCTTCTCATAGACAAACTACCGTATGAACAGCCCACTCACGAGACACCTTCATTCTGCCAACTGGTTCCTGTGTGACCATCCGAGCTTCACATTTTTCAATGATTTTCCATCATTTCTCACATCCATCTTAGTCTAGTCTTCTGTCTCTCGTGCTTAGACTTCTTTTGCTTCACTATTTTTATTATGTCATTAGTACTACCACATTACTGTACCTTTGTTAGTATTCCCTTCTTTTTCTTGAAATCAGGCTTTCTCGTTTAAATATATAATAAAAATGTAGGTTGGTATGTGTCAGTGATGAACTAGCATTACTATGCTAGTCACTAATGCGATTTAAGTGTATGTAAGGTGTCCAACGACAAGGAAGAAGTTGGAAGGTTATGAAGGTTAGGTTGATGATGGATGCCTCGTTGGGATGTCAAGGAGTTGCGTCTGGCAGGTATAGAACCAGCCGACTCTGGTCCCTTCCTCCAAACCCAGGGTAATGGGGCAATGGACACTAGAGATATAGCTGGGGACATCGGAACGAGCTTCCCAACGAGTCGATTCCAAGGGAGCTGGGAAATTGTTCCCTCAGATTTGGCTGGCTCCCTGCTGTCACTTACTCTCACTCTTACTCACTGCGGCCTAAAAGGCGGGGAAATTAACAAGTTGCAGAAGGCGCAGAACGGGGCGCCACATTTCGTGATGAGACTTCGCTGGGATCAGCACGTAACGCCAGCCTATAAGAAGTTGGGATGGCTAAAGATTGCCGAGAGAAAGAAGTTAGCCATTGCAGTTCTCACTTTCAAGATTTTGAAGTTCCGTAAACCAGACAATTTGTTCAGGCAATTCGTGTACATGTCAGCGGTGCAGGATAGAAGCACACGGAATACAGGAAGAGTGTTGAAGGTGCCCGCCCATCGCACAATAGCATATGAAAGATCATTCGTCTAGCAGGGAATCAAGGTCCATAATGAAAACGTGAACCCGTTTGATTTTTCCCTGAAGACTAAACATTTTAGAAATATTTTCAGAGACAAGTTATTAGCGGGATATGATCACAATGTTCATTATTGTGTTTGTTTTTTGCGTAATTATTGTGTATAGACTCTTCTTCGCTTATTCTAAATAGATTTCTGTTGAAAACCAGATTGTTAACTAAAGTAAAGTGAACACTACCTAGGATTATATGATATTGATTGATTGTGACGTTCAGTATTTCAAATGAATGTAATGGTAAATTTATCGATCCCCAGTGTATAATGTGTTGATGTAAGATGATTTGTTCGTTGTGTTTGTGTATGTTAGTTAAGGTAGTTAGTGGGCTGCTGAGAGAAGGAGGAATATCCAAGTACTCACTCCTCTCGAATAGTAGCAGTTGTGTGTTTATGTGTTGGTATGAGGGTAATTTATTTTGGCATGAATGAGGTTGGTTGTTGTGTATATTAGTTTTAGTTTGTGTGCTGCTGAGAGGGGGAGGAATATACAAGTACTCACCCCTCTTAAATAGCACGAGGTAAGTGTTTATGTGTCAGTAGGCGTGAATGTGTTGGTATGAGATAATTTATTTTGGCATGAAAAGTGTTTTGGTAAGATTGAGCTTTTTTAGGTAAGAGAAATTTGTCGCTTTTGTGGAAAATTATATAAAAAGTGGGACAATGTAATTTTGTAGCACAAGAGGATGTTGTATATTGATTCCAGGGGTAGAGAGGGCCTTATGGCCCTAATTTCCCCTGGTGGATAAATAAAGATAATCAATCAAATCTCTCTCTCTCTCTCTCTCTCTCTCTCTCTAAGTTATGTGTATAATCTCAACACAACTTGTCATGTCAGGATGCAGAGTGCGTTAAATACAATACTACTACTTGCTATACTAGCAATCATGTTCTAAATTACTTCAACTAAAAAACTATCTTGCGCGACAATATTTGAAGTTTTCACAAATTTATAATTTAGAAACCAGAAACAAGTTCTTAAATTACCATTTACCACAATGCCATACCACTGCCTATTATAGATCGTCATTCGTCCCACAAAGCATATTATATTAAAACGGACTCTCATCAGAATTAAAACAACTAAAAAGTCATTCAACTTTCAAAAAATGTGTGAGAGGATCTTTGTTATCTCTTTACTAAATTCCCCAAAACTCTAAAATCATGACACGACAGCCTATTTAAATTTTGTAAATTATAGTAAATCCTGATTTGGTTCGAGAAGAAAATAATTTTAAAAAAATAGAATGATGAAACAAAGATGTTGTTGTCGTAGAACACTAGCTAATTATATGAAGAAACGAAAACTGTTGACGTATTTGTATTTATCTGTTAAATATTGAAATTTCTGGTTAGGTGTAAGAATGGTCGAGTACGACCAAACCTCGACAGATGTATTAATAAAGCCGTCATTCATTCATTCATTCATTCTCTCTCACTCTCACTTTCTCTCTCTCTCTCTCTCTCTCTCTCTCTCTCTCTCTCTCTCTCTCTCTCTCTCTCTCTCTCTCTCTCTCTCTCTCTCTCTCTCTCTCTCTCTCGGATATGAGTCAAGCCGTTGATTGGAGAATAAAATGTCAACTACACATTCGTTTCTTGTCTGTGATTTACCTAAGATGTCGTCGTTAACATTCTACGAATAAGTAAATACAGAAATTTGAAATTGAGCGGCAAAGTCGGGGCAAAACGCGAATCAATTCGGCATAATGGGAATGTAGTTCGATGGCAGTGGGTAACACTGCTTTCAATCCTTATCGCCATTTTGAATGATAAATTTGATAACGACAACTATTTCGCGATAGTTAATCCAGTTGTAAGAAGTTAACAGTAAATTCTTGTAATAGAATTAGATGTTTGAAAACTTCAACAATGACAGTTGAGCTCGTTTTAATGTAGCGCTCGCGGATCCTGTTAGCATTTTGGTTCGGCTGCCAACGAATTATGTTTTAGTGATAACCTGCGACTAACAATCGCTGTTTTGATCCGGTTCCTTTTGGTAGTTTCTTGCTCGCACTTTTCACATTCCTCATTAATTCAGGCGGCTCGAAGTTAATAACTTGAGATGTCAGCAGAAATACAAACTCCGTCTATACCGTTGTCGTCGTACAGCTTTCGACTCCTGACCGTCAACATTGTTGCGCATCCTTTTGATTATGCGAGATTTCTCATTCAGGCGAGAGAACGTTTGCTCTTTATTTTAATTCTTGTATGAGTTATGTGTTGAAGTAAATAAAAAGTATGTGATCTATTAAGTAAACACTCCGTTTCCTTGTAGAACTCGTAAATGTTTGAGTTAAACGGATTGTATTAGTATCAAAACAGGTGGTGTAATGTGAGCACAAAACAAGTGGAAACTATTTAACTGAAAGTATTGTGTCCTGAGTTATTGTGAGTTGCAAACTGATCGGCTGGATGATTGAACGAGGACAAAACAAAAGTCACTGATGAGCTTTAGTTAAGCGGTGGAAAAAGGGATCGGGAAGTAGAGATGTTCCAGCTTGGCCTTTACGGAATAACCATTTTGGTTGGGGGCGTTGGTAGGATAGACTGGCACATCGGGTATCTGCATTGTTTTTAGTGGCATAGTTGAACCACTCAGAAGGAAGTATCAATCATCGTCTGCGAAGAGAGGTTGTTAGGGCTACTATTGACTAGGGGCTGAGGATATCCTGAGCACAGAAGCCCGTAGCCTCATTTTTGAAGATGGTTTGGCAGTGTGACAAAGAGGGGCGGTTTAGGTTGGTATTAATGTACCCACTCAAGATGAGGATGTACTATGTTCCAGAGGTTCCCTTAAAATGCTCTATTAACTTGCAATAATTAATTCATATTGAATCTTACGATCGAAAGTCAGTAAAAGGTTGTAACATTGTGTTAATTAAAAATAATAATAACACACATGTTGGCCCGCGTCATTTCGCTGCTACAGACCGCCTGAAAATATCTATAATCTTTTTTTGTGAGATTTTGTAAATCGTAAGTCGTATTCAAAGGACTTAACAGACTCTTGACTGACAGTGAAACATGAGAGATTATAACGAGCAAAAGTAACGCGTAAGTAAGAATCCCAGGCCATTAAATAATCATCCCTGTCAGTGCCGTAAATAACGAACTTGTTTCAGTCCCTTCCTTCCATAGCTGTTATAGAAACCAAAGTGGGAGAGGAACATTGCCATTGTTGTCCTGTCATTAGGCAAACATGTGCACTACTTCCAATAGTAACCTACTAGGGTTCAAGCAACTTGTATCAGTTCAACTAGTTCTGTTACTTTGGGAGGCAGTGAAACCTGCCAGTTCTGAACAGTGTACGTTTACGAACATACCCTGTGAATAGAATATTCACTCCGTCTCATCTGTTCTCACTTTTCCTGTATTTAGTTGATGTTTAACACACTATTTTTGAAGACAATGCACAGGTGACACCAACTTAATGTCGTTCCTAGTTTTTCAGTGTCCTTCCTAGTCTGATCTGGCACTGGATCAGCCCATGTTACAGAGATTTTTATTAATTGAATATCAATGACTGAATAATTGGTCCAGTTGACATTAAGCTTTCCAAAGCCTTTCTTCAAGGTGAAGATTTGATGAAAGCAAAGGTCAAATTCTCTGTCAATACGTTGTGTGTATTTGTAGACTTAAAAAATTAACTTTAATTCTACTGTTTTTTGTTTCTCTCTAGAAGCACACTCTACTGGTGCTTAGTAATATTTATCTGTTAAACTTCCGCTATTTTTCAGATTGGCTATGAGCCTCTACCTGCATATCCGGCTACATCCATTTTTGGACGGAGAATACTAAGGTTGCCGAACGTTTTGAGTTACCGTGAGTATTAAGTAGTTATGTGCATGATTTCTTTTCAACTCTTTCAGATTGTATGCAGGGGTGTGTACACATATTTGCTGTTTAAGTGGATCTACCCCTAAAAACACCCTTTTTTTAAATTTATTGTGGTCATAGTTTTATTTACAAACTGTGATGTAATAATTAAAGTTCTGCTATCGGAAACACGATCAGGTGACTGTTCATTTCACGCTTATTTTTTTTTTACAGTTGGCTACATTAGGCAGCAAGATGGGTGGTTCGGCCTTTACCGTGGACTGTTTCCTAAAATCGTTGGTCATTTGGTTGGAAGTGCGGTGACAGAAACAGTCAGGGAGCGTCTTCAGTTGGAAGATTGTAGAAAGTTGATGAGCGTCCAAACATTTCCTGAAGTTGAACGGTGAGCTGAGTCTTGTTGGCTTGATTTGTTTGTGTCGCACGAATGTAGGATGCAACTTATATGAAAGACCTGTTTTGGTAAGTAGTTTGTGCGTTGGCTCTGTTATTACACTAAACGATTGTGGGAACTCGAGGTTGGTTGACTACTGGAAGTGTAATTGAATGGCAACAAGCGGGTTAACAGGGTAGAACACAAGTGCATTTATTATGTGGAACCAACTTGTTCGCAAGTACTTCACGTTGAGTACAGAATGGCTTCGATGCTTTTCACGTTTCACTCACAAACTCTTTATATTAATCCTACCGCTGATGGTGCTCATTCCATTTCCCTCAAAACTGGGGTTTCTATAGATGCGTGTTTCTATTGGTATGGACGCTACTGCCTTTAGGCAGACATAATATTGCACAACTAATGAAATACATCTACTCCCTCAACTTACAAACACAAATTAATAAGTAACTTAAATGTCTCGATGTTGAAATTAATGTGTCATACGGGCTGAGTATTGAGAGGCAGGATGTTCAGAGGAATTGAAATTTAAGGTTTTGGGGTGGGTGGATTATGAATGGTAGTGGAAGTGGAAGTTGGGTACGTTAGTCCTATTGCACTAACTTGGGTTAAAAAATAAGGAAAGTTAGAGCCAGAGGAAGGTTTTCCTCGTTGAACTCGCCAAAGCCTCTCTTCCTAACCTGCTGCTTTTGCCTCAAAACAGTCACAAAGCCTTGTGAACTGCATCGCGCTCTCTAAAGAGTCTTTGTTGGAATCGAATGACTCCGAAAAGACCGCTGTAACATCACCAGCTCAGAGGCACTAAGCGCTCAAATGACCTGGTGTTTGAAGAACAGCTTCACATCTCTTGAGCATTCTGAAGGTGTGAAACAGAGCCCCTGGTTATCATAGTCAGTACACAATCTCTGTTCAAACTTGAGGTATTGCTACACATTCTTTCGTCAACTTTCTCTACAGATGTGTAGTGGTCAATTGGTGGATTGGTCAATGTGTGCATCTAGTGAGCCATACTCAATAATTTTTTTAACTGTTTTGAGTTAATCTGTTGATTCCCTCTGCACCAACCCTACGATTCACTTGGGGAACGGTACCCAACACTATAGTGGACAAAGTCGCAGAGCGACGAGTAGGTCGTTTGTTGTTACCCAAATACACATTCAGATAACTCCATGCCTGATGCATAAAGGGTTTTCTTGTGTCGGGAGTACTGGAATAGTTTCTCTACGTTGACCATTAATTCATTGGCAGTTACCTCGAGCATATTACGCCTGGAACTGACGTGAATGACTTGTGGTCCCTTATTGATGAATTCGAATCGATTGCTAGTGCGATGGACCTTCAGGACGTGGTTGCCAAAATTAGGATGTTGAGGTAAGTTTTCGATTGTTGCTACAACCTTTGGAGGTGGCAGACACGTGTTTTAACTTAGTAGCGTAGTATTCCAACTTCTTCCTGGAATTATATGGTAACTGCATGGGGTGAAGGGAATTCGCAATTGACTTTATTGTGTACTTCTAAAAACACAACTCGACTTAAAAGAACAGCAGTTAACTGATTGGGGAAGGCTGTGGCGCTTGGCCAATGCTTCATATTACTTATATTGCAAAATAACTAATTATATTTTCTCTGAAAAATGTAGTTAGAAAAACGGTGTCGCTGACGCCGTGTTCAGACCAGTAACATTACAGATAACAGATCTTTGCTATTTAGGAAAATAAACATTAGCTGCTCCGTCGCCACAGTAAGTTTTTCTTTGTCATAGGAGGAAGGATCTACTTCTAGTGGCTCATGAGTGTACTCCAGCGTATTGAGAACCAACCTGGTACCATTTAGCACATTGCCTCATGATACTTGCTGCGTGCTGCCATTCCCATGCATTCTTCCATACTGCCCAGTAGTTTGGGAGGCTCAGGAGTAGTCTTTCCTCCATGTCTCTATTCTTCATTCTTACGAGATACCAGCCCAGAATAAGCAAACTCCATCCTCTTCTGGCTGACAACTGCCTGGGCAAATTGAGCAATATACCTCCAAGTTTCATCAGAATTTAGCCCATGAATATCTTGATCTATTAGCCAATGAGGAAAGCCCAATCAGAGTTCATTAGTGCTAAAAGGCACAACAAAAATTATTATTATGCTCTCAAGGAAGCGAGTTCTTAGTGTAAAGGTAGAGAAGAAATTCTTTGGAATGAATAGTAAATGGGACTCGTGTATTCATAAGCTCGATATTTATTTCATTTGTAATTCAGTTTGTCTCCTAGCTCCCTGTTGCTGCTTACAGGTTGGGCTTCTTGTTGCAAACGTTGAAGAAAGTTGTTATTGAGAGATTCGTATTCACTACAGTCAGTCAACCTTTCGTCGTGATCTCAGCTCGAATGATGGCTTCTTTTGTTGGAAAAGAAGAAGGCTACAGGTAATTTTACTTTAACGATCTTGTGAACTTAGTTTAGTGAAGGAACTATTGCCGCTGTTGCTACTTGTTGGTGGAGTTTGAGATGAGCCCTATCCACACTTTTAGGCACCATCTCACTGGGTTAACTGTCACCATTGAATACCATTCATGCGCAATGTCTCTGCAACTTTCTGCTAGTGTGTTATCACATCCGTCCTCTTGAAGGGAAAATTAAATAGGCAACTGTCAGTATGGTTTCGGCAGTTGCAGGCTTCCTCTTGAGAAGCGAGCAAAGTAAAACTTTCCCTACTCTGAACCACACTCTGTGTAGACCTCTCTGCTGAATGAAAACATTTAGTGCTGGATGAAAGGGCATTAGATAGGTAGCAAGTGAGATGGGAATCCTTGTCAATCGGGCATGATGTGTTTGAGTTTTTTCCAATACCCGTAAACGTCTTAGGACCAAGTGAGTTGAGCCAGAACAACGGGTGGCTCCACTTCTTTGCTCTTGAACACTCTCGATCCTGCACATCTTGCGCCTCCAGTTCGGAGGAAACGAGAAACCATGTGCTGCTCCATGTGCCTACAACAGAGCGATGGCTGTTAGAAGAACAGCCACACCTTAAGGTTTTGACAGCTACTAACCAAGCACGTAATCCTTTTGGCCAAGTTACGAAGAAGTTTAACGACAAAGAAATGTGACCACAGTTGATCTGTCTCTTAGAAACTTGCCACCCAAGTAAATAGTTAAATCAGGTGGAAAACGTTGCAGATTCCAAAGGATCATACCTCAGTGTGGGAACACATGGGCAACAGCTCTCCAACGGGAGACTGGCTAAATGACAACCTACCACAGGTATTTGGAACAATGGCATGTGTGTCTGTGAATGTGATTGAGAGAAAACAGCTTAACTGAATCCGCTCAAACTTGATATCTAGCTGCAGGGTACCATGTGACGCCAAATTAAGGGTATGAGCAAAATCTCCATGTAGGCCCAAAACTAACTGTAGTCATCATAGTCATTAAAACACTGTTTTCCCCTCAAAAAGGGCTATAACGATTTTAATTAAATTATTCGCGCGGACAGGTCTAAATAATGCAAAAATACCATGAAATGTCTTCTAGCAACCTATACCTATATTTTGATCTCTTCAACTATTTCTGTAACTATCTGTTGAACGGAGATAGCCATGGAAGCTCAGAAAACGACGAGATATGTCGAATATTTATTTATCGATTTCGATCAAACTGATTGACTCCTCTCAACTAACTAGTTCCTACATATTATAATTCATACATGTTTCCGTAGAAACGGGTTGAATGACGATACAGCGCCCGTACATACGGCAGGTCCTCGAATTTACAGGGGTTGTGGAAAGTTGTGTTTTGCTACGCACCAGATATTTATATTATTGAATCAGCGACCCAATACCAATTTCGAGTCATGTGATGATTTTGTTTTTGGTTAAACGATGTGTACTGAGTTACTTATTTAGTGATAATTATTTTTGTACACTTATTTACGTAAAACACTGATCAGCTGATGCTCAAATGTGATTCACTTATTAATTCATCGTTTTTCCAATTTTCTCAAAAACTGCTCTAACGATTTCCATCGAACCTTTGAAGTACATTCTATTAACTGGTTGCTACATTTTGTTCTCCATATATGTATTCGTAGAAATGCGTTGAACGAAGACACAGTGCCCATATACACGGCAGGTACTCGTATTTACAGGGGCTATGAAAAGTTGTGTGTTGCTACTCACCAGTTTTTTTCGTTTTACACAATCGCAATACTTTCCTTACCCTTTCGAATATTTCACAAAGTGAATTCCTGATTAAAGTGTGTGATGCACAGCAACTCACAAGTTCAACGATCTGCTGTTTATGTGAGGTCTCTACATTAAATTCTTGATGTAAAGAGAAAGCAGCCTAACCTTGTCTTTTGATGGTGGACACTTTTGTAACGTAATTCAGGATGCCCGGGTAGGTTTAAGAGCCTAGGACTACTCACTACTGAGTTTGTTCTCCAGGTCATTTGCCCAATGGGCTCATCCTTAAATATTGACAAAAAGCTCCTGAAAACTCTTGTTCAACTCTGGCAAAACGATTGCGAATGGACAACTCGTCAATTTACTCTTTTTTTTTCAGTGGATTCTTCTCAACGATTGGGTCTATAATTTGTGACGATGGAGTCCTGGGATTTTTCAGCGGCTACATCCCTCGATTGTTGGGGGATGTGACGGCAGCCGTGGTTTCAACGCTTGTTATTTACGGCGTTAACAACTACCTGGTGACAGAAAAGGAGTTACAGAATTTGGCTTCTACCCTCGTCGTCGTGAGTGTCGTTATTCATAATAACATATAAATTCATAGTTGAGAGTGACCTTTGGTAACTACTTAGCGCAACAGTATATTTTCCAAAGAGCCGCTGAGCTCACTAAAATAGGGCTACATTTGAAAATTATAAGTTATAAGTATATATTATAAGGTTTGAGGAGGTAGGAGGGAACAGAATGTTCTTGTGAATGTTTCAGGCTTCAATCAGAATTACTCCACTGAACCTTCTGTGATCAAATTTTTGATTTAGTGAAGACTCGTCTGGGCCACTCTTGACTAGGCACCTCAAACATCTCGATTTACTCGAAATTTTGGTGTTGGCAGTCTGAATGGAGCTGTTATCTCTTCAAGGGGTCCTCCTGTCACCAGTGCTCATGTTCGCCCCCACCCGTTCCCTGTTTGTGGTGGTAAATCTCCGAACTGTATTTCGGATTAGATTCGGTCGTTATCGTACATACTTCCCTTCCATGCTTATCATAACAAATTCATAAGATGAGAAGAAAAAAACCCTGCAAATTATTACACAATGGTTTATTATTCTCATGAACAGCTTAACCTAGTATTAGTGCTCCCCCATCCCATTCGACTCAGCATCGAATACTAGTAAACCATACGAAACATGTCCTGGCTACAATGGAACTACGGAAACAAAACGTCTGATGATTTTGCCCCGTCGGGCGCTTCGAGCGAACCCATTCCGAGGCGAAAGGGGAGATGAGTGGTGGCGTCGTTGGGAGGCAAGCGAGTGGGAGGCACGCTCGCTCGCCTCGACCGCGGTTGCTTTTTATGAGATGGGCAGGGAGGGAGGGAGTTCAAACGACAAAACGCTATAGCTCCCGCGTTGTACTGCGTTTCGTTAATTTTTTAACCGTTTTTTGCCCATTACAACCACGGGCTTCGTCCAATCAGATTGCCAAGATGGCGGGCACAACTAGATACTAAATCGGATTTTTGGGCGAAAGAACGAATTTTTTAGACCACGTTAAAGGCACAAAACGGCTCGGACGGCGGACGGACATTGCAAATTTTGAATCTCCAAGTCTTGAAACGTAAAGTATCAAATTTTTTTGAGGGGGGGTTGTAAAAAAATTTTCTTGACTGAAAACATAGGGTTATTATTCAGAATGAATAATAAACCAAAAGGGGAATTGCCAGGTGTTGGGGATTGGTGGTTAGTTTGGGTGTTCCTCCTTTAAATAATGGCTTTGAAACTGTATGTGCGTGAATATGGGTGATTGAATGTAGGTTAAAATACTTGAACTTGCTTACTGTATAAGGCGTGATTAAGCAAATGACTAAATATGACTTGATCGAATTATTCAATTGATCCCAGTTACAATACGGGAGGAATATCTGCAATTTATTCTATTGTCTAAACACCTGTGTATGAATGTGTTGAATATTTGTTGCAGTATTATATCAACGCTCAAGTTCATCCAATGTCTGTCGTTTCTTCTTGTATGGCCGTGAATAACACAAGGTAACGGTAACACCAAAAACATGCTTTAAATTTTTATGTGTGAGTTAAATTGACTAAAAAAAATAGCAGCCCATAAATACGTTTTGGCAGTCACAGGCTCTAAAGCAAGTCAAGTACGTAGTAGTCGGTACACGTGAGAAGTGGCACTTCAGCCAACATGTCCAGTCCCTCAATGGTTTGCCTCTTAGCAAGGCCATTTGGGGGTGTGTGTTACAACGACACAATTCTCATGTACGAGGCCTACAAGGAAGTATCGAAGCGATCCAAGTAATCACTAGCCGGGTAGCCATTGTCTTGGCGGTTGAGTACATAGTGGACAAATAGAGTGAAAAAGAAGCTTCCCTCGTTGTGGGCTGAACTCCATGTGGACCACTCTAGGGAATAAAAACTTGCTGCACTAAATGAATGGGCATTAACAGAGTTGGGAATCCTTGTCAAAGGGACGTGGTCTTAGGAGAAAGTGAGTAGAGCAAGACCACTGGATGAGCCTGTTCCGTATGGGACATTGTAGCTTCAATGCGTGCCTCCATTTCTTCTCTCTCACAAACTCTCCATATTGCACATCTTGCGCCACCAGTGTGGAGGAAACACCACGTGCTCCCCCCACTGTAGTTCCTACAACAATGAGCAATGGCTGTTGGAAGAGTAGCCAAACCTTCCAGTTTTGACTGCTACCAAGCAAGCTTACAAACGTTTCAAACAAAGACGTGTGGTCATAGTTGATCTGTCTCGTTCATACATGCCACCCAAATAAATAGTTACATCAGATGGTAAACTGAATAAAGAACTCCTCCTGGATGGTGCAGGATTCCCACGCTTCTCCCATCTCCGTAGTAATGCACGGGTAACTCCACTGCACCAGGACACTCGTTAAATTACAACCTGCCATGTCTCCATTGGTCTGGTTTCGGTGAATGCTGAACGAATGACCATGCTCTTGCGTGATAGCGAAACCTCCATGACATTTGACTGGTGTAACTCTGAGAATTAAAGCAATTGGGCGAGTACTGACTTAACGGCCAGACGATGATGTCTTTGCATCGAAAGCGCTTGCCCACAGTAACTCACCAGCCAGAGGAGACGGACTCGCCTAACAGGTATGTTAACTTTACTCTGAGAATTGATCAGGAACCGTCATTTTGAAAAGAAAACGGGCCTGTAAGATGTGGAATGGTTTTAGGGCATTGGGATAGAGGCTGACAGTTATACATTGAGGAGAAGAGGTGTTTTATTTGTGGCTGTCCTGAAAAATAGGAGCTCTTTCAAGAACTCCAAAGAATGGGGAAGTGGTGGATCTTGGAAACATTTCACTGTTTTCCTTTATACCACATCTACCTCGGAGTGACAGATTGCCATAAGCCTCCAAGGCCCAGTCTCTCCATTCCCAGCTCTCACGAATTACGCCTGTTTGCCAAAGTGGGGCAAGCAATGAGCGCATCCACACTCTCCTGGAGTAACCCCATGGAATGTGTTAGCCAAAGTTGGACGTTGGTGAAAACGCACGCATCCACATTCTCGTGAAGTGTCCTGGCAGAGTGGGTGTCATGCATCTGTCCCTCGTGATCCTCTGACTTGTGGTACAAAAATGGCTCTTGAGCAAAGTTAGGGAAACGAGAAACCTCAAGCAACCTCTTTCATACTTTCGCTTCTTGGTGTGTAGTGAGGTGGGATGGTGTGAGACGAGGACAAATTGTGAGACTTGAGGAATCCCCACATTCTCGCTCCTCGAGTCTGGAAGCGCCTTTGTAGGTTTGCTGCACTACTACTCAGGCTGGGTGTTAGCTGATGTCTCCTTCAATCTCTACTTCTTTTCACCTACAATTGTGTCGCACTTGAACACGCCGCGAGCGGTTTTTACTAGCCCTAGGAATACTGTGGCACACACATAGTCGAAGGAGCTGACCTGACTGCTTGTACTGACAATTAATAACCTACAGTCAACTTTCTGTTCTAAACATATTACCTTGTTCATTTTCAGTTTGAAAGCTGGAAAACCTCCCCAAATGAATATTTTTTACAATTGGGTTACTTGCTGGCAACATCTGAGATTGAACAACCAGCTTTATCGTGGATCTACGATGTTCATACGAAATTACTATGGCCCTCCTAGTGGATCAGCAGCGCTTTCAGCCCACTAAACGTTTTAACCTTTCCTACTTTCTTATGAATTACCCTGTTTTTGTGTTAGTTTTGTCCTCTTGGCATGTGATTCCACTGTGTTCTAGTCTACGACATTTTATTGTTACACTATTACAACCCCATGGTAGATGTGACTTGCTGTACACAATCCACAATACATCTGAATGTAATGATAGCAAACTTGAAAATGATAGTGATAAACAAACAAATAAATATGTGTACGTCCAATGGATGAATGTTATTTATAATTATCCGTTCAATTCATTGACAAGATGAGCATTATAAATTCGCTGGAAACCCTCCTTTCAACAGCATTTCTCAATGACACCCTGGGTACAGAAGCCCAGAGGGTGGCAGGCCGATCATGGAACCTCCGAACGAGCCAGGCATCCCATTCAGGATAACAGGCGAACTTGGCAGGACCCCTGCAACCTTGAAGCCTAACAAATCCCCTGGGCCAGATAAGATAGAAAGGAATATGTTATGGGAGGTTGAGCACACCATCGTCTGCCTTCTTAATTTATTTAATGACTGCCTGCATGTCGGACAGTTTTACACCCAGAGGAAACCTACGTGTGTCAAAAGACAGCGTGGGCTTGCGGAATATCAAATTTGCCTTGGCCGTTTTCTCTCTTATCGCGTTCAACGCACGCTGAAAATTTTCTCAAATGGCGTTTTTGGACTCAAACGCTTTTAAAACGTAAGAATGAAGGAAACTAATAAAACAGAAAACTGCAAATTATTACACAACGGTTTATTATTCTCATGAACAGTTTGACCTAGTATTACTGCTCCGAGACCCATTCCATTTGATTCAGCATCGAAAAATACTATTAAACCATACGAAACATGACCTGACTACAATGGAATACTAAATATTCCCCAGGCGCCTGTAGGCAATTGGCACGATGTTACGAGTCTAGCGGGTGGGTGGTTTTGATGAGATGGGAGGGAGGGAGTGCAAACGACGAAACGTTGACTTCCGCTGAAGTTCCCGAGAATTCTTTCAATTAGTAGACTTTGGCTTACTATAATGACTGTAATTTCACTATACACAGTTGTACACGTCTGATACTCATTCCATTCGACCCAGGATGTAAAAATACCTTGAAAACGATACGAAACAGGGCGTATTTGCGATTATACTGCGTTTTGTTAATTTTTTTTTAACCATTTTTTGTCCATAACAACCATTGGCTGCGTCCGAAAGGATTGCCGAGATGGCGGGCACAACAAGATACCAAATGGGATTTTTTTTCTCGAAAGAACAGATTTTTTAGACCACGTTAAAGGCACAAAACGGCGGACGGACATCGCAGATTTGGAATCCCCATGTCTTGAAACGTAAAGTATCAAATTTTGAGGGGGGGGGGGGGTTGTAAAAATTTTTCCTAACCGAAAACATAGGGTTATTAATCAGAATGAATAATAAACCAAAAAAGAATCTCAGTTGATTACGGAGAGCTGAAGACGTAATAACCAGTGCTGTTTCAGGGGAAAAAAATTCGTTCGACTTTTTCTAAACAAAAATGTAATTAAAAAAAAGATATGTACAAAAGAGGTAGCTAACTACCATATAAAGGTAACAAAAAGGTAACAGTACGTTACGTGTCTGTTGACTAGTGACAATGTATTCAACGTAATTAAATAAATTACAACATTGAATGAGGGACTGGCAACTTTGGCTTCTTTGGAACCCTATTTATGGCGTTTTACGCTCCCAATTGAGTTTTATAAGGTTCCGCCTTTTTTTGAGGTAACTTGAGCAATTTGTGACGCGTTCTTAGGAATAAATATGGATCAAGCGATATTGTAGTCTAATAACAAAAATCTCCCTGTGTCCAACGTACAAGTGCCCGTAACAAGTGAGGGTAAGTGGATCTTCGTAGCTGAAGTGCGAATCGAAAGTCCGTAAGTAGGAAGAGGATACTCCATGGCAGTGTCTGAAACACGAAATTAATTGTTTAAAAACCTGTCAATTCAAAGTACAACTCCTTATCTTACAGATAAAATCGACAAAAGTTGCCGACGTTTTTGGGGTTCAAAAGTTTTATTTTGGAGCATAAGCTGACAGTACTTTTAGCAGTAATTTTTATATTTTGCCGGCCGTGCCAATATATGCATGCGTAGAACTTTCTATGGAGAGCATGTGTCTGTGCGCAGGAATGTCGTTGTGCCCCACATTTTTCGCTCTTTTTCATTTCCGTAACTCAGGTGCCCTCTTCATGGCACTTTTCTGTAGCCAGGAGATATCTCAGTACTACACCCTTCATCGTGTAGGTTGTGCGGTGTGTCCAGGACACACGGAGCTATCAACTTACGTGCACAACATCATGCGGTGGGAGTGCCTCAGAAAGTCATCAACTTTTTGAGACTGGCAGTGAAGTAAAGTGAAAGGGTTGCAAACTTGGGAAGACAATAAAATGTTGGAAGTTCAACACAACTTTAGAAGTTTTTGAAAATCGAGTAGGTTTCTTGAATTAGTGAACATGTTTTCTGAAAAACGTTTGGATTTTTGGCAATTGAAGAGAAAATGTCAAAAAATAAGAAGATATAATTTGGCGTGTAAGTACAAAAATTGAAATGCATGGGTTTTGTAAGAAAATCGGACGGTTAGTGATCCTCGGAATTATAAAATTAATTTTTAAAAAACGGTGCAAATTATTTACAACGGTTTATTATTTTACACAGCATGGTTATCCAGATAGAGGCAGCCTCACACCTCTAAGACCCATCGCATTCGACTCAGCATTGAAAATAGCCGTTAAAAAAACAAAACGAAAAAAGACATTTTCCAGGCAACGCTAGGGTCGAACTGATGGGTAGTTCTAATGAGACGAAAGGCAGCTCGGGAAATGAATGCAGGCCGGGGAGAAACGATAAAATTCCCGATTACATTGTCCCGCTGGTTTCTTCAAGTGATCAAACTAGCCCCACTGGTATTCGAATCAGCATTGAAAAATAACGGAACATTTCGTTTTTAGTTTATTTTTTAAAACTATTTTTCGCCTATAGTAATCATGGGATCTTATCCGATCGGGTTATCGAGTTGGCGGGCAAAACTAGAACCCAAATGGAATTTTTGGTCGAAAGAACGAATGTTTTCGAATACGTTAAAGGTAATTCCTTTCCTGAAAACAGGAACATTATTCAGAATGAATAATGAACCAACAATGGATGCTGCGTGTACTGGAAAGGTCGCAACCAACGGTTAGTGGTACGACTGCAGTGAATGGTATGAAGCACCATCAAGCACTTACTTCAAATAATTCTTCGTAATTTCATGAAATAGGGGATGCGTACGCAGGAATAGTATAAAAGGCCGCACAATGCCAGCTAATTCTTACGATGTCGAGTGAAAATTGGTGAGTCGCTGGTGTTGCAATTCACAACGGTCCAAAAAGGTCTTGAGAGCTCGATATAAAAGGGAATTTTGGAGGAGAAACTTTGGTTGAGTTCTTCCACGAAGCTTTCCCTACTGCGGTAAGAAAACGCAGGTAATTAATGTTTAGAGACAAGTAAGTACTAATTGTCCAGGCACAGGTCAACTCAATGCCTGAATGGTTTAGTTGGAATGTAACGTGACAACCAACTGGCTCGTTAGCTCATCCGAAGGAACTTGCTTCCCTCCCCTCATCGCGTTCCCTTTTCCCCCTTGCTCCTGTTCCCGATCTTCCGGTCTCCATTCCGTTTTCCGCATTTCTTCCTAAGTTGGTACATTGGTTTTCTCAACTCTCTCCCACGTGATAGCAGAACATGAGTCCAAGAGTTTCATCCTTCATTTGGCTTCTTGTGAAGCCTCGAAGAATAGTGGCTACTGATGATGAGAACAAACAAACTATAAGTCTTTGTTATCAAAAACTACCCATTGATATTATTAAAAAATAAGCCTCAAACCGCTTACATGTTCGAAAACCCTCGTTTTCGAGTGAGTATTGACCAAATTCAATATAAAAATTCCGCAATACAATAGGAAACTTTTTCTCTCACGAATCTCGTAGAACATCAAGTTCAATTTAGAAACTAGTAGCGCTTAAAGTTCTGCAATTTGTCGTTATGCCCCTACTTACGTCACGACCGTTATTAAGAGTTATTATAATTATAAGCGAATCACGGGAATGTCAACACGATTTTGTTTATAACGTTTTGTGTTAATTTGTATGGAAATATAAGGAAAATACTGTGAAAAAAGTTATTCGATGGAACGACAGTAGTTTGAACTCATGAATTTTGGGGAATGCCCCTAATTTAGATGCGTGCATAAACTAGTTGAACACCTTATTGAATCATCGACACCATTTTACTGAAAATGCCAAGCCATATAAACAGGATTTATGTGAGGAAAACTTCACTAAAATCAATTTTCGTCGAAACGTTTGATAATTTACTGTGCTGCTCTCGTTATTTTGTCGTGAATGAAAATTTCGTAGTACTTTTAAATCGTTTGGAACTATCCACAGTAAAAATTCAATCAAAATCGATGTGCCAGTTCTTGAGAAATAACATATTTGTTGCAAGGGCATGCGAGACTGAGTTCCCTTGTCACTATCATCCCTTACTTAATAGAAGACGTGGTGCATACCAGCCGTCCTCAGGAAGCCGAGTACATCCTTCGCCGCAGACTCCGCTATGGTTTGGGGTTCGATGAGCCCTTGTGAGATGTATTTAAAGCGAGTCGCATAGCTTACGCTCTGCCGTTTAGTCCTCCTCTCAGCACACTCTGCATCCCTTGCAGTTCGGTTTTCGGGAGGGCAGAGGCGTCGATGAGGCTCTTTTTAGCCTCACAAACGAACTCCACGCCGTGCAGGAAAATAACAAAAAAGGAATCCTGATCTGCTTGGATATGGCGAAAGCCTTTGATTCCATCGAGCGACCTCTTCTGCTGGAACGACTGGAAAGTGTTGGCGTGATGGGCGGGGAGCTTCGCTGGTTCGCCAGTTATCTCTCTAACCGTACTCAGGTTGTTTCGATTGGGAATTCAGTGAGTCAGGTTCAGTTAAACGAGTATGGCGTAATACAGGGAAGCAGTTTGGGGCCACTTCTCTTTTTGGTCCATATAAACCAACTAGCGTATGTTGTACGCCTGGGAAAGTGTTTTCTGTTTGCCGATGATGCCGCCATTTTGATAGTGGCCGAAACCTGGGAAGCTGCCTATAAAAATGCCCAAGTGGTGCTAAATGAAGTAAGCGATTGGTTAATGCGAAGTATCTTGTCTTTGAATGCTAAGAAGACGAAGTTCCTTGTGTTCGGTCATCGGGATGGTGGTGAGGGTCTTACGGGCTGCTCGCTGAGGCTCCACTCGTGCATAGACGAATCTGGTTGCTCCTGCGAGGTTATCGACCGGGTCACTAACCATAGGTACCTTGGGGTGCAGCTTGACCAGGACTTGACATGGAAATATCACATCTCAGCACTGTGCGCCAAGTTAAAAAAATTCATTTACGTTTTCTACAATCTCCGGAGAATCCTTAGATTAAAGGAGCTCAGATTGCTGTACGTCACTCTCGTGCAGTCCTTGCTTACCTTTGGTATTATCGTGTGGGGCTCCACGGTCCCTGGCGTGCTGTCTTCGGTCGAGATCATGCAAAGAAGTATACTTAAAGTAATGACGGGTAAATCCCGTCGCTTTCCCACCAGTGAGATCTATGGAGCTGCCCGATCGTTTTCGCTAGCACAATTGTATATTAAGTCAGTTCTCATGTACCTCCATAAACACCCCACGCACCGGTGCAGTCAGATATGTACGCTCACGATCACTTCACCCGATTTAGCATATCGGGTATGATCGTCCGCCCAAAATTCGCTTGAGTCTCACGTCTCGTTCTCCATGGTATTCTTTGTTGATGATCTATAACCGATCCCCTCAGAACCTTAAGCGCTCCCAACACTGGACAAGGAGTAAATTTAAAAATGTTATTGGGCAATGGCTTTTGACATTGCAACCTGCTGAACTTGATAGGCTCCGACGTAGCATTTACGTTTAATCTGAATGTGTTAGTTACATTTTTATTTCATCATTTATTTCATCATTGTTTATTTCATCATTGTTCTATTGTCAACGAAGTGACATTATAGGTTCCTACATTATTATTGTAATATAAAGTTTGTAAGGAGAGAATCAGTAGATTACCACACTGACGTAAGATAGAATTTTTATCAACAGTAGAGTAATAAGCAACTCACGCCGAACCACAGGCCTAGCCTATTTCGGCGAATTCATTAGTTTTTTGAGTAGGAGATCAGACTAACTTTACTTAAAACAGTCTTCTGGTAACAATATTATTTCCTACTCTGTTTGATGTACTTATTTTTGTCTTCAGTGAATAAATCCTTTCTCTCTCTCTCTCTCTCTCTGACAGAGGAACACACACAATTTAACCTCCTCTGAGATGCCCATGATATTGAGTTGATACATTAGTGGGCTGTGTCTAGTATGAAAGCTAGTTAGGACTCACAAATTCGGTCTGGAGAGTGTCAGCAATGCCTTCCCCCTTAGACAAGAAGGCTGGCGGGATGCTAATGGGCGCTATTTTTCTCTTCGCTGATGATTACGGTAATTTTTTGTCCCTCCTACGTAGGGTTCAGGCCTGATGGGTTGGAAGTCCGTACCCCTTTTTGCAAGGCCGTCTGCCCCCTATGAGTCAGCACCCAGGTAAGGGAAAACCTATTATGGGCACCGAGTCGTTCGAGCGTCTGAAGGCGTAGGCTGCAATAGCCTTTACAGCCAGGTAGTCAAGATCTCTTCTGCGTAGATCTTTGTGGCTAGAATTTCCGCTTGATATGTCGTGGCGTACTCTCCCAGCGAATTCGCAAGACCCCAATGCCCAGTCCAGCTCTGGCTCCCATCACAGAACTGTCAGTGTACCAATGCAGGGCACCCACCTCAGCCTGGAACGACCCTCTCTACCACCTTTCCTCTGAGTGAACGTTAATACTGAATGGCAACTGAAAGTTCTTCCACTCTAGCATAAGCCCCTCTACCTCTTTCTAGCTAGTCGTTCTTCGGAGGCTTGCCTCAGTCCTGGTGGAAACATTTCCTATCTGCAAAAGCCTTACCGTTCCCAGGTATGCGGTCCTCTGAATGGTTATGTAAAGAGTTGAGATGTTCAAAAGGACTTCCATTACAGCAGTGGGTCGGATACTCTTTGACCATTTAGTAGCAGAACAAGCCCAAGCCTGTCACTGCAGATGCTGGAGTTTCACCTGAACTACCAGACCCCCGGGGTCTTATTACCCCCTAGTAGAGCCACTCCATCATATTTGGAGTGATGCCCTATAATTTGCTGTCCAGCCTTCTACATGCCCACAGAGCTGTAGTTGCTTTGTGCAGCGCGAATCTCACGTGCGAGTTCAATGTGAGATGCTTATCTAGTATCACCTTTCATCACTATTACTTGGACACCATTTTCTCAACTCGTGTTTTTCGGATTTAGAAACATTTGAAACGTAGATCTAGTGAAAACTCGACTGTTTTAATTTCTCTATAATAACCCAGAGATGAGACGAAGGAGTAGCCAGATCTCCAAGTTTTTTTTCATTTCGTCAATTACCGAATTAAATATATTGAGGCGCAGTGTAACTCTTAAGAAGTCATTTATATCCAAGATGGCGTGGACTAAGGTTCGTTCGTTTAACGAATTATGTTGTTGTATTTGTTATATACTTTCATAAACTTTACCTTCTTATAGTAGAAACCCATTAGTCCCAGCCGTAGCTATGCCCGTGGCCGTGGCCGTGGTCTTCGACGATGTGTTCGTGGTGGTCTTCATGATGATGATGATGGTGATGATGGTCACGGTGCTCGATGTAATGGTAGATGGGGATCTTCTTCACGCTATGATGGTGTACCGTATGAACTTTGAAGGGCACGTGGACGATCACTTTGTGACTAAAAATTAGCAAAAACGTTCAAATGAGAAACTCTCAATATTGTCGAGGGGGAATTATTAGTAAATACTTGAAATATTTAACGAAACGCGGGAAATATCAGCATATCCTCTCGAGACTCCGCATTTTATTGATTGGCAGGACCTATTTGTTAGCCCATGCAAACCATCATAATATCAAGAGGTCCCTTTCTCGTGAAATTGGAGAAAGACCCTCGATTAATTAAAAAATACCGTGATCCTTTTCGGTTCTTGTTTTCTGTCAGCTTCCAGTCACTTCTGTCAAGTCTTCTGTAACTAAGAGTGTTGCAGGTGGTTATTTATCTTCGTCATCGTCCTGAATGACGTCGGAAGACCGGGTTAGTCGTAACCATCAACAAGCGGGTTCAGTGTGCACAGAGAATGAGCTGCAGGCGTCGAAAATACAAAAAAACGAAGAACTAAATGTGTACTTCGTTAATCAATTATTGAATTTTAAAGCTAACGGCGTAGTTTTTGAGTAAAATAGTTGTTATCAATACCTAGAAAAATTGTTTTTTGAAAAACACTTTAATTACTAGCATTTTTTCAGTTTTAACATTTTATTCCGAGTTGTAAATTGTTGCAATACGAATAATATGTGTTTTCAAATCGAACTCTTGAATCCGATTTTTTGTTCTGTTGATCATCCATGAAGTTTTAACGAATTTTCCAATGTGTTTCAATACGTTACAAGACAATCTTCGTTACGTTTTTGGGGTCCGTGTCAAGTGGTAGGTAAATTCCTCGAGAATCAATTTTTCTCCCACTTTATTTTTTAGGTGGTCGCGTTGATCTTGTGTGGGCTTTTCACTCAGAAATGTACATCGCTTCGCGCTGTCTTGTATTATTTGTTGCACAACTGACGTATGTTCTTGTTTCCCTAAAATTCGTCTAGTCTTCGACAGTACCACAACGTTAACGAGTCGTCTCACGTGAGAGAGTTGTCAGTAGATTGCGAAGCTGCAACAGATGACTTAGTCATTAAAATTAAAAAAATATAACGAAAATAGAGCTGTAAAGAAATACGTGGCATCAAATGATCATGAATCCGTTGTTGGAGGTTAAATCCATTAATATAATTTAAAAATTGTCGATCGGCAGTCAAGACAGATGGTGAGTGGCGATTGTGTATCGAATCTTTCGGTCCGTCAAAATGTTGAAACAAATTCTAACTGCTGCACAGTGGTTTAAGGTGAAAATTGCATACAACCAATGTGCAGTGCCTAGGAGGCTACAACTCTGAAGACTTTTGTGGTCGAAACGAGCACAACTGGCTGGGACGGCTCCACCAATTTATTTTGGTTGATTCTGAATTACCCTACACTACAAAACAGAAGAGTAGGCTACCGCGACTAAGTAAATGTTCTTGTAGATGAGGATCTACGGTGTCTCGATAGAACAAACTCCAAGTGAGAGTAACCCAATCCGAAACCATTCCCGAAACGAAATAGACATTCTCAAGGTTCGTATCTTAATTTCTCACACTTTGGAATGAAATAATATCGGAACCATGAAAATAGGTTGAGACTGGGAAAATAGCACCCTTTTTACGGCTTCCAGTGCCTTTCCTAGTAACGAATTTCGAAATTCCTGAGGATTGTGGTTCAAGTAGACTGAAGAATGAATTGGACAGAAAATAAATTGTCAAAATCTCATTCAAGACTTTGTCAGACGTGTGGATTTTTTAGTGAATTTGGGTTTGCGGGATCAAACGGATTTACTAGTTTTGTTTTTCTTCTCAGCCTCCTCACCCTCCTCCCTTAAATCAATTGTATTCTTTTATTTACGAAGAAGTCCCAGGTTTAGGGGAACGTTCTAAGATTAGTGAATTCAATAGGCAAAGACGTCCAACGCTGCCGCCAAAATTTGAGCTTCCTGACGAATGTAAAGGTCTGACGAAAACTAAATTTATGGCGTTGGGTTGAGGGAGGTAACACGCTTCTATGAAGAGTGTAATCGGACAATTACTTGAGAAAAGTGTGTGTGCTCGTACCACGCAATTAGATGCAGCTCTAAACCTTGTCGGTTGAAGTTCCACCTCAACGAACGTCTCGCGTTACCTTCGACGAAAATCGTTCAAAATTGTAAACAACTCACCGAGAGGGCACTCAAGTGGTCAGCGCCAGACCAGCTTCCTCGAAGAATTCTTACACAATTAGTGTCGACTAACAGCTCCCGAAGAGAGGACTGTAAATGCAAAAGCTCTTTTGGAGAAAACTGAGGAAGCGTCTCGACTTTCCTCGACTCGCTGAACGTTGATGGGACAATTATCTTGATTTCGAGAGGAACGTGGTTGCAATTGGGGCGTGTCCTTCCCTCGAGAACCCCTGCGTTCTCAGGCGCCTAAGGCTGACATAATTTTTCTAATTGAGAGCCACGAATCAAACCGAAACGTCGGGCGGAGAAAGGAAGCGATGCGTCTGAATACACATTTCGTATCTCATCCGATTGCGTAAAACTCGAAATTTATGGGGGAGAACAGATGAAGGATTCTTTTTACTTTTTCTGGGTTATCAACCCCCCTCTTCACCTAACTGAATCTTCGGTGACTTTCGAGAAATTAATGCTTAGATTAAAATGATCAACGTTCCGCTATGTGATCTTTACGATGGTCACTGAAAAATATACTTTTCTGAGGTCCTGAACAGCGCCACGCTATATTTAAGAAACGCCTTTGGGAACAACCGCGTACGCGCTTTGCGTGTTTCTCGATCTGTTTTGTACCATGTCCCTGCTAAATTTTGCATCTAAATCTAACATTGCATTTAAATAACCCGGAGCGAAAGGTTTTAAGTCGACACGCGCCGAAAGGGTTCAATTACCATCGAACATTGCCTAATCGGCTTCAAGAAATTTGTTTTAAAATCCCAACTCTCTTCATGCCATTTCGAAATTTTGTGTTAAAAAAAAGTTGGCTCTCCAATGTCTCCAGAATGGCTCGATGCGATATTTGGCTCCTTATAGAAAAAATATATTAAACATTGGCGGCCAGTCCCAAGATTTTATTAATTTAGTATATTTTCGATATAACTTGAAATACTTTCCGTTATCCAATTTTAATCTTCAATCAACTTGCCATTATCAAGATCAAAATGCGACTGCCTTGATAACGGCCTTTTTTAAAAATCGTGTTTCGCAAATGGCAGTCGAAAAACCACCCACTGTGCCATAATCCTATTGTCTCAACCTCCGGTCGTATGGAGCTGGTAGTTCTTAGTGTAACTGTCCCTATGTGTTTCTCACCACGACACCTTTTGCTTCTTAGGATTAGTTTAGTTCAGCGTTTTAGCTTCCTCTCGCTGCAAGAGAGACTAACCAAGCCCTCTAAGGCGTAGCACAGCCTGTCTTCCAACAGTCTTCAACTCCGTTCTCCCGACTTGCCAATCTCAACCTTAGTGGACGTCTCTCTCTCCAGAATGTGGACATTCATAGATCGATTCCTGGAGAGTGATAAATGTCTCTGGCTGACTGGCCAGGCAACATCCTTGGAGGAATCTCCCGCTTGCCATCCTCTTTACACAAGTGGCCCTTGGTGGTTCCACGAAGGGTTCAGGACTTACCAGGATCAGGTCGTCCCCCTGCATCCTCGTCTACCCTCTGGGACCCAACACTGTCGCCAAGTTTCAACCAAACTGTGCAGATCCGACGCAAAATTTGACATTTTTGAAGATTTACAAAAAGATCTCAAAGAGCGACTCGACGACGACTCAATGAATTTTGGTAGGATGACTTATGGTATCCATCAACTTTTCCCTTTCATTCCCCATTTCTTTCTGTTGAGCGTAAATACGAAGTGCGAGGCGAATAACTGAACAAACTTCCCTATGCTATCGAGAGCCATCGCGTAAATGAGAAAGGTGGCAAGGGAAGATGTGTTTGACTCACGACAGCTAATTAAGGAACAAATGGTGTGAAATCACGGTCTACCAAGGCGTAAAGGAAAAATTACGACCTCGCCCCTTTAAATGGAGGAGGAAAAAGGTGCTCTTGCTATAGGAGAGTTGCATTATATAATTTAATACCAAATCAAATAAAAGGCTGGATTTATAGAGGAAAGTGCTTCATTCACGAGACCAGTTACAGTTACAGGTATGCAAATTCCAACTAAACGTCCGCCGTGAAACATGGGCATGTTGGTATTTGGAGGGTCAATGCGATGGTATTCGACTAAAATCAGAGACGACACCCCCCCCCCTCTTCGAACCTCTCGAAGAAAATCGCCCGCCTAAAATACCCTTCTGAACTCTATTTTTCGTCTGGCATAACTCCATTCCAAATGTTCAAAGTAAACTGGTAGTTGAAAACCATCACGTGAGTATGCTGTTATAGTTATAGTGACAAAACACTGCGTATTAACGTTTATTTAATAAACGTGTACATTTTCGTTCTGTAGATACTCGGAGGTGGATGTGGCGATACTCGATCAAAGTAATAGGAGCTTCAACCCTCCACAGTGGAAACATCTCGAACCGAATTCGCTCTCTCCTGGCAAAGCCCGCCGAAAGTATCCCTCTAATGACTACTTTTTCCTTAGGAGGCGTCCCCTTTGATTCTGAACGCTCAAAGTAATTTTTCAGTCTTTTCTCTCTTGAGTGTTTTTAATCTTTCTATAATTCATCCCCAGTGATCCTCTTAAAGCAAGAACCTCAGCGAATGGTTTTGAACGGAGGGTACAATTAGAGGGGCCTAAAGATGAATAGCACGCACTAAGTCCCAAGTCCGTCGACCCAAGCGATTATTTCAAGCTCACCTGCCTGCAAAACCGCTTTAAGCATCGACGTTGGAGTGGAAATAAATCATAACGACGGGATTCGAGGGGGTGCAGGAGTCTACTAATGAGGCGCAGGAAGAACCATCCAGCAAGTTGGGTTTATTAGAAGGGGAAAACAAGCGGAGGTAGATATTTACACTGCGGGAAGAAGTTTTTCGTCAAGAAAGATCGCGTGATTAACGTCTTTATTCGAGGAAGTTGATTAGTTGGCCCCTATCCTCTGGGAGCCTCGTCTAGTTGATCCCGTCCCCGGAAATGATTAAAAGGAGGCAAAACAGGACTAGTGAAAAACTCCCGGGAAGAAAACATTTCAAAAAAAAAAAACAGGTGGGAGCTGCCCTGATCGGGAAGTTGGTTTCAAAAAGGAACCTGAAACGCATTGAGAAGTAGCTGAGGGAGAGGCCCTCTCCTGCTTTATCCTGTTCTGGGACGAGGCCATTACGAACGTCATCGGGTTCAAATGGAATCCGATCTCCGCAATTTCACTCCGTTGACGTTACGAGTTGTTTACTCTTTGCAGTCACGTTGCTGTCGTTTTTCAATAGGTGGAAGCGTTTTCACTGGACCGGCCGCAAAACGTCGAAGCCTTGAGTCAGTCCAGCGATTGACTTCAAAAATCCAACTGAATGAGAGCAATTTCTGGGGCAATATGTCACACTTAGGATACCCCTTTGATGCTTACAAACAAAAAACGAAGTAATGCATTGGAAGTGGAAAAACGTATTTTCTCAAAAGTCTGTTTCAAAAAAAAAAAAAAAATTAAAATACTTGGTGCGACGCATCACTTTTTTCTCGGCCCCGCGTGCATTCGGTTCATATGAACTTGTGGGGAAAGCATTAGCGCTTAGTGTCCCGAAATTTATGGAGTCGCTAATTCAATAATTGCTCTAACTCAAAACAGTATGATGAATGCAAGTAGCGTATAGTATTTTCCTGATATTCGTGTTATCTAAAAACACGTCCTCTAACTCAATGGTGTGCTAATTGTAGCTATGTTTTGTGTCTTACCAAGTCATCAGAAATAACTAAGAAGACCCAACTAGGTATCAAATCTTAACCAAAACAATTACGTTGGTTCTGGCAGCCGGGAACCAAATCAAGAGAAAAACATCAATCTTATGCCGTGAATTGGTTAAAGGTGCCAACGCCAAACGTTACACCGAGCTTTATGAAACGTCAGAAACAAACTGAAAGGTGATTCCCGCTCCAAATGCTCCTTTTGAGCGGTTGGGTAATCTGCTCAACGGCTGGCGTTGTTGCTAATGAAATTCGTAGAGGAAGAAAGTCAGCTCCATGATAAGCAATCAGAGGAGAAGAAATTGAAGGAGGTAGACGAGTCTTTTTATGTAACGCTCGGATGAACATAAACCACTCTTACTTTTTGTTAGCTCGTGGTAGATCAGATCGGATTGCAAAAGTTGAAACTGGCTGAAATTTATTTTTGTTCTCCAACTTCAATTTCTTTTCTCCAGTTCGAAATCCTGTTAACGAGTTAAATTATCTTTTAAAGGTTCGCTATTTCAACACGTTCGCAATTGCTAAAACGGTTAAAAATTTAGACGATTTTTTGAAAAACCGTTTGTTTCAGAAGCTACAAAAGTTTCCCCGAACCTGAAAAACACATCTAATATGTGAAGCCAAAAGACTTTCTCTCCTGGAGTGCGAAATTGACAGTTATTTTCGTTTAATGGCGCTATTGCTCCTAATTGATATTGCTGAGTTGCCACCCTTATTGCCTGGGAGAACGTCGTGTGTTTTAGATAGAACATAAAGAACGTGTTGTATACGATCACCTGCCGTACGAACTTATTATATACGACATAGCTACATATACAGTTATTAGAAGAACATCTGTCTCTCCGTCATTTCTTCTTGCCCAAAGATGTTAGTTGAGGTAGCCGTCAAAACTGTCGAACAAATCATAGGGTTAGTAGTCAATTCAAACACGTAAAACCCGTTGGTGCGTAAATTTGCGGTATGCGGCTGTTAGTCGTCTTTATTAATTTGGTAATTTAAGTGAATAACGCAATCATTATTCAACCGTCTAATTGAGTACGTGCGCTGTGGAGAATGTCGGCATGCAAAACCGCCCACAGTTGGGCGCTAGTGATCGCTTCGATAATGATTGACTGATTTAATGAAGTGGGGATGAAGAGAAGTCGAACTTACTGCGTGTGTTCGTCATCGTCCGCTCGGCAGAAAGAGGCGAAAGTTAGGCAGAGAGCTGCAACCAACAGCTGAAATACAGAAACGTAACGTTAGCGGAAGACAAGATTAACTTCCATTGAAACACCCAAGGTAATGCTCCATTTTTGTGTGAAGATATGGGGGGAAACATTGTGAGTTCGAATTTCTGAGGTTGCTCCTAATTTACGCAGCTAATTGGACTACCCATCTGATTTTTTTTTTATATCCCAAGTGTCACATGAAAAAATGTAAACTAAAAACACGTTTCGTCTAAATTTTTGATAAATTATTGTGTCCCTTTCGTTATTTTTCCGAGTACGAAAACTTTAAATTATGGTTGTGTAGACACCCAGGCATCAAATTTTTTTCGGAACGGATACCTTGAAACGAAGGTTTCAGGGAAACTCAACAAAAAAAATTTTCCAGGCATCTTTCCAGAATAATTTACCAAACGCCCACAGTAGCACTCATAAGGATTGGAGACAAGCCCTCGAAGAACGGGAATTGTTCATTGCTTGCCGTAAAGTAAAATGTAAAAATCATTTTGGCGGTACAATAAATTATTTGATGGATGGAAAATTGTATTCGTTAGTGATTGTGAGGTAAGTGGGAGCAAGTGACTGCACGATAGGAATGTTTTTGTTTTTGTATTCTGACGAGGCTGGTTGGTATCGGTATTTTTGAGTTGGTTTTCATATTGACCGTGCCATTGATTCCTTCTCGTTTGTCTCCAAAAATTGATCGGCGTTGAAATAGCAACCGCAAACGGCTCGCCATAAAAAATTTGTTAAAAAACTGGTTCCGCTTCCCGCTTCGAAGCGGTTTGTGAATTATTGGGGAAACAGCTTCATAAAATAAGAAAGATCCGGGGGCTTCACTTTCTACCATTAAAAGAAGGAAAGATAACAAAAAATAAGTTGATATCCCGAGTCTTCTCTCGGTTGGATCACGTTCGTCCGTGTCGAGTTCACAGTCTTATCGTCAAGTTATTGGCCGAAAAGGGGAGAAAGAGGCGCTTAAACCCTTTGGTCCGACGGAGTTTTGCACGCGCGAGTTGACCCTCATCCTGGCAGGGAGGTTCAACTGAGGAAAACCAGTTTTCGAAGAGAAGACAAGTAGAAATTCGAATTCAGAAAAAAAAGCTTATCTGGCGCAAGGAGCTTGGAGCCAAGAGAAAATTTTCGGTTGGTTATTTCCAAGTTAGCGAGCGCAAAAAGGAAAGCTCGGAGTTTATTGTAGGGCTGCGCGAGTAATTTTAAGACACCATCCCAGCAATTTGCAAAAGATAACTTCGGATGGAGGAAACGAACGTCCCGAGATGACGAAATTGAATATCAAACCTCCAAAGTAAAACTCAGTTTACATTGAGGATTGCCTTTTTTGTGTCACGAATGGAATGAAATGATACGTTCCGTTGAATCTACAATCTTCCGTAAGCTCTGTTTTTATAATCGAGAGCGGAGAATAATTCTATAGTTTGCAAAACCATCTTGGTAGCCTCCTATTGACGTTTATTCATTCGAAGTCACGACGTTCATCCGCCCGCAAACTACCATCACATTACGTAAATACGATAGAATTATTGAATTGAATTACAGGTAATGAAACGTTTTCGCGGTCACACAAAATTGTCACGGAAAGCCGAACACAAAAATTCAGCAAACCTGCAGTGGATAGTAGCTCTCGCAAAACTTGCTCAGAAAAATCAATTTTCGATATTGGAAAAATATGCTCACAATCAATTTTGTTTACATATTTGCTAATTGCACAACTTTACATCGCAGAGCTGGGGAAAGTAAAAATACGTTAACAGAAACTCTTCACTTGTTATAGTCAGCAAATTTGAGCTACATGTAGCCACATTGTTTTTCATGTTGACAAATTCAACGTCGGAAATTAAATTTATGCCAGTATTTTAGTGGTTTCGGGCGAATGTAATCACAGCATTAAACACTGAAGAGGGGGGGGGGGGTTACATTTAAAAGGGAAACACCATCGCTATTAAGATTTTGGCGTTAAATCATTAATAGAACTTAGGAAACCTTGGATTTTATGATTGATGAAAGCTATTGCCCTTATTGATGATGATTGGAGCCCATTGACAATATCTAGTAGCGAAGAATCGCACAACTTCCCTCAGCCACACATCATTTAAAAGTAGCACCTAATCAGGTAATAACCCCCCAACTAATCAGTTAATATTACCCTGGGCGTTTAATCAAAACCGCCTTTAGCAGCCTTTTAATGAAAAGAGTGGAAAAACAAATTTTGCATGTTCATTGGTTACCAGAAATCAATTCATCCGTTAATTAAAGGCGCTTTGTGAGTTTGTCTCAAATATTAGAAGCAGTTTTTGCAAAGAAGTGATAGAAAATTATTTTCGTTGCTCGTATGTTTTCTGTAATTGTTTTCACGGAGATGTTTATTGACCACTAATTTAGGTGTTCGGTGCTAAGCTCAATTACTTCCGTCTTCCAAGAAAAACAACGGTCCTTAGTCATTCTTTCTACGTCTACAAAAATCGATGAACAAGAAAAACCAAAAATGCGCTCAAACGGTTGGACCAAAAATGAACGCAAGCAGTTGACTACGGATACACGCAGAAATTGACACCGCTCAGAACGCTCCAAACTCAGCCTTTTTATCGGTCAGTGGCTTCACTCGGCAGAACAACGGCTCTTGGTGGTTTCCCGCCAATCGGAAAAATAACTCCTCATCTTTTGACGGCCATTTTTCGTTATACTAATAATAAAATATTTTCAAACGTTGCAACACGTTCTTAACCCTACTAAATAGGAAGGAATGTTTTTTTTAATAGTTTTCTTCAGATCTTCTGAGTCAAAATAATACCTTTGAGAAATTGGTCCGTGTCTGTGATTGAGCGAAAACTCCAATTTTGTTTTTTTAAAAAACGATGCTAGCGAGTTTACTTCAATTGTTCGTATGAACAGTAATCAATTACATCACGCCACTTAAAAAGTTTCACTTATGGTAAAATGACGAGAGCGGCACAATATATTACCAAAAGTCGATAAAGCGGTTCTTTTTTTTTAAATACAAATTTCACCATGACAGATGAGTTGCGCAAACGGCAGAAGTAGAATGATGGTTGTCAAATAATCGAGAGCGTAAAAGTAATCCCGGATATTCCGGAATTCAAACTAACGGTCATTTTGTCGACTAAGTTTTTTTTTAAAGTTAATAGTCTAGACAAAGCACTCAAAAAAGTGAAAGGTGAAAGTCACATCAATTACCAACACGTCAATTTTTAAATGAAATCCATGGCATACGTAGCACAATAAGTTCCATATATTTAAACTCGGCCAGCTTTTGCTGTGCCACAAGTTCATATGAACCGAGTGAAAAATAAATTGCATCAGCAGCTAGAATGTGGATTAAGTTGAGGAAATCTGTCTAATGCGTCGCTAACTAGTAGTAGTAAAATGAAACCTATGGGTAACTTTTCATTCCACGGACACACACAGGCATTGACACCGCTCAGAACGCTTCATAGTGCCGACACTGATTTCACACACACAGATCGCGTGAGTACTAAAATGAGATATTTAGGTTGATTCCACTCAGCCAATCCACTTGGCATGCTTTACACTACGTCTAATAAACGTACAGCAGCACAAAAAGGAGAAAGAAAATGCGGCACAATCAGTTGACATGTCTGAAGCGATCGATTCGACTTAAATGCCTCACGTGCCCTCCGAGTTCACGCAGTTTTTAATGTGCTTTCGAGATGAGAGCGATTCGTAGTAATTCTCGGTCTTGAATCGCTCGTTTCCGATTATCCAAGGAGCGTAAGTCGCTTCAAAGAACCGGTTCCCTGTCACTATGACCCGAGGGATTTCAAGCTTCTGGAGAGCACTTGCAAATAACTATTCCCCACCTTGTAATAACAAAAACGGGTTTTGCAAAGCTCCGGTGCTCATCCTGAGTACTCAATTAAAACTTGGGATAGTCATCAGCGGAACCGAGTGACTGCATTAAGACGCTTCGCGGCGCCAAAAATTAATTGCGAGTTTAATGGCTCGTTAGATTTCTTGAAATTAACATGGGCGTTAACTTCCAAGCCATTACATCCTATCATCTAACTCCATCTCCCGGCAACTATAACTTTTCCTATTCGATACGACCTTATAAATTGTACATATCTCCAACGGGGAATTAATCTTCCGGACTAATCTTCACGAGAGGGTTTAAAAAAGTAACTGCCGTTTTAAAGGTCGGATCCGGTTGGTATTAAAAAAACAAACAACAGGTGTTTCCGATTCCAGTCCTCCCCCCATCCCCCGTCACTGCATCGAAAGTAACTTGGAACGGGAAGTGAAATACAAAACCGGCGAGACGAAAGCGGAGAGCTCGAGGAAACCCACATATTAATTTGGAAACGGGGCTCGTGTCATTGGACTAGGAGAGACCGATGGTTTTTTTTTCAAGTCTAATAGGTCGATCTGAGATATGACGTGAAAACTTCTTTTTTTAATGTTTCGCCGTCAACTTCTCTTCTGGTCAGTCGATTCTATGTTCCTGTCGAGTGAAATCGCTGGTCTTGAGAGCAGAAAAAAAGAGCGTGGTCGAAAAAAGGTGCCGCACATGTCGTAATCATTAACCCGAAAAAATTCATACGTCTTCAATATCATTGTCTCGACATTCTGTGAACTTTAAAACGTGTACGTCAAGTTGAAACGTTAAGAAGTCGACTGCTGTGAAAAGTTTGGAAGTTTTCGAAATCAAACACAGTCAATCTTGCATAAGGTGGAACTACGGTGTGTGCAGCCGGTTTAAGCGTCGAACCGGTCAGTTAAAGACACCGAACTTACGAATTTTAACTAAACTGGCTTATGTCATGTGCACAGGGGAGGAACCACGAGTTCGAACGAATTTAAAGAGGACAATTTTAGAGACTTACTGACCTCAAGACAACTGGTATTGGAAATGTAGTTACCCACCAACAAGAAAGTTGAGGTATTAAAGTAATTGGGTTAGTTCCGCCAGTAGGTAAATTACTAAAGTTAACGTGCCTGTTAGGCGAGTCCGTCTCCGTCAGTGTCTCACCAGCCAGAGGAGACGGACTCACCTAACAGGTACGTTAACTTAAGTAAGAAAGTTGAGTTTTCGTCCGCTTTGATCGTTCAGGGCGAAGTCTGCTGTCAACGTTGCCGAAATAATTAAACCGCTTGAGCAAATTTTATTTGATATGCAAAAATAAGGTTATTAGCTCTTTTCATCAAACGGGAGGAATGGGGAGGGAATATATACAAAAAATGAACAGTTTGACCGTTTTAACGATTTTGGCTTCGTTACAGCGATTTTTTTTACTAATTCGTAACGTGCAAATATTACGAACAGAGATTGAGGCCGGAAAATAATAGTGGACGTTCCCCCAACTTTTGCGAAAACCGCAATTTGGATGAAACTCACTGTCTGACTTCTACTAGTCGATACCTAAGTATTGTTATCCGCCAATGCTGCTCTGGCAAACGAGCGTAAACTCGAATATTTGCCGCGAAACGTGGTTTTGAGCGTTTTCGAAGCGACCGTCTGCTGACGGAGTGACTTGTAGACAAGTACAACTCCACGGAACAAATCTACAAACCGAAATGCCAAGGAAAATATTAGACCTTTTGAACATCTGGAGTTCTCGTTTTTCACAAATTTTTTTAGATACGCCCTCTCAATTTTTTTAATCGATAAATGTTTTTGTGGAAGAGGGTTGAGGGGGGTGGGAAGAAGAGAGTGAGAGTGAGGCTCCACATAGTTTTATCTTCGGTAAGTAACAAAGATCTGTAAACAATAATACAGTACGTACTGTACTATTGTAAACAGGTTGTAAACATTGCATTAGAGCATAGACTGAAACAGTGAACTTTATTTGACGCTGGGGCCCCAGCCTGGTCATCCTAGCTGATTTAACTGATGAACTGTTATCGCAAATCGCTTTCTGTTTCTAGTAGAATGTTTTTTTTTCTTAATAGAATTGAAACTCAAAACGGCAGCTGTAAATTAAATTGGACTTTTGTTCAGTCCGGAACCAGCAAGTTCTAACTCAGTTGCTGGTCTAGAAAACTTCATTAATGACACGTGCGACGGTTTGACCAAAAATGAACTTAGTTCGTTCTTAGTCAAGTTTTGATGTACGACAATTTTCTACTGGAGCGGCAATGTTTTTGTCGAACTTGTAGGTATCGAAATAATTATTGTTCTTTGGTTTTTTTAAATAGCGCTATGGCATACTACGTACTTTTAAATGTTAACCCCCGCCACCAGGGGTTCGTCGTACCTGGATGTTCATTTTCGGTAAAAAATAAGTGACGAACTTGAATATTTCGAATTCATCATCGCTCGGTAAGCTCGTGGTGCGGGTTTCCGGTGGAGTAGTTAAAAGACATTTTTTAAATTTTATATTCGTTCATCGCTTTTTTCGACACTTTAATGTAGAGTTAGTTTTTTTCTCGAAATCAATCTTCGATCATTTTCTTCGCGATTAATTACAAACTAATTTTCGATTTTGTGTAATTTTGCTTGACCTGTTAGTTAAAGTACTTGCCTCACACCCGTAATAACGGGGGAGTTTCTGAATTCTTCGGGAAACTCTTCAGTATTATAGACGAAGCGAAGGTTGTCCATAACAACCGTTTTATTCCCAAATGTTTGACTGTTGCTACTCGACTATTCGCGAGTTGAATGAAATAGCAGGACATCTTGATCAACCGATCTCCCTAAGGCACTTGGAGGACAGGAACTTCGTAGGAGAGTTCGGTTAAAACGCTGAAAACCCCGTCCTCCCGCCAATTAAGAGTTGCTTTGGTGTGAACCAAATGTAAACCTCCAACTTCTCAAGAATGCGAACTAACGCCAGCTGTTTGATCTCTTTCAATTAAGGATGGAGGGATGAATTATTAACGATTCTCGGGTTTTCCATTCGAGACCGAGGGTTGATAATTTTTTTGGTTTTTTGCTGGTGTTCAAGTCCAGGGGATTGAAACAGTTATTGCTTTTCGGGGATATCCATTCATGAGTTACTATTAAAATATGATAGCATAAATTTAATTTTAGCACTTCTTTTGAGAAAATATAGATTTGCCAAATTGCTGAGATTACCTATAAACCAAAGGCAAACAAAATTCACCAAAACCCAGTAAAATAAACATGGTGTAACATTGATCATCTTTAGTTTACATGCCATTGGTGGTGTCATGAAAAATTCCGCGAGTAACACGCAGCGATGCAATCCCACTCAGGATTAGCAATTTGAAGTTTCATGCGCCAAATTGGCTAAACTTTTGGGTAATGAAGAATTAAAAGTTGACTCAGTTTAGTCCCCAACTTCAGCCAATTTCTATGGACTGTGTCAAACTGAAGGAAGGGGTCGATTTATCGTTACTGTTTGCGCGTAATTATTGATTATTTCATTCGCCAACACCATTTTTGAACGACGTATTCTTTGAATTTTGTTTAATAAATGGCGTTGAAAGACGAATCCCATAAAACCTTCCTCCTCTCAACGCGAATCTATCATTCAACATGTATCTGCAAAACGTTTTTGAAAAAATTGGGTTAATTTTAATGTCAGAGAAGGTAATTTTTACTGCGATCGTGTCAAATCGAAAGGGGGGAGGGGGGGGGGTTCTTCAGATCTTTACGTTTCGAGGCCTACTGAATCCAAAAAAAAAACCTCCTCACTTAGTCGCGTGGTCTGTATGTGTGTGGTATCGGGCAACTGGGATCTTATTTTGCGAGCCAAGAGGCGTACTTATGACAGGACGGATTTTCGTATGGCGGTGACGAAAGGTCATGGAAGGAGGCAAGTAACATCCTAGTTGCCGCATTGACCGTGTCCTGCCGCAGTATGTGGTGCAAGAAAAGTGATGCGGAGATGCGTCGGCTGGGTGTGTCAATACGCGTTCCCCTAAACGCCGTAACTCCTGCGTCGTATCTAAATTGGTGGTCGTTCTATCATGGAACATTCTATTATCCTTCTTTCCTTCCCAGTTTCAATCCTTCTATCCCGAAAGCCATTGTTTATTTAGTTTCTCCTCTTTGGGTGCCACCATTCCAGTATGGTGAGGTTTGGGAGAAAACAAATGTGTGTGAATGTTGTCCAATTTGCGGGAGACGGCTTCAACGATTTATACCAAACTCATATGGTGTCATTAACTGGTTAATACTTCTATATTGTATTGCATAAGTGGTCCTCTGACAGTCCATTGCACGAAGACAAAAATCAACATGTGTCAAAAATAGAATTTTTTTCGAACATTTTCATAATTTCCTGAATTAGTGCTTCACCGGACTTGATCAATCTTATGAAATGTCTTCTAGCAACCTATACCCACATATTTTGATTTCTGGGATTGTTTCTGTATCTATTTGTTGAACGGCCCACTTAACTCGGAAAAGGAGATTTATCGAATTTCATTTTATCAGTTTCCAATTTTCTCAAAACAGCTGTAACGATTTCGATCAAATTACTCTCCACTAACTAGTATAACACATTGTTCTTTACACAATGTTTCCGTAGAAATGTGTTGATTGAAGATACAGCGTCCGTATATACTGCAGGTCGTCGAATTTACGGGGTTCCCGGGATGTCTTATGTTTTGCTACGCTCCAGATATTTTTGTTTGTTTCGGAAGAATCTTCGTTCCATGCACCGCAAATGTAGGTGAGGAAAAAAAGCAGGCGAGCGACTGTCACAATCGGTTTGGTATTTCCTGTGGAAAATCTGGAAACGCTGAAAAAGCAATTTTTCTCGCGTAGTTTTGCTTTTATCTCCACTTATAACTGCCAGAAAGATATTATTTGGTAACCTCACATAAGTTTAAGATGCCTGTGTTGTAGTCGGCGTGACTTATCTTTCAAAATATTTTGACCAAGAGGTTCGCGCTCGAAAAAAATATTCGTTTATCTGGCTACTGAAAATGTTTCAAGTTCGATCAAATCCGTTTGAGCTGCTATTGAGAAAGGTGGAAAACCCGTGGCTCAACCGCGAAAACGGTCTAGCAATCTTATTTGTGCTCCTGCGAAACCCAAGCCATGCGAAGAAAATGAGATAAATGGGTTGAGACGTTCTACCTAAAAGTTCACTGTACGTTCTGACAACTACACGGTCTGACTACTATATTTGCTATTCTGGCGCGCAAAACCTCGAAATCTACTGATCTAATGAACATTTAACTGTTGAAGGCCGATTGAAATACTAAAATATGCCATTCTAACTGATCTAAATCTTTTACAAAGTGAATTAAACTTTTACGCAAGTGTTGGAGTGTTAGTAGTCCTTTGTACCTTTAATTTATCCTTAACACCTGTTAATGATGTTCTACCCTCACTTATTGCCCAGAGTTTCCTCAAAATTATTGCTTAGTTATTTAAGTAGTTAATTCAGTGCTAATTGGAACAAAAGTAATAAAAATACTGGATTAGCAACGATGATGTGAGTGACAAATTCAATTTTACGTGCTCATAAAATGCTTAATTCCCTTCAAATTTAACTCTAGCTGCACAAAGCTGAATTTAGTTTAAGGTTTTACGGTTTTTTATTTAAGTTGCGGGTTGATTTAATGTTTTATTTATCAAGTATTAACTAGCATTCGTTAATTTGGTTTGTTAGAAATTCATAGTGATTATATTCGACGAGTTGAATGAAATACTCCATAGTGGACTCAGGTTTTATTATTTCTAAGTGATTTTTGCGATAAATGTAATTTCGGAGCTTAAGATGGAAAACAGACCACCTTCGAGCCTAGATAGGTGTTCCGAAATTTTGGAGATGAGCGCCAAACGGGCGGGTACTTACGATTGGGAAAAAGTTGACTCGAGCCGCCATAGTTAATCCGGTAAAATTTTCTGACGTTAAAATCCGCTGAAAACTGCGAAAATGCCGGAAGGATGCGTCTGTTCTTTTTCGTCGGAAGACAAATAAAAAACTCTCGCTACTTGCGACGAATGCACTGAGTGTAGTAATGAGCTTCGAGGAAGCCCTGTCTTTTTATATGAGCCCAAAAAGGCCGAGAGGGTTGGAGCTTCCAGCAGGAGAGTTGCAGGGGGTCGACGGCTCGTTGGTGGGGCTGACGGGAAGGGCCCTCAGCCCCGGGGGAACGGTCGCGGAGGGAAGTCCGTCGCTTCAGTCGGTGGCCACTCGGAAGATCATCTTTTTCGATTTAATTCCCCGATGAGACTTTAAGATATCGTATTTTTTTTAAAAGGCCTTTCAATGAGCTCGTAACAATGTCCGTGGGTTTGACGGCGAGCCCGATTATTTAAACGTGGAAGATCGGCCCGTATCCGAGTCGTCGCTCGGTGTTTTCGAGTTCTCATTTCGACTATGTAACAACGAAATGGCTCCGCTTATTCGCAGTTGATCGAAGATAAGCCGGCCAATTTCTCTTCCAAGTAACGCAACAAACCCTTCAATTAATTAATTACGGTTAATATGGCGGGTGCGTGTGTATTTCGCTGTTATTACTCTTCGAAGGACTTGAAAGTATCTGGTACGACGCACCACGGAAGCCATCCATGAGTTTAACATTACTGCGTATATTAAACCTCTCCTCCGCGTGCCACCTCTACATAAATTCACTGGTTCTCAAGGCTTTTGCTACTAATTCAATGTATCTTTCACTCAGCTCATTTCAACTACGTAAAACAACACTTCACGGTGACAGAAAGTAGTAGAACTTCCAGAAATTATTGTGCTGTTCGAGCTCCTTCCCTCACCATTATTGAACAATCTGTACACAGTAAATTGATGAGTATGTACACACTATTTGTTTTAGAATGAGGATAATCACTTTTCTAGAGTTATCCGGTAAGAACCTTTAGAAATGGGTGGTAAATGAAACGTCAGTGTTTGAAATTCCGGAATTTCTGGAGTAGCCCCCATATATCTAATGAGCGTTATTAAGGATGCATCGTATAGGTACTTGATTGACACACCACCTGAATAACATTTGAGCAGAGTTTATGAGGAAAAAAACTGCGCTAAAACCCGTTTTCGCCGAAATGTTTGGTAAAAATTTAATTATTTTCCCACGTCATTTTATGGCATTGTGCATTTTGAGCTGCCTCCACAAGGAATTCGATCAAAATCGTTAGAGCGGTTTTTGAGAAAAAAAATGTGGTGTTTTGATCACTATAGTTAGTTTTGAGCGGATTTTGCCTATACTCTTATTTTGGTAACCTGCGGGCTAGTTATCGAGTTTGAGCTATTGGGGAAAGTAAAAATATCTAGTGAGTTTTTTCTTATTTATTCTGCTCATATGATACTAGCGGTCTCAGAATAATTAGCGTCGTAGTCCAATAAAGTAATTGTAAAATAAGGGTTTAATAAGCCTCATCAGATATTTAGAGGCAACCCAAGATATTGCAGAGCTCAAACCACCTCACAGTTTTTACCTGATGATTCTAAAATGGTAAACGCTATCCTTAACAGAAAAACCTGGTTCACAGCCTCACAGATCCTCTATACACTGATTGCTTCATAATAGTTGCGGAATTAGTAAGAGCAACTCAATAAATTCTGAAACCTTAAGCGCGCCATCAGTTTTTAAGTAGAACACCGAACAACTTTCTCTAAGTTCTTATAATCTGAATGAAAACACGCCTAATTAGATGCTAAAAAGTCGTGAAATTGAGTGCAAATGAAGGAAAGTTGTGATTCGCGTCGAATCATATATTTAACCGTCGTCAGCCCTAAGAAGTCGGTATAAAAGTTTTGTAATCCATTTGGCATTTGGTATGTTATTTATTCTGAATAATGCACCTGTTTTAGGCCAGGAAACAATTTTTACAACCCCCCCCCCTCCAAATGTGACGCTTTACATGTCTAGGAATGGTAATTCCAAGTTTGCAATGTCTATTGACTGTCGTCCGCCGGGCCATATTTGGCCTTTAACGGGGTCTAAAAAACTGGTCTTTCGCACAAGAAGTCAATTTAGTATCCGGTTTTGCCCGCCATGGACGAAAATGGTCTAAAAAATTAGCGGAAGATGGAATATCGACAGTTTTATTTCACTTACGTAGTGTTGGTATCGTTTTCCAAGTATTTTTTGTTGGTAAGTCGGATAGGACGGTTCTCAGAGGTGCGTTTGGACGAAAACAAAAACGACATCAGAGTAAGCGTAGTGAATAATAAGCAGATCCCACTACTTGCAGGAATTCGAGGGACAATTTTCATTGTAACGTTATTGTCAGATCATGTTGCTTATCGTTTAGCAGTTTTTTTCGAAGCTGAAGGTTTCAGAGATATGAAACTGCGTCAACCTGTGCAATCATGCCGTGGAAGAGTTTTGACACTTTTCGAGGCTCTGGAGTTCCGAATCTGCAATGCCCAGGCCGTATCTCAATCCTTAATGGTGTTTTTACTTCCCTTGGCTCTACAAGTAGAAAGGAAAGTTATGTAATCGGCTGAAAAAAAAAATTTCGAGTTCTCTTCAGATCTTTACGTTTCAGACCCCCCTGAGTCCGAAAAACACTATTTGGGAAAATGGTCTGTGTTTTTCAGTCGAACCTTTTCGGCAATCCGGTCGAACGAAACCTGTGGTTGTTATGGACAAAACTAGTACACTTGTTGAAGGAACTCGCGGCACTTTTTTATTATAATTCACAATTATATTTTCTCCTTGGCATGCGCTCGTTTTCGCTCATTCCCTCCCACCTCACTAAAACTATCGGCCAGTTTGACCCATCCCGTCGTACCAATCGCCTAGCGTCGAATAGAAGAGCCAATTTTTGTTGTTCAGTTTATTCTTAATAGAATCCAAATACGAAGAGCGCCATTTGAACCGGCTTGCATATCTGTGAGTGTGACCACAATTGAGAGAGAATGACTGAACCATCGACTTACCAATCATCCAGCAGCTGGTAACTCAAGTAAAGTCGTGACATAGGTAGGAGCAACCCAATAAGTTCAGAAACATTGAACTTCACCAGTTTCAATTGAGAACGTTAAGATAGGTTCTCTCCTGTACGGAGAACACGTTGAATTAGTGCACGAGGCAAATCGCTGAGGAAATTATATCGATGAATCATGATAAATGATTACGTAATATAAATTGCATAGGGTCCAAGACTGAGTCTCGGGGTACTCCAAATCAGTATTACGTGGTGCAATGAGTTTTACCAGGATTCAGATACATGTTTTTGTACGATTTGAACCATTTAATTGATCGCCAGTATCAAGTTTTTGATTATTTTGAAATGTCGTTTTGGATGTCCTGAAAACTAATTTCTTCATTGCATTCTGAGCCGTCAGGATCTGTCTGTCAGTATAATATGCTCTTTGCTGGCAACAAGTATGATAGTAACATACGAAAGTAACTGTTATTTCCCGCCTGCTTGTATCTGTTCTGTGTAGCGTAACGGTTAGTTCTGTATTGTCTCATCCATCACCGCTCGATGCAGTGTTTTAATATGCTTACCAATGATCATAACGATAAATTAATACTATTATTGTGGGTTTAAAAAACGTATTACTATTGTAATTATTGTTACAACGTTTTATTGATTGTTAATAAAGGCTGTTGGAATGTGTGCTAAATGATGAGGGAGAGCAGGAATAGCCAGACATTTTTGTAACACCTGGCAAAGTAGTTGGAAGCACTTTTTTGGGATTTGAACAAAAAACTTCAAGGTATACAAAGTAAATGCAAAATATGTAAAAAAAAATGAGAGAAATTATCTTACATAGCTCTCTGACTGTCACAAAATTGGGATGAGCATCGCGGCCTAATGACCTATTCTGCCAGTCCTAATGTGTCACAGGTTCATGCCTATACTCTTAAGGAGCATATCCAGCAAGTCTTCTTTGCTGCTCACCCTTGGAGAAGTTGTAGAAGTACCAGCAAAGACTAGACATCACTCCCTCTCAAGTCTCTTGCACTAAGCTAGGACGTGGACGGGAAAGGGAGTCTCCTTATCTGTGCCAACAGAGGGGTGTTGACTATGCCTATAAAATTCATTTTTCGGTGCCCCATGATGATCCCCACAATTTGCTTTAGGTCCTTCCTCTCCGTCCTCAGAAGGCACCGTCTAGTTGTCCTCAGATAGAGCGTTTTGAGTGCCTTCCTCCCACAGCATTCCAGACTGAGAAATTATCTTTCCGCTAGTTTAATAAACTGTATACTGGTTACAGGTGCTCCACCGCCGACCTTCCCTTGTCTTTTTATTTAAAAATGACATTCCATAATTTCTCCACGAACGATCTATTCAAATAATCCAAAGTGAATCCAATAGTTATCGAAAATTACGGAGGAAGCTGTGGAAACACCACAGTAACAACTCAACGAAATTGAAATAAAGATATTGAGAAGCAGACAGGCAGTTAGTTCAAAAGGACCTAAATGATTCAACGATTGACAAACCGTGATTCACCGCGGTGCGCAGAGCCTTAAAATCTGGTTACTGCATCTAGGGCAGTATTAATCCGTTCCGTACTGTTGAGCAAATAATATCTGAAAAGAAAGCAGCGGAGCGTGTTTCGTGCTCACCTTCCAGTACTCTACCGGAAAAGATCGCAGACGCTCGTAGACGAATGGTTCACCGTGACGGTTATCAAATATTGCCTTCGAAACGTATAAATCTAATGGTCACTGTCTGTTAGCTCTCTGACGGTTATTTTTCGAAGTACTCGATGAGTTTTTTCTTCGAAATTTTCAATAATTTATTGTGCCGCTCTCGTCATTTTTCCACCGAGAAGAATTTCACAGTACCTTCATGCTGTTTGTAACTGTGCATATAAAAAAATGAATCACTTTCGTTAGTGCCATTTAGAGAAAAAATACATATGATGTTTTGATCATCTAAAAACTCAAACATATTTATTCAACGGGTTACATAACATTTTTTTCTACTCTAGATTCGCACGTGCCAATATGAGTTAGATGTCACAACTTACACGGATAAACGAATTTAGATTAATCAATTGACGCGTTATAGTGACCAGAACCTCGTTTTAGAGCAAAACTGTGCACGTTTTACCGATACCATTCTGTTGACAAAAGTCATTTGAAGTTAGTGAGCGCTTTTATAGGCGTTGAAATTAACTCCTAAAAACGTGAGTGGGCTGAAAAATACACGTGCGTGTTATCAAATTAAATAACAGCACTAATTAAACCTTGCATTGGTTTAGTTATTATATTTAAATTTCACTTTTGTGGAAATCGCTTTGAAATTGCTGGAAAATGCTACGGGTTTTTGTTTTTGAGAAAAAGAATCTAGCTTTCATAACCCCGTTTTACTAGTAAATTATTGCGACATTCGTAATATGAAAAACCATTCACAGCGATTGGGCCAACGTTTGATGCTTGGATGCGTGGCGACACGACCTCAGGATAACAGATCATCCGGAGGGTAACCGACAGAAAGTAAAATATTTCATCGCGTTTATTGGTAAGGTTGAGTAAATTAGCGTGTCTTACGAGTCACACGTGTTCGTCCGGACTTGACGAACCTCTCGATTGTTACAATTATCTTTTCGTCACTCTAAATGCGTGCTCCCTGAAATATCTTCGAAAAAACACGTAATAATTTCCACATGCTTTAACTCTCACGCGCCGTAAACAAACAGAAATTCAGGTTACACTTAGATTAACACCTTGCGATGTTCAGAACCGGAAAATAGGACCGTTTATTATAGTCACTCGTATCGCCCTCATTCCATATTTCGACCGAAGGCTTGGAGAAAACGTAGCAGTGCAGGCCACGTGATTCCTGGGATACAAGTACTTTCAATATCTTCAGTTGGTAAAGGTTCTGGCACACAGAACGCGATGGGCAGTGATTACGCGATCTCCAGTAATATCCAGTAATGTGGTTGATTTTAGCACATCCTCTCAGGACTGTTTCTTTTTTTTAATGAGAAGATCTGAAAAACTCTCGATCCTTTTCGCGTTATTGTAGAGTTTTATGAATATCTCAGCCGTTTTCTAAACTCTCATGAAGACGGATTTTAAAAATATTTCCAAATGACGAGGCAACGTTTTGAGGAGCTCCAAGAAGTACTGCGACTCAGGATTGAGCGGATCACTACTAATCGAACTAATCGAAGGATTATCAGCAGTGTGTTTAGTTAAGGAAAAAAAAAACAACAAAAAAAACAGAGCAGTCAGCCTCAGAATGTATTGTTATGGGAGCTTGTTGAATGGTGGGCGGCATTCACGTAATGATGAAATGGAAGGAGTCTCAAAGATGTAGTAAAACCTTTACTAATTAGGGTATATTATTCACAATGAACGAAGAGCAGAAATTTCAAGATGTTACAGAAATGGTCAGAGTGCAGACATGTGTTACTGAGAAGATAAGAACAGATGACATTGTTATAATAACTGGATGAATCATAACAAGGAAATATGGAAGCTTTGGTTAGGACGTTAGGTAGCGAATCGAAGATCAACAACCACTGCAATTCACACCTGTGAACAGTTTGCTAATTACTTCGCCGCTGGATAGTTATTAATTCTTTGAACCGTCTTTGAACAATATTGCTTTAGCGTTCGGATTCGTGAGTTCCATATTTTTATCGCACGTCGCAAGATTGGCCCTTGATTGCAAAAGGTACGTCGTTGGACTCCAGTCTCTTGGCCGTCTGAACGGCAAAATAGAGGGATTTATAACGGTGTAATTTTTATTTTGACCCCCAGCTGAGTTCCACAAGATGAAAAGATGTCACTTTATCAAGATGCCATCAATCCGCAGGAAGAAATCAGTGAAAATCGAAGAAGCGATTCGTAGAGAACGCGAAATGCAAAAAAAAAGACCGACAACGGTGGGATAGAAAAACAATCGTTAAACACAAAAGTGAGTAGCGAGGTTTAGATAGATCAGATTATTTTATCTAATTACTTTCGTTTTGAAAAGTAGTTCCAGTCTTGATCGCGCCGGCAGACGATACGATTGTAGAAAATTATTAAAGTCGTCAAGCGGTTTGTACGACACATCACACTGCCACAATAAATATCTGGTGCGTTGCAAACACAACTTTCCTTAGCTCTACGTCAATTCACTTTGTACATGGCTAATTCTATTTAATCGATTCATTTACCACTCAGTTCCTTTGAACTTGGTCAAACAACACGTCACAGCAGCAGGAAGCAGTAGCGCTTACAGTTCCGGAATTTATTGTGCTGCTCATACTCATTATAGGACCATTATTGAGCAATTGGTACACAGAAAATTAATGAGGCTGTAAACACGAATTTTTTGAAGAAGGATAGTAATTACTTTTGCAGAGTTATTGGGTAAAAACTGTTGGAACTGGTAGTAAGCGAAACGGCAGTAGTTGAAATTCAGGAATTTATGGAGTGAGCCCCATGTATCTCATGAGCGTTTTTAAACACTCACCCTTTAGGTATTGGATTGGACTACAATACCAATTTTTTTAAACATTCTACATGAATTCCAGCGGAGTTTATAAGGAAAACTGCGCGAAAAACGATTTTGGTGGAAAATTTTGATAATTTATTGTACTGCTCTCGTCATTTTCCCACGAATGAGAATTGTATAGTATAATTGCCTTATTGAGAGCTATCAACATAAAAAATGTAATTAAAATCGTTAGAGCTGTTTTTGAGAAAAAAAAATTTGGTGTTTTGATCACTATGATGACTATAGTTAACTTTCGGTGGATTTTGCGCATACCCTCATTATTGCGTCCCATGGTAACCTGTAGGGTAGACATCAAGTTTCAGCTGATTTGGTACGGTGGTTTTCTCTAAAAACTGCGCTAAAATCGATTTCGTCGAAAGTTTTGGTAATTTATTGTGCTGCTCTCGTAATTTTCCCAAAAATGGGAATTTCATGGTATAATTGCCTTATTGAGAGCTATCAATATAAAAAATGTGAATAATATCGTTAGAGCCGTTTTTGAGAAAAAAAATATTTGGTGTTTTGATCACTATGATAACTATAGTTAACTTTCGGTGGATTGAGTTCAAACCCTTATTTTGGCGTCCCATAGTGACCTGCAGGCGAGTTATCAGGTTTGAGCTGATTTGGTACGATGGTTTTCCGTTAAAATCGTTCACAGACACACAGACACACAGACAATTATCCCAAATAGTGTTTCTCGGACTCAGGGGGGTCTGAAACGTAAACATCTGAAGAGAACTCAAGATTTTTTTTTCAGCCGATTACATAACTTTCCTTTCTACTTCGTAGAGCAAGGAAAGTAAAAATGTTGTGAAAAAGGCAAAACCAAGGGCCGTGCCTGGATTATTTTCTACACTTCAAATAGTGTTTCTACAGTTTTTAAAGACAATACTGAGTCATTTAAAATGTAGTTACTATCCAAATTGCTGAATTAGTATTTTTGAAAATGTTGAACCAACTGGCTTACTCCGTCCGTAAATTATTCACCAGTAAGTACCGTATCGAACCCGTAAGTGTCGTGTGATACTGGGTCAGATTTTTCTTCTGTAACCACTAAATCTTCAGAACCGGCTGAAACTGGTCAACTTGAAAGTGTTTTACCGCAGTCGGACGTTAATAGTGAAGACCTCTTCCTAAGATCAAGAGAGGCATGTGGTGCACACCTTGTTTGGAACGAATCTTAGTTTGTCCAGCATTATGTCGTTTAATAGGTGATTCGAACATATTTAAAGTAAATTCCAACGTACTGGTTGTAGGTAGGTAAGTGTAGCAGAGAAATGATCATTCTTCGGGTTGAGAGGGCCTGATTTAAATTTGAAATGCTGCGTTATCGATGGATGGCAAAGTGAGGCTCCACCATAATCTTCTGATTGAGCTCTCTGGTTACTTCATTTACTTTTTACTTTCCTTGGCTCTACGAAGTAGAAAGGAAAGTTATGTGATGGGCTGAAAAAAAATTTTGAGTTTTATTCAGATCTTTACGTTTCAGACCCTCCTGAGTCCGAAAAACACTATTTGAGAAAATGGTCTGTGTGTGTGTGTCAGTCAGTCTGTCTGTCTGTGTGTATGTGTGTCTGTGAACGATTTTTAGGGAAAACCACCGTACCAAATCAGCTCAAACTTGATATCTCGCCCGCAGGTCTCCATGGAACGCCAAAATAAGGGTTTGGACAAAACCCATCGAAAGTTAACTATAGTTATCATAGTGATCAAAACACCAAATATTTTTTTTCTCAAAAACGGCGCTGACGATTTTGATTAAATTTTGTATATTGATAGCTCTTGATAAGGCAATCATAGCATAAAATTCCCATTTGTGGGAAAATGGCGAGAGCAGCACAATAAATTATAAACATTTTCGACGAAATCGATTTTAGCGCGGTTTTTAGAGAAAACAACCGTACCAAATCAGCGGAAACTGGTTGTCTAGCCTACGGGTTGCCATGGGACGCAAAAATAAGGGTATGGGCAAAATCCACCGAATGTTAACTATAGTTATCATAGTGATCAAAACACCAAATTTTTTTTCTCAAAAACGGCTCTAACGATTTTGGATATTTTTGTTATATTGATAGCTTTTAATAAGACAACTGTACCATAAAATTCCCATTTGTGGGAAAATGACGAGAGCAGCACAATAAATTATCAAAATTTTCGACGAAAAGCATTTTTGCCGCGGTCTTTTCCTTTTAAACTCCGCTGGAATGTTAGTAGAATGTTAAAAAAAAAAGTCGTGTTGTAGTCCAATCCAATACCTCTAGGGTGAGTGTTTAAAAACGCTCATGAGATACATGGGGGTCACTCCAGAAATTCCTAAATTTCAACTACCGCCGTTTCGCTTACTACCAGTTCTAAACGTTTTTACTCAATAACTCGGCAAAAGTAATTACTATCCTTCTTCAAAAAATTTGTGTTTACAGCCTCATTAATCATCTGTGTACCAATTGCTCAATAATGGTCCTGCAATGAGTACGAGCAGCACAGTTAAATCTAGAACTGTAAGCGCTACCGTTTCCTGCTGCCGTAAAGCGTTGTTTGACGAAGTTCAAATTAACTGAGTGATAAATGAATTGATTAAATAGAATTAGCCATGTACAAAGTAAATTGTTGTAGAGCTAAGGAAAGTTGTGTGTTGCAACGCACCAGATATTTTTTTTTCAACTTGTGAAGTCTGTATTCTCGGTAAAGCTTTTGTAAAGAGATAAAGTCTATACTGATTAGTTGGGAAAGCGCTGCGGCAAATTTTCATATTTTTCTACTGATCACATTTAAAACCAGAATGGAACGATTATTAGAGTTCTGTGGGTCCGCATGCTAAGCAGGTCCTAATTTTAAATCAAATTGCGCACATACACAGCTTAAGAACGAACGGCAAAGTGTGCCCTCACGAGCAAACTGAGCTTCAAGGTTAATTTCTTTCCTTTTCAACCGAACAGGCTCAAATTTAGAATGGAGGAGGGCTGAATTATTATGAGAATGCAGCCTGAGACTGGGATGCGTTTTTCAGTTCAAATTTGAAAGCCAACTTTCGGTGCAACGGTAAAGTGGGCCTTCAGGCTGATTCCGTCCATTTTAACTTTCTGCTACCCAAATATATATTGTTTTCTCCGGTAATGTTCCTCTGAAAATACATTGAACAACCAAACACACAAATGTATCGAAAAAAGTATTCTATTTTAGCCTTCATAATTTCCAGTGTTACTGCTTCACTGAGTTTGATCAATCTTGCGGAGTGTTTTTGGGAACTTGTACCCATATTTCGTTCTCCGCAGTCATTTCTGTATCTATCTGTCGAATGGAAATATACGCATGATAGCTCCGAAAACGAGATTTGTTTTTCTCCAATTTTCTCAAAAACGGCCCAAACGATTTCGATCAAACTTACGGAGTACTCTTAGCTAATTAGTATCTTAGTGCCTACATATCATCATAAATGTTTCCGTTGAAATGCGTTGAACGAAGATACATTTCCCGTGTATAAAGCAGGTCGTCGAATTTACGGTGTGTTGCTAAGCACCAGGTATTTCAATTAGCGTACTGTTTTGGTTTCCGTATTTATGTCAATGATAATTGTGGCGACAGTAGAGATGAGGGGCTTCAATCCGATAATTTCAAAGTCATTTGAATCGCTACTTGCCGCTTATCCTGCACCTTCAGTAGAGCTCCACATTGGGCTCACGAAGAGGTATAAATTATCACGAAAACCCGAGTCTGTGGGTTAGAGAAAGTGTCTTCTCACTCCGAAGGTGTTTCCCCGGATATTCCACGATTTGATCGCAGTTTAAATCACCCTCTTTACTCGAGCTTAGCTGCTCGTGAAATCTCAATTCGTTTCTAGTGATAAATTCTCTACTTATACTCGAGCCTTTTCAATAGGTCGAACCGGTGTTGTTAATAAACCGGAGATCCGTTGAAAACCGTGTAAAGAACCTCCTTCGGGTTGTTTACAGTTTGGTGAAATTAATAAATTTTGGATGTAATCGATTAATTCGTCTGTCGGTCAACGACGGTAGTTGTTATGTAACGATCGAGTAATTGGAACAACAGCGTTTCTTTTGACTGTAAGTGGGGTATTTATAAATACTCATTATGCCAGTATCTTATTTGGTTCAGCAGGTTGGTCACAATTTTTTTCTGAGACCCAATTATGACGAGATTTTCTGTTGTACAGTCCAGAATCCTGATTAACTCGGCCGACCTTTTCTTCTAACTCGGGATCACGATCTTCGTCTTCCCTGCCGGCACTAAAACTCGCTTACTTTTCAAAGGGGGGAGGCTCAGGACGGGCTCCAGTAAAAGTGGACGAGAAAGAAACCGGACGGTCTGGATATTGTTGGCCTTTCTCTGTATAGTAAGTGCCTTACCTTTAATAAGCTTGTTTTTATTCTCGTCCAGTCAATGTTGTTGCCTTGTACTATTGAATCACTGCCGTTTCTTATTCAAGGCTTATTTTACGGCCACGCGCATTCGTCGTTTGTAGACGAGAAATAATTGACGCGCTCAGTTCTCGGCTAAGGAATCGTTACATCGCTCCCTCCGGCATTAGCTCTAATTTTGCGCGGAGTAGGTATTAACGCTGAAGGGTGCCAGATGGAAATGTGCTCAAGTGGGCGAAAGAAACGTTTTTACATAAGGAAAACACGTCACATCGCTTTTTATCAAACACCTGGTGTGCCCCTTCCCTCACCCCTTTCATCTGTAAATTCGACGATGCGCAACTCTGCATAAGGGTTTATTTTTTAGGTTTACGTTTTGTTAGTATTGGTTACTTGTTGAGGTGCATGTAACTAAATAATGCCGTTTAATGAAGAATTAAACGATCGAACGTGAAAAACGAACTTTCCAGATTGGGAGAATCTCCTTTTTTGATGTATTTTGACTAGCATATCCATGCATCCATCCATACTGCCGTATAAACCGGTCTAGTATGACTGTTTCGAAAGCTTTTCCAGGGCTACCACGAATAATTGCGTCTACTACTTCTGGTCTAGGAACTGCGTTGGCTGCAGAATTGTAAGATTCTCAGTAGTACAAGAAACTAGACGGAATGTCTCCTGTACGTCAATAAGAGTCGAGTCGCCAGCACGTTTTGGAAGCGCCGGAGGAATGCACCAAGAAAGTTTTTCTTCAGGTACGTAACAATCCAGCAAAAGGTTTTCTCACTAGAGAAGGAAATTGAGGACCCTTAGGGGCTTTATTTAGGAAGAAGTACTATCAACAGTTGAAGAGGAATTGTTGACACGGCCCTTACGTGCCTCGTCCTTGAGGACGGAGGAAGATATACAGCTGGCCCATGTTTTCATAGAGAGGCCAGGTGGGACTTCAGTGATGTAGATGAGAACACTCATCATAAGGTTTCAAAACGCCTCAAACTGATAATGAGTAGACGTGACTTTTAATCGCCCTGCATCCTCCAGCACTGCAGCTCCGACTCAACCCTGATACCTTCTCCAAAACATCTGTACACGCTGATACGTTATCTGCCTTTTTTAACTGCATTATCCAACCTTCGGAGGGCCGATTGGAGAAACCTCGATTATGTACCTCCACACCGATCGAGTTTTCTACTCTCGGGAAAATGCAGCGATCTAATTCGTTTAAGTGGTTGTGCAGAAAATTAAAATAATCTATTAGCTTCTTACGTATGAGCTAATTCGGCCTAAAACTGACTATAGTTTGCATTGTGATCAAAACACCTTTTTGTTTAGAAAACGCCTTCAATGGTTTTGATAGACTCTTTCCCAATAGTTTTAGATGATGCAACGGTCTCTCGTCATTTTCAGACTGGTGATCGTTGCTGTAATATAATCAGGTAAATTGTAAACGATTCCGACAAAAATCGATTTTCGCACACACCTTCTTCATAATTATCTCATATACAAAACTAACGTTCTCACAAAAACCGTCCTGGGTGCAAAGGAAAATAAAGACTGGGTGTAAGTAGTATGGGTGGGGAGCGAATAGAGTTAATGTGTATTGGATCCCAAGGGGATCATTGGAAATGAGAGGGCGGACCATCTGGCCAGACGCGGTTCGTCTACGGTACCTATTGGGCTACCGCCCCATTGTGGGATTTCTCTGTCGCTAGCAAAAAGGACTGTGCGAGAACACGCCAGAAGACTGCATCAGACAATCTGGAACGCTGCAGAAGTAAGACACTCCAAACGCTTTGTCTCAGAGCAATCAAGTGAGATAAGACACACCCTTCTGAGGAAGAGAGGAAGGACTCAGGGCAGATTGTTGGGATCATAACTGGGCACTGCAGAATGAACAAACACATGTATGTTATGGGTATAGCCGACACCCCTCGATGCAGGTGGTGTGGCACGGATGAGGAGACTCCCTACCACGTCCTGGCCCAGTGCCGGAGACTTGAGAGGGAGCGACTTTTGGTATTTGGCACCACTTCTCCCAGGATGGATGCCAACGAGGACTCCTTCAGGAACTATCTGGCTTTCCGTAGAAAGCTAGGCATCGACCTGCAAGACATTAGGACTGGCACAATAGGCCATCTGGCCGTGGTGCACATCCCACCACTGGGATGACAGTTACAAGATTATTTATATATGGGTGGGGAAGGGTGGGAATTGATCAATTTTGCTGTTTGAGGAAACATACGCAACGGAAGTAACGATTTTGGTCCCATTCATAAAGAAGCAGCGATTTGCTGATTGCACACACAGCTTTGAGACGCGCTTCACATCGTTCGTACCACGAATAAAACGCGATTGTCACTTCCCACAGATCTTCGCTGGTCCCGTCATGAACAGTCATAAATAAAAGAACTTGACATCTCTTCATTTTATCAAATTATCTCTTGTGGTCTCCTCTTGAGTTCGTTTTTCAAACTCCAACAATGCCAAACCGGAGAGAGTAACGTAACAAACCAACATATAAACCGGTGAAGCCTGTTCGTCCTTGTGAAGTTCAACCGGTGGCAACCCTTTCCATCCAAGAGATCGTAAACCTTCCCTCAGTCAATTAAAGATGAGCGTAATCCCCGAAGAATTCAACTTTCCGGAAGAGACGAAGAAGATCAGAAAGGTGAGTAAAAGCCGATCTTCCAATTGCCTGAGACGTTGGCAAACCCCAAAACTTCAGGGAAATTTCCTCTTTTTTTATTTCGCTGAACTTCTCAGCGTCGAAGACGAAGTCAGCAATTTGCATATTGATTCGGTTTACGCGTTGGACCTGTTTGCCTTTGGCTTGAACTCGGACTTACAATATCCGAACCACCCGGCAATCAATTTTTTCACGAATTGAGTTGAAAATGAATAAATTTCGTACAAAATTCACCGACGTTTCCCGCACTCAAGTATTTTTTTGCTTTCTGGCAGAGCAGCCATTGGAGGCAGTTCACGCAAGCTTTTACTTATAGAGAAAGCCCAAATCGAGTTTTGGAAGAACCTTTGATTCCAGGAACGTGATCGGAAAACTTCCAGTGATGATTCCCAAACGGCTCCATCAAAATATAGGCAGGCAGAGGTCATTGCTGTTAAGAAATATCTGGTGCGTTGCAACACACAACTTTCCTTAGCTCTACGTCAATTCACTTTCTACATGGCTTTTTCTACTCAATCAATTCATTTATCACTCAGTTCATTTGACCTTGGTCAAACAACATTTCACGGCAGCAGAAAGCGATAGCGCTTACAGTTCCGGAATTTATCGTGCTGCTCGTACTCATTCCAGGACAATTATTGAGCAACTGGTACATAGATAATTAATGAGGCTGTAAACACACTTTTTTTGAAGGAACTTTTGCAAAGTTATTGGGTAAAAACTTTTAAAACGGCGGCGGAAGCGCCAATGATGTGACGCCTTAAAGTCGGGTTTCTCGGTGCAATCTTCACGGTCGGCGGAAAGCGGCGTAGACCTTGGTGATTATCTCAGGTAAGTTGACAAAGGGACACTAAAGCTGCAGCAGAAGCTTCACCTTTTTCGGGCATACTTGACTAGAGGAGGCACAACAAACTACAGCATACATGAGCTGAATGATCAGGGAGCCAAGCCACCATTTATAACGAGGATGTCAGCGACGACAAGAAACAGCATCCAAAACCCTTATCAAAGATGTCGGCACAAACTGATTTGTATAATTTTACTCCATGAACATAGCTCCAATGATACGAACGTCCTGATATGAAAATCCTGTGGGGTTGATCAATAAGACATCTACACACTGGTTACTCGCTAAAGATGGAGAGATCGCTGGCAACCCAATTAATTCCGGAACGTTATGCACATCTGGCTTTGTCGCTAACTTTAGTTGTCTCTGAGCTAACTTCTGCACGAAATGATCCGCGGTATTACTGTGTGTCATTCTGCATCGAATTTTCGACCACTTTCACTAGAGCCAAACAGCAACGGCGTTGGGAGCCTTGAGCCGATCATATGAGCTGTACAACAATTTATTTCTTCATTCCATTTTTTCTCGCGTTTGTTGATGACTCCAACCGAAACAGCAAGAAGTCCTCTGGTTTATTAAAACACGTCTTTCTGTCCGACTGCAGTTCGTTAGACATCCAAAAACTGATCGGCGTGACATTTGCAGCTTGCGTGGAGGGAAACATCAGTTTTTCCCGTAAATCCCGCACAATAATACCAGCATTCTCCCAAAAATTACGTGAGTAGTACATTAAGCTACCTGCACGCAGGTTATTTAATGAAGGTCTTGAGATGAGCAGCGCCAGCCCAATTCATTCCAGAACATTGTGTGCTCGCGGTTTTGTGTATATTTCCCTGTTCCAGAATCACATTTTCACAGTTCGAAATGGTTCAAGCAATTTGGTATTTTGCCACCGTCCACATGGGCTAAAAAAACACATCATATAAGTTTGCAGAGTGATAAAATTCACGTGGCGGGGAGGTACTTGTGGTTAACGTTATGCTTGATGTTTGATTTTAATACGCATTTTGAATTTCCAACTAGTAGGTCATGTTCGTTCTATCGTCGAAACTTTCTCTCAGATCGCATCGCAAGATCCACCTCATAATGACCTCAACGTTTCTTGGGTTAGTCTTCGATGTTTTGAGAACGACGATTTTTTTATACTGTTACCCGAGTACGAAGAAAGTGCAGGCCACACCCACACGGCAGAGGTTTTTACCGATCGCTTTTAACTGCCGGATTTTCTAGGGGCTTCAAATTGATACGAGTGGGAAGCTAATGGCGGTCCCGTCATCAAACTCCTTCCATTTTCTTCGCTTCATCTCTTGGACAAACTCAAGTGCGAATTCGAATGGTGATAAGCGTTTCTCCTATAAGGTCATTTTCGATTAGAACAAATTAGATCAACGTCGTTTACGTGACCGTTACGTGAGTGCTGCCAAGTCGATTCCGCATTGAGATATTTCGATCGGTTAAAAATGAGTTCTCTCGAATCGAGCATTTGTCCTAAAAGAGGAAGTTAATCGAGAATAATTGCTCTGCGAGAGGCACGCGAACCAATAATTACGGCTTATATTTCTTCGTAATGAAGACCTCCCCTGCAGGAGAAGAGAGAAATAATTTCTCAAGATTATTATTTCCGTTCTGAGTCAAATAATTGCTTCCGAATCTTCTGTTATTTTGTCCGCTGGTAATTACCAAAGAAGTTCCATCAGCCTACGCTCGATCATGCTTTTCGTTCGTTAGTTGAGATGAAAGAAAGCCTTACGTTCTGTTAAGAAATGTTGAAAACGTTGTCCTCCAATTCAAAGCTATTTGAACTCGTTGAAATTCTCTTATTTAAACAGCCATTTTATCATTCAGATAGTTGGACTATCTGCATCAGAAGCCAAAAAGATTTCAGGAGCTAGCCTTCTATCTAACTAATTGAAACAAACACCGATGTCGTGAACTCCGATTGGTGCGACTGGCGATTCAATCACCTTGAGGTTTATCATATTACGATATTAAAGATTTCCCTTCATGCGTATGACGTTTTTCCCCTTTTCACTGATAGTGTTTCTATGAACGAGGAATCGGTGGTATATAACGTTTTTGGCGTTCGAGGGGACCGAGAGTCACCACCCTCAAACTGCTTGAGGTAGAAGACATTGAATCATATGCAGCCTAAGGCTGGCAATTGACTTGTCTTTCTTCATGATGGTAACCTGAAGCCATTTAAAGCTAGTTGAATTAAAGAGGGGGGGGATGAAGAAAATGTGTTGTATTTTCTGTTTGCTGTGCTCCAAAGATCAGTAGTCTAGCTTTTTTGTGGCCCAAGAAATCAGTCAGCGTTCTACCTGGTATAGTCATATCAACACTTAATCACGAGCGATTCCGCTGGTAAAACTTGATATAAAATTTCAAGTAAAACTCAAACGCGGACACAAAGCAACTAGTGATTGTTCAAGGTTCACCCGACCTTTCAAAAATACTTTATCCTCTTCTTCCTTTCTAACCTTCCGGCTTCTTCCTTTTCGATCGTTGCTTGCATTCTCGTCAATTGCTGGAGAAGTGAATCGACATGGCTTTCTGATCATCGACTCTCATATGGTGTATTCATATAGGAAGCATGCTGTGTTAGCCCTTCTTCTCAACAGGAAGTTCAATCCCTGCAAGAGCCTTTGGGTAATGTACCTTCAATCTCTCGTATACTTTCCCATTTGTCTTCGTTTTCGTGTAGGTTGGTAGACTGTCTTTTAATTTCGTGGTCGGTTATTCTATGTAATTCAGCGCAGCGTATCATGAGTATGGTACGTAAATAGTTAGATCGGGTTTAAAACCAGAATCGAGCCCAAATAAGCACAGGATTTCCGAGGTGTCACACGCTCACCCATCAGACTTTACTGATAGACGGACTGGGCGGCAAAAACCCGCAGTACCAGCATAAGTCTGGGCACGCGAGATGCTGAGTGTGTGCGCTCAATTCTGTACTATAGCCAAAAGCACCTGTGCAATACCAAGTGATACAATCCCGATTGCTATATTGTTTGATTCTCATAAAAGCATCTATCTCATTTCACAACGAGATGAAACAGTGTGCCATAACTGAACAAAGTTCGTCCATCCGTTTGTACGGTTTAATATTATTTAAATCCATTAATTTCATAATTCGCTCCCGATTTCGCACTAATGGTTTTAGGTTTTTAGTTTTTGCCAACACTGGCAGACATTTCAGTAAGCCCATGTTTTATGGAATTACTTTATCGGGGTCTCTTCTCGCCTACACATGCATTAAAGTCTCTCGGCGTTCACGAAAGGCCGGCGCTGAGGTAGGCGGTAGGTAGGAGGTAGACAGCAAAGCCCCTTCGACTTCCGTCTTTATTTGTCTGATAGCAGCATACGAGCAACTGCAAATGCAAAATTTGCTTCTTCCGCCTAATCCGGTTTGATAGAATTCTCAAGGATCGTGTGAAGTAGGAAAAAGCTGATTCAGAATTTTCGGTAGCAGGAACAAAAATGTGATATTGAGCGAACAAGTTTGGGTCATGATTTACCAATTACTTTGATACATTCGTGCAACAAAAGATGCAAACGGCTAACCCGACTTTACTAGTTTTTTCCTCTTCCCTCTTTCAGCCTAGAGATTCTGAACACTAGGTGTCTTTCTTCAGTTCTTCCCACCCCTGATGCCCACAAGCCATCGAATGGGTCTACACGTTATCAGTCCACACGTTATGTCAGAACCAGCGCCGTGAGACTTCCCTGAGACGTGATAAAACTTGAACGCGCCGACCCGGAATGTATTTATATGGTGTTTTTTTCACCTTTTTCTCGTCGTCTTCGCTTTCACGAAGAGTTTGAAGAATCGTAAAAGTTATTTTTACGCGTGGGCGAATTCTGTTCATCGTAATCGGCGGCTCCGAGGGAACTAAGGTGGAATCTCCGACGAGAGAAAACCTGGTTTCGGGTTACTTATCACGAAACTGTATTGGTTTATTGGAAAGACGTGACGGAAGACGTTTTAGGCGCAGACAGTTGAATGAGTCGGTAATGAGACGCTTGGGTCTCGAGAGATAATACTAGAGATTTAACTATTTATTATTGAGATCTGTTTCTTTCACCACTGTAACCCTACCGCCAATGATCGGTTGATGCTAAATAAGACCGAAAGGTAGCATAACGCATTCTTCAGCCCAGTTCAATTGGGGCGGAAGTTAGTGACTGACAGAGTGGGGTACTTCTGGTGACAACTTTATTAGAAAATTTGGAAATGAAGCTACTGCACTCATAAGAAAAATTGAGATACCGGTTTTGGAAACTGTCTCCATGCAAATCCTTCTTTTTTAAATTTCCCATCAAAACTGGGATTTTAACTTTTATCGATGTGTTTCCATAATTATTGTTCATAATTTTCGTATAGTTCAAATTTGGAGTTAAAACTAGTTTTTCTTATTTTCTATAATTGTTTTTCAACAGAATTGAATGACAGAAGACAGTCCAATATTGGTTTTCAAAATTCCAGAAACCGTATGGTTAGTCAAAAATGCACAGGACAAAGGCACATGGTGATGCAAGACGTGGAGCTAGACGGAGGACTTGAGGTGTACTGGGGAAATTTGCGACGTTGGAAAGGTGTAGATGGAAGCAAAAAAAGTGGTTGTGACAGAGTTGGATTATTTTATTATTTGGAATTAGCTTTTTTGAATTCAGAAGGACTGTATACGAAAATATCTTAAGAAAACGACTTTACTTGCACATTCCTCACTGTTCACAACGGAGAACGCAATATTAGGCTGACCCCCTACCGAGAGTAGGGTATGCGTAATTGTAGTTGTAGCCTGCGGTTAGGGAAACTTTGCCTTCCTGACTTTTCTTCTTCAAAAGTTATGTGGAAAGTTTCGACAGCTATTTCCAAGCTTCAGTTCCCTACGTCATTTGTGTGAGGCTGGAAATTAGCCGGAGGAAGATTGCAGTCTGAGAATACGAACGAAAACTCTTCTATTGGAAGAGAGTGTCTTTGTGGAGTTCTGAGAAGCGGAAATAACTAGAAACGAGAGATACAAGGAGAAAAGTTCAGAGAAAAAGCAATAACAACTAGCCATGCAACGGCTCAACATCTCAGGACTAGCTGTCATTAACCAAATCACAGTAGGGAGATTCGATAATTACATTTCGTTACTGTTCGTGAACCCGGCGTTACTTTTACTTGAGAGCACTGCTAATTAAAGGCAAAATTACCAATTTAGGCGTGATTAAAGCCAATCACAAGTTGTGCTCAATTTTATAGTAGTAGATGCCTCTACGTTAGCGAGGAATTTCGAACATTTTTTAGTTGAAACAATTGTATTACATCGAGTGACACACACACACACACACGCATGATTAGTAACTTAGTTCTGACATTTCTTCCGAAGAGCACAGGTCAAATTTACGTACTTCACAATTTTTGGCAACACCCGTACATCTGAGGATCTGCTCAGTACATGAACGTAGTATATTTTTTCTACGCATTTCTATGGAAAGTTTATGCGAAAACGATTTAGATACGAGACAACAGAAATAGTTGTGAAGATCAGAGTGTGACATGACAATCCGCCAGATTAAAAAAAAAAGAAGCTATTATGAAGTTACAGCGAGAATTTTTAAAACGCGGTTTTGGGACATGCTAGTTGGTATCTCTGTTCAACGGACTATTCGAAAATCCACATTTATGGATAACGGTATATAGGTATTGACTTGTTATATACTCCCTGCGCGTTTGATGAAAATCATAGCCGTTTTCTAAAAACTGGAAAAACCCCAACTTCGCTCCACAGGCTTACAGCGAATTCTCACAAAGGCATTTATGGAGAATAAACACTGGGTACTAGTTGGAAGTAGATAGTTTGAGATTTTGTTTCAATCTTTGAAGCCGTTTCCAAACAATTTCAACCAAAGCAGAAACAAAAAGAAAACTGCCGCAAATTATCACACAACGGTTTATTATTCTGTAACACAGCTCGACACAGTCTCATACCCCCGAGACCCAGCCCAGTCGATCCAGCCTTGAAATAGTAGTGCACGAAACATGACCTGTCTACTGTCCTGGCCGAAAACGGGTATATTATTCAGAACGACCTTCCTAAAATCTAATTACAGACACTCACACACACGTTTCACGTTCCCAGATTTCAGCATCCTGCAACATGCCCATCCTACCTAACTCCAGCGGCATCTTCTGTAACATAATTCGACATTTTTTCCTTTTTGTTCCGATTTCTCGCTTGTATCTTCCTCACACGTTACGAGATCGAGCGCTGAACGAACCTCGAGCCAGTTAACTTCGAGGATCTGCGTTTCCGACATGGCCCCTCTTCAAACTCAGCGACCTTTACTTAGCATAATAACTTACGCAAATGATGGCGAATCTCTACAGTTTTACTTGAAAATTCACCATCCACTCTGCTCAAACCTTTTCGATTCGACAGCTATCATCATATTAGCAATATTTATATTTCTCACTACGCTGCCCTAAAATCGGCGACATTTTCAATAATTATTGGGCTGTTCTCGTAAGTTTTCGACAAACGAAACTTTTTCCATCATGACATTTGAAAATGCATGTTCAATTGAGTCTGGATAATTTTCATTTTCGTGACTGCAGATAAATCACGAAATTTCAAACCTCTTTTTACTTAACTTTTGGATGGTTAAACTGATTGAACAACTTTTGTTCTCTTTCGGAAGTTTCGCCCTGGGGAGTTATAAAATGATTCACTGTGAAACGGAGATACTTCACTTAGTTTTTGGTTCTTCCAATGATAAGCTCTCTTTTATGCTCTTGCTCGGTCGGCATAACGATTTTTCACATTGCGCCATCTCGCAAGCTCTTCTTTTCTCAAGCCGTCATTGTTAACGAGGTGAGTACTTCCTCAACGGCTTATGGTGATGGGTAATCTTCATGACTTCATCGATTGTATTGTCGTACCACTCGATGATCAGTAACACAATTCTTCTACATAAACCTAGAACCGCAGCATTATGCGTTGATTACTTTGAGCTGTGCAGCCACACAACTGCGTTCTGTCCAGCCAACCTCAAATTAAATGGCATGAGAACTCGACTATATAACGTTAATTTATAGAAAAAGAAATTGATCAACATTCTTGAGTTTTGGCCGTTAGTCAGTACATTGTGTAGGATTTGAAGATAAGGTTTTCCCTCGTTTTCTTGACATGTTCTTTCCGCCTCACCGTTTCATCTCAAGTAAGTCTTACGCGTTTTGATTGGTTGGCGTGTGAGTCGTTTTGCTGTCCAGTTGAGCTCACACATAGTCAAGTGTCGATTAGTGCTGTCAACTGGTACAGACTTTTGGACTCATTCTGATTCACCCTAGCTGCGCAAGTTTAAAGGGTGGAGCTTGATTATTGCATTTATTTTTCGAGCTCCTGAACAGTCATCGTAACATTTTACCCGAAAGTCATTGAATAAAAGGCGGCTCCAGAACCCGAAAATATTTTCCTGGAATCATTTCCTCAGTCCATCGCGCCATTGGCCAACGATGTGTACCATATGACGGCCGCAAATTACGTTTATAATGTGGAGCAATTGCTCGATGGTTGAGTTACGTCCATCAAAACCTAAACTGGCGATCTGGTGGCTCTGAGGTGGCAAGGTGATCGCGTAAACGCTGGTCTTCCTTCGATTGGCTTTGACGCATGGCTCTTGGCCCCACGGAGCTTGAAGAACAGGCATTTTCAAACGCTTGGTAGCCTTCAGTAATGAATGGTCAATGTTGCGGTAGCTGAATACCAAAAATTGCGATGTTAGCGTTAACAGGCTGATCAAAAATAAGATGAAATCATGCTCAAGCGTGCTCAATTAAAGCCTCGGCAGTTAACTCAGCCAACGCAGTGCAACGACCGAGTACGCTAATTCATCAAAAGGTTGTTCAACAACAAACTTGTCGAGTTATGTTTTTATTTTCTTTAGCCCACCTAAGTAAAAAGAAAAGTTGTAGCATACGGTAATTGCCGCACATGGTTGGTTCTCTCTGTCAGAGAAACATGTATACGGAACAATATCTTGGTACTGAGTAGTTGAATGGTTGAACAGTAGTTCAACGTCCTGTCAGTTGAATGAGAACCGTCCGATCCACTTTTTCAAAAGATTAAAAACCCCTAATTTCGTTTCATAGGCCTACATCTCCGTTAACCAAATTTTCCTTACGTAATTATCAAGAAGAAAATAAAATTATCAGAGCCGTTTTCGATAAAAATTCGAAAAACTTTTTTCTTTTTTTTTTACCTCGCGCTCATCCCTTTCGATGGAAATTACTCATAACCTCATTTGCGAGTGTTAATAAATCACTAACTTAACAGAACCAGTTAATTCAGTCAAACGTGATGATCTGATAAAACACCTCTTGTACACGATTCCTATACTTTCCTTGCCCTTCAAAAAGAGGAAGGAGTCAAGAAGGTCTTAAAATATGTGGAGGACAAAGCTTATGTTGACGCTATCACACGAAAGTTCACACGTTAGTTTAAAACGTAGGTAGTAGAACATGTCAAACGTCAATACAACCCAGTTTCCTGAAATTTCGTCACGGGGGAGAATAAACACGATCATAGCGTGGAACACCCACTCCAGATCCTCACGGCGTTGTAGTATGTAAGTATGCTGGGATCGATCGTGCGTCGGAGCTTGGTGGTAGATGCAGGCCCCGATGGGTCTTCGACCCACTAAGTTCTTATGCAAAAATTGAACTGTTTTAATAAATTGAATGGGTTTGCCCTATTGATTGCTATAAAATGATTGATTGGCCAGCTTGACATCGTGCTCCACTTCCTCTCACTTTTATTGTTCGATTGAGGGAAAATAAGGTCACAGCCCATTCCTATCGACAGGAGTGAGAGGTAGGGGACCAACAAGCGCCAGAAACGACTGTATTTTTATTACTAGTAGGGATAAGCGACGTTCCCCGGTTTAATATAATCGTCTAACTGGTATATTGTCGCGAATTCTAAACTTTATTAAAGAACATAAAAGACACGTGTTATTGTAAAGCTCTCTGATACACAACATTCTTAGTTTTACCTTCTTGGACGAGAACAAAAAGATTTCCCTAGTTTCCAAATCTGGAATGTGCGACACCCAGTTGGCCATGGGAGCAGTGTGTTGTTCGGTCGATGCCAGAAAATTGACTGTACCGTTCCTGGGCCTCGTTGATAGGTATGACTAATGACAACAGGAAACTGAATTGTCTTGAAGGAAACAGTCTCATCTGAAGGGATGATGGGGTTTGTTAGTATGAAAACTCCTTCTCTTTTTGCACCCCCAGTCAGAATAGTGCCCTAGATCACATATTTGAAGAGCTGTTTCACCACCAGTCTGGTCCGATTGCACACTCTTGGAGCATCAGTATTGCACATCACGATGGTGTGAGAGCTTGTGGAATCAGGTTGTGTACCTGTTAATCTGGTTTGTGGATGGAGTTTAAAAACTTGGTTGAATACTGGACAATCGTTGATGACAGAGTCAGTTGACTTGGAGTGTTCTGGCCCAGAAAACGCCAGGCGATATACTAACCAGCATCTAAGATGCGTTGGTACACGTATAGCTTTACTTCTCAGACTGCGTCCGGTTCCAAGCATGCCGAAACCCTGAGTTTATCTCCCACCACTCGAAGAGCTTTTGAAGAACCTGTTTGTCAGGCACTACCGCCAGAGGCTTGCTGGTCTTCTAGAACCGCTACACATTGTGACCAACAGCGAAGATACTCGTAGCAGCCCTTAGTTCTTCTCCAAAGACACTCGAATAGTGGCACTTTCTCCAGACCTTAGCCGTAGAGTAACAAACACCAGTTAACTGCGTGGTCATAAGTTCAGTGCACATCTGCGCTACGTGATTCAGCCACTCAAACCGGTAATCAATGTCACGACAGGTAGCTTGTACGACTTTATGATCTCAGCTTCTAGTAAACCTCATGATTCTCCAGTGATGCCATTAGAGCTACTTAGAAGTACTCGTAACTAACATCACACACACACACACACACACACACACACACACACACACACACACACACACACACACACACACACACACACACACACACACACCTACTAGTTTTCCAAATGGAGTTTTTCGACTGAGCAGATTCTAAAACGTGAGATCAGGAGAAAACTAAAATATATAACCTTTTATCCCATTATATAACTTCTTCCTGCGCTGTAGCGCTGAAGAAATTACAAAAGAATGGCGACCGTCACATCGATAATACACAATTCCTCACATGGCAATACTTCCGTACACAGGCGATCTGGTGGCAGCACTTAACGTACATCACGTCGTGTCGCACTGTGGGTCCTAATGAAATACAAACTCTAGCTGGCTACGTTCAATCACGATCACTGAAACAGTTCATGTTAAACATAAATGATTTTGTAACTTGGCGCACTAACAAGAGAAACCTCTCCAACTGAGTCACTGCCGATTTCATTGCTCAGAAGACCAATTGGTTTCCTAAGGATTTGCGTTTCTCTCATGTCTTCACTTTCGACGGATCACATCCGAGCTTAACTTCGAAGCAACGTCCTAGTTCAAATGTTACGCACATGGAAAAGGTTTCTATGTGGGACGAGGACTCGCACACGCGATCGCCCGTTATGCAACGTCTTTTTCTGGCCAGTGGGTCCAAGTCAGGGTCGAGGCTTGACGTTTTTCTTCTACATAACGTTTGTTACTCGCGTTCGGATTTTGTTTTCCTTTTGACCGGTTTTGTGGGTCGCGAGAAATCCCGAGCTGTGTCCCTCAGGATACCATCCTGCCGATGGCAGTTACCTCTTGGGCCGCTGGACTCGTTCTGGCGAAGCGGAAACTATCGCTGCTCCCGGGCCTCGAACAATGTTTTGCACTACACGATCTTTCGAACATAGGGCCTCTTCACCGATGCAGTGGATAGTCTTGGGTTTCACTTAGATAACTCGGTCAACGCCTTAAGCAATTTCGGGACTTAGACTCAATTGTTTATTTTCATGGTATTCCGAAATGCAGCCGTATACAATGAGGATTTTTCAATATGCTATTTTTAACGAGTCTCTGAAATTACGGTATATGGTGTGTCGTCTTCACTTGAAAAAATTAGGCGTTCTAATTTTCTTTAAAAATGTTGCCCTAAAAACAAATTCAAATGGGCAAATCATATCAAATCATCAATTTTGACATTGCTTGTAACTTCAGCTCAGCTCAAGCTGTTGACAGATGCACAGTCATGCACAATACCGTTTGGCAATACACACTCGTCTGAACCTTATGTCTCTATAGTACATAGCATGGATAGTTGGTGGTCATAGCCTGGAAAAATGAGATATTCACAGCAGCACAGCCTTAGGAGACACTGACCTCTTTCCGTCGTATCAATTTGGTTCAAGGTCTGATAAACAGTGCCAGAGACAAGGCATCTCAAGTAGCTGTTTGCTTGTATTACTTCCATTTGGAGGCCCGTGGAACGAACCTGATGTTGGGAAGGATTATTGCATTACCACCCGGCTTTAGAACAGGGTGTTCCAGGAATGTGTATTCAACCACAGTCCGCTGGTCAAACTTTGCCCGACTGCGCTATCCTTTCGATAGGAGCCACAAAATGACTAGGAAATTTATGGGTTAGGATGTAAGAATTGTCGTGGAACATCGTTTTATCCTTCTTTCCACCCCTTCCCAATCATTCGGTCGCTAAACCCGGTGTTGAGTAACATGGGTGCCATCCCCATCTCGCTATTTAGTTTCCTTTTTGAGTGACACCGTCTTCTTTACGGCGAGCTTCCAAAAATAGTGCATATGTGTCTGTTAACGCGATTGAGAGAAAAGAGCTGAAAAAAACTTTATATTCAGCCCGCAGGTCACCATGGAACGTTAAAATAAGGGTATGAGCAACATCCATTCAAAACTAACTATAGTTATCATAGTGATCACAACACAAAACATTTTTTTCTCAAAAACCACTCTACCGTTTTTGATTAAATTTTTTATATAGGCAGCTCGAAAGAGCTCAAACATACCATAAATCTTTCGTTTATCGAAAAATGACGAGAGCAAACATTTTGGAGATAATCGATTTTAACACAATTTTTTACTTATGAACTCCACTCGAACGTAACGTGAATCTTCAGAAAAACTCAGTTGGTAATCCAATTAAGTAACTATTCGATGGGAATTTAATAAAGCTCAATATTGGAGCTACTTCAGTAATTCAAGATTTCCAACCATCGCCGTTTCACTTACTGTCGTTTCTAAACGTTCGTACCTGAACATTTCGAAACGGTAGACACGATCGTTCTCAGAAAAATTCCGTTGACAGGCCCATAAACTTCTTGTGCACTGATGGATCATAAATGGTCATTGCTGAAGTAGGAGCAGTACAATGAATTCCGGAACCTTAAACGCCACCAGTTTGAATAGAACGTTTTTATAAACAGAAAATCGCTGAATGAACGTGGGGCTAAGAAAAGTTGTAATGCGTGTTATGTGATGTGTGTAGTGTATACTTTGAACGAAGATGCAGTGTCTGTGTATGTAGCATCATCGAATTGATAGGGGTTCATCGAAAGTTCACATCAGAATTTTTTCCCTTCTGTAACGATGGTCCCAACGGTGTGTAACGATCTTTGTAGTGGCTTCTACTAAGCGTTGCCCATACTAACTCAATAGTCGGCAGTAGCCGTGAACTTGGTTATTCAGAGGTAAACAACCCGATAGTGAGTAAACGATCCCATAACGATGCCGGAAAGTAAAAGTTATAACGTGTTTATTGATTTCACAGGCTCCTTACATTGCCCCGGGAGAGAAAAAATCTTACGTCACATCGTTCTTCCTCCTGCCTTCAAAACCTGATGTGAACCACCTGATATAGGGCAGTGGTTAACGAGTTTTTCCGTTGCATAAAACCCTACTGGAATCCGATACGCAGTGACAACTCCCCGCGGGTTGATGTTGTTCTTCAATAATTAAACTCACAACTGTGTCTCGTCCGAATCAAACTGGACCGACCAGTAGGTCGAAAGACTCGGCCACTTGGGCATAATTAATATTGAAGAGAAAGAGTAAGTAGGTCTGAGGGGTTCGGAACGGAACTCGTTTTCCTGCCCGCGCCAGAATTTTTTTAAAGGAAAAACGGTGGATCTCGAACCTAACTTTACGCAACTCGTTAGATAATCGACTGTGAGCAAGGCAAAAAAATGAGGGGAGGAAAAAAAATGTTTACTCAAACGAACTTTGCTTTGGGCAGATTGATACATTGATAAATACAGTCCTTTCGTATTCGGTAACGCTCTCAGGAAACTCGTAATCACAACCGTTGGCACTTTATAAATAACTTAGCTGTTCATCAAACGCACCGAAGAGAAATATAGTTATTTGCAATGAGAATTAGGTTGTGAAAAGAAAATGAACGTCTAGTCCTGCAATATGGCGAAGAAATCAGCTCGCTTGCGCACCGCTCGAACAATTATTTATTCTCCAAGTTCATAATTTGTTGAAAAACCTTTCTGTAGAGGTGGCTGAATGTTTCAAAGACGCATTAATTAGTTTATAAGGGTGCACCTCAATAAATCTCTTGCGAAACGCGCCACACTACTTATCACGGTACCACGTATACTCACCGTTTTTCATCGTTATAACATCTGATTCAATCCACTTTCCATTCAATTCGTAAGAACTTAGTGGAATTTGCCGTTCCATGTAGAAACTAGCGCTCATGTTCCGTTATTTATTAGGTTGCCCTTACTTATGTCACAACTTTTATTGAGTTTCCATACAATTTATGGAAACTACTACTACTACCCGTTTTCTGAGAGTACAAGTGAGCGCCAAATCTGGAACTGAACTGAAATGAACTTTTATCCAAATTTTTGATAATTTATTGCAGTGCTCTGCTCGATAGATGACAATGTTATATTATGGTTCAGCTGCTTGGAATTGTTCCCTCACAAAAATGTACGAAAAATACTGCTGATAATTGTGCAACCCTCTTGACATATGGAATGAGGTCTTTTGGACGAACAATACGAGGGAGCAACGAAGAGCCATTGTTAAGATGGAAGCCAAGGCTGCTGCTCCCCACTAGGGCACAGTAAGAATCGGAAGGGTCAGCTAAAGGGTCCGTCCTAGAATACATGTGCTGACTGCTAACTGCAAGCGAGCTGACTGCGCCCTATTCTGCTACTGCTGCTACGAATAAGGTCACAAGAGAGGGAGCTGTGCTGTGGATGAACCCATCTGCCACAGCCATAGATGGTTCGCATCCTCGGGGCAACCTCCACTGGAGCACAGCAGCACAGAATCTTCTACAGCAGTTCCACCAGGAAAAGGAGGTTGATCTGCTGCTTTAGAACGAGCAGAATCATAACCAGTCATCCCACTGGTTCTAGTGCGAGCTTGGCAATGTAGCTGTCTGGGTGGCTTGCCATGCCATCTTCTCTAACTAGAGGTGGGCAGGTTGGGGGCGCACAGTGAAAGATACAGTTGGAATGCTCATTTCAGAAGCATTAACCTGCTCCATACTGCATTCAGAGGAAAACTGGAGGCGCATAGTTCAATTTGCCAGGGCAAGAATGAAGGCATGAAGGAAAGACGGCTTCAGCCCACCAGTTAGGGAGGATGTATGGGAATGGCAGCACGCTGCAAGATTCTCGTGGGGGTAAAGAGAACAAGAATGAAGAGGACCAACCTGATGCAATGTGCTAAACAGTTCCAGGGTGGTTCTCAACACTAAGAACAGACCCTCAGGTTCATTTCATACACGTGATCGCCTCAAGTGTACCTCAGAGCTCATTACTAGGCCCGTTGTTGTTCCTTCTCGTGATAAATAAAGTCTGTTGTGTTTTTTCACTTTCTGTACTCTGGAGCACATCGACGACATGAAAAGCTTCTAGCGCATTAATTATCTTTCACAATCTGGTGTTGGATCGTTTCTGCCTAGGTGTGCTGTGAGCGATCTCGTCAAGAACTCTTCCATTGCTCCTATCTTCTTGGTCACACGGGTGGTATGGTAGCTCTAAACAGACTTCAGCCTAACGCTTGACCATAGCCTGAGACTTAATGAAGCTAAATATCCAGTACACCAGATTCAGGCGACTCTTGCTCTTAACAAAATTTCTGTTCTGCAGTCGTTATGGTGTCGTTTTTACAACCGCCATGTGAACCAGCTCTGGAAAGTACAATGGGCTTTCATTCACAATCTGTCGAACAAGTTTCAGAGGGACTTCTAAACGACTGTGGAGCAAACCTCTCATCGTTATCTTATTTTTCATCGTCTGTCCCTCGCCTTGGCCTCCGAAAAGAATGGAGATTTTTGTTGCCCTATCTTGACTACGAATTTCATGTTCCAAAGGCCTTTGGTATTCTTGCCTCACCATGCATACTAGGTATCTTCGGAGAATGTCTCAGTAGAGGGCTAGTGTAGGTGTGTAACTAATTCTTGTTGGTAATGCCCAGGTCCTTTTTTGTTCGATTCTGGCTTTCGCCGTTTCGCGAGAGATTTCAGTTTTACTGGAAACCATTTTTGGTGGTAGGGAATTATGTTATTTTTTCCTAATGTTTGGATTTGCCGGAACTACAAATATTGTTTCACACTTAATGATGTTAGAGATCCCCTTTCTAGCCACAGACTCGGCTCAGTAAAATGTTCGTAATGAGGAATTGTTTGCATGTCGGCTTTACATGGATTGCAAATTAAGCCTTTCACTTCTTTCGTGTCTTTTCACTCTCATCGCTTTCTAGCAACACCAGAAATGGGAGTTTCAAATGGAACTTCTCCGGTAATCGTTCATTTGCCATGAAGTGGAGGGATTTATATGTGTAAATAGCGTCGAAACCAATCTGACGGGGAAAGTTTGAAAAGTGTCTTCGGGGGTGAGAAGAGGAACACTTGCAACTTGGGGCAATTTGATGTAATATTTAAACGCACGCGAAAGACACTAAAGATTTGTTGGACCGCCAACGTATTAGATGCCCGATCTGGTTGAGGGAACGATGACATCTATCCCTATTTATTAGCGGAAGTTAAGCGAAGCAGGAAGAGGTTGATCGCACCCTGGTTCTGGACGTCTACGGGGAGATGTTTGTGTGGTGGGAAGTAATCCGTAAGCTCGCCTCAGCTCTTCTCTCGTGATATCTCCTTACATGTCCTCCTTTACGAGGTGCCCCGACTTCTGACAGAACACTTGTAGAGTAGGTTTGGGCGAAGCTCGGCGTCAAATTTTATAGTAGAACAAGCTTTTCCCGGAACCGAACAACCAACGAACGGTAAAAAATTGTTGCAGAATGATGTCAACTAATTAGAGGATACACATGTTGATGAGTAATTGTACAAGTACGTTTCATTGGCAGGCGAACAGATTACTACAGGATTTATTCATTACAGCACTCTGTATTCGTCCTTATAAAGCGTTTTTACCTAACTCTGAAATTCTCAAGCGCATGCCATACTTCAATGCCGAACAACAATCGGTCGACAAACACCAAAAATATTCTCATTTAACGATCTCTTCCCGTTCGTAACAATTATGCATTTTGGTATAACCAAGCGCAATGGCGCACAACCATAACGCATCCTGAATCGAACAAAAAATAATAAAAAAGTCAAGCAATCACGTTTTTGCCTCACTCCTGTTACGAAATTTCACAGTTCTCAGGATTGATGCTCAATTTTACCAAATCTGAATAAAATAAAACAATCATAATGACTTTGAATATTGTTAACGGTGCGATTTCATTGCGTTTATCGTTAAGTTTTCACTGGCTAAGATTTAAAATGATCTGAAGCAAATTTGCGTTTTTTTTGTTTTTTTAATCTCAGCCTTGGGTTTTCCTCCAATCAATCCTCTGAATCAACTATTTTAGGCGTCTTCTTCATTGGCGACGTATAGCCAATACTGCTTAGCTTTGGAAGGTCGTACTCAAAACTACGGAATTCCTCATAGATTTCTTTGTTGACATCACGATTGCGTAAAAACCAAAATGTCAAAAACAGAACAATTCGTACACAATTTGAAGCGACATAACAACATTTTTTGTAAATTTTTCTCTCCTGTCTTTAAAAAACAAAAACGGAAAACCTATTGCGTTAAGGAGTGAGTTTGAGTCCGAATTTTTGAAAACGTTTCGTACTTAGATCAAAGAGCTGAGTTATTTTCAAATTAACGAACTGCGACGTTTTGGTAAAAACGTATTCGTAGAAACTGTTGGTGCTTTAATTTCCAATAATTGCTGGGCTGCTGCTACTTACGCCACGACCTAATTTAAAAACGCTGCAAATGATTACACAACGGTTTATTATTTTCTTGCGCGGCATTAGTGTTACCTGTGCTATTCAATCCTACGTCGTAAAATATTTAAAATGTAATGGCGAGATCAACCGTCTGGGAAATGACAGCTTACGAGCACACGCAAACGACAATGTTTGTACATCACCTCCGAGACCCATCCTACTCGAGTCAGCATCGAAAAATACTAGTTAATAGTACGAAACATGACCTGATTACAACGGAGCAACGAAAATTGACAGTTTCTAGGTGATGCTAACCAATTGGTGTGACAACTGAAGGTACGGGTAGTCGGGAAGGTCAACATGTTTCTTTTGGTTTATTATTCATTCTGAATAACGCCTGTTTCCGAACGGGAAATTTGTTTTACACTTTGCGTTTCAATGCACGCGTCCAGGCTAGTCCTTTAACGTAGTCTAAAAGGTCTGTTCTTTCAAACAGCTTACTTGGCAATCCCATGGTGGTTATGGGCAGAAACGGTTCAAATAGTCAGCCAAAAATGAAATTTTGGCAGTTTTATTGCAATTCGTTGTGGTTCGTATCCTAGGTGTGTTTAGATATGACAGGTTGCAAGCGTGCAGTACTGCACCTGGATAGAAAGCAGTAACATCGCAATAAATCTAAAGAGGCAAATTCTATTACTTGAAGGAACTCCCATCTCACTCCAACGTCCAGTTCAACGTGCCTATCGCCTAGCGTCGCCATGAAAATGCCAATTTTCGTTGTTCCCTTGTAGTCAGGTCAGGTTTCGTACCGTTTACTAGTAATTTTCGACGAATGGAATCGGTTTCAGAGGCGTGAGACTGCGTCAAGCTTGGTAACCAGGAAGTTATCGAGAGTATTGATTGAAACATCAAATGCTCATACGTCCGTGCTGTGCAAGAGAATGATCGTTTGGAGCGATTCACCGTCCTGGAAGCATATTGGAAACACCGCGAAAAAAATGCAGGATTCCAGACTTTCTGAGGTTGCTCCTGATCATCTTATGTTCGTTATTAAACTTACATCGTACAGGAAAACTTAATGAAATATCATCCTGCTTGTTTCTAGAGCGTTAGTGCCATATGAGCGAGATTTATGATGGAAAAACTCCACAACTGCTTTTCGTTGAAATTCGTAGTAATTTGTTGTATTGTTGCCGCCACTTTCCCTGGGATGCAAATTTTATTCTGATGACTGTCCTATCAATAAATGTACTCCATTTAATTTTTAGCCAGTTTTGAAAAAAAGAAATTTGGTATTTTGATCACCATGATAACTATAGTTATTTTTGTACGGGTTCGTTCTCACCCTTATGTTGGCCCCATATGTGTAGACTACTAAATTCTTTAATCAATTTTCACGTACGATGTTTTTCGAATTTAAAAGTTTTAAAATGTTAACATCTGGAGTAAACAAAACTAAAAGTTTGCTGTGCTATTCGTTAGGGCTAAGGAAATGAATAAGGGGAAGCTAGTAGAATATTGAGCTAGCATTTGTGAAAACATTTAATGCCATAATGTAACAATTGTCTCGAAAGCCTTACGGCCGTCAAACTTTGGGCTACTGTAAGCTGTTTAGAATGAAGAGGTTTTGTCCAGTTTCTAACCAACACAGTGCACGATTATGTCTATAATACTGTGGCTAGCGCGTAGTATTGAGGGGCAACCAGCTTTTTCCGCTGGAGAATTTAGCTTAGCTTAGTACAAAACGTACTGGAAAATATTGGCACGCGGCACGTCACAGACGTGTCTTATGCAGCTCTGTCATTTCTTTAACATCTTTGTGAATGGAAAACTCATAAGAAATTGAAGTTTTTCTATTCTTACTCGATTTTTCTTCAAAATTGATCTGTTGAGTTGGTTGCACTCAGTGTTCTCGGATAAGTGCATTTTGCTGCACAATAATGTTTGTGTTGGGCATCATCGAATTTGGTTAAGGAATATTACGAGATGCATTGTGGCAAGTATTTTGGTCGAACTTTTATCAAAATCGTCACCTCAAAAGGACGAAAGCGCTAATATGTACCAATCATGAAACCAATCTCAGCCTGAAAGCGGGTAGCCGACTCAAGACAAGTCAAGAGCCGTCAGTCCTGGCCGTTTCTAGGAGCCCCGCCTGAGGAGTCGGAAGACGTCGGGCGGTCAAGGCAGCGCCAGGCGATGCCCCTTCGCTTGCATACTCAAAGTAATAACAGGTCCCTGGAACGTGTTAGCATTTTTTTGTTGTACTCTCACAAATCAGGTTTGCTCCGAAGAGGCGAATGTGGCGGTTTACGTCGTGACCCAGCGGGCTTCAAGGAACTCGGGGGCGGAACGTTCGACTTTCACTGAATCGCCCATCTCTTGATTTGCCTCACTTCCACTAGAAGTTGACTTTTTTTTCTTTTAAATAACAATTTTTTTTAAATTTTACTAAAGATGTGTTACGTGACGCCTCCTGCAAAGAAATAACATGTTAACGCGGTACGTGGGTTTGTGCTCGAACTTCCTCGATTTTAGGCGCCGCTGTCGACGTGGGAGCTACGACTGACGTGCTACTCCTTTCTAACTGTTCAAAACATACTGGCAAGTGGTGTACAAGAAACTCGCCGTTTTATTAATTATATGCCACTTGCGTTTCAGGTCCGAACTCATTTTCATTCCTTGTCAACTACGAGACAATCGAAAATGCTCCTTTCATTGTCGTGACGTAACAAAGCTAAGGCTTAGGCCAAGAAGCTCATCTTGTCGGATGATTCATATCGACAATCATAGTACAAGCACTGGTGATGGAGGATAGGTAGAATTGAGTCTACCGCCCCACCAATTGTCCGCCAAGTTACAAATAGTGTAATTTACGCGACTTTCGTTTATATATATACTCATGGCCTCCGTCAGGCTTCGCACAGATGGAAATAAAAAAAAAACAATTTTGGGATATATAAGGTAATTAAATTTATAAGTCTAGTTGTTATAAAGTTATTACAAACATTTTTCTTTTATAATATTAGTGTGAAAGAACGTCATATTTGACCAACGTCCGTTACGCATTTTTTCCAAAAACGCGGCATCAATTGATGATTCATTGCTCACAGTTATTTAAACGTTTTCGGGCGTATGCTTGCACCTTTGGATGATTATAATTTCTGTACAAAAATTTATTACTTAGACATACACCTTAAAACTATGCGTACGATTATGAATAAATTTCACAAATTATTAGTAAGTGCTACAGTAAAAATATTTCACTTACTATTCTTTCGACCATAAACAAAAGGTAATTAATAACTATATTATCATCAATCGTTTTTTTAACTTAACTACAATTTTCGATAATTATACGATTAATCCGATGGCTGCTGAACATAAAGTATAAAGTGCTACAAGGCCAAGCGAGGCCTTCAACGCGCAATTTATAGGCACGCGCCGCTGGTCGTGCCGGTACCGCCGCATCACCATGTACCTGCATTTAAAATCTGTAGTATCTTTGGAAATATTCAATTAAATTAAATGCTGTACAGGCTGTATTTACAGGCGCTCATTGATATATATTTAATTGACAATGTATTACTTAATTTAATAAAGATTATTGCTGTATTGCTTCGTAAATAAGCCATTTTTTCCCGTAAAATGTAAAAGAGGAAAAATGGTTATTGTGGGTTTGTGCAAGAGATAGACAAATACCATCGCAGACTTTTTGTTGGCCTTTTAAAGGTGTACAATACTGTAGTACATTATTTTGATTATCTCGACGGGTTCAGCGCAAAAAGAATTGATTATTTGCGATATCACATTAGAAACCTCTCAATTTATCAGTGTTTCTCAACATTATTATGCATGTATTACACACATAAACCTTCCTCTTGAATCACTCTATTAAAAAAAGAGATTTCAAAATCTGTTTCGTAGTTCTAAAGATTTAAGCATACATAGGAACAGCCAGCAACAGCGATTTTAGACGTTCCGAGACGTTATTTCTCCTCTAGCTCACAATTACCAATACAAATAATAACGAAATAAGTTTTACGACAGAAGAGATTCAGGTAGGTGAGTACGTACGTGATAAATTTCCTTCTATAATGTGTTCTGAGGCCAACAGTGAAATCCCCGATCAGCCTATGGGCGAAAAAGCCATAAAACTTGCATTCATGTGCTCAACTGCCATTAGTTTTACTGAGGACGGTGAGAGAAGTGAGGTAATTCTGGAAGGAAGAATGCCAAAGTAGGTTCGAGTAGTAAAACGAGAATAAAAAGTGCTTGTAGTTTTTACTTTTCTAAGCCCAACGTAGTAAGAAAGAAAGTTATGTGATCAGCAAAAAAATTGCGTTTTCTCTAGATTTTTACGTTTCAAGAGCTAGTGAGTTCGGGAAACACCATTTGAGAATATGGACTGTGAATAAAACGGATTGCGGGTTCTGTGAACGTTAACGAGAAAAAAACGGCTAAACCGAATAGATTCAAATTGATTCTGTGAACGCCACATTAAGGGTACAAGCAAAATCAGTTTGAAACTGACTTAGTTATCATAATAATAAAAACTACGTTTTTTTTCTCTAAAATGGCTTTGAAGAGTTTGATTGGTTCCATGAACAGTTCCGAATGATACGACATTGCTGTAAATCGGTTTGCATGTTCGAGAAAATTACGAGAGCAACACACTAAATTATGGACATTTTCGAAAGACAATGACTTTGGGGGATTTTTATATGATAAATCTTGCGTTTATGACATTTGCGTTCTTTAAAAACTAAAGTGATCATCAAATAAAGCTCCTGTGTGGTGACGTTGGATAAAGAACATAAAATAATCGAGGGCACACTCGAAATTTCAAAATTCAAGCATACGCTTTTTTTTGCTGCCTTTATTGTTGTCCCCTTAGGATGATGCTACGTTCTTGCATTTTAAATCTGTGATATTTCCGAAAATATTCATTTAAATTACATGCTGTAGAGAGCATTTGATCTATATCAAATGGACAATGTATTTAAGCTACTTAATTGGATAAGGATTAATGCTGTATTGTTTAAAATCACTTCGTAAATACGAAATTTTCCCCCGTAAAATGTAAAGGATACAAAAAGGTTATTGTGGGTTTGTGTAAGAGATAGACAAATACCATCGTTTACTTTTTTGTTGACCCTTTTGAGGTGTACAATACTGTAGTACATTATTTTGGTTATTGTTTATTTACGACATCACATTACAAATCTCTCAATTTATCAGTGTTTCTCAACAATATTATGCATGTATTACACACATAAACCTTCCTCTTGAATCACTCTATTAAAAAAAGAGATTTCAAAATCTGTTGCGTAGTTTTAATGATAATACGTAGGGGGAGAGCGACAGCGACTTTGTTTTAAATTATGTAGGGATATATGATTAGATCTGTCTTATATTATTACCGCAACTGTGATTTATTAATATAACGATACTATGTTTTACTGTTTTTGCAACTTATTAACCTTATAATTTTATTTGTTAGTTTCACATAGTAATATAATAATATCATGTTATTCATGCTTATTGTGTCTAATTTATAAGAATTATGTGATTCGTTGGAAGTGTCCCTAGTAAAGTATACGATGAACAATGAACGAAGTGAATATTACTGTATTTTTGTTTTGGTTTTGGTTTGTAATGTATGTATGAATCTGATCAGTTTGGGTTATATTTATTGTGACACTGCAAGAGAAGAGCCCATGGTCCTAATTGTATCGCAAAGCTTTAAAAAAAATATATCTTCGCTCTCCCTCTCTCTCTCTCTCTCTCTCTCTCTCTCTCTTTATCTATCTCTAGGTATCCATACGTATTAGACTAAATAGTAGTTCTCAGTCTTTTCCTGCTTTGCCTCCTTTTACGTGCAGGGATCTGCTGTGGGTTTTCTCTAAGAAAATACCGTCGACAACTATCCTTGCAATCATAGCAGCAGATTAGGAGTACAAAACAAATGTGAGGTGGCCAAAACTCTTAATAATCTGACGGGATTGCTGAGGGTTATTAGCGTTTTTACCAACATGATTCGAAAGTGTGCTCAAATCTCGGTAGTCCATGCTCTCACGGGGCGGATGATTGACAGTGATAGCTGGATGTCACCGGCGTCTGTTTTGAACGTTGCGGGTTGGACATCATTCGCCATTGTGAACTACGCTGGTGCCAGTTCTATTTAAAGCCTCCATGTCGTCTGCTTACCCCATCACAAAAAAAAAAACTACTCTAGTATCGTCACCCACAATAGCCAGTCTTAAGTTAAATTACGATACTATTACGCGAATACGACTCTTTTTGACCACAATTAAGCGATACATAAGAGTCTGAATGTTCGACGAGCTCGACTTGGACTGCCTTCCACTCGATGGATATGCAATTATTCAAGACGAAAACGTACGGCGTTTGCATACTCACGTCAATGAAGGCGGAGGTTAGTTTTCCTTTGAGCGCCAAATGCTTCCTTGAAACGTGGCCGAATAGCAACCAACGTTCCAGTAATTACATTATAGTAGTTTTTGCCCCTCCCGTATTGGGTTACGAATCACATCACGGTATTGCTTTTATGGTCATTGCACGGTACAATTCCCAGTTGCAGATAACGCCCTCAACACTCTTTTCCTTAACGCAACATTCCTTACACGACGGTGTAAAAAGGAGAGTTTTGTAAACGGCTGAAGAACATTTTGAGGTTTCCTCAGATTTTTACAGCATCTGAGCAAATAGATACTAAAGGGCTGATGCAGATTGACTCAAATTTCATGTTTAACCTGCAGGTAACGATGTAACGCTAGAATATATGTATGAAACTAACTACTATAACTATACTAAACTACTAACTACTAAACTATAGTTTAAATTAAATCACCAAATTTCTTTTTTCAAAAACGGCTTTAACGATTTTGATTGCACTTTATGTACGTGCAGTGAGAAAGTGACAAACATCAGTTATCATAAACATCGAGCTATACTACTAGCATTCAATGAAAAATCAGATTAGTAGTCTAATAAACTAATTTATACGTTTCGGGTTTACTATTATAAGATAATAACAAGAAACTCCAGAAAGTCTAGAATTCATACTACCGCCGTTTTACTAGCATTTCCAACAGTTTTTACACAATAGGTCGAAAACAGTAAACACGAACCTTCTAAGAAAAATCAAGTGGACATCAATCACTTATGCACCGATGGCTCAATAACAATCGTGGCATTAATAGTAGCAACTCAGTAAATATATATTTTCTCATAAACGGCTCAAATGATTTTGATTAATTTTTTTTGTGTAGACGGCTTCCGACGACACGAAAATACCGTAGAATTTCCATTTATGAGAAAATGACGAGAGGAGCACGATAAATTACCAAACGTTTCGATAAAAATCGATCGAATTCGATTTTCGTGTTGTTTTTTCCTTATAAACTCCGTTCAGAAAGTATACGATGAGTCTTTAATAACGCTCAGAAGATATATAGGGGCTACGCCAGAAATTCCATTTCAACCACCGTCGTTTCGCTTACTACCATTTCTACATGTTTTACCCCATAACTCTGGAAAAGCGATTATTATCCTTTTTAAAAAATGGAGTTTACAGCCTTATTAATTCAGTGTGTGCCAGTTGCTCAATAATGGCCGAAGCATAAGTATGAGCAGCACATAAAATTGCCTAACTGTAAGGGCTTCTGCCGTCCTGAAGTTACGTTTTACCAAGTTCAGATGAATTCAGCGAAAAAATATCTGGTGCGTAGCAACACACAAGTTTCCGTTACCTACGTAAATTCGACGACCTGCTACACATACGGGCGCTACATCTTCGTTCAACCCATCTCTACAGGAACATTACGAAAAATAAAATGTAGGTAATAGTTAGGTGAGAGTACTCCGTGAATTTGATTGAAATTGTTACAGCCGTTTTTCATAAAATTGGAAAACCGTTAAATTAATATTCGAAAAATCTCGTTTTCCGATCTATCATGACTCATATCTTCGTTAAAAAGACAGATACAGAGATAATCGCGGAAAACAAAATGTGTGGTTATAGGTTGCTACAAGACACTCCGTAAGATTTATCCAATCCAGTGACGCGGTTTCTTGGGACAGCACAAAATTGTTCGAAAAAAAAAATATTACTTTCGGCACAGTATCATGTTTATTTCTGTTCAATGGAATGTCAGAAGGGTTTTATCGAGAATAATATGTAGGTGTTCACTGTGTAAACATATTCTGTGAGTTTTGGTGTATATCGTTGTTGCCGTTTTGCCTAAAAGAGTAAAACACATATTTTTGCTTTTCAGGCCTATATGTTCGTTCGCCGTAGTTTCATGGAGAAGAAAGGTTTTGTATTAACCAGTAGAAGATAATTTGAAAGTTTAATCACAATCGTTAGAGTGGTTGTCATGAAAAGAAAAACCCTGGTTTTTGGTACATCTACCCCCCCCCCTTTACCATCGATGGAAATCGCTTTGGCTATAGAAGATTCGTTGCATAGGCATTCCATTAGACTACCATCCGCGATTTTCTAAGATTTTAGTGAGATTTGAGATGAGTTTTTGAGGAAACTGGCAGAGGTGATTACCGTAATTCCAACGGATCGCACAATGTCCAGTCATGACAGAATCCCTTGCTCATAAAGTCGGAGGTAGAAGTTGTGAGACGATAATTTACAATACAACTGACGTATGAAGAGCTGAGATGGTTAGCGAACGTTGTTATACTACGTTATCAAAACAATTTTAAAGAAATCGACAAAAACATTTTAACGCTGCAACCCTGATTTGACCTGCCACCACTCCATGAACTTCCGACACTGCCATACGAAGATGTGTTCTGTCGTACTTGCGCTTCTTGGCTTGCCAAGCTTCTTGGACGCCTGGATATCCAGGATCACTGCAGACTGTTCGGGACCAACGACGTCGATGTCAGGCCTCAGTGCTTCTCCAGAAACAATTGAAAAATTATTGAAGACAAGGAACAAACATTTCAGTCACAAGCATTTCGTTTTTCTTTAATAAAAGATAAATTCAACATGCTGTCATGCTTCAATCAACATGTGTTTCAGCCAGGATTCAAAAAAGAATAATTTAGTGTAGACTCGTACTTCAACATCCCCCCAAATTAGAAATTTTTGAACCCCAATTTAGAATCAATTTTTCCAAACATTGACGACCCCTAGCTTCTCTCGGAATAGGCGGAATCTAACACTTCCAAGAGGCTTCGTGAGTATATCGGCGAGTTGGTCCACTGAGTCCACCTTCTCAATATCCAGTTCCCCATTTGTCACTTGCTCTCTAACGAAAAAATGACGAATGTGAATATGCTTGGTTCGACGGTGAAACTGTGGATTATGAGCGAGGTTGATGGCCGATTCATTATCCACTCGTAGCACAGGTCGACCTTCCACGTGGTCCATGTCATTCAACACTCGTTTCAACCAGATAGCTTCCTTGGCACCTTCACTGGCAGCAACTATTTCAGCACCTGTGGTTGAAATCATGACCGAACATTGACGCTGGCTCAGCCATGAAATCGCAGCATGTGACATCAGCGCAACAACGCCTGTAGTTGAGCGGCGTGTAGTGACGTCACCTCCATGATCGGAATCACTGTAACAGACCAAAGATTTATCTCCAACAGTATATTTCAAACCGAAACTCATCGTTCCCTTCAAGTAACGAAAAATGCATTTTACTTGCACCCAATTCTTCCACGTAGGGGTTTCCAATGTCCTTGACACGACACTGACAGCAAACGCAATTTCTGGGCGTGTCCCTATCATCAAATACATAAGAGCTCCTACAGCTTGCCGATAGGAAAAAAAAGGTTTCTGTCTCTTGTCTTCCCCCTTCTATTGTGGTGTTATCTGGTTTTGAATCGCATGTGATAATTTCTTCCCCATCCTTTACCATTGGTGTTTTTCAAGCAACTTTCTACAGTAAGAGCTTTGACTTACAGTAACCACACCATCACTCTGCTCAATCTCAAATCCAAGGAAGAAAGATGCTGGTTTCGTCGTTATTTTAAACTCTCGTTTCAAATCATTCACAAATATATTCAAATCTTCTTCCAATTTTGACGCTACTACTTAACCCATCATCCACATACAATACCACCATGATTTTTGTGAATTTTGATTGTTTAACGAATAAGCAAGGGTCAGCATCACTTTGTTTGAACCCAATTTTGAACAAATATGCTGCAAATTTCTGATTCCAGCAACGTGGAGCTTGTTTCAGCCCATACAGACTTCGATTCAATTTACATACTCGCTTAGAACCATCACAGTAACCTTCAGGTTGCTTTACGTAAATTTCTTCTTTCAAATCACCATACAAGAATGCTGTTGAGACATCAAACTGCAACAAGTGCAAATTTTGATTAGCTGCTACACTAAGCAAAGTCTTTACAGTACTTGCTCTAGCAACTGGTGAAAAAGTTTGTTCATAATCGACGCCTTGTTTTTGTGAGAAACCGCGTACTACTAACCTAGCTTTGAAACGTTCAACCGTACCATCTGGGTTCATTTTAACTTTGTATACCCATTTGGTTGGTATGGCTCTCTTTCCTGCAGGTAGTTCAGTAAGTGGCCAAGTATTATTAGCATTTAACGAATCAATTTCATTTTGGATTGCACTTTTCCAATTTTCTTGGTTTTTACTATGCACTGCTTCCCAATAACTCTTTGGTTCATCTAATTTTAGACTTTCATTTTCGCCAAACATAATTAATGCGTCAAAACCATACCTTTCGGATGGCCTAAGAGTTTCACGATCTCTTAGTACTCGATCAAAACCTTCGTTATTTTGATCATACCAAGTGTCTTGTCCCCCCTCTTCGGTTTCTTCTGATGTGGCTGGTCGTATTTCTTGGCTAGCAGGATTCTGCAAAATTTCTGCGAAATGACGAAAATCAACAACAGATTCTTCTGATCCATTTTCATCATTTTTATCTGAATTTTCCATCTCTTTCAACGGTTGTTCATCAAACGTTACGTCCCTAGATCTCAACAACTTTATCCTTCCAGGAGACCAAATTCTGTATCCATCATTTTCATCATAGCCTATCAAAATGCATTTTTCGGCTTTCCTGCTCATCTTTCCTCTAAATTTCTTTGGAATGTGGGCGTAACATGTACACCCTATAATCCGTAGATTTTTTATATCAGGCTTTTTTCTGATCCACAATTCATAAGGAGATATTCCCTCAACTCCAGAAACACCAGTTCTGTTGATAATATACGTAGCGGTACTTATCATTTCAGCCCACAAACCCTGTGGTATATTCTCATGAGCATGCATCAGGGTTCTAGCTGCTTCAACTATTGTTCTATGGTCGCGTTCACAGCACCCGTTTTGTTCAGGAGTGTACGGCATTGTGAGCCTCTGCTTTACACCATTTTTGTGTAACAAAGCCCTCACTACTCCACAATCAAATTCACCACCATTGTCACTCAAAATTTCTTTGATAACGTGGCCTAATGCTTTTGTTTCAGAAATAAATTGTTTTAATTTTTCAAATACTTCACATTTTCGTTTCATGAAGTAAATGGTACGATATTTAGTGTAGGTATCTTTAAAACAAACATAATACCTATGTGAACCAATTGACTGCAAGAATGGTCCTACTACGTCGCATGAAACGATCTCACCTGGGGTGGTTGTTTTTGGTCGACTTTCAAACTTACGCCTGTGAGCTTTGCCATATACGCATGCTTCACAAAGCTTACCATCATCTTTGATCTCGAATCCCACAACTTTCTTTACGTGTTTCATGTTCTGATGTGCCAGTCTTTCATGATATATTTGGGCTAGGTTCATCCTGTCAACTGAACAAACATTCAAAAAGTTTTCGGGTATCAGACTTTTGACATCAAGTTCATATAACCCTGTATTCCGAGACCGTTTTCCCTTCAAAATTATCTCATTTCCCACTAAAAATTCACAACTTTCAGTATAAGAAACGAATTTACTGTTAGCAACTTTGTCTTGCGCAGACAGAGTGGAAAAAAGATTTTTCATTACATCTGGAACAAACCAGACGTCAGACAACGTTATTTTCCGCTTGAAGCCATTTACTGTAGCCTCCATTACAATGCTACCCTTACCTACGGCCTTTACAGCGTTACCGTTGGCTGTTCTCACATTATGCTCAACTGAAAAATTTTCAAATGAAGTGAAAAATTCTTTGGTATGAGTTATATGCCTCGTAGCACCACTGTCCACATACCATGAATTTGACTTACTCAGACAGGAAGCTACCTCGGATGTTTCTGCACTCAACGTAATGTCATTTACGTTTGAAGTGAACGTCTTGTTTTTTGATTTGAATGGCTTACACATAGAAGATTTTAAAGAAGACGGATGTTGCCCACTCCATTTTGCAGGTCTTGGTGGTCTTCCATCAGCTATCCAGTATCTGCAAACTTGAATCTTATGGTTATTCTTTCCACAATAATTACAAATAATTTTTTTGAGCGAAGTATTGTTATTGTTATTGAAAATATTATTGGTTCTAGTTGTCAACACATCTTCATCATGTTGCTCTTCATTTTTCGAGTTCAGAGCTCTTTCGTGAGCGCATAATTGAGAAGTCAAGTTTTCAATTGTTCTCTCAGTCTTAGACATCATCATCCAACTGGACTTGAATGAAAAATAGTCGTTTGGCAAAGTTTCAAGTATTTTGCACATGGGAAACACATCAGGAAGTCTACATGTACAGTTGTTGTTACTAAGTTTCATTTCTTCTTTGAGTTGATTCCACAAATTTTTAAGTTTAGACAACAACGTGGGCATGTCATCATTTTCATCACGATTATAACTAAAAAATTGCGAACATAACTCAAAAGACTTATCATCAGCAGTCCCGTCAAAGAGTCGGTGAAGCTCTTGCCATGTGTCGTATCCTTTTGAAAAACGCATAATTTTCTGTATGTTTTCATCGCCGAGATTATTCATTATAACAATCATCGCTGTACTGTTCGCAGTGGCAAATGTTTGCTTTTCCGTTTCGTAGGCAGCCAGCTCCGTAACAGTCGCTTCATGCAATGGCAAGGCAGGCTCTTTCAAGGTTCCTTCAACAACTTCGAATGCATTTGGCAGACCTTGCAATAACGTAGTCATTTTGAATTTCCAAATTGTCCAATTCACTTTCCCGTTTAGGTCGCCCACTTTCACCTTTGCTAAATCCATTGTCAATGTTCACTTCAATCACTATCACTGTTCAATAATTGTTCCTTGCTACCAAATGTTTGTTCCTTGTTTTCAATAATTTTTCAATTGGTTATGGGACCAGATTACGTGAATAGTAAACAAGGAACAAACATTTCAGTCACAAGCATTTCGTTTTTCTTTAATAAAAGATAAATTCAACATGTTGTCATGCTTCAATCAACATGTGTTTCAGCCAGGATTCAAAAAAGAATAATTTAGTGTAGACTCGTACTTCAACAGAAACAACCCGATAGCGCCGCTCTCTCACCACTTCCCACCCCTCAGATGACAATGAACGAGCAACCTGCGTGCAAACTTGACACGGCCCCACACACCTGCACCACACACGGACCACGCGCCGAAATTAGGTTTTTTAGATTCAGTGCGCCTCAAAACGTAAAAATCTGAGGAAAACTTACATTTTGTTTTTGACACGATAAATTGAATTGGTTGCAAAAGCCATGAAACCCAGTGAGTTTATGGAGAGCTAAGGAAAGTTGTGTGATGCAGGGCACCTGATTGATATTGATATTTGTTTTCGTTTTATGAAATTTTTATTGGGAGCAGCGTTTAGCGACACCTATTCTGCACCCTTCTTTCAACTGAGTAGGCAAGTAAAAAACTTGAACGCGTTTTAAATTGCATACTCATCGAATTGAAGGAGTCATTTGCGGTCGATTTCGTGCAGCGGGTTGGTTTAATTTGAAATTACGAAGTGTAAAGTCACAGAACCTTCTCTCTCTCTCTCTCTCTCTCTCTCTCTCTCTCTCTCTCTCTCTCTCTCTCTGTCTGTCTGTCTCTCTCTCTCTCTCTCTCTCTCTCTCTCTCTCTCTCTCTCTCTCTCTCTCTCTCTCTCTCTCTCTCTCTCTCTCTCTCTCTCTCTCTCTCTCTCTCTCTCTCTCTCTCACTCTCTCTCTCTCTCTCTCTCTCTCTCTCTCTCTCTCTCTCTCTCTCTCTCTCTCTCTCTCTCTCTCTTTCTCTCTCTCTGACACACACACACTCTCTCTCACCCCCACCTCCCCAATCTACAGACATTAGTTAGTGATTAAAGCAATTGGGTTAGATCTGCCAGTAGGCAAATCACTAAAGTTAACGTACCTGTTAGGTGAGTCCGTCTCCTCTGGCTGGTGAGATACTGCAGGGGAGCGATGGTAGAGCATCATGGAAGGGGGAGCGGAGCAAGGAGGTCATGTACCTCCGGGGAAACCCACTAGAGGTGAAAGGAATGTGAGTACTGTACGTCTTAACACAATGTGATTCGAAAAAAGACGATCCAAATTCTCACGAGACTTTTCGATGCTGAATCGAATCGGATGGGTCTCAGAGCTGTGAGACTAGGTCAAGCGGTTCATGATAACGAAACACAAACGGTGGATACAGCTTCCTTTCACCTCTAGTGGGTTTCCCCGGAGGTACATGACCTCCTTGCTCCGCTCCCCCTTCCATGATGCTCTACCATCGCTCCCCTGCAGTATCTCACCAACCACGAGGGACATTTTATGTCTTTTTCTTTAAACTAAACATCGATTTCCTTCCGATGCGATTCCTTATGAGTGATTGGAAACGTTGAGGCTGGCGGGCGCGAAAGAAACCTTTACATGGATGGTGGGTACAGCTTTCGTACAAATATGCAACCACTAGGAACACTTTATCTCTTTTATTTTTATTTTTTTTAATGCAATGATGATGCAATGATATATTTGATTGTGCTCGTTGATGGTTTCGATATAATGGCCGCGTCAATTGCAATTGACATCATCACTTAGTCACTGAGGTTATTAAAACGTGTGATGTTACCAAGCGTTAGATTTTGTAACAGACGTTACCATGCACTTAACCCAACACAAATTTAGTGACGCTTCTCTGTTACATATCTCGCGTTACATTTCCGAGTTTATGTAGCAAAGTAAAGATATAAAATGTCAACAACAAAAAATAATCGTAACCCTGGTGGGACTCGAACCCACAACCCCCAGTTTAGGAGACTGATGCCTCATGCATTACGCCACAGGGGCTGTGGTTCCAACTCGGGTTAAAACGTTGCCTTGTCCAATCAGCCTCAAGGTTAAATTTCGTGACGCTTGGCCGTTACACTTTTCGAGTTTATGTAGCAAAGTAAAGACATAAAATGTCAACATTTAAGCAGAACACTCTGTACTTGCTAGTTACAGTTAGTTCCCAGAATCCCGATGTGATTGGCCCTGGGATGTGGCATCTTTCAATTCTTCTGGTGGATTGTGTAAATGTTAGTTACGATAGGTAGGCCGTGTTACAGTTAATACCTGGAATCAGTTAATTTCAGTTTTTACAAGTAAACTCTAGCGTTCAGTCGGCCCCTTCGTGAAAACTGGCGGCCACTATTGAACACTAGAATTCACCTTTCGTTCAATAGTCAGTTAAAACTAGAATTCACTGATTTATTTGACAAGGGACGGGATCGGACACTGCAGAAGATAAAGACAGTCATCAGTTTATTTTGGCGACGACAAGTTCGATTTTCTTGCGAAGGAGGTGAAGGGGACAATGTCAGCAAACAAGAAAACCTCTCAAGAGGATGGAAATTTGCAACGCGTTAAGGTTCTTCACTTGTCTACTCACTTGAACGAGGGCTGCTGAATGGATTTCACTTGTCACCGCACTAAATAACACATTTCATAAATATGAAAATAAAAACATTTCATTTACGTTCCTAGTGCTCAGAACGGTGTACAAAATCATCTTTGCTTAGGAAGAAGACTCTTGCTTTAATGGCCTTTGTTTTCAACTCGAATTTCTCCTTCCATAATATGTAAAATAAATTAATCGAGTCTGGAAAAAAGTTATCAAACATGAAACGATTCAACATACCGCAAGTTGGTGAGTCGAATAAGCTCGTGCCGCGCGGAGACCCTATTAAAAACTACCTGCCGTTAGAAAAAAATTTTTACGTTATTGACGCAGTACATATTACTGCAGGGCAAGGCGAGAGGAATCGCCTGAAGACAGACTGATCGGAAACACGCGAACGTCACTTCATTTCATTTCAAATAATGTTCCAAATCCAAATTTGCTTTTTGTGAAGAGGTTTTGCTCAAAATCGACGAAATTCCAAACGCCTCTCTTTGCACAGCTGCAATGAAAGCATTCACAGGGTTCGGGCACGGCATGGTCTCGCATAAAGTTGTACGTGTCGAATCAATCAACTCACCAGCCAGAGGAGACGGACTCACCAAACAGGTACGTTAACTTTAACATTCAATTACTTATTGTTCCAGCGGCGAGGGTTTCCGTAAATTCTAGCTATTACAAGTCACAAATAGTTTTCACGATGGGCCTAGTCAAAACTAGAATCAAATGATTTCCGGTATTAACTGTAACTCATGCGTATAGTGAGACACACTTCCATTTAGATCAAAGTTGGCCAACATTTACTGTGAAAACTTGTCTCTAAACATGTTCTTCGCCTTGGTCGAGCCATAAAATATGATACTCAGCAAGTAGATCATTGTGGGAGGCCTCAATGAACGGTTACTGAGACTGTCGGTACGTTTGAACTTACTTTTCATGACCAACCAAGGCCAGCATTCGCATTCTCTATTACTTTATTATCACTTCGGAAATCTGATCGGACGAAACCCACGGTTGTAATGGGCCAAAACTGGTTAGAAAAATTACCCAACAACGAAATTGATTGACGTATTTTGTGATGTTGTGTAGAATAGGACGGGTCTGAGAGGCGCAGCACTATGCCTAAATGAAAAAACAGTGAAATCACAGCAAATTCAGTCAGGGAAATTCTACTACTTGACGAAACCGTTCTACTACTATGTACCGAAAGTTATCGTTTCTACCCTTTTTCCTTCACTGCACTCGGTCTCACTCCATCACCGGTTAACTCGACTGGTCACGTCGTGCCAATTGCCTAGCATTGTCTAGTAAATAACAATTTTCGTTGTTTCAGGTTCGACTTCGTTCCTTTTGTATCCACTTAGGTATTATCCCACTATTAACTTCCTCAACCCAGGAGGAGTTCTTTTTTTCAGTTTAGCGTTCCATAATTTGTTAATTTATGCAATTATTTTCTGAGAACAGATCTCACTAAAATAAAATCGCTTGGTAGTTTCTTCCAATAATGATCAGGGTTCACACAACAGAGATAGACATAGAATACTTTTTTATACAAAAAATAGATATATTTACAAATGTATTTACAGAATTAACAATAATAAAGAACCCTGTAGGAGGAAAGGGACCATCTTGGTTGCATGAGTCAATAGTTCAGTCTTTGGTGCTTGTTGCGATTATTTCTTATCGTATCCTCCATGATCGCCGTAGCTTCCACCTCCGCTACTGCTTCCGTGCCCGCCAAATGACAACGTGCTGTAGCTAGTGCTACCCCCGCCATATCCGCTTGACCCATGCCCGCTGCTGCCGCCATATCCGCTCGACCCATGCCCGCTGCTGCCGCCATATCCGCTCGACCCATGCCCACTACCTCCGAAGCCTCCTGAACCAAAGCTGCTACCCCCGTGTCCACCGCTTCCTCCGTGTCCGCTGCTGGAGAAACTGCCGAGTCCGTGTCCACCTCCGTATGAGCCTCCTGAAGAACCTCCATAGCTGTGTCCTCCAGAGGATCCTCCAAAACTGTGCCCGCTCGATGACCCATATCCGCTTCCTCCGAAGCTGCTTGAACCGTGGCCTAGACCTCCAGAGCTTCCACCAAAGCTGTGATGTCCTTTGCTACCTCCTGAACTGTGTCCTCCGCTGTAGCTGTATCCTCCTGACCCTGAACCGAACGAGCTCAAATGGTTTCCAGAACTTAACGCACTGTGACTGCCTCCGAATCCACCTGAGCTACCTGAAAACGAATGAAAATCGTGCGATTTAATAAATCTCAGTAATTAGTCAAGCCTAATAAAACGAATACTTTCAATTTCAAATAAGTTCAAATGTAAATATTGTCTATGCAGTAAAGCGCCTTGAAGTCATGTCTAGGTATCAGTTGTCATCATACCGAACGTAGTACCAGCGTCATGCGTTGAGATCAATGGGTAAGATGAGGTATTCAGCCCCTTAGTTCCTTTGTAAAAAAGTCAGAAACAGTAAGTAAGTTTGTAACAAAACGCTCCAAGTCAACAGTTAGTGTGTTGCAGTTACAATACTTCATTGGGGCACAAAAAATTATACAATATCGTACACAGAAAAAATCAATACAATTATCACAGTCCTATTTTAATATTGCAAGTCAGTACAGTTCTGTAGGAGAACAGTCAGATTAGCATAGATGCATGTTTACTATACACAGTTAGTAAACAATCGCCGAAGTAATATGTTCTGTTGGTATAGTCTGTAGAAGGATTGGTTAGCGGTGAGGCAGGGGCGCAATGCCGTGTACTCTTGATATCCTACGTGAACACCAGCTTTAAACAAAAAATCTATAAATACGCATTTGACTGGACAGTTACGTGCATATACTGAGTTTATCGATCTACAAAGTGGCGATTAAAAATGTCAGGGAACTAGTTACGACTGATCAACTAGGACTAGCTAGCTGTAAAACATGAAGTCGACTCAGTAATTTACTCACACACACACGCTGTATCTTCCAATTGATATAAACGAGTTTTATCAATCGATAGGTTCCTTTGCCGTTATGTAAAGCATCCGATGCTCTCAGGGTGCACCTACAGGAAAAAACAATAGACGAGCTCCTCCCCTCTTTTGATAAATTATGATGTCCGGGTAGGTGGAGTACGCTTCACGTATTTTTAGGCTGTGTTCTATGGGGCATTCTCGGTGCCTCACCAGTCAATCCTGTTGAGACGTGACGCCTGTACTTCCAATCCGTCCAGCTCTGATGCCGCACATACAACTCACTCTATTAACTTCTACTTCGCCTCCCAGAGCTGCATGTGCCTATAATTTCCTCACCGTTGAAAGGGCCATTTCTACTAATAAACACTGAGCAGGTCGTTTTGCTAGTTATTGATTTTTGGAAGAGCTGTTTATCGTTTAAGCAGTCTTAGAGGTATTCGGGTTTGAAGTCATTTCTCAGTTACCCCCATCACTACTCCACTAATGTGCCCTTCTTGTGCCACGTGTAAGGCCCCTGACTTTTTCCACCCTGCACATTCCATGGGCTGACTATTTTAGCTAGGCATAGAATTTTCAAGCCAGGTTATACATGTTCAGGCGAGGAGAAAAAAGAGTGTCAGTAATAGGAAATCAAGCAGACAAGCCATTATCACCTGGCGGTTAGGCAACATCCGTTCCCAAACGACACTGAAATCATTTCACTAGAGCAGCGATGTTGCTGAAAAATTCGTCAAACACTTTGATACGCGCCACGGAAGGCAGGAAGAAAAAACACGACTGGGCAAATTTCATGGGTCCCACTGACCTCTGTTGAAAAATGTGGCGTTCTGGGTGCTCAGCGTCAGTCACGCACGAGCAACGATCCTCCCTCCTTTCAGAAACAATGACTAAAGACAGCGACCAACCCGCAGTACCTATAGACATTATACAGGAATTGCTGTACAAGGCTAATCCTTGTTCACGAATGAATCTTCTTCACCCTTCGCCTACAAAACTGAACTCAACTTCTAGTGTCAAAATATGCGCGTGATCAAAATCACACTCACTGACAGCAAACGGCTTACGTTGACCGTTTGCTGCATCAGCAGAAAACCAGCTAACTCCTAAACGTTGACAAACGGCTCATGTACATAAATATACTAAGAGCTGTTCATTTTTTGAAGTTGTTCGCAGTGTTCACCAGGAAGTCAGAACAAAAATGACAAGCTGATGATGTCATACAACAACGAAGGTAATCGTGATAATTATGAGTAAAAACGGTTGAACTGAATTTAAAGGCAGATCTACCTGTTCAAGTTCCAGCAATTAGCGTGAAATAACGATAAATTATTACGAAAATTGAGTTTTATTTTCTAATCTTTGTACGTTTTACCTTCTATGCTGTGCTTTTTTACGCATTTTTATGTGCTTCGAAATGTTTGGACTGAATCTATATTGAAAGGAGTTAATGAACTGTGTGTTGAGAAGCACATATTTTGTGCTTACTTGTTTATGAACTACCCGACTGAGAATAGTTATCCCCCACATTGTGAAAGGCATTCCAGAGAAACAGGATTTCACAAAATGACGTTGTTGATGAATACGTGCGATAAAGGCGTCTCGAGACGTCTCTGTTTTTTAGGATTGAATCGTGAATTTTTTTTTCTCGAAATTTACAGTTAGGCCCCCAATTAATTTTGGCGAGGGGGCGTTTCATCGTCAGCTCGAATTCACGTAAACACGTTATTACATCGATGAGATAAGCTCCCATTCGCGTTATAATGAACCCAAAGTGAGTATCGTTCCAAAGTTTCCCTGATCGAAGGGATAGTCTCCGTTGAAAGTTGTTCGACAGGTTGAATGGGCATCGATGGGGCTGCCAGTCTATTAAATCTCTCAACTTCTCACTTCCGCGTAGGAAAAGAGACGCTTTGTACTGAAAAGTGTGCAAAAAAAAAGAAGAAATCTTCCGCAATGACACACCACATTACCAACCTATGTCTCATTCTCGCTGGTCCCGCGGAACGAATGAATGAATAGTGAACGGTTTTCCAGGACTGTCCTATCGACGACTCTCTCTCACTTGACGAGAGCTTTATTCGAGGTTTGCGGCGTGAAACTATTTTCATTTTTTACGATTATGAGAGAAGTATAGCAACCGGGCAAAAAAAAAGCTTCTTTGAATATTCTTCAGATTGAGGTTTGAGGCCTCTTGAATCCTAAAAACGCCAATTCGCCGAGTAGCCTGTGCGTATTGCCAGAGTTGAGGAACGTCTGAACCGATTGCACTGGTTTCTTTCGTATTTTCGTTCTTTTTTCCATTACTTTTTGAGTCACGATAATACGTTCAGGGAGAAGAGGGCGAAGAATCAAAATGTACCGAAAATGAGTTTTTTTCTTAGAATTTTAGTCTCTAAGAACTTCTTTTCAACACTCGGAATACACCTTCAACTAACCACTACCATACTTCCATTTTTCGCAAATATCTCTATGAACATGTAGTGGCCAGAAGTCGGCAAAAATGTTTTCTTTTTCCTTTTTGGAAAAATAGCTACAAATGTGTCGACCCTTCAATAAGTCAACGACACGTTTTTCTCCATGAAGGTTATGTTAAACATAATGACTGAATTTTCCAATTTTCTAAAAAGCAGTAGATTTTGATCAAACTCACGGAGATACTTTTAGCTAACTAGTACGTTAGTTTTGTTTTATATTACGGGTTTGGCGAAAATAAGTTGAAAGAAGTTACAGCTCTTGTATATAAAGCGTACCGTCGATTTTGCAGGGGCTGAAATTTGCGTTGCTTCGCAGCAATAACGTCTTACTTTATTGGAGAAGTAAAAGGGTGTGGTTGATTTGGAGATTTACAACTACATGTACACCAGTAGTTCAACCATCTTCGTTTATTATTTCCCCAAGTTCAAAAGGCCGCGAAATGCTTCAAATACTTGGGATCGTAACGAAACCGTTCTTCCAGTTATGGCTTAATCATCAAACATTCTTATCAAGTAAAATTTGAGTTCGTTCAAAATCTTATGAAACCCCTCGATCGCCGACGACTAACTTTACAAACTTGTCGTTTATTCTCAAACCCTACAAACAAATATGAGTATTACATCTGTACTTTGAACACGACTTTTCGCATGCCCTGAATGGTCAAAGATCTGCTTCATTTATGGGCAGTGTATCTTCGCTCATTTCAATTGCGGCATTTATGGAGAAAACAATTCAGGTACTGGTTAGTTGAAAAAGAGAAATGCTTAAAACCCTAGTCGTGGTACATTTTTGTCCTCCACCCGCTCTTCCCATCGACGGAAATCGCTCATAACCTTATCAAATAATCACAAAAAAACCTGATCAGTCGGTTTCTTACCCTTCGGGTAGCGGAAGGTAAACAGGTTTTTGTTTAACTTTTTGTTGTTCAAAGCATGTTCTCGTTCGAGTATAGTGTTGACTTAGCAGGTTTTAAAAATACGTATCCGTTTTTCGAACTAAGATCAGATCCATAAATGAAACAGCGCTAGGTTCACAGAGAGCTGCCTCAATTTGGTAATACAAGGGACGTCCCAAAAGTAAGTTCCGATCATTTGTAAATCTGTGGGAAAATGCCGTAGGGAAAAAATTCCAACGGGGATACTTCATGTTACATCTGGTGGCAACACTGAATTTTTCTTATGTTGCTATCACTTGTTGCGGCTTATCAGCACCAGTGTAAACATGGCTGCTACAATGAAAACCCCGTCAAATTGAGAAATCCGTTCGGTGATCCGTTTTTTAGTTTTTGAGAATGTTTCTGTGCCCGAAATTCACCGCAGACTCCCTTCAGCGTATAGAGAAGGGGTCATGAACATCGAAATGGTCCGTAAGTGGAAGAGAAGTTTCCTGGAAGGGCGGGAAAGTGTGCACGATGAACACCGAAGTGGGCGCCCTTCCACTTCTCGTGGAGAGGACGCAGTTTCTGCAGTTCGCAAGCTTTTGGAGGAAGATGCGCGCTTTACTCTAAGTGATATTGTCGAGAAAGTGCACAACAAACATCAATTGACTCGTTCTTCACTACACCGAATCATTAGGTCTCGGAATTCTTCAAACAAAATGACGCAGAATGGTACGACAAGGGGTTACGTAAACTGGCACCACGGTACCAAAAATGCATCGATCGGAATGGCGACTACGTCGAAGAATAACGTAGATCCGTACCTTCAAGAATAATGTTTTTTTTCAAATTGGTTGAGTTTTCCATTTTTCCCAGCACTTCGGAACTTACTTTTGGGACGTCCCTCGTATAAGAGACATTACGCGATAAAAATTTCAATTAATTCACCAAAACGTCGAAACCAAGAATCCATTGTGTAAAAAGTTATACTAAAAATGTTTTGTCAATATAACTACTCCTATTGATGCAGTTTCAAACTTACCTCCAAAGCCATATCCGCCGCTTCCGCTGCTGCTGAACCCATGGCTGCCGCCGCTACCTCCGTAGCTATCGCTAATTCCAGGGCCGTAGCTGTATCCACTATGATCATCGCCTCCGGTGCTGCTGAAATCGCTGCCATGGTGGTCATCACCGCCGAAACTGCTTCCGTGATGATCGTCACCTGGTCCTGAAACGCAGATATTGCTATTAAAGCGAGTGGTTAAAATAAATAATATCGATCAACATATGGAGGAATGCTTTCTCGTGGTAATCATAAATTAGTCGTTCACTCTGTGAATTTAACTAGTTGTTTAATGTCGAGGTGGTCTTATCTGATTTATGTCGACTGACTCATCGATTTATTCAGCCTTCGAGGTCTGTATAGTACTTCAAAATGTGTGTTTTTATTGGGAGATCATATTGTCGATTAAACTTTAAAAAATCTGTTGATGGAGATTTTTTCTTGGGAACTTTTTACTCACGCCTAATTGAGTTCAGCTAATTTTCCTCCAAACAGAAACAACAATGGATTGTGAGACTAATATCTCTTAGTTAGTTCTAGAGTAAGGCTCCCAGTTCAAAGACACCAAGTGAAATGTTGGGACACCAAGCGACCATCGGACCACTCTTGACGAATGGTGTCAAGCTGATAATGGCCACCACGATAGGATTCGAGGAGAGCAGGTGCCATATACTTTTATAGAAGACTGAGAACCAGTTCTGTTCCTCATCACATGGACTGCTAACCAAGTGGTGCTTAGTAGGAATGGGATTTTAACTCCATGAAACGAACTAAAATGTTAACATTATGTAACTAATTTTCACTCTCGACAATTTAATTGTAACATGTATGAACTTACCGCTGAAACTCAGACTGTTTCCGAAATCTCCACCACTGAAGCTGTGGCTTCCGCCGCCAAAGCTGTGACTTCCACCTCCAAGGCTATGCCCGCTGCTGCCAAAACTGTGACCGCCGCTTCCGCCAAAACTGTGACCGCCGCTTCCTCCAAAACTGTGACCTCCGCTGCCGCCAAAACTGTGGCCTCCACTGCCGCCAAAGCCGTGGCTGCTGCTACCGCCAAAACTGTGGCCTCCGCTACTGCCAAAACTGTGGCCCCCGCTACCGAAACTGAGGCCGCTGCTGCTGAAACTGGGGCCGTCGCTGCTGAAGCTAGAACTAGGGCCGTGGAGGTCGTGATGGTCGTCGTGAGACTCACTGTGGGTGTGCTCTTCTATATGGTAGATTTCAGGCTTTTCATGGTGTACCTCTTTTATCAATTTAGGAACGTGTACTCTAATGTGAACACTGAAACAAACGAAAAACAAGCGTACAATAAGCAATTACATTCAATCGTTGTGAATTACTCAAACATTTTCAGAATTATAAATACACACATTGTTTTTTAATGCCTCCAGTCAACCTTCTTTATCAGTAATCAGTGGAAGGGCGAGTGAACGGATGTGGTGGTGGTGAAAAGGCCATTCTTGACACTCAATCGACTTCCACGATGATTTTATTCAACATTTGAGACAAATTTCTTCCCTTCAAAGCTCAAAATTCTAAACCGTGCTAAGTTAGGATTCCCATCTGTGTTCGATTGAGCGGGATTTTCAGGCCAATCTATTGATCCCCAACCTCTATAACGCCTCTAAGTCTAAAAAAAATTGGTTTGGTATCCATCGGCGTGTACATGTTGCAGAATGGTTAAGTCTGATGATGATTATTCTCGAAATGCCCAACCATTCCTTTTGCGACGTTTTTGGAGAAATTAGAAGTAGGGCATCGCACATACAAGAAGAACGTCGTTGTTTTTTTCATTCGGCGTCTAGCAAAGGAGAAGTAGGTGCCGTCCCCTCGGGGTAAATTTTTTATAACCGTCCATCCGACTTTCTAACTACCTACTGGCCATCTGAGAAAGGTCTCTCGGAGTAGATCCAGTCTTGGCTCGTAGGACGGCGAAAAACAAGAAGGAAAAAAAACCGCTTCCTGACTTGTGGGCCGAGCCACCTGATATTTGCGTCTAATGAAGAGAGGACCGGACCCTGCCATAATAAGTCGGAACTGCTAATCGCCGAAGGGTTCTTTCCCAGTCAAACCTGATTCTGGGTGAATCGATTGCGCAACTAAATTGGGTTGTTCCTTATGATTTAGTTGGGTAACAGGGAACGGAGGATCGTTACGTGTTTCTGCATCTAAGGCTTCGCGTTAGTGGAGCGCTTCAGATGAACCGTTTTATAGCATCTGATACCCGGCATGGAAAGACCCACGTTGTGCCTAAATATCTGGTGTGAAGGATCACGCAGCTTTCCACAGCCCTTGTAAGTTCAATGGTGCGCTGTATCCAGAAACAATTGGGATGAATTACTTGAGGACGAACAAAAGATTAGTTCGTAGAAAGTCGAAAACAATTGGAAAACAAAATTTCAGAGCTCGGAGAATTTTAGAAAACTTTTGTGTTTTACCGACGGTTGCACAATTCGACGAAGAAAACCCTACGTAATCACAGGTTTCTAGAGAACACTGACAAATTGGTCAAATCCAATTAGGAATTTACTGTTTTTCCTATCACCGTACAGCAGGGATATTTATGAAGACCGTTATACAGTTGTTCACTAATTAAACGCACATTGACAGTTGGATCGAAATCGTTGCAAAAATCAAGCATTTTACAAGCGTTTTACTTTCAATAAAAATGCGTGAACCTAACGCTGGAAAACAAATGGTGTTTTACCGTGAATGTTCTCAAAATCCCTTGAAACGACCAGAAGAGAAATCAATTTTCTTTTGTGGCAATTAAATAACTTTCTAATTCAAATGATAACATTATTAGTTTTATAATAATAACCTTATGGTCATAACGGCATATTTGAAGAAAAGGTCGAGTTTAGCTGATTTTGGCCCGGCCGTTCCAGTCTCTAAATTATAAACCATTTTTCCGAAATAAGTGATAGTGTCACGGAATTCAAAAATAATAGGAAAGAACGTAGCACGTAGGAGGTTATTATGATTTCTCGCATCATATGATGATGTTAACACGAACACGTAAAAAATCCGTCGAATTCTTTACTTTTCCTAGGGTCTCATTAAAAAAAAGGAGGATTTAACACAGTTGTACTTATTTTACATACGAAGTGTGTACGGTTCAATCAAAAAGTACCTCGGCCACAAACAATGCGAGGAAAATATGGACCATTCCACTTGATTGACATGTGTAGAATTCTTTGTGATCAGAACACAGTATTAACTAGTTATTTAACCCACGGTACCCATTTAATTTACTAGCAAGCTTTTTTTGCGCATTCGCCCTTTCGGATGCTTTCTGTAAACCAGAATACATTGATTACCAACCGTTTTCTTTCTGGAATCATTCTTTCCTTGTATTCTTCCCAATTTCCATTTTAGTTAGGTTGGAATGGAAATTTCAAACGAGTACAAAGTAGAACTCAATTGGTTCTCGTTTAGTGGGAAACCGAGTATTAACAGGTTAAAAATATCAGCGCACGCTGTCGTTTTAACCGTTTCGGATGTACAATGGACTCATCATTCGATAGTTGACTTCTTTCCGTTAAACTTTGACAGAACAAAAGTCTCAGAAGATAATTTCCTTGTCCTGAATGAAAAAAAATGAAAGTGTTCAGCATTCGATGGGAAAGAGAGCGGCAGGAATCGTCATTTGACTGACGGAGCACGTACATCCCGATTGTGTCAGCCGCTTAGAAAGCTGCCGCGGCAATGAATATGTTTTTTATGTCCTCCCGCAGTCGCTTGATGAACGCAAACATGAAGAAAAAAAACGACCATCGTTTTCGTCTTTTTTCTGACCACACGCAAAAGAGGGCCACTCGAAGCGTCGTGAGGCCACACATTGAGGACCTCTGTTGGGATGTCGCTGTACGTCAAACGCCGCGATCACTTTCAATATTTTCGCAACGGTTGGCATCAATCAATGTTCTCCACCATGCTGTCAGGTGAAACACATTAACTGCTAATACAGGATGAGCATAAATCATGAAAATTGGTGGTTTTTACTTTAAACGACCTTACGAAGCTGATAGGAGAGTTTTCTCATCGGCTAAATACAACAAGAAAAGTCTTCATCAGATTTGTATCTTTCAAAGACATGAATTAAGCGTAAGCTTTCACGAAACCAGCTACAATTAGTAGATTCCTGTTGATCTTTGTGTGGGCAGTTCCGACTGTTGTGATAACATACAATTACGAGGTTTGAGTACGTGTGTGTCTCATACATTCCGCTCTTATCAGACGTTCATGCTCACAAACATCGTTTGTAATCTAATAACCTACGTACACAATGGAAGTGTAATAACGGCCATGAAATAACGTAATAACGATGCAAATTACGGTTATCTCTTCGGCATGTACTTTTCACGTCTATACTTCTAGAAAAGTAAACACGTACTTTCCCATAACAACAACAACGTGTTAGCAGTCCCATAAACTACCTACCAAAGGTAGTGACATAAGCGAGGGCAATGCAATAAATTTAGTAACGTTGGGGTTGAGGAAAGTTGCGTTGCTCCAAACATTTGTACCGTTTTTACTAGCCATTAATGTTAGGATTGGTACGAATTTTAGAATCGGCTTTATAATGACTTGCAATTACGATTATGTTTAGAATAGCCGAAAACTAGATTGCATTTCCGTCGAGCGAATTTCTCACGCACACAAAATCCAAAAATCTTCCGACGTACTAATTTTAATACAAGTTTTTTGAAAGTGTAAATTTTCAACAGCTTTGAACCATTTATGAGATTTGAAACAAATATGATGTGATTCAACGCGAGACTACAGGGACATCATACATTAATGTTTTTGTACTTCCACTAAATGGTTCTCTTGTTCCCTTGTCCACAATTGTTACCAGAAACGCCTCTTAAGCATTCACGTGCTCATCTGTATCTTCAGTCTCCTGTTTATCATCGATCTTTCCCATAGTTAACTGATTCACGTCCACCAATAGACTCCAATGGACTGGAATACATCAGCAGGTGCAGATCAAACAATAACGACAAACGTTGGGTTTTCTAGTATCCAGTTTTCTATTTTTTTACCAGTTGACATAAAATCGTCCACCAAATAACTTGAGCTGTGAGGATTAGTTACGGCTGATGATCCGAAGGCTGGATCTTTTTTCTTTACAGAACGGCGAAAACTTGTTATTTTGGCTATTATCTAGATGACATATGCAGGTTGGAAAGAGAAGTTCTTCCAAAGATCGACGTTATTGCTATCATTACCAACCTCATGTTAATATTTCTCGTTATAAACCTTAAATTTATTTTCCTATCCCAAATTTTGAGGAATGTGATTCGAAATGCCTACGGGGCTGCAGATAACACTAATAAGTCCATTCCGTATTTATCATCGGTCGGTCCCAGTATATATTTATTTTTATTTTTTGAGATAACTGGCCTATTAATAATTCAAAAAATGTTCAAAAAATTGGATCTCTGATTATCGATTTCAATAGATAAATAAAATAAAAATTATTGACAGCGAGCAGGGGGGGGGGGCAATACGGATACGGAGGATATGGAAAAAATTGAGTTGATTGAAAGTGTCAGTCAGTGTATGCAGCACGACATAGAATTTATGCGATGGAAGTTTCGAGGTGACATCGCTGTCACGCAAGACGCATTAGGCGATTGCCTTCTTTGAAGTAAAATGGTTTTTCAAGTAGGGACGTTTGCCGAGCTGTTGATTCAATTTTACTTCAATTGGGCTTCTACGCGTCTTGTCGGGTGAAAGTCTTGTTCTTATCTGCTGACTTAACTCTCAGTTCCGCCAGTCTTCTCTGTCTGTCGTGTTGTGAGACGCGATACGACCCGCGACAGTTATTTAATCCGCTTTTCAAGTTCCACGTCTTGGTGTTTGAAAGCGCTTACTGGATTTCGCTCTAGGATGTCGCCGTTTTTGGTCATATAACTGGCGTTATTATTTATTGTAGCTTCCCTCGGAATTTCGGAGAGGCAAATTTGAACCCTTCGGTTCTCGGAAACCTCGTTGGAAATGGTTTGAAGCTAATGGAACACATGGGGCTAGTGAGCTCTTTTCCAGAATTTCAAGGCCCAAATTGACAATTCCCGCGTTATCTCTACTTCAATGATCGGACAGAAGTTTTGTGGGTTCATCTGAGTCGGTTCATCAGAGTTCAATTCTCGTTGTATCTACATGCCATGCACGCCTTCAAGGGTTGGTCATCCCTGGCAGTGCCCTCAGTACCGGCGTTTACCGTGCATAATGGCTCTTATCTGTGACACGTTGAATCCCGCAGTTCCTTGGTTATAAACCGGCCTGCCAAGAGACACCAGCACGCTCGCAGCTTACGTAATCTTCAGCTTGTAAGAGGCAATTGTATCTTCAAATTTGATACATATTCGTCAATTGAAGTGCCTCCGTGGTTGCGGTAAGAGACTGTGGGCTTGTCTTAATGGCATTGGGGCTTCCAGACTCCACAGAAGGCATAGCCTTTTTTTGTTCAGCAAAATATTTCGACCATCAAACCCGGAAGTGTAATGCCTGGACTGTTCCCCATTATCCTTATAGCGGACGAGCACTTTCCTGTCCTCTTCGAAAGTTCTGTTTTGGAAGCTCTTGCCTTGCAATTCGCTAACTATACAAAATGAACGACAGAGGTTATGTTTGATTGCGTCGAAACGTAAATGATTAACAGCCCTACATAAAAAACACTCCGAATGCCCCTCCGTCACTAGTGAAGCGGTAGTATCAGGAAAATGTCTCATTCAATAGTTCAAGCTAACATCACGAATAACTTACTGTTCGTGACCGCCAAAGGTTCCTTGAGTGACAGCTATCAAACCCGTCAGGAGAACCCAGCTCACCTGCAAATAAAAGTACCACACGTAAATCAATACAAAATTGTTTGATGGAACAAGAGCCGATTTCGTGAACTAGCAACGAAATAACTATAATTTTCTTCGACCTTAGCACCACCCTAGGAGAGAGGAAATTTGGAAAGTGAGTTTAGAGAGAGTGGAGTTTGCTTTCCTCATGTCTCTGTTCTTCACATTCAATCAAATCAATATAAATGACTGCTGTACGAAAAGTGATCGAACTTTTGGGTTTGAAATTGGTTCCCCAGCAATGTTGGAGGGAAGAGTGTGAAAATTAAACGTACAAAAATGTAGGAGGAAATTATATCGTTAACATTGTGCAAATTTCGGTGTTTGAGGTTATGCCAGTTCGTAAATAAAGCTGCTTTGATGTAATGAAATGAAAAACAAGATCAGGACGATAGTACGACAACACGTGTAACAATCAGTCGAGAAAACCCTTCAGCACCTCACTTTATTAATTTTACAGTGGAAAAATGGGAAAACCCATTTTTTCTGTGGTGCTTCGTTGAGAACACCAATTTTTGAGAGTTCCACCTCTATGACCTCAAGAAACCCAATCTAATGAAGTAGCAGTACGGTTGTTCGTCAACTCAACCCTCTTGCTAATAGTCCACTCGAAAGCAGATTTGGCACGGTGAGTGAAATCTGAATCGATTGGAGCCTCAGTAACTGTGGCGACAATGAAACCGTAGCCCTACACGTAGGGAATCGAATGTTAATCTTTCACGCAAAACACAAAAGATGTGTGTACGTGTAGGTATACAAATAAAATCTGCGGGGAAGATCAGATCTCAATGCGATTTTTTAATTAACCACACACAAGTCGGTGTTTCATTGAAATAATGTCTTCAATCTATTGAGACTTGAAAACCTTGGGGAATAAGACTTCTTTAGGAGGTTGAAGAACATATAACAAAGTATGTTCAAAGGTATTCAAGTTCTTTGGTTGGTTGTCTGCAATAATAATTCAAATACGGCAGGTTGATGTATGTGTAAGGAATGTACATAACGTGCACTGTACTATGTGCTAAACTAGAACCAGCATGTGTGTTATTTAGTCACGTTGGGTTCGTTGTAGAAGAAATTTTGGAATTATCTAGTCCCTTACGCACTCTTGAAATCTATAATGTTGTCGCTCGGCCGAGTCATACGACTGCCAGTTGCATCTTCTGTCTAACAATACCAATGCAAATGGTAGAGGTAACCTACAGGTAACAATATCTTCCAGGATATTGTATCAACTTGAGTTTTTGGGTGTCAGATTGGGTCCAAATGCTGAAGAGGTTTCCAGGATCGAACTTGTGCCTGTGTTGCTGTGTAGTATAACCTGCCACGCCTTCTGCTGGACTACTATTACTTTAGTCAAGTTGCCGTACAGTCTGTACAGACTTTCGATGAGGTGGGGTTGTTCTTGCACGTGGGACGTTCGTACTAACGACTCAAATTAAAAGATTCTGAGCATAGTATAAAAAATAGTTGTGTGGTGCTTTACAGTGTAGATTGTAAAGAAGGCAATCCTCTCCTGGTTCCTTGTGCATTACCAATCTCCTGATCCATGATTCTCCCTCTTACAACTTAAAAAATGGGCCTTCTGTCATCCTGCGCCGTCCCAAATATTGTGGCCCTTCGAAATGGAACACTTTTTACTAAAATCCTTGAGTCCTCAAAGTGTTTTGCCCCGCTTATGACAAAATTTGGATAGAGAAATGAGCTGCCAGAAGATTATCTCTTGAACAACTGCTAAACAACCGTGATGTTAATCTAATATCGGCTTTTGAACAGGTTTAACATGTTAAGTATAAGGACTAGATTCGTATTTCCGAATCAAAGAGTAACTATTCCTATTCCATTAGTTCCTCTAAAACGAAATTTTAATTATATTTTTTTAAATAATCGAAGGTAAGAGTGGTTATATATCGAATTTTGTTTGACACATTATTTTCTGCAGACTCGCTAGCTAATCATTTAATTTAAATCTAAATGAACAAAATGAAATAGCATCTTAGCATTTACGAATAACGTTATTAAGACGAGAAAGTCCTTTAAAATATTTTTTTAGTGCGAAGTGTCACACGGCTTTCCTTGCTTTGCTTTGAATGATGATAGTTACGTATGCACATTCATCAAAGTGCAACTACCCATGGACAGAGTGTAATCGTTGAAAAGTGAACGTCGAATGTTCTAGGCAACTGACATGGAGGAGATTTATTCAAGCCGGTAACGAGAAATTCTTTTGCTGTTTCAGCGATTTTTGGGAGTGCAAAAAAAACTCCTCAATCCGTACTCATGCTGCTGAAACATTTTGAAATCAACTCCATGGAATATATATCTACAAATTTAATTCATTTTCGAGAAAATTCAAGCCTTATCAACGTAATTTAACCAGGGACTATGTTGTTTATGACTCAGTATGCAGTAACTTTCGGTTTCTTCATTAATTGCAATGAGTCAGTTTGCGTGGTTTGATTCAGCGTTTGTCTGCGTATGGTCGAAGAAACACCACAAAAAGCACAGTATGGACCGGATCACACTTTTCAACACTTCGAGGAAATCGCGAGCGCGTAATCCAATTCGTAGCGGCCGAGACAATTTTTTTTTTATTCTCCCCTAAATTTTTGTGATTTCAATTAAATCGACGGACGTTCGTCTGTACTAGTACTTACTGCGGATATGTGCGCCATATTAATCCAAGTGGTGTGTCGGTTGGAAGAAGGCACCGATAAAAATTAGCAACTGAACGCGTATCGAAGGGTCGCTCGTAGTTTTATATATAAAGAGAGCCGGTGGCCCGGAGAAGGGCGGATCCTGATCCCACCCCCGTGAAGGCCTTCGTCAGGACCTCTTGTGCTCTCGCAGGACCACTTTTGCGGAGAGGGAACTTCGGCGAAAGGGAGAAGGGGCCCCAGAAACTGGAAGGAAGGATTACGGTTTCCGAAGACTTTCTTCTTCAGTCCACGCTTTGTCCCATCTTGCGTCCTTCCCTCAAGGCCGTTCTTGTTTACATTTCTAAGCACAGTTACGCATTACGATCTAGTTCTGGAATTACTGTAACACAGCGTCACATCCATAGATTATCAGCAACATTACTGGATTATAAATGAATACTACACATATTTACATTATATAAATTTTATATTAGTGTATTATTATATAATTTGTCAATTACATATAATTATTCGAAATTTTGATCAGATTATTTCTTCTTTTTTGCGTGCTATTGAACATCGAGTACGACGCACCACACAAAGTTTCGTAACCAAGTGTAATAAAAGCATCGAACGAAATAAGAATTGTCAACTACTCGTACATCCATCTGAGGTCTTCTGAGCAAGATCACCGAGTATAAATTCTCGGGCACTAACTAAACGTCAAGCCCAGCTCGAGGCGTCTGTTTCAATGGTATAAGGTTCGTATTCATCAATAAACACGACGGTGAGAGGCTGAACAAACATTAACATTTCTCGACATTTTCTCGAAAAGGACTTTACAAGTTCGGTTGTATTTACGTACATAAATATATAAAATGAAGTTATTTTCAAAAAACATTTTTTATCATAAACAGTGATATAACCATATGAATCCAACTCGCACAGTACATATCTTTAACTTACCTACACTCTTCTCAAAATGGCATGACATATCAATTTTCCTCATATCACCTGTACATTTTATGACGCGGTACACACGCAAATCGCGTTTTCCAGCGTAATTAGGCTTATATATCTCGCGGCTATTTCGAAATGTTAGGAAAGCACGATTTCGGAACAATTAGGTTGTTGCCTCTGTTCAATGGACAGCCCGAGGAGCATGTATGAAAGAAGGCAAGAACAAGAGGCCCTACCAGTTTAATTGAAATCGTTAAAGCCGTTCGCCCAAACAGTTTAAAAAAATGTTTTACCCACAACAACCATGCAGGGATTGCCGAGGGAGGGCAAAAAATGGCCTAGACGGCGGACGGTTATTCCAGATTTGGAATCGCCGTTCCTTGAAACGTAAAGTGACAAATTTTGAGGGGTGTCCTGACTAACAACAAGGTGTATTATTCAGAATGGGTAATAAACCAAAAGGGTTATGTAAACACGGTTGCAACTTAGTCTCATTATCTCCAACTTATGCTGGTTGGAAGTTCGTGATACCTCTCAAAAACTACAATGTTTTCCAAAAATAATGTTCGTTCATTCTCTCTAACATTCTATTGTTTTCATATTCTCTCCGCTTCGAGGGCATTCTTTTAATTTTGGGACTGATAATCTGAACGGGACCTCTTACGATCCGCGTAAAGTTCCTGAGATTGTCTTGAACAGTCTCCACTTTCGTTTCTCTCATAAAGTGGTTCCCACATTTGCATGTTCTTCATGATATTTCGTTGTTCGTCGGAATGGGGGTTTCGTTTTGTTTCCTTCCTGTAGTTCAAATCACGATGCAGTGAACATTGCTGAATAAGTGGAACGACAACGTTGTCGCGAGCAAACTAATCTTGTTTCACGCAACGCTGCGCTCATTGTTAGTATGAAACCCGAGAGAGTTCTCTACCAAAGCTTCTTATGATTCACACGAAAACGAACGACCGCACTGTCAAACCACCTCTTATATAGTTTTAATCTTAAATTTAAAATTTTTAAAATAATAAAACTAACTATTTATAACTTCAAAAAAATTCAAACTGGCCACGAATTATATTGGCGCTGAGAATGTGGTTGGTTCACACCTAAAACATATAAATTTCATTGAAAATCATATGTTGTTGTTGTTGTGTTGACTGAACCGCACCCTCCAGTACATGCACCAAAATCTTCATCGAAAAAGCCAACGACTAGATTTTGGCTTTAATGGATTTTATCGTCGATCTGACGTTATGCGGCTTCTTAGAACTACTTTCTTTATTGAATTCAACTGCCAGGAGCATCAGAGGAATTGAATTTTCGTCTCGACTGTCCACTACATTCGTCGCTGGACGTTCTTAGTGTTACGAGCCACCATGAGTGGAGATGGGCCAGTGCTTTGTGGAAGTGCCAGGAGGCCTTGTTTGACAGTCGATTTTGCTGGGTTTTTTACGTTTCACTGTCCCAGGGGGGAGGTATCACAGTGATCGTTCGTACTCTAATGATCAAAGACGAGGATTCATAATCCAAGAAAACTCGTTTAACTCGGAGCTTGGGATCCATGTAATTTTGGGCTCAGTCTGCAAACTCCAGAACTGAAATCCCTTCTTAATATAGCAGACGCAGACATGTTGGCTCATGCTAAAGAATGCCAAATGGCGACTGTAGCAGGTGTATTGTTTTGTCCCTAGCTACACTTGCTTTGCATTACTACTCCTCACTACAACACGCTGACATCTGTACTGAGAAGAGATTTCATAATAACCCAGCCAGGAGGCAATAACTACCACGGCCCAGTATGCACAGTGATAGTGTCTCTTAGTATGGCTACCAGCATGCAGTCGACGATATGGCCACCATTTTCTTCGTTTTCTTACCATCCTTAACTCTTTCTTCTTGCCTTTTATACTTTCTTCTTTCTCTTCTTCCGATAGCCGTAGAAGCCATTCCCACATTCGTTTTTAAGAGCTAATATGAACCAACAAGAAGGAGGCGTATGAAGATACGAAGAGAAGCTTGATTTCAACAGTATGCCAAACAAGTTAACCATAATAAAACATCAGTTGCGACGCATCACACAACTTCCATTAGCTCTATGTAAATTCACTGGTTTTCATTGCTTTAGCTACTAATTCAATTCATTTTTCATTCAGTTAATTGAGCTTGGCCAAACATATCATTCCGCTCGTAGAAAGTGATAGCGCTTCTAGTTCCGGAATTTATTGTAGCTCTCCTACGTGTGACACGACCATAACTGAGCAATCAGTACGCGAAGAATTGATGAGACTCAAAACACGATATTTTTTTCAAGTATGGACGATCTCAGAATTATCGGGAAAAATTGTTAGGAACGGTAGTAAGTGAAATAACTCAATGGTCCAGAGTTTTTCGGATTCAGAAGTTTTTAAAACGTGAAGGTCTGGAGACGACCCAAAAAAAAAGTTCAGCCAATTAGGTAACTTTCCTTTCTACTTCGTAGAACCAATGAAAGTAAAAAAAGATCAACTGAATATTTAGTACGAGTTACATCAAATGTACGAATGTTCCACGAATTGGATGTTCCACTCTGTAAATTATTCTTCGATAATTGGACGTCACGGAATTTGTGAATTTGAGCGTTAGCATGGCAGAACATGCCACGCTTTGCAAATTTGAAAATTATAATTCGTTGCGTGATTTGTCTTGCGCTTATCAACGGCCCATTCCGTGACTTGTTTCGTAAATTCCTTTTTCCTACCTTATAACGATTTCAACGTTCCCCATTTGTATCGCCACTTAATTGTTCGGTTGTTGTTACAGAAGAAGATTGCAGGATGGTGCAGCGCTCCGTTTCCTGCGTTCATGCGATTTTTACCGGAGGGTTCAGTCGAGTAATTTCATCACGTCTGATAATGAGCCCATCAGAGTGGTAACATCTGCGGTTGCTAATAAGCAAGTTTTATCTGCCAACTTTCGTCTATTAAGAGACTAGTCTGACGTTATGCACCTATTTCCTTTTCAGAACCTAAAATATCCGAATTCAGCACTCAACTAATCAATTTTTTTAATAATAAATATAACTTTATTGTTCGCGGAAACTTTTTTTTGTGTGAACACGAATTAATATACTAAAACTTTGCCTCAATTTACGTTGCACATACATGTGTGTGCAATCCAGTGATTTCCCTACTTATTAGTCGAATATTTAGATAACATTATTTGCAGATAGCAGTAGTAATTGGTATCACAAGCATACGGAGTAGTTTTTGATTGTTTAATTAGTAACGACATACTTATTTATAATGCCACAGGCGTGCTGAGTAGTTTTTTAATTGACAAGGGTGAGATGCAAAATAGCTACCCTCTATTGTAGCGATTCGACCTTTAAATGTTTAGGTTGCTATGTATAGGTTGTCTACATAATTTCTGTTTGTTGTTCGAGAATTTAGTTTTATTTGCCTGAAGAGCGAGACAGCGCGTTGCTTTACACAAGTTTTCACAATCCGCCTGAATTCGACGATACACGCAATCCACGAAATCACAAGCCCTTCATCTAAAAATGTTCCTCTCCCACAAGTTACCAGATGTGGCTGAGAGCCTCGGTGACTTGGTTTTTTACCTATAGTAATGTTTTTACTTTCTTTAACCGTATGAAGCGGGAAGGACAGATCACCATATGGCGCCAAACGGTATGATTTAAATCGGCTTAAAAGTAACTGTAGCCAAACTTCTTTTTTTTTCTCAAAAACGTCAGTAACGTTTTTCATTAACTTTTTTTTGTATGACCACGATATCATGAAACTCTTATCAGCTGGGAAGTGGTGAGAACAGCACCATCAATAATCAAACATTTTGAAAATTACATTTTTTAGAGCAATTCGTCCCTGATAAAACCCGTTCATACGATATTACCGTTCTCAGAGACAATCACTGTGGTAGTCCAATAAAATATCTATATAGTTAACGTTTATTTACGAATTATTAAAACCTTATGATGAGATAGTCAGAAGCAACCCCCCCAAATGCCGGTATTCAAACCACAGACATTTCACATGCTCGCACTTCTCTTCTTTTTATCCGATAATTCCATAGCTCACGAATCACCTACGCATTGCTTACTCAATAATCGCCGTGGCATAAGTAAGAGCAACTCTCTACCAGCTTCTATGTAGAATTGAGCTACAGTGTGCCAGGTTACATAAACTGAATTTAAAAAATTCATTAGACGATAAAACTTGCTGAACACACGTAGAGCTCACTTCCGAAATTGGAAAGTATTTTCATTTAAGTTCTTCCGTGATTAATATGTTTGTATCGTAATACGGAACGTTCGTAAATTGATGATGCTCGACACGTAAGCGGTCTGACGTAAAAATAGCTTTCTGGTCTATTAATTTCAAGGAGGCCCCCTGGCAGCAATCTAGTTGTTCTAGTTCTCATTTTTGAGGAACAATACTGCTTATGCATATGTTCAATGAACCCGCACGCGAGTAAGGAAGCTCTATTTTCGTAAATGTTAGCATTCCGAGCGATTTTACATGAGTGCGTAATGATGCGAATAACTGCATTCGTTTCCAAGACTGATATAACCCTGTACGATAAGGAAACGGCCCTGAATTCATTTTTACCACCTCCGCTGCCATTGATACGCAAAGCATAGGCGTCGAGTATCACAATCACGTAAATTAAGAGGTGTACAAATCACCCCTTGACCTATTCCAGAGGGTGGGGGGGAGGGTAGAGAGGTAGAAAGATCCAGATGAATGACTTGAATCGACCAAGGGTACTGAGAAATGTAGATAAAATTGGTGCATGAAGCTCCTGTGCTCAATAATGTTCATGTCACAAGCAGGAGCAATACAATGGGCCTTCGGAACCTTAAGCACCTCCGGTTGTTATGTAGAACTATGTTATAAACGGGATGAAAAACCAATTTTACTATGCCCTAGAGTGAGTAAAACCACTGAGTTCACGTCGGGCTAAGGGAAGTTCTGTGATGCTTTGCACCATAAATTGTCCATTGTGTTTACCCTGTAACTCCTGGAGAATAAACGGGAACGTTCCAAAATCACATGACCAGTCCCACAAATTACGAGTACCTATACGTAAGTTACTACTCAACGAAGCATTTACAGTCCCGCTGAGTAGAACGTCGGAGCAAGTTCCTGTAAGTTAAGCGGAAGACCGAATGGACTTCATAGTCGCTTTTAGTATTTTCTTTACAATTCCAGAAGTGTAAACACGCATGTTTCCGAAAAAAATCGCCCTGTAAGTTTCATAAATTATCTACGCAATGACCACTGAAAGGAGGTCGTGACATAAATAGGCGTGACCCAATAAATTCCGGAACCTTAAGCGCTACCAGTTTTTGTATAGAATGTTTAGGTTAGTTATAATAAGTTCGTATTGACTCAATGAAAAATACATTGGGTTAGCAGGTATAATGTACAATATACAAATATACGTACGAACTAAAATATCCATTCTAATAATAAAATGGTCAGTTTCCTGTTAAATTTGAATTACACTGTTTTATCGTTGTCAACAGTTAGGTCACTATGTTGCACTTTTGTTACTGACAATGACCTAACCGTCAATATAGATAAAACAGTGCAACCCAAATTTGGTGGGACTAGACACAAGCGTACGACCAAATTCGTGTCGTGAGCGTGAGATGGAACATCGTTTTTGTCAAAAACGTCTCCAACGAGTTGGCTTTTCACTCATCGTGTGGACTGTACCAAAAAAATAGTCAAGGATACAAAATTTTATTAGTCGAAGAATAACAGAATAAACTTAAATAATTGATTTTAGATCAGTTTTTCATATAAATCTCATTTAAGTGACAGTAGCGTAATCACAAAAAACCTGCCTTGTTTAGTGAGCTATTTTTGTGGGATTAAGCGAGTTAACTAATTGGCAGAGAAATCATTAAAAGTGGGTTTTCGTCGAAGTGATCGATGATTTATCGTCCTCCTACAAGAAACAACGCGATTTCTATTTTTTCCACAACCTCCAGGACGGAGATGCATCCAAAACACAAAATAAGGAAATTTTTCTTCCAAAGTATTTTCCGATTATTCTTTTTAAAGATTCTAATGAATTTATCGGGTTCGTAGGGTTGTTTTTAACTCTCAAAACCTTGGTTTTATTTTCTTGGCACAACTCTGCAAATGGAGGTTCCGTTGGACGAAGAGTCAGAGTCAACGGTTTAATACGTACTGTAAGAAAATTATGTAATCCGTTTTACTTCAAATTTACGTTTTAATTATTCTGCTAACTACTTACTCAAAGATTTGTAAACTGAAACAGTAGACTTACGTAAAACTCATTCGAAGTGTTCATTGAACGTGAAACCCATCCACTAAACAGACTATTTCGCATTTGAAAGCGATTTGTTCTTTAGCTGTTAAACGACGGGAGTGTTGCCAGATGAGCTTGAAGTTGCGGGCAATAAACTCCGTTGCAGGAGCCTTTAAACGCTCACCATTTCCACCCAATTAACTTTAATTATGCGGTCTCCCTGGGCTTTTCATTGCAACCATTCGGTTTTCGCTTGCCTGGTAGCTTTTTCGTTTCAAGTTCCTCCCGACGTTTTATTTGTACGATTTGGAACTAAACCACCTTTATTCATGGTTGTTACCATGTTGACACTAACTATTCGTTAACTGCACTTTTTGGAGTAAGACATCTGGACATCATTTCACTTTCTTCGATTTGTATACATTAATTTGTACTTAACCCCCCCCCCCGGTTCACAACCTCCTCGTTACAGTCAGTTTTGGGAGAAAAACATGTTATGTATGCAAGGGTTGTATCTTCGCTCAACACATTTCCACGAAAACACTGATGAAGAACATATATTTACTAGTTAGTTGAGAGCATCCCGTAAGTAAGTAAGAAATCGGTAGAGCCGTTTTTGAGAAAGTTGGAAAAACGATAAATTAAGGTTAGACAAATCTCGTTTTACGAGCTATCATAACTCATTTGAAGCAGTTACTTTGGAAATTGTCTAAGAACGGAAATGGTTGAAAATCAATGAAGCCGTTTGGCCCAAAAGTGAAAAAACCACCTACTTTTGCTTTATAGGGCGGTCTGTTCACTTAATTTTCAAGATCTTAATGGAAAAGAAATCTAGGTTACTAACTGGTAGAAGATAATTTGAAAATTTAATCAAAACCGTCTGAGCAGTTTTCGTGAAAACTGCGAAAACCCCTAGTTTTTTGTACATTTTGGTTCCCACCTCCCCTTTTTCATCGAGGGAAATTGCTCATTATTGCTTATTATCGCTCACCTTATTCTTGTCTTGAAAAATCACGAACAATACAAAAAAAGAACCAGCTCAACCTGTTCTGTTACAATCCCCCATACGAGCCTGAGGATTCCAGATCTTCAATATCCGTCTGTCGTCCTCCGTTCAGGCCGTATTTTTCTTTTAACGTTGTCTAAAAAATTCGATCATTAGCCAAACAATTTCATTTGGGATCTAGTTGTGCCTACCTATTTGATCGGACGAAACTCGTGGCTCATGGGCAAAAAATGGTTTCGTAGGTATCGTTTCCTAGATATTTTACGATTCTGGGTCGAATAGGACGGTATCAGCTGTGTAGTGCTGCGTCAAGATGGAAACAGAGAAATCACAGTAAATACAGCGAACCAACGTCTACTTGAAAGTTATCGTTGTTCTCTGCCTGAGCTCATTTCCCGGAATGTCTTTCATCTCACTTCAACTACTCTTCACTACGTGCCAATTGCCTAGAAAGTGTCAATTTTCGTAGTTCCATTGTAGTCATGTCACGTGTCGTACCGATTGCTAATATTTTTTAATGCTAAATCGAAGAATGAGTCTGAGAGATGTAAAATTGCTTCAAGCTGAATAACTTGGGAATAATATGAAATATTGATTGATACATCAAGTTTCACATGTAGTTAGTTACGCATAAATGTTGCCATTTCCCGGATCGTTGATGTAGCCTCGTTATATTTTAAATATTTTTCAGCGTTGGATTGAATAGGATAGGCACCAATCATGCTGTGCAAGAGAACCATTCTGTAATAATTCGCAGCATTTTTCTATTTATGAGAAAACATTGAGGTATAAAATAGAGTGTGTTAACATTTTTGACTCTCCTCTGTTTCGGACTCCTCCTAACGCGATTGTATGGTGTCTACGATTTTGTAAAAGTATCGTACTTCCAAAACGTACCCTCAACATTCTTTTGTAACTCGAGAACACGACAATTTCTCGACACCAATACGAAAGAATGATAGTAGCAGGTTAAAACATATGTCGTTTCTGGAAAGAGAGAGTAGTTGCATGGAGGGCGAAAGAGAAGTCAAGGGGGTTGAGAAGAATCCATTGTTACCATTGCGCAGCTCAAGCAACGTGTGCACTCGAGACCAAGCAAAGAGAAGTAGAAATGAGGATAAGTGCAGCGTCACATGTGACAAATTACTAATACTAGTGTCTGTTCTAATATATGTTTATGATCAGAGGGAAACTTCCATGAACATACGTGTCACACGTCAAGCTGGCAAGGAACATACTGACTAGTTGCGAACGTGCTTCAAACGTTTTGAAGGACCGCATTTTCAAACTGGCCACGTCTTGAGGATGTTACGTCATATTGTTAACTCTCTCTCTCTCTCTCTCTCTCTCTCTCTCTCTCTCTCTCTCTCTCTCTCTCTCTCTCTCTCTCTCTCTCTCTCTCTCTCTCTCTCTCTCTCTCTCTCTCTCTCTCTCTCTCTCTCTCTCTCTCTCTCTCTCTCTCTCTCTCGGCCTAGTTCTGAACCCTAAAAAATGCTGCAGCATGATAATAGGACATGCCAGGCTACGCGCAAAACTTTCTCTGAGCGATTTACCAAATTTGACGATAAACGATAACAAAATAGAATATGTAACACAAAGTAAATGTTTAGGAATCGTGCTACAAAATGATGTATCGTGGACTTCACAGACAGACATTATAGTAGGGAAAGTGCACTCACTGCTTTATGCATTCAGAAATCTGCTGATGTGTAAATCCATCAATGTAAAAAAATTATTACAGTGTGTCGGTTATGTGTGATATCAACACAACCTGACGTGTCAAGATGCAGAGAGCCTTAAATAGTTCCATCAGATATATTTTAAATCTGAAATATGATGATAAAATTCGTGATAAATTTAAAAAACATCAAATTCTCAAAATTAATGAATTAATACAATACTCTATGTTAGCAATCATGTTCAAAATTACTACAACTAAACAACCACAATATCTCGCGCGACAATATTTGAAATGTTCACAAATTCATAATTTAGAAACCAGAAACAAGTTCTTAAATTACCGTTTACCACAATGCCGTACCACTGCCTATAGATCATCATTCATCACACAAACCATATCATATTACAATGGACTCTCATCAGAACTAAAACAAATAAAAAGTCATACAACTTTCAAGAAACGTGTGAGAGAATCTTTGCTATCCCTCTATTAAATTCCTCTAAACTCTCTAAAATCATGACACGACTGGCTATGTAAATTATAGTATATCTGAATTTTGTTCGAGAAGAAAATAATAGCAAAAATAATAATAATAAAATAAAATTAAAATAAATAAATATAAAAGAACAATAAAATAATGAAACGAAGATGTTGTTGTTGTAGTAGAAAACTAGCTAATAAGAAGAATTGTTGACGCATTTGTATTTATCATGTCAAATTTTATCATTTCTAGTTAGGTGTAAGAATGCTCGAGTACGACCAAATCTCGCCAGATGTACTAATATAGCGTTATTCATTCATTCCTCTCTCTCTCTCTCTCTCTCTCTCTCTCTCTCTCTCTCTCTCTCTCTCTCTCTCTCTCTCTCTCTCTCTCTCTCTCTCTCTCTCCCTCTCTCTCTCTCTCTCTCTCTCTCTCTCTCTCTCTCTCTCTCTCTCTCTCTCTCTCTCTCTCTCTCTCTCTCTCTCTCTCTCTCTCTCTCTCTCTCTCTCTCTCTCTCTCTCTCTCTCTCTCTCTCTCTCTCTCTCTCTCTCTCTCTCTCTCTCTCTCTCTCTCTCTCTCATTAAGAATTTCCACTTCTTCAGTTATGCATAATCCAAGGGACTGAGTTGCTGGTAAATAAATTAGTAAATAATCACAGTTGGGCTTTTAATTCAGACGTTCAGTAACAGTGAAAAGGAGTATTATTCAATTGGCCACGTAACAGCCGCAAAAGTGTAGTCTCTCAATTTCCTTCATACACCTCAATTTTATTGTTCTGCTTACACGTGAGTGAGTGATTGCGGGAAAAGTGTAAACTCGGTCACCGACTAACTGAAGTATTTTCTAGTCAATGAATACCATTTAGAGAGTGGAGTGGAAATTGGGTCACTACAAAAACATCGAAGAAGGTTGAGAAGAAGCGGTTTTTAATTGGCGCGGGTCACTTCCTCAAAACTGACTCTTGTTCCTTCCGCTCCGGGGTCTACAGTCGACGTCTAGTGACGCAACGTACAAATTAATTAAGATTCCCTCGCGTTGAGTAACGACACCCAGGGAAAGAAAATACTCCGCCGTTTACGTACAGACGACTGACGACAATTGGGGTCGCCGTTTTATTGACAAAAGCGCCTTTGGGACAGACACCTTTCCCTCGTGGGCGGTTCGGTCATCTCGTAAAAAGATGACTCTCCGTCATTTCATCGCCAAGACTTCCCGCAGAGATGACTCTTGACAGTCATTGTGACGCAACTATGGACGAATGATCGTCCACTTGACACGACTGACACGATTCCCTCTTTGAAGGATCAAAGGGTAGTGAAAATTGTCGTTTCGTCTCGCCGTGTGCCTTCTGTCAATCGGCTATTCCGGAACCTTCCATATATTATGGAAGTGTGGCAGCGGCCTGTCTGAAATTGCTCTTATGCAACCTACTCTCCGGAAATCGTTCAGTTTATATCTAAAAGAGGGTCAGACATCTGGCGTACGCACTTGAAATAATTAGAGGTTGTATTGACGGTTCTTTCGGAGAATTAACGAAAGAGTGTCATGCGATCTGTGAAACCCGCTTACAATATTTCAATCTTAAAAACACGTGCCCCAATCACACTTTCTCGTTCCTCACCGATAAAAGTAGGTAGCATGATTCCATATTCCATGATTCTTAATAGAGTGCTGTATTTTCATTGCGCCTATGCGATTGATTCGTTTACAATCAACAAACAACAAAAATTCGTGAGGTTTCCTTTTCAATTTTGTAATATTTTATTTGGACTTCACCCCATGCCTGACGTTTCTGGTTAACAAACTAAAGCTAGAAAGTAATAACTGTTTCCGTGCCGAACTTCAACAATTCAGGTCACTCAAATCCTTTCAAAGTTTCTCTCGTTTTGGGAGAAATTGTTGTAGCTCATTTCTTAATATAAACTCACTAACAACTATCTGGTGATTGACATAACATACCATGCCCTTCATGAGTCTTTCAGATTTAGCATAATAATAGATGAATTTTGGGTAACTAAACCACACCAGTTAACACTCAGCCTTCGTTCTGCCAACATTCGTCTCTTTGCTCCCTTACCTGGTTTCTCCTTTCTTCTTTCTCAATTTTTTTACATGGTGGACGCCCTCGTCGGTGGTGCTAGCTTATAGCAGGTCCATATTACCTTTTGCTTCGATTCGACTGAGATACCTTTACACCTTATCCCCGCTATTGTTTTGTTGTCAACTCTAGTCCTGGTATGCAACGAGGATAATTTGTTACCAAATGATATCCAGAATCAGCAATGGAAGGTAAAAAATGTACACGTTGCCACGAGGATCTCCTGACCTCGGCTTCTATGGATGCTGTTTCATCACTGAAATGAATTGTCGCAAAATGAGCGAAGCTAGAGAGACGGGGAGATGTAAATCGAAGCCAACAATCTTGCCTCCTGGCCACATTCCGATTCCTACGCAGCCCGCCGTTACTCTGCCTAAAATTCTGCTCTCTGTACTCAACGCCACAGACTTATCTAAAACGGACCCAAAAACTCCGGATGATGTCATTTTCGAAGATTCGTTACCATGTTCCATCGTTTTAAAAGAAAACCCGTTTAGGGCGTTGTGGAAAAGTTACGAATGGAATTTAGAAACCTAATGGGTCGCTAGAGGGTGTGCAGATTCTGATTAGTATGGCCTATCGGAAAGTATTTCACCTGTGAAAAGCGATATGGCGTTTCCGGGCAGATCCTTGTCGAAGAGGATGACTGCCGTGGAGGCAAAACTGCCGAGTACTCCAGGATCTTTTTAATTGCCTCTGACGTTGCATCCGTTAGTGCTGAAGACGCAACCCCGGCGTAACATTGTGTTTTATGATAACGGTAACCGCATTCTGGACGACTCAAACCTATTGGCCCTCCATCGCTTGGCTATGGACTTTGGTGCTGTTTTGAGATTTTTTTCTTGTTGGGAAATCTTTGCCAATCGTTCTCGACCTCTTATCGTTGTTTTCAAGAATTCGGCGACCGCCACTCGAAGATTGGTTGCTGCCCGTTCAGTCGATCCCCCTTTGCTCAAGATAGCATCAGGCTCGAGCGGGCGTTTCGTGATGGGCAGCGTGCTGGGTTGAGTAGACGGCTGGGAGCGGGTGAACCAAACATAACCATCAAATACAGAAGAGGTAACATTAAAATCGTTCCTCTCCAGACCTCTACCATACCACTCGCCCTAACCCTGCAAAAAAAAATAATCTCCGCTTACTATCAAAACGCCAGGAGCCTCAACACTAAACTGTCTGTCTTTGAGCAACAGTCCCCTGCACTGGAATATGATACAAGGTCTGATCAAAAAGTTCCAGGACTTTTTTTATTGCGCGCCCTCACATTAACGGAGAGGGTTGCTTTGGCGCTCAAGTTTTAGCGTGAACCTTCCCAAATAACGTCCTTTTTGTTTTATTGCTCTAACCTTCCCCAGTCCGATTTTATAGCTGTTTGTGTGAACCTCTTTTGTTGTGTTCTGCGAGTTGGTTGTGATGGACGCGAAGGAAGAGCAGCGCGTTTGCGTGAAATTTTGTTGAAATTGGACAAATCATTCACGGAAACTTTTGAAATGCTTCGGAAAGCTTATGGAGGTGATGTGGAAACCAAGATTCAATCATCTCATTGGAAGTCGAAAACCTCTCCACGACCTAAAAAAAGCTCGCCAGGTGAGATCGAGTGTCAAAGTCATGCTCACTGTTTTCTTTGATACAAAGGGCGTTGTTTACCTCGAATTCCTCCCACAAGGTGAAACAATTAATCGTTTTCGTTACCTTCAAACCCTCCGCAATTTGCGCCAAAAGATCCGGCCGAAGATGCGGGAATTATGGGCGACAGGAGAGTGATTTTTCCGCCAAGACAACGCGCCCTGTCACACCGCGCTCCTGATTCGCGAATTTTTCGCCTAAAACTCCATGAAAACCATTCCCCAGCCCTACTACTCGCCTGATCTGGCTTCCTGTAACTTCTAGCTGTTCCCCAAACTCACGTATCTTATGAAAGGACAGAGATTTCCAACGATAGAGGAGATCAAGCAAAAAACGCAGGAGCCGGTATACGACATCTCAGGAGATGAGTTTTCGACGAATGGAAACACCCCTGGGAGAAGTGTATGCGCAGCCAAGGGTAGTACTTTTACGGGGATAATTTTGAATAATTTTAAAGATAATTTAATAAAGTGTTTTTGAGGAAGTCCTGGAACTTTTTGATCAGACTTCGTAGTATCTTTTTTCTGAAACCAGGCTCAAAGACCCAACCCCCAGATTCTGTACTGGGTACCAACCACATCTTATATCGTGTGGACGGTACAGATGTAATGTGTGTGTGTTTTCACCCAAGTGCACATCCAACTACTCGTGATTCTATCTTTCTTGAAGTCACTGATTGACTTCTCAACTACACGCTTCCCGCTCTGAACCTTTCAATTCTTGAGCTCTGAAGAAGTGGCAATGAGGTACACGTTCTACACTTGTCTAAGTTGACTACTTTCGACCGTTTGAGTGACGGTATCAGCACGCGTTGTTTTTCGTTGTCATTGGAGCGCATAATAATGTGAACTCCCATCATCACTTATCCACAATTCGGAAGGCCCCTCACGTTACCGACTTGTTGGTTGTTCTGGTTGTTGCCATTGTGTTCTGAATTCACTCAACGCGTGAGTAATGTCTTCGTCCGCTCCCATGATCCTTTTATCGACAACAATAGCCGCATTTTTGCCAACGTCGATGTACAGCTACCGCGTTCGGTTACACAATGAATCGCGGGCAACATTAGGCAGTGCAATTACTGCACCAAAGACGACAATGCAGCTTTCACCCGCGAGGAAGACGCTCGTTCTCTCATTACTTCATGCGTGTCCGTCTGTTTTCTTGCACAAAAGAGGAGCGGAAAATGAATAGTTTTAGAAATGCGAGAACGACGCTAGTGAGGGGCTGGAAGCGATTGTGCGGAATTAATTGGTACTCTCTCAGACCGATTTATGGTATTTAATACCTTCCTCCCGTTACCTCCTTGACACGTTTTCTTTATCGTGACATGAGTCAGGAAGCTTAGAGACGGTAATGTAGCGATGCGTACGCCGGAGGCCGCAGGAGCGTCAAAGCAGAACTGGTTCAACGAAGATTCTTGTCGCAGTCCTCATATTAGCAGTATCCCATGTTTCGCCGTTGAATAATGCAAGATGCAACTCTCCTCACCAAACGTTGTTTGAGTGAATTTCATGAGGTTTTGTGACATATTCCAGCTGCATCGAAATTTGTGGCGTGATTACCCCTACGCCCCTCTTAACAAGGGGCTCAATGGGAACGAAGTTATAAAATAATACATAAAACACTCAGAATATCCAGCCACCGTTTCCGACTGGTCGTAGGTTGTACCGAGGAGGCCCATCACAGAGATCATACCACACTCCTATGGTCATATTCTCTATGATGCTCAGTCATTTGCTTCCGGCTTTTCCCACGCAATGGATACAATGGTTGCCTGTGGTTGTGTTCAGCATTCGATGCATCGATTTGGGTTCATTGCGGCGGGGCGGCCACGGATTCAATTTCGTTCCATGTTCGGGGTTCCGAGCGATTATATTGACTTCAAAATCTAAGCCAGTGGTGTTTATAGCGATTTGTCTCCCAATTTAATCTGGTATTGTGAAAGGATGAGTTATTCTGTGTTACACTCTGAATTGATTGCTCGTTCAATGTCTCGTTTCTGAAGAAAGATATTTGGTGGTTTTGAATTGATTTGGCTCACGACTTTTTAAGCGTAGAGGGGCAATCGACGTTATGTATTGCAAAGTCATTTAAATAGAATAAGAATTCGCAATTTAAAGAAGATGACTCCTCGGATTTAAATAACTATCGGCTAACATCGTTGCTCTCGGTTCTGGGAAAAGTAACGGATTAAGTAGCTAAGGAGTACCTCGTTGATTCCCTAGAGTCCACAGGTATTACCAATCCCCGACACTTTGGGTTCAGGAACAGGAAGAGCACTGACGATGCTATTGGACTTGTGACGCAGGGAATAATTAAAGCCTTGGATGCTGGACTAAAAGTCATCGCAATTTACGAGACCTGATGAAAGCGTTCGACAGTATATCACACAGTAAACTTCTAAAAGCCACTGCAGACGTTAACGTTACTCAAGGGTTCGTTAAGTGGTCGGCCAGCTACCTATCAAATCGGAAACAGTTTGTAAAGCTGGGCTCAACTATATACTGGGCTCGAGACTGCTTATTTGGAATTCCCCTGGGGACTGTTTGGGCCCAATTTACTTCATCCTCTATATAAAACGATTATCGGAGGACATGAGAGCCTACGATACATCTTTGACTGTATCAGGGCGGGATTGGTCAACGGCAGAAGGAAAATCAAAAAAATGTTTAAGCTCGACATTTCCCAAGCCTTTAAGCAATGGGGCTGAAATTAAACCATTACATTGCATTCACTCTCCCAAAAAACAACACCTAGCGAACTGGTTTGGTCCAGATGTATGTGATTGCCCCGTCATTTTGCGGGCTGACAGCACTCGTTATCTGGGCGCGCTCATAGACCATCGATTGAGGTGGGATTTGCACAGTTATATTCATTTTATGCCGGGAAATCAGTAGCTACTACCTCCTCGGTGCGAAACGGGCTTTTTATTACGCCACGGTGTAATCCATCTTGATGCACGGGGTAACGGGACGAGAAGACTATGGTATGTAGTCAGCGGCATACTGTTTGCAGCGCAGAAATGGCTAATTAAAGTGCTACTGCACAGAAAACAGGAACCTCGTAGCTTACATTTTGGCAAGCTTAATGTATCACCCGTCCGTCGAATCATTGAGACAGGTACAATCGTTGAGAAGTATCGCGAGCTTTCGGCTGGATACCATGAAATTAATATTGGTAATGCAGCTACCCAAAAGCTTGTCAAACTCCCTGTCCGGCCCACGGCGACCGGGCAGAGGTGTTACAACTACAAAGGACCTTTGCTATTTAATGAGCTTTCTAAGAAATTGAGGGGAATGAACACTCTGCAGGCCTTCAAAACAAAACTCAACAGGCACATCATGGCCACCTGAAAATTGTACGCGACAATGGCAAGCGACTTTTGAACTACGTCGCACTCATTACGTGACATTTAGAGCAAATTTTTCTGTGTATCCGTCCCTACGAACTAGGGTACTCAGTGCTAAGTGAAGAATATTGTCATTTCTTACTTTTTCTTAATGTGTGTGGAATAAAATTATAAAATGTGTATCACGTTAACGATGTACATAGCTTAAATAATGGATATGCACGGGTTTCTAACAACTCTTCTTCCCCCAGCACGAGCACAGGTTAAAGACGAGGAGTAGATATAAGACACGTAAAAGTTACATATTCTATTATAACTTTGCTTCAATAAATCAATTATAAAATAAAATTTAAAAAAAGCAAAATTTATGTAAAACCGTGAATGATTTTAAACGTTTCAAGGATCTCTTACTTTCACAACTGTCCTGAGCGTTGACGAAGGCATTTTTACTTTCCTTGGCTCTACGAAGTAGAAAGGAAAGTTATGTGATCGGCTGAAAAAAAATTTTGAGTTTTCCTCAGATCTTTACGTTTCAGACCCTCCTGAGTCCGAAAAACACTATTTGGGAAAATGGTAGGTGTGCGTGTGTCTGTGAACGATTTTTAGAGAAAAGCCCGTACCAAATCAGCTCAAACTTGATATCTCGTGCGCAGGTCACCATGGGACGCCAAAATGAGGATTTGAACAAAATCCACCGGAAGTTAACTATAGTTATCATAGTGATCAAAACAACAAATTTTTTTCTCAAAAACGGCTCCAACGATATTGATTAAATTTTTTATATTGATAGTTCTCAATACGGCAATCATAGCATAAAATTCCCATATGTGGAAAAATGACGAGAGCAGCACAATAAATTACCAAAACTTTCGACGAAATCGATTTTAGCGCGGTTTTAGAGAAAACAACCGTACCAAATCAGCTGAAACTTGATGTCTAGCCTACAGGTTAGACACAGGACGCAAAAAAAGGGTATGGGCAAAATCCACTGAAAGTTAACTATAGTTATCATAGTGATCAAAACACCAAATTTTTTTTTCTAAAACGGCTCCAACGATTTTGATTAAATTTTTTATATTGGTAGCTCCCACTGTGGCAACTATACCATGAAATTCCCATTCGTGGGAAAATGACGAGAGCAGCAAAATAAATTATCAAAATTTTCGACCAAAAGCGTTTTTAGCACAGATTTTTCTTTATAAACTCCGCTGGAATTCTTGTAGAATGTAAAAAAAAAATTGGTATTGTAGTCCAATCCAATACCTAAAGGGCGAGTGTTTAAAAACGCTCATGAGATACATGGGGGTCACTCCAGAAATTCCTGAATTTCAACTGCCGTTTCGCTTACTACCAGCTCTAAAAGTTTTTACCCAATAACTCTGTATAAGTAATTACTATCCTTCTTCAAAAAATTTATGTTTACAGCCTCATTAATTATCTGTGTACCGATTGATCAATATTGGTCCTGCGATGAGTACGAGCAGCGCAATAAATTACGGTTCTGTAAGCGCTACCGCTTCCTGCTGCTGTGAAGTGTTGTTTGTCCAAGTTCAAATGATCAATTCAAATGAAAGTAGTTCTGAAAAGTGGTTTGTAAAAGGTTGTAATGTCTCAAATAAGTTTATTTATTATAAATTATTAATTCCAGCTTTTGTTGCGAAGGCGAGTTCCACTATACTCTGTTCCACTTCCCAGAACTCACTGAGGTCAATCATAAACGGACAACTAGAGTTTCTCTTATAAATACGCTTGCTTTCATTTTATGATGTGATTTTCTTTCCCGCGTTCGTTATCTTCTCGGATTCAATCAGCCCGGGGAGGGAATGAGCTCGTTGACCCACTTTAATTTGCCTCGGCGATAGTATCATTGATAACCATAAACCCACAATTGACGTCGACAGTTGATAACGAGAAAAAGACGTTGAAACGAAGTACGTACGATACAGAGATTTTTTAAGGGATAGCGTTCTGAAAAGAAAGTTTCCGGTTGAGAGAAGCATCGTAGACTCACAGATAAAGGAATAATGACAAAACTTGAGCTCGCTGTCGCTTGGCTTCTGAGCAAACCATCGTTGTTACTCTCGAGTCCATGAAGACTCACGTACGAAGCTCTCAATTAAAAATAATATTTATGGCCGGCGAGTCAGCGAATCAGAGAGAAAACGGAGCGAAATCCCGCGAGAGCTGATGGAACAATTTTGACGTAATCAACGTGGCTCCAACTTCTGCAAAGTGTGTTCCGCCGGGATCTAGAAACATTCCAAGGATTCGTCACTGGCTAATTGACGAATAACGAATGGCCCGGAGTAAAAGCCCCTTTGACTTGGAACGCCGGCATCTTACTGGATTCATCTGTCAAAATAAGAAACTGCTTTTCAGCTTATTCTTGTTCTTTTTTTCCTCGAAAAAGCGACACTCTTGCGTGGCACTTTTTCCTGGACACTCTGGCCTTTGACTCGCCTTTTAGCTACCAGGAAGTTTTGCTCAGACTTCAAGTGAGCAATCAAGTTGGGGCACTTCATTGTGCGTCAAGCCTTCCTCACGTGGTTTCTTACGGACTCAAAACCCCAACAGCTTTCGGGTCGAATTGCCGAGCACCTGGGCACTACTTGATCTCAAACGGAATTGTTTTGCGAAGGAACGGATTTATTAGACCACTTTAAAGGTCAAATGTGGTCTGGACGGCGGATGGACTTTGCAGAATTGGAATCGCCACGCCTTAAAAGTTGTGAGGCGTACGTACAGTTTATTTTACGTAGAATGGATTACACGATATCTCTTCTAAGACGTGGTTTGTCCCATGCACCACATGACCAACTGTAAGAGCACGTTCCTCTTATTGTTCATGTCTTAGGTTCAGAGGATCCTAATAACGTTCCTTTTACAGGCAAAAGTGTGGCACTTAGAAAAGATCGAGAGGTCACAGGGCAGTCTCTGCGGAAAAAATCGTCTGATGATCTCGATGTTCGATTACTTTCCAAAACTAGTTAAGGGTTTGGCTTTAAACCTTAATTTTGAGCGAGTAACGTTAATTATAGGACCCGAAGATTGAGTTGCGTGAAGTATTGACTCGTTTCTTTCCGCTCATGTGACCTTTCCAACCCGGCTAAAAATTCTGTGAAAGTAAAAAAAAACTTATCTACCGAAGAAGAAGATCGTTGCTCGGCTCCCTCGTGGCCCGGCTCGTACGGTCACTGTGTGAACTATCCGACACCGCTGAACTGGAAGTGAAATCTCCCAAGTTCGTGGCCAACTGTTCAAAATGGTTGGTACGATGGAAAGGCATCAATTTCCGACCGAAAGGAAAATATTGCGAGGTCAACGAGGAAGGAAGGAAGACATTTTGAGTCGAAACAGAAGTGAAAAAACGTGTGAGCTCGTCTTATTTAATTAAAACAGTGTGGGAGCTTGTGGAAGACTGTTTCTGGAAGTAGCTCCCGTGCCACGTGAGGTGAGTCTTATTACATCAAACAGAACTGAGCCTGAAGTGACTTCACAGCGAAGTAGTTTTAATATTCATAAGCCTACACTTTGACGATTTAAATGCAGGTTTCACCAAATTGACCCAAACAGTCGTATGAAATAATCGTTTTATTCTACTGATAATTCAACATTTTCATTAATGCAAACGGTTTCTATTTAAGTTTAGTTATTGAACCAAAATTTTCTTTGAACCAGCTTCATTCCAAAGAAATCCACGATCATGATTATTTGTTATAAAGCTATAAACCGAATCCTCGAGTAACCACTTTTAAGTCCACTTTCTGCTGTTTGTTAACATTCATAACTTTCTCGTTCACGAGCATACTAAAGTACTTATTTCATAACGATATCACATCAGTGTGCGTTAGGAGGGAGAATTGTGGGTCGGAGAATTATTAAATGACTTCGAGCTAGATGAAGTAACCTTTTTCGTATAACCCAAGATTCGCGAACGCCTTAACAGTGTGTAACACTTGAAACTCGCCAAACTATACAAATCAAAATGAGTTGGTGAAACCAAGTTGTCAAGGTATTAATAACTACGTTTAATAAGTAATACAAATAACCAAAGTTCCTCCGTGACTCTATTAATCAGCGTTCAACCGGTGCATCACCTTCGCATTAAAAGGACATTTTGTGATCTCTGATAACGTAGTAGAAACTGACGTTTTAAATCTTCGATTCGATATAACGCCGATAATTTGAAACGACAGTTGGGTTTGCGTGGTGAAATCCGCCAATAAACCTTGTCGCAACACGACGATTTAACAAAACGACGTTGTCGTGTTTCACGGTTTCATAAAGACATTTGTCCCCCACAAAGATAATTTTGAGAGTTAATACCTTGAAGAGTTTGTTTTTTGTAGTTCGCAAGTGTGCCAACTTCGAGTATATTTGGCCACTCAAGATGATTACGTGAGCGCGAGTGCAATGTTCATTCCGTTAATTCGAACGAGCTCCATTTCATCTGTTTAATTTGTTGCTATCAACACGAAGTCACGAGATAAATTATTTCATCCAGCCCTGTAATTCCATGTTCTTTCTCCGTTCCACACACCATCCCTGACTATTTCGAACACCAGGCTTTGAAGGATTGTCCATTCTACATACAATTAGAGGGAAAATCTAATGTATAACCAAAATATAAAATCTAATGTACAAAAATATAACTCCATATGTCTCAACCAAAAAAGTGGGTGCGCCGAGGGAAATATTAATAAACTGCTTTTCAATATTAAAAAATTGTTCCACTTTCAATTTTCTCCATGTTCACGAATTCACACTTAAAGAATTTTGAGCTATTCAGTATCCCTACCACACATGAACATAGAACCTCAGTTTAGAACACATGTCGATGAAATGTGACGGCGTTCATAATAAAATCTTTTGTTAAGATTTTAATAGTTTTGCGAAATACGACTCATTTTATTAAAACCGCTCCAATCTATTTAAAATGTTTGGACTACAAACCGTCCTACCAATTATATAATTAGTACGTTTTCAGGGCATCCCTCCGAACCTAAGCCATGTGGAAAGGCTTTGATTACAGGGGAGCTAAGGCTCAGATATTTATTTATTTTTTACATCAAAATCAAATGCAAACCCGCCACGGACTATTCTGAAACCGAATCCGTGAAAAAAAAAAATCGTTGGTGTATATCAGCGCGCGTGTGTATGTGTCAAAATGGTGTCAGCGATTCCTTGGTCTCACCTTTTTTTGTTCGATAGTTGTGCCACAGCCCACTGCAATTATTAAAGTTCGTCCTGTGAAATAACGCCATTCATACAACTCGGATCCGATTTCTATGATTCTTGTTTCATTCTGTTCATAATGATGTCGAGGGAAGAATATGGGACCGACGACAGGAAAATCACGCAAAACCGTTTATCGCTCCACCAAATGATCCAATATGTTCTATTGCGATCTCCTTTTCCCTCTTAGGACTTCATTTTAATACTACTTTCTATTCGTTCGCTCTTTTTCATTTACAGAATTCAGCACTCCATAAATCGCAAAGGAACGACATGAAAATGTATTTTCAATCTTTTACTGTACTTCAAATATTCAAAATGGAACTTTGGCGATAAACTTTTTCGTGGTTTTTCTCTCATTGATGGCATACTCCTCCCCTCGTCATCATGCTATCAGTACGTTTAGGGTCAATAATCTGAGCTAAACGTGGATTCGCTTTTTTACTATGTGAGGGTATCACTCAAGGCAGCAACCGCATTGTGTTAATTTTGCTAAAAATGTTCCTATACGTAGAAGAGCAGAGGAAGCTCTCGGTAGACCTGAGTAGTCTAACTTTGTGTGCTAGTACTTTACAATCACACATATCTTTTCTCGTTACAACTTTTGAAGTGTCTAAGATAGCTCAAGCTCTACTATGTACCGCCATATTCCATTATACGCATTATCTCCATGTTTCAACCAACGTTTCCAAGTCGAAAAAAACACGATGTGAACAACAGCGGTCTTGCTTCAGCCTTCATTTTCTGACATGATGAGTTAGTAAGGAGGACCTGATAAGGGTCAACCGAAAGGATCTAAGTGACAGCCTACTAACCCCCAATTACACCATTGCACGTCATTAAACGTTGCAAGATCGCACCGGGCAAGTGTCGCAACTGTGAAAATCCGGTTTGTCGCTGAGCATTCGTTCATTACGAGGGTGCTGCTGAAAGCTCATAGTCACCGTGACTTCTTAAAATTACAGGCATTGAACTCGAGAAAATTGATTAGGCGTTGTGTGTAAATGACGGTTATTCTTGTGCGATGACGCGGTTTCTGCTAACTTACAGAACGAAACGCGTTCGGAGGCCATTTTAGATGTTGGTCAAATGGGAAACTAGAGAGATATCGTGACTGGCTTCTTTTGTATTGCATGCAATTAGTTTCTTAGATGGGAATCAACCTTCCGAGGTAGAGCGGTTACGTCAATGGAACGTCTTAGAAAAAAGTGGCTCTTCCTCAGCGAATTGCCGAAAAGACGAAAGCGAAATGGCTCATCTTCCAATTATAGGAGAAAACGCTATGGATCTCGGGGGAACCTCCCTTTTCAAATTCCCTTCTCTCGAGACTGGTAAATAATCGACCTTTGCAGCCAAGGTGTTCAACATCAATCGTCGGTAGACTGGTCGTTTAGTTTGTAGAAAAGCACAAAGGACATAAATGTAAGATTACCGTTGGCATGATTCTGAATGGCATCTACCAGATTGGCCTGCAAAGAAATTCCTCCCTTTTAGGCACGCCAGGTCATTGAATAGTTTCTTATAGTTTTATCATTTATTTCGTATGTAAACTTGATGTTTTTAAGTTGGAAGAGTTAAAGGGAAAAAATCGCATTGGTGTGTTTGAGTTAGTTTTTCTATTTGTTTTGCGAAGGTACAGAATCGGAGCTGACAATTTTTATGTATGAACTGTAAAAATTCACCAGAAAATATCCTAAATACTGAATCAAACCTAAGTTAAACACAGATTTGTCATTTTTATTCTAGAGAAGCATCTACTAAGCAGCAGATAAAGTTACCACGACAACAACACCAGTTCCCTGTCCTTTGGCAAACACAAGAGGCTCGCGGAGGAGTTTCACCCTATTGCATGGGACAGAAGTATGGACGTACGAATACAAGGTGACACTGCCAACTGTAGCGAAACGAACGCGTCATCATCCCGAACCACCTCTTGGCAGCCGAGAGGAAGGAGCTGTTCTCATCAAGAAGGACTACCTGAGTACGGCTTTGAGCATAAAAGGAGTGGGACGCAGCCCAGAAAGAGCAGTGTACTAGGCACCTAATTTCCTCACTTGACCCATAAAGGTTGATTTTTCCTCATGGGCTATAGAACATTAGGCAGTACCATTATGCCACGTTTTTCTTGTCAATAATGGGCAGACTGACGGCGCGTAACGGAGGAGGCAGACGGCAAGCTCCTGCGAGAGACGCTCGTTCTCACCATGTTGAATTCTGAAGAAAATTGGAGGCGCATTCCCTTATTTTATCGGACATCGTAGATTGAACTGAAGAGGTAAATAAGGTGGCAGGCCGAAGTTAGTGAAAAGCCCATCTAAGACTATTCTCAGTTTGTTCAGCTCTGCAACTTGCAAGCACCACTTGCCACACGACATCTGCAAAAAGAAATGCCCTTGAAATTTTTGTTATGACCAAGATTCTATGGTATTTCAGAATTTCCAAAATCAATCAATCAATTTGAACCATTTCTCTACTGAATAGTATCTCTCTCCATAGCTCAACCATTTGAAGGTAATCATTGAGCGAAGATACAATTATTTACCATACATATAATTGTATACATGTATTACTATAAAAAACTGCACATGCTTGTTGAGCTGTTCGGAACTTATTTCTTCAGCCACAACTCTTTTAAGGCCCTAGCGTTCACCTTTCCCAACTGTGACGTCACATCACAACGCAGATTTGTTAGCCGGCTTAGTTGAACCTACGACCTACCTGGGAAGGAGCTCAGTTACCGATTGGGGGTTCGTGTGACGTAATTTCATCGGAGTTCGCTGCATTAACCTTATTATTGCGAAGTAGTTTAAAGTGTTTATATGCCCCCTTTTTATGAATAAACCCCCCACGATTTAGTTAGTGTGGGGATGTATTTCTCTGGATACCTGGAAAAGAGAGAACTTTGATTGATTGAGAAAGCTTACTTTCTTCTAGCCTTCTACAAGTATATATACACATAATCACGTTCATGTTACTTCTCTCTGTAATGTCCCCCTCCCCTTGCTTTCCGTTATATATTTACATGTACTCATATTTAAAAAACCTCAAAATGTCACAAAATGGATTTAGGAGCAAAAGAGTTACATAATTATGGCTAGTACATTATTGCGAGATAGTGGCCTTTTCCTTTTATAAAAAAAGTCTTCAACATGTAGTCAGTAGTGGTTTTAAAACTTACGCTCCTCCTTCAGGTCATCGAGGGGTTGCTACATGGATAGCTCCTCACTCTATTCAGCTTCCCGAATTTCGTTACCTATACTACCCATGTTACTAGTTTTTCATTTCTTCTCAATTAAACAGACTCAACTTTAAAAACCCAGCTGAACGCTAAAATAAGGACAACTCCGAGCTTTGCTGTCTCTTTCTATCAATTAGGCTGATTCCCCCCTAATTATACAATTTTTATGGGAATATAGCGTCTGACTAGCAAAGTGGTTTCATATCCTGATCAGCTGAGCTCTCGTGCTCATTCGCGTTATTTTCAGTCTCTCTAATATGTGAAACGACAGGCTAAGGATACCATCTATATGAAACGATTTTTTCTTGGTTTTAATGAAAATGTGGCAAGCTCCAGTTCCGCTACAAAGTGAATCGGTAAATCGAAATCCACTAAAAGCTTCGAGGCATCCGGTTTAAATAAACTCGAGGAAAAGTATGCGTGCACTGCAAACGAGCTGCCATATAACTCGCATTATAATTGACGACATCAAATACTCATAAAATTATATGGTACGTTGAAGGATGTTGGTGCAAGTAAATGAGTCAAGTTGACTGAGGGAAAGTCCAGAATAACAAATCTTTGTGATGATGGTGTAAGGGGGGGGGGGGGGCAAAACTGGCTTGCGGCTGTTAACTTTGCCGCGACCCCGTCGGTCACCTGCGTTCATCTGAGGTGCTGGCCAGGCGAGGAAGGACGCTCTTTTACCGTGACAGGGAGGGTCCGAACCAGTTTTCTCTTCCACCGAAGCCACCAGCAGGAAGCGACTCCTTCTCAGGACGCGGTACCAGAAGAAATGGAGAACACTTCAAAGAATCCGTCATCGGGATAATTGCGTTGGGCCAGTCTAGTCGATTGGGATTTGCCAAGCGGCAGGAGGTCCTTAGTCGATGAAGAGTGAAATCGAAACCACATCGATGGCAGTCAAAAGATAATCGCTGACGACGGATTATTTACGATCGGGTAAGTACGGCTGATTTCATACGGAAGTCGTTCGGCCGTACTGGTTCATTCTGGATGTCCTTAAGAGATACGATGTTAAAAGTAGAAATAAGAGATTATTTAATTAGTCCTTTGCATACCCAATGAGTAAACAACATTTTTCAGCCACGATTAGTTTTGCGCTTTGTTTGTTCAACGAAAGTCCTAGTGGACATCTTCATAAACCCTTTATTACTTACAAACAATATCATTTGTTACACCAGTGTAATCCGTTGACCGAAATGTAATCTCAACGTTGAAACACAACATATGTGTAAGAAGTCCTTTTGGTGAACAAGGAGTGTTGTCATAAATATAAAACTTGGGAGCAAAGAGGGTTAAAACGTTTTGTAGACAGGAGGCTAAGTAGACTGAAATCCTCCCCAAGCTACGAGATACATACTTTCTTTGCACTGGAGTAAGCATGGAGGAAATAGAGGTTATCGCGTTGTAGGAGGCTGGTATGGGTCCTAGGGGGTTGCTTACAAGGAAGCTCCATGTAGGAGCCTCACAGTGGGCCAGTACTAGGATCCGATCTCTTCGTTGCAACTTATGCGTATATGCCATGAATGGGTTTAGATGTCTGAGTCTAAGTCTATACAATCCAGTGCGATGTTATCTTCTTACCTTAGATTGAAGGGACGTAGTGCTTCTATTGGCCCCATTACTTTACTACTGTGTATAGAGAGTCAACCCAGAACCGTTCGGCACATTGCATCAGGTTGGTTGTCACACATCTCTCAGATAGCAGCTCCTGCCCAGCAGCTTAGCAGGTTCAGATCAGTCGTGTCTCCACATCTTCATTTTTCATCCTCGCGATATACTGGCTCTGGATCAGCAAGCACCACCCTCTTCTGGCTGAGCACTTCCCAGGAAAATTGAGCTATACGCCTCCAGTTTTCATCGGAACTCAACCAACGCTTCTGGTGTGAGCTGGCCAGTTGTGTCCTACCCAGTGCTGGGCTGAATCCCATTCGTCTTGATCCCTCCCATGGGCCACAGCCCTCAATATTTCCTCCTCGTTTCCATTCTATGATGGATACAGCTTTTTCTGATCGTCTGCCAGAATGTGGATTGGGATAGCGCTTGTCCAACACTGCCTCCTGAGAAACTGTGCAGTACGAGCAAGCAATCCAGAAGATCCTCTGCACCATTGCCTTGCACTTCCTGTATTAGACCATGCTCCGTTTACCAGGCCTCAGTTCCGCCCCATATAAGAGGATGGTGTGTACAATGCTCATAAGTACCCGCCTTGTTTTGCCAGCAGTCATCACGTGATGGCCATCAGGTGGGGAAAAAGCCGTTACTATCTGCTGGTTACTAAATGTGGAAACCAAACGACAACTTGGTATCCACTATCGCGCCCAAATATCAAAGTGCTTCCCTTGTTTATTGATCCGTATTCTCCACACGAATGAGGAGGAGAATTATATTGTTCGCGTCGTCACCAGGACTAACTCTGTCTTCAGCAGGGTGACAGCCCATGACCTCCCATCCAACCTTCTACTAATCCATACACATACCTACCAATACATTGGATTTTGATACACACCTATGTGAAAATACCGCGAATGGTGATACAGACTAAGCCGATATTTCACTCTAAACGAAAATACCGGAGAGGGAATGACTAGAATACAACGGCAAATTGTGTATGACCTGCGCCCAGCTGGCATTATCTAACCTCACTACGATGACGTTCCATCGAAAGGCGCAGGTGCCCCTCGAGGTCATAACAGCCCTTTCCCTTCGCTTCGTGAGGACTGGGAACTAACCGGAACGCACCCCTGTCCCACTTTTCACCTTCTCGAACGACGCTGGGGCGATACTTCCGATTTCTTGAGGATTATAAAATAAAAGGTACACTAACAGCGTTCGCCCTGAAGCTACACGTTAATTGCTGTCAGACCGGAGTACTCGAATGACCGGAAATTCAAACTTTAGCATTGCACAATAATTTACGTCGCTGATATCTGATACATATTTAGTCTCCTCGGCCACTAATTCATTCTTTCGTTGCGTCACTCGTGATTCAGGTTCGAAAATATCGCGTTTTGTCCTGTCAAACTAGTGAATCTCAGCTCCGATACCAGCAAATTCGGAAAAAGTGTTTCCGGCGCCAATAACGATTTTACGAACCCGCTTTTTTTCTTGCCTAAAATCCTTTATGAATATTCAAATAATCTGGCTGAGACGCTACAAATCTGGTTCCCTGTCTATTACATCATGAAATATAATGTTTTCGCTTTCAGTGATGCTGTTAAGTGACGTGTCGTTGACAACAGCGTCGAGTGGTCTGCTTGGTTACCAATAAAGAAAGAGTTCAGTTCTGGTTTGAATGTTCAACGCTCGTGTTCCATTATTATTAATAGTCCAGTATTAATTGACTTTCTTGTGCTAAATCTAACAATACGAACAAACCGAAAGGCTATGTCAAATTCAAAAATTCTGAAGCGAACGTTTCTCAAAACGCCTACAGTAGTGGCACTTATTCACTAATAAATATTCTACATTCCTCAGACCAACTTACATTCAGCGATTTGTATCACTCTAGCAACTAATCGAATATGTTTTTCGTTCAGTTTAAATGAACGCTCAACGCTCTAAACAAAAACTGATAGCGCTTAAGGATCCGGAATTTATTGAGTCCTATGATCACAGTGCTACGGGATAACTAAAGTAGGTTTAGGGAAATTGATGAGATATAGGCCTCGCTGGAAACAGGACACAGAAAAAAAAATCCCGTGTCGGTGAACAGTTGGAGCTTCGCTCATGTCCAACTGAAGCTGAAATTAATTAATCGAATTCGAACAAGTCCCAAGTTTCTGTGCCTGTCCTGCTCTCCTGGTGGAACAACCGTTGTTGTTAGAAGATTATAAATCTCCAGCCTCGATCATGCTTTATTCTTCGCGAGCAGAATTTGTGTAATACGTGTAGTAGGCACTTAAGTCAAAATTTTCGATTTGCTGTGCTGCTCTCGTCATGATCCCGTAGTTGAAAATGTTGTTTTGCCGTTCAGTTTTCCGGATCTCTGCAAACAACCATAATTCGTATTGTCAGTTTTGAGAAATAAAGTATTTAGTGTTTCGATCTCTCAATAATTATAATTAGTTTCATAACCTCATATTTGCGTCCCCCGGTGAGCGGGTTGGATATCAAATTTAAACTGATTTCGTCCAGGAAATCTCTCTGAATCGCGTTAACAAATACACTCACAGTCAATGGCAGATAAAAAATTGCACAGCATCCACCGAACCCAGTCCTGCGAAGGTTCGGTAGGTTTTTAGTCTTTTGCCAGTCACACACACACACGGACCACTCGCAGATATTAGATTTATTGAACTCCGTAGGCCTAAAAACGTAAAGATCTGTAGAAAACCCAACTTTTTTGTTCCTGTAGCGGAAAGTAATAAATTAGTCGACCTCTCTAAATCTGCCAAAAAGGATAACTGTCGACAAGAAATTCAGGAACTTGGTCTTAATACGCGAGAAATTTGGAAAATCAATGGATGTGTTGGTCGCAGTACATGCCGGCCAATTTATTCATTTGGGGAGGGAAGTAGTGTGAATGTGGAAACAATTCCAAAGGCGGTTGCTAATTGTCCGTGTTAGAGGAAAACATTGACGAAAAATCCACTGCAGTCAAGGTGTTTGCTAATTCAATGATGATGTGAAGTGCTAATAAATCGAACAGTTACGTAATGGTGGCGTGTGGTGGCATGTGATGTTAGTAACTTTTTTCATAACTTAGTTTTCTGTATAACGCGTCTTGGAGGTTTGTTGCAAAAAGTTTATTCAAAAGTTGTTCAAAAAGGATTTATTTTCGAGTTGGAATACGTTAGGTCATCCATCAATCAATTTGAATATTTCAAACTATGAAATAAATTCATTTTCACAAACATAGCATGTTATGACGACAGTACGTGGAAAATTGTTTTGAATTTCGAGTCAGCAAAAGAGGAAAAGCTTGCGCGACAATTTTTGAGACACGAAAATGTTAATGTATCGAGTATTTAACGGCTTCACGTACTTTTAGATGCTTGAAGTGTTGGTGTGGTTGAACTGTTATGTACTAAAAACATATCATGAAGCGCAGTAGCACAGCAGTGTTACTGAGTTGGTTGGCAAAGGTTATGGAACTAAATTAGCGAGCAATTAAAGTTCTTGGATCCACTGGTTGAATAACGCTCGCGTTCAGAAATGATAGCGCAGAAAAACTTCAATATTCTGAGAGTGAATTCCTTCATTTCCGAGTCAGGGATTTATGTGGAGCGAGATTCCTGAAATGCCGTTTGACCGTAGACCGGCGCATACGATCACTCGATTAAATTCTTATTAACTGTTTTTCTCGAACGAACACCTTCAATGTAACGTATATAGTGATTTATTATTGCTACGACTTTCTTCCTTCCCCCGGGAACACTCATTAAAATTGGCAAGAGGGAAAAGATAACGCACCTTAGCACTTATAAGGCGCTTTGAGGGAGGAGTCCTTTCCCTAAGAGACTCCTTTTATGATAAAATCATTGCTTTCACTGGTGAATAATGAGCGGCAGCGGAAGCTATGGGAACGAGTTTTGTAACAAACTTCTCTGTTACGGAATCCACTTTATCGTAAAGAATTTAAATATTTGTTGCGATTCATCACGCCATTATCCTGATCCTTTCATGCACACAACGATTTTATCGCTCTAAATACACCTTTCTTTCATTAAGTTTATGTAAACATTGAAAGACGTTGCTCAACGTTCTACATACGAAATGGTGGAGCCTAAACTCCAGACTTTATTGTATTGCTCGTATGTATGTCACGATCACTAACGAGCGACCAGTGCACAGGTGATACGTGAGACTGTCAACGTGATTTTTTTTGAGAAGGTTTGGAATTGTTGCGTAAAAACTGTGAAAAATGAAAGAATGGTGGTTTGACTCCGGAAGTTCTGGAGTTACTCCAAGCTAGAGTTATCTTATGAATGTAATTAAACTCTCACCGTGTAGATAAACGACCCCTATTCGTTCTGACAACTCTAGTACGAGAAAACGAGAGAAAATTGTAAGGAAAAAACTTCTCTAAGTTGCTACTCGTTCTAAAGGTTTGATAATTTATTGCGCTGCTCTTGTGACTTATCCACAAATGAGAATTTTTGGGGGTTTTGTCGTTTGTAGCATCTCATACAAGAAGTTTAATCGAAATCGTTATAGCTGGTTTTTTAAATGTCTGACGTTTTGATTGCAATTATTACAATAATTATTTATAGACTGATTTGGCCATTATCTTTATTTTGGCATCTCACGGTGATAGGCAGGCTAAGAATAAATTTGAGCAGATTTGCTTCAGCTGTTTTCTCTCAATCGTATTCACACACGTGAAGACCATTTTCCCAAATGGTGTTTTTCAAACTCAAAAGCGATTAAAACTTAACGATCTGAAGAAAACTTGAAAGAAAAGAGGTTGCCCTATTAAATAATTTTCCTTTTACTTTGTATAGATAAAGAAAGTAAGAACAGTACTACAATGTTCTCCTTACTGTTTGATCACTTATTGTGCAATTCTCATCGTTTTCCCACGGATAAAATGCGATGTTACCGTTCTGTTTTTAGAGCTCATTGCACAAAACATTTGATCAAACTTAGCGTAGCTGTTTATGAAAAAAAATGTAGTATTTGTTGTGTGATAACAAAGCTAGTTTTCCACCAATTTTGATCGACATGTTAACGTCAAATTTGTGCTCCTTTGGTTCAACTAACAGTTTTTAATTCCGAAAAAGGGTAGACGAGGCTTCACAAAAAAATCTCGTTGACAGTCTTATACGTTTTCAGTGCACTGGTTGCTTAATGATAATCGTGGCCCTAGTATTGGCAACTCAATAAATTCCATAATCTCAAGCACCAACAATTTCTATGTAGAACGTTGCTATAGAATGAATGAAAAAGAAATTGGATTAGTTATTAGAGTGAAGAAAATGACCAAATGTACGTGGGGCTATGGCAAGTTGAGTTGCTTCGTACTAGATATTTGCGAATAGAAAATTAGTCATCGACAGTTGCGACTTACTTAGCCGTACCTGTCTCAAGTTCTGCTCGCAACTTCACCGAACCATGAGTTTAACGTCCTTTCGCCCAATACGAAAATCGTGTGAACAATTGGCATTCCATGTATTCGTTCCAACCTGTAAATAAATGGGGCATGCGAAGCAGAATCACGTAAGAAACTTGTACGGAAGGTGCATAATGAGAGGCGATTCCAATTTCATGGCCCGCACGGTCCCTCAAATAAAAGGCACCTGGGGGGCGACATTAACCTACGCAATCTAAGTGCCGCTGAATTCGGTAACTTCAGCCCGAAAGCGGGAAGAGAAACTTTCGTATTGAGCTGATCGAGTTTCTCGACGGCCTCGAACCGGAAGAGAATTGCGGGGGGAAAGGGCCCGAGGAAATAAATCTAACACCCTGAACCATCTACCGAATTCGAGCTAAAAATATCTAGTGCGACGTATCACACAACTTTTCTCACCTTCCCGTCGATACAAAGCGTTATTTGATCTATCAATGAATGTCTGCGGACAATTTCACGTGAAATAAAACATAAATAGGATTATTAGGTAATTTCGGTTCTCATTTGACATTCATGTCTTGAGGCTCGTGAGTGCTCGTGTCTATGCATGATTCACTGTCTACTATCAATCTCTGTGGAACTTTCAAGCCAAATCTAAGCAAAAATCCATCAAGTGCTCCGAACTGTTATCCAATGGCGCACGTCAAGCTGCAGGTGACTGAGGAAAAACCCCACTCACCCATCTGAAAGGGAAAATTAAATAGCTAACCGTCCCTACTGTTGGCGGCCACAGGCTCCTTCTTGCAAAAGCGTATCAAGATAGGAGAGATGTTGGCGACCCTCAAAGGCATCAATGGCTCAACTTCTTTTCTCTCAAAGACTCTCCATCCTGTACATCTTGTGCCTCCGGTGTTGAGTAAAAAGAAACCATGTGCTGCTCCATTGTAGTTTCTACAACAGTGAGCGAAGGTTGTCGTAAATCCAAAGTTACCAGCATTGACTGCTACTAAGCAAGACCTTCATGGAAAGACGAACTGAGACTGATACGCCCACTCATTACAGACCCACAAAATCAGATGGTCCCTGACTGCGCCATTGTGAAGAAGATGAAGTAAAGTAACTTCCCTCATTGTAGACGGTATTCTGTTAAGACCTCACGATTTATGGAGAACTGACAGAGTTGGCTAAGTGGTTGGTAAAAATACGATTCCCTGGAACAAGAATATAAATATCTCATTTCCTACTATCAGTTTTTTTCTGAACATCCGGAAGCGTTCTCCTCCTTAAACAACACTACCTCTTAATAACAGTCGTTAATTAAATTAAATTTGATCGTGTGTGACAGGACGACGCCTCAATGACAACAGTTCCGGTTGGCCTGCTGGCATCTAAGTTTCGAGTGAACCCTAGTCAGCACAAATGGCCAGGACGAGCCTTTGCTGAATCGAAGTGTCCCAGCACAGTACCAACAGGAAGGGTTTTACTGCTTTTGAATTAACTTACCAATATATTCCACTAATTAGTACCCAACTTACGTTCTTCGTAAATATTTCTGTAAAACTTCGATAAACGTAGATTTGGGGCTATAAAACGAACTCAGGTTTTTTACACTTTTTGATAAAACGGTTCTCATGACCTTCATCGAACTTGACCTTCGTCAACACCTATATGTTGCTCTCCTGAAATCTTTTGAAAGTCTGTCAGACGAAGATAAAACCAAAAATCTTATTTTTTAACGTTTTTGAAAATTTTACATCAAATTTCAAACTGAATTTGATAAAAATTGAGTTTACTGTTTTGAAATAATTTTATATTATTTTTATCTGTGATTACTATTGTTATAATAAAGTGAAACAGAGTTATTTTAGCTGTGGAATTTCTGGGGTAGCCCCAAACCATCTTGTGAACGCTACTAAACCCACTTGAGTGGGATTCATGAAGAAAAAACTGCAGTAAAATCTTCTTCGATATTTTTGATAATTGTTTGTGCTGCTCTTGTCATTTTGCCCAAAAATGAGAATTGCATGGTACTGTCGCGTTGATTCAATATGTATATACAAAAAGTTCATTCATTATGTGCCAATTTTGCCCATGCCCTTATTTTGGCGTTCATGTTAATCTGTTAAAAGATCAAATTTGAGTTTATTTGGTTCATCCGTTTTCTTTCAGTCGCGTTCGCAAACATACACACCGTTTTCCCAAGTGGTGTTTTTCATTATTTTTTGGAAGGGAGCATTTATTGAACGTCGAACGTCTGGAAGTAAATACAATAGGAATCTTCATTTTCGATCAACGCTGATGCGTCCTCCTGTCAGCGGCTCTGGTACAAATAACCTGCAGCCCAACCCGCATCCCACTAAACATGCCATCCAGCGACTTATCGTCAATTTAGACTTGACAACGAAAAATGTCAATTTGCAAGTCAAATCAGTAATATTGTCGGGTTCGGCTCGTCTTCCGAACATCAACGGTCTCGATGTGACGCCTTATCTCTTTGATTTGCCTCATTGAGCTCACTTTCGAAGCGAAAACCTCACATACTTCCCGATCATCGCTTTCGCTCCTGAAATAATTCAGATTCAAGAGGGCGATTTCTTCAACCAATTTGATCGATTTTTGCTGCCCACCGTTGTTTATGAGCGCTGAATAATAATTTACGACTATACCAATGGTAGGCCTCCAGCGTGGGAGTCACCGGGGAAGGCTGAACGTACCTATGTAGGGCAGTCATAAAACAGATCGAGTTTAAACAAGCGTGCAAATATCCCTTCAATATCCTCTTTCATATTCCAATCGAATCGTGTGATGGGCGGTTTCATTTATCAACCACGATGCAACTAGTAAGGCCCTGACTATATTGCCCCTGGAACATAACGCACAGTACAAAAATCAAATGGTTTCAGAAAAATAAATAAATAAATGATTAAAAAACTAAAATAGAAATCACACAATCGAAAAGTCTAAGTTGTTTCAAAAAAGAAAATAAAAGTACGCAATGCGCTATATGTAGAATTTTGACAAAGAACATAAATATTTCTTTCTTTATTCATCACATTTTTCATTGTAGTATCAGTAGTTGTTTATAGAGTGACAGATTTACTAGTGTCGAACGCGCTTGTATTTTCATTATAAATACTTGCATACCTTGCACTGAGTGTAGATTGCCGCTCTTTGTCGAGGAGCTTGCATCACTTGTTTGATATTGAGATGATGCTAATAGTGCGAAATAGGCCCATACTTAAGGATCTTGAACGCCAGTGTTGCTACAAACAGCTTTACACTATCTTCAGCGAACGGTTGAAACATGTTTCTTAGAACAATCCGAAGCGCTAAATATAAGAAATGTATTTTCCTCCCAAGAATTTTATTTGAATTTGTACAAACGGAAATGAAATGTTCTAAATTCGAAATGTCTGTTGAGATTACTTCACATTACGCACTGCGCCCAGTAAGTCATTTATTTTGCAGTCACGAAACGCCTGAAGGACGTGCTCAGAAAAGCTAAATACGCTTTTACTTCTGTTACTTTGGCCGCGGCACAAAAATTTATTTCCTCTTAGGAGCGATTTCTCTGATCGATCTAAAGGAAGAAAGCGATCGATCTTTATTCTTGTTAATTTCGGCGCCTGCTACTTATCTAATCCAACTTTCACGCCTCTTGGCCGCCCATAAGATGTTGTAAACTGTGAAATTTATGTAATTTGTGCCGTGAGAACAGTTAAAACTTGGAACCAGAATTTTCGTAGAAAGCGATGAATAATAATTTCTAAGAGCTATTCACAAAACTGCAATTGGTTTATTTCTTTTTTATGCGGTGGGGGCTATGTTTTTGGAACAAGTATGAAACTAGCCTACGCCGGTGAAGACTTGCAAGCCTGAGAGAACTGTTGAATGCATAACATGACGACGAATGATGGAAAATTATTAACGCAGATTCACCAACAGAACTAGGACACTTGAGAGGTAAAACTATTCCAATCTGTTAAAACAAAACTTAAATAATCGCCTGAGTGGGTTTCTACTGACTCATGAGAAGATGAGCTATTTTCGAAAGCGTAAATATTAAAAATTGAACATTTTATATTCTTCTCGGCTTGTAAACACTTCAGGTAAAGGAACTGAAGAAAATGTGATTTGCATAAAATCTCTTTCTAAACTTCTTTGCAGCTTAGGTATTCAAGACTCGACAGCGATAACAACCCTTAAATAAGAGCTGAATTTGCATGTCGTGTTTCGTGTCTAATTAGAGTATGTAATGGACACTTCCGCTAATGCACGGGATACTTGACGTTTTCTTTTTTCAACCGACGCCGGCATTGAACCTTAGCAAAAATGGGATGGCTCCCACCATCAACCGGATGCCATATAAATTCCTTGAACTGGATTCCTGCTCCTCTTTCGAGAACTTTCGCCGTCTATTTAATAATATTTTCCGCGCCCGACAAGTTCCGGGCACTCGCAGTCGCGATGCGTTATATTTCCTCTCGCGTATTCTATTAGTCGTCATGATTTATGGGGGACAATTCGAAGCTGTTCGCTGTCATGTTATTAAACAGAATCTGGCGTTAGTAGAAACAGTCGCTTGCGTGAAAGTATTCAGGCTCAGGTATGACCACTCAATCGTTGATATTGAAAATATAACTCAACGACTGCGAGAACTGGATTTTTGAGGTGTTGGGAAGTAATAGAGAAGGGTCGTATTTATGGAAAGCGATGCATCGAATAAACGCTGGTCCCTTTCAACCACCGCTTAGGTGGGGTTCGTTCCAATCGCAACTCTAGTAGGTTGCTATTAGGGTTGGGGAGGAGTAGGGGTCTAGGGATAAAGTCTAGAAACTATCCTCCAATCCATAGTGGAACTGCTGTGCACGCGCCTGAATTATGTTTTCTTGGGGGATCGGATTCTTTTTAGTTTTACGAAATTAGTATTCAAGTCTGCGACCATCCTGGGCTTGTGAGTAAACTGTCAAGATTTTGATCATGATAACGTAGACCTCGGCTCAGTCGTTTTTGAGCAAACAACTCGAGTAACTTATATAACTTTTATTGTAATACTTAGTCGTTTCGTTACACGGTTTGGTTTAAAATTATTAATCAATGTTGGAATAATTCATTTCCACTCTGAGCTTCGTAAACTACTTTTCTAAAATCTCTGGTACGGGCAGGTAGGGCCTGTTAGCGTTTTCAGATCCTTCAATTTCGATAATTGAAGCTTATTCGATGGTGCTGAGCTATTTCTAATAGAAACCTGAGACGTTTATGCCTGTGATAGCTAGAGCTTCAAAGCCTTCTGTTTAATTTTCAGCCGAACGTTAATAGAGAAATCTCTCCCACATGATGTTGATCTCTCCCACGTCTGACAACTAGTTTCATAGTTTCACAGGGTCCAAATTGCGACCGTAAAATCTGAATGTAACTGCTTCGCAATATGCAATTATCATCACTGCTGATGATTTCTGTTGTTAATGACGGTGCTACAATTTTTTATGAGGTGACCTCAGAACCATGTTTTGTCACAGGAAAATCAGCTGAACATGGTTTTTAACTTTCTGTGGTTAAGAATCGCATTCCTCACAGCCTTATCATCTCAAAACTTGTGATCAGCAAAATGTAACATAAGGTTCTGAATTGTCAAGTGATTACTATAATAGCCATGCGATATGTATGTATTTTCCCATGGATGACAAATACGACAGACTGATCTAAGAGAAAAAGAAACAGAAGGAAACGATTCAACTTTGGTTGTTTGTCGTAGGAAAATGTGTACGTACAAAAAGTGGCAGTGAACAAAATAAATTAGTATAGCTAAGGGGCGTCAAATGAAAGTAACCACCAGGAAGAAGTTCCCCATTAAGAGAAGTAAACTCTCCGATAGCTGGAGGAACTATCCCGAAAAGGTAGACTTCATTGCAAAATCACGAGGTGGAAAAATCGTAATGAGGCAGATTGCGATCAGCCAGAGAGAATTAATGTGAGAAGTGGTGTTAGAGAAACGAGATTAGATCAGACGAAAAAAAATTACATTTCGATAATGGGCTGTGGATGGACTCTTCATCAAAACAATGCGCTTAGGTCAGGTCTGTCTCGGGTGTTTGTAGATTTTATTATGAAAGGAAGAAAACAATACCTTCTTCTAGTGATAGAAAAAGAAGAAGATTTCGGATGCCCGCGAGTAATGTGTTAAGTAGATTTTCTCAAAGATATCAAAGTTACGTCGCCACAATAGCCATAAAATTATTCGTCTGCTTTACACATTTTCGCATAAATAACACTTTTTTATTCTAATATCGAAACGAATAAATTATGTAACAACGTAAACGATTTCTTTCTCTTTCTGTTTCGAATAACCGACGCAGAGGCCGATGCCGTAAATTAGGAAAAATGTTTTGTGCTGTAACTTCAACTGAAGAAACCCGAACTGAACCGAGTGAATTCCTGTTATAAGCACCGATCTAATTGTGGTTTTCTTTCGAAACCTAGTTTCACGGTCAAGGACGCAAACGTCTGCCACAGCCCTCTCATTTGCTTCGCGTTTACATCGAAAATGGGAACAACTTTCCAGCGTTGAGCTCACAACTCGCCTTCAGAGCAGGTCCCGTAGAACTTGCGTGACCAAACCCGTTCACAATCTCGACACTTGGGATATAATTGAGTCGTTCAACTCACAAAGCTTGATACGTAATCAAAACGTGTGACAGAAAACGTCTGCCAAGAAGGTAACCACGTATTTGTGAGGTTCCTCTACCAGTTTTCGAAGTAAGTAAATTAGTTCTTTTGCGTATGCAACCTACGCATTATCTGAAAAGAGTAATGTAAGTTGGAATAAACAATAGTTGCTTGACGATGAAAGAACCAGCTCAATCGGCTCGACCACTATTCGTCAAAGTTATCTACGGACACAAACCACACGTGCACAGTTTTTCCCACAATTCATCTACGAGAGGGCCCCGAAGCCTCAACTGTCACCCCAACTACCCACCGCCAGCTGTTAGAGTCGAGAAAATGATAGAGGGATTCCTCATATCCCTCTCCTGGAAAAATTTTATTTTTTCACACAACCACCATCGCGCCAAGTCACGGTACTCACAGACCAGTCTCCGAAGACCCTCCTGAAAATAAGATGAAAAACTTTTTTCAATACCTTTAATTTTGTATAAGAAGCAGGAGTTCAAATCATCGGTTACTGGAGAAAACTTGTTACAGAACTCCTGTTACGGTAACAAAACAGTTCCGATTTGGGAGCTTTTCGCTTCATTCTGAATTATCATATTTTAGTCTTAGTATGGTTTCAGTCCAGTCGCAGTTCATCTATTTCCATTGAAACAGCGAATCTGGCGAATATGAACTGGAATGAGCAAAAATTGGTATAACAAATTATTGAAAACGACCTTGTTACATTTTTATCGCAATAGCATCGTGTTTGGCATCATTTTCCGAAACTGGGTCGAATGAAACAAAGCTCAGAAGTGTACGACTGCGTCTACATCGAAAACAGTGAAATCACAGCAAATATAGCGGGCCAATCGTTTTCTTGCCTCCCGTCTTACTCTAATCACCCGTCAGATTCTTGGAGATGTGTTCTCGGGCTGTGTAAGAGAGATATTAAGCTGTTGTGTAGTAATTTGCAGCGTTTTTCGTCCCGTAAGGAGTGACTAGTGGCTGAGAGAAAAATAGAGTGGTTAGTTGCTAAATTTGTTTGGAAGCATTTTTCAATATCAGAGGAAGAGAGAACCACAACGTACTACTACTGAGAGGGTCTTCCATTTTTCCAAAACCGCTCTAATCGTCATTATACTCCTGCGTTTTCAACAAATCAATACTCACCTTTCTTTCTTAATAAATATCTGTGCGAAAATTCCGTAATTAGATACACAAGACGATGAAGAAAAGTTAGGATATTTTAATTTCAACGGCTTCGACGGTTTTCATCATACTCGTCGGGTGTTCTACTAACCAATACCTACAGATAACAACCATAAATGTGTATTCGAGAGTCCGTTGAATATAGATTGTGTGGTGTAAGAGATAGAAAGTGGAGACTTAGTGAAGAATTAGTTTATGAATGAGACAAGCGAGACGGGATTCCATTGATCAGAACTACGTTGGTCCGTTTCACGTTCTCTTGAGATACGCATAAGAGATTAGCGTAAAGTGTAAAGTAACCAGGGAATACAGTTTGTAAGACACTGGGCGTCTCTGGCTCTGGATAGTTTAACTGGTAAAACCACAGACGAGAGTTGAGACAAAGTTCAACTGTATGAGTTCTTGGGCAGACTGGCCATAAGGAGGGTGCAAAATTTAAGGGCGAGAAGTGGGGCAAGGAGGATATAGAAAACCCCATTGAACGCTCAAATGTGAGAGACTACGTTATCGGTTCTAGGAATATTGAAAGAAGGAAGTTGATTGACAGGATAGTTTCAAGTTTCCTCCCGAGCTCTAAACCCAGCCTACAATCAGACAGCTCGACCTTGGAAACTCCGATTGGGTAAAGGACAACGAACTCTTGTACCAATTCAGCTTCAGCTGATCCGAACAGAGGTAACCAAAATGTGCCAAAAGTTGTGATAAATTGTTCAACGTTTCCTGATTTTCCATAGTAAATGTCATATTTAATTTGATCGAGTTGCTGCTGCGTCATCTAGCAACTTACACTCAAATGTTGCACCCCGCAACTGTTCCTATAACTATCCACTGATCAGGGAGCTAAGCCGTTTCTCATTGTGAAACGATTTTGATCAAACACATGGGGTACTCTATGTGGCCAACTGTGTATACTGCATTAATTTTGCGAGGAAATGCGTTGAACGCAACTTTTAAACACCTAGCGAATAGGCTTTCAGAATCTGCGTTATTGGTCGGCATTTATGCTATTTATATGCAGTAGTCGTGTATTACGATGTTGAAAGTAGATTTTCAGCCGGCGAGCCCCAGTGTTTATTATTGAAGCTCATTATGAGGCAATTTTAGTTTCTAACTAGCTTTGTGGAATGGACGCGTTAGTTTTTGTAAAAACCGATTCAGGGGCGACTATTGCGGTTCACGGTTTCACCGTCAATAAATACACGCACAGCCCAACCTTCCTGGTTCCGTCTGATAAAACCGCGTTTCAGCGGTCAGAGGCTCCTTGAAACACTCCATACAATCTCGAGCTCCACTTTCCACCGTTTACGCTTTACGCCCGGCTCACGGCAAATGGCCCTACCTCTTCGTATTTTGCAGTTTGAAACTCCTATTGTCGGGTGGCAAGCAATTGGGCGCCTAACTGTGTCAAAACGGTACGAGAAAAGATTCTTTATTGTGCTTTTTTTTGTATGGGCCGTTCAAAAGGTTTCGCATTGTCACGATTTTGTTTTGCCTACAATGTCTCGATTTTTTTTAGGTGGCGTCGTATTCTGGCGAACGGCAAATACAACAACAATTAGTCGATTATTTTGTTATTCAATGAAATCCGTGTCCCAAATACTCAGAAAAGACCTTTCTTTGGGGTTGCCTAAACGACACCTGCGTTATCCTAACGTTTTCAATGTTGCTACTTATACCGATTCAGCCGTTTGTGCTAAGCTAAAGTTTAAAATAGGCTTCTCAATACGTCCGGGAAAGTATTTACATAAAAAGCAAAAGAAGAAAGCATCTTCAAGAGAAGAAGGAAGTCTGGCCGAACAGAAAAGGGCAGAAGAAATTCTCGAAAGAGTGAAAAATTATGAAATAGATACATTAACAGAAAAAAGATGCGAAGTGATTCTCTTATGCGATTCTTACTCAATATGGAGATTGAGAGCAAGCGTAACCCGAGATGAATTGTAACAAAAACACCCCTCCTTCACTGGAAATTCAAGTTTCCTACTGAACTACGGATTCAGACTATGCTAAACCAAGTTTCCTGTATTTGCTGAATCTCTATATTGAAGTGTGAGCTTTCGATGAAGTGTGACTGCTGGTTCCTAACATTTTGATTTCTATTGAAGATTCCTTCGAGGTTTATTAGATTAGGATGAAAAATCATATTCTGAGCAAATTGCTGGCACTATTTCAGAGTATTTCTAGCCTGCTGTGTTTCTACAAGTCTTCTTGCACCAATTTTCAGAAACCATGACAGCGGCGTCGAGTGTCATGATGAGTTCTTCTTGCAGGTAGTTCATGCCTTGTCATCCAAAGGGGGTCGGATGCGGAAAAGGAGTGGCACGTCTGCGTAGCCCCTGGGCAGTGTGGAATGGTGTCGTCACAGTTGGTCTGCAGTCTACAATGATCTTGTGTTCCTCGGTAGTCTCTGAACACCTTAAACTTGAATGCATCGTCGAATGGCAGCGTCGAAAACTCATCGAATACATAAATTCAAGACCGTTGCACTGTTCTGGCGGGGGGTATGGCCCAAGACAAGTGTTGAGGATAACAGTCGGCTAGGTGTCTCAGCAGAAGTTTCCAATGACTTGACGTATCACTTCTGGCATTTCCCTTTGCAGTGAGTTTATGTTGTCCGTGCAGTAAAGAAAAAAATGTTTTTCGTTTTCATTACATTTTCTTCGGAAAAGTCGGAAAACACCGTTTTTGGCATTAACCGAGCTATAAAACAAAGGAGAACAATTTGAATTGTAGGCCTAGGATCGTTCCCTGCCAGAACATCAAAAACTCACAACCCAGTTTCTTCTTTCCATCCACAACTCAGGCTTTCGCTCGAAACGATTTCACTTTTAATTTGACTCGATAATACCATGTCCTGGGGTGACGAAGTTGTGATTAAAACCGACCAAAGCTGAAACCAATCTACGGGAATTCGTCCCGAAGCTATCATACCGAAGCTACCTTAAATAACTCTCGACGTCGTTGACTCGTTCGTATTTTGCTAACTTGGGAGTCAATCGCGTCAAGTCACTCGTCTACTTGGCACCTACCGCCTGGAGAAAAGTGGAACGCCATCTACCAAATGTTCCGTACGAGCTGCCAATTTGGGGATCCTTCGAGCAATTGGGGCCACTCCTTAACTAACATTCAAACCCCTCTTAAGGTTAAGCGATCATTCCCTCTTCGGGGATCTTAGTTGTGTAACTTACGACTGGAAAAACCCCACGCTTTCTTCGCGGGTATCAAACTCGCATCTGTACTTGAACGCGTAACCGTTTTTCGTCGAATCTCGTCTGCCGAGTGTCGACAAATATGATGAACTCGTGACGTAATTTATGATCTAACGTGACATTCTCTTTTATCACTTGGGGCTGCGAAATTCGGCGATGGGGATTTAGTTTAGTCGCGAGGTTAAATCATAAGTAACAATATAAATCTTTCCGCATTTTTCACATCGTGAGTGTTATTTTTGTGGCAAATTATAAACGACTTTAGAATGCATTACTTCGAATGGAGTTCAGCAAATAATCGAAAATAAAGTTGTCTTCTTCGAGGTGAATTTCTTTGAGAAACATAGAATCAGCGCCTGAGACCACTAAGTTAAAAGATACACCTGGAAAGCCTCACTCACCTGATTACACTTTCGCTTCTAAACAATAATAATACGTCTCATAGTGTAATGGATAAAACAAGTAAATACTAATAGAATGATAACCGTCGGTTGGGTTAGCAAATATCTCACTTTCAAGCTTCACTGTCAGCATGTAGAAACTTACAGATTTGACGGTAGTGTCACATCAGCACATTTACAAGTAGTACAGGTCGTTAAAAGAAGGATGCTCTGACGATCATGGGAAAGAATAGAGTGCAAGGTAGCCCCGTTTCCGAAATATCTTCTACAAACGTTCACAGATATCATTGACAACCGTCCAAGGAATATTCCTCCGCATTTGATGAAGCCTTACGGACGAAAAATTTGACTCTGGAACATGGCCGAAATCTAAAGTTAACGTACCTGTTTGTTGAGTCCGTCTTCTCTGGCTGGTGAGATACTGTGGACGAGCGCTTTCGATGTAAAGACATCATCGTCTGGCCGTTAAGTCAGTACTCACGAGCCAGAAAAGACGGAATCAACAAACAGGTACGTTTACTTTAGTAATTTACCTACCGCCGGAACCAGCCCAATTACTTTAATACACGACCAAAATCTTTTTTCAGCTGCACGCGAATTTCGTAACCGAGAAGTAATTTTTTGTTAAAGGGCTACTGAAACCCCTAACTCCCACAGCTCGGTCCCAAAAAACTGGTAGCTGTCACTCCGGTCTTGCAGAAACTGGATAGCTGTACATCTGGCCCGCCAGTGTTGCCTAAGTCGAACAGTCAGGAACAGAGGTAGTTAAACATGTCGCGACACTCCTAAATCCAATGTTCAGCTTTATTAAATTCATTTTCAGTGCTACTTACTTGAAGTTAAAATCCTCGTTGATGTTGTAGAACGACTGAGGATTCGAAACAGATTCTTAAATAGAAAAATTTTAATCCGCAGTTAGTTCGATCTTCACGCTTTAGAACATTATGCAGCTTTAATTACCAAAATAGCAGTCAAATACGGCGCAACAGCAGTTTTACTTGTGGTGCACCGGATATGAATCATTTCAATGATAGTATGCAGGAGGAAAAATTTTATCAAAGCTGTGAATGCTGAGGTAACAACCTACACACGTGCAACAAGTTTGTGTTGTGTGACCCCATATAAACCCCCCGCAGATAAAATATAATTCGTTTACTAACTATCGCCTACGAGTGAGAAGGTCAAATTACTGTGAGAAGCAATGATGTGAATTAGTTTTAAAGGTTGTAGCACTAACCGACTGCAGTGTACACATGAATTACGCAAAGAAACAAGGAAGAGACTTCGCCAGTTGGTTAGCGGTTGAGGTCGTGATCTGATCGCTGAGTGACCCAACCAACCAAGGTGGCGAGCCAGGAGAGGGCCCTAAAAAATCACCTCTAGGTCGCTTGAGGTCGAAGTACCGCCGTTTCTCGAGAGAACTTGGACTCAAGAGGAAGAATTTGCAAACCAAAGGCGTACGTACGTCGTTTAGAAAAATGAGATAAACTTTCGTTATGAAATAAAAGTGATTTTGTTGCTCCAGAAGAATAACTCTCTTACGCAACTCGAAATGGTGACCTCATTACATTCATTGAAGCTGTCCTGGATGAGCGATCTGTTCAATTTTCATGAACTTGGACATGCCTACATCTGTTAAGAGCAAGAGAAATTTCAGTGACGAGTGAAGAAATGTTAAAAATTGATCTTAGGATAATGGTTAACAACAATTAAAACGAAGTTAGCTGATTTAAAAACAAGAGGAGAACGAGAATCTTCTCTAAACTGAGTAAATAGTAGCAGATTGAAATGGTGGACAGAGAGTGGTCTGGCATAGCCCGATAGGAGAACAAAAGTAGGATTGTATATTCAGAGAGATTGAGGACACCAAAATAAAATGATTATATCGGTCGAAAGTCATGGAGGTTGCAGCTTCGGTAGCACACGAGAGCACGAGCACTCGCCGAGCATCCACCGTACCTAGACCAGTGGAGGTACTGCAGGTTATCATTTACCCTATGCCCCCTCAGGGCAATCGGTAGGATCTAACTAACTTGCCAGTAGGGATATTCCGATACTAATAAAAACGAGTAGGAACTCGATACTTTTTATTCGATACCAAGTATTTATTGTATCGAATCAATTTTGCGATACATACTCGGTATCGAAACAAAAATACTTGGTATCGAATCGAATCAGCAAAACAACCGAAAACAATTTTTAAAAACCGAGAACGTGCAGTCGGATAAGCTACGAAAAATCCAAATGCGTAATAATGTTTCGGAAGGATCAGTTTTAAAATTTATTGCAGATGTAAGAACTAGGTGGAACTCAACTTTTTTTATGTTATAGCGATTTCTAAAGTTAAGAATAGTAATATCAGGAATTGTAATTGAGAGTGTAGTGGCTCCAAATTTGCCAAGTGCAGTGGAAATGGAAACCTTGAATGAGCTTACAACTGTATTAAAGCCTTTTGAATATGTAACAAGAGAATCATCGGGCCAAAAGTATGTAACAATCTCCAAAATTATACCAATGCTTAATTGCTTAACTACAGAACTGAATAGTATCACTCCAAACTCCGCTATAGTTAAAGAATGTAAAGATGTTTTATTGAGAGTTAACGTACCTGTTAACTGTTAATTTTATTGAGAGAGCTGAAACGGAGGTATGGGATGATTGAATTAAACGATCATGCAGCCATTGCAACAATTCTAGACCCAAGGTTTAAAAATCTGTATTTCCAAGACCCCTCTACATGCGGAAGAGCTATTGAAAAACGTAGAACCATGGTTGTCGGACAACTAAGTAGCCCAAGTGAGTCAGAAGATGCTGTCTCATTTACTGCACCACCTAAATACGATTTTTGGAAACATCATAAAGAGGTTAGCACATGGGCACAAGAAGAAAAAAAAACTCATCGGGGAGATGAAGTTTCTCTTTATTTATCAAATCCAGTAGTTTCTCTTAAAAGTAACTCATTTGCAGAATGGGATGACATGAAGTTGGTGTTTTCTTGTCTGTACAAGTATGCACAGCTATGTTTAATTGTTGTTGCAACATCAGTTCCTAGTGAGCGCCTTTTTTCCAAAGCCGGTGCAACAATGACACAAACAAGGAACAGATTGTCTTCAAAATACCTTGAACAGTTACTGTTTTTGGGCAATCTTAATGCTGAAGAGTTTTTTGTTTAAATTAATAATAAGCCTAATAAACATTTATATAAATAAATAGTTTTTTTTCTTCTGAATTTTGTTTAAATTATTGTCAAAACTTCAACGTTCATTGATAGCACCCTCAAAATAATAAAACAAAATAAAAGTTCCAAAAAGTATCGATATCAGTAAGTATACTACTTACAAAAAGTATAGTACTTATTTAAGTAGTATCGAAAAAAGATTTGAGTATTATCGAAATGAGTAGGTATCGATACTTAGGTGGTATCGGAACATCCCTACTTGCCAGTAATCACTTAGAGTGGATGATGTCTTCCTGGCCTGTGGTAATCCACAAGAGCGCAGATTTCTGGGATTGCGTCAATACTTTCGTTTGATTGACTGAGTTCGCTACCCCATATTACGGGTCAGTAGCCAATCGTGCCTAAGTAAACGTTCTTGTACATGCGCGTGAAACGCCACCTGTCACCACCTGCTTCTCAAGAACGCTATCATTCTCACACACGCGCATACACAGACCACGTCGAAATGAGTGATGATGTTTTGGTTTATCATTCATTCTGAATAACCGCCCATTTTTTCAACTCGCGGGGCAATAATTACAGCGAAAGTACTTGTTTCATCGTTTGTAGTCCTTCACTCCCGTCTCATTGAAACCGCTCACCAGCTCGACTCCCCACGTCGAGTCAATTGCCAACAGGCGCTAACCTGGAATACTTAATTACTTTTACGTTGTTCAGTTGCAGTCAAGTCATGTTTCGCATGGTTCACTGGTATCTTTCGATGCTGAATCGAGTGGGATGGGCCTCAGAGGTGTGCGACTACGTCACACTGTGCAAGAGAATAATAAACCGTTGTGTAATAATTTGCAGCGTTTTTTCGATTCAGTTGGCCTCAAAAAGTAGAGATCTGGAGAAAACTCGCCTTTTTTTGCGATTACAATTAGCCGTGCATAATTTTTTGCATTGGTGTCCTTGGCTGTCTTCAGCTATCGAGACGCCTCAGGTCTTGTCGAACGCTTTCTGCTATTTGTCAATTCCTTCGAAAATAAATGAAAAAGCCTTCGCTACAATCGCTATCTGTAACCTGTCAGTGGCAAGTTTAGGGTGGTACTAAATAAAGTGTAAATCGAAGAATCTACCACAGTTTCAGTCCACGTTATTTATGTTCTCGAATCGCCCGTCACTGAAAGTAAGAGGTCCTCGAAGGAAAAGTAGCCGGAACTCATCTGTATCCAAATACGATTGCCGAAAGAAACCTTTTTTCTTTTTTTTTTAAGAAATAGGCTCAGAAGTTCGAAACGGATTTTGGGAGCAAAGGAAATGTACACAGTCCAGAAGCCGGACGCCTTCATCGCGATGCCTGCAATTCCAGAGCTTTCTCCACTCAAGCGAACCGAACCGAGTGAAGGGGAGAGACCCTTGGCGCCCGGAATTTAAGCCTTTTATGATGTAATGGATCATCGGGCTGTTTTTACCGAAGATGAAAATCTTATGCTGAATCATTCGTGTGTACTTCTTCGGCCTGAAAAAGATTGCGAAGGTAGTTAGGCGGTGATGCAACGCACACCCAAATTTCTTATAATCTCGTTAGTCGAGTTTTTTGTTTTGTTATTTAATATGCGGCGAAGCTCAGTATGTTAGAATATCGCATTTTTGATATTGTCCGCAACTCGGTTATCGAGTGGAAACTACCTTATCTATGACGTGGTTGGCGAAATAAACAAAATTGTGGAGTTTCTGGTAATTCGTTTTACGTTAAGGAAAATTACATAATCAGCTGAATAACTTAATGAGTTTTCTTGGTATCATTACATTGCCAGGCCTTCTGAATGCGGAAACATCATTTGAAAACAGTCAGTAGACACGGCTTATAGAGAGCGGCAGGACCGAATCAGCTCATATTTTATAGTCACCCAACAGACAATACGCATTATGAGAAAAAATCGTAAATCTAAACTAAACTTGTTTTGTCTCTAAAATAGCTATTCAGAACATAATTAATTTGTTTTCATAGACAGTTACGTACAACTGAACGGTAGTGTAGCATTGTTATTCGTGGGAAAAGTGTGATGGTTACTCTGGAAACACTCTTCCACACACAATTGAATAGCCGAATGTTGACACGTTTTGACAGCTCCTTCTTTGGAAGCAAATCAAACACTTCGTAGTCAATATAGGTGAGAAGTAGCGTTTCAGCCAACACCTCCAGTCCCTCAAAGGCACTAACCTCGAAAGGTTTGCCTCATTAGGATAAATTAGCAACGCTACCTGGAGGGTGTGTTGAGGTAATAACAGATCAAAAACTCCTCCCAGATGATAGGAGATTCCCCAGAAACATACCCTGTGGTAACACATTTGCAACAATTCTCCACCCTGAGATTGGCTAAATGGTCCTGCAATCGCTCGGTCTTGCGCAATAAGGAAACGAATGGTTTCATGGCTTTCGATTGATATATGAGTGTTAAGGAGAGGTCGTTTTGGTAAGCAAAACCCTGGTATTATACCACACCGTTGTTAAGGCAATGGCGAACAAAATTAATGAATTACTGTACATAAGCGTTGTGCTTGTCGCAGGGAGTTTGTTTGTGTGTAATATAACGCAATAGACACGATGTCTTCAAGTTGGCAGAGCCCACACAGATCCTTGAGATTCTCACCATCACAAACCGCTGGTCATGGTCTAACTCGCGATGTGTGCGCGTAGGCCATATGATGGTAATATGCTTTAACTCACAGTTTACACAATCTAGATGGTAATATTTTTACTCGTCCAGGTCCCAAAACGTTATGGTTTTAATACAATTCTATTTGGTCTTAGTTTGCTAGTTACTAAACTCTACCCTCTTTAGAGAGCAAGGGAAATAATTGTTTGCGCTTTTCATCTTATCACAAAACCGACAACTTGAGCATAGTGAAGAGAAAGTTAGTTACAAGAGAGCGATTGAGAAGCGTCGTATGACGTGAGGCTGCGTGCAACAAGGCGCCTACTCGCCATTTGAAGGTACCAAGACTAATCACTTAGGATTATTCAATCACCTGTGCCGTTCTGCGACTTCGTGTGTGCAGTCGTTTTACTCCCAGAAAGTCGAAGAAGCGTTCTTCATCCATGAAGGAGAAAGTGTTAAAGTTCTCTAACAAATGACCTACAATTTCTTGAAGCGATGAATTTTGAAGTATTCGAAGGCGTCTTCATAACGAGAAAAGAAGGAAGTAGTTGACGTAGGCTCATTCAACCGTGAATTTACAATGCATGTAAGCAAATAGAGGTCCAGCCGACAAAAAGAGGCTTAGAATTTTCTCAACTCATTTCATTAACGAAATTCCACTCCCCTATTGCCACCAACCAGCTACATTGTAAACAGTGGCTGTAGAGGTGTGACTAAACTATATCCATAAACTGAGAGAGGCTGGGGTAGAATGAGAAAGCGATGAAATTAAAAGCAGTGGAGGGTTCTCTTCAGTAGCTCCTGGCTTGTTCTTGCACTGCGTACTCGAATACGAACATAAGACTGATGAATGTGTGAGTGGCCTAACCTATTAAACTACATGGGAAGGTCTATCTGATCCAAAGGACAGGTTGTGTGTAGTATTAAAATATAAATACACGCTCTACAAATACTTCAATGAAAAAGCAAGAAATGCGTTAGAGCTGTGTGAACGTAGGAAGTAAATGTAAGAACAACCACAATGGATTACAATTATTTGAAAACAAACATAAATCGCCATATTAAAACACTAAAGGCTCATCAATGGTTCAAACTATCAAGTAACAGACAAGTGGTCATCAAGCCAGAAGGACCAGTGTTTTAAACCCGTAACTGATGGGAAGGGATTAAGCATTAAGAAATGTGTATCTGGACAGCAAAGTGCTCGCGAGTTCGTTGTGAGTGCAGTAAAGGCTCACCACGCTTGAAATAGCCGGTGCTAAGGAGGGCATAAACAAATCATGGGAAATGAGAGAGCAGTCATCTGGCCAAACTCGGTTCGCCTACTGTACCTATAGCGTCACCGCCCTAATCTGGGACTTCTCTGTCGAGAGGACTGTGGGAGAATATGCCAGGAAAATGTTTCAGACAGTCTGGAATGCTGCCGGAGTGAGGCAATCCAAACACTTTATCTCAGGGGAAACACACGAGGTAGAACAGAACCTTCTGATCACCACAGGGCACTGCAAAATGAGCAAACACATGTATTTTATGGGCATAGTCGATACCCGTCTTTATAGATGGTGTGGTACAGATGTGGAGACTCGCTACCACGTCCTGCCAACAATGCCAGAGACTTGAGAGGAAGCGATTTCTGGTCTTTGGTAGTACTTCTCCTCGGGTGGACATCAAATAAGAAGACCGCAGTATGATATCTCAAGTGACATATTAAAAGTAGCAAAAATCTATCGTTTCTAAAATTAAAACGAACCCCAAAAGGACTAATTATCAGTGGTTACCAAAATTTGGCACAGAGGAAATAGATAACGAAGGCGAAAAGAATGTAATATTACACCATGTAAATGTAATATATTTATTAGCATTTACATTGCTCTCATGTGTAATATAAGACGTGGATACTGATATGTTGCAATGTGCTCCATGGTTCCATATTTATATCTCAGCCCACACATTCATGTGACCAACAGGAGAAACACTTATAGTCGCGTAAGATGTCGTTTTTATTTTGGTTAATTATTTTCCAGACAGGAAAATGTTTTTACAACCTGTTTTTAACGTGTTCTAAAATCCGTTCTTTCTCGTAAAAAATCCATTTGGAATCTAGTTGTTCTAGCTAATTCGAATCGTCGCGCCGTGTCAATCGCCTAGCACCGACTAGAAATGTCAATTTTCGTTGTTTCATTGTAGTCTGGTCATGTTTGGTATCGCTTACTAGTAGTTTTCGATGCTGAATCGAATAGGATAAGTCTCAAAGATGAGGCCCTCAGGGTCTTAAGCTGTGCAGTCATGTTGTGCCAGTCAAAAAAACCAAGATCTCCCCATGTTCGCCCATCACGAAACATTTACTAAATTAGAGTACTGAAAGAAATTACAACAGCTCACACACGAATTTACGCTTTTGATGTGCACAACTAACAACCCACTGAAAATTTTCCCAAATTAAGCTATTGGGTCTGGTATTGAGCAAAACGCAAACACTTCGTTGTCGTTTTGTGAACTAGATCGCTCAAGTGTCTAACACGACTTTTTTGGAAGATAAAAGCATTATCTTCATAGAACATATTTTTTCTACAGTTAGAAACGGCAGGTTAAATAATATATAAAGTGAAATCAAAGCGTAATGAGTTCACATCTCCAACAACTTACACTACTAGCCCCCCAAGTCAAATTCTTTCCGAAATCATATTTCAAATGAACCAAGTTTCCTCTGAATTAAAGTGAACTTTTTTCGCACCCGAGACTCAATTTTATAGAAACAGTAAGTGTTGGTACGTCTGCGAACATGATGAGAGAAAACGGCTGAACTAAATCGGCTAAAACTGTATACGTAGCCTGCGAGTTTCTATGGGATGCCAAAATAAGGCTATGAGCAAAATCGATGCAAAGCAGACTAAAGTTAGAGAGATAAAAACGTCAAATTATTTCTCGACTTCTGTAACGATTATAATTCAGTCTTTCGTATAGACAGTTGCAAACAACACGATAGTACCGTAAGATTCTCCTTTGTAGGAATATGAGAAAGAACAGCACAATAGACCTAACATTTCGACAAAAATCGATTTAAGCGCAGTTTTTTTCTTTATAGACTTCTCACAAAAATGTTGAAATCCTCATAAATCTCCTATTCACTAGTTGCTCAATAATGATCGTGGAATGACTATAAGTTCCGGATTAAGGGTCGCCAGTTTCTACGTTAAGGGTTGTAGTACACTGAATGAACAATTCATTTATTAACTGCTTGAGTGAAAAAAATCGCTGAATGCATGATGGGGCTAAGGAAGGTTTTGTGATGCGTCACCAGATATTTTTCTTACACGATTACAGTTTTTATGAGCCCGTGGGGTAGTGGATACTGTATATTCGCAATGAAATTTTTTTATCTTCGAAATCTTGCAAACCTTTCGGGCACTTACGAACCCCTGAGGTTCAGGTTAAGACGTATTGAACAGGGATCTCTCTCTCTTTCTATTTCTCTCTCTCTCTCTCTCTCTCTCTCTCTCTCTCTCTCTCTCTCTCTCTCTCTCTCTCTCTCTCTCTCTCTCTCTCACTCACTCTCTTTTGCTCGCTCTCTCTCTCTCTCTCGGTTCACTCTGATGTTACAGCGAAGAATAGAGGAACCAAAGTAGTGCATTGAAAGTATTTGGTTTGCTTACCCCAAAATTGAGCCTTATCATGTGGGGAGTGTGTTCGCCTTATCGGTTCTCGTCCAAATAACGAGAAGATCTACAACGATATATTAGCCTTTCTCTTGTTAAGTTGAATAACACGCTCGACAACAGACGGCGTCCTAAATGAGATATTCTTTTGCGTAGGAGGACTGAATCGAGATTGAGATTCAAGGGAAGTCAATTTTGTTAGGTGTGTCAACCGATTCAAACACTTACTTCACCTAGGATTAAAGACTGAAAACCAACCCTGATTATTAAAGTGATAGTCTCCTGTACTACCTACTTAACAATTTCATTAACCAAGGGTTTTTTACTTTCCTTGGCTCTACAAAGTAGAAAAGAAAGTTATGTAATCGGCTGAAAAAAAAATTTTGAGTTTTCTTCAGTTCTTTACGTTTCAGACCCTCCTGAGTCCGAAAAACACTATTTGGGAAAATGGTCTGTGTGTGTATGCGTGTCTGTGAACGATTTTTAGAGAAAACTACCGTACCAAACCAGCTCAAACTTCATATCTCGCCCGCAGGTCATCATGGGACGCCAAAATAAGGGTATGAACCAAATTCACCGAAATTTTACTATAGTTATCATAGTGATCAAAACACCAAATTTTTTTTTTCTCAAAAACGGCTCTAACGATTTTGATTAAATTTTTTATATTGATAGCTCCCAATAAGGCAACTATACCATAAAATTTCCATTCGTGGGAAAATGACATAAGCAGCACAATAAATAATCAAAATTTTCGACGAAAAGCGTTTTTAGCGCAGTTTTTTCCTAATAAACTCCGCTGGAATGTTAGTAGAAAGTTAAAGAAACCTGGTATTGTAGTCCAATTCAATACCTAAAGGGTGAGTGTTTAAAAACGCTCATGAGATACATGGGGCTCACTCCAGAAATTCCTGAATTTCAACTACTGTCGTTTCGCTTACTACCAGTTCCAACAGTTATTACCCAATAGCTCTGCAAAAGTGATTATTATCCTTCTTCAAAAAATTATTGTACAGCCTCATTAATTTTCTGTGTATCAATTGCTCAGTAATGGTCCTATAATGAGTATGAGCAGCACAATAAATTCCGGAACTGTAAGCGCTACCGCTTCCTGCTGCTGTGACGTGTTGTTTGACCAAGTTCAAAGGAACTGAGTGATAAATGAATTGAGTAAGTAGAATTAGCCATGCACAAAGTGAATTGTTGTAGAGCTAAGGAAAGTTGTGTGTTGCAACGCACCAGATATTTTTACAGCACAAACCAGGCGCTAGTTACGTCAGCCGCACCATCAAGTCTGTGCCACGTATTGCTTTGTACAGGCTTAGGCGGCTTATCCGGTGCAACAAATACCGCAAAGACCTCACTAAGGTTAGTCGATTCTTTCTATTTATTAAAAAGAAACTTTTTTATCTTTCTAGAAATAACGATGTCCCTTGTACAATTTCAGGCTGCCCTAAGGAAGGCCAGCGCGATCCTCAACTCTCAGAAAAGAACTCTGAAAGTGAAGAAATCCAGGCCAAAAAAGTCTGATTGAGCTGTAAAATCTTCAGTTCAAATAAAAAAAATAAATTGAAATTTTGTATCGTTATATTGATATCGAGCATGTTTGCTTTCCTGTTGGTTTGGGTATCGTGAGATCTTGGTCGTGTAAGTATGGACGTTGTGTTTCTAGTAGAATTGTTTGACGAGGCTGAGGGAAATGTGAGCTTTCGCCTGAATTAGGATTTATGAGTTTCCTTCGTTTCCTAAGAATCTGGATTTTTTGCTCTGAAACTCGGAAGGGGTTGATATTATTCACGGGGTGTTCTGTTCTTGCAGTGAAAACATGAGTTGTGGAGAGGCGTTAGTAATTGTACATTTGATGGTGATGAGGCAATATAGTTTTACAGATAGGTGTTGGAAACTTATCATTGGAGGTGAGTAGGGTAGGAAAGCTGGTAATACTTATTGGACAGTACTAATTTCCGCGGTCTACATATTGGTTATTCCCTGCAACTAAAGGTCAGTATTGTTTATCAAGCTTGTGATTAGTCTTAGATGTTTCAATGCGGATTTAATTAAAGTCTTGTTTTAGGTGACACCAGTTGGCTATTACAGATGATGAGCATCTGCAGCAGATGGTAAGGCGTACTTTCATCACTTCGTTCGTCTTAAAATTGTCTCTCTCTCTCTCTCTCTCTCTCTCCCTCTCTCTCTCTCTCTCTCTCTCTCTCTCTCTCTCTCTCTCTCTCTCTCTCTCTCTCTCTCTCTCTCTCTCTCTCCCTCTCTCTCTCTCTCTCTTTCTATAGTTTTGCTGGCAGAAACTGTAAGATAATGTTGGCGGAAGAAGAAAGTCATTGCATAAAACATTAGCTCATGGACCGACTTGAAGCCATTAATTACTCTTTGGCCGGATCGGCAGCTTGAATAAATATCGATGCGGAAACTAAGAGGGGTAACGTTCGAAAGAGAAGGTTAGTCAATTAGTACGTAGGTAATTAGTATTTACTTCGCATAATTGTAAAGTATTCAATTTCTACTGGACACTCGATAGTGTAAGTGAACCAGCACGGCACCAGCGGTTACGCTAGTGATTTGAAAGACCGTAATGATCCAATCACGCAAACTCAAATATCTGGTACGAGAAATTCCACATGTTTTCTCGACCTCGCGTGGATTCAATGATTTTCAGGCCTTCAACTACCAAACCAACGACAAATATTTTAACAGGAACTGTTGCCAATGTTTGTCTCAAGAAGTCAATGGTCATCTTGAGGGTTAATGTAGTAATCGGTGCGAAGGGTTGAAATTCCATATCAACGCAGTTCAACACTATCGAATCCCAGTAAATGTAACGCCATCCGCGTAACTAATGAGCCGCTTCCTTCTATCCATCCGGCAAATAGCTTCCCTGAAAACGCTCGATGACTATGAAAGTTAAATTAGGCGGCGATTATAATCACAAGGCTCCTCGTTTTGGAAGCCTTTTCGTTCATAAAAATTAAGAGAAAAAAAACGCGAAGGAAGCGAAAAAGGTGAAAGTGCGTTCTCCTTGCGCAACTGATATCCCTCAGGAGTGGCCATAGTGACCCTGGCAGTCTTACCCAGTGCCACTATAACTACGAGCATTACACCATGCACAATAGGTAGGATTTTTATTCCCCTTTTATTAGGAGCGCACCACTTCCCTCGGGTTCACAGACGAGGAAGCCCATCTCTTTGCTCGGCTCGCACCTCCATTTACTGCTGATTCGCTTACGTTCTGTGGAAGCGAATTGAAGAGAAAAAAAATCTATGAGTGGAAAGTCGAAACGGCTATTGCAGAACGCAATCGTTTATTGCGCAACGACAACGAAAGGACTTTATTCTGATCACTTTTCCCGAGCAAAGGCGCTGTTGAAAGGACGAGTCAATTGGATGAGTCAGTGAACATTCTCTCCTGTCCTTTCACACAGCTACTACCTTGTGTAGTTTTTGCCAATGACCGACTGATATCCGAATGGCAAGCTACTCGTCATCGTGCTTGTGTCTTAGATCATACATTCAAATCATTTGAAAGCATATTTACTTCCCTCAACCAAAGTAAAATCAATGGCATTCTTTGAATAGTGGCACTTTATCTTCGTTTTACGCATTTCAAACGGAATCGTTTCTGGACAACAAAATGTGTTCATGCGTTAGCTGGAAGTTAGCTTGATGCTGCAGAGTTTCTTAACCATTTTTATAGAACCCCTAGCTTGTGAAAGAAATTTAGGCTGTACTTTAAGTTGGAATCGAGTTCCCTTAGGAGGTTTTGCTTTTTTCCCTTATGAGGTTTTGCTTAGTTCTCTTGATTATCATTAAATCCAACACAACGCCACTCTTGAAAAAGTAAGCTCTGTTGGGAAATTTACAAATAACCTGTTTTGTTGGTTTATTATTCATTCTGAATAATAACCCTATGTTTTCGGTCACGAAAAATTTTTTACAACCCCCCCTCAAAATTTGATACTTTACGTTTCAAGACATGGAGATTCCAAATTTGCAATGTCCGTACGCCGTCCGCTGCACGGGCCGTTTTGTGCCTTTAACGTGGTCTAAAAAATTCGTTCTTTTGCACAAAAATCCCATTTGGTATCTAGTTGTGCCCGCCATCTCGGCAATCCGATCGGACGAAGCCCATGATTGTTATGGGCAAAAAATGGTTAAAAGAATTAACGAAAGGCAGTACAACGCGGGAACTACAGCGGAAGTCAACGTTTCGTAGTTGGTACTCCCTCCCTCCCTCTCGTCTCATTAAAAAACCACCTGCTCGCTCGCTCGCCTCCCAACACCGCCCGCTCAACTCCCCTTTCGACTCGCAACGGGTTTGCTCGAAGCGCCCCCGTTAAAATTTCCCCGACCCGACGGGGCAAAATCATCAGACATTTTGTTTCTGTAGTTCCATTGTAGCCAGGTCATGTTTCGTATGGTTTACTAGTATTCGATGCTGAATCGAATGGGATGGGGGAGCAGTAATACTTGGTCAAGCTGTTCATGATAATAATAAACCATTGTGTAATAATGTGCAGGGTTTTTACTTTCCTTGGTTCTACGAAGTAGAACGGAAAGTCATGCAATCGGCTGAAAAAAAAGAGTTCTCTTCAGATTAGAGACGTTGTGAGGCCTACTGAGTCCAATAAACATGTTTGTAAAAATGTAATGTGTGTCTGTGAACGCGACTGAGAGAAAACGGCTGAACTAAATCAGCTCAAACTTGATATTTAGTCCGCAGGTCACCACGGGACGGCAGAATAAGGGTATGAACAAAATTCGTTCAAGAGCTAACTACAGTTATCATAATGATCAAAACAGTAAATATTTTCTTCTCGATAAACGGCTCTGATGGTTTTGATTGAATTTTTCCTATGGACACCTCCAAATATCAAGAATACCGTAAAATTCCCATCCGCGGTAAAATGATGAGAGCTGCACAATATATTACCAAATATTTCGACAAAGATCGATTTTAGCGCAGTTTTCGCCGTATAATCTCCGCTCAAATGTTCAGAAACATTCAGGTGGTAATCGAATAAGATGCCCATACGATGAGCGCTTAATAACACTACCAGTTTTCATGTGGAACGTTTCTATAAACTGAATGAAAAACAGATTAGATTATTCGCGAGTCAAGAAAATCGTTGAATGCACGTGGGGCCAAGGAAAGGTGTGTATTGCGTCACACCTGGCGTTCGTTTTTTTTGTTTTTGTTTTCCTCAATTGTTACTCATTTTTTTGGACGGCTTTCAGAGCATTTTTGAATTATTTTCACTCGATCACTCTGCAGTTTATAGCTTCATTCTTTACCCCTTTAGCTCAAATCCCAACGAATTCTACATTTAGCAAGAACTTTGGCATATTACTCGTTCAATGTTTTTACTATCACTGGCTCCTTGGTTTACTATCCGCTGAAAAAAATTAATTCTCTTCATCGCCTCTGAGTTCTCTTCAAACTTCCACGTTTTAAGGCCTACTGAATCAAGAAACACTATTTGGGAAAATGATCTGTGTTGCGTGTGTGTCGCTGAGAACGCGATTGAAAGAAAACGGCTGAACCAAAATCAGCTCAAACTTGGCATCTAGTCCACTGGTTACCATGGGACGCCAAAATAAGGTTATGTATATCAACTACAGTTATCAGGTTGACCAAAACATTAATTTTTTTTTTTAACGGCTCTAACGGTTTTGACTAAATTGTTTTCATAGATAGCTACAAATGACACAACAATATCATACAATTCTCATTTGGGTGGAAATGACGAGAGCGGCACAATAAATTACTAAACGTTTCGACGAGTTTTCCGCAGTTTTTTCTTTATAGACTCCGCTCAAACGTTATTAGAACCTTCAAAAAATAAAATACCTACACGATGAGAGTTTAATAACGCTCATAAAATGCATAGGGGCCTTCCAGAAATTCAAGAATTACAACCTCCATCGTTTCACCTACCACCAATTCTCGCGGTTAGTACCCGATTATTCCGAAACAGTGAACTCCGTCATTTTTCAAAAAATCACGTAGTTTTTTAAATTACCGGTGAACTAATTACTCAATAATTTTCGTGGCCAAGTAAGAGCCGCACAATAATTTCCAGAACTCCCACGCCTCCCACTAGCACGTATTACGTTGTTATAAACAGAATGAAGAGCAGATTTGGTTAGTTAGTAGAGTCAAGAGAATCACTGAATTCACGTGAGGCCAAGGAAAGTAGTATGATGCGCGGCATCAGATATTTTTCACTAAGCTTCCCAAAGACTGTTACTCGCCTTCTCAGCAACTTTCAAGTTAACAATTTTGATTCACTGTATCACTCCCCTGTCAACGAATTGTAATCCGTTTGAAACATCCTGGTAGATTGATTTGTAAAATATTTACCAATGCGACGTTTTAGTTTCATAATGCATCAGCTTCGTTGCCAAGCTAACATATAACTAAAGGAGGACTTGATGGAGACATTCTGTTCTCATAAGAACCCAAAGAGAGAAAAAAGTTAGCCAATTTCATCGGTGCCGGGCAAGAAAATGGGTTAGAAGATTCGAAAGGACCTTTGTCTCACGTGAGAGGATTCTAAATTGGCGCTAAACCCCCGAGGGCTCTTCCCAAGAATACGAAAAAGGTTGTTTTTTATTTTGTGAGGAAACATTATAATTCGTAAGTGTTTGAAGGTTGAAACGTCTAGAGCTTCCTTAATCTGATTTCTCTTTTGGTTTTATGCCGAGACCCCAAAGTGTCACACGGTTACGTAAATTTAGATTCGGGTTAACTTGTTTGTGAAAAACATGAAGTAAATTTTAGTTTAAATTGCACCAATATCTTCTGAACGAAAAAAGAGGAAACGTTGTTTTTGGCTTTTAGGAAATGAAAAGAGGTCTTGTTGATCCGAAAGGGTTTTGGCGTATACCACAGCTTTGCATAGAAAGAATTCGAGTTACGTGAATCAGGCATGTCAAAAGAGTGGCCTCGCAGAAGATACTGTCATTGTGAAATCTAATAGAGAAGAGTGCAATTTTAATAATTTCAATTGGGTGTTTATAACTGACATAGGTGAATTACTTGTGCTAAAATGCACAAAGTTACAGAGCATTCTCTACAACAATTGTTATATTTTGAGTTCTTGAGCACTGTATTGATGAACGTGTGATGAGAAGCTTAATGGAGAGCTATAGGAGGACAAGAGGATGGAGAATGACGCTGACAATGTCCAGAGCCACGAGAGGAGAACAAGAGTCCCCCTGAGTTCAGCAGAGCACTAATCAGCTATTCTACGGGGAATGAGAACCTCCTGCTCCGCAGTGGTCCGTTATTAGAAGTGTAATACCTCTCTGAAGGGAAATCATAGCCTCCAAGAAAAGGTGGCCCCTTCTTAAGGCAGGGGAGTGTGGGGTGAGGTTCTGCAGGTGTGGACGAATGTAGCAGCAACACGTAGAATCCATGGGCTCATGATGTTAAGCATGATTAGAGGGATGCGCAAAGTTTGGTTGCAGGCTTGCTGTGTTATTGAGAGAGAAACCCCGATTGAGGTTGTAGCAAGAAGCGGCCCTTTTGCAGGAGGGCAAGGTAGAGGGACTATTGCCGCCCTGCAGATGGCTCCACCCTGCGAGAGTGGTGACTGTTGACTTCACCCCACACATTTCAGTGTAACTTATGGCAGTGATCTTGAGCAGGTGTGCACTTATAGTTTACACGATTTCCGATCAACCAATTTACCATCAAAGTCGCCAAGTCGTAGAGTTTAGGTTGGCTGTATATAAACAGCACGAGGCTGGAATGAAGATATGGGCAAAATAGACTCACGTAGGCACTCCAGGGAATGAAAAGACAGACAAACTTGCGACAAAAGCAGCTGCAGATTTGTGTCACCCTAACCAATTCCCGTTCATGAAGAGAGTTTCAACTGAGAAACGTTAACGATTGGGAGCGTATCTGGCATTCAAGCGCAGATGGGAGATGTGCAAAGGAGCACCCTTTAGTGAAAAACCAATTGAAGCTGAGCGTGCACAGCCCTTGGAGGATGACGATGTTACTAAGTGGGCAAAGGAGATCTGGTTGTCCTAGCTCGGAATCTGGTGTTAGTCAGAACTGGAAGCACATGATCTTCGATTTTCCAATCCTGGAGAGACCACTAAGTCAACTGCAGCGAGTGGGTTCTATGAGGCGTCGTATTTGGTATCGTTTTCTAGGTATTTTTCGATGCCGGGTCGACTAAGATCAGTTTAAGAGGCGTGGGACTACTTCGAGCTGTGAAAGAGAATAATAAACTGTTGTGTAATCATTTGCAGCGTTTTTCACGTCATTAGTAATAATATTGTAGTTCATTTCACCGACCTCAGAGGTATACAGCTGCGTCTAGATCAAAAACAGTGAAATCACAGTAAACACAATCAGCCAAAGTATTCTAATTGAAAGAACTCGCGAGACAATATAGAACGTTATCATTTCTTCCCAGCCTGCTCTGGTTTCCCATACTGCCTCGCGTCTCCCTCCAACCACCCGTCAAGTCGACTCGTCATGTCTTACCGGCCCCGAAAATGTCAACTTTCGTTGTTCCAGTAGTGGTAATTTTTTGTATGGTTAACTAGTATTTTTAAATGCTGGATCGAATAGTATCGGTTTCAGAGGTTAGACTACATGGAGCTGCGCATGAGAATAATAAACCGTTGTGTAATCATTTGCAGCGTTTTTTACATTGCTAGTAGCAATATTTTTCTCATTTCATCGTTTATGCAGAATCTGTATGGCAAAGTGTACGCTTGTAATCGTGGTCGTAAAGTTTAATAAAATTTAAAGAAAAAAACTCCTCTGGACTGGCACGCAAAGCCATTTTCTCGGTGGTTTTCGAACCTAGGGAACAATAAGAGGCAATAGTTTGAAGAAAAGTAACACATATTCAACTGTTCACAAGACTTTCCTTTCTAACTCGTAAGGCTACTGAACATGAAAAAGTCGGCTTTTTCAACTTATAATTTGCTTTTCACTACTTTTCCCAGTCATGGAAATTAAATGGAGACACAGTAAAAACAGTTTTTTTACTTTCCGCTACCCAAACGGAAAGAAAAGTATTGTAAAAAAAGTTGGGTTTTCTACAGATCTTCACGTTTTGAGGCCTACTGAGTCTAAAAAACCTAATTTTGGTGCGTGGTCCGTAGTTCGATTTGCGGGAGAACGGCTGAACCGGTTCTTCTTTTGTTATGTTCGTTATTTTTTGTAAACACCAAAATAAATCGCCCCGATTTCGGTCGATGGAAAAGGGGGTGGGGGACGAAAACTTTTTTTTTTGCCAAAACGGCTAGAACGATTTTCACCAAACTCACAGGATGTTTTCGAATAGTTAATCCATATATATTGTTCTCAATAAATGTTCCTCTGACAGTCCATTGAACAGAGATAAAAATCAAAATGTGTCGAAAATACTGTTTTTTCGAACATTTCTGTAAATTCTGGGGTAACTTCTTCACCAGATGTGATAAATCCTAATAGAGTGTCTTTTAGTCACCCATACCCACATTTTGTTCTCTGTAATTATTTCTGTATATATACGTCGAACGGAGATATAAGCCAAGTTAACTCAGAAAAGGAGACTTGTCGAATATTAATTTATCGGAATTCCAATTTCCTCAAAAAAGGCTCTAACGATTTCGATCAGACTTACGAAAGACTCACAACTAACTTTAATTAAAATCATTTGAGGTTTAAATCGCTATGAGATTTAAATGTTTGGCTTTATTTGCTCAAAACCTCCACACGCAAAGATCGATTGAGAAATTTGTTTAGCTTTTTCACGCCATTTTCGCAAACACCAACAACCGTTTGCTTAACTTCCCTCACCACAACTTGAAGGGCTAAAAGAAATAAAACACTCGATTATTTACACATTTTTGTTATTTCGGTTAAATGGGACCAATAAACGAACAAAAATGATCGAATAACGAATTCACTAACAACTTTTACAGCACTTCGTATTTTTATGAGCAAACTGTGTTTGACTACAACTAACTCTGCAAGAAGAATTTTTAGTCAAATAGGCCAAAACCAGTGTCCATAATACCACAATACAAAAATATACTTCGGCCTAGCCAAGAATATTACAAACGCTGGGTACGAGCAATGTACCCAACCGTAACACACAATTAAACAAACTAAAACAATATAATTAAAACATTTTTTGCAACGTTAGATATATCCAAAAATATATAAGATGATTTCATACTGACTCCTCCGTTGCTCAAACAACGCGTTATTTATTAGTGTCGAGAAAAAAAGAAGACAAATTTTACTTCACGGACATTAAACTCAAAGAACATGAATCACCAAGAAGACTGGAACTCAAAATTTGTAAATTTCAACTTAGCTAATTCATTCGAAAACTTGGTACGAGCGCTCCGATGAATTTTGTAAGATATATGCCAAACGAATTGGTGTGGAGGACTACCGTATAATTGGAAATAATGTCATTAACTAGAGATTTGGGGTAGTCATTTTTGTACATCGTCACGATTTCTTCGTTTTCACAACGGCGAGCTTCGTTGGGTCCAGCTGAAATATGTAAATACCCAAGTAGAAACAACGTCGTCATCTTGCTTAACATATTAAACTATATATTTATAGACTCACAAAATTTGCAATTTGTGTGTGGGGTCGGGGGGGGGGGGCAGTTGTATTATACTGTGGTGTTTTTTTAGTGGTGGGTGTGTAACACGCAAGGCCATTGCCTGGCGTATCCGCACATTCGGCCTGTGACGCCTGGGAAAACAGAGAAAACTGGTGCACGGTGACTCCCGTGGCCAAAAGGCTCCCTGCAGGACCTCTTTCAGCACCTGTGCATCCTCATAGAGGGGGCAGTCCAACAAGCTCGTGGAAAGCGTCCCCCACCATGCCTGCCCCTCTGCATGGCTGCATTGCACACACCATGGCCAGATAAGTGGACGGCATTTCATGCCCATCCAGTCTTTCACCAAGTGCAGGATCGAGTGGAGGTGACTGGCTCTGCCATAGGCCCTGGACTCAAGCCAAGTGCTTGCTACCCATACTGCAGCTGAAGATGCTATGGGACCATAGCAGACATTGGGATCTCATACTCTCCGAAGGGTTCTCTTTTTAATATGTGTGCTTATCAGTGCCAGGTCCAGCAAGGGTGGGGTCAACACCATGTAGAGTGTGGTCAGATAAACTAGCAGCACAGCTATTAGGATGTCCCTGTGCAGAGTATCTGCCTGCAGTCAGTCCTGCTGAGATGAGGAGATCCACCACTCAGCTGCAGCGCACTACACGATTGGAAAAAATACTGCTAGCTAGTAGAAGCAGCGGGTGTGGGGTGAATTGCCCTATGTCCTGTGTGCCTCCATCCAGTGAGCGCAAGTGTGCAGACAGGGCTGAACAGTTTCCCTGGAAGCGTACCAGGTGTGTGGTTGGGCTGACTCTTGGGCACAGGAACACCGCTAGGTAATTGGCAGTGGGATGTAGAAGGACTACAATTCCAGGAGCAGTCTCCATGGATTGGAAAGGCAGCGTCACCTCCAAGTGCATTCCTAGCAGCTGCGTCTTGGTTTCAGAAAGGCGCCTCTTCTTGCACCTACGCTCTATTGAGTGCATTTCCCAGGTAACAAGGAGTATCGTCTCCCTGGCTGAGTCTACACCAACCTCTACATTTGTGAACTGCCTTGAACTTAGTCAAACCCTTCCTACCGACTTTACTCAATGCCTGTTCTGCCAGGGGATCAGAACTTTTTTTCACAAACGCAAAACTAATCAATGCTTTAGTTGTACCTCTGATGGCCAGTACTGCACGGCCATGATATTAAGGTTCATTAGTAACACTTGCTGAACATTCTAGAAGAGAGAGTTTGAATGGTAATTTCAACGATGCAATAGTTTTTTCTTCTCCTTCCCCCAGACCCTCCTGGTTCCATTGACAATGCACGCATCACGGCTCATTTGTTTTTCTCTGATACACCCACAAATATAATTCGAATGAAAAGGCCCCCATTTAGATCCCTTGCTATATGCATAGGTTACAAGTAAAATTGGATAAATTATATACAGAAACCTAATGTAAATGGATTCTCATAGTTGTGTCAACATTTTAATTTACAAACCCCACTGTACTCATCGAGAAGCTGAGCACTGAGAAGGTTGAGGCGAGCCTGGAGGCGATGGCATGTCATTGTAGAACTCCTCATCGTATGAATCATAATCTTCGGTCTCGTAATTTGAGTCTCTCACCCAGCAAGAATCCTCCTGTGGAACGCCAAAAAAACACAAGGTCAAGAAATTTCAATTTTTTCTTTTAATAGAATTTATACGAAGCTGGTGGAAGGGGGGGGGGATACTGGCGTTGATACTGGCGTTGATACTGGCCCACTGGTTCAAGGACGAGCTGGCCACAGTAGTTATCTGGGTGGCCCGGCCAAGTAAGGTCCGCCTGACTGAGCAAATAGTACGCTGAGGCTTAGTATGGATGAAGGGTGATGATGGCCTCCCGTTTTTTAGTGTCTACCTAACTCCTAGACACCCGATTGGAGTCTTTGAATGGGAATCAGAAGAGCTAGAGGACCCCATAAGAGCAGTGTGTAAGTATACCCTGATTAACTGAGATGTTTTATGCCAGGGCCCTTGAGAAGTGTATGGATGCTTGCTAATCCGCATCAGGGGTCAAATACGAAACATGGAGGATCGCAAATATTTCTTTAAGCAACTGCATCAGATCGTTTAAATTTTGTGTACGATACATTCCTTGTGGTTCTCATGGCAGTTATTTGAGTTGAACAAATCACTTTCTTTCTCTCCCTGAATGGATTTTCGCGAGTAGCAAACGTATAGAAACAAGTAAGTATAGTGAACAATGAACAATGTGAAATAAACAACGACTACAAGCAAGTAGTTGGAAATACCGTACATCATTTTCGTCTTCGATCTCTTCAGTCTCTTCTTCATCTTCATACGTTTCCATGTCTTCAATGTCCGACAAAACGACGCCATCGTCGTCGAAGCGAAGTCGAGGTATGAATTGGCTCGTTCGATCGATATTGATTTCCATTTGTATTCGAAGGCCGAGGATCATAAACCCCGACATGATAAGAAGAGGAAGACGAACTCGAGACTCCCAGGCCAGCTTCAATAAAAATATCAGTCCAGGTTTCATTCTCAGCTTTGAGGCACTTCCTCCGAGAACCCCCAACATCCTGAAACGTGACATTGTGTTAGCGTTTATTCTACATGACCCGAAGTAGATGACTGCACGCTAGTTGAGCAACAAGTTACAATTTTTCTTTAGACAGTGTATCATGATTTTCAGCCTATTAATGATAACTAAAGCATTACCTACAATGGCTGCCATTTTTTCAAGCAACACGTGAAACCATGATGATTCAAGTTTCTTACCAACTAGACCTATCACTCCTCCCTGTCTCAAGTTGTATGTAGTGAATAATGCAAGTGCACACACATACACAGTGTCGTTTTTGGTACAAGCAAAATACTAACCATTTGAGTTGGAGTAAAAATCTGGTGCAACGCACCACACAACTGTCCCCTAACCTGCGTACATTCAGCAATTCTAATTGCTATGCAATCCACCTAATTTTTACATTCCGCTACCTTAAAAGGAAAGTGTAGTAATTCACTTAGTTTTCAACCTTAACTTACGATTCCTAAATAAAAACTGTCAGCGCTTAATGAGCCGGAATTTAATCAGTTGGTCCAACATATGCTACAACCTTTATTGAGTGATCAGTATGTAGGTAATTTTCATGTGCCTGTTGACACTATTTTTTTCAGAAGGTCCAAATTTACTGTTCTGGAATTGCAGGGGAAAATCTGGGAGAAAAGGTAGTAAATTCAACATGAATGCCCTTATCAAATCACTGTTCCTGAACACTCATAGAGGGTTGTACCCGGCTGTAGTAAATTAAACGGCGGAGGTTTGGGTAAAATTACATTGTCCGGACAATAGGGTTCACGAGTACAGTTGATGGTAATTGAGTTCAAGATTAAGGCTCACAGTAACAGTTCAGGCCGTTTGACCAAAAGTAAACAAAAAATTCAATCGAATAAATAACGGAAAGTGAAAAGCGCACAAAATGCAATGAAAGTATGTCGTCGCCCCAAATGAGAACTACATAAATACTTGTCAGGGATCAAACCGAAATCCATAAACCACTATGGAACTTTTCGATCGCCTTGCATTCTCAATTGATAAATCTAACCAGCCGAATTCAAGGCTTGTCGAAAAATTGCAAAAAACGCAATGAGAGGGCTGTGGGGAAGGCACTAAGCCAATTGGGAAAATATACCCCAAAAACCCAATTGAATGAACCTGGGAGAGAATACCTGGTGGAATGGAACAGTGTGTGAACATTTTGGCAGCTACTCCAGAACTGAAGGTTAAAACGCGTATTTGATGCTGCTAAACCCCATTTTGATATGGGTTTATTTGACCGTTTGATTCTATAGTGCAAAAGTTCCACAGTTCATTTCGATGGTAGAATGCACTAGTCAGGGAACAGTAGAGAGGCAACTAATACTCGTGAACAAGTGAACTGTATTCATGAACCCTACACTCCAGCCATTGCAATTCAGCCTGAAATTGAAATTCCGGAATTTCTGGGGTTGTGCGCAATTATCTTACGAACGTTAATGAACATTTACCTTATAGGCGGCTCATCGCACTACCACCTCGATCCTTCTGAGAACACTTCTATTATATCAGCGGGAATTTATGAAGAGAAAACTGCAAAAATCGATTTCCTGCAAAATGTTTGATCATTTAGTAGTGTGCCGCTCTAATCAATTTCCCATTGCTGTATTTGGATCCAATAACAGAATAAGATTCAACAGAGTGGGGGGGAGGGGGTTTAAACACTAGTTACCGCATAGGTGGTTTATTGAACAAACACCCTGATTTTTCGGACCACACTACTATCATATCAGCTGGATAGGCAATCAGCATTGAGTTTTGAACTAATTTTGCTTTAGTGGTAATTTTGGCGTCCCACGAACTGAGGCTAAATACGAAATTTAAGCAGATTTGGTTCTGCTATTCTTTCTCAATTGCATTCACAAACACGCGCATCTCTCCAAACGGTATTTCAGACTCAGAAATTTTTAAGACGTAACTTTCTTTCCGACTTTGTAGGGCTGAAAATGTAAAACCTATAGAAGCTCTCAGGTTAACCTGTGATTAAGCAACTGAACCTAAGCGGTAGATAGAAGAGTCAGTGACTTCGTGACAACTCACTATTGCTCTCACTACCAAGGATTAGAAAGGCAAGACTTGCTTACACAAAATTATTTCCACATCCATAACCAAGTGACAAAAGTTTCCATTCAGGGTTTGCCAAGCAATTTGCAACTTCTGAGAAGGAAGATGAATTCATTTAACACAATACGTATACAAGCGAACACAATACCTCTAATGCTTTCAGCGTATTACCCAAAACTCTAATTAATTATCACAGAAAACATTAGTCAGACAATGACTATCCGAAATAATCACACCTCTAGAAGTTCCTCAACCAGTTCGACGACATACTTACCACGAGATAAGTCAGAAATATGCATTTGAGAAAAGTGCTGAAGTGTTGCGTGACACAGTAATTTCGCCTCACTACCCCCTCATAAACGAGATTTGAAAAGTATAATTGGTTGAACGTCGCCAACCACGTCACAAGTTGGACCTCAAGAAGTTTTCACAAATTTAGATTCCCTGGCACCTTCACGCAAATGATGTCGCGTTGGAATGATCAATTCCGATATTTTTCGAATTGGGTCGTTGACAGCTCAACGGTTCAACGACGTCACATCGTATAAATCATCAATCGACTACATTATTCAAACGAGTCACAACAATCTAATGGCAGCGATATACGCGATGGGGATAAGTAAATAGAAAACAACGCAAAGCGATTGAATATGAAGTGGCCCACATTGACAGTTGAGAGAAACTTACGGAATTCGAAAGGCATAAGCGGCTCAACCGGTGTACAGGCTAATTGACTTCAGTTTCTTAACTGATGCGATGTCGTAAAAGCACACAGTCGCAGAACTCGAACGGTTAAAGTGACAATAAAATTAAACAATCTGTAACTCTTATCATGTTGAATGAGATCTACCTCCGTTATCCATTAGACGATAGGTTACAACACGTCAGGTTACTTGCCTCACACAGAAGGAATTGAATAATCGGAAAACTTTCTACACCGAGTCACCATTTGGACTAATTACGCTCTCTAAAAACGTGAAACATCTGATTGAATAATTTTTTCTATTTATATTCACTGATATCATCATCATTTTATGGGTAAAAAATATTTAGTGTTTGAATCACTATAATAACTATAGTTAGTTTTAGGCATATTTTGCTCTTACCTTTATTTTGGCGTCCAATAATAACCTGTGGAATAAATATAAAGTTTGAAGTAAGTTAGTTAGCCTTTTTTCGCTCAATCGCATTCACACAGACATACCATTTTCCCAGACAGTGTTTTTCCGACTCAGTAGCCTTTAAATCGTGAGATCTGATGAAAACTCAAAATCATCTGATTCCATAACATTTTTACATACTTTTTACATCCCAGAGCCTATGAAAGTAGAAATTAGTCAAAACACGAAATTTCGGCAGTTTATTGCAATTATGTCTAGTTCAGTATCCTTTCCTAGGTATTTTTGCTGTGTCCATTAAGACGGGTTTCAAAATTGTAGAACCATGCCTAATTGGAAAACAGTGAGTTACAATAAATATAGTGAGGCAAAGTTTATTACTTGAAAGGGCTTGCGGGACAATCATGTGCAAGTTGTCGTTTCTTCCCTGCTTGCACTTATTCCCCATGCTGCCCACTGCCACACTCCATCGACCTATCAGTTTAACTCGTCACGCCGTGCCAATTGCCTAGTGTCGCCAGGAAAATGTCAATCTTTGTCGTTCTTTTGAAGTCAGGTCATGTTTACAATCGTTTTTTTAAAGTTTTTTTTCATTCGATTGGCATGGGTATGGCAGACAGAGGCCATAACCCTATTGTGCAAGAAATAATAAATAATTGTGTAATAATTTTCAGCGGTTTTGATTGTTTGTTATTATTGCAATTCAGTGGATTGTCACAAGCTCATTTTTTGAGATCAATATGAGGTAGTGATTCCCAAAACTATAACAACCACAGCTCAAAAGCTGATTTTATGAAATGGACATTTGAAGAGTTTAACCAAGAAATCGTCAATTTGGACAAACCCTCGCAGATGATGAGAAATAAGTTTCAACATTTGTCACCGGGACGCAAGCACAAAGTGTAAATCGTAGTTCACGTTCTTGAATTTAAAAAATCTGAACCTGGAAATGTCTAATTCAGACAAGCTCTCACAATCTATCCGATGTTGAATGAACTAAAGAAGTTGCCAGCTGCTTATTATCTCTCATCATTGCTGTTTATTATCTCTTATTAAAATTTTTTCTCAAACTGACGTTATCTTCTGTCAGTTTTCACAGTTGCCAAAATAAGGTTTTGGGCGATTTCCAACGATGGGAAAGGGGAGCGGGGGACAAAAATGTACCAAAAACTTGGGTATTTCGCATTTTTCTCAAAAACGGCTCTGACCATTTTGATTAAACCTTGTACCAGTCAATACCTAACTTTATTTCTCCATACACATCTTTATGTAAATACAGTGAATGGAGATCTAGGCATAAGAAGCAAAAATCGGTTTTTACCCTCTTAGGCAAAATGGCAACAACGATTTTCACCAAACTCACAGAATTTTTTTACATAGTTAATACCTATATATTCTTCTCAATAAAAATCCTCTGATAGTCCATTGAACAGAAATAAAAATCAAAATGTGTTGAAAATGTTTTTTTGGACATTATTGTAATTTCCGGAGTAACAGCATCACAGGATTAGATCAATCGTATGGATTGTCTTCTAACAATCTATACCCACATTTTGTTCTCTTAAACTATTTCTGTATCTATTTGTTGAATGGAGATATAAGCCCAGTTAACTTGGAAAAGTAGATTTGTCGATTATTAATTTATCGGTTTTCTCAAAAATGGGTATAACGATTTTGATCAAACTTATTGTCTACTCTCACCTAACCTGTACCTACATCTTCTTCTCTATGAAGGTTAGCAAATGGGAAGAGAGCGTGTGATTCCGTCCTGTTCATGTACAACGTTATCAACACAATTCTTAAGAAATCGACAAACAAGTTTCCCCGTTGAATCACAAAAAGATGGCAGTAATAGCTCAGAAATGGATTTTTATTTTTGAAAAGTTTTACCAGGAAACGTACGATTTGGCTTTAGCTGCGCGAACTATACGACGTTGATTGAACTAAAGTAGTTTCCACATTTGCCGTCAGGTGCGCGACGTAAAATTGTGTCTTCATCTGATTTGAAGGATCTGAATTCGGAAATTTTCGATTTGGACAAGCCCTCGCGTCTAGCGGCGAACGTGAAGACTACTTTAGTTTAACCAACGTTGCATAGGTTGCGCGGCCGAGGCCAAACCGGACGTTTTCCGGTAAAACTTTTCAAAAGTCGAGCGCGTAAAACCCGTTTCTAAGCTGTTACTGCCAACTTTTTGTGATTCGACGGGGCAACTTGTTTTTCCGATTTCTTAAAAATTGTACTGATAACGTTGTACGTGAATGGGAGGCAATCACACGCTCACTTCCCTCGTTTGCTAACGATCTCAGATCTCCCACGTCAGTTGAGTTGTACGTTATCGCCAAATACCTTCTACCTCCTACTTTTGTTTTTTTTGACCCGAGGGCGTGTGGGACAAGTCCCTTTGTCACTGCGGCCGCATATGGGCCTATTGTGACGCTGGCCCTTTCTTAGTAGAAGGCGTCGTACATACCCGCCCCCCTTAGAAAGACGAGTATGTCCTTCACCGCAGAGTCCGCTACGGTTTGGGGTTCAGTGGTCCCCTGACCGAAGTATTCAAAGCGTTTTGCTGCCAAAGCAGGGCATTCACATAGGATACGCTCTGCTGTCTCGTCCTCTTCGCCGCACAGTCTGCACTCCACGGCCTCTGAGATGCCCATCTTGTTGAGGTGATATCTGAGTGGGCAGTGCCCGGTGAGGAAGCTTATCAGTACTCTCAGATCTTGTCTAGAGAGTGTCAGCATCGCCCTTTGACAGGAAGGCGTGACAAGCCTTTTCGCCTGTCTTAGTTGTGGCTGGCGATGCCAATGGGCGCCATTTTCCTGTATCTCCCATCGAGCAACCAGACGGTTCAGGTGACTTTTCGTCAGACCCACGAGTGGTTCAGGCCCGACGGGTAGGGATTCTGTACCCCTTTTCGCAAGGCAGTCAGCCTTTTCATTGTCCTCATGCCCCCTGTGAGCCAGCACCCAAATGAGGGAGAGCCTGTTACGGGTGCCGAGCTGCTTGAGCGCATGGAGGCATTCCCATGCCAGCTTAGACCTAAAACTATAGGCTGCGATGGCCTTTAAGGCCTCCTGGCTGTCTGAGAAAATGTAGATCCGCTTGCCCTTGAGTCCTTTGTTCAGGATCTCTTCTGCGATCTCTTGGGTTTTGCCCATTGTTCGTGGCTGCTTATTCAGTCAGCATGCTGACCTTATTCACAGCTGGCCGCAGACATGCCCCTGGGGACAATGCCGTGGCCGTTCCACTATCCACAACTCGTGGTCGCGCCTGGTAGCATGGGCATGCTCCTGGGAAGATAACCCAGAACCAGGTACCTCCTACTTTATTTGTGACCAAGAGATTCTAGCATGCCAGGATATTGTGCAATCATTAGAAGTACGGTCATCACCTCTGCCTGTTTCATTTAAAAACAGGCACAAACAGGTTAATCTCAAGTGACATTAAAATCTAAGGAAATCTGTGGTGGTAGTCCAATGGAGTGCCTATGCGATGAGCCTAGGCAGCCAAAGCGATTTCCATCAATGGGCATAGCGGGGGGACAAAAATGTACCACAAACCAGGGTTTTTCGCACTTTTCTCGAAAAAGGCTGTAACGATTTTGATTAGACTTTCAACTTATCTTCTACTAGTCAATACCTAACTTTATTGCTGCATACATATCCCCATGAAAATACGGTGAACAAAGATATAGGCCTGAAAGGCAAAAATAGATTTTTTAATGCTTTTAGGCAAAACGGCTATCATGATTTTTACCAAACTCACAGAATATTTTTACAAAGTTAATACCTATATATTGTTCTCGATAAAACCCTTCTGACAGTCCACTGAAGAGAGATAAAACTGATAATGTGTCAAAAATAATGTTTTTGTGTACATTTTTGTAATTTCCCGAGTAACTGCATCACTGGATTAGATCAATCTTACGGAGTGTCTTTTAGCAACCTATACCCACATTTGGTTTTTCGTGATCATTTCTGTATCTGTCTGTCGAACGGAGATATAGGCCATGATAGCTCGGAAAACCAGATTTGTTGATTATTAATTCGCCGGTTTTCCAGTTTTATGAACGACTTCAATCAAATTCACGGAGTATTCTCATCTCCCTGGTATCTACATTTTGCTCTCCATAAATGTTCCTGTTGAAGATGTAGATGTGTTTTCGTGTAATTCTAAGTCTGTAAAAGAGTTGACATGATTTGTCTGTTGCGAAAATTCGCCTAACTACATGGTCTTCTTGCACAACTCAATCGACCGATTGATTCTGCAGTTGTATTTGAACCGGCGACAAGCTAGTCAGAATTCGAAGCCTACTGACATGTAAAATCGTACGTGACTAGAATCTGTTCCTAGTTAGTTCACATTATTCCTCCTTGAGGCCAGATTGTGATAACGTCTAAGGCTTTTGGTTCAGTCGAGTTTCAAATTAGCGAAGAAACCGACGACGGGTTTTGTTAGCTCAGACTCATGCATCGAGGGCCGTGTCTCTTGCTTGTCGCCTTCCTTGCCTTATTTTCAGAATGCTGCGGAGCGTAAGTTATTCGGTTTTATTCTTATCGCAATTTTATTACATCGCGTTAGAACAGTTCAGTACACAACGATTTTACAAGTTCGTAATCGTTTGTGCATTCAATTTCGGATATTAGGCAGAGGGAAGACAGTTCAAGTCATATCTATCTCCTCTTCTTAAAAGTTTTTTTTTTCTGTGAATATGCTCATTTTTCCAGCGAGTCAAGTAGTTGTGATACTTCGCTTTCGCATATTAACTAACTCGAATCTAGTTATTTGTGAGATGTTAGTGAAATATGATGCTGTGAACGAAATTGAATAATGGACCAACCATTGCGAATTATGAATATTGTTATATTATTATTACGCTGTTTATGTATGCTGTCTTATTACTGTGAATACTACCACAATGGGCGCAGGAATGAAAGCAGTGTGGAAATGGCATAAAGCGTATCTTTTGAGGGTCGTAAAACGATTCGTCGTTGCTATTATGAGGGTCATTCTTATTGAACGTATCAACTCGCAGCGCTTATTGCTCTTCCGTTGAATGCGCGTTGCCAAAGATCGTAAAATAGTTCGCTTTCATTTTTATTCCTTAGCAACATGTTGGTATTTTGTAGGTGCAATTCGTCTTTGCCAGAAAATCCCAACGAAATGGAAATGTTTCGATATTTGACGGACCCGTGCAGATACGACAAGGACAACCGGCCAGAGACCCCTTTCGGAATTCCCCTGGACGTCACGCAGAGGATTTTTATTTATTACATAAAGGCTCACTATTCGGCAAATGTAAGCAGATGCGTTTAATAAGATGCAAATTAAACTTTGTAGTTAACGGTAGCGTACTTACATGTTTATTGCTTTCCGCTAGCCAGAGAGTGGGGCGAGGATTGTAATCGTGAAAAAATTATAGTTTTCTTCAAATCTTAACATTTTGAGACCTGCTGATTCACAAAACCTTAATTTCCACACGAGGTGAAGGAGTGATTAAGTATTCATGTAGTCTCCTGGAGGAAGCAAGGGCCATGCAGCCGTCTCTTCAGTTCCACTAGGATACGATTCCAACTCAAAAATAATCCTTCTCATCCTCTGCTTAAATTGAACAATTGATAAGGTTGAATTTGAAAAATGGTTTCACTATTCTTAAAACGTTCGTCTTTTCACTATATACTACATGAGTGCTAGACACAAAAAACTTTTATATCGCGATAAGTTGCGTTCATTACCAGCGAACCATTAAACTATCACTTACTTTTATCCTTATACATCCCCAGCAAATTTTGTGTGTGTTTCCTTCTGAAAACGCTCAGCATCAACTTCAAGCCAAATAGACCTACATTTTCATTGCATAATTTCGTCTCCTGCATCCTGCAGTCCTGTGAGACGAAAGTTGCATAAAAGTGTTGGCATTTCTATCGTCTCTGCCACATACCTACGACGTAAATGTACATTTATTATTCAGCTATTGAGGGCTTCTGTATTTTAGCACTTTGAACTACGTACCAACCACAGCTAGATGTTTCCTCTTTGTCATTTGAAGTCATCGTAGAGATCTGTATGCTGGTGTGAAATGCTCATTGAGCTGAACTCTGACCACAATGCCGCATACTGCAGTCTGGCCAAGTCCACACCTCTTTGGTCTTGGGAGAGAGAGAGAGAGAGAGAGAGAGAGAGAGAGAGAGAGAGAGAGAGAGAGAGAGAGAGAGAGAGCGAGAGAGAGAGCGAGAGAGAGAGAGAGAGCGAGAGAGAGAGCGAGAGAGAGAGAGAGAGAGAGAGAGAGAGAGAGAGAGAGAGAGAGAGAGAGAGAGAGAGAGAGAGAGAGAGGTTGACTAATTTATTTCCCATTATTTCTCATTTGACGATTTACAATTATGACAATAATTTTATTGATGAAGTAGACACCAGATCTATGTCTCTCCTGTTATTTGCACATAAGAGTTCTTCAAGTTTCTAATGTAAAGTCGGCAGAAGAGATTGAGAGCTTGCTCTTTTTCTGGTTTGCTCTTTACACGATGAACGCTCATAAACTAATGATTTTGACTCAACTGTTATGAAAGTATTTTCTCCCTGGCCTGCGTTCATTTCTGGCACTACTTCCCGTCTCACACAACCACCCGTCGTCGTTCCAATTATCTAGCGTCGTCTAGGAAATGTCAATTTTCGTTCTTCCGTTGTAGTCAGGTCATGTTTCCTACAGTTTAATCGTACCTATTGATGTTGAATTGAATGGAATGAGCCGAGTAGTGAGAGTGCGTCATGCTGCATAACCAGGAAATGAAACATCAGGTCTTGTATGGCATTCGACAATGTTCGTATCTAACTGAATCTATTAGGTCAAATTTCGGAGATGGAGGACCGCTCCAAGGTTGTTAGCGGTGGGTTAGCTGAAAATAGTTTAGAAAACTCAAATCTTGTTGAACCACATCATTCAGTTATTTTGTCGATTTGATTTTTTTTCGGTTATAGCCGCGTTATATTCTTCATATTGTTCGACGTTGGATTTAATAGGATAGGCCCCAATAATTCTGTGCAATAGAATGATAAACCGTTGTGTAATCATTTGCAGCGGTTTTTACTTTCCTTGGCTCTACGAAGTAGAAAGGAAAGTTATGTAATCGGCTGAAAAAAACTTGAATTCTCTTCAGATCTTTACGTTTCAGGCCCCCCTGAGTCCGAAAAACACTATTTGGGAAAATGGTCTGTGTGTATGTGTGTCTGTGAACGATTTTTAGAGAGAACCATCGTACCAAATCCACTCAAACTTGATATCTCGCCCGTAGGTTACCATGGGACGCCAAAATAAGGGTTTGAACAAAATCCACTGAAAGTTAACTATAGTTATCATAGTGATCAAAACACCAAATATTTTTTTTCTCAGAAACGGCTTTAACGATTTTGATTACATTTTTTATATTGGTAGCACTCAATATTGCAACTATACCATAAAGTTCCCATTCATGGGAAAATGACGAGAGCAGCACAATAAATTATCGAAACTTTCGACGAAATCGATTTTAGCGCAGTTTTTAGAGAAAACCACCGTACCAAATCAGCTCAAACTTGATGTCTAGCCCGCAAGTTACCATGGGACGCAAAAATAAGGGTACGGGCAAAATCCACCGAAAGTTAACTATAGTTATCATAGTGATCAAAAGACCAAAAATTTTTTTCTCAAAAATAGTTTTAACGATTTTGATTAAATTTTTTATATTGATAGCTCCCAATATGGCAACTATACCATAAAATTCTCATTTGTGGGAAAATGACGAGAGCAGCACAATAAATTATCAAAATTTTCGACGAAAAGCGTTTTTAGCGCAGCCTTTTCCTGATAAACTCCGCTGGAATTTTTTTAGAATGTTAGAAAACATTGGTATTGTAGTCCAATCCAATACCTAAAGGGTGAGTGTTTATAAACGCTCATGAGACACATGGGGGTTACTCCAGAAATTCCTGAATTTCCACTACCGCTGTTTCGCTTACTACCAGTTCTAAACGTTTTTACCCAATAACTCTGCAAAAGTAATTACTATCCTTCTTCTTGTTGTTCTTAAAAAATTCTTGTTTACAGCCTCATTAATTCTCTGTGTACCAATTGCTCAATAATGGTCCTGAAATGAGTACGAGCAGCACAATAAAATCTGGAACTGTAAGCGCTACCGCTTGCTGCTGCCGTAAAGCGTTGTTTGACCAAGATTCAAATTAACTGAGTGATAAATGAATTGATTAAATAGAATTAGCCACGTACAAGGTGAATTGACGTAGAGCTAAGGAAAGTTGTGTGTTGCAACGCACCAGATATTTATTTTTACTACAATAGGATTTCAGCTATGGATGAAAATGTTAGCTTTGCTGAAATAGTGGCTTTAGCGATAAGATCAGCTGACATCAAATAGGCACACCCACAAACCACGTGAGAAGTTACTCTAACTAGAAATACGCTCACAGACACGTCTTCTTAAATGTCGTTTTCGGATTCATTAGCTCTTGAAACGCAATGATCTGTAGGAAATTTGAACAAGAAATGTAGCTAATTACATGAAATTCCTTTCTTATTAAATAGGATTAAGGAAAGTAAAAAGACTGCATACTGTGAGATCGTTAATTCAACCAAAACTACAAATAAAAGAACGAATGTGTTTAGAAATTCCATTTTTGGCGCTGTTTCAGAGGGGGTTTTGATAGTCACTTAGTAATATGAAATCTTGTGGAATAATAAATGCAATAATGAACATAATGCATATTTATACAGTATGACAATGTGAACGAATATACACAGTTCAAGTATTATCAAATTGCGCGTTATTTGCAGGAAATGGACATGATGATGCTCTTGGAGCTACGATGGGTGGACGAAAGATTGAAATATTCGCACTTGACCGACAGTTTAAATTTGATAATGAGAGGAAGAGTCGTTTTCCTCAACGCAGTCTGGATACCGCACACTTACGTAACCAACGACAAAGCCACTAAAGTTACGGGCCTCGTGAGTAAGGACAGCTACATAAACATTTTGCCTTCAGGCCTCGTCGTGTTTACAGTCAGGTGGGCGATTGGTTTTGACATTCAATTCACGCTGGTCGGTTCGTTCGAAATGTTAATTGTTTAAGCGAAAAATTACAATAGAAAGAAAATCACACGGTATTTTTACCAACAGGAGGAAAACAATACGCAAGTTTCGCGGTGACAGAGGCGTTTCGCATTTCAATGACCGCATGCGTGTCTGGTTTTAAAAAAATCACTGAACTTTCGAGATTTTAAATTAAATTGGTTGCATAACCGCAATTACGAGTAGTCGTCTTTTCCTCGATTTCATTCTTAAAAGTGCGCGATAAAAAGATTCCGACTTCATAGCAAAAATGAAATTTTGTTAGTGGCTCATCAACTTGTGTATAAGTGATCCAGCTGGACAAATACACATGCTGAATGTATATCCGACGCCTTACAGAACAGATTACTTACTAACTACAGAAATAAGTTCGTTAGTCTTAAAGATAAGCATCAGTTCCGTTTAATGTGTGCAAATTTCTACTTCCTCAAAGGTGCTGCAAGTTTATTGACTCTACCACCGGCTTGGCACTAACGTTTCTATATCCCCTTTATTACATATGTTCAATGTTTCAATTTTGCACTGTGTTCGTTACATATTTTGGTATGGGTTGTTGGAAATGTGAGGTGGTTCCAGTTTTGTTGCGTTATTTCGCGCTCCAATTGCTCGTCTCTCGAAGTTCTCGTATTTTTCAAACAAACTTTTAAAAAAAAAAACAATTATTTTATACACCTACGTTGCTACTTTTTGAATTCCTAGATATTATCTTCTTGCTCCCATTCAATGCACAATCCACCCAAACATTCACAAAATGTTATATTTGGTTATTACGATTACACGTGAAGTTACAATGTGAATAAGAGAAAGTAAAGCGTTCATTATTTAGCATTATGTGTGTATCCTTTCCGTTTCAGACTGAGAACATCCGTGAAATGTAAGCCTAGTCACATCGAATGGTTTCCCTTCGACCATCAGCTGTGTGAGCTCTTGATCAATAACTGTAAGCATTAATATCACTATTTTACCTTCAAGTCAAATAGGTACGATTCTCCATTTCACGATACACCTTGTCAATCTCTTCGCTCAGTGTGTAATGTAATGATCTAACAAATGCGCTCGCCATTCTGCCATTCTGTGGCAATTTTAAATACTTTGCGAGGCAAAGTATGAGATTGGGGGAGATTGAGATTATTTGATGAGATTGGGTCTTTGGTTGGTAATAATTCTTGTGACACAGGTAATACTTCCATATCGGTCAAAAGGCATGGAGATTGCCGTTTCGGTAGCATGTGAGACCCAGGACTCAGCATCCACCAAACCCAGTCCTGTGGAGGCTCAACAGGTCATTTAGCCTGTCTCCCAGTGGAGAGGTGTTGTCACGTGTTACCTCACCGATGTATGATCCTGTGGAACCTGTGCCATCTGGGAGGAGTTCTTAATCTTGTTTCCCACCTGATTTAGCTATTCTCGTTGGTGGCAAGTTTTCCAGAGAGATCAACTGTAACCACTTTTTGTTTGTCGTAACCTTCTCCACAAACTTGGCGAAACAGTTACAAGCTTGCTTAGTAGCATTCAAAGTTGGATGGAATGTCTGCTCTTACAACAACCATCGCTCAGTGTTGTAGGAACTAGTTACAGTGGAACAGCATGTGGTGTATAGCTTCCTCTGAAGTGGAAGCTCAAGACGAGAAGAATGGAGAGTCTTTGAGAAAAAAGAAGTGGAGCCACACCCTAAAGTCACCTTGGCTCATCCAACAGTCCGGGTTAATCCAATTTCTCCTGAGTCGTTCACGGATGTAGAGAAAACTAGTACGTGTTGCTTCCCTTTGACTAGGAATCCCATTTTGATTGCCATTTATGTAATTCACATTCATCTGGCGCAGGAAGTTTTAGTTCAGTGGAGAGGTTTATACAGAGTTCAGTCCAAGGAGATGCTCCCTTTTCACAAGTCCAGCATGCACCCAACATTCAACAGAGAGCTGACCAGTGATTACTTAAGAGCGCTTCATTGGATGCTGCTTTATTGTTCTTAGTGATTCAGTGAGGGTTCTCTGTGATTGGGGCTGTACTTTCCTTTGAATGACTATGAGTTTGCTACCTCAGAGTACAAGGCAGTAGCCAATCACGCTTAAGTAAATGGTCTTGTACATGAGGATTGTGTCACACTAACACACCCCCGAAGTGGCATTGTTAGTGGCTCGTTATTAGGCAAACCTTGGCGAATGTACGCTGCGCTACCCAATTTAACACATAGACCTCGTTAGTTATTACATCCTACAGGGAATGTGTGAAGGTGAGGTTGCCTTGACTAGTACTGGCTGAGTTGGGGGAGCTCCCCCAGCCCTTCCCAGCAATTGTCGTTATATCTGCATTAATGTACATAACAGGACTACTTGCACAACTTTTGTTGTTAAGCTTGGTCATGACTTCAGACGCCAGATGTACTCTGTATCTACCAGCGAAAGCGTGGCTTAGATGATCTGTTGGGGCGATCAAGGCAGGACCATTCCAAGAAAGTTACTAATAACTAGTTATGTAACGAAGGTTATACTAAACCAACAAATTACCTAGAACAGGGTTCATGTTCATTTGTAGTGTTCTTTGAAATACAGTGCTCTAGCACTATTGAGCGATCCAAAAGAGGTTCAACAATTATATTCACTATAATAAAGAGAAAAAATCTTAAAATAAACTATGATCACAACAGTATGAGTGTGATCTCCAGCAGACGTCCTGGCATCCCACTCTCTTTGGAACTCATTGCAGCGTTGCCCAAGGGGTTTGCCCAGAATAAACTAAAGAATATTGCGGATAAGAGGGATGGCTACTTTTCAAGCAAGCTAATTAATTTCGTGCTCTGTGCGCAGCAGCACACTATTCATTCTCTACTCAGCAGCTCACTTAGCTTCAGACGAAACGCTCAACAAAATGGAATTTGTTCGCCTCGTTTTGAGTAAACCCTCGGTTCACCTCAGCAATCACTCTCAATCCACAGTTTGCTTGTTTGATACGATTCTTGTTCTACGATTATTAGTCATTGCACGCCTGAAGCTCAAACGTATTTTTTAACACGTAATGTAATTCCCACAAAGAAGCTATACGTCATCAGGATGTTTTAGAAAATGAAAATACAGTGAAAACTGTGTGACATTTCGAATGTGTTCAATTGCAGGGAGGTACGATTTGAGGCACTTGCGATCTCACTGGGCACTTGAAAACGCTGTGACACATAAAAACGAACTTAGTCCAATTAATTTCTACCTGAAGAACATTGAAACTTATTCAGGATTGGAATCTTACATTAATCCAAATGAAGGTAGCGTTTTAATTTCATAATTTCACTTCATGAGTCAACGAACATTTTGTGGACAACAGCTTTCAACAAGTCTTTTCACTTATTCAACTGTTTTCTATTACATTTCAGACTGCCAAACGTCTTGCAAGTACAACCACAGCTCTTCAAAAGTGACATTCAAATTTGTTAGACAAGCAGGATTTTACATGGTGGATTTCTACTTCCCTTCAATAATAATAGTCATGATCTCGTGGGTTTCGTTTTGGATGGCTCCCGAATCAGCGCCTGGAAGGTGTATATTAGGTACTACACAAATTGCAAATCGATTTATTTGTAACATTTATTTACAATTTACTGGCGGTGAGGTTTCAGTAAATAGGTCTTGGCATGTAAATCAGAAACCTATATAGGGTTTTCTCTCTCACCATCGTTCTGTTGACAGCGTCAATCACGAGATTGAGGAGTGAAGATTGAAACTTAGGTGAGATTGATTGACACGTATACGTGTACGGTACGAGTAATCACGAGCTATTTGTCCCCGATGTGGCAAAGAGAGCTGCTTAAGGAGGTATTGTTGGATGATCCACAAGTATCTCGTGCTGTCTTTAGTGAAGACTAGTTAACGAAGGAGCAGTGGTGAGAAAGAAATAAACGAATTAAGGTGAGGCATGACTCGGTCTTCTCTGTGCCACTGGAAGTTTCTGAAAATGTGGAAGCTTGCCAGATCACAATTATTCTTGGATCGAAACACTGCCGTTTCACTTTGTACTATCTCTCACAGCTTTTACCCTATAAGTTCAAAACATTAAATACGAACCTCCTCAGACAAATCCTGTCCACAGTTTCATGAACCACCCAATTGCATAAAGGAGCAAATCAATAAATTTCGGAACCTGAAGCACTACTAGTTTCTACGTAGAACGTTCATATAAGCTCTTAAAAAAAAGATTCGATGAGTAGTTAAAAATTGCTGAATGCTCGTCTGAAGAAACATGTGTGATGCCTCGCATGAGATATATCTTAATTAAATTTATTGAGCAGCAAATTTTGCTCCACAGCTTCACTATTAATTTTCCAACCAGCTGTGTTGACGTTTTCTTTTTCTCCGTGTTTCAAGGTACCGGCTCAATAATTGCCTTTTTGCTGTTGAGTTGGAGTGGGTCACCTATCCCTAAAACTGCAACTTTCAAAGTCAACGATATGTGGGAAATCAGCTGCACTATGTTTATATTGGCTTCGCTGTACGAATTCGCTCTCGTCAACATGATCGACAGAAGAAAGTAACGTTTTGTTGAATTATTTAACGCGCATTATGTAGTCATTGTACGTAAATCGCTATGATCATCGCAATACGGCGGCTTTCATCATTTTCCTGTTCAAGTTTTCAATTTTTCGTCCGTCGAGTATTGAAATAACGCTTATTTTTCAGATCAAAACACGTCAAATTGAAAAAGAAAAGCGTCAAATATATTATGAAGTACTCGATGTCTCCGAAGTTTGAGAAGAAGTTGAATTTAGGCGGCAGGCGGCTTTCGGTGTCTTGTCCCACTTCGCCTGAATTCCAAAGGAAAATCCTTCCTATTTTGAATGAAACGTCAACAATGAAGAAGCTGAAAGTAACTTAAAACGCATCCATTTCGTTTTCACTGTAATTTCACAATGTTGACGAATTTAAAATACTTTGTAGCGGTCCTTATAATTAGTTGTAAGATACAGGATTAAGTTTATGAGACCAGCAAGATGGTTGTGGGAGAGGGGAGGGATGAAAACTACTAAATACGTGACAATGTCTACCTCCCACAGTAATGGAAGCATTCAGTCAAAATCACAACTAAATTTTTAATGTTGCTGCTCGAAAATTGCTTTAAAATATTGGGAAATTATTCAAATCTTGAGCTCTCTCTCTCTCTCTCTCTCTCTCTCTCTCTCACCCTCTCTCTCTCTCTCTCCCCCTCACAACTTTCAATAGATCCTTCACAGTCATAGCAATTGGCACCAACAACAACAATCCTGATCCCTTCCTCCTTAAAAAACCTCCTCCCACCCTCATCATGGAACAAGGGAGGAAGCATAAATAGACTTGCGAAGATGCACTTCAGTACAAAGCTCTCATGTTTTTTAGTGTTAGTATTGTTAGTGTCTTTCATTCTGGAATTACGACAATGTACACGTGAGCTTGACTTTTCAGGAACTCAGAGAGAAAGACTTTACTAGCACCCCATCTAAACGAATTGGCAGACACCATCTCAAAGATCGAATGTCAGAGTTGATGACTCCAATGATATCAGGAGGACCCCAAATCATCATTGAAGAAGACGAAGAAGAAAATGATACAAAACCGAGTGCGGAACAGCAGCACACGTTTTTCACGATGACTCCGCAGGAGATTGCTCGATGGATCGACACCAAATCTCGATATGTATTCCCAATTGCCTTTGCGATATTCAACTTGTTCTATTGGAGTTTCCTTTGGATACCTCAGAGTTTGATGGAAGAGTGATGATTAGGTTGAGAATATTCCATCAAGTTGAAGTTAGTGTGACAAAAACTGTGAGGCTTCAAAGAAGTATATTACACTTTGTTAATAAACGAGTTAAAAAAAGTAGTTTGTCAGTGCGATTGCTGCATCAAGGGTGAAAAACTTACATTGTGGTAAGAGGAGACCAGGCTAGACTGGGACTCCTTCTACTGTTAGCACTTCCATGTATTTATACCAAGTTAACCTGTCTGATGCTTGTATTTCAACACCTTCGTACTCCGTGCTAGCAGTTACCACAGCAAAGGTGAGCCAAAAGCCACTGGACCTGTGAAATACTTGTAAGCTACTGAAGTGTGCTCTGGAATCAAATCCAGTACACTCATAAACGTGTGCTTGCACGACGTTCGGTTTTATTTTTGAAGTATCATTTAAAGAATGTCTGCCCATTTATGTTGCAGCTTCCCTGGTTGAGTACTGCTAGAACTAGCCACATTAGTTTTTAATTTCCACATCAGTCCTAGTGTATTTGTTGTAAGTTTAATTATTTAACCCAGTTGAACGTTGCCAGATCATAATGGTGAAGAGCATTATAACTCATTCTGTAGGTGCTGCTCAATTGTGTAGTGCCCTTTTCAGAGAATCTGGCTCATCAATCTCTTAAAGAAATGCAATGTCTTTCGCTAAAACATTTGCTACACCAACTCTCTGGTAACTGTCATGTATTTGAATAACAAAACGGGCATTAACACACTCCACAACAAGAAACCTATAATACTATCAAGTGAACATTGAGACTATCAACAGTTTATTGATACAATTTCCTTAAAGAAATTCATTGATGATATTAGGCCCATTGTTGATGTCATACTGTGTAGAAAGGATTGGAAGGTCCACTATTTCTTCGGAATCTGTACTTCATAAGTAGGTAAGCAACGAAGAGGGCGACGATTATCAGATAAGGCAGAGTGAGCGTGATCACTTCAAAGGCAACTGAGAGTAGAAAGAAAATTCTCAAAAGCCAACAGCAAGGGGTTGGCAGTGAACACTTGCAACAACTGCAACAGGTAAAATCATCAATTACTGTAATAAATTTTGTTGGGGAGGGCATGTGTAAATATCTGGTGCGTTGCAACACACAACATTCCTTAGCTCTACAACAATTCACTTTGTGCATGGCTAATTCTATTTAATCAATTCATTTATCACTCAGTTAATTTAAACTTGGTCAAACAACGCTTTACGGCAGCAGGAAGCGGTAGCGCTTACAGGCAGTGAATACAAATTTTTTGAAGAAGGATAGTAATTACTTTTGCCGAGTTATTGGGTAAAAATGATTAGAACTGGTAGTAAGCGAAACGGCAGTAGTTGAAATTCAGGAATTTCTGGAGTGATCCCCATGTATCTCATGAGCGTTTTTAAACACTCACCCTTTATGTATGGGATTGGACTACAATACCAATTTTTTTTAACATTCTACAAGACTTCCAGCGGAGTTTATAAGGAAAAAACTGCGCTAAAAACGTTTTTGGTCGAAAATTTTGATAATTTATTGTGCTGCTCTCGTCATTTTCCCACGAATGGCAATTTCATGGTATAATTGCCTTATTAAGAGCTATCAATATAAAAAATGTAATCAAAATCGTTAGAGCCGTTTTTGAGAAAAAAATTTGGTGCTTTGATCACTATGATAACTATAGTTAACTTTCGGTGGATTTTGTTCAAACCCTTATTTTGGCGTCCCATGGTAACCTATAGGCTAGATATCAAGTTGTAGTGGATTTTGTACGGTGGTTCTCTCTAAAAATCGTTCACAGACACACACACACACACACACATACACACAGACCATTTTCCCAAGTAGTGTTTTTCGGACTAAGGGGGGTCTGAAACGTAAAGATCTGAAGAGAACTCAAAATTTTTTTTTCAGCCGATTACATAACTTTCCTTTCTACTTCGTAGAGCCAAGGAAAGTAAAAATGGTTGACAAACGTGAGTTGAATCGTGTGAAACTGCACTTCAAGAACTCAATCCAACAGTTAAGATACAAACTGAGCAACTTGAGGGTAGTGATACTACTGAGACTCCAGTCTTAGAGTCCTAGACGCTTTATGTGCATGAAAATCAGTTTTGCTACTGTGGTTTGTTAGTGTGGTGCCACCTTGCATGCTTTTTAGTCTGTCGAAGACTAGCCTGTCATATTTCTATTGCATGAAATTACAAGGGTTTGTTGTTGGCTTAGTTAGGAGCAATGGCAATGTCCAGGCTCAGTTTTCCCTCAGTAGTGCCGCTCTCCCATCAAGCCCCAGCCAGGCTAACTGCCTGTTTACGGTCAAAACTAGAAAAGTTACAGCTTTGGCGGAGGGAGGTCCCTGTGGGTCCGCTACTGTGACATTGAAGGGAAACACCCTGAAAAAAATCAGGTGCGACGCATCATACAATTTTCCTAAGCTCTACGTCAATTCACTGGTTCCCCTAATTATTTTATAATCGTCATTAAACTACTGCTGTGTAGGCAACGAATTGGAATGCCAACTTAGTATTTTAGAATGCGAGTATCGTAGAAGCGGAATTTATGAGAAAAAAAACTGCAGTAAAATCAACTTTTGCCGAAAATTTTGTTAATTTATTGATATTAATTTTCCCACTGATAAAAATTTTACTTTATTTGTGTCATGTGGAACTGCCCCCAAAAAACGGCTTGATACATGTAATGGAACACTACAAAAGAACGTAATGAGTTAAATAATTGGTAATAAGCTCACCTAGGCTGCATAGTGGGACAAGGTGATGTTTTCTTGACGTTTCTTGCTCTTCGTGAACGCCATTTTGACGACAACCGCAGCAACGATTGCCGCTCCTAAAACGGAGAGTGGGTTGACTTCTTCTCCAAAAAACACAATTTGGTACAAATATCCAAAAACCACGTCCGAGGCCTGAACGAGAGCGACGGGGCCGGCCTGTTCCACGTTGAGGGCCAAAGTCATCATGAGCTGCTCAAGTCCAGTAAGGCATGCCAAAATGAGAGGCAAAAGCGCTGCCATGGGAGATTCTGCTGACTTCCAACTCGTGAATGGAATTAATATTGACGTCAAAACCAACGAGAGCACTCCGTGCAAAAACATGACAACGGAATAATGAACGTTTTTCAGTTCTCTGAGAGCGACGTTGCTTACGGCTTCTGTAAATGCGGCTCCTAAAGCCATCAAAACGCCCATGAGATAGTTAGGTGACATTTCCCTTCCCGAAAACAGTATCGGAGGCCGAGTGACCAAAATGATGCCGAGCATTATCACGAGTATCACCAGACCGCTCCAAACGGAACAGGGCTCGCCCAAAAACGCGTTAGCGAGAATTGCAGTGAACACAGGAGCAGTGTAAAATAATACGGAGGCGTCACCGATGGGAATCAATTCGACGGCGTAAAAGCTCATCGTTAAAAACAAAGTGCCGACGACAGCTCGTAAAACTATTAAACTGACGTATTTCGGGGGCAAGCTCCATTTTTTGTTCAAAAGCAAAGGCGTCGAGAGAAGAGTCAGTCCGAGGAAACCGTACCAGGACAATAAAATCGGCGGCAGGTTCACAAATTTGGCAACGAGTGAAGACAGCGAGAAGAAAAACGACGACAACGTGGCTAAAACCAGCCCCTGACCGCTGCAACCGATTTCCATCACAACATAAACCCGCTGGCCGGACGACTGGCTGCTATCTGTCGATGGATTGACCTTCGTGATATGTCAGCGAAAATCGGCTAATCGGCTCTTCAACGAGCGATATTTTATTCTGAAATTTGTGATTTTACCGTCTAGCCAAAGGTGTACAGGCAATAAGTGGTGAGAGGAAGAGGGAGAGGGAGGGAGGGAGAGAGAGAGAGAGAGAGCGAGAGAGAGAGAGAGAGAGAGAGAGAGAGAGAGAGAGAGAGAGAGAGAGAGAGAGAGAGAGAGAGAGAGGGAGAGAGAGAGAGAGAGAGAGAGAGAGAGAGAGAGAGAGAGAGAGAGAGAGAGAGGGAGGGAGAGGGAGGGAGAGAGAGAGAGAGAGAGAGAGAGAGAGAGAGAGAGAGAGAGAGAGAGAGAGAGAGAGAGAGAGAGATGATAAATTGACTAATTTATTTAGGAGATTAGGATGGATTAGGCCCTTTGGTCCTCTCATTGAACTCCCCTGGAGAAATTTTACGTACAACGCTTTTTCGACAGAATTATTGTACACAAATACTCGTATTTTAAATTTTTATTGAAGACTGTTTAGAAATTTTACGTACAACGCTTTTTCGACAGAATTATTTTACACAAATACTCGTATTTTAAATTTTTATTGAAGACTGTTTAGAATTAAAGCATGCCTCTGCAAAAGGCATACAACCGTGGCTACAAACTGTTAACAGTACTTTTAATAGAACAAATATTATGCTCGCATATATTGCAGGGAGTTTGTGGATTGTATCAAAATTTTTAACTTGTACGAGGTATTGCTGGCCAGTTTAAGCCTGTTTTAGCTTAGGTATTTATGTGATAAGTTTCTGTCAAAAAATGACGTAATACATTTTTATGATCGTCATATAGCACAAAGGGTGGAGTTGGCAGAATGGTTTGCTGAAGTATTCAGTTTTGTTGTCCTCTCAATTCGAAATAGACACTAGAATGGGTGCAGGAACCCCACTTTGTTTTTATTTTTGGGATATACGAGGGAAGGTCTGCTCCTAGTGGCCTCATGAGTTTACTCTGTGTGTTGAGAATCAACCCGTGACGCTTCAGCCCAGTGCATCAAGTTGGCCCTTGAGCCTCTCTGCAGTAGCAGCTCTGCTTTTTTGTTCGCTTCACCCTCACAGGAATGTTGCAGCATGCCATCCCCATACTACCCAGCAGTTCAGAGGTTCAGGAGTGGTCTAGTCTACTTGGTTTCATGCTTCATCCCTGTGAGGTACTGGATTAGCAAGCTCCATCCTCTTCTGGCTGAGCACAGCCCTGGAAAACTGAACAATGTGCTTCCAGTTTTCCACGAGGAGAGAAGATGAATGCCTCAGGCGTAACCTGCCCACATTTGGCAAAAGATGGCATGGGAAGCTTTTCCACCATTGCTCTGTAGTGCAGGCTATTCGCGCTTGCAGCCTTACCAATTTTGTGCAGGTACACCATAGATGTTCCATGTCCTATTAAAAACTGATGTAAAAATCAGAAATTGGTGGGCTGAGCCATGGATCAAGTGCTGGAATCAGCTGTCTGGTCCACTATCCCTTCTGGGCTGTGTCCCACTGATCTTGCCACCTCTCAAGGATCACAGCCCTCTTTTTACTCCAGTTGCCCTATTGATGGCTACAGTTCTTTCCACTAGATTGCCAGAGAGCTGATTGAGATAACTCTTGCTACCACTAATACTGCCTCCTGAGCAACTGTGTAGTACGAGCAGTGCACCTCATCAGCAATGCTGCTATCTGCTCCCTGTGGTAGGCAATGCTCAGTGAATCAGTCCACACCTCCCTTTGAATGGAGTGTACAACGCTCATAAGCGCCTGCCTCATGCTTGACCACCAAATGAGAAAGAGCCACTGTTACTGTAGCAGCTTTATCTGCTGCTTGCCAGATGTAGAAACTAAAAAACAACTTGGTAAACACCATCATGCCCAAATATCGAACTGCTTCCCTTGTTTGTAGATCCATGGTCTCCACATGAATGAGGTGAGAGAGTCTCCATTCTTCGAATCATCTCCAGGACCAGGTCTGTTTTCTGTAGAGCGAGGGACAGTCAAACAATACCTGCTGCAGGCTTGAGTGGGCAAGGTCAAGTCTTAAGCTCGCAGAAGATAAGTTACGTGAGACGAGGCTGCAGAATAATTCCCAGGTACTCATGGGATTTATAATCAAGCGTTGGGTGCTGTAGGTACTGCATAGTGGGCTCTTTAAATTTAGTTTTATGTGTATAATTGAAAGCTAATAATTAGTTTGGATTAATTTTCAGCCTTGATCTCTTGTACTATTTGCCTAATTTCACGAACGGACCTAGAGCTAAGGAAAGGTGTGCAGTGCGGCAGTGTTCCCCTTTCTTATACCTTTACATGATTCGTAAGATTTGCAAATGTAGGTATGCAGGTTTAATGAAGTAGGGCGATGGACAATATGTGCTGTGAAAGTCATTAATTCAATGGAAAGGCTTTATACGTCTTAAGGTCCATCTAAGGGATTGAGGGTGAACAGGAGGTTAAATGCACATGGTAGGGGTGGAGAGTGTACACAGAAAACATCACATTTAATATTATAACTGTAGAGCAGACGAACCCCCTCGTGGACGTTCTTACACATAGTGACTGTAGAGATCTGAAAATTACTGTGCAAAATAGGGAACACGCATCAACAACCAAGTGTGCTGCTGAATGGTCCAACAAAGACATAGCAATTAGCTAAGCAACTTGGAGTGCCTGTTACACTGACACAATCCTCATGTATAAGGCCATTTACTTAGATGTAATTGGCTGCTGCCAGTTACGTGGAGTAGCAAACTCAGTCAATCAAAGGGGAGTATTGGCCCAAGAGAGCCGCTTTTCTGTAGATCACCTAGATCCACAAGACAGCATCCGCTGAAGCCCTCGTGATTACTGGCCAGTTAACTCCTGACGTGGCAGTTGGGTGCTTGGTGGACAAGTAGAGAGTGAAAAGGGAGCTTCCCCTTGCTCTAGGGTGAACTTCATATAGACCTCTCCACTGAACGAAAACGTGCCTCGCCAGATTAATGTGCATGAGATAAATGGTAGCAAATGGACGTTTTGAACGAGTTTTTTGCCAACATCCGTGAAGGAATTAGGAGTGGGTTGAGCCACACTATTATACGGTTCCTTATGGGACATAGCGACTTTAACATGTGGCCCCTCTTCTCAGCTCTCGAAAATTCAACATCCTCAAGTCTCGCTCCTTCAGTGTAGAGGAAGCAAGAAACCACTTGCTGCTCTCCTGTAGTTCTTACAACGAGCAACGGTTGTTGGAAGAGCAGCCAAGCCTTCCAGCGTTGATTGCTACTAAGCAAGCTTATAACCATTTCGCCAAGTTTGCAAAGATTATGACAAAAAACGTTGATCTCTGCCATTGAAACTTGCCAGGCAAGTAAATAATTAGATCAGGTGGGAAACCAGATTAAAACACTTCTCAAATGGTACGAATTCCTCAGGGTCATACATAGGCGTGGTAACACACATGCAACAGCTTGCTACTGGGAAACAGGCTAAATTATGCTTGCCGTACTTCCACAGGTCTGGGTTTGGTAGATGCTGAGCAAGCCGCAGCCTGTGTTCTCGCATGCTAGCACAACCGCGACCTCCATGAATTTGAACTGATACTACTCTTTTATGAATGCCATGAACAGTCATGTCAAAGAAACAGACCTGTTCTACCGTATGCCCTATATAGCCCTTTTGTACCAGAAAACTCACTTTCACTACTCAGTTATGTCTTCATAGCTACAATGTGTAATGTATCACAAAAAAATTTCTAGAATTTCTTGACTTGAACCAACATTAATTATTACTTAGTAACTGTAACTGAAGATTAATAACACCCCTGACCTTATTGTACTGTAGTTGGCTCGTGGATTATTTTGAAATTTATCGACTGTGAAATGTCAAACCACCAGTTCTCCCTTGACACTGCTATAATAGAAATAAATATGTCAAGAGGGGGTAGTTAATGCTAACAAGCCGTCTGTAAGGTTTAAGTTGAGCTTATAAGTTTTTGAAAGTGGTTTTGCCCCTTGATATCACCACAAGTGAATTTGGCAATATTATAAAAATGTTATTGATTAAAAGTATTGCACTTACTAAAATTCATCCACAGTTGAGCAGTTTAAGAAAAGATACACGACACCATTAAATGATGTCGCCAGTTTTAAAAATGTCGGGGAGAAATTCGCGATAAACTGGGACGAAACGCCGAGACCCACGTCACGGAGTTTTGGATGGTTTGCGCCCCTTGCATGTTGACTGATGGTCACAAACGCCTGCCCATTGAGGCTCTGCACGCTAACTGGGTTGGACAAATCCTTTTGGTTTATTATTCATTCTGAATAATAACCCTATGTTTTCGGTCACGAAAAATTTTTTACAACCCCCCCTCAAAATTTGATACTTTACGTTTCAAGACATGGAGATTCCAAATTTGCAATGTCCGTCCGCCGTCCCCCGTCCGCCGTCCGCCGTCCGGGCCGTTTTGTGCCTTTAACGTGGTATAAAAAATTCGTTCTTTCGCCCAAAAATCCGATTTGGTATCTAGTTGTGCCCGCCATCTCGGCAATCCGATCGGACGAAGCCCGTGGTTGTAATGGGCAAAAAACGGTTAAAAAAATTAACGAAACGCAGTACAACGCGGGAGCTACAAGCGTTTCGTCGTTTGAATTCCCTCCGCCCCGCCCGTCTCTTTAAAAAACCAACCGCTCGCTTCGCTTCGAGCGCCCCCGTTCCAATTTCCCCGACGTTCTGGTTTTAATACGATTCAATTTTTTTAGATTCTTTCGTTTCATTCTCATTTTGTTTTATTTTTTCATAGAATTTTGGTTACATTTTGATATTAATATTTAGCGTGCATGTTTTCATATTAAAATTCAGTTTTTTCTAGATACTTTCTTTTTGGTTTATTTTAATATTACGATTCAGTTCTTTTCGACCTTTTTTTGGGTTTCATTATGATATTTTTCGATGCTGAATCGAACAGGATGGATCTCGGAGCATTAATGCTAGGTCAAGCTGATTATCCGAATAATAAACCGTTGTGTAATAATTTGCAGGGTTTTTCCGTTATCACTGACTTTTTCGGTCCTCCCCTATCGCATTTCCATACAAGTATTTAAAAAGATGGTAAAAACATCTTGTCCGACGCACCACAAAATTTCTCTCCGCCCCACACGCATTCAGTCATTTTCTTATCGCTTCAGCAACTAAACAAATCGGGGTTTAACTCAGTTTATACAGTTCTACATAGAAACTAGTGAAGATTCCAGAATTAATTAAGAGCAATATGTAACGACAATTATCGAGTATTGGGAAGATTTGTATTTATTGTTTTGCGATTAGCTGGTGAAAACCACGAGAAATGCTAGCACGTGAAACAGTAATGATTTCTACTCTGGAATTTCAAGGGTCGCTTCTAATAATCTTATGAACATTATTAAACTCATACCATGTAGGATATTTCTTGGACTAACGCTTGGATTTTCAGACAACGTATCATATGAGCGTGATTTACAAGGAAAAAGCTAAAATCGATTTTCTACTTAATTTGTGATAATTTATTGCACTGCTCTTGCCATTTTTTCAATGTGAAAGTTTTTTATCGTCATTTTTTTCATCGCTGGCAATTTGGAACTGCCGATTCAAAAGATGGTTACAATCAATATGGTTACAGCCATTTTTGTGAAGAAAACAAAAATTGGCGTTTCGATCACTATAGTGACTATTGGAAGTTTTGGACTGATTCTGCTCACACCCTTATTTCGAAATTCCATAGTAATCTGCAAGTTAAATGTTAAGTATGAGATGATTTGGTTCAGCCGTTCTCTCACGTAATCAAGGTCACAGAAATATACACAGGCCGTTTTCTAGAACTCAGAAGCTCTTGCTGCTCTGAATGGTGCCATAAGGGACTTAAAAAATGTGCTTATAGCTGTAGGGCAGAAAATCAAACTCAAGGAGCTCTCTCCTCTAGATTCCAGTGACAGTACATTTTGGAAAAGAATCAAGCGATCATTGAGAGAGAACCTAATATCATCCCTCCACTGAAGCACAGGGGAAAGTGGCCCTGCTCTCCATACAAAAAATTCGAATGGTTTTTGTCTCTGTTACAAGAACGATTCCCAAAGCTCCCTAATACTACAGAGTCATACTGTCATATTTCAATGGTCAGACTTTTACTGTCAAACTTGGCAATGATACGTCAAAATTGAGGGAAATTAGTGCAGGTGTTTCTCAGGGTAGCATTCTGGGACCATTACTGTATCTTACATACGCCAAGGATATTTCACAGGATAGAAACATGACCACTGTTCAATTTGAAGATTCTTGGTTGTTCCCCGAGTGGTGAGTGTGTAGGTATTGAGCTCAGTGACTGATCCTAAAAACGGAAAATGAAGTTGAATTCCCACAAATCGACAATGACCGTTTTCACCTACAGTCACAAACATGACCTGCCCTCAGTAATAATTTAGGGTGAGCTGTTCTCAAAGCTGCGAGTGTACAATACACAATGCACCTTAGCATCCTGCACTCTCCAGTGTTGCCAGTCTCTGCTTAAGCAATTGACGCCCCTTTTGAGTGATTAAATATATATCGGGTATCTTGTTTGACAGGAAACATTGGAATATGGGTGGGGTATTTGACTCGCAGGTCAACTGGTTTCAGTCAATTCAAAGCCGCATGCTACGAATGATTTAGAGTGCTCCTTAGTTTGTAAATAATTCCACTACGCATACCGGACTGTCCCTTACCCTCGAAAACGACTATATCTGTCTTCCCTCCTTCATACAGACCTTTTTTTTTTTTTTTGACCCGAGGGCGTGTGGGACAAGTCTCTTGGTCACTCCGGCCGCATATGGGCCTATTGTGACGCTGGCCCTTTCTTAGTAGAAGGCGCCGTACGTACCCGCCCCCCTTAGGAAGCTGAGTATGTCCTTCACCGCAGATTCCACCATGATTTGGGGTTCAGTGGTCCCCTGCCCGAAGTATTCAATGCGTTTTGCTGCCAAGGCAGAGCACTCACACAGGATATGCTCTGCTGTCTCGTCCTCCTCACCGCTGAGTCTGCATTCCACCGCCTCTGAGATGCCCATCTTGTTGAGGTGATATCTGAGTGGGCAGTGCCCGGTGAGGAAGCCTATCAGTACTCTCAGATCTTGTCAAGAGAGTGTCAGCATCGCCTTCGCCCTTTGACAGGAAGGCGTGACAAAAGCCTTTTTGCCTGTCTTAGTTGTGGCTGGCCAATGGGCGCCATTTTCCTGTATCTCCCATCGAGCAACCAGACAGTTCAGGTGACTTTTCATCAGACCCACGTGTGGTTCAGGCCCGATGGGTAGGGATTCTGTACCCCTTTTCGCAAGGCGGTCAGCCTTTTCATTGTCCTCATGCCCCCTGTGAGCCGGCACCCACATGAGGGAGAGCCTGTGACGGGCGCCGAGCTGCTTGAGCGCATGGAGGCATTCCCATGCCAGCTTAGACCTAAAACTATAGGCTGCGATGGCCTTTAAGGCCGCCTGGCTGTCTGAGAAAATGTAGATCCGCTTGCCCTTGAGTCCTTTGTTCAGGATCTCTTCTGCGATCTCTTGGGTTTTGCCCATTGTTCGCGGCTGCTTATTCAGTCACCATGCTGACCTTATTCACAGCCGGCCGCAGACATGCCCCTGGGGACAATGCCGTGGCCGTTCCACTATCCACAACCCGTGGTCGCGCCTGGTAGCATGGGCATGCTCCTGGGAAGATAACCCAGAACCAGGTCAAACAGACCTTAATGTGCTCTACGTTTAAGGAATGATAAAAATGCTTCTTGAATGTGAATAACAAGGAAATTAAAGACAACGACGTGGAAGAACATTACAACAGACAAATCATGCTTTATTCATAAAGGTACATTTGTTTTAAACTTTAATAACATTGACAATTCCAACTTCATTTCCAAGCAGTTCTATTCGAAGGAATCTCCATAAAACAAAATTGTAACAAATGAGGTACGCGGAATCGAGAAGAAAAAGAAAGAAACGTTTCGAGGTACGATTTTGCAAAAAATCGGGCTTCCCGTTCAGTTTCCCTTAACTCATGAAGTGGAGGGGGGTGGGGGTTTTGGCATTGTAGGAACTTGAGACCCTGAACGCGATAAAACGCATCGCAGAATAAGACGCCAATTTTTAAGTTTGGAAAACTAATTTTGCAAAAAACTTGGATTGAAATTTTTGTGGCACACAGAAGAAAATGAAGGAAGTTGGATATTTGGGATACATGGGAATCGAGTATGATTCGCTACAATTGTGTATGAAAACTAGAAAATAGAATACCGTACATTAATTATATAATTTTTTATCGAATTACATTGTAAACTGTACACTATACACAATATTTTTGTATCTGACATGCACAACGAAATAAGTAAAAACTAAGTGAAATGTTTTAACAAGTTGACAGTTAAAAAAAAAATTTAGTTGGCAAGACTGGTTTTGTTCCAGTGCATAAACACCATGAACGTGTTGTAAACATCGCAATTATTATTATTTATTCAAGTTTAGTCAGTATAAGTGAAATTGTTGGTAACTGATCACTCCATTTTGAAAAAAACACTTGTAGGCAGTGCCTTGAAAGTTTGGTTAGAACGTAAATATAGAGATTTACCTTTTCTTATCAATTCGGCGAGAAACACCGATTAAGCGCAAACTGTGAATTGGTTTCCTTGCGATGAAAGCGAATAGAGGATATTTGAGGGCGTGCACGAGAATGTGAAGGTGTTTTGAGTCAGAGATTTGACGAGGGGCATTGCGAAACCGTAGATATTGGAACGATCACGGAGGAGGTATTTTGTTGCAGTTGAGCTATTGGGTTTATGGAAATGTCCAAATATTGAGAGGTAGTAGACCTGTAAAAGTGTGGGTGAGCTATCTCATCCTTAATTGAATTTAGCGGTTGCCCTGATATCAGTGCGGATACTAATCATAAAGTCAAAATGACCCACTAACTCCTTAACATCGTGCTTCTATAACTATTTCAGTTAATTAAATGCAAGAGTCTACTCTGTTAAGATATAGCCAATATTTGATATAAACAACAGTTAAATCTTCGTAATAGAGTTTACACAAGTTGAAGCTTTTTATGTTTTAAGCTGACTCCAAGTCTCTCCTGGGAGACTTAAAAAGCAACTTCAGCCTCCACCTCGGTGCCACTTAATCCAATAAATCTTTCTCAGAGGAAGTTTTCTGGGGCTGGAACTATGCTTTTCACTCGCCACGTAATCAGAGCGATTTCAAAAAGTTCGAAACTAATTAGTGCGTCTTCCTTACGATGCAATCCAGGTCTAGTGGGGCAGGAAAGACTTTTTTGCCGCGCTTTGTCTCCTTTAGAGGATAATGTTCACTTTGCACAAACAGTAAAATAGATGAACGTCGCTGAAGTGGCGTAACAAGTTAGCACAAAGCAAAGCGCACTGATACTGATACAACTTTTGAAATTAAGCTTACTAGGTTCTATTCAGGTGCTGGAGGTGTATATTCCAACCATATTCAAAACGAGCATGGGCCAAGCAGAGTTATAGCAAGGTTTATTGAATGTATTTATTGATTCCAGCTTGCCAACTTGCTTCAAAGACTAGAAATGTAAACCCCACCAGTGAAACCGGAGCAAGAGATATTATTTTTGTTTTTATAAATTCACTCTTGGGAAAACTTCCTCATTCTTACTCCTCACTAACAAGAATTATCGAGCGATGGGTAGTGATGCATTTTCTTACCCTTCACAAAAATTGGCTCACATAAAACTACCAGAAATGTACATGAACCATGTTTACAGTAATTTTGGTCTATGAATATCATCAGATATAAAGGTGATTAGCACAAATAAGAAGTAAAGTATTATTAATTTTGCCACCATTTCATCAGTATGTTTAGTACAAGGCGGTTTAACACATTTTAGTGACAATAGTTTCGATTGTTCATGAGAATTTTCCTTTAAAAGCTCAAAACACTATTAATCAGTCAATCGTAGTTCGGTCCGCTGCTTGTTTGTAGTGGGAGGAGCTGAATGATGACGAATAATATTGACACACCTCTAACACAGATTGAAACACAATGAATGGACCACGCTAAGAATATCTCATTAACAGTTCATGTTTAGAAGGCGAATAATACGCAACACAGTTTGCACCCCTAGATAACATATTTTTGAATCGATTGTTTTTTGTAAGGAAGACTTGTGCATTAGGTGTTATCGCATTAGCTGATATTTCCTGTCGGAATTGGTTGGTAAAGCAACTTAATTATATTAGATAATACGGCTGTCAACCGACTACGTAATTCCACTTTAAATCTGAATTTGACCTCTACATAAAACCCTCTTAGCGCTTTTTCAGGATTGCCTACTCTGAACAACTGGCAACCACGCTGTCGCTCTCAGAATATGTATTGGCATTGGCAACACTGCACGTTCAAGAAGGCCATGACTATGTAGCGTATGATGCATCGCACACAAAATGTAGTCGTTTCATACACACGATAGTACGCTATATTTAGTTTTTGAAACCGTTTTCAGGGATCATCTTTCAGAAAGACAAGGCCCAATATTTTTACGTGTTTAGTCAATAAACTTTAAAAATCTATCGTGTGGTGTTTGTAAACGGTGGGGAAGTTTGGCTCTCTCAAAAGTGAATAAAGGTAATTGGCACTTCTTAAAATTCATCAAGCAGGTTGTAAAATTTGAAGAAAACTAATCGATTCACATACAGGACTGCTGATTCTACTTTTAGCACGCTCGAAGAAAAATTAATACAATTTACGTAGTACAACTACAGGTCAACTACAAGCGATTAATTTATGCCGTGCATTATTTGGCGATAGACGAAAAATAAACTTAAATAGGTTGTTCACAGGATACTACACAATAAATAATGTCTCCTAAGTCCTGAAGGGAAGCACTCGTATGTACAAAAATTTTAGTTTATAAAAATAGACAAGGTTACTAGGTAAATCATAAGTTAATACTCAAATAGAGTTCGCTTTGGTTTGAATACTGTGTTTCACTGGTGGATCCAAGAAGGGCGAGGCTCTCGATGACTCCAGGGTCTCGGAGATGGTCGCTGAGCCACAGGCGGCCACAGGCTTTGCTCTCGAAACGGAGGCCACCAAAAGGACGCTTGCTCTTGAGACAGTTGAATGGGAAACCGGATGTAACCAGTTGATGAAGGCGATATGGTCGGTCTCTCAGACGGGAAACGAACTGTCGAGCGACGTGTCGTGTACTGAGGAGGAGGTAATGAGTCCAAACGAGTGCCGTACGGAAGAGACTCCTGGTACCATTTCGAAGGATCTGGAGTAGTCGTTGGTCGAAGGTGCGACTGCGGGCGAAACGCCGTCGCTGTGGACTCAGTATCGATTTTAGGAGGGCTGTACTCTACCAATTGGCTTGGCGGTTGATATTTGTCACCAGTGTACTCGGTCGGCAAGTAAGTAGAGGGCCTGAATTCAGGGCGGCGAGGTTTGGAAGTTGTGGTGTAACTTGGAATGAAGGAGGATGACACAGTGAAAGGTTCCACAACACTTTGAGTTCGATCGTTCACTGATGTTTGATACAAGCCACCAGTAGAAGGAACGGGAGTGGTAGTAGGAAAACAATCGTCACAATCGATAGTTGAACCTGGAAGAGTTGTCATAGTCGTTGAAGGCAACTCTGTAGTTGTTCGACCTGTAACAACCAATGTCTTCATTAGTTTATTTACATCATGAGAGAACATGTCTGCTAAACAAACCAGGATCAAATAACCTTCACCCTACCGAATAAAAAACGTTATGTTGACCGCCAAAAAAATTAGAATGTTGAGTTTTTTCAGATCTTTACATCGATTATCGATACATTTAAAAAATTAATTTTATCAAATTTACTAGATAGTTTTACATAAATATCCACTATTTACCAATTCTTCCTTTGTTTATCCCATTTTTAAACAATTTCCTCAAGATTTCCATCAAAACTGTAGAACTATTATTACTCCACAATCTTCAGAATAGTGTCAAACAATTCATAATTTTTTCACGCTATAGAACTATTTTTGGTCCATAATGTATCAGAAACGTTGGGTTAACGTTTTTTCTCAAAAATGGCTCCAATGATTTAGATCAAACTTTCAAATGATCACCTTCTATATCTGTATTTAACTGCCCTTCTCCGTACATAAATCTGCGAAAAATTCGGTGAACCTAGATGAAGTTAGAATACGGTTTTTTTCACTTTTTGACAAAACTCCCTTGATTTTTCTAAACTCGCAGGATGTCTTCAACTGTACAGCTCAATGCATATATCCTGTTCTTTATAAATGGTCCTCTGACAGTGGTTTGAACAGTGATAACCCAAATCTCTCTCTCTAAAATAACAAAACAAGTATATAAGATGTTCAATAGTGGACATATCACGAATGCAGCGCAATAAATTAATAACCCTTTCGACGAAAATCGATTTTACAGCAGTTTTTCCCAATAAATCCCACAAATATATGACACTAGATTTATGGGGAAAAATAGTATCTGTATACCAATAACTTATATGGTAGAAGCTTAATAGTGTTATAAAATAATCAGGGACAATCTCAAAAATTTTGGAATTCAAACGAACTTTTTTTCCAGTGCTTCGCTTATAACTGTGGGCACGGACCACTCCAAAAAATGCTGTCAGTAGTCCAATCAATTACATATACGTTGGTTTTTTAATAAAGGTCGTGCCATACGTAGCAGCAGCCCAATAAATATCGGTCCTTTTGAGCGTTACTATGTAGTTATGCCACGGTATTCCCCTTCATGTTTTATTAGTACGTATGAACTGAGTGAAAAATATCTGGTGCGTTGCAACACACAACTTTCCGCCACCCCCATAAGTTCGAACACCATCTACATATGCGGGCGCTATATATTAGTTCAACGCATTTTTACAGAAACATTTATGGAGAACAAAATGTAGGGACTAGTTAGCTGAGAGTACTCCGCAAGTTTGATCGAAATCGTTAGAGCCGCTTTTGAGAAAATCGGAATACCGATAAATTAATATTCGACAAATCTCCTTTTCAGAGTTAACTCGGCTTATATCTCCGTTCAACATATATATACAGAAATAGTTATAGAGAACCAAACGTTGGTATGGGTGACTACAAGACACTCCATTAAGATTTATCACATCTGGTGAAGAAGTTACCCTGGAATTTACGGAAATGTTCGAAAAAACCTTATTTTCGATACATTTTGATTTTTATCTCTGTTCAATGGACTGTCAGAGGCAATGGACATTTATTGAGAACAATATGTAGGCATTGACTATTTGAAAACATCTTGAAAGTTTGGCGATAATCGTTGAAGCCGTTTTGCCAAAAAGCGTAAAAAACCTATTTTTGCTTCATAGGCCTATATCTCCGTTCGCCGTATTTTCATGGAGATATGTATGGAGAAGAAAAGTTAGGTAATGATTAGTAGAAAATAATTTGAAAGTTTAATCAAAATCGTTAGAGCCGTTTTCGAGAAAAATGCGAAAAACCCTAATTTTTGGTACATCGGCCGAAATCGCCCATAACCTTATTTTGGTATACAAAGAATAACGAACAAAACAAAAAAAGAACCAGCTCAATCGGATCAGCCGTTCTCCCGCAAATCGAACTACAGACACACACACACGGACCGCGCGCCGAAATTAGGTTTTTTAGACTCAGTAGGCCTCAAAACGTAAAGATCTGAAGAAAACCCAAATTTTTTTTGAGCCGATTACTATACTTTCCTTCCCTTCGGGTAGCGGAAAGTAAAAACGCGCTAAAACCGATTTTTGTAGAAAATTTTGATAATTTATTGTGCTGCTCTCGTCATTTTACCACGAATTGGAATTTTATGGTACAATTGCCTTATTGAGAGCTATCAATATAAAAAATTTAATCAAAATCGTGAGAGGTTTTTTTGAGAAAAAAAATTGGTGTTTCCATCACTATGTTAACTATAGTTAACTTTCGATGGATTTGTCTCATACCCTTATTTTGGCGTCCCATGGTAATCTGCGGGCTAGGTATCAAGTTTGAGTTGATTTGGTACGGTGGTTTTCTCTAAAAATCGTTCACAAACACACACACAGACCATTTTCCCAAATGGTGTTTTTCGGACTCAGGAGGGTTTGCAACGTAAAGATCTGAAGAAAACTCAAAATTTTTTTCTCAGCCGATTAAATAACTTTCCTTTCTACTTTGTAGAGCCAAGGAAAGTAAAAATTGGATTTGCAGCTAAAATGAAGTTGAGGAAAGTTTTCTGATGTGCCGCACAGGGCATTTTTACTCTTGAATTGTTTTTACTAACCCTCTCAGTTCCAAAACGAGATGCTCTCAGCTTTTCCATACTCAAATCATTATATATGTTTAGCCAATTTCCTGACAGCGTTAGCTCAAATACTAATTCACTCAATTGTACAATAATTTTAGGTCTATTTTTCAATACTTTCCATTCACATTTAATCGATTCTCACACAGTTTTCCAATAACAGCACTCGACTTAAACAACTTTAAACTCGTTCTCCTAAAATCATTTTCCGACCATATTTACTAATCTCCTCCTATTATAACTCAATTTCTTAAAAATAAGCGATTTCTTTAATCTTACTCTATATCTCAACAGTTTTCACTCAAGTTTTGCTTCATTTTTACATGTACTTTACATATACGTTCAAACGTACTAGTAGGTTCAGTTTGCGCAAGCAACGTGGAAGGTCTAGATGACCACTCCTTCTCCGTGGTAGTAGTTGGTGGCTCCGTTGGCTCGGTTGTATTAGCCACAACTATCAAGAGAGGAGTTTCCGTTGGCTTTTCAGCACTGTCGGCTGAAGTTGACCCAAACGTTGTTGGAGTAGCAGTAGGTAGTTGAGTAGTTGTGATTGACGTCGCCCCGGCTGGTTCGCCCGTCGTCGTAGGAGGGGTAGGCAATAAAGTAGTACTTTCAGGTTCCTCTGGACATAAAAAAGTAGTTATTAACTTGAGGCATTTATATCACGAAAAGGTACAACAACTCACAACACGTTCTCATTCGTTGGACACATTTTCGACCTGAGCAGAGTCAACTGCTTCAATCTGCTCATGGGTAGATATTGGCTTTACGAATTAGTGGTAATGGGGTCATTTTCAACTTTCGTGTTGTCACTTTTTTTTCCCCCGCCACAAAAGATCGAAGACCGAAAACCATAATTTGAGAAAGCTGTCCGTGTACGCATGTGAATTGAGATACAACGGCTGAACCGATTCAGCTCAAATTTGATGCGCACTCTGCTGTTCAACATAGAACTTCAAAATTAGGTTATGAGTAAAATCAGAGCAAAAACAACAGTAATTGCCATAATGATCAAAATACCAAAGTTTTTTGCTAAAAAATAGCTCCAACAATTAAATTTCTTTGATTAAGTATTTAGTGTGTGTAATAATGACATAACGATGCCATACAATTGTTATGGGTGGGACAATGACGAAAGCAGCACGAAAACATTTCGAAAAAATTTTAGTGCAGTTTTTTTCCTAATAAATCCCGTTCGTGTGATACTAGCGTTCTCCGAAATATCAGGGTCCAATAAACTACTTATCGGCAAGGGTGAAACATTTAAATGGCGCCAAAGCCATCATCATATAACTTTCCTCAGCCCTACGTGTTCTAAGCAGAAACTGGCAGCGCTAAAGATTTGGCATTTATTTCTTTGCCACTATTTATGTCAGGACCTTCACTGAATGATCGTTGCTTAAGTAATTTACAATACTGTCAAGATTAGTTGTTTGCAATGATTCGTGTTTAGTATTCTGAAGTGAAGAGAAACACTGAGAAAAAAAAAAGATAGTCAATCGATTGCAAATATATCAACTCCGGACTTTATAGGGCTTGCTCCTATTACTTTATTATTGTTAACTTTCATCGTATGGTAGCATGTTAGAGTTTTTCTTTCAATCCCCAAACACACTCACACAGCCACACGGATCATTTTCCCAAATGGTGTTTTTTGGACTCAAAAGCTTTTGAAACGAGCAATCTGAAGCAAAAAAAAAAAAATTGAAATTAAAAAAAAGAGAAAAGTAAAAAAGCGGCGATGCAAGTTCTTCGTATTACTTGTTGGCTGTGTTTTTCGCTAAAATAAGTCTAATAACTGAAAGAGGCAAAATAAAACGTACAGAAAATGAGCTCTTTCTAAAGTGAAAATAAGGGTGCCTCTCGACGACCGGCTTGTCTCTCAAGATTAAATCCAAATCCTTTTTCACAGGGACGCGATAATGAATTTTCTCCAAAGACTGGCAGCGACCCATTGGCCTCGTTGAAGCTCGTGACCTCTTTTTCGTAGAAACATATTTATTATCGTTCCCGACAACCGGCAATACTTCCGTCAACTTTATTACCACCGTAGTAACCTTGAACCCCGGAGAACTAAATTGAGATCCGCGTACGGTTCCCAACTCAAATTCAATTTCAGTGAACGTCCTGAGGCCTGCCAACACAGTGCCACTGAACTATTTATACCTCAAACCTACCATTTGCTTATCAGGAGGAAATACAGTAAAACACAGTGACAGTTCGGGCGATTGAGGCCAACACAGTGATGCAGTCCTAGGAAACTTGGGAATACGGAAGACTGAGTCTACCGGCGATCTCTCATCATTGGAGACAATGGCTGCACCCTATTATCCCACAACGGTTAATTATTATCGGTTTTCTTATTTAATCCACTATGGCTAGCTCTACGCTGCTATCGCCTCTCCAGGGTGACTTCAGGGAGCCTTACCACCTAGCTCTTCTTGTGGCTTCTCTTCTTTCTCTAGGGGAGCCGAATTGCATTCGAATCTATTCATTTTTACCAAAGCCTGGAAGAATCCATCCACGGCCTCCAACTCCCTTCGCTCTTCAGTTTCTTGGACCGTGAATGGGCAGAGCTCTCCGACAGCTTCCTGCAGGGTGTGGCGGGGCACGGCCAAAGAGACAGAAAGAAACATGCCGCACTGTCCTCTGTGACTTTCGAGCTGAAAAATTTGCTTTCAGCCAAATACGTAACTTTCCTTTTTAATTGTTATCTTCAATCTTTAATAATCTTCTTGGAAAAATTATAAATATTTCGTGGGGCACAAAAATAAGTAAATCGGATTCAATCCTTGAGAATACCGGGCCTGTAATCGATTCGGGATTTCCTAAATGACTGCTCTTACAGATCCAATTGACGCACAAACAGGAAGCATTGCTAAAACGTTTCTGCCACGGACTAGTTCGGATGGGAAGCCTCGTAAAGTGGTAAACAACTCGAGCTCCTGAGCGTCGAAATTTATGCCCGCTTGTATAACACTAAACAGTGCACACAACGAGAATCAGTCCCCGGAACGTATCAGAGCGGTTCAAGAAACGAGCAGTAGTTCTACCGAGAGTGAAGACTCGAACCAGATGTTTTAATTTTGAGCTTCCGTTCAGCTGGGAGCGTGAACGACGTGGAAAATAATTAAAAAGATGCGTTACGAGTTGGAGAGAAAGACAACTCAGTGACATATCTTCAAGACCTCAGACTTGACTTAGAACAACATTGCCCACCAACCGCTTTAGAGTGACAACACTTAAATATCGAAACTGAAAATAAATAACTCGACAGTTAACTGATTGGTGTAATATTGTGGCAAACCATAGAGCCAGTTAGAACTCCAGGCTTTGGCTTGTAAGCAGGTTGCTAAAGCTTCACCCACGAACTGGAGGGAGAGGCTCTACAATACGTTCAAAAGCCTGTGAAATCAATGATCTTACACCTCATTCGATTTGAATTAAAAAGTACGACTAAGATCTTTAGATGAGTTTTCAGAAACAACTTTGAACTGTTATTCGGCTTTGATAACTAACGAACGTAGTCAAGGAAAATTAGAAAAATGATTTTGTGCCAAACTTGCTTTATGATATGCATATTTACACGCTTATAAAGACTCACATACTTGTGTTGACGATGAGTGAAGAAGTAGTCAGAACTCTTCAACGTCAGTTTGTAGTTTATGGATACATAAACGCAGGGTACAGAAAGATAGGTAAATCAAAGGCAGAAGATAACTCGTAAGAGATTGATGAATATCATGGAAGTTTGAAGGCTGACGTCTGACTGAAGATTAAGGGAAAATAGAGAGGTAAGGGTTCAAATGGGTACAGTTGTAGCCTTGAGAAAAGTAAAATATATAAAAATTTCTCAGCAAAAGGATGGCTCGTAGCAGGACTGAAGTGTGTGGTACTAAATAAAATAAACATGTATAATAAATAAATGACAAAATAATAGAACAGTGACATTTGGAAGAGGGGTGTTTAGTCTTAGTTGCTGTCACGATAATTATTTGAATATATTGGTTATTATTATTGGTTTAATCCACAAGGCCTAGATGACTTATCAACGGACTTCACGCATTTAGCTAACTCCTTTAAATATTATTATATTTTATGGGCTTGTAGAATTATTTAATTAATTAATAAATAGACTATTTATGAAAAAGCTACACAATTGGGAAAAGCTGGAAATTACCGTTGTGAGATTCCTAACCGACGAAAATAATACTAGAGTAGTCAAAAGATTCAACGTTGTGGGAGTGCTTTCAGGTGCAGGGATGAATACAAGATAAAACACGGCTGACATTCGAGATAAGCGAGGAAAACCCTCGCTTTTTTGAGTGGCAGACTAATAACCGGGGGTTACTTCGGTGGAAGGTCATTAAGATGATCGCTCAGTGTCATTTCCACCGACGATATCTTTTTGAGTCATTGAATCCCATCAACAGCCTGACGATAAGCGAAAGGATTTTCCAAGTTTCTTTTCTTTCTCGTTTGACGAAATCGGAATGTCAGAAAACCACTTGTTCTGACCCGGACCTATTGACAGTTCTGCTCGTTTCGTTCCGCTCCAAGGAAGAAATTGTAGATACACAAATGAGAAGACGGCGACCTCTGGAGGCGCGAAGATATCGAGTCAGTGAGGGCTCATTAGCCGACATGAAACATCATCATGTTCTCGTTTTTCGTTTCCCCTCGCGCGACCTTTTCTCCCGGATAACTGGACGAGCGCAAAACGAAAAGAAACGATTAGAAGATCTCAGCGACCTCTCGAGAATTTCCGAGGTCAAGGAAGCCATCTCTTTGGCTTCGTGCAACCCGAAGAATGAGTCCAGTTGAGCTCAGCTTAAATCTGCTCTGCACGTGTTGCAACAGTTAAGAAACTTTGAAAGAACCCCGCTAATTGCGTACTGATGGCGCTGAAGTGTTTGGAGCACGAATTTCGATCTCTGAACCAAAAACAAAAAATAAAAAAAATAAGAAGAGATGAATACTGATTCTTATTTACAGAAGTGAGATATTAATCCGTCAGTACAAAATCACTTCAATTTCATTTGCCAGAAGGGTTATGCTTCTAATCTTTATGTATACCTAGATGTGCTTATTTCAATGATTGGGCAATGGGTGGTGATGATCAGAAATTGATTGAGTGTTTCACCATTGACAAAGTTGCTTGGACGACATCACGTTACAGTAATTTGTAATGGGGGTTCCACGACACTGCACCCTTGTGAGTATCTAATTGGCCACCCAGCTAGAATCCTGGCGAGACGACTGAAAAATCCCGAGGCTATTGTAAAAAATTCCACATCACACTTTGGCGTGTTGCTGCTAAAAACCAGACGGCAACAGGGAGGGCTGTCTAGGGTCATACATACTTCATTTTTGGAAAAATGATGAGAGGAGCACAATAGGTAATCAAACATTTCAACAACAATCATGATACTGTGCTCAAAAATAATATTGGTAGTATAGCAAGTTAACTATACAACGGTCATTTGACGAACATCATAAAATAGTTCGACGCATCCCAAGGAATTCTGAGAATCCAGCTATTGTCGTTTCATTGAGTATCCTTTTTCATAGTACTTTCCCCATTCCAGTACGATAATTATGAACATTTCCAATAATAACAAAAACCATCTTGGCGTTCTCATAAACTACCTATGCAATGGACAATAAATAAATGCCGTGAAATAAATATTAAACCAACAATAACTTTAAGCATTGCCAGTACCAGCAGTACGGAACGATGACATCGTTCGTTTGAAAAATCAGTTCGTACTGAATTACTAACAGATGTAATTAGTTGCTTGAGTACGAACTGAATCAGTCGCGACGATGTTGTGGAAACCCATTTCAATAATAAAACATGCCGTCATCAGTAACAAGAACGTAACAAGTTACTGATGATGACCTAACCGTCGAAATTGATCTAACATTGTAACTCAAGTTAAAAAAGAAAAGGACAGTTATCTTCTCTCCGTTTTATTATCGACTTGCTGAAGTAAGAAAATCGATGGATGCACGTAGGAATGAGGAAAGTCGTGTGATGAGTTTCCAAATATTTTCCACACACCAAGTTCAAATTAAACCCAGAAAGGCATGTAGGAATAGGAAGAGTCGGGATCAACCTCCTACGCTGATAATTACGAGGGAAGCATGTTAACGTTGCGTCTTTGTGTGTTGTTATATTTACACTAACTCGGCCTAATGAAGTAAGATGTTAGATATGAGAAATATTAAGAAAGCAAGGAGAGGAATGAAACGTATTGTACCACGGCAGGGAAGCATAGGACAAAGGGGGCCTACATTATCCTGCATTATTGAGCCGTGGGCGGGATAAGTTCACCTTAGAAAGTTAATTCCCAATGGTATAACGTACAAAGTAATTCCAGGAGAGATTTGGCGAACTCTAATACTCGTACTAATATACTAATTCATTACTGTACCCGTATTGAACAGCTTCTTTAATGATGATGGTTCTGCCAAATTAGTTCAACTCAGTAGAGTTAAACATTGAATGTTGATTTTTTTCCGTTCGTGAAAAATAGTTGCCAATGAGTACAAAAATTAGGTGTATTTCGTCAAAGTAATACAAATTATTTCAGCAATTTACGCTGTTATAAAATTACTCTTTATTTCGATCATTACCATAATTTTTGTATATCGGCAGAATATTAAATAATTATTTGAAATATCGGTGTATTTACTTTTATAAATAACTATAATTTGATGTGAGTGTGCTCTCAATCATCCATTCTGTGATGGATTGGATGAGGTGGAAACCTGTGTCATCATGGTACCAGTTGTTCCATAGACCATTAACAGTTCAATCCATGGCACTTCACTTGCAACCTCCAGAGGGTCACAAGACTCTTTCCTCTGTGTTTTCTTCAATTCACAAGCCCGAGGCACAAGACTGCATCTTTATTGCAGATGATGGTCTGCCACCATCTTCTACGATAACTAATCTGGGCCTGCAGACAACGAGGATGAAGAGTGAACAAGGTGAACAGCTGGATGCTGGAGTATGCATGAAATGGTAGCACATAGTAGAATTCTTGGTAGAGCTGATGCATTAGCCAATATGAGCACACCACTCTTCTTTTTTTTTTAAGCAAGAGCATTAATTATTGTAATATCAATAATAGTTATTCGTGTTCAGCTCATCTCAGGCAGAATTAATTTGTTGCTCTCTACCCTAATGAGAAACCCCGACCATTCAAGTCCAGCCCAGCTTCTCCTGCTGACAAAATATTTAAGGTTTCTTTCTAAAGCCAACGGCGGATTTTTCGAACTATTCACTTCCCATCACTCACTTTACCACCCCTTGTTAAGCTTCAACTCTTAGCTCTTCCCAGACCTGACACAAAAACGTACATTCGTCATTCGCTTCTCATGCTGCTCACTCGCTCTCAGCTCTCGTCCCCTCACCCAGTTCACCCATCCTGGAACCCCTCAAACTCAAACTCATATCTCAAACGTTTTTTCGCTACTTTATATCACAGAGATTACAGTACTGTTTCTCACCAACTTATATGTCTGCTTTTATTCAACCACCAAGCTCCCCCTCTCAGGCAACCAACAACTCACGTCATTCTAATTATTATCATATCACTAATAAGTATTTAATTTCATTACACAATTGTTATTATAATAATGTAATGATAAATACGTATAATAAAATGTAAAGTACGTAAGTAAATATGCAACTGGTTTTTTCGAAAAATAGATCACACTGAAGTTTGCTTTTACTTAATGCGGCTAACACGGAAAAAAACAAAAAAACATCACTGCTACGATAGAGCCAATCATAAATGTGTCCATGACTTGCACACTTTCATTAACTGGAACTGGCGATAAGGCAAATGACCAGCAAGACTTGCAGATTTGAATATTGGACGTGGACAAAAAAGGAGCCCGCCGAGTGCTGACATATATTTGAAATACGGCGAAGGGCATCAAACTTGACGCTCTACTCGCGCCCCGACAAGTAGCCTACAAATCCTCGATAAACAAGTCACAAACTGCTTTTATGGGTCAGAAGTGTTTGCTTTTCGTGATTACTCGAACAATCGCATTCTTGGCGTTTCGTGAGGAAGTGGCTCCGCGCTGGTCGGTGGAAGGGGGGGCGGGCGTAACAACCGTTTTTGGAACCGAAATTATTCGTGAGGAAGAAGGAATCGGTTCCCAAGACGAAACTGTGATTTCAAAATACGAACGCTATTAATTCAAGCCGTTTCGTGAATGAAAGCGACAGTTTCGTGTGAGAGTTGATTGTTATCAATCCATCGTTATCTCACCCTATTTTTATTACATGAATGAGGTTTTTAGAACTAGTAGAAGTTTCAACGCCACACTAGCGTAGCACCTGTTTGCTGTGACGCAGTACCACATTTCACCCTTAAACCCCCTACGCGAAGGCTCTTCTTTAAACGACTCGCCCTTCATTGAAACTTCAATTCCCCGGGACCTTTCTCCTCATTTTTTCAATTTTTACCTCTCAAAACACCTTTATCAATATACAGTTTTACATAACCATGGGCGAGTGTTGAGCCGCAAAGCAATGGTCCAACTGGTTCACGGCCAGTTCCCCCTCCCTATTTACCTGTTCTGCCCAAATATAAGAAGACCCTTCCTTAATAGTCCTTCCCAGGCTGACTTCAATTTAAGAGTTTATAAAAACCCTTATCTTTTTTGCTCTTTCTCTAGTTCTTTAGAATGTTCAAATCAGAGGTTGGGCATCTACAAAAATATGCGAATTTTTCCAATATTAAATTTAAAATAATTTCCCCCATTTCAGCACCACTGGTCCTGAAGGAGCACATAACTGTGCTTTCAATATGCTTATTCAATTTTTCATCTTCAGATATTTGTAGAAAGAGTTTGAATTATATTTCAAAAATATCTCGGAAAGCATGCAGGACGAGGTGCTGAAATTCATGGAATCTCAACGCAAAAAGTTTGGGAAAGGGTAGAAGAAGTCACATTGTGTATGGTAACAGCTGCTGAGGATAGTTGTACGTTTTGAAAAGGGGAATGAATGACAAGGTTTGAACCGATTTAATGAGAAGCAGCAGAATAATTGTTCAATAAGAAGTTTGACTAAGAAGTTGCTAACCGAGTGGTATTGGAAGCCGAAATGGTCCCGCAGGCGGCTTCTCTTTAACAGGCGGAGCGTACATCGAATTGAGCTTTTGAAGGAAAAACTCCCATTGAGCCTGTTGGTTGAGTTTGACAACTTTGTTGCAACGTCCCTGAGCGTCCTGGCGGTAGCCTTCTGAGCAGGAGGTAAACGTTGGAGCGAGAAAGACGCTTTTGGGGGTGATGCGCCTCAGGGATAGAGGAGCAGGAGACTCGTTGGCGAGCAACCAGGCCAGCTCGGGGCTTTCCAGCGCTCCCTGCGATCCAACTAGTTGAACTCCGCCCAGTACGGCACCTAAGACAACCCAAACTGCCCATATCCACATCCCACATCACACCGTCGAACAACTCCTGAAATCAGAAAACAACACAATGTTAACGTATATTACTTTCAATTTAATAGGTAAAAACAATTACTTGAATTATACCTAATATGCGCACAATATATAATGTAACCTACAGAAAATGCAAAAATAGTGCTTCACGATGGTAAAGAAGTCAAACAAAGACTCAGAAAGTTATACAGAAGATGTAAGGTAAATAATGTGGGCCCGGACAGCACTGCAGGATCGTAAGATAATTAGCAGTACACTCCACTCGCCAGAACGCGGGATGACAGCAGCTTCTGCAAGTGCCGGGAGACAACGGATGACACAGAAATTTGTCTTCAGCACTTCGCCAAACTCCACCTCTTTCTATTTTTGTGGTAAAGACAGTTCGGGTATGCGGCAACCCAGAAGAAGTTTTTCTTATGTAAAAGAGGTTGAGAATCAGCAGATTAACCACCTCGAGGGCTGTTTTCCATCAACGAGGTGAAATACCTCAGGTTCAGGTGATGTGGAGTTGTTCACTCGTGGCACCTGAGTGCTCAGTCCTCCAGGGCTGGGAATACATGGTGCTAGCTAAGGATTTCGTACATAGAGTTGTTGGCACCACACACTGGGATGTGACTGAAAGCATTCAATAAAGCCTCCAAGACGCCACGAAGTCCTGAAGAGTACGCTCAACTTTTTCTTGAACTGCACCATCCAAAACCACAGCCACGACTTAACCAACGTACCTCCTCTACTACTCTTAGATATGCTGGTACACCACCCGTCTCATACTTGTAGCTCTACCACCACATGCAGAGGAATGATTCCAAAAATCTTGACTAAGTACCCCAACACACTGGCTCTCTTCTCAACTCTTGGGAAAATGCATCGCAGGTACTACTATCCGACCTAGTCCACAAAAATGTCATCGCCAGAAACAGTCCTTTTCGCGAGACTCTGAAGGTTAGAAGGAGAAGATTATCCTTTCCTTACACTACATTCCTCTGCTCAGTCTGCCTCAGAACCTCACTCCTCCTCAAAAGGAAAAAGGAGTTGAAAGCAGCTGGGGTAGACGAATCTTCTTGGTTCTGCTGACCCACGGCAGCAATAGCAACGCCTGGCAGAGCCCGGTTGCTATTTGTGGAGGTTTGACCCACCACAAGCTGCTTATACTCGGGCATCCAACGCAGGTATTTAATGGCTGCTGCAACATTGGAGGGGAATCGCTTATCCAGGTATTTAATGAGTTTAATGGTGGTCATGCGGTAACAAGGAAGCAACCTCTCAAATATTTTTGCACAGTCTTTCCCATATAATTCCAGAGTTGATAGCCCCCTCCCCCCACTACGTTGGCAGTCTTACCAATTACCTATACGCATACGTTGGTTTATAAATGAAGGTTGTGGTATAAGTAGCAGCAACCTAATCAATTCCGGAACTTTAAGCGGTACCAATCTCTACACAGAACAATTTACCACGTTCATAGTGGAAAATATATTAGTACTTAGAATGCGGGTGGGACTGAGGGAAGTTGTGTGATATTTAGGTTTTTTTAGTATTGTTCTTTTTTCACTTTTTGGTAACAACTACATATTTGTAAGCTAACAGGTTTTCAAATAAATAAGGGCCTCATGTCAATTTCGGCGGATGACCTTCCGATATTTATAAGACCGTTCTTGAAAACAACGCTCAAGTTTAATAGCTGTTGCTTCTTTGTTTTGCCTTGAAACGGTTAATTACCGCATCAAAGAACGTGGCTAATAACTTTAGATGACCTGAGCACCACGAAACCTTGACCTCATTCTCTATTTGACCTCATCTCTCTTCTTATTTTAAATTTATTGATTAATCTGGGATAAAATGTTACTTCTCCGCTACTACGGTATAATGAACGGTATTTTGAGAGCAGAATATTCTAAAGGGGAAACAGTGAAAAGAAAAACCCGTAGGGGCGCGTGAACTATGAGAACAGCCACCGAGGTGAACGTTAATGTTAGAAAATCTCGTGTGCGGTTTCTCAAGTCTATTTAATGTTCCCTTTCTTATTCGAACTACTGTTGGTATATTGTTCATTTTCAATTATACCCCAATGTTTTCGGTTAAGATCATTTTTTTCAACACCCCTAATCGAATGGTATGGGCCTCAGAGGTGTGAGGCTGCGTCTAGCTGGACAAAGAATTAGAAAGATTGATTGAAACATTAGGTTTCACCTGTGTTCCATATGTTATTATACAACATGCCTCTGTGCAAGAGAATAACCCTTTGTGTAATAATTTGCAGCGTTTGTAATGAGCAATGAAGTATGACAAGCGGTATGTGATGAATAATATACAACAATATACAGATACATAATACAGAACTGAATGGTGCTACTGTGATCAATAAAGAGTTGAACGTGCGAAAAAAATAGCGATATTGATGTTTGGGGGTTCGATTACCATGATAACAATAGTTAATTTTAGACCGATTCAAGTCAAACTCTCATTTTGGCGTTCATAGCGATATGAAGCCAAATATCAAACCTGAGTCGATTTAACCCAACCCTTTTCTAAAATCGCATTAACGCATACATTGACACACACCGTTTTCTCAATTTGTGTTTTTCGGACTCAGAAACCCTTATAACGTGAAAATCTGAAGAAAACAACAAAAAAATTCAGAGGATTAGCGTATTTTTCTTTCTACTTCGTAGGTCAATGACATTAATTTGTTGGATTAGTTGCTTGAAGAATAAGAATAGCTAATTGTATTTGGGACTGAGGACAGTTGTGTGATGCGTCCGTGTGTATATTCTGACGACCCAATGGTGTAACTCCAGTTTCTGTTCGAATGAATAGTCTACGGAGCTGATGACAGAACCAGCAGTGTGTAGGTTGATAAGAGGTTGTTTTCAAGGTCAATTATAAAACGAAATAGAATACTACACAAAATACTACAATTATACACATGCAACAGTGTTTACAGTTAATATCATTAGTTTTATTATTAATGCTTGTTCACGAGTTTTCACAAAGTCGTTTCTAGGGTGGCTCAGAAATGAAAGTGTCACTTGAACGAAGAGGAAATAGGTTTGGATCTTTGTGCACCATCAAAGCAATGGAACTGCGTCAACGCAAGTCTATTCCCGAACCTAACCGACTCGGCTGCCGTCCAATTACCTATTTCTCCCAGTTATTTATTTAGTTCTTGAGTCATGTTTTCACGTTCCCTCCGACGGAGCTCAATTGAATGGGCCGGATCAGGCTTTTAAAAGGCGACGAGAGATCAGATAGACTGCTCGCTTCGAAGAACGAGCTGAAAATGAATCGTTTACATCCGATGCCTATCGTCGTTTTCTCTTACATTAACGCCGTATTTTCGAGCTCTGAAGGCAGTGAAAGTCTGCGAAACAATTGAAGCAGCTGACGTGTTAATAGAAAACATTTTGCGGGTCTTTAATTATCCGAAGAGCCCAAGTGTGATTCCTTGTATAGCGTTTTCATTTTTTCGAATGATTGATCTCTCCTTCCTCCTCAAGTCAAATGGTCATTCGCCTTTTGCTCATAATGAGAGCTACCTTTTATGATGATCGCGTAATTGTACATAATCGTTTAACTCAATACCTTAAAGTTTGGCGAGAAAGCAGTTCACCTATCGGTTAGCAGACATTGCCCACCTCAACTTGGCGTGTAATGTTCAGCATTTCACTCTCAGTTTTGCTGTTTGCCTTTAATTCCGTCACTTTGTTTTCGCCCCATGACTCACTCAATGCCCTCTTCCTTAACACGGCTAGCGTGGAACAACCACCAAAAGGACGGGAATCTACGCACAGGATAAAATATCCTATTACTTCAAATTATTAGTATCTGAAATTTCCTGCACTGGCTACCAGCTATCAAAAAGGAGATCAAGTAACAAGAACTGGGGAGGTTGTCAACCCAGGATCACTATTTTTTATGTGTGTCAGCTTAGTGACACAACCAGCAACTCGAAAATATTAGCGCTCTCAGAAGAAGACTGCAGGGCGTCAGACAAAGCCGAGGGAACAATGACCAAAACTGTGACCATTTACAATCACCCAAAAAATATGTTCTTTCCACTTAGCACGTAGTAGATAGAAGGATTACTTTAAGCGCATAAGTGTGGTCAGAATCACGAGGTGACAAAGTGAGGGGTGGGTTAAGTGAGGAACTGTTAAGAGCAAGGGGTAGGTCATTGACCTGAGAAAAGTGAAAGCACGGGCTAGACCATTGATGTGGGTAATAACCAAGAGAACAGTTGTAGTAGATATAAATTCAATTCAGACGGAATATTTTGAGGGATTCCTTCATTTGGACATTTATTGTTCCCTTTATTTCAAATTGTTCAAGAATACCCAGCGCCAAAAATAAAGGAATCCAAAAAACTGGTCACAAACCACTCAAAACGCACTTTGATCTTTCAAAACTGAATCGAAATTACGATAAATACTTTACACGCCCTTCAAGTTGTGGAAACTATAAACGAATCTTACTGTTGAACGAAAATTAGATTCGAAAATTAAAATATTTGGTGCGTAGCAACACACAACTTTGCGCAACCTCCGTAAATTCCACGACCTGCTGTATACACGGGCGCTATACCATCGTTCAACGCATTTTTACAGAAACATTAACTGAGAAGAAAATATAGGTACTAGTTAGTGGAGAGTGCTCAAAATCGTTAGAGCTGTTTTTGAGAAAATTGTAAAACCGGTAAATCAATATTCGACAAATCTCGTTTTTCGAACTATTATGGTGTATATCTCCGTTCAACACATGGGTAAAGATATAGTTGTGGAGAAGAGAATGGGGGTGTAACACGTAGTTACTCGGAAATTTACAAAAATGTTCAAACAACATTATTTGCGACACATTTTCATTTTTATACCTGTTCAATTCGCGGAAAGTAAAAATACATAAACTTTTTCCAACGATTAAAATGCACGAGATAATTTTCAGTAATCCCCCCAAAAAACCTAACTTCGCACAGAACATAACTTCAAAATTTGTGATCATGAATCAGCTCGTGCCATCAGAATAAAAACGGTTGGGTATAATATCCGTAATTATGCGTCGTATTGCATATTTTCACGTTTCGAAGCTTGCCGAATCGAAAAAGCCTCATTTCGCCGCGTGGTCTGAGTGTCTGTGGTTCAGGAAAACGGCTGGACCGGTTGGGCCCGTCCGTCTGGGTTGTGTTCGTTATTCTTTGATGACACAATAAGATGGTTGTGAGCAATTTCCACACTAGATATCAAGTTTGAGGGGATTTGGTTCGGTCGTTTTCTCTAAAAACCACTCTAAAATCGATTACGTCGAAAATTTTGGTAATTTATTGTGCTACTCTCGTCATTTTCCCACTAATGGGAATTTTATGGGATAGTTGCCTTATTGGGAGTTTTCAATATAAAAAATTTAATTTAAATCGTTAGAGCCGTTTTTGAGAAAAAATTTGGTGTTTTGATCACTATGATAACTATAGTTAACTTCCGGTGGATTTTGTTCATACCCTCATTTTGGCGTCCCATGGTAACCTGTGGGTGAGATATCAAGTTTGAGCTGATTTGATACGGTGGTTTTCTAAAAAAATCGTTCACAGATACACAGACCATTTTCCCAAATAGTGTTTTTCGGACTCAGGAGGGTCTAAAACGTAAAGATCTGAAGAAAACTCATAACTTTTTGGTTTTTCAGCCGATTACATAACTTTCCTTTCTACTTTGTACAGCCAAGGAAAGTAAAAAGGCGGGAAGGAGGAAAAAATGCAAATGTTGCAGGTCTCAGCAGAGAAGTGGCCTGCGGAGAAAATCAGCTCTTAGATTTTTATCAAACTCTTCCGTCTTCAACTAGTCAATATCTACATGTTGCTTTCCATCCATTAATACTTCTCTCACAAGAGATGATCAAGATGATAATGTTTGTTACGATTATTGATGATGGTTCAATCACCGAAACCGGTATATCAAGATCATTTCTCTTTTCGATTCGAAATGTGCCGATAATCGTGTTTTCTTCGACGTTTCTGTACACACCCAAGTATACGTATAATTTAAGCTGATTAACCTGACGGCGTGTCTTCAGGCGACCTACGTTTACATTTTGTTCCCCCCAATAATTATTATAACTCTCAGGAGATGCATCAGAAAATGAGATTTTCCGATCATAAATTTTCTGAAAAATGGCTCTAACGACATAGCTCAACCTTAGAATTACTCTAAGTATAGTATAGTATTGTGTTTTCCACAAACGTCTCCTCAGAAATCATTGAATTTACAGGGTTGAAAAAGCGGTCGCGACGCTCCGGATATTTCTCATTTGATTTGAGTTAGACAACTGGAAGATGTTAGGTAAGCCTGGAGGTATGTCGCTATCGACATCACGTAATTGAGGACTGACTGCGTACATACCATCATGTGAACCTCCCAGAGAGCATTTTTCGATGTTGTTATAAGCAAAATTCAGTGTTCCAATCGTGCGATCCACTGTAGAGGCCCAGAATCGATCTATCCTCTTTCGGAATGGAAGCACATATATATGTAAACGAGTGGACCAACCTACGTTTCAAAAATTTCTACGTGGAGTACAACATGATCGAAAATCTGCACGCTTTTTCGGCCGATTTAAGCGGTTGACCGGCTGAAGTTGATTACTCACGCGCTATTTAATTCAACGCCTAAGATTGAAATTATAGACAACCTCCACGTCGAGTCGAACGATACAAGATCGCCCAAGATGATAAAGGTTGTTTGAGGAATGGAACTGAATTATATCTTATCTCAGGAAAATGTGTCGAAAAACTCCGTTCTCTTGCACAAAGGGCGAGCAGAATAAGTACGTTAAGAGAGTTTCAAATCTAGCGCGAGCTAAGATACCGTCGTAACATTCTAATCCTTCACAAAAGGTGATAAACCAGGACAGAAATCAGATAAAATCCTCTAAGAAATTCAGGGAAACTTAGACTGATCTGTTGAGTTACCTGGTAACAGTTGGTGGTGAGTGTTGTGTGAGTGCAACGGTAAGCTTCAAAATTCCACTCGACCAGCTCAAGTTTTTCCATCCACTCGTTATTTGCCCCACCAAACAACCAACCGGTCAGTAAAATACTTCGCGAATATTTAAACCGACGAAAAATCCATTTAATAGACACTTCCCCTTTTCTGACAATGTATTTTCGGACGAACGTTGCACTAGCCATTGCATCATTCAACTGACTCCAGGTGAAAACGACGACAATGAACCTCGGAACGTTTATCAGTTGTTCACGTTTTTTCGCTCTAAGAGTTTTGGCACGAGCCTTCGTTTATCTTTTTCCAAAAACGTGAGTTTCCATGGATTCCTGGTGTCTTAGGTTTTCGACATATTCCGTTGCTGTTTGCTGACGAACAAAATTGGCGTTCTCATTATGAGTTCAAATTTAACTTGTGGCACAAGAAATGCTTGCTTAATCGAGATTTAGTTAAGACCACGAGTTAGCAGTGTATGTTTAAGTCACAATTCAGCCAATTATTGCTCATTTTTATAGAGATCAGCTTAGAATTAGGCATTCCAGTGGCAGATATATGAATTAGGAAAATTAACAACTAAATAATAAGAGTCGCAGCAATGGAGCACTAGAGAAGAGTCAATGAGAACAACACAAAATACCCTCAGCATCGTTACATAGTGACAATTTTACGCTAGTCCTACTTATACTATACCTGCCCCTACACAATGTGTCGTATAAGTTAAATTTACTTTTGAGCGAATAAATTTAGAGAGGTTAGGCCTAACAATTTTGGCAAAGAAATACAATTTTCAGCGCTGGGAAAACGCCTCAACGCAATACTCTTTAAATCACATTCAGTTCTTACAAATTATGTCTGTAGTCCCGTAAACTATTTGCAAGAGGAAACCTAAGCATAGGTTATAAAATAGCAATGGAACCTACACGACACCAGAATGCGCACGTATTTAACTGTTTTTCTCTATAACTGCAAGGTTCAACTTTTTTTGGACAAGAATCACCCCACCAATACTATTCATCACTCAACACCGAGTTTATCATCAAATTTTACCTGACCCCGAGTTCTAAAAACCAATCACCATCGCATCGTTTAATATTCTGACATAAAAAAACAGTTCATACGGGGATAATTGATTTTGAACGTTGTTCATTTCATGTAATTCGGCTCTTTTGTCTTCATCGGCCCTCCGAATGGAATTCATTCCTATCTTCATCCTCTATTTATGGCTCACTTCTACCGAAAACTACCGAACAAAAATTACTGAAACTCTGGCCTACCGTTTGGCCTCGAAACCCTACAAATATGGATTTGAACGATATTCGGCTTATCCTGTCATTTCAGGTCCTCGAACTTGAGTTACACTGCCGCCTACAAATAGTCAATCCTGTAGCGCCGTCGCTCGTAAAACTTGAGTGAAAAAGAAGTCGAGTGTTGAGATTAGAGCGAGGCGGCTAGTGTCGTAGGTAAAAACGGGCTAATCCGACGGTTTTGACCTGGAGAGTGTGAACAAGTTAATTCATGCTGTGTACTGAGGGAATCTAGAATAATAAAATGACGACTGAAAAAGTATAAGAAATCATTTTTAGTTCAGATTGTTCCTTACGAATCCCGCTCATGAAAGGGCTACTAACAAAAACCGTGCTGGTAGTCCAATGTGACAGTTTATTAATGGTATTTAGCCTGCTAAATTCCGGAGTTCATTGACCAACTTTTTTCACTGTATTTACTGTATAACTTCAGAATAACAAACGAGTAGTACAAAGTACACACAAGCAAATCATACTGACGGTCCCCTTAGGTCTATCCGCTGGTCACTCGGGAGAGATCGTGGCAATTTGAAGCTACTCAATAAATTACAGAGCGTTAAGCGCTGAATGAGTGAAAGAGTGAGTGAATAAAAAAATAGAAACAATATTCGGGGCACTGCAGTAAGTGCGCATTGAAAAATCTCAAACGCCCGTAGAGTGAACCGAAACTGCTGTTGTCAGAATGCAGGTCGAATCAGCATCACGTGAAGTTCAGCCTTCTTGGGCTAGCAACCTTCGCCATCAGCCTCTGTTCAAAAGAGAATGCTTTCGCCACCCTGAACGCGTTTCTGGAGGATTCCGAAGAAAAAGATGGTTCCTCCTCCGAGTTCCACTAAACTCCCTTCACTATTTTTCATACGAATAACATTTCGTGACGAAACGTATCGCGGAAAATCGCTAGACAGGTGAGTTTGACTGTGAAGGCCGAGTTAGTTCTGAGCGGACAAAAGGAAGCAGATCGAATAAAAGGAAAACGTGCGCGATTGTCAGCGCGCCTTCGTGAGGGCTTCCAAACCCGCGACAGAAGACTCCTCAAAACCGAGTTTATAACGCGTGTTGGAGATGATTCCTGCGAGAAGAGATCCGAGTTAAAACTGGTCCAACTCCCAATACTGACATGCTAATGACGAGGATGAAATGTGTGATTCAAATTGTTAACTTGTCGGGCGAACATTTGCCAGATTTGTATCTCTATGATTTCCTGATGGTGAGTCGCTAGGTAGTTAGGCAACTAGTAACGATTATGCAGTGAAGTGAGCGCTAAACACAAGATGGAGATGAACGAGTTGTCTAAATAGTGCCAAGAAAAATTGTCTGGTTACATGTTCCTACAAATGTCGAACATTACTACTCAATTACCCTTAAACGTCACAAGAAAAGCTTACTAGGGAGGAGTAATGTTGCGTAGTATTTATTCACCTTAGCAGAACAAGACCTGCGGTCTTTCAGAACGAAATTGTCCAAATCGAGCTGTACAGTCGAAATGACCAATACCTCATAGCAATTAACAACTTGATCGCACGGCAAGATTTCCAGAAACCAGCAGAAGTGAACGGGTCTTGCCTACGCCTAATACCCAAGGCACTCACAGACAAAAATTATTAAAGTTTTAAATGTAACTACCTCCCCCCTTCCAACTGGTATCAAATAGTGTCAGAAGTGTGATGTTTGGAGAGCTACTGATTCAGGCAAAAATTACTGAGATGAAAGTAAATGTGCCTCTGAGAAGAACATATTGCTTCTGATTAATGGCTTCCTAGTTTGCCATTGACCTACCCTCCCCTTTAAACAAATCTATTAAAATACAGAGCTACGTTTTTAGTATCTTTAGTGCACAAGGTGAGCTGCCATACGCGTTTATTTGATTGCCTGTTGTGTCTTTATGTCACGTGGGTCTACATTTTCGCACAGTTTTAATCACTCATCCATCTTTTCAAATACATTAGTCGTTTGTTTTCCCTTTACGCGTGTTTATCAAGTTAACTAATTTTATTTTGCACACTCAGCCTTAGCTAGAAAAACGTTACAACCCTCAGTTACAACTCTAGCCTGCGATTAGCCGACTTCTCACTGGATTTCGAAAGAAGCTCGTCCCAACAATTCTGGAAACAACCTTTCCAAATAGTGGTTCTATGAGGAGTTCAACCGGCCTTCACGAAGCTGACCAATTCTCGACTGAACGGAATTTCATAGCGCTCGAGCGAAACAAGGAATGAAATGGGAATGACCTCCTGAAACTGGCGTAGAAAAAACACCAACTGCAACCTGAGATGTGACCATCGGTTTCTCAACCCTGCACAGCCCATTTAAGTTCATTTTTACGCAACGCAGACGAGACTAAACGAGAGAGCTCCAACCGTCTCGTTCGTTGTTTACACACAAACTCCGTGTGGTTTTCTCACGAAAAACCCCCAGATTTTTTTTGCCAACTCAACGCCTTTTCGAGACAAACTGCAGTTCAACGACTGGAAAAAGAGACGGGAGCCCGAAAACGGGGAACGAAATAAGAGAGTAACGTCAAGAGGTAACGTCGGAGGCTGATCGACAACGTGGAGTTCCAAAAGGTTTTTGACGAGACGTGAACTTGAAGAGAAGGTAGAAAGGCAAGAAGTGAGGAGACGAGGAAGGGGTAAAAGAGGACCTTTTAATGCCTTCTAATGCGTTTGACACAGATATCCGTCCTTCCTTAACCCCCTTTCCAAAACAGACAGGCAGACAGTGAGATAAGGCTCTGACGAGGACTTGTCTACTTTTGAGTCGCCTCCTTCACTTAAATGGTTGGCTACCGAAATAGAACCGAAGAAATTCTTCCGGAGATGGAGGATCACTAGAGGGACGGTGTTGTTTTTCGAGCTCGAACATAATGAAGATATTCTTTGTCGTAATGTTAACAACGCCACACCGAGTCATCTACGTCTTTTCTTGTTATGTGGTTCTCACGGATTAAGAAGTAAACGACATCTTAACCAGCTCCATAAAATAAAAAATTACGATTTCTTCATTAAATGTTTGCACATGCAAACTTTTTCTTTAAAATTTGATACATCGGTGTGCACGTGACCTTTAAAACAGCAGATTCTGGATTCTTAAAATTGAATTCAATTGTTTATCAATTTGTTCCATCTAAAGCCTTCTGCTTGATTTGCCTATTACAATATGTTCAGGATACCCTGTGTTTACCCCCTGTGTTCTTTGCTCAAGTCCTCCTAATCAATGAGACCATAAACTTCAACTGCTGACAAATTCGTACATTAGTATTTAAAACTATCTAGTGCGACGCATCACGCCACTTTCCTCATCAGCTAATTTTCTAATTTTTTAGTTTCTAATAATCCTTTACAAAGTAGAAAGATAAATTATGTGATCGGCTGAGTTTTATAGGTTCTGATCTTCAGGTTTTGAAGGCTACTGAGTCTCAAAAACACCATTTGAGAAAATGGTCTTTATATCTGTATGTGAGAGTGTCTGTTTGTGAACGGGATTGAGAGAAAGCCGAATCGAGTTTAATTTTATATTTAACCTGCGCATCTCCAGGGTATGAAAATCGGTTCACAACTAACTATAGCTACAACACAATTGTTTTCTCCAAACATCGCCGTTTTCTCGCAGCTTTTACCCGATAATCCAAAACAGGTTATATTGTACTCAACACTGGTCGTGATATGAGTTGGAGCAACTCAATAAATTCCGAAACTTTTAGCGCTATCAGTTTCTGTGTAGAACGTGGAGCTAAGTAGCTTTGTATAAATTGAATGAATTAGTAGCCCAGAAACGTATGGGGCTGAGGAGTGTTCTGTGATGCGTCTAAACAAGTATATTTCGATTTACACGAATTTGGTAAAACATAACTCAAGGTTATACGGAGAAACTGGTAGTGCGTACGATTCCGAAATTTATCGTGCTGCTGTTACTTGAGCAACAACCTTCGTCGCATGAAAGATGCTTAAGTAATTTATGGGATTAACCCCACCGAGTAGAAATAAAATTAGGTAATCGTCTGAAATAAAAATTTGTGGTTTGTTCATATCTTCACGCGTTAAGGGCTCTTGAGTCGTTGGGAAAATGAAGAGAGCAACACAATAAATTATCAAACGATTCGACAAAAGTTTAGTTTGCTGTTTTTTACTTTCCTTGGCTCTACGAAGTAGAAAGGAAAGTTATGTAATCGGCTGAAAAAAAAATTTTGAGTTTTCTTCAGATCTTTACGTTTCAGACCCTCCTGAGTCCGAAAAACACTATTTGGGAAAATGGTCTGTGTGTCTGTGAACGATTTTTAGAGAAAACCACCGTACCAAATCAGCTCAAACTTCATATCTCGCCCGCAGGTCATCATGGGACGCCAAACTAAGGATATGAACAAAATTCACCGAAATTTAACTATAGTTATCATAGTGATCAAAACACCAAATATTTTTTTTCTCAAAAACGGCTCCGACGATTTTGATTAAATTTTTTATATTGATAGCTCCCAATATGGCAACTATACCATAAAATTCCCATTTATGGGAAAATGACGAGAGCAGCACAATAAATTATTAAAATTTTCGATGAAAAGCGTTTTTAGCGCAGTTTACAGCCACATTTATGATATGTGTACCAATTGCTCAATAATGGTTCTGCAATACGTACGAGCAGCACAATAAAACCTGGAACTGTAAGCGCTACCGCTTCCTGCTGCCGTAAAGCGTTTTCACAAAGTTCAAATTAACTGAGTGATAAATTAATTGATTAAATAGAATTAGCCATGTACAAAGTGAATCGTTGTAGAGCTAAGGAAAGTTGTGTGTTGCAACGCACCAGATATTTCCTTATAGATTTCGTTCCAAATGCTTCTGTACGTCGTTCAAATTTTCTCAAAAATGCACTTGAACTACAATTTGTTCTACCTGTACTCACATTCCCATAAAAAAGCATTCTGGAGTCTGCGTACCATTGATTCACGTGATACGAAGCAATGAGTTTGTCTCAGAATATTGCCGAAGATGACACAAGTTTGATTTATCTTACACTAATATAAAACAAGCTCTTTCCTACGAAATTCTGTTGCACTGTCCTCACTGTCTATCAGAAATCTTCAGACATTTGGAAAGTTGGATTTGTCGACGAAGGCAATTTACAGCTCAACTGCGAAACGGCGAAAAACGTTTCACCGTTTCGCAACAGGGAGAGGACTCTAAGGAAACAATGTAATCGGGAAATTCGCAGGCCAAAACTATTAAGGGGAAGATCGGTGGACACAATTGAAGCAGATAGCGGTCCGACATCGACTCATTGTGATTTGTTGGGTAGAGTTCAGGATTCGGCGATCAAGTCAAGCGAAGAGAGCGACCTCGTTTCTATTGTAAAACAACGCGAAAGGGAATAGCGGATGGTAAAGCCACAGAATATTGAGAAAACGCCAACTATGACCACCAAGATTCTTACCAAATACGTAGCCTACTAACTTCTCAACTAAATTCCCAAAATATCAGATGTTTTTGTTCATTTTTTGCACTAAGAGTACTTCTACGGTTCAAGCACCCCGTCAAGAGCTAATTGCGGTATTGGACGGAAAGGGATGGGACAATATACGTATTCATGAAAAGCCCCTGGAAGTATGATTATGAAGTCATTGATGAAGTAAACATCACAAATTATAATCGACTTGTACGTGAAACAAGTTTTCAAGCAAAATCGATGAATAATTGACCAATATCATCACTAGTGATGAAAACAAAAACATATTTCTTCAAACCACGTAACTGATGAACTACTTTCAGCTACCCTCAAAGCGAGAAAAGCACTACAATGGTGCCATTGTGTTTTTTCAATGGAGTAACACGATTAAAAGTCTACTCAACCAGTGCCTTAGGTCAGTCATAACTAAGGTGACCAGATTTTGGTTTATCCAAAACGGGACACATCTTGAAACTGAGTCGCAGGATTGGTAGAGTGGCGAGGGGTTGGTGTACGGAGTCCCTCCAACACAATTTTGATAACTTGGAGTAAAATTGTGAGTTTTGAGGAAGATTTTTAAACTTTGTGCCCTTTTATGTTTACTATTTTTTTCCGGTAAAACAATATTTTATTTAATTTTCTACTTGAATTGTTTAGAGCATGTTTTTATTAAACTTTTGAACAGAATAACGATTTTACAGGTATCACCTTTGAAGTTATTTAAGATGTTTACAACATGCACGAAAATGTGCATGTTTAAAACAATACAGGATTACAAAAGTAAGCTAGCCAAACCAAGTCACAATAATCTGCAGCCACAGATTTCTAAACGTTCAAGATTGCCATGCGTTTATTTCTCATACTTTTCTAACAATGAATCTTCCTCAAAATGTCTCGTTTTTGTTTGAGCATTTCCAAGAAAGCTTCACATGAATTGTTAAAGTTGCACTTGACCGTTAAAATTGCTTTTAGCGTTTAGCGTTAACATTTTCAGTTGGGATTTCTTCTCTTACCAAATGACATTGATCAACGTGAAAACTCTTTCTACAGCCGTGTTCGTTCCTGGTAGCGAGAGAGAAAACCGAACAATCAGTTTTAAGTTCTTGATTGGGACATTTTGTTTTGTGAAGCGTAAAATATATCCACTCATTTCTGATCCAAAGGAGTTTTTTCATCGGCCCATTTCAATAGTTTTCTTGTGTTACAAATTCCCTTAGATGTAACTTCATCAAACAGCTCACTATATCTAAAATCTCCAGTTTTGTAAATTTGCTTGAAATTAAATCTATCCCTTCCTCAATTCTTTCCTGCGCTGGCACTGCCATCAAAACTAACCATTGAAATTTTTCCATGTCATCAAAATGCCATGCCCACATGTTTAAATAATCGGTATAGTTTTTATAGAAAGTGCAGATAGTATCTAAAATGTGATCCTTGTCGACATCTTTTACTTGCTTGATGTAGTTACGGACCACTAGAGGTATGAATTGTTTTTCCATCCAAGTCACTGCGATCAGGATATCAGTAAATAGCCGGAAAATGCCGATGATAGTGTAAATTGAAATAGGGATTCAGGAAAGGGATTACGTATATTATTCTGATACATGGTTATTTGTATTTTAACTCAGTACAACCTATTGCACCTCGAAATGCAGACAGATTTCAGCCTAAAACTGTAAAGCGGTTATAAAATATTTTGAACTAAAAAGTAATAGTAACATAACCGAATAATCCAACTACAAATACTAGAGAAAAGGGAACAAATAAGCGTCCCCAGAAGGTGGGTCGGGACAAGGGGACATTCTCTCAAAAAACGGGACGTCTAGTCACCTTGGTCGTAACCATAATACCCGAGTTAATTATAGGAGTAACAGTAGTGATAATAGTATCTGTAACTATGTTTTAAATGTAAGTGTAACTGTATAAACGCTTCTTTTTACTACTGTTTGATTGCACTCGTAATAGTCGTAGGTTGAAGCAGTATTGATAACTTTACAATAGTATTTATGCGTTAGGTCTTAGGCCTTGTGATGGAGGGAACTATTGCAACCGTTCAAAAACTAGTTGAGTTTGTCTGTGTCTGCAGTCCCATTTGAGGAAGAACGACTCCCGATTGAACTAGTTTTTTTTAACATTCATGTAGGAAATTAATGTAATTAGGCGAAAAAACACATTGGGTTTGTGTGTGTTAGTTAACGAGATCAAATCGGCTCAGCAAAGACATCAAAATAAGGGTACGAGCCAAGTCGGCACAAAACGAACATGACGGTACCATTAAATTCTCACTTGTAGGGAAATGACGAGAGTTGCGCTATAAATTACGAGACCTTTCGGAGAAAACCGATTTTAGCGCGCACATTTTTCTTCATAAATGTCACTTACACGTTATTGAGTTAGCTAAACCTAAAAATATCTAAACGACTAGAGTTTAATAACACTTATAAGGTGAAGGGCCTCCCCAAAAATTCCGGGATTCAGACCATTCAGTGGGGTGGAAAGAAGTTGTGTGATGCGTAACACCCTATATTTTTGTCCTGGTTTTGAACAGCTGGGTTTTACTTATTTTTCACAGACACTTCCCCGCTCTATCCAATTAATCATTGCGAAGCCCAAAAAGGCTTACAAAGGGACTGAGAGAAATATTGAGAGAGCGGTAGTTTCTTGTAATGCATTCGTAGCTTGAGCAAGTCTGCTTAAGTTCTTACTTCATCCACAACACGAATTTGTTATGAATCGCCAACGACGAAACGGTCAATTTATTCACCTTTCACCTTTCAACAACTCTTCGGACGTTTTTTCATCTATCATTGCCTCAAGCAATCGTTTCTTAGTGTTTTGCAATCGGAAGGGACCAGTCGTCCCAGAAGGCAACGTCTTGCACCATCACGCTGGTTAAAATTAATTAACTCGACAGTTCGGCAAGAGCCATCCGTTATTAACTAGAAGTCATAGGGAATTACCTTAAAATTCGATATAAACAAATCTGTGACCAGAGCCTACGCTTCATTCTACGAACTCCACAGATCGTCTTGGAGACACCTTACGCCGAAGTCCGTCCCAACTGAAAAAATTAGAATAACATATTAGTCGACCTGAACTTGTTTGCTAACATACTTAGTTAATTGATAATATCTGGTATGTAACATCACACACCCTCTCATCAGATAGAGCTTAAAATTCCAGAATTTATTGAGTTGCTTCTACTTACAACACGATCATTATTGATTAATCAGTGCACAGGTGTCTCATGAGAGCGCCAACTAGCGGAGTTCAATGAGATCAAAATTTTATCACAGATGACAATTTCCTGACTTTGTCGTGTTATTTGCTACTGTCCACAGAAAAAATGTAATCGAAATCATCAGAGCCGCTTTTGAGAACACAAATCTGTTCTGTTGTCTGTTGTGTGTTTTGATCACTATAATAACCATAGCTAATTTTAGACCAATTTTACGCATAACTTAATTTTGGCATTCCATGGCGAAATATCAAAGTGATCCAGGTCCTCCTAATCGCGTTCACGGGCTGTACAAAGGTGTGCTTTCTTCTCATAGCGATAGTTTCTTAACCCTCATGAAGATTTTTATATCTGCCCGACATGCATATACAATCACTATTTTGGTTCGTTATTTCAGTGCTTTCGGACTCTGAAGCCTTTGAAACGCCCGATGAAAACTCAAACTTTACTTCAGCCGATTACCTGACTTCCCTTATTACTATGGAAAGCTAAGGAAAATATAAAGTTAACATGAAGTAGTTCACAAATAAACTCTACTACCGAGAGACTGGCTAAATGACACTACCACACTACAGGTACTGAGAGAGTACTCGGGCTCTTACATGCTGGGAAAGGCCTCTATGATAATTCATAGAATAAATACTGAAATAATACAACATAATAAATCGCAATATTTGTGTCTAAGGTGTCACGAACGGTCAATGTGAGAAGAATAAAACCGACTTGTAGAGTGGAATTCTCGTCGAACCAAGGGGTTTCAATGATAATGCAGATATTTCTCGTTTCGTTACTTGAAATCAACGGTAGCCCCTCAAAAAAGGATTTAGTTCGTAATAAAAACATGTTGGTGGAGATACAGCTGCTCTGAGTCGACGCACGATTTAAATTCGGGGAAAAGTTGTGCAACCACCGAAATACCCAGACGTCTTGGAAGAGCACGTACGCAGAGTTAATTTTATAAACTAAGCATTGGACCACTCACGGACTGCATTATCAACACAGACCTTTCGCTTTCTCCCCAGCGCGAATTGAGGAGCCTTGATGTATTTTTCCAAAGGTAGAAGCGGGATTTTGTTTTGGTCGAGTTGCGTTTGGTGACTCGGCGCATAGAATTAGAATAATTAGAGTAACAAAGAAATCGAGTAGGAAATAAAAAAAAAACCTCGAGAGTCGAGACAGGAAATTAGGGCCAATGCCGAGGCGCGCTCTGCATATTTATTAGGCCACGACTTAGGTAGACGAACTAAGGAAATCGAGGATGCACAACTGTTTGTAGCCGTGGGTATTTCTTCATCTGTTCGGAATTTCATGACTGGTGAAAGCCATTCGCTCAACTGCACGTTGCCAGCCTAATGTTGCCTGGCGCGTTAAAATATTTCAAGAATTATGTTATCAAATATTTTTTATCGCAACTACGAGCAAACTTTCCGTCACGCTAGGTTTTATAAAACAAATTTTGTATATTTTGTATGTTGTATATTGTAAACTAAGGTACGTTAAGTAAGAGAGGAAGGAAGAGAAGTTCTTACGGTCCCAGTCTTTTGACTTAAATAAATCAATGTGACTCCCGAAATTGCAATAATGGGCAAGGTGTATTTTTTACCCAAAAAGAGAGATTTAAATACCTCCGATCCCAAAGAAAATTAAAAAGAAATATGAAGAAAATATCTCTTTAGCATTAAAAAAAGATCATTGTGTCCACGATCCATATTAAAGGATAGTTTCTGCAAGATTTTCTCACGACTGTGATTTTCTGGCAGTGCCATACCCACTAATGATGGAATCATTTATTGACGGGAATGTGAAAATTATGGTGGTGCAACTCTAGTTATAGCAGAGAGAAACAGGAAAGCATATTGATACGTAACGCGCGGGCTACAGAACCGTTCCATTAGCTGCTGTGCTGCACATTACATAGTAATCTCCCGATCGGCTTCAATCACCAAGATTATAAATAATGTGGGAGCATCAGTCGTTACGTAGAAACCTTTCATTACGATGGTTTAATTAAATCACGTCTTTCCTAATTTTATTATATTGAACTTGGTCATTCGTTGTTTTAATACTATTCAACTCAGTATTCATCACAATAGCACCACTGTTTGTGAAATCTTTCACGAATTTTTGTATCGGATCCTAATATTATGTACGTACCCAATGTCATAGGATGAGGATCGGAAACAGTGAAGATTGATTTAATACTTATTCTAAATAATACACCTAAGTTTTCGGTAATTTTTTAAACCCACCCCCTTATTTGACGCTTGACGTTTCAAGGCATAGGGACTCCAAACCTGCAATGCCCGCCCGTCGTCCAATCCATATTTTGCCTTTAACGTGGTGTGAAAAATTAGTTACTTCGTACAAAAATTTCATTGAGGATCTAGTTGTGCCCGCCTACTCAGCAATACGATCGGACGAAGCCCTTGGTTATTATGGGCAACAAATAGTTTTAAAAATTAGTCAATAATGAAATTTTTGCAGTTGAATTGCAATTTCGTCGTGTTAGGTACAATTCCTAGGTGCTTTTTGACGCTGAGTCGAATGGGACGGGTCTAAGAGGTATAGGAGTGCGTTTAGAAGGAAAACAGCAATATCACATTAAATATAGTGGGGCACAATTTAGCGAAGGTGATCGTTTCTTCTCCAGTCTGCGCTCATTTCCCGACTTACCTCCCATCTCACTCCAACCGCTTCTTTGTTCAACTCTTCAGGTGGTGCCGATTGGCTAGCATCGCCTAGAAAATGCCGCTTATCGTGATTTCCGTTGTAGTTGGTCATGTTTCGTGTCGTCTACTAGTAGCTTTGCTATGTTTTGTTCAAATCGGATGGGATGGATCTCAAGTTGTGAGAGTGCATCAAGCAGAGCAAGAAAACAAAAATCGTTATGTAATAACCTACAGCATTTTTTTCTCCAATTTCAGGATTGCTATGGCTTGGTGCACAACTAGACCGGGAACTGGAGCGAACGAACAAAGAACCATCAAAATCGATCAAAATTAGCGAAAAATTCATAATTTTTATGTTTATTCCTCACCCCCTCCTAGTGAAATTGTAGCTCAGTTAGACACAACTCGGCATTGAAAACTTTAGACTCGGTAGATAATAGGGAGAAAAGCATTACGTCAATGAATTTATTCCGTCTAACCTGTATTCGCCACTTCCAGCGATAAAAGTTGTATAGAACGAAGGAAAGAATCATCGGAATTGGCAGTGAAAGATGGCCAGGGTACCGCAATATTTTTTCACACTCACACATTTACGGGGTTTTTTTAAGATTCGGTTTTAGAACTATCTGCAGCTTGATCCAGGCTAATCAGACATCAAATTATCAACACTTTCATCGAAAAGCGGTTACAGTGCAGTTTTTCCTTACGGACCTCGCTCATATGGTTCTTCGGAGGGGACATTAGGGAGAGATTGTAATAACCCTTTTACTTACTTCATTTTTCACTGTTCTTACCCAATAATTATAAGAAGTTAACTCGAACCTTCTCAGAAAACCTACATTGGTACTTACGAATCACCTCAAATAAACACTGATGGCTCAATAATGGTCGAGTTATTAGTCATAGTAACTCAATAAATTCCGCGACCTTAAGCGCTACCAGTTTCAATGTAGAATGTTGGATTATTCTACCAAGTTCATACGAACTGAATGAAAAAAGGCATTCGATTAGTGGCAAGAGTTATAAACATTGCTGGACGTACGTGAGGCTGAGAAACGTTATTTGATGAGTAGCATCACTTTTTGCTTCAAATTTACGCATTTTAGACCACTTTTTGCTAAGAATCTACATTTATTGTGGCTGCAGCGGGGATTTTGAAACTATCGACAAATAAAACCTACTTCGGAGATCACAAATCGGATCTCCTTGGTGTCAAAGGAAAGAAAGGTCAGTGATATTCAATATCGTTGTTAAATGCATTAGGCGCCTCTCGAACAACGGATGTCAGGGAAGAGCTGCACTTGAAGGTTTCTCGTTTTTCAACCCCCGTACCTTTCTGAAGGGAGTGAAAGCTGGCCCTATTAATGCCCTTATTATTGTGAGGAAGTTCTCCTTTTATGGTTCATCGAATCTTCGGTCGACCGATCAACGACGAAAATCATGCCGAACAAATTAATGTTGGTGTGAAGGAAGCTTAGAAGACGAGACGTCTGTGTCACTCGTATCTTCTGTAGGATTGTCTCTTTGCTCGACCGAGATCTCCAATTAAAGACAGAAAAGGGGCCATTTCATAAAAACCTCTTCTTGACGGTGAATGATGGATCTATCCATCGTGCATTATGTTTTATGATAAGAGAGTTGAAGAGTAAGCTCATTTCTCAGACTCCACACAGTAAAAAGTTATGGTAAAGGTAACGGCACCAGTAGTTGGAAACTTGAGAACACCGCTACATATCAATAATTCAGTAGCCGCATACACTAACCAGAGAACCAGAAAATTCACGAGGGAACTACAGATCAAGTATTTCAATATAGTTAATTATAAGCTCTTGAAAATTGTCACAATATCGAGTTTTTAATTCGGTATGTGACCGTGTGACAACGTGATTTGCCTTCCAATATTTACTGTGATTTCATTGCCTTCCATCTGGGCACCGTCCTACTACACCCCTGAGAGCAGTCTATTCTACTCATCATTGAAAATACACAGGAAATGATACTGCAATAAAGCTGCCAAAACTTAGTTTTAGGCCACTTTTTTAATCCATTTTTTGTCCTTAACAACCATAGGTTTCGAACGCGGATACAACTAGCTTCGAGATGGATTTTTTGGCCAAATATGGTCTGAACGGCGGACGGGCATTGCTGATTTAAAATTCCCATTTCTTGAAACGTAAAGTGTCAAATTATGAGGTGGAGGGGAGTTTGTCAATAAATTTTCCTGAACGGAAACATACGCGTATTACACAGAATGAACGTTGAACCGAAGTGATCATAAACAAGTAACTTCAGACTCATAGCAGATTTACGTTTCAAAAGTTGACGACCTAAATGCTTCAGTAATTGCTCATGCGGCCGGATACTGAAACCCATCACGTTTTGTGATTCTAAAAATAAGTTCTGAACTTTTATTTACTGACATTCAAACCGACAATGGGTTCAACGGGTAAGTTTTACGTTCAACCTATTTGTACTTTTCCGCTACCCTAAGTGTAAGGAAAGTACCGTGATCGCGCCAAAATTTCTTTTTGATGCCTGCCGAATTTCAGCCTGTTAATGCCCACACTTCAATTTGCGAGAGAAAGGTTGGACAGATTCAGGTTATAAACGATGGGGGACCAAAATGTGGGGGGGGGGGGGGTCGAATTTTTCTCTACAACTGCTACTGATGATTTCGTACTTTCACATGATCTTTTAATAATCAGTACCTATCGTTTACTTTGTATGAATACCTCACGTATTTATATAGAATCTCTACATCTCTGCAACGAACTGCTGATACCTCGTTCAAATTCGAGACTACCAGCACTTAGAAATTTGTGGATTTTTAAGAGTTCTACTCTAACCTCACCATTTCCTGATTGCTTCAAACCAATACGGAAATTCCTCCGGCCGCGGGACCGAGTGGAACAGAAAAAACGATTTTAGACCCAAGGGGGGTTTTGCGGGCTACCTGTTAAAAGCAAATGGCTCCGAACACCACTTCGAAGGTAGCCTTTACCTCTCAATATAATAGATTTCCCGTTAGACACTTTTGACTCGGCACTCCGTCTCGCCAGTGTCTGTTGAACTATTCATTACTGCTGGATTCAATTTATTTGAGGTCCGTGGATCGTATTTACAAACAGACGAGCCAGTTCGCACGTTTTACACCTCACTGCCTCGGAGCTAAGGCATTTATTCAGCCGGTATATTACGTGCAAATAACATCGTGATAAAACGTGAAGCGTAACTTTGTAAAAGTAAACAAATATACGAAAACATCAACGCGACTTTAAAGCAATATTCGACATTATTAAGGTCGAATTTTTTTGTTGTCTTTCAAGCCACCTGTTTATACGCACGTGACCGCCCTTGGCACACTTTTCCCTTCAGGAAATAATAGCTTTACCTATAATCACCTATAATGAGGACCGGTCGTGGCGCGGGCTATTGAGTAGGACGCTTCATCGGCAGTCGTTGATGGGAGTGAAAACGGTCCATTTGGAATAACTGGTATTCGATTATGTTCGCAAGTTTACGTCTTTTTTTCATATCACCTTAGAAAGCGCAGATTACACCTGATGAAATCGATAAACGAAATAAGTTAATGACCAGAGGATCTTCAGAATACGTTGCAATAATGGGAATACCTTCACGGTAATAAACACGTAATTCTTTACCTTGCTAATAACGTTCTTTCAGTTAATAGCCTAGAATTAACACACAAAAAAAGTAAAGTAAAAATATTTAGTTAGTTCGGTAATTTCCATACAACACTCGATTCTCTGATGGAAATTTAAAAAATGGAAGTACCAACTAAAATGCTACAACGTTTTAACATATCCTACTTCGAGAGTCCTACCTTGTAATTCGTTTGAAAGTTTCACCGTTAAAACAGTTGTTTTCTGAAGATTCCAGCTGGGTAAACACAAACGTTAGACGTACTATCACGTTGACACTCCCATAAACTAATCACGGAAATGATTCTTCAGCCAAGTATGTAGAGCAGTTACGCTACATGGAGCGCTTTAAGAATTTTTTTTTTTTTTCGTGATTTATTATTGCAACTGAATATTAAAATACAATCCATCTAGCAATATTACATATCTTTTCAAACACTCCTTGAGGACCCGTTTACAGTAAAACTAAGCCCCTTCGCATAACAGTTTATCGACAACACTGCGCTAAACTTGTACTTCAACAGCACTAACTAAGTCCAGTGGTTTTTTCCGCTTGAGTCGCCGGAGTTCATCCTCGTTGTCCAAAACGTAGAGCATTTCCGGGTTTTCATGGTTGTGGAGACGTTGTTCATGCCTCCTTGAGTACCTTGCGATAATTTCGTGGACTGTTTCCATCCCCAAATCTCGATGAATGTCATCGTTTCTCATGTACCAGGGCGCATGCACTATGCTTCTCAGTATTTTATTTTGGGAGGTTTGAATTTTGTTAATATTTGTTTTTTTGGCACAGCCCCATAACTGAATTCCATAGGTCCATATAGGGCGAAGGATCTGCTTATAAATAAGCAGTTTATTGTGGAGAGAGAGACGAGAATTCCTTCCCATCAACCAATACATCTTTCTGAATTTAATTCTTATTTCCTCTTTTTTCTTTTCTATGTATTTTTTCCAGTTTAATTTGGAGTCGAGGGTCATACCTAAGTATTTGACTGCATCGGTATGGGGTGGTATAGAAATGAAATAAAAATTAAAGAAAAAACAAGCTTTTCAACGTAATTAGCAAAGCGCAGATAACGAGTTCAAGAAAATAAACAGACAACGAGGAACAGATTTTATTTCCAGCGTTAAGTGTATGAAAGGAAAACACGCTGCAAATTATTACACAACAGTTTATTATTTTCTTGAGCCGCTTGACATGCAACAGGCAAAGGAAGTGTTTTTTATGTTAAAAGTCGATTTAATTCTCTAACCAATAGTTATAGAAGACGTCGTTTTGGCATGAGTTAATGTAGCACACTCCAAATTTGTGGAAGCTCAGAGGGAGAGGAAAACGTTTCAGCTAGAGAGAATGAGTGATGAGAGGAGGAGGTTGATGAGAGCTGGGAGGAATGTTATCACAGCCACATAAATATTTCAAGAAACTTCAAGGGAAAGCTCATAAGCTCCGAGTTCAACGGAGTTCTGTCTTAGACGGAAGTGTAGGACGCTTCTAGAAATAAATAGTAGGCAATTTTCCCTCGAGGGATCGAAAGCTCGCCGCTATCTGTTCCACTGGTCAATTTTGTTCGTTCCTCGTAAGAAAAGTCGTAATTTACAGATACAAGTATAATTTCACTTTAGGTTCTCTGAAAGTCTGAAATTCCTCTACTATTTTTAATCAATTTGACTTGACATGAATTTTAGCTGTATATATTTTGTTTTAACTTTTTCTTATCCAATAAGCGTAAATAACCGATGTAAGGATTCACGATGTAAGATTTATTTCCAGAAGGGATCTCGAGTTTTTGTTACTGAGAACCTTCCGGTTTCGGACGCGTACACCACTATACCGCAGAAGTGCTCAAGTTCAAGAGAAAAGGTTATTAACCCGCTTTCCTCATCTAAGCCCACTACTACCTCACATCGCCACAATTTACTTAAACGGCTTCTGGATTTTTTAAAAAGGTTCCAGGGGTTCAAATTATTTGGCGCCAGGCGCCGTGATACATCAGCAGTCTTTGAGCCTTCGTACCAATCCTTCTTTAATTGGCCACCATATAAATTAAGCTTGGCTCATTGTCGTGCATGCGTTATACGTTTCTATCGCTCCAATCGTTTTTGCCAAAATCAGTGCATGTTTTCATCATTCATAGCAAAATAGAGTTAAATTAATTTTTTCCGGTGTTGGCTACCTATGAGGGCCCTGCAGCCACTGTGAAGCAATCACTTACTAGTATATCAAGTATAGTTTGACCAAACACGACATGAGTTCTGCTCGAAATATCGAAAGAACATTTCAACACAATCGTATCCAAAAAACTGTTCTAATTTAAGGCATATTTAAAAAAAAAAGCTGTGATAAATATTTAACCATCTGATTATACAATTTGAGCTACGCACTTACGGTATTTATTCTCTTGGCATACGAAATCATTTCGCGGTGATGAAAAAATGTCTGATTAACTTTTGACATTTACAGCTGAAGGGTGATGGGAAATTTTCTATTTGCTTTGTCACAAGAACCCACTAAACCTACTTTGCGAGGAATTTGTTACAGTACGGTGGAAAAGGCCAAATATCGAGCACTGAAATGTGTGTCAAGACGTTCGTGGTCAGTTGGTGAACGGTCATGCTCAATCAGCGTTCGTAGAGCGTGCACTATCGCGCATCGTGAAACTTGAACTGCAAAGGCTTTCCCACCTACGACTTTAGGTCAACGAACTAGTTGCAGCTTCTTTTTTCAAGTTGGAAGATAGAGTTTATCGCATCGTTTGTGACTAGCTGCTTGGATAAACCCAAGTGCGAATTATTGGCACTGCACTTTACGCGAGAGAGGTTGGTGACTGACGGAAAACGGAAATTCTTCGAATGATCTACTCGAGAGTTGATTGCACCTAAATACATGATTATCATCTTCCTTCAAGCTCCGTGATCTCCCGCTTTTAAGTGAAAGCGTTGATGACTTCCATTCTTGGATATCGCAAGTCTCCCTCATCGAAGCCATGTAACAATACATAAATATACAAATATGACAATCATACATCATTACGTATTTTAGCTTCATTTAGGTGTCGAATTCTTTGCAAAACTCACACTCCGCATTTTTCGGGGCGATAACATTTCTGTAGATGTTGAGTGAATTCCAAATTATTTCTCTTCTCGACAGCATATTGTTGTACGTTGTGTGTTGGGGAACTACGCGTGTACGCTGGGCTTACGTCTCCGATTTTAATGAAACGGTTGAGAACATCTAGATTAATGCTTAAATGCCCTCGAAATGGCAATCCTACGTTCATCACGTCCTCGTCTGACCACCCAAGTCTTTAGTTTTTAATAGTAATTATGACGCCGGCGTGATGAAGGATAATATATAATAATTCAGTTGCGTGGGGTTAAGTTTGTAGCAGAGATGATTTAGAAATTAAGTCCGAGAGTTTCATTTTTTGTTTTGAAGAGTACTTTACCACCTACTGCAAAATACACTAACAATGCGTTTCTCGCGCGAAACATCGAACAAGAGTTTGTCCAAATAATTATCCACCAATAATAATAATAATAATAAATAATAATGACTTCCCTTCCGGCGTTTGCTGAATATCTTAATTTATCAAAACAAAAATAATTCGAAGGGGTTGGCCGGCGCCGACGACTGGTCGTCCTTGGTGGCGTCGAAACCCTGATGCAGACTAGGCGCTAAATCTTGGGAGTCTCCCTTCTTTTCGAGTGTTGCTCGACATAATAAGCGTTTATTACTATCATTACTTTACCTAATTGAGGTGGAATGAACAAAAAATACAAGTTCAAGTCCAGTGAGTATTTTCAGCTGCCGGGGGCACACAGCTCGCGAAGATGCGACGTTGGAATATTGCGGAATAATTTCAACACGTGTTTTGGGAGGTTTGTTGCTTTGCGTACCAATTATTGCGCATGTTACATTCCAATAGGTTCAATGGAATGAGTTGCTTAGTACACTTTCTTCTTCATAGGTTACATTCCAGTAGGTTGGACGGGATATATTTCATCGTACACGTTAAATGTTCTCCAAGTCTTGAGGGATTCGATAAATTACTTGACAACACGTTCCCGTACAGTTCAACACGTTTACTTCGTTTTCGACTACTTTTGAGAACCGCGTACACAGGTTTAAAAAGTCATTGAATTTCAAAGACCTTTTTAATTTAAATGTTTATGAGAGTACGTTTGGATTTGTATGCACGCATTGTTTTAGAGAAACGAGAAGCCTTCGTTCTGAAGAGTTGGATAATTTTGAAACAGCGATTTGGGGTGGTTTTTTCTCACTTCGGTAGCTATTTCGTCTTTTTGGTTTAACACGCTCCAGCAGGTTCAAAAACGCGTTCGACTACTCCCACTGAATGTTCTCGTTGAGCTGATTTGTGCACGTCAACCGAACACTGGATAACGTTAATTTATCCTCGGAAGAAAACGAAAATAAAATCACCTATACTTAGTGCAGATAAAAATTACAAAACTCTTCGGCTCAGTCAGGATTTCATCGATGAGGAATAGGATGAGGTTTTAAACCAAGTTCTGTAGTTCGCCCCGACATCATTTACAAAGCATGTTTCTAACTGAATGCCTGTAGCAGACAACATCGTGCGGATACTCACAGCAGCTCCACGTTGTTCTGACTCCGATTAATGAACTCGACGCTAAACTCATCAATGCACTAAGCTTCTGCTGCAATACTACCGCACTCGTATTTCCCCTCCCACATCACACGTTGAAACAAACTTGGTTCTTTTTCTGTAGCGTGGAAACAGATTAATGGGCACTTTTTTCTAAATAGTTTATTGACTATGAGTACAAACATTCATCATCGCCGCCTGAAAGGCAAGGTGAATGATGTTAACCCTGAGCCAGGTTTTCGATATTTTTGGAACACAATCCCCAGTGTGAGGTCGAAAAGTACACAACTAACGTTAGAACTTGATCCCTGTAGTTCATAAATTTGGGCGATGCGCTAACAACATTAATCTTCTTAGTTGCAAACCGCTTTTTCTTTCAAAAACACACGTAAAGTTCAAGATCGGCCAGTTTAGCTTCGACACGAACCATTTGGTTGCGAAATATCAAAATATTCGCTCAAGATCAAACGAGCCGATTCTTTGAGCGTATCTAAAAATTACATCTTAACGTCAGCGTGCATTTCGGTCGTATAATCTTATTTACTAACCGACTAAAGAGTTTTGATATCTCCGCTTGGAAGGAAAGATATCTTGCAGTAAACTGTTTGAAGGAACCGGTTGTAAAGTGAAAAGGTCAAAACATTTGAACTGTAAATTACGGAAACTCTCAAAACCCCAACGTTGAAGGTCAAATCAAACGACGTTTAGATGAAGTTTTGATAACCAACATGTTGCATATCGCGAGGAGAACGCAGTTTTGTCTACGCCGGCTGAGATCCGCGAACTGCGAAGTATCCTGGAGCGTTCATCGCACTTTAGGATGAATTCCAAAGAGTTATTCGAATGCTAATAATTTGATTTGTGCCCTTCATTCGTTATACAGTACCTAAGAGTATATCTAGATGATAAAAAGTAAAAGTAAATTAATTTTGAGTTTTGTTCAGATTCAAGTTTTAAACGCTACTGAGAGGTTATAACACCTCTCTGTGTGCAGTGTGTTAAAACGGCTGAATCAGATCAGTTCACATTTGATATTAACGCCAAAATCACTTCAAAACTCACTACAGTTATCAATGTGATACGGAGTTCTCTTTCGAAAACAGTTCCAAAGATTTCGGAAAAATCGTCCACGTGGATAGCTGAAAATAATGTGACAGTAATACAGTATTCTCGTCCACGGAAAAATGATGAGAGTAGCACAATAAATTGACAAACATTTCGATAAAACTATAGCAGTTTTTCTTCATAAATCCTGCTCATATGGAACTACCGAGCGAAGTTTGTACACCACCAGTGCGAACTACCCAAAAGCACGCTCATTTTTCCTCTTTCCTTTTCCTTTCTTTTTCTAACGGTGAGAAGTGGTGAGGTGTTTACATGCACACAAGACACAATGCAGGCAGGGCGTGGCCAATCTTTGTGAGGCAGAGAGATTCAACAGTCCATTCGCCGCCATCTGACGGGCATGAACTCATAACCGTCTCGTTCAATATATCCGTCTGAAACTAGCCAAAGCAAAACCCATTTAATAACTCACAGGAGCATCAACCCTAGAGACCTTCGCAAAGTTTTAATGTTCGAATGAACGCCCAATCAATTCCATAATTTTGCTGCAGCAGCGATCAGCTCATTATTTACGTTAAAGAAGCAAGGGATTTCCCAAACTTCCCATTGCCTTCCCATTAAAGCAGATCCAAACTTAAATTCATCCCTACTCCCTGGCGTGAACTAGAAGGTGCTTCTTGCTGACTATGGACATTATCACTTGTTTCTATTCTTATGACATCATTCGCCAAAAAATTAAAATCTGACTATTTAATGTAGTACATCATAAAATATAGCACAACATATTGGCGTCGTTCAAGATGAAAGAACATTCATGAAGCTGTTAAGGGAGGAAGTCAAAGTGGAGGAATAATTATTTAACCCATTTGGGTCCACGTGTTGTGGTCTCATTCGATCGAGCCATACATCGATAACGTGTTTGTTGATGCGAATTAACACGCTATACAACTTGACGTCGTTTGCCTCAGTCATGAGTTGCCTGTCCGACTTTATGGAGAGGAAATTATGATAATAATCGATTTCTTCTTCCTTTTCAAAATTCAGTCACGCTGGGAAAACGAAAAGCAATAACTGCAACTTTGAAGACCCCACGTATTGAAAGAGATTATAAACAGCTCTTTCTAAGTGGCAATTTAAACGTATTTGCCCCTGGAGATAGAGGGACGAATTAATGCTGGCAAATTCAATAAATACGGCAACTGCAAAATTAAAAGCCTGTTTCACTGTGAAGTAAAATGATCTCTTCAGTGCGAGAACGTAGGCGCTTGAATTCTGTACAGTTGCAGGTGGAATAGATGAAAGCTCCTAAAACTATAAGCTCTGGCCGCTACACAGTCAAGACGTCACAAGTTGCAAACCAAAACTCTTTTACGCAAATTAACTTGGCTGACTACGTTGTTTACTGCAAATATGAACAAACCAGATTGCGATTCAAATACGTATTCTGAAAACGACAAAAACTGGCTTTAGAAATATGTGCTCGAAAAATCATTAGAACTTGATTTGTTTATTTAAATTAGAAATAATAGAATTGAAGAACGAAATAAAATGAGAATTTAGTAGCTCGCTATTCACATAAAGCCCATAAAACGAGCTGAAACACGGACAAGAAGAAAGGTGCAGTTTAAAGGATTCTGCAGAGGTATTGGTGGCATGATTACTGGAAATAACCTTCCCTATCGTGAATTAGGCATGAAATTTTCACGCTCACGGAGCAGTAGAACGCTCCGCAGGTCGGGCCACAATAGTGTAATCTCTTTGTTATAGTTTTAAAATGCCAAATGAGTCAAACGGGGTAACAAAGCTAGCTAGCCCAATTGCCCTTTAATAAAACTGAGTAGTTTGACTCATGGCGCAGAATAGCCTGATTTATAATACGTCGCTCAAAGTTCAAGGCGTATTTGGCTTGTCTATTGAATTCCAGCCCTTCCCTTTCATCTCGGTAGTTCCATAGAGTTACAAGGCAGCTTCTCTTGGAATCATTTCTCACCCGACAAAAGGGGCTTCATAACCTTTTTTTTCGCTCCAGCATGTAACGGCAATTGTATAAGACCATTTCGCGTTACCTACGTTTACCTCGTAATCATCGCTTCTGTATGTCTGACGAGAGTGACTTCGGCGAATTGAGTGCGTGACAGTTCGTTTCGGAAGCCAATTACCGATCGTAATTTTTTTATCCTCCGGGGAAACTGTTTATCCCCGACCGAATCGTGAATTGGGTTGTTGAGCGTCTCTTCCTGGATTTGGATCGAAACACTTGATGCAACTCTTGGGAAAAGTAGAACAGATTAAGTAATTTATTAGTCAGACCCATTTCAACACTGGCTGAAAAGCCCTCCTTTTCTCGAGCGACAAAACGATTCGAAAATGGTCACAGAAATCGGTCACTTTACACATTTTTCTTCCGCCAGCCGAAAATTTGAATGTGTCGAGCTCCGTCACAAAACGAAAATGGTGCAACTCTCTTGAATTAAGAAGAGCCACAAGATTATTCTGGAGGGCTAAAGTTTGAATTCAAATACCTCGGAACTGTACTCTCAAAGGTGCGGGAATATGCATACACTTTATCCTTCATAAAACTTTGTACAGATCACCGTCGAGCGACAACGAGGACATGAATCCATCATACATTTTAGTGGATTTTGGAACGTTGTGGGACGTAACACGCGTTAGTATTTTTACTCTCCTAAACTGTACAAAGTAGGAAAGTTATAGTATCGACTGAAAATTTAATTTAGTTTCTTTTGATGAACCGAAAAATGTATTTTGAGAAAATGGTTTGTGTGTGTCTGAGAACACGATTGAAAAAAAAGTCTTGCCTAAATCAGCTGAAATGTTATTTCAGCCTGAAAACCAACGTGGAACACAAAAGAACTAAGACGGTTGGAAACTAGCTATAGTTAACGATCAAAGCACCAAATAACGGTTTTGATTACATTTTGTGAGTAAATAGTTCCGATTGCTTCCACAATAATATGCGTTTTACCTTTTTTTGGGAAATTACGAGTCGAAAAACATCGATTTTAGCGCAGTTTTTTTCCTTATAAATCTCGCTCATATAATACCTGCGCTCTCAAGAAAACCAGGGCAGTAGTCCAATATTCAATATATGCAATACACGTTTAATAATGCTCATAAGAAAATCGGGAGCAACCTCGAAAATTCCAGAATTCAAACTAACGTATTTTTTTACTGTTTTCGCAGTATGTCATTTATAACACCAGAATTGTGGACTCGGACCACATAATCTGTCAATAATCATGTTGACAGTCCAATCGATCACTTAAGTGTTAGTTCTTCAACGATGTGTGTGGCACAACTAACAGCTGTATAGTAAATTCTACTAAAGGCCCTATGTAGAAGGGAGGATCCAGAATAAATATGAACAGTCAGAATGGCCACTGACAGAAGGGAAAAGTGCTAAGGCAGATCGAAAAAGAAAGAGGATGGCAAAAGGGGAAAGTAGGGTTTGAACACGGCGAGCCCTAAATCTCTACCGGGTCAAGTTCTCCGGCGACTGAGACCGGTCTATTTTTTTCCTCCACTTTTTTTTTTACATACATCTACAAATAACGCGCTATTAAAAACGTGTGCTCGTGCTGCATAAGTGTCCCTATAATTAGGGAGTTGGTTTTCAAAGGCAAGGTCGCAAGTCTGATATTGGCGTCGTAGGCAAGAAATTTCTTTTTTTGGAGTATCACAAGTACATATATGGCATAGTTACACATTTTTCGCCAAGCCTCGCAACATTTAACGTGTATGAACGAGGATGAAGCTCAACAACAATGCAGCCATGAAGTAATATCACTAAGAAAAGATCAAGCGTTAACACATTATAGAGTAGAGGTTACAGCAACATTACCCGCGCTGGGCGCAGTTCCAGGGCCGCCAATTTACCGAGAGTTAGTAAATCCCATATATCCCAAGGTCCCATTTTACACCGGTTTATTATTTATTTAGTAGTTCTGCGTATTTCCGTAGTAAAAAGAAAACGGCCTAAACGCCTTTTCTTAGTGCAACGGTTTCCGGACTGAGCGCATGAAACGGATCTTTTTCGCGCTGCTCTGCAACAGACGAGTGTTTACGTTCTGAAAGTGGAGTAGCGTTCAGGGCTGTAATTTCTTCCACTCGAACGTCCTTGAGAGGGTCAGTAGCCGGTTATGTTCTTAGCATTCACTAAACAGCACAACAGTTACGTCTCCGCTCGAGCATTCGTTCCCTCAACAAGCCTCGAATTGCTTGAAACAATATTTCATTGACGTCGGAAGTCTCGTGCTGCTGATTGAGCTCAAAAGGAGGGAGAAGGTGAACACGTTATTTGACGAGAGCGGGTTAAAGAGTAGGAAATATCGGCTGCGAAGACTCAGTAATGTCACGTAATTCAATCCTCTCCCGATCTCCCATCTAACTAGGAACATGTAGTTGGTAGCACATACCAACCACTTCACCCTTTTCTTGAGCAGGATGCTGAAACCGGCTGAAGGACTAGTACCTGCCCGAGAACATTCTCGATGAACTCGAAGCGAACAAAAACGGCTCCTTGGAATCCAAAGCGTATTTTAACTTCAGTATAGTTATTCTTCGTTTTTGCTTTAAATAAGACGTGATTAGTATGTCATTACATCGCCAAAAAACCTTGCAATCAATATGAAACAAATTCTGGCAGATGATAACGTTCCCTGTATGTCTTGAAACCGTGTTACGATTTTGGGAAGTACATCCTTTGAGGTCAGAGTCAAACATTTCTAATCAGTGAAACCATTCAAACAAAAATTTACTTTCAAGCCAACCTGGACCTTTGTGTACATAATTCACACCAGCCGATAAAGAGGGAGAGCAAACCATCAACCAGCCACGGGTCTAACCTGTGAAGAGAGAACTATCCGCGCATTGCATTTCAGAGCCTAGACTGTCGGAGTAGTCACTGATTATTGGCAGAACGGCTACGTTGGGATTCCTTTATCCAAAATCCATATATAACAACCAAGACAATTTAGCCATAACACTATTCACCACAGCCTGGAACGGTCTTAAGAGCCACTGGTAATCGACAGAACGGCCACACCAAAATTAATAAAATCCACATTTTGCGAATGAGAACAATTAACGACAAACATTATGAATGTTGCCACTCCACAAGGCTGGTGCCCTGGCACCAATCGCCCGACGAGATATCCCTCATCTCACTCTACCCTTCTACTTGCCAAGTAGAAGTACCTGTCACGACTGTTCCCAACCCTCATAATAATGTATTTCTTAGCCTAAGGTCAGGTACTCTTTATGCTCCCTACCTGCCTGTACCCTAACACTTAACCTAATTTATTATTTTACTCCGGGCGAGTCCTCGTGAACGTTTCGTCCTCCTAATTTTTCCCTAAAACTTTCCTAGCCTCACGATTGTTCCTTGTTTTATCTTCTTCAACTTATTGGAACAGCTAACAATAAATTTGTAAATTAATGTCAGCAAGGAAGCAGTAGCCTCAAATAACTTCTTTTTTTTCAGTTGGAACCAATTTTACCGATTAACTTTTCTCTCTCGCCTCATGCATTTGTCACTTCATCACAAACTATTTCCCACGTGGATTGACTGCCGACAGAAATAATCAGAATTATTAGCTGTTCAGAAAGTGTTTTATAGGCGTCGGATTTATCAATTGGAAGTCGTACATTTGTAATCTGCCTGTGGAAGTATCGGAGGGGGAGGACAACGAGATCAATTTTTGAACGATAAAACGGGGGAACCGACGAATTGACGTCAGCACCCGTAAGGTCCTGGAGAATGGAGAAGTGAGACAAAATAAACCAGTTTCTCACGGCGTCAGTTGAAGTCCTCAATTTCCTACTATAACTCCATTGCATCAGGATGACGCAACGTTTCATTTTCCCACCATCTTAACACGACCTCGGTGTTAATCAACGAGTTAATATGTTTATTTTCAGGTTTCGTTTCACCGAGCAATCTCTTGGCCTGGTATTTTCCTTTCATTCTCTCCACAGATACTTTCAAGCTCCGGTAAGTGACACGAGAAATGCGAAGGTCACTTGAAAATTAATTAGCTGGATCACTTGAGCTTCACTCAACATTATTCTATAAGTAACAGAGAAAACAACCACCAAAAAATGAAAAACTTGAAAATAAATTCAGGAATAACTTCTAGATTGGTAGATAATTGCTGGATTTTTACCCACGTGGGCCGCAATGAAATCACGACAGCGAAGAATTTGCAATAATATTCAAACGTCGTTTAAGAGGAAGTTTGCTAATTCAGTAAATTCTAGCAGGTAACAGTTGGCTAGGTAGTTAGTGGAAAACACTTGAAGCAAACGAGCCGAGACAATTAATTTACAGGAGAGGCTGCAGGGTGAATTTCAGAATAAAGCGATGCGTTATGTAAGCGATCTGCAGCTCATTGAGAGCGAAGGTTACAGCCGTTAGCTATTGCACACGCGAATTAACAACAAGCCATTTTAAAGCCCTATCAATATCAGAGTCAGTGGAAAATTCAGTACTTTCATTAGTTCCCTTTTTACTTTAGCTCTACCGAGTAAGAAGCAAAGTTACGTAATTCGTTGAAAAAAAATCCGAGTTTTCGTTATCGTGATTGAAAAAAAACTCCGGAACCGAACGTAGAACAGTTGTCAATCATATAGCTTTTCTAAGAAGTTTCATTCGTCAATAAATTATTATTATTATTATTATAAATTATCAAAAAATGTGTCTAAAAGAGATTTTAGTAGTTTTTTCATCGTACATCCTGCTCATATGACACTAGTTTTCTAAAAAAATCAGGGTAGCAGTCCAATCCTTGATGAACGTTCAATAGTGATCATAAGATAATCGGGAGCAACATCAGACATGGTGGAATTCGAACTAAAATGGTGTTTTCCCTTCAACTCCTGACATTCCCAGACAAAATGGATTGACCACCAATTGTCTATACTTTGGTTTTTCAATCAAGGTAGTTGCATGCATTTTAGCAGCTGAACGAATTCCGGAGCTTTAGGTCTTTTTCTGACTGAACGGGTTAAGACAGGATTCTCAACTCATCCAACAAATGAACCATTATTGAAAAGTCTTCTTTCGGGTTCACCCGCGTTTTACGCAATAGATTTGTAAAAATTTCCAAAAAGACATTTAAGAATTGGGAGGTGTGGGGTTTAAGTTGAAACCTGTTGGGAGGGGGTCGAATCTGTTAAATATTGGCCGATCCGAAAAATTCCTTGTACTTGTATAAAAACTATTTTATACATATGTAAGCGTGTACATAAAATACTATACATACTCAAATATTCTCAACGGCTCTCTTGCCAGAAGGTACCCGCCCACCAATTGCAGAGCGTTACACACATTCTGTGGAGCTTTGCAATAGAACCCCATTCACGATAATTAGAGGTAGGGGTTTTGATTGTATCCTGTTCTCTTTAATTTTGACGAGTAAATCCAATGAGCAAAGCCTACAGACAAGAAGATTTTTTGATTTGAGTTTTTTGACTAATTATCGCTGAATTTCACGTTCGAAAGAGCTAAGTGAATCAGGTTCGATCCTGAGGCGGCAGATACACAAGTTTCCCAGCCGAAGAGTGCCAGCAGTAAAAACGTCTGCCCGAACGATTGGATAACCGGCTTTTGAATTAGAACGACGGGGTTCCACGCGAAAGTCGGAAAACCGGTTGCTCTGTCCGTCTGGACGGGCAAAATAGAACTAAAACGCCCGTCACGAGTCATAAAACCAAAAACCCTGCAAATTATTACACAACGGTTTATTATTCGGATAATCAGCTTGACCTAGCATTAATGCTCCGAGACCCATCCTGTTCGATTCAGCATCGAAAAATATCATAATGAAACCCAAAAAAAGGCCGAAAAGAACTGAATCGTAATATTAAAATAAACAAAAAAAATGAAACGAACGAACTATTAATAAATAAACCAAAAATAAGCGAATAATGAAAAGTTCAATCGAAGATAACAGATATTTTGCTACCGTTGAGACGGAGAGAAAGAGTCATTCGTGGAGGTGAAGACGAGAACAAGGCAATCGGACGATAAAGAGACAAATCGTAGTGCCAAAGGTTATATACGAAACACGAGCGCTTCCTAGGGAAGACAAAAAAAAAAAACCCCGGCGCTAATTGGGCGAACGCTGTGAGTCGAGTGGAAAGGGGTGGCGGGCGGCGGTGTTGCCGGACCAGTGACGATCGCTTTTGATGGGCGGGAGCGAGGGACTTCAAAGACGTAACGCGTTATACTGCGTTTCGTTAATTTTAACCGTTTTTTGCCCATTACAACCACGGGCTTCGTCCGATCGGATTGCGGAGATGGCGGGCACAACTAGATACCAAATCGGATTTTTGGGCGAAAGAACGAATTTTTTAGACCACGTTAAAGGCACAAAACGGCCCGGACGGCGGACGGCGGACGGGGGACGGGGGACGGGGGACGGGGGACGGGGGACGGCGGACGGACATTGCAAATTTGGAATCTCCATGTCATGAAACGTAAAGTATCAAATTTTGAGGGGGGGTTGTAAAAAATTTTTCGTGACCGAAAACATAGGGTTATTATTCAGAATGAATAATAAACCAAAACTGCTGGTTTATGCCTCCGAAGACAATTTGAGGCGTAAAAAGGAGATCGCATTTCATTTTGAGCGGGTGGACATTTATATTGGCAGTTATTTCAGCTTAAGTTTACGGAGTTGGTTATAAAAGTTCTGAAATAATTTTTGTACTAAATTCAAGTGCTCCGGCCGTAAACCAATTTTACTTTTTTGAATTCAAAAACGTACGTTTGAACCTTGACTCTTTGTAAAGGGCAAATGCATGTAAAACGCTTGAGAGGACGGATTTCAACATTTTCCTGAAGTTTGATAGCTCTTTAATTTTATGGGCATTGGATTCGTTAATTAATACAGTCGTCTTCTAAGGTAGTAGAGGAGCTATAAATGTTGTGAGCTCAGAAAGGTCGAGCCATGGCCAAGAAAATATGTGTATGCAGCGGTTTTTATCGTTCCACCAACTAATCCTATCTGTTTTGTACTCAGTTCATATTAACGTGGTAGCACGTATTGCAACTGTTAGAACATTACCTACGTTTTATTGAGTTGCCCCTTAATTATGACACAATTATCAGTGAGCGATCATTAGGACTGCCAATACTGATTTTCAGGGAACTTCGTGTTTACGGAAAACTGCAAAAAATGGGTCGGAGAGATGACAGTAGTTCGGATTCTGGAATATCGTGGGTTATACAATGTTTTTATGGAGAACTAAAGGCAGCGTGGGAGTTATAACGGAAGATAATTCTGAAATCGATGTTCTTTATAACTTCCTCCAGTTTATTGCAATACTTTCGTTATTTTCCCTGCGAATGAACATTTTGTAATGCTGTTCAGGTGTTTGGAACTGTCTACAAAAAGAATTCACCCAAAATCATTGACGCGGGTTTTAGAACTGACAAAGTAGCTGGTCTGGTCACTATGATAACAATAACTAGTTTTGAACCAATTTTGCTGGTAAGCTCCACGAAGCATAATTTCAACTAATTTACATCGATTTCAATGGCCCTATTTGTTTATTTATGAAGGGAGTATTCATAAAAGTTCACTTCCTAATTGTTTGGAATAAAATAGACCTCGCTTTCTCCTGCAATAATGTTTGAAATATAACAAAAAATGCAGCAATTTCACCTTTTTTTACTTTCCTTAGCCCTGCGAAGTAGCGAATAAAAATATATAATCGGCCGAAAATTTGTTTTGTAGTCACCCAAATAAATAAAACAGTGTACGTGAGAAAAGCGTTGGTGTGCGTCGTGCCAACTATATTGAAATTAACCATACCCGACCAAAATGTATATGCTTTCTGCAGATCGACAAGAGACGTCAAAATGAGACTAGGAGAAAAACTAACTATAATTATCAAAGCGATCGAAACACCATTACAACGGTGTTGATCAAATTTTTTTCAGCTCCAGACATAACTGCTATATAAAATTATTCAAGGGAGAAGGACGAGAGCAGGACAATAAATTATACAAAATTTCGGCGACAATCGATTGTAGTGTCGATCATCAAGGTCGACGTCATAAATTATGAAAAATTACGAATAAGTTTCGATTTGTGACTAGTTTTTCCGCTATAAATCCCGCTCATATGGCAAAAACGCTTTCACAATAACCACGTTGGTAGTTAAATGCTACCTACAAGATAGTAATTTAATAACTAGTCGTAATATAGTCGCCCCACGAAATTTGATAATTCAAACTATTTCCGATTGTTTGATTACTTTGACTACCTTTCACGCAGCGTGTTCCTATATCGGAAAAGTAAACAGGAGCCTTACTTTTTTTCAATTGTGATGACCTTTTCGTGAATTACAAATACAACGATTACGCGATAAAGGTTTTGACATAAGTAGAGGCAACATAAAAAATTCTGGAACGTTAACCATTACCAGTAAGTAAACAGCAAATAAAGCTAAGTTCACGTAAACTTAGGATTAGGGGCAGGGTGAATATGCAGGGGGCTGAGGAAGGTTGGGCGATGTATCACCCGATTTTTACTTTTCTCATCTCTATAAAACGAAGGAAAGTTACGAGATTGGCAGAAAATGTTTTTTTAAAGTTTTCTTCATACCATAACGTTTCAAGGCCAATCGAGCCCAAAAAACGCCATTTGCAGCAATGGTCCGTGTATCTGTGCATGCATGGGTGCCAATTATCGCGATAGAGAGAAAACGGTAGAAAAAAAATTGAATTAACTTTCATGCATAGTCCAAAATTAACTATAGTTGTCATAATGATCAAAACTTCAAATATTTTTTCCCACTAGAACGGCTTTGAACATTTTGATTAACATTTTGTTTGAATGAACATATCCAAATATACAACAACATCGTGAAATTTCCATTCGTACAACGCAGTAAATTACTATTTTTACTATTTCTTACAGTTTTTACAAAATAATGCCAAAACGGTAAATACAATGTTTGTCGAAAAATCGTGTCTCATGAATCACATGAGCACTAATCGCTCAATATCGGCCATGGCGTTAATAGGAGTAACTCAGTAAATTCTTGAACTTTGAGCTCTTCCAATTTATCTGTTTTATACCAACTTCAAATGAAGGGAGTGAAGAATAAATTGAATTAGTAGCTGAAGCCTTGGAAATCAGTAAGTGTATATGGGGGCTGAAGACAATCGAGTGATACCTTCGTATCACCGGATATTTATTGTGAATTTTCTTCTGTTTGAGATTCAGCGTATCAAGTATTGGTACAGTAAAGAAATTTCATTCACTACAGACAACGGTTATTTTGAAACATATCGAAGTGACAACCGACCATCTTTCAGGAACGCCATGGCGTTTCCAGGGAAAGGGGGTGGGGTGGGAGGTAATTTCTTTGTCGGCTTTAAAAGCGAAAGAAAAATCGGTGAGTGTCGTGCGTGAAAGACAGAAACTCCAGGTATGCGCCTCGTGCCAAACACGAATTGGGCCACGATCGTTCGTTCTCTGCAAGCTTCACCTGAGCGAATATAAAGAACAAAACAAGGATGTCAGGACGACGTTGTAATGACGACAAGTAGGTTCGTTCTCCACCAAGTCCTGAGGAGTGTTGTTTTTTTTTTCTTTTCGACCAATCACTAAAAAGGGCTTCTCTCAGAGATTACAGACATTGATGGAAACTTGATTGCAAAGCTCGAGCGCCGGACTGTCCAATTCTAATAACCTCGCAACGGTCAAGAAGTTCCGGGGTCGATGGCGGAGCGCGTCCAGCTTTTTCGAAGGAGACTCGTTAGAAGGGAAATAGTTCCGAGAAGAAATCGTAGGCAGTGTTAAGGTCAGTCCTCGCTAATTTCAGTCCTGATTATAACGCCAGTCGTAGGAGACAAAAGCCTTGTTAACACGCTTAATTCCTGTTGCGTCGCGCAATTACAAAGAAAAAAAAACAAGCGATTCAATACAAATATCTAGTGCGACGGGTCCGCGCCTCTCGTAAATTCAATTGTTCGATACATAGACTGGTACTGTATCTGTATCTTCGTTCAGTGTACTTTTACAGAAACGCTTAGGGGGAAATAAAAGTTGCTACCACTTAGCTCAAAGTGGCCAATGAGTTTGATCAAGTCCTTTTAGTGAAAAATTATGAATTGAATTTGTAACGATAGGAAAATATAATTTTCCGGCATAGTTTGACTAACAGGTTCGTTCAACGGACGTTATATAAACGCTGGTATTGGTCGCAACTAGTAGTAATGTTGATCTAATTCATTAGGCGCACAATTTGAAAACTTCGAGCAACAGTTTTTTGGCACCTTTTGGTTATCTCCGTTCAAAAAGTAGGTCTACATGAAATAAAAACGATATGAGCAAAGTCAATTCAAAATCAGCTTCACTTAATACAGAGAATAACACGAACGATAGCGATTAGCGATTTTGAGAGATTTGATATTTAGCCGGCAGATCAACATGGGACGCCAAAATACGAGTATGCTCTTCATCGGTTCAAAACTAACCATAGTTGCCATAGTGATCAAATCACCAATTGTTTTTAAACCAACAGCTGCACTACATGATTTGTATAGCATTTTTGTGTATCTAGATAACAGGAAGATAATATGGAATTGTCATCCTTGTGAAACTGGTGAGAGAAGCACAACTATCAAAAATGTTAATAAAACCGGATGGATTTCAGTTTTGCTTTTTTCTCATAAATCCCACGTATATGATACTGGCGTTCTAAAAAAACCAGAGCAGTAGTCCGATAAGTTACTTAAACAATTAAGAGTTTAACAAATTGGTTATAGATAATCCGGATCAACCTCAGAAATTCAAAATAGCTCTTATTTTGTTTTCACTATTTTACGCAACGTTTTTCCTATAATTGCAAACACGAGCCTTCCCCAAAAAATTATGTGGGCAGTGCCATAAATTATCCATACTCAAGTATTTTAATCAAGGCTGTGGCAGCAGTAGCAGGAGCCCAGTAAAGTCCGGAACTTGAACGCTAATAGTTTCTACAAAGAACGTTAAGTGATGTTCTACCTACTTTGTATGAATGGGGTCAAAAATAATTTAGTTGTCACAGTGACAAAAATCACTTAATATACTAAGCCTGAGGTGATTCGTTCTTCTTGATATTATAAAGAAGTCCCATAACGAGTTTTATTAATAGAAGTTGTAATTAACTAAAAACTTACGCTAACACTACGTTTTCGTCAAAAAAATTACAATAGAATTACAATTAATGTTCAAAATATATGGTTCGACGTCTCACACACACACGACCGTAATTCCAGAATACACTAACCAGCCAAGAAAAAATCGTTCAAATTTGATACATTCCTTGGTTACTCAATGAAGTTGGAGCAGCAAAATAAATTATGTTAACGCACTGCTTGCTCCCATATGCAACTATAATTTTCTAAATTCTGCTTCGCTTCGAGTAGCTTTACCGGGTGAGTTCAACCTGTACTAATTTACTGTACCAGCATATTTCAGTATTATTCGAATTCATTATTTTAAAACACTTTGAAACAAAATACGGAAAACTAGATTTCCAAATGACCCACATTCTAATTTGATGGTGTAATCTTCAGAAACGACCTCTATCTAACATTCCTTGGAACCATGAAAAAGATCGAATCCTTACAATCCAAACGTTTTGCTTCGTTTTCCCGTACCGATAAAAGGCGAACGTGAGTTGTCCTTCGATTCAGAACCAGATGTTTGGCCAATCGATAATGACTAACCTTCCAGCCGCAGTCCGGGAAACTGGAGACACAGCACCTGCTTTTCAATAGCTCTCGACGTTATTGAAGTTTATCTTTAAGTACGTACCCACATCAGTAATATCTATTGAGCCCGTAACTTTTCTCGAGAAAAGGCCGACAACGCTACGGCCACACAATGGTTCGAATCTTAACTACTTGCTGCCTTCCAGAAACACAAATATTTCGTTCATTTGGCATTTGAAAACTACAAATTTGGTTCCGCGTCTGAGCGCAGCTTTCACAGTTTATATTATTCTTTGTAATGCGTAAACAAACGTACAGTCCTACAACCCTGCAGATTGTAGTTGTTGAGTGAACTGCAATACATGTTTTATAACTAAGCTATTCTGGGTTATGTTATACAATATCTACTGCGAACACTCACGCCTGTCCTCCATCTCTGTAAAAACGATGACACTTACGTAAAACAGGTTCGCAATGTTCAACACGCATCTTAGTGTTCTGCTGAAACACGCAGGATCAACTGCAGATAATTGTTAGCTAAGGGAACTGTGCAGGTTTGATCAAAGTCATTACATGAATAGTTATGGAGTAAATGCGTCACACGAACATGAAAGGCACACTTTCAGGTTATTCCAATTCAGTTGTGGACTTACTGTGGAAAATTCGAGAATGTCAATTACAATCGCACGGATAATTTATGGGACTGCCGAAAGGTTTTTATTTATTTATTTAGAAACGCTCTCGGATCATAGGAGAAATACTGAGAAAAACGTGAGTCGAAAAAACGACAATAGTTTGAAGTCCAGAATTCCATGAAGTATCCCTGATTATTTAATTACCACGATTAAGCTTCCATGGTGATGTATTTGGACAACCAAGATGTTTTGTGAACGCAAACGGGATTTATAAGGGTAAAACTGTTCTACAATCGCTTCCAGAACTAAGCAACGAGAAAAATATACGTAAAACAAGAACTTTAAAGAACGTTCGAGTAAAACCGTAAACCTGACAACTCCATTTATGCATGATTGCGGAAATTTAACAAATACTGGTTAGCCGATTACGCTAGTATCTACCGTATACTTCGTAGAATTAGGAAAAGTAGCCGATAAACAAACTTTCACGTTCAAAAAGCCCGAATGTTTTAAAAGGAAAAAATGCAGAGGATGAAAAAAGTATTGAGAAGAAAATAATTTACCTAGTTGAGAGGGCACGTGCAACTGACCGGCGTTAGATCCAACTGTAGTGGAACTGGTTGGTAAGAATGAATCATAGTCGAGAGAAAAGATGGATCTATGAAGAAAACAGGCGCATTCGCCGAAGCGGTTATTACTGAAAAAGCGATACCTGGAGAAGAGGAATTAATTTTTCGATTGTGGAGACAAAAACCGGGGGTGCTCAAAGAGGCATCAGGTAAAGTAAGGAAACCAAGGCGAAGGAGGATCGATCACCTTGTGAATCAACTCAGGCAGACCACCTGTCGTCAAAACAAGAAAATTACTCTTTCGGTGAGTCAACTTCTAACCACCAAAGTAATAGTGACTCAACTTGACTGTTCACTCGGATCCAGCGGTTTCGTCCCGAGTTTTACTACTGGAAGTGGCCGACGGTCGATAATCTCAAGTTGGGGGATTCAGAAGCAGAAAATCGATTTTTGACGCTCATCGATCCAGAGTATCAGACCAGTTCCATTTAGCGCCAGTTAACAACGTTAAAAACATAAGTTGCCCCTAATTTCGTATCTCCTGGTATTCATCTTCAATGATGAAAAAGAGAGGAGCAACTTCATTAGTTGACTCCCAACAAAACGGTTACTGAAAACTATTGAATAGCATCCATCAGCATTCACTTGTCTATTTTAGCAAATTAATTCGTAACTTCTGTTGAGCACGACTTGACATCCGTTTTGGCTAACAAAGCAGAATTATTAGAAAACCTGTCTCCACTAAGTTGTTACAATGTTATAAGAAAATGAAACAATGGAAAGAAAACAGCTGAAGAAATGTGCGAAGATACAAAAAGTAGAAGTACTAAATGAGACTAGCGACGACAGAAATTTAAGAAGGAGTCTATTTTTACTTTCCTTGGCCCTTCGAAGCAGAGAGAAAAATAGTGTTATATAACCTCGTGAAAAAATTTTTGTTAAGTCGCTTTAACACTATTTGTGAAAACGGGTGTCTATGAATGGGATGGTGAGCAAAAGTATCATCTCAAATTTGATATCTAGCTGGTGGCTTACCACGGGTCGCCGAAAAAGGGTATGAGCAAAATCCGCCAAAACTAACTACAGTTATCAAAGTGATCACTAATAAATTCCGAGACTGTAAGCGCTACCACTTTTTACCAACGTTAAGTAATGCTTTGCCGAATTCAAATGAAGTGACTGGAAACTAAATTGAATTAGTACGGAAAATCATGAAAACTTGTGAATTAACGTGGAGCACCAGATATTTCCATAGGGGTTTTGCTACAAGCACATATTTGTTGTTCTCTCCTTCAACTTTGTTATAAGAGTAAGTTGATTGAAGTAAACATGCACACTTGTTCGGAGCAGCGCAATTGATTCTGGAACGTTAAGCATCGCCAATTTTTTATAGCACACTAGTGAACAACGGATTGGATTGATTGTATAAGGATGCAGTCGGAAAGTTGCCTGACTTGGTTCGTTTGACTGGGTCACCTGGACCTAGGTCAACGTAAATGTATTCAATTCGTCCTCAGTCGAGCAGCCAGCTAGCGAACTCAAGATACAACATACGTAGACTTTCCATACAATTAATTACGACTTTAAAATTTCCTCATTTATCGAGTACATCGGTTTCAAACTGTCCTGCAAAAGTATGATCTGATTTTGGTTTATTATTCATTCTGAATAATATCCCTATGTTTTCGGTCACGAAAAAGTTTTTACGACCCCCCCTCAAAATTTGATACTTTACGTTTCAAGACATGGAGATTCCAAATTTGCAATGTCCGTCCGCCATCCGGGCCGTTTTGTGCCTTTAACGTGGTCTAAAAAATTCGTTCTTTCGCCCAACAATCCGATTTGGTATCTAGTTGTGCCCGCCATCTCGGCAATCCGATCGGACGAAGCCCGTGGTTGTAATGGGCAAAAAGCGGTTAAAAAAATTAACGAAACACGGGAGCTACAGCGTTTCGTCGTTTGAACTCCCTCCCGCCCCACCCGTCTCATTAAAAAAGCAGCGCGCCTCCCGCTCGCTTCCCTCCCAACACTCAACTCCCCCCGGGTTCGCTCCGAGCGCCCCCATTCCAATTTCCCCGACGTTTTGGTTTTAATACGATTCAATTTTTTTAGATTCTTTCGTTTCATTCTCATTTTGGTTTTTTTCATAGATTTTTGGTTAAATTTTGATATTAGTATTTAGCGTGCATGTTTTCATATTAAAATTCAGTTTTTTCTAGATACTTTCGTTTTTTTTGTGTTTATTTTAATATTACGATTCAGTTCTTTTCGACCTTTTTTGGGTTTCATTATGATATTTTTCGATGCTGAATCGAACAGGATGGGTCTCGGAGCATTAATGCTAGGTCAAGCTGATTATCCGAATAATAAATCGTTGTGTAATAATTTGCAGGGTTTTTTCTTTATTAGTTCTCCGTTTTTAACTGTTTAATAATCCACGTCCTAGCTAGGTTATTATTTCAAACTTTTTCAAGGAGTCATTCCACTTCTTCATTGACTTCTTTTCATTGAATATGAAAGTAAGCTAAATGTTGATTTTTAATCGCACTTACGTAGTTTTCCCAAATTGTATTCAGGGAAGCTATTATTACTAGCGGTGCTCAGACTATCATGTTTAAACATTCAATTATTTTGAGTTTCGCGCTCATACTGTGGACGACGTACTACACAATTGTAGTTCCCTAGCACAGCATAGTATAGAGTGATCAAAATAACACCTGTACATCGAGTTGTGTGACGCGGCCCCACTAAAGTGTTTATTCTGTGGATTTGACCCAAAGTTGTTCGAAAATCTCTGGCGTGATGATTTTACTCATTCAATCCCTTTCCATTTCTAGGAAACCTTGCCCCAACAACTAGTTCAACCGTCAATCACATAATGCTCCCAAGCTCGCTGTAAAACGACGCGATGAAAGTTTTTTGAGCGGCACGCGAGAAACTCGAGCGAATTGAAAAATAACTCGCCGGTATTTTATTGTGAAGGTAGGCGTGAGACAACTCAAATAAGTTGGAAGTAAACAATGAGGGAAAAGTGCTCGGCTCAGGAGAAAACGGGAACTCGAAATGAAGTAGTTGAAGGCCGCTGATGAGTTCGTCGATTCCTCGACCAACCACCAGCGTCCTCAACATCTAACAAATAATAAAGGCGGTGTAAAATACGAAACTGTACTTACGAAGAGTCGATAGTTGAGCACTGGGAAGCTAATAAAACATTGCGGTTCAAAGATAAAAACTGTGGAATCTCCCCGGGTACAGGGTTTTTACTAAACACCAATTTAAGTGGTTTTGGAGGAAGATGCAAAAACATTAACATGTCCAGCACGAACGCAACTTTCGTAGATTTAAACAATACTTGTATGAAGAAAACCAGGTTCTGAGGTTCATCAAGAAGAGTACGCGGTCCTATTCTGCCTAAAACCTTCCACTTGAGCGTGTGTTGACATTTCGACCTTTATTCCTGACTTGTTTTACGAAGCGTGAACCCAGTTACTTACCTGCAACAAAAAGAAAATATTATAAGATAAAAAATAAGTAATAACGAACGCAGTGAATAACTACAAGAAACTATTAAAGTAGTTGGAACAGTGAATTTTCTTAAAAAACTCTTTATGGCTCCTCGCCAAAGTGCTTCTCCTTCATTTCGTCCACTTCGATTAGCGAGAAGAGTTAGTAAGGCGAGAGTGCAGCGTCTAAAGAATCGTGATTGCATCGCTGATGGCCCCTCGTGGTCGAACTAATGAGGAGATTTTACAACAGAGGGGCACGTTGCAACTACTCAAATAAACCAACCATGATCTCACAAATCCAGTAGATCGGATGTTAATGAACTGTCACTTTCATGCCTTTGCATCATTTCAAAAGAACTATTAATCAACCCGGTGTCAGTTTCAAGTTATTTGGCAGTGAAATGGGTTGCTCGAAGGAAGAGGGGATCAAACGCTCACCGAAGAAAATTCCTGCTGCGATATAATTTTGCTTAGTACGCCTCTGGTAGGCCGTGGGACGGAATATTACTTGTTACCGCCTGGTGAATACTAGGGCTGGTTAGGTTATAACGCGAAAATTCCACATTTGCGTTGATAAGTCGAATAACGAGGTCATTGGAAAATTGAGATGTTGAGCCCTCGTTTCTCTCCACCAATATTTAAAGACCGCCTCTAGTTCGTTCGTTATTTATCTTATCACTTAAACAATAGCGTCAAAAAAATGGCACAGTTGTGCACAATAAACGATGGATGTACTGGTTGCTGCGAAGGAAGGTCATGTTGTATTTATCACTGACATTCATGGTTAGGTAATCGCTAAGACGACAAAATCCACGAATATTGCACGACCAAACACTTTTTAAAGTGAGCGGAACTCAAGATAGTTTGCTCAGACCAAGTTGTACATTTTGTGCACTCCACACGATTGTCACGATGAGCTTTTACGTACGACTCACTGTCATTCAGTCGTTATTGAAAAGTTCAACGAACTCAAGATATCGCAATCACACATTTATAATGGTAGGCGCCGTGGTGAGTTGTGGGAAATTGTAAATGGTCACTTTCCTTCCAAAGAAAAGCTAAAAAACGGGTTTTTTTCGTCAGATCTTCACGTCTTGAACTAATACGACTGAAAAAAAAGTATCATTTGTGGTATCTCAGCCATCTTAAGGGCTATGATTAAATTTTTTTCTGTGGGCATTTCTAAACAACTGAGTGGTAATACTCGTATTAAAGTGGAAGTACTTTGGCTCTAGCAGTCTACCACGAACTGTTTTCAATAAAAGCGAGGAAATACCAAGTTTTGATAAATTTTGGTCTTTCCTTTCCTTCTTAATAATGAAGTGGTAAACACTTCCAAACAGAGAAATAGTATTTTGGAATATTTCGAACACAAACAGTCTTTACACATATTTCATGCAAAGGAACGACTTTCTACAACCATAATAACCTCGACATGCTATCGAATGTGTTTGTACAGCGTATTTCTACGGGAAAATTTATGGACAAAAAAATTAAGCTATCAGTTATCTCAAAGTACCCCGTGGGAGTGATCAAAATTGTTAGAACCGTTTATAAGGTACTAGAGGAACGACCGATTAATGTTCTGCGAATCGTAATTTCCTACGTGCCACATTCCTACTGCAAAAATTGGAGCGGAGAACAAAATGTGGGAATTTCATACAATTATATAGTTACGTTTATTGTAAAAATCACGTTTTTGACACATTTTGGTTGTTATTTCCGTTCTACGAAGTGGTAGAGGAACATTTAAGAGAGCACTATGTAGGTATTCATTATTTGAGGACACTTGGTGAGTCCCCCTCCCCTCTCACTAAATCATTAGCACCCTTCCGCCAAAAAAAAGAAACTCTTTCGCCCCTCATCTACGCTTCTTTTGAACAGTTTTTATCATTCGATCTAATTTTTTTCTTTAATATTATTCATTTTTTATTTTATTATTTACTGCATTTATTTATTATTTTGTTATTCAATATATATTTTATTATTTATTGCATTTATTCATTATGTGTTTTATTCTTAATTTTTATGTTAGTTTAAACGCATAGAGAAATATATTCTTCTCAATTTTGGTATCCTTTCCTTCCTCTATTGGATGAAAAATGAATAAAGGAATGAGCTCAAATGGTTCAGCCACACTCCTGTAAATCTCAGTATAGACCCACGCGCCAAAATTAAGTTTTTTAGACTTGGACTTCAAGACTTTGAGGGGATCTGGAGGAAAACTATATTTTACACGATTGTATTATTTTGGGTACAGAATGTAAACCTTGAGGCTACTGAGATTATCAGAGTTTCTCGAATACTTTTTTCACCTCAGTCTCATGTCTTTAGTAAGTTGTGGGACTGGTTCTGCGAAGATAAACTAAAATGAGCCCTCAGCCGTGAAACGTTTTTCTAACACTGGTTGTTGAACGAAAATTTCCTCAATGAAAATATATGGGAAACGTTCATTCACTTCAATTTCCCTCTTCGACTCTAACCTCAAAGCTGTATTTTTATAATCAGACGCTCTCAAAGAAATAAGTAATATCCTGTCAATGTAAATTACAGTAAGACGTTTTTTTATCTTTTCTTTTAAGAATGCGTTATGAGAATTGACAGAATGCGGTTTCGAAGAGGATCTCAGGAAGCTTCCACTAAGAGCTTCGGTGAGGTGAACCCTTCCCGTCCATAAACATCTGCCTGTCGGATTACTTTTTTCGACCATCAACCGCGGTAAGAGGGAAGATGAACGATCTGCAACGAGAGAGAGAGAGGAAGGGGGCAAGAGAGAAGATAAAAAACGAGAGCGTTCTTCCCCCTTCATTACGAATAGTTTTGCAGGGTTACCGAGCAATTGTTGTTACCGCAATGGGATTATTATCCTCCGCTCCGAGCATCCAACAGTCAACCCTCTTTATAAGGAGTAATTGCGTAATGGGCGGCTATTGAGGTCCATTGTCTATCATCTTTGCAGACAGGGCTTGAAAACGCACTTCGTTCTCAAGACAAGTTTGTTGTGAAGACAGCCGTGACACATTACTGGTGAATGTTCAGCGTTGAGAACTAAATCATGCCGCCTTGCTTTTGCAACGGCACTCAGTTAAACCCTGGTCTGATGAACTACGTAAACTAAGTGAACAAACAGTCGTCGCGATTGGACACCTCCCAAACTTATATCACGAAAAATGAGACGCAGAGAAGGAACGACGAACGAATGAGAATTTAAGAGAAGGAAAGCGGAGTGAATAAATATGCATATATTCTTGCAGTACGACGACTCTAAAGCTGAAATACCACTGTCTTTGTTTTGTGAGTGTTCGTGATATTTTCTCCAATTTTTTAATCAGTTTCCGCCCGATGTTCACATATTTCGTTCAATTCAAAATACTAGCAAAGAACATCACAAACCTATTTTTGATATTTCAGCAATAGACTTTTTCAAAACAAGCTAAACAAACGAGACCCAGCAAAGACTATGGAAAACGTACGTGACGAAGCAAGACACGACATAATCGCCACTTGGGATCTTCATTATCAAATTGCACCGTTCAATGTTGAGCCCCGGTAGATAAATAGTAGAGCCCTGTGACCGCTTCTGCCTTCCCAACACAAAACGCAGTACCATGTTTGAAACCCAGATCATAAACGCATATGGGAGACTGGCACTCTGCTGTGCCCTAGCATTTACTATTGTCGGATGACTCGAAACATCAAGCCCGCCCTCCCATGACCTATCTTAATGATATTTGGATTGGATGAACGTCCTTTAAAACTTTATTATTATACGACGAACGTATTTTTTCGCTTGTTGCACTTGGTGTTGACCGGTATTGAATGTGCGAAAGCACGACCCTCTTTTCAATCACCCTCTACTTCGAAGTTTTCGACACATGCTGTGTACGATGCTTTGCAAATTCTGTGTCCCTGAACCGAGTGAGCCATAGGATTTGACAGCTTAACGTGACTCGAAGAGAAACTATCATAATGAGCGCAGACGAAGGATTATATAAGAGAGGGTAACACGATAAGGCGTAAGAGGACTGAAACGAATCACAGAAGAACTAAAGTGAGAAGGAAAATATCTGGTGCGACGCATCACACTACTTTCCTCAGCTTCACGTTCATTCACATAATTTCATAGCTTTAGTTATAGCACTTTCCTGAATAATCGCGGAGGGCCTCCAATAAAACATCGATCTGTCCATGTGAACTTCCACGTAGAAGAACAGGTGCTTACATTGGTGAGCAAAAACGATCGCACATATAAACAAAATGAGGAAAAATGCGGACTGAAATAGTAAATCAGTTCAGTTTGGTCGTTGAATGTTGGTAAACTCCAGGATTGTTCATGCAATCTCGATAAGCAGCATTTTTTATAATGCTACTTGGCATAGGACGTGAAACATTGCATACAAGTAGCTGTACAGCCAAAAAAATTGCCTCCACTATGCGTAGTACACGTAAATGTAGAACATACTTACACCGCCCATTAGGCCCACTTAATCCATTTCATAAACAACTGTTTGCCATATCAACAACGAGAAACGGTGTATGAAGTGGAAAGGTGCGGGTTGTTAGCAACTTCAAAACGTCGTACATCGCAATCCAAGTTAATGTGTGTTCAGTTCACGAACGCCAAGTCGGCGTGTAAAACGTCAGTTCACAAATCAATCATAACAATTTCCTGACAGAGCCTCAGAACAACTCTACAGCTTAGGGTAAATACACCATGATAATACATAACGTGTCGAGGGTTCTTCGCACAACCTATGGACCTATTTCGTCAGTAATCGACGTCCCCGTGTCTTGCCGTACCTGTGATTGCGTAGTAGCTCATTCTCCTTTCCCAGGCGCCCTGATTCCTCTTATGACTTACGTTTACCTAACTTGTGCTCTTCAAAATCGATTAGTGACTGAAGTACACCTCAGTTACCCAGCCGTTCGCTCGAAAATTAACAATGAAGGATGCGGCAGGGACGGAGTACTATTGAAAACGCCGATTAGTTCCGTGTTACATTTCAGCGGATTACGACGGTATTTTTACTTTCCTTGGCTCTACGAAGTAGAAAGGAAATTTATGTAATCGACTGAAAAACATTTTGAGTTCTCTTCAGATCTTTTACGTTTCAAAGACGTCCGATAAACACTATTTGGGAAAATGGTCTGTGTGTCTGAATGGAAGAAAATGGCTGAACCAAATCAGCTCAAACTTGATATCTATCTCACAGATTACTATGCTACGCCAAAATAAGGGTATTAGCAAAATCCACTCAATACTAAACATAGTTGTCATAGAGTGCAAAACACTAAATTTTGTTTTTCTCAAAAACGGCTCGAACGATTTTGATTAAATTTTGTATATGAACAGTTATCGATGGTGCAACTATACCGTAAAATTCCCATCCGTGAGAAAATGACGAAGGCATAACAATAAATTACTAAGCATTTCGATGTAAACTGATTTTAGCCCAAATTTTTTCCCTATACGCTCCGTTCAAATGCTACTAGAATCTTTTTTAAAAAATTGAGTTGCTAATCCAATTGAATACATATACGACGAGATCATTTTAATAACGCTCATAAGATATACGGGAGCTACTCCATAAATTCCAGAATTTCCACCCCCGCCGTTTCACTTACTACCATTCCCTAAACGTTTTTGCTCGATAACTCTGGAAAAGTGATTACTAGCCTTTTTTAAAACACATCAAATTTACTTCCTATTTGATTCTGAGTATCAATTGCTGAATAACAGTCGAGGCATGAGTACGAGCACCACAACAAATTCCGGAACGTTGAGCGCTACCGTTTTCTGCCGCCCTGAAGTGATGTTTTACCAAGTTCAAATACATTGAGTTAGTAGAAAAAGCTATGAACACAAGTGAATTGACGTACAGCCAAGGAAATTTGTGCGATGCAGTGCACCTGATATTTTGTTGTAAGGTTCGACGGGTGGACAGATACGACAGTAGTAATAGTGAACTTGAAAATCTGACATCACGTGGGAACTGTTGATAGCTAATTCTTGATCTCGTTAATGACCCGTTTTGTTTTATCTTGACACGTCAAAGGCCAAAGATATCATAGAAAAATTTCCTGTACGTTTTGTTTATTTCTCCTTTAGAACGTCATTAACCACTGCGAAATTTCTTGACTAGTAACGGGACGGATTCCTAACTGATGAAAATTCAACTTTCCTTCTTATTCCGACGGACTAAAGAATGTAAATATCGTCGTTACTTGGAAGCATACGAAAACTATAGGACAAAAGCCCCGCATTTACTTAGTACAATTAAAAATTCGTTAACTTCTGTGCGTAACTCAATGTTACAGACGCACTATAAATGTTCCTGAATAAATGTGGTTTCGTGTCTGTCAACTAGTCAGTTACTGTTCTGCATTCGGGGATGTCTGTGGGAGTACCGACCTGGTGGCCCCTACCTACCTCAGACCCCGCAGTTTAGAAACAAAAGAAGGTGATGGGATTTCTACTATCCAGCGACCCCCCCCCGCCCCCGACCACCACGATGACCGCAGAGCAAGCGCATTTTCCAGCATTATCAGGCCTTGCCCTGGGTAGGAGTTGGATTGCTCCGTTCTACCTACCTAGCCCTCAGGAGGCAGCCACGTGACGTGGCCCTAACCCATAATGCACTGGCGCAAGGCTGCGGGCTGTGCATTCCCGTGGTACCATTTTGGGTCAAACAACCCTTAAGGCCTGAATGGTCACTGGCCCACACCTTCTTTTGATGGTTTTTACGGCTTTTTCTTATCCCAAGGTGGCTTGTTTGGGCTTGCTGACCTCCCTGGGGTTAGGAAGGACCCCAGTAAGCTGCAACAGATGGCCCCATAGCCTTCACCCACTACTAGGGGGCCTATCTGCCGCGCAACCGGTTGTCTGAAACCATTTTTACGCCTTTTCTACTACGGTAGGTTGCGCTTATACGCGTTTTCTTTCTTCTGGAATAGATTTCAAAGGACGCTATATAGATATGATTGACTGACTAAATGCCAACTTGTATTTTAATTAATTTACTGTGTGTACTATTTTCTCTCAACGTCACTCAAGAACCTTATGACAAACTCACAGCTCAATAACTGGAAACCATGAGACCTAATCATTCGCTACAATTTGTGGATGCAGTATCCAGATTTCCTTGAATAACTTTCAACTTGATCTTCCTTCCACCTTCATATTTACCTTTGGTGGTTTAGTATCTTACAATATACAACCGTCGTCAACTGCTCACATATCAACTACTTGCCTCTTGCACTTAGCAGGGTTTTAGGGAAATGATGCCATTCCAAATACGTTTCCATGGAAATCAATTTCACTACATTTTTCAGGATATATATACATAAATGTTGATGGACTTTAAAGTTGTCAAAGAAAAAGTTCTCCCTTCTTCCAAGGATTAGCATGTTGACCAGGAAACCAGGAATTTTGATTATAATATCTATATATTGATGTCAACAATTGGGCATGACCAAGCATGTTGAGTGGGAGTTCGGAGTATGTTTACTTCCCTCAATACTACATAGTACGACTAAGAGTTACTCAATCAGCTAAAATTAATTTTTTCACTGTTTCTTTATTCAGATCTTTACGTTTCAAGGGCGTCTGACATAACATACTATAAGGAAGTGGTGGGGGCTGTGAACGAGATGAGCCAAATAAACTCAAAATAATTTATTTATTTACTTAGCGTCCTAAGGAATGCCAGGTATTTCCTGCAAGAGTCTTCTTTCGCGTCCACCCTTTGAGAAGTTGTACCAAAGACCCCTTTCAAGTCTACGGCACTTGGCCAGGACATGACAAGGAGTTTCCTCATTTCTCCAAAGGCGTCGGTTATACCTATAACATACGCGTGTTCGTTCATTTTGCAGTGCCCCCGGATGATTCCAATTACCTGACTTATCCATCGACAGAATGCTAGGCCTCGTGTTTCTGTCCTGAGACAAAGATTTGGAATGCCCCACTCCCGTACTGTTCCAGTCTGATGCATCCTCCTGTCACAGTCCTCTTGAATAGTCAACCAACACTGGTCAGATGGTCCGCAGTCTCATTTCCAGTGATCCCTGAACGCTCGGAACCCATTAAACGTTAATCATATTAGAGTTTGGTAGAGATGTTACTTCATCGCTCTCTGTATGGAACTGCCATCAAGAGATTTAGCATCGTTGTTGTTTTTTCACTCAGAAAATTTCAAACGTAAAGATCTGAAGAATCAAAATTGTTTGTCGACCGACTACATAACTTCTTTTCTACGTAAAGAATTGAAAAAGCAAGGATCTTGAACACGGCTGCATTTTATCGTACGCCCCTACCGAAAAAGAAGAACAATCTATCTGTCCATTTTGAGCTATGCATTTTTAAAAGATCCTCTTTTCCACTTTTGTTCGCCCCGAGGTTTTGGGGCTCTAGTTAGAACGTGAACACAATAACTGCCGTTTCGTCTTTACCCACTTACAAGTACAAAAGTTCAATTACCGAGTGAATAGGTCAGGCCCCCAAGTCTGGGAACTACGTTCTCCTTGGTGCCTTTCAAAAATTATCTAACCAGTAGCTGGTTGCATACCAATGGGCTAAAGAAGTTCGCGGTGTTTCGAGAACTATTCTGTCGCTCAGGGCGTAACTGATGCCACTCCATTCATCAACCGTTTTCCAGTTCATTTCACAAATTAACAATATACCAAATTTAGAGCGGAGCTAACGAAAATAGCTTCTTAGAAATCACCGACGGGGAAGGAGGGATTCTCTCGACCGTGGGAAAGCATTCCTTGTATCGCCTATAGATCTATTGGACAGTTAGATAGTCGAGGGAATTTGGAAACCGATCAGGCGATCCGTTCAACGTTTGAAAGGAGAAATCAACTGCAGTTATATTTCATTCTGCTTTCAACTCTGCAAATTCGTTGTGTTGAACCAAAACACGATTGTCAAGTCAGGAGAGAAATAACACAGTTTGAAGATATTTGCTATAAAACATCACACAACTTTCTTCATCCCCTCAAACACAGCTATTTGTATGAACTAATCCATTTCACACACTGTTTGATTTAACGTCTGTTCTATGCAAAAACTTGTATCTTAACATTCCTACATTTATTGGGTTGCCCCGATCTTTATTCAGTAATCAGAGTACACTTATGCGCTCTGATTCATGAGATTGTCAGCGTGATTTTTTTGGAAAGGTGTTTACAGTTCTAAAATGATAGGAAACCCCTGTGGAAATAATTATTCGAACAGACTAATTGGTACGAGGATCATCCTCGTAGTAAGGATTCTCAAATTTCGTGGATCTGGTCTAGTTATTTTATAACAGTAAATACAATTAGAAACAACCCCGGAAATTCAGGAATTAATACATATCGCCGTTTCAATTACCACCATTCCTTACTATTTTTCCTCGATAATAATAAAATAGTAAACACGATCATTGTCAAGAAATAATGCTGATAGTGCTTGGCATAATCAGAATCTCTTCAATAAATTCCGGAACTTTAAGCGCTACCCCGTTTTACGTAACAAATATGGTTTGTCTATTATAGAAAACGCGTCGTTTGCGCATGTGTTTTCTAGAGTAGAATTCGATGGAAGTTTAATGTGTAGCTTAACTGTTTCTTTACTGAAATTACTGTTCTTTAACACCCATAAGAGAATTAATTCATTCGCAAGTGATAGAGGCCAGAATCCACCAAACCCAGACATGTGGAGGCACGGCAAGTTGTCATATAGCCAGTGTCCTGGTAGAGAGCTGTTGGCCATATGTCACCACGCGGAAGTATGACCCTGGGGTATTCTTACTATCTGGGAGGAGTTCTTGATATGGTTTCACGTCTCATCTAACTATTTACTGAAGTGGCAAGTTTCAAAGGGAGAGATCAACTGTGTAAGTTTTTTTTTTGTCATAAGCTTCTTCGCAAACTGTATGAAACGGTTATAAACTTACATAGCAGTAGACAAAGCTGGAAGATTAAGCTGTTCTTCCTACTACCGCCACTGTGTGTTACAGGAACAACAGGGAAGAAGCACGTGGTTTTTACAAGTGTAGTGGTTTTTTCTCCCTCCAGAGTCGCAAGACGTGCACGATGAAGAAAGAAAGTGAAGCCCCACATTGAAGTAGCTATGTCTTGTAAGGGAATGGCTCGTCCAGTGGTCTGGCTCTACCCATTTTCTTCTAGGACGCTCACTGAGTTTGGGAAAAACTCGTACGTGGCGCGTTCTTGCCCTTTATCCAATGAACCCCTTATCTAGTGACGGGTTCCAGTTCAGTCGAGAGGTCTGTACAGAGTTCCCTTTCCACTCTCCACTCGTCCACTATGCCCGCCATGGTCAAGTCAACGGGTAACCAGCAGCAGTGATCAGTTGGAGTGCCTCAGTGGATGCTGTCTTGCAGGCCTCGGTGATCCACAGGAGCCCGGCTGTCTGAGATTAAAACAGTGCTCTCCTTAGATCGACTGTGAGTTTGACTTGACTGACTGGGGGTGGACTGAAACACCTATATTGATGCCTAAATATTTGATATGGTTCTCAGGTGGTCAAATCTTATTGACAGTAGAACATTTAAATTTCCCTGTAAGAGGATGGATGAGCTGCGTTTGACTTGCAGGTTGACGAATTTGCCTCGATTTGACTGAACACGGATCAGCACAGGCGTAGGGCTCGCAGTCAGTCTCCATGAGGATTCTTTACAAAAGGCGTTCTTAAGAGCTGGACCGAGCCTTAAGGTCCCTCTCCCCCCTCTATCATTCTCGGGACTGAGTTCTATTTATCAAATAACTTCTACCATATAACAATATCTTAAAATTGTAGAGTTTCGGTCTTCGCACAAAACGTATGAAACTCACAACACAAAAAACGACAAATTTTGCGTTAAAAATTGCCACAAGTGCTGAAAGGGATGAAATAGATGGATTAGACTTAAAGAACAAGTACAAAGGAGGGTGTGCACAAACATACTGGGGCGAAACGGATGATCATCACGGTCCAGGTAGTTCAGTTTAGACTGAAGCGTATAAAAACACTTTAAATAAGTGAGATAACAGCAAGAGGGGAACGAACTTGCCTCTTCTCGCTCATCGAACTCTTATTCCCTTTTTTTCCCCTCGAAAAACGAGAAATGTCATCTTTCAACTTCCAAATGAAGCTGAGAGTTTAATCCCTTAATTTAGTGAAAAGAGATAAAATTGAGCAATAAAAGGGCGGAGTAGTCGAGTCTTCAAGGAAAGTTCTTCGACCCGTAACAAGGATCCGTTTTATCAGTAGAGTGAAACGGCTCTCAGGAATAAGCGCGTTGCCCTTCAAGAGCCTGAGGACTTATCGGTGGATTTTAATTCGAAGGAATCCCCTTTCACTAATAAACGATCTATTTTCAACGTTCGACGTACGTCTGGCTCTGAAAGCTATAAATAAGAGCATCGGTCAGCTTTGAAAGCATCTCTTCCGATAATAACCGCTAAAAAAAAATGTTGCGACGCTACGGATCGCCTCGGAGAACGTTACGTTTGTATAAGTTAAATATAGCAGCACAGGATTCTTGCTATTATTTTTCACAGAACAGCTCCATACATTTCTTCATTCGTGTTGACGAGGTATCACAAGTCGATAAGACTGAAAATGTTATGCGGGCGACAAAGCCATAAGTGATGTGACCCTCCAGAACAGCTTTCAAGAAGATAATGAAGTTGTTAAATTAAACCCTTCGAACGCGGCAAGAAAAGTTTATTTCAGCGCACCTCATTACCAGGAACAGTTATTTCTCCTCCAGGTGATTATTACGAGGAATAACGTTAACGCTATTCCTAAAATTTTGTTTTTACATTATTCATAGTTTATAACACGCTCCCTCGCAAATAATTTTTTCAAGCGGCCTTTTTGGACTCGAAGCCTTTAAAATGTGATGGACAACACATCAACTAAAAAACAAAAATTTTCTTCAGAAGAATGCATAACTGTCCTTTTTACTTCATAGTACTGTACCGTGACATTTAGCAATAGTTAGTTTAGATCGTTTTACCGTGGGGTCCAATTTGGCAACCCACAATAATCAAATGTCAAATTTGATCAAGTTATTTGTTTGATTCAGAATTTGGCCGATCGACATCCCCTGAGTCCTAACGGTGAAGCCCCTTACCAAATGCGAGTTCAATTAGCTAACAAACGGTTTTACGGATTATTTCTAGCGTCGACAACGAGGTTTGCCCTCAGAATTTCCAGGCATTCTGACCGCTCTCTCGCCACCTCTCCTTTGGGCATTCCTGCTTGCCGCCTTCCAGTCCTACTGCTAAAAACCAAGTCGGGCCACATTCAGTTTTCATTAGAACTCTATCGTGGTAATCCAGTGACAGTTTAAAGTGTGTATCAATACAGTCCTGTAGTCTCTCATTCGTCAATGAATAAAACTTATTATTATTAATATAAAAATTATTATTCCTTTATTGCTCTCTCTTTCACTTCCACCCAACACTATTCTCTCTCAGTTGTGTTTACACGGAACTCAAACTGAGGCATTTTTTCTAACAAATAAGTGAGGAAAAGTAAGGGTCTGAAAAAACGTAGAAAATGCCAGCCGATTGCACAATATACCTTCCTGCTCCATAAGCCTGAAGAAAGTAAAAAGCGGTAGCTGTGTCGTTGAAAGAAATTAGCCACTTAAGAAACAAAAGTTCGGCAGAACCTACTAACAACTTAACACGGCGTTTTCTCATCGACAAGTACGTAACAACATCACAGGATCTACGTCGTTCCTCTCAAATGTTTTCAGCGCGGTCATTACGTCGCTGTGCGATAATTTGCCATAAAACAAGCTTTAAGCGCCAGGGCCAGCGTTTTACTCAACGCAACTGGAACGTAACAACCAGAAACTTTAAAGCGCCGGATTACCCATGTTTCCGTAGGCAAGCATCTCCACTGTAAGTTTGTTTTATGAAGCCGTTGAACCGAGAAACAAAGAGCGCGAACGTTAAAGCCGACTGGGACACACAAGTTGCAAGCCGTTGGTGGGCTTTCGTGGGAAAAAGGTGAAGCAAGTGGACGGAGAGCTGAGGAAGGAAAAGGAAGCAAGAAAATACAGAGAAGAAAAAGGAGCAATGGATGTCGGAGAGGTACTTGTTTTGAGCTCTCTCTATAACTTGACCAGACAACAACCGCACAACCGCTTCTTCCGTACCCTTCGTGAGATCCTCGACATTGTGGAGGTCACTCCAGAGACTGTAAACAAAAATAATACTCGAACCGACAAAGCAAGCAAAAAGCCGGTGGATCAAATAACCCGCGAGCTGGAACAACATTTATTCGACTTCCTCTTGAACGATTCTCACTTGATTAATTCCAAAACAAGGAATTATGTAATGAGTACGCGATAGAAGACATGGAATCAGCCATCCATGAAACGTTTCTGATGTGATTCCTTTCAAACGTAATCGTCTTTCCCCCTTGTTCTCTTTCGGCCATCACCGAATCACAACTCCATAAACCGAGCCACTGCTCCTCAACGCTATAGGGTTGAAATACGCAATATCTGCCGTCCAGACGATACTTTGCCTTTAGCGCGGTCCGAGCATTCCGTTCTTTGGCACAAAAATATCCATTTGGAAACAAGTTGCGTCCTAATGAAACCCGTGGTTATTCAAAATATGTTTTGTTGGAATTAAATCATGTTTGGTATCCTTTCCTAGGTGCTTTTGGATGCTGAGTCGACAAGGACGGGACTCAGCATAGGTGTAGGACAGCGTCTAGATGGGGAAATCAATGTAAATATTGTGAGGCAAAATCTACAACTCTTGAAGGAACTGTCGGGACAAACTTTTCGTTTCTCCCCGCTAGGAGGATCTGCGCTAATTAATTTCCTTCACTGTCATTTCTTCACTTAAACCACTTCTCACTTCGACTCGCCGGATAGTGCCAACAGCCAAGCGTCACCTAGAAAATGTCAATTTTTGATGTTCCATTGTAGTTATGTCATGTTTTGCATCGCTTATAAGCACTTTTTGATGCTGATTCAAATGTGAGGGGGTTTGGAGCTGTGAGGGTACGTAAAGCTGCGCAATCATTCTGTGCAAGTGGATTATAAGCAGTTGTGTAATAATTTAGAGCATTTTCCGTTTACTGCAGTCTCATTCACCACTTATCATTTCGCTGGTACACAATTCCATTCTTACCACTTCGTCTCTCTCTCTCTCTCTCTCTCTCTCTCTCTCTCTCTCTCTCTCTCTCTCTCTCTCTCTCTCTCTCTCTCGGAAGGAAGTGTATAAATCGGTCAATGTTTTCAGGGAAAGCGGAAGAGAGGGACCTATGGCCTCAAGTGCCCCAGGTTAATTGTATAAACCAATCAATCAATATCTAACTCTCTCGTCCTCCTTTATCTCTATCCAAGCCCCCACTCACATGGCACTAGCCTCCTCTCAAACACTCCATCGGTCGACAAATGAGCTACCTGAATAATGGTAATTAAATTATGGTTATAAAATAATTAAGAACATCGCTCGAAATTTCGGAACTCAAACTACTGTCGTTTCTTAGGGCAACTTTTCTCTCGGTGTTTTCTCTAGAATTCCAGAACAACAACCACGAACCGAAAAGTGACATAAATTATCTATATAATGTCGCATCAATGAAGGATGTGAGATAAAAGTCGTAACCCTACTTCATGCACTACCTTCTTCGTAAAACGTTGAGAATAGTCTTATAAAGTTCATACAAACTAAGTGAAAAACAGATTGTATGACGTGCTAGAGGGATAAAAAACGCTGAATGCATGCGGGGCTGAGGGAAGACGTCAGATTCATTGCACCAGATATTTTGTGTTACATTGACCATATCTACTTGACAACGTGAAATTAATTCCCTTTGCCGATATAAATCACAATTTTACGTAGATTGCACAATTGGAATAACAAAATAATTTGTTATGCCATCCATTTGATGTAAATTGATATCACGCGTATAGGGGCGAATTAATAGATTTGGAAGACACATTAGCCGATCTAATACTGGCAACTAACTCGTTCGAAATAGCCAAAAACCAGTTTCGAAACTCGTATATGTCGTGTAGGTAATGGGAGCTGCACGCTCAGACGACAGCTGTCCCTTTTCACCGGCGCCGTTCGCGGAGGATAAAATCTCCGACGGGAGCCGACAGATATCCTGGTTCCGGATCCACCGAACGAAAATTCAGTGGTGGAGAAATCTCAGCTCTAGGAAGATTGCACTTTCTGAAAGAATAATTACTGGGAGGAGTCACGACGGTTGCGTAATATTCATCGGTCACCCTCTAATATGAAACCAATCAGATTTCAGTAGTCTGCTGGCGGTATGAAATAACATTAGAGAAATATCGAACACCGCTAGATCAAAACTGACACATTGCTTTCCCTATAATTCCACACGACAATAAGCACGAGCTATCCCGAAAAAATTGATGTTCATCTCATCATCAATTTTGATGTTCATGAATTACAGGTGCTCTGGTTAATTAATACGGTTCGTGACTTGAGGCAGCTCAATAAATTTCGGAACAACAACCAGTATCTTGATAGTTCAGCACTATCAAGTTCTTCTAAATAGAATGATAAACGAGTTGTTCAGTTTTACACACAGAACTCCAAAGCCTCTAGGTTTACGAATAATGTTTTCAAATGCGGGTGAATGCGGACGTTTCCCACAAAATTATCATACAACGTTCATTTGTAGCTACAATGGTGTCGAAGGAACGCGCTAGGAGAAAACCGCTAGTTTATGAAACAACCGAATGAAACCCCACGCTGTTTGATTAAAAAAAAAAAGATCACGCCGTATCGCCAGTTCGTAGTTTCGAGATGCTTGCTACGGAACATTTTAATAATGATAATAAGGCCAAATCGCGAAATTCCGTTTATAAGAAATATTTTCCTCGCAAATCAAAATAACTCCATCGTTCTCGAGATATTGATATTAATGACAAACTATTAAGAATTTTCAACCGGCGAAAATGCCGAATCATAACGTCTCATAACATTACCCCCTACAAACATTTTCAAGAGCGAATATTAAACGCTCAGAATAGATTTACATTTGCGGAACTGCTACGAAAAACTCATAACGTTACAGAACGAAATAAGGGAAAGGAGCTGGCACATCTTTTAGAAACATCAAAATCGTAAATACGGATATAAGGAACGTGCTGAACGGGAAGACTTATAAGATGTCATGTTCGGCGAATAACACTCTGCTCACCATTTCTGTTGAAACTCGTATCCTTGGTAGGTTCTCGATCAAGAACATTTTTTTACAACCCCACTGAAAATTTGACACTTCACTTTTCAAGGCGTAGGGATTCTAAATTTGCTTCCTGCGCCCAGGCCACATTTTTCTTTTAACGCAGACGTCTAACATGGTCGTCAAGGGCAAAAATGGTTTCAAAAAAGAGAAAAAAACAAAATTTTGGAAGTTTGGGTGGATTCTTTTTTTATGCAAGGGTGGTCAGCGACTCGAGTTCATATCACCTGCCAGTTTATGCAACTCCATTGTACTTTGCAGAGTCCCTCGCACTGCTCCGTAACCGTATGAATTGAGCCAAATACAAAACATATTTATACGACCATCTGCAGAAACCTTCTTCGTTAAATACTCCTACCGACATAGATGAAGCCATGAACAATCTGACGTCCCTCATCACAACTCCATCTTTATTATCCTGACCTCGTCGCTTCATGCCAATTGCCGGGCGTCGCCTGAAACCACGAATTTTCGTTTTTCCTGTGTAGTAGTCATGTTTTGTATCATTTAATAGTATTTTTACGTTGAATAGAACGGGGTGGATGCCGGAGGTGTGAGACTGCGCCAAGCTACGCATGAGAATAATACACCGTCGCGTAATCATTTTTAGGATCTCCAGAACGTGCTATAAATTGTGTGCCGTAGCGCGTAACTCAGCTTCAAACGGCCACGATACATTTCTACAGATACTTCCGAGCGTCCGATTATTGTGGATAATTACTCTTAATCGAAGCTCAACACAACCGCTCTCGTCCTCAACACAAGATAAATAAGGAAGCGGTTCTAGCCGCTTCCTTCTTTCCACTTTGCAGTTGTCAACAACTGTTGAAGGCGGGACAATAAAAGTTTCTTCTCCGAGTAATTAAGCAATTCTCGCGATTTCCCTTGACCGCTCGTTTGCCACACACAATACTTGAGCCTCCGATATTTTGCTCGTTGCACAGTTGCTGGTTTGATGATGTCACTTGCTTTCAAGTTCGACGTAGAAATTATTGCTCTGGAGAGCAACTGACGATATTTAGACAGCAATTGCCGCCGTTTGATGTAAGTGCTAACGGCAGACATCAAATGAACATACTGCGCTACGATCTAAGAATGCGAGATAACTATCGCAACGCAGTTCTTATCGTCCATTACGCGGATATGCTCGCCAAAATCAACCAGAAAATGAGATTCTCCGCACCATACACATTCTCAAACCCAGCTATAACGATTTTTTGTATAATTCTAGTATAATTGTGTTGAAGCACCTGTATACGAGTTATAGTACATTCTCGAATTTATAGAGGTTGAGGAAAGTTCATGACAGAATGGAATAGTTTCAGGCTCAGCAATAACCACTGTGGCTTTTATGATCTAAATACATTAGATATTATTCGGTCGCTCCCCATCGTAATAACATTGTCATTAAAGCATCGAAAATGATGTCATCAGCTACAAAGGTTAACACTTGAAATCTCATCAAAGATTTTATTAAGCGCCTCTCTAGCAGTCGTAAGAAGTAAGGCGGAAATCTGAATGACGTACTGAGAAAGTCCGTTAAGTCGTAAATCTTGCCGGATTCGATTAAAGTGCTCCTACTTACCTGACCGTTATTGAGCTATCAGCGCTTAGGTGAGTCACAAGACTGGAAACTCTTTTTTTTAATAAAGGACACGGGTGTTCACTGAACAAAACCGAGAAATGATAGTAACTGCAGTGATTTGGTTAAGACGTTTCTTCTCAATCGCGTTAGCATATACAAGCACACATGCACGGATCATTTGCCCAAGTGTATGTTTTTCGGACTCAGCAGCCCGATTAATTAATATGGGTAAATCTCTGAAGATGACTTTAACATTTTTTTTCGTCCGATTAAACTTCCTCTTTTTTAAGGCTCCAGTAGGTAAAAAAGTATTTTCTATGGACGCTAACAAGCTAAGCAAAAAAAATATTGATGGCTTTGCCCCCCCAAAATCATGATAGAGCATCTACAACCTCTAGGGAGATCAATTGTCTGTATAAGTTTGATGTTTTTGTAAGGGACTGCTCATTCCACATCATACACAGTCACCCATCAGAGCCCCAATTTGGACGAAGAATCAAAAGGCAGAGGCATCAAGAGGCGGGCAGTTTCCAGTTCTGTTTCGCTTAAGATATTCGACGATGTTTTGATTTTGAATACAGGTCATAAGCCGAGTTTCTCAGGCGTGATAGGGGGTCAGCCACGATCTTCCTTGACCGCCGAAAATCACCGCACTTTCATTCTTCCTCACCTTTTACTTCTTCTTCGCCTCTTCAACAGGAAACTTTCGAGGCTGCTCTTTTGAACTGTATGGAGAAGGAGGAGAAAATGAAAGGCAAATCAAAACTAGTTCTCCAAACTTCATTTGAGACGGACTTGGTATTTTGCTTCTTTTTTTTCATTTTTTGAATCCATAACTTGAGTAAATTTCAAAATTGGGATGTTTACCTTTTCGAACGGATAAAAATAAATATCTCGGACACGCGAAATGGTAAAATAATTGTAATTCCAATTGCCAAACAATATTTCTGAGCCTTCAACAGAACGACAAAAAGATACAGCGCAATCTGTTCTGAAAATCTAACTAATTACCCTTTTGAAAGTAATGCGTAGGATGAATTACTGTTTGACGTTTTCAGAAAAAATGTAAAACAGCTGATGAACACGTTTTCAACGCAGCGCCGGAGACATTCTTGTGGTTCACAGTATGACATTTTCGCACAATAAAGCCATCGTGAATAGTTTTCGTATTTCATCTTCGTTATAGAAAAATTTGAATAAAAACGATGAACGTTACTACATAACGCTTTTTATTGTTCTCTTACACGGCATCGTTATGCAATTATGTACCGTCGTGTAATAATTTGCAGCGTTTCTTATGTGAGTGATGTGATCTGATCTGAGATATTTTTAAGAGATTTGAGAAAAGTTAAAAGACCGAAGTTTTTGAGACCCGTAGCCCAAAAAACGGAAATAGCCGCAACCGAATTTCAGCGTTATAACAAAAATAACGAAGGAAACTAATTATGAACCAGATGGATCGGTTTTGCTGCTATTTCCAGTCGACTGCAGACGTAAGTAGAAATAAAAACGCACACCCATAGACAATGAGCTGGCATCAGAAAAAAAAATTGCGAAGTAACAAAGGAAACGGTTAATTTTACTTGGTATAATTAAATCAACTTCAAAATATTCTTGGAGAAGTTGACCAACCTACAACGCTTCGTTAACAACAAAAGCATGGCTGTCACTATTTCGTAGATCACAAAGAAGGTTCAACGATCAATAGGAAAGCGTCGGGACCCTGTCTAGATTTCATAGGCGAAGGTAGGGAGTTCCAAACCAGCGCTCACGACTTTCTCAACGATTAACCATGAGAAGCGGCGTTCTGCGGAGAAAATGTCAACCGCAAACTTTCTGCATAAGACGTCATTTGTTGTGAAACAGTTGAACGAATAACATTTTCGACCTTGAAAACATAAATTCGTGCGACGGACGAAAAAATTTGGATATGAGCAAAATTGGTTCAAAACGAACGATAGTTGTCGTGGTGATCAAAACATCACACTTTTTTCTTCTCCTTAACAGCCTTAATGGTCCTAATTAAACTTTTTGTGCATGCACAGTTCCAAAATACACAACAGTACGGTGACGTCCACCGTAAAACGACAAAAACGGCACAATAAATTATCAAAAATTCGATTATACCGATTTAGCACTGTTTTTATCTCACAAACACCCGCTCATGTGATACTGATGTTCTGAGAAAATGCATGGTAGAAGTAGACTAATCAAGTTTTGGTGGTGAAACCTTATTAACGTTTACAAGATGATCAGGAGGACCCCAGAATTTCTAGAATTCAATCATCTACTGCCGCTTCTAACTGTTTACGCAAAACGTCTCCTTTTACAATAAAAAACGTCCCCAGAAGAATCGTGATGAGGGAATCATACATCACCTATCCACTCATTTCTCAATAGTGGTCGCTATCAGTTTCCATCAATCACTTAAAGTAAAGCGCTGCGAAGTTCGTAAAACCTGATTAATACGAATTTTATTAGCCGCTAGAGCAATGAATATCGTTGAATGGCTTGCGTTTCTCTAGTTTTTTTAGTGTCTAAGCAAGTAAATAACGTACAAAGAGGGAATTCGGCAACATCGTGTTTATTTCATCACGACAAATTTGTGAGATATTTCGCTAGGGCTTTTATGTTCCTCGTTGCGAAGAAGTGTCTATGAAGAGCTCCTTTTTTCGCTCATGGGTTAATGGGATTCAAATTCAAAAGCCGCCTGTTTCAATAGGCAATTGAAAAACATTGACTCCGGATGAGTTTCAACCCACACTGACTCACGCCAGGCAGTTAAGAGCAATTTGCGGCGATTGCACAAAAGCTGTTTTTAATTTGAACTTAATTTACTCGCAGCGCCAAGTGTCCGTTTAAGTAGTTTACAAGCTCTCGGGCACGTGACTATTTGTGTAGCAAAACTTTCCTCAGCTTCTCGCAGTTCCTCGCTTTTTTCTACAAAAGCACTTAAACGGGGATGAACAGAGATTGGAGATTTTACGGTTAAGTTCCAGGCGATTTTCTTTAAACTACGATGACTCTGAACTTTCCTTTTATTTGCTACGGGGGAAACGTTTCATGTTTTCAACTCTCCCCTAACCAGTCCACACTCTTGTGCGTAGTCTCTTTCAGTGTGGCTTTTGGTGGCAGTAGTTATTAATTCAGTAATAATTATTCGTGCTGTTCCTTTCTCGAATTTACCCTCTAGCTTTCAAAAGCTAGGAAGGTACTTTCACAGCCTTGACCACAATCGCGTTTCAAGGCTTCCATGATTATTATAAAATAATGTTTTTAAAAGGATTAGCTCGACGGAGTTTCGTTTATTTATTTTCAATAATCAATTACGCTACTTAGCATTGATATTGATTTGCGAGTCATTCGGACCTTGAAACTCATCCAAGGTTTTAGTATCGAGCCAACATCTGTCACCTCTCAGCTGTAGAATGAATATTCAAGTGTTATTGCTGAGTTTATAACACACAGGTATATTCGAATGGCAGAGAGCTGTTTAATCGTATTTCCAAGAGTGGGTAATGATTGGAATTGTTTATTTAATCCACCTGTTCGACCAAATCACTAATCATAAAGTCTCATCAAATATTTGAGAACAGGTTTGTTAATAAAAGACTATTGAGGAGACTTTCAGTTCTGAGCGAATATTAATAAAATACTTGGTGCGCTTGAAGTTCTGAAGACAAATTGAAAAAAATTGTTTCCGCCGATTACTCATTTTTTCTTCATACGAAGAAAGGTAAAAAGTGTAAAAAAATTCATAATAATAACCGAATGAAACATCTAAATTTCAAATAAAAATTATAGTAAAACATTGAAACTCAGTACATGTTTCTCGCTCAGGATGGAATTGACTGAAACATGAGAGAGAAACAAACTACAGGTTTTACGAGCAGTGAAGACACGTCATTGTGTTTTGAAAGCTGATCTTGGTTGACTCATCGGTACTGGATGATCACACACGTATATATAAATTGTCTCAATTCAATGTTCGAAAGGCTTTTTAAAACACTTGGCCGTTACATTTTCGAGTTTATGTAGCAAAGTAAAGACATAAAATGTCAAAAGATTATAAACGGCTCGAATGATTTTTTTTGTAAAAATGCAAACGACATTACGATAAAGTTAAATTTTCATTTTTGGGAAAATGTCGAGAGTGGCACAATACATTAACGAAAATTCGGTGACAGTCGATTCTAGTGGTTCTTTCATAATAAAAACCTCGCTCATATGACACTAGCGTTTCCGAAAAATCTAACCGATAGCCCTAAGAACTGCCCACATGATGTACCTTGCATAATTGTCATAAGATAACCGTGGGCAACCTCGAAAATTCCGGAAATCAAATATACGTCGTTTTACTGGCTAGATTTTTCGTTCCCTGTAATTCCTGAACATAAACCGTACCACAAAAATACGTCAACAGTATCTTTAATCCCTACTAGTTTCCTTGTGTAATGTTGGAGTCAACCTGGTTAATATTGATAAAAGTCGATGAATGTACGTGAGGCTGAGAGAAATTGTGCGATGCGTCACGCCAGATATTTTACTTCAACGCCGCAACATATGTGTTGACTATGATTTCGAGTTACCATGCAACGTCAATGTTTCAGATAACACATAAATAAAAGCGAGGGGCGAATAACGGCGAGACGATTCACGGAGAAACATTCGTTAGGATTATAAATTGCCGTAAATCAAGTGAAACCGAACGGTGGGTAAGAGATGCAGCACGTCTTCGCGCTCCGTGATCTCGTTCTTCGACAATAAATTTAAAATATCGTTTTTACAGACGTTTCGTTTACTGAAGGCGACGGAGAAGTTAGTTGGAACATCGTGGGATTATTCGAACTCGTTGGGGAAAGGGGAGTCCAAACTAATTGGAACGTAAACTAACAAGGGGGGATCCTGACGAACTTGGACGGAAGGTTCCCATTGAAGCCAGTCAGATCTGAGCACGTTCTTCATGTTCACAGACCAATTTGCCTCCCTTAGCGCATTTCCCTTCGTAATGTCTCCACTTCGATTGACATTTAAACCAATAACTATAATCGATTGTCGCAGGATATTGTCGAGGAGGTCACACAGAAAATTTTCCTTAAACGAAACCTCGGCAAATGACTAACATCGTTTGGGTACTGCGGGGGCTCTGTTATCAGACAGCTTCCTGCTGGATCGTAGACCACGATAGTTTGGAGTTTGGATACTCTTCAGATTTCGGAATATATTTATCGCAAGCGTGAAAAACGTAAAATCTTTGATTCAAATACCTCACTGGTACACGTTGCACCAACACACACACGTTGCTCGAACGCCCTACACATTTTTCCTTCTTTGGACCTAAATTGCGTAAATTGAAATGAAAAGTAATGAATTTTAAGTATTCTACGTCTCTCAAGTCCAAAACGCGCAAATGGAAACAACTACTTCAACGTTTCACATAGAACCCAGAATTTATCCAGTGCACAGATGTTTCATGAGGCTGTAAACTTCAGTTTTTGAGAAGGTCGTGTTGGGATTACTCCTCATTATCTAATGAATGTTAATAAGCCCCCACCAGAAACAGTTGGTCTCGTTGCTGTTCTGTTGCTGTCATTGATTGGAATACTACCCCGAATTGTCTTCGAATCATATGAGCGGGATTTATAGGAAAAAACTTCAAAAATTGCTTTTCATAGAAATGTTTAATAATTTATTATGCTACTTTTCGTCATATTCCCAAGGGTGAGAATTGTGTGGCACTGTCGTTTTATTTGAAACAGTCCGTCTAAAAATTTAATCAAAATCGTTATAGCTGTTATTGAGAAAAAATTTACGTTTTGATCATTATGATGACTAGTTAGTTTAAGGAAATTTCTGCTTATACCCTTTTTTCGCTTCCCATGGTGATCTACAGGCTTCTCGAATGGTGTTTTTCTAACTCAGAAGACCTTAAAACGAAAGTGTGAAGTCGATAACAAGCTTTCCTGAATACTCCGTAGGATTCATGCATTGAGCCTACTTCCATGAGAGCTGAAATAAAAAACATGACTGACTGCCCACCAGCTAACCATAAATTTGGCCAACACAACGAACCGCGAGCTGATGAGGCAAATGTCATGAGGGCAGGGAGAGCCTGTTGTATCGTCATAACGCATCGTCATACAGCGAAAGCGTGAGTGCGTTTAGATCATTAGGACATAAAGAGACAAAGGTCAACGAGGATTAATAGCAGAATGAAATGAGATTGCTGCGTTATTGTGATGTGCCAAAGATAACCTAGGCACAGGTGGAACAACTGTTTCTTAAAAAAGAGATAATTACTACCCAAGAGAACTTGATTCTAAAAACGATGCGCTTCTCAGTGCACTAAAGCTAACCACGTTCTCATGTAGTAAAGTACCAATCCATCGTTGATTACATTTAATAGAATTGCCAGCCACTACTACAGAATACTTTGATTTTAAAGTGTGTGGTTCAACATTCAGTAGTACCTGGTATTCACAACACTGAGGTAGTTATGTTTATTTATACGCTGTCCATGAGGGGAATCTACAAAGCAGCACATCCGATTTCAAGTTTGTTAGTGAACACGCCCAAATGAGACTGTATTCATTGGAAATTGCTTTGACCTTCGTGTTCAGAAAGGAGAGATTCAACTTCGAGTTCTCAGACATCGAAGAACGAGATCCAAAACAGTATCTCGAATAATGTAAGCAAAGCAAACGCTAATAGCGGCGAAGGATTTTTTTTTCAAGGTCCGCGGGCAAAAGGTCAGGATCATTCATCGGGAAAATCGCGGAATATTGAGTTAAAATCTTTCGAGTCGTACAAGTCACGTTGTCAGCCTCGAGTAGATTTGCAGTTCTCGTTGATGTTTGAAAGTGTTTCCATCGCATTTCTATCTAAAGGTATATTTCTTATCCTATGTTACCATTCTTCAACCCCCTGTCGGGAATTATATGACGCTACCTGGGGTTATATCAACGGCTTTTGGGGCACTCAAGGCTTTCCCTCGCCAGTCAACTAGCTCAGACCTATGATTTAGATAGTGGAAAGTCACTGATGAAGACTAACGCAGAACTGTTGAAGGAAACCGTTTTCCAGATTTGTTAGCGGTGATGATGACTTATTCTATCTTTAACAGTTCTGTTTTAATCAGTGAATGCATGCAGCATGCACTGAATACTCTACAGAGATGGTGCAATGGGCAAGGACTGTTTGTCAATCCAGACAAAACGAGCCTGGTCCCGTTCACCAGAAGGCGCAGCGGGAACTCAGGCTGGGTGATAAGGCGGTGAAGATCCAGCATGAGAGCCCTTGGAGCTTTCCATGATGGGAAGCTCACTTGGGCCACACACGTGAAAAAAGCCTTACAGCAGGTGTCGTTAGTGATGTGGGCAGCTCAGAGAATGGTGGGGAAGACACGGGGGCTGAGGCCTGGGATGATCGGGTGCTGTACACTGCGGTTGTTAGGCCTGTAGTCACCTAGGGAGCCCTGGTCTGGTGGACTCGGGTGGAAACACACAACACAGACAGTTGCAGCTCGACAGTGTAGCTGCAGCTGAATACACTGCAGCGTAGGGCGTGTCTGGCCATTACAGGCTGTATGACAACATGCCCTACGGCTGCACTAAAGGTCTTGCTAGATTTAGCTCCACTCCACATACATGTTAAAAGGATGGCGTTCCTCCAGGCTGTGCGTATGTTGGAGTTGAGTTTGATCATGCGGGAGAGGAGGAGTTCCTGCCACTTGATCCTTGACAAGGTGAAGGCACTGGGGCCCGAACTGCATGTGGTAGACTCATTGCCCGCGAGTTTCAACTTCGTGTTACCCTTTGGGATACTCATTCATGAGCGATGCAGGTGGGAAGGGGGGGTTTCCGTTTTTCGAAGCTAGGGCCCTGGTATACTACACCGATGGCTCGGTGCAGGGTGGCCTTGCCAGGGCAGGCATCTTTGGGCCAAGAATCAGAGCGGCAATCCCATTGAGGTTGCTGGCCATGGTGTTCCAGGTGAGGTGGCTGCAGTGACGGTTGGTGTGCAGCGGCTGCTGCAGAGGGGACTGAGGTGGCAGAGAATCTATATCATGGTGGACAGTCAGGCCACTCTCTAGGCCTTAGCCTCATAATGTCTTACATCACGGCAGGTGTGAGAGCGTCTGACTGGACTGAAGGCCCTGGCCGAGGACAACAGTGTAACACTGTGTTGAGTGCCAGGGCATCAGGGTATACAGGGAAATGAATGGGCTGATAGATTGGCTAAGAAGGGATCGGAGCAGGTCCTTGTTGGCCCTGAGCCCTTTGTTGGGACTACCAGGAGCCACTTACGTAGAGAGGTTGGCAAATGGGAGAATAGGTGCAGGGCTGCCCGTCCTTAGACAGTGAAAACTCTTCATCCAGCTCTCCAGAGAGAGGTCCAAGGAGGTGCTTGCACTGGGGAGGAAGGATAAGAAGGATCATATTTAGCTTGTTCACAGGTCACTGTCCGCTGAAGTACCACCTTGCAAATATTGCCAAGTGCGAGGTACAGGTATGCAGGTTCTGTGAGGTAGGGCTAGAGACGGCAGAGCACGTGCTGTGGGTATGCGATGGACTCGCCGCATCGCGCCGTTGTGTGTTTGGGAGGCCCGTTTTTCAACCAGAAGAGATGTGAGGATCATGGATGCCCTTACAATAGGCCCGTTTGTGGCTGCAGTTTCAAAGGGGGGGAGGGACTATTCTGTATGGTAAAGGTAATTTCTCTCCGTTGAAATACGAAGAGGTAGGAGGCATGACAGGCCATCATCACCTTTGTATAGTCTGTTACCATGGCAATGTGACAGAAATGCTATGTTGTTGCCAGCTTGGGGAGCGACTTACCACGCGTGGTGGTCAGCAAGCTCCCAGTGCTGTGCATCGTGCAGCTCATCGAGAACGACTGGAGGGGATCCTGCACTGCCAATCCAACGCCTAGTCACTGGCTTCCTCAGCATCTAATTAAATATCTACGAGCGAATTGTCAAAGGCAACCACATTTCATGTTTCTCAAGAATTTTGAAGAGAGTAGGAGGAATAGGTTCCTGTGATTATCTGGGTCGACCCGTTTGCTCCTCAGAGGCAGGGAGAAAATGTTTATTTATATGTTAAAGGTTCCGCACATTCGCAAATTGTTCAGTGACCTTTCGTTCATTGTTGCTGCCTAGTCTCCATAAGGAGTTCGCTTTGACTCCACTTGTGCACCTTACGCATGGCTTATACGCTTATCATATGGTAGAAAGTAATCTTTAACTAAAGTTAACGTACCTGTTAGGTGAGTCCGTCTCCTCTGGCTTGTGAGTTACTGTGGGCAAGCGCTTTCGATGTAAAGACATCATCGTCTGGCCGTTAAGTCAGTACATAACCCAATTTCTTTAATACCCGTAATCTTTAACGTCAGACAACATTGTTCACTGGTACTGCATTTGTGGTAATATGATCCGACTGTTATTTTTTTCGTTCTTTACCTAAGGATTCCATTACAGCATTTTCTGGTTTCATCTTCATCCAGGGTCTGTTAGAAGTCCGTAGTCAATGACTTGCATTTTTTCCATCACGGGCGGGCTCACTGAATCGAGCATTTTGAGGCCAAGAGGGATCTCCTCAACTGACCTTCAAAGCCCGTCCAACCTAATTTTTTCCTTCGCAACCACCTGCCTTTAACGTGTTACACAAAAATGGAACTTTCAACGAAATATTATTATGCTTATTTGGACCTTCGCCGTTTGGGACGTTGTAGCAGCTGGTCGTTTATCGTATCAGCAGTCTGATCACTCGAATATCGTTCCAACGTCAAGACACGAACGCATTCCACGACTGATTCAGCAGCCCACCATGTCTACAGCGAATCGGCAAATCGACCGATTAACGATCAGCTCGAGTGATTCGCCTAAAGGCACCCTCCCAGAGGCGTTACATGACCGCTCCTGACATTTCCAACTCATCGCTTTCGACCTGTTCGAAGGCCTTTTCTCATTCCAAGACGAAAAAAGGGGGAAGAAACGCCGAAGGAAGCAAGGACAACTACCTAACGAGAAGTAATAGGTGCAGAAAGGGAGCAAATGAACGAGAGATGGAGGTTGTTTCAACTATTAGAGGCGTAAGGTACACCGAGCCATTGCCGCCATTTGGATAATTTCAACTCTTATTTCGGTTGGTCCTTTTTTCCGACGCATAAAAGAGATCCCAGAACAAGTTTGAACAAAAGGACCTTTCGTATACGGAGTTAGTCGGCTCCGTATTTCTTTCCAGCTAAAATTCAAGGTAATTTACATCCTGAAACTCAGCGCCAAGTAAAAAGCTTACGGTTTTGTTCGAAGAAATCAGCTGAGCTTCTACGGTAGGTAATAAATAAATCATAAAATTAATTGATGGCAGTTGGTAGGCAGTATTTAATGACATGTAATAAAGAAAATAACGGCAGTACACGGTCCAAACAACTCGATTATAGTACTATTCAACAACTGCCCACAAAATTCCTACGGTTGGGTGCGTTCTAAACGTACAGATTATAGTAAAGTGGGGAAGACACTCCTAACATCGAACTATTACCCACGAAAATTGTAATTATTCGAAGCTGTGCAACTGCTCACTAGGAAGAGCTAAAAGGAACACAAACAGATCGTCATTGCGACCCTTTGACCCCTCGCCAACAACACTCTCATCTGGAGCACCCTAGGGCTCCCGCCTTGGGCCTTCTCTATTCATGTAGTACATTGGAGTACATTTGAGGCGTTCAATGGGGTCTAGTATTCTTTTTATCACCGAGGCGTTTTGGGATCTTACCAAGACCTTATCATTTCTCCCTCAACTGCCAAGCAAGTTGGTATAGGTCCGCCAGTAGGCAAATTCATGACCTCCTCTCCCCGACCCTTCCCCGACACTCCATCATCCCGTTTACCTTACTTTCATATATGTATAAAGACCACGACCAACTGACTGACTCCAGTACTGACTTAACAGCCAGACGATGATGTCTTTACATTGCAAGTGCTTGCCCACAGCAACTCACGAGCCAGAGGAGACGGACTCACCTAACAGATACGTAAACTTTAATAAGTTGGTATAGTATTTTCTTCACAATCATGCACCCCTGTTCATGCCACGTGATTGACAACTCGTGGCCACCTGTCTCTCCCCTTGGACGGGGCTCTTAATTTTATTCTCTCCCCTGAAAATCTCTTACCATTTATCGTCTTACCTTGCTACTCAATGTCAAATTCCTCTCGGCTAGCAATAACATGCATACCACTCATTCCAGCCCTACTAACTGACGTTAGATTCGTCTCGACCAGTTTCACGCGCATTTCTACACCTATCTCAAAACTCACCTTAATGTAACTGGGAAACTAAATGTGTTTGCACATAAATCTAACACACTTCTAGTACCTATTGCAGCTCTGTTAATGGAGGTTCACGTACTTCAGTTTGTGAAAAATCCTCTTCTTTGATGAGAGTAAAAACATTTCTTGCCACTTCGCCTGAATTGAGGCAGAACGTTCAGTTCTGAAAACAAAAACCATAATGAGTTAATAAATCAGATTTAAGCAATAACAGAGCTTTCATAATTATATATTTAAATGAATGATGTGAAGTCATTAGGATTCAACGCAGTTGCATTCAAAGAGTGAACGTTTTTATAAGGAATACTCACTTTTATAAGGGATCACCGAGATGATGTAAAACATGAAACTATTATGCATGCATTTTAGTCAGTCATGGCATTCTACGGTGAGCCTTATCCTACCAATTACCAGTAAACTAAACCAGGGGCCCAACATCGCCCATCAGTTTCTCTTCAGGAAAATTAGTTGGCACATTGCCACTGAGATAACATTTAATTCGGACTCAACTTCTCATCCAAAAATGTATCTATCAGTCACAAAATAAACTCATGAGGACACGTTTTCATGTCCCTCCCCCCTACCAATGGGTAAGGAAAGTTGGAGAATCTGTTAGAAAATTTCGGTTGAGTTTTCATCAGACCTTTATGTTGCAGAGCCCTTAAAGGAAACGCTGCAAAAGTGATTTGCTCTTAAGAGAAAACAAGTGAACGAAATCAGCTCAATCTTCACGCTAAGCCTGCAGATCAACGTCGGATACCGAATGACGATTTTTTAAAAATCGTCTCAAAATTAAAGCTATTACAGTTACCAATAGCATAACGGGAAAAATACGAGAACAGCACTAAACACTTTGAAATTGTCGGGTAGTTTTTTCCTTATAAATCCCGTTTATATGATAGCAGTGTTCTAATCCTTCCTGATAACCCAATAATTTGCCTATGCAATGGTGATTTGATGATGGCTATAGAACCAGGACTTTCCAGAATTCAAGCTATTGTTGTTTCTTTGACTAAATTATTTCACAGCATTTCTCTATAATTCCAAAACTATAAACGTGAACTTACCACAAAAACCCAACAAATTCAGGAACTTTTAGCACTACCAGTTTGCATATAGAAAATTGGCCTAATTCCTACCAAACTCGTATTAACCTTTTTATCTATTCAGAAATACCTGTATTTACAACAATAATGTGTAAATAAATCTATGAAACAAAAAACTAGAAACTCATGAAATATGAACGACTAGGTCTTACAGACCTTTATACGAAAAAATTGTCTATAGGTTCGGAGTTCTTCAATAAAAACAACCATAATTTAATCGCAAACTTCAGGAACACGCACATGTAAACGAGAATCACTAGTAGCGAGTCAAAATGGCTCATAGAACCATTGCTTCATCGAACACGCCAAGACTGTCGTAAGAATTTAAAATTTAAAAACAAACCTTTTATTTTTTAATGAAATAGGTAATGACGTAACAAGTTTAGGAGCCAGCTAACTATATTGATGTTAGAAAAATTCGAAATGGGTCATTGGAATTGTAAAGGAATTCCCCAAATACGTCACAGAATATAGACAGTAAGTCCACATTGTGTTCTAGTTCTACCCATCAAAGTGTTAAAACTCTCCACCTTGTATTACAATTACATCACAGTCTGGTCTTTCTACTTATCATTTCAAAATCATCGACATATTCAACATTGTAGGAAAACCGAGGTTCCAGTTTTGAAACGTCATTTCTTCAACGTTACAAAATGTATATTTATAAAATAATAAATTGAGAATACGGACTTTAACTGCAGAGAACAGGTGTAGTTCGAAGAATTGATTGTTCCCAGCTGAGTTTATTGGAAGTAATTAACCAAGGTGAATTGTGGAGTAGAAATAACGAACCAGTCGTAGTTCGTACGTATTTTATCTCCTACTGTTTTGCAACTCACAGCTTGTCTAATCCGTCGTCACGCGACCTTCTCGAAACCTTTCGTTACTGATTTCTCACGCCTTATCACTCTGCGACTCCTTCCATTCCCAACAGTTCCTTATTAATCTTTCTTCATTTTATACACTCAACGTATCTTCAAGACGGAACCAGGAGCCGCTTCCACGTAAATGAGAACTTGACGAAATCCTTAAATGAGAACCTTGTCATACGCAATGGCTGAGAAATGCAGCGGTTTTTTTTTCCTCCCAAAGGAACTGCCTAGAACTGCGCGTTTCCCGTACGATACGTTGCGCAATCCTTTCCAATTGTTCAGTTCCGAATTGATTGGCAGTGAATTGGAACGTTTGAATTTGAACGATTCTAATCACTGGATAATTGATAGCCTTCGACGTCACAGGGTCAATTTTCGTACTATTTTCTCAATCCCTCAGTTGAATGGCATAAACTTATTATTGATCATAGCTTTAGCACGCGTAAAAAGTCACGTTGTATATTGGCCATTTGGGATGAAAATATCTGGTGCGTTGCAACACACAACTTTCCTTGGCTCTACGTCAATTCACTTTGTACATGGCCTTTGAACTTGGTCACACTACACATCATAGCAGCAGGAAACGGTAGAGCCTACAGTTCTGGAATTTATTGTGCTGCTCGTACTCATTCCAGGACCTTTATTGAGCAATTGGTACACAGAAAATCAATGAGGCTGTAAATAGGAATTTTTTGAAGAAGGATAGTAATCACTTTTGCAGAGTTATTGGGTAATAACTGTTAGAACTGGTAGTAAGTGAAACGGCAGTAGTTGAAATTCAGGAATTTCTGGAGTGAGCCCCATGTATCTCATGAGCGTTTTTAAACACTCGCCCTTTAGGTATTGGATTGGACTACAATACCAATTTTCTTTAACATTCTACCAGCATTCCAGCGGATTTTGTAAGAAAAATATCTGGTGCGTAGCAACACACGACTTTCCGCCACCCCTTTAAGTTCGAACACCAGCTACATATGCGGGTGCTATATCTTCGTTCAACGCATTTTTACAGGAACATTTATTCAGAAGAAAATGTAGGGATTAGTTAGCTGAGAGTACTCCGTAAGTTTGATCGAAATCGTTAGAGCCGTTTTTGAGAAAATTGGAATACCGATAAATTAATATTCGACAAATCTCCTTTTCTGAGTTAACTTGGCTTATATCTCCGTTCAACATATATATACAGAAATAATTATAGAGAACGAAATGTTGGTATGAGTGACCAAAAGACACTCCATTAGGATTTATCACATCTGGTGAAGAAGTTACCCTGGAATTTACGAAAATGTTCGAAAAAACGTTATTTTTGACAAATTTTAATTTTTATCTCTGTTCAATGGACCGTCACAGGAACATTTATTGAGAACAATATGTAGGTATTAACTATTTGAAAACATCCTGTGAGTTTGGTGGAAATCGCTGAAGCCGTTATGCCAAAAAGCGTAAAAACCCTATTTTTGCTGCAGGGGCCCATATCTCCGTTCACCGTATTTTCATGGAGATATGTATAGAGAAGAAAAGTTAGGTATTGATTAGGAGAAGATAATTTGAAAGTTTAATCAAAATCGTTAGAGCCGTTTTCGAGAAAAATGCGAAAAACCCTAGTTTTTGGTACATTTTTGTCCCCCACCCCCCCTTCCCATCGGTCGAAATCGTCCATAACCTTATTTTGGTGTCTACAAAAATAACGAACAAAACAAAAAAGAACCAGCTCAATCGGATCAGCCGTTCTCCCGCAAATCGAACTACAGACACACACACATACACACACACATACACACACACACACATACACACACACATACACACGGACCACGCGCCGAAATTAGGTTTTTTAGGCTCAGTAGGCCTCAAAACGTAAAGATCTGAAGAAAACCCAAATTTTTTTTTTGGGCCGATTACTATACTTTCCTTCCCTTCGGGTAGCGGAAAGTAAAAATCGCGCTAAAAACGCTTTTCGTCTAAAATTTTGATCATTTATTGTGCTGCTCTCGTCATTTTCCCATAAATGGGAATTTTATGGTATAGTTGCCATATTAGGAGCTACCAACATAAGAAATTTAATCAAAATCGTTAGAGCCATTTTTGAAAAAAAAAATTTGGTGTTTTGATCACTATGCTAACTATAGTTAACTTTCGGTGGATTTTGTTCAAACCCTTATTTTGGCGTCCAATGGTAACCCACAGGCTAGATATCAAGTTTAAGTGGATTTGATACGGTCGTTTTCTCTAAAAATCGTTCACATACACACACACACACGCAGACCATTTTCCCAAATAGTGTTTTTGGGACTCAGGGGGGTCTGAAACGTAAAGATCTGAAGAGAACTCAAAATTTTTTTTCAGCCGATTACATAACTTTCCTTTCTACTTCGTAGAGCCAAGGAAAGTAAAAATCCTAACAATCAATTGATTAAGTGAATGTTTTATGTCACCGACTCAGAAAATGACGGCTAAGAGGAATTTTGTCTGGCTAAAAAAACGGTAGGTTCGACTTAACTACCTTTACAAAACAAATTTTCAAGAGAACATATACAAATACAACGAAGATCAATTGAAATAAAACGTTTATTTTGTTCTGTTGATCGTCTGGTTTGGAATTGATAGTTTAGCTAACAAAAACAAGAGAATGGGCAAAAATTGATTTATCACACTACAAATTAGAGGAGCATGTAATTCCATTAAACACACTGCTCGACCAGTGCAACTCTACTTAGAGCACTTCTACACCTCTGAGAATTTTTCCATTCGATCCAGCATCTAAAAATACCTAGAAAACGATACCGAACGCGGCGTATTTGTGTCCAAACTGCCAAAATTAAGTTTTTGTTCATTTTTTAACCATTTTATGCTCATAATAACTACGGGCATCGTTTTATCGGGTTGCCGAACAGGCAGGCACAACTAGATACCAGAACGGATTTTTAGACCACGTTGAAGGCACAAAACGACGCGGCGGGCGGGCATTGCACAATCGGAATCCCGATGTCTTGAAACGTAAAGTATCCAATTTTGAGGGGGGTTGGGGGTTGTGAGAAAATGTTCCTGAGTAATACACCAAAAGGAACTGTAGAGGATCATTTATTTAAATAATCAGTAACCAACACCAAACTCTGTAAATTCGCTGTCATTCGTTGCCTTCTAATTATCCTTTCAATCAATTCGCTGTTCAAATTCGTTAGTTCGATTCAAAGTCGCAGTGGTGCACAAGAGAACGAGGGCGAAGGAATTGTCGTGAAGTAGATTAGAGCAAAGAGGAATGAATTGATTAAGGTGATGTGATCAAATAATATAGAAAACGAGAGTTCGGGATCACACTTTCCTTGAGGTCTCTTTGTGTGAATTGTTAAACGTTTTTGAAAGTAACTAGCTAATTGTTATGAGCGTACCAACTGAAGGAAGAGGCTCGTGTCGATCCAACGGGGATGAAGTGTGGATTGGAAAACCCCTTGGAGAAATGAAGGCGACGGTTTTCAGAGGCTCAAAGATTCAGAGGATCCCTGGTAAACAGTTGCGAATGGCTTTGACACTAGTTTGTCATTTGCCAAATAGAAGTGCTTTAGTCTACTTTAATATAGGAAAGTAAGCACTAACAATTTTTCTTTATTTCCGTCATGAATAATCCAATTTGTTTGAAGAAGGAAAAAATTCATTTCATCACACTCCTTTTCACATGTACACTTTGCGTAACCACCAGTGTAGCAGTCACCACAAGAAATACATTATAAGAAGTCAAGTACAGTCCGTAGTGCGAGTGAAGGGAATGAATGTTTACTTTTACGACGAAGTTCTCAAGAGTCCATCAGAATGGTTTCCTCGCTGTAAATCGGCTTCGTAGAAATCGACCGTTATACCAAATCCCAGCAGCTGACTTCAAAGTTAAAGTAGCTCGTAACATCTGTTTCTCCCGTTACTTCAGCATAGCAAGCAAATGTCGCTATAAGCCAACGTCATCACCGGTAATGCGAGATCATTAAAGGTCGTGCGAGTACCACCGTTAGAAAACAAGGTATCAGGTGGTTCAATTGTCGTTGACATTCTGAGGTATTTATGTTCGTAGTAGCGACCGAGGGGTCCGCCTGCCCTTGTCATTACAAGACCAACCTCAAAAATGACGAGTTAGGACCTTTCGAAAGATCGCCCAGAAGAAAAATGGTCGCAGTTCTATTCATACAACGACGGGGACCTCGACAAATTCGACAAAAGGTCTCCGTCGGAGCTTAGCTCCGTCATTGAGGAAGCAGGTGGAGAGATAGATTGAATGATAAACAGGCTCTGTTCTTTGAATTGTCGGTAAATCCACGGAAAGACTTTCCGCGTTTCGCGACCCAAGCTGCTCGAAGGGCACCAATGCCAAGGGTATCTCACAAACATTTTGTTAAGTAATGCGTCATTACAGTGACGTCCCGTTGGCCGGTGTATACACTAATTTCGACATCCATCCTAATAACACAGTTTAGGGACAAGTGAGTGTGCATAAGTCAGAACCAGGTGTTAAGATAGAAACCAACCTAAATGTCCTTTCTGAGTTTTATTATAGTAAGCAGCCCCAATCATTCGCCAATTCTTTTCATCTCCGTATTCATCACAATAGAACCAATTGATGATAATTTTTATCAATAACTTCAAGTTATTTTAACAGGATAATAATATCAAACCCCATCACATCGTGAATTCTCGCAAAACCTACACTGGACACTGAAAAGAGAAAAACGAAATTAGTTTGAAAACGCAAATATCATCAGTTTAAGCCATTTTCCTCTCCCTGCATTCGTTATTCCCACTACTGTATTGTAATGCAATATTCGTGACGTTCGCTGGTAGAGCAGAAGAACCAAAACTGTAGGAGTTTCGCCAAAACCTGTCTTTCTACTGAACACTTTCCGCTGAAAGCGTTTTGCTGCAACTACCGGTTTAATCATACCATTTCTCTTCGAAACTGACCCAAATAAACCGTTTCGTTTTAATACGCTCATCTCTACATCAGTAGGTCGTCCGAAGAAGTTCATGAAAAGAGTGTTCCGACGATCCTACAGTTTCACTGTCTGATGAGCACATTTTTTGCGGAAAGAAGTTTGCACACTGCACGTGGATCAGCAGGGGCACGGGTTTGAGAGATTTTTCGGCTCAGAGATCTAAATAGAATTTTTTGCCATATTAGCAAGAACGGCTCATTCGATTCTGAGGATGGTGTCGCGACGGCATATGGAAGTTTGCGTGTAAAAGCGCTAGCTGAGCTCACACTTTTTTAGTTGACTGACCTAAGATATACATGTACATAGAAATCACTTCCTGGGGTTTCTCAAGTTGTATTTCCTTTTTCTCAGGATTTTCCTCATCTTAGTAGAACTAGTAATGACTTCACGTACGAAATCAAGTTTGTTTATTATGAAAGAAAAGGCGAACTCTCCTGTTATTTGACTGTTCGGTGGGCCATGTTTATGGTTAAATCATTTTATATTTACATAAAACGCAGAATGTTTCAGTTGTTGTTTTATAACTTTGACACTAACTCTAGTGAGTACAAGACACCCCCTAGATCTGTCTACCTGAGCGAATAAGGCCATACATGAATGAGCAGCTCGTCCATTTCGAAAATCATGACAATAAAGCCGTTCTGCGACCTGATTTCCACTCGTCGACTCGTCCGTGGTACACCTACTTGCGAAAAGAGGTTCGGGGAAAGGAAAGTGGTAGGTGGGCATTTATATCCACGCGTAGGAATTTGAAAGAAAGTTCTGCGGAGCGTTTTTAATCATTCAACATTTTAACGTGCTCTTAAACACCTCGCCCCTAAGGGCCTTGACTCTGCTGATGGACGGAATCTTTTGCTCGGAGCACGCGAAGATATGATTCGTTTGATCTCGCTCCGGTGGAATTCGCCACTTTCCCGAAGCCTTCGACTGAACCGAAATATTTGGGTCAATAATCCTCTTGACCCTTGATTGAAAACATTTTCTTATCGAGTAATGAAACCACTTTCCAAAGCCAGTTTCCGTCTAAAAAAAATCAAGAAGAGCATTTGGTAGAAAGTGAAATCATCACCTGCTTCGCCATCTTATTGCACAACTTGACACACCACAGAGTAAGTTTATAACAATTGACTGATTCATTCATGAATCATATTTGTATGTTACAAATATGTGTAAACCTGCAAGTAGGGAAAAATCAATTTTAGAAATAAATCATGTCTCAATATTTTGCACTAAACAGTAGTAACAAATTTGTTGGACAAAAATTCACAATCAGTTTTGTCTCTACAGAGTTTTACAATTAAAGCAACAAAACATACTAAGTAGTACCACGACTGTGTTTGGCGAGTGAACACTTCATATCGCACCGAATTGTATAATCTAGAGCGACGACGGGCAATCGCCAAGGGGTGAACGAAACTGTACTACTAGCTACTGTAAACTAGCCCTACTTTTTCAGAACCTCCGTTTCATTACTTTCCACTACCCAAAGGATAAGGTAAATATTGCAATCTGGTCAAACAAAAAGGTTGAGTTTGTGTATCTGTAGTTCAATTTGCGAGAAAACGGCTGAACCGATTGAGGTGATTCAAAATATTAAATGACAAAAACCAACTTTTTTCTGTTCGCAATAGGTTTCCTCAGCCTCGAGGGAAGTAAAATTGTACTTCCTGCCCTCATAACGGTGTTTATTTACTTGGAACTGCGTCTCAATGACAAAGAAACCTGTTCTTTCCACACCGCCAAGTTTCCCTTTCTCCAGCACGAACGCTTCGAAATACTTCAAAAAGTTTCCCTTTGGTTATTGTCTCATCAAAAAGGCCTCATCTGGCGGCTAAAAGTAAACGCGGAAGGGACGGAACGAGCTATTGGGAAATGGAAGGAGAAACAGCGACACCACCTCCTTCGCCTAATAAACATCCGCAAGTTACATGAAAAGGTTTTCACGACTCAGGCTAAACGGTCATTTTGAAGGTTTTTGGCCGTTTGCCGAGCCGCGGAGGCTCCGTCGAAAATATTGACGGTTTCCAGTTCCGTATTTCACAACAAACGTCTTTCAAAACAAACAACGTGACAATGAAATCGAGATGAACGTAAATCCTTATTTTTAGAATCAGCGTCAACTGAATGCGAAGAGATAATGCCGACAGGAAATTCGACACACTTTATTTTATTATGAATGCAACTAGGCGTTAATTTGGAGCACCTTAATACGGGTATGTTTTATTGAGGAATCCATTCCAGTTGGGTAACAAAAACATCTTGACCTAATGATAAATTATCGTTAAAGTTCCCGCCGAAATTGCTAGAGGAATTGTAAAATAATTGTAAGAATATGGCAGGAATATCTTTCAGCAACGTTTCTAATACTATCCCAATTTTTGCAAGGGTTCTGCCATTGTATTTTTATAAGGACTATTTAGACGTTCCCATGGGTGCAAAAAGAATGGCGAACGACCAGAAAAAAGGTCAGTTTGGCCCTATCAAGTGTATAGATGTGTCTTGTATATTCTGCCTGTAAATATTTAGGTGTGAGAGAGCGTGATGCATAAAATAAAAATAAATAAACGTTCGTTTGGAAAAAGGAGCAAAAGGCAAAATAAACAATGTTCGTTGGTTTCCCATTCTTTTCGTTTGTTGACGGTCATTGAAACAAGATCTCTAATAATCCCTGGATGAAGGAATAAACGGACCACCAAAAGCCACTTGAATAAGGAGGTTGGCAAGCCAGGGAAGACGTGTAGGGCTGCCCATTGCCTGGCCAGAGGTAGTCAAGGTTATTTATTGGACTCTTTAGGAGCGAATAAGTTAGACCCTCAATCTGGGGGCGGATGGTAAGTATACGGGTGGTATGTCGCCTGTTCACAGGACCCTGTCCGCCAAGGTGCCATCTGACCGACATTGATAAGTCAGAGGTACAGAGTTGCAGATTCAGTGAGATGGACCTGGAACCAGCGGAGCATGTGCTGACTACATGTGAGGGGCTGGGGCTCTGCAGCCAGCTTGGGGTCTCGCAGCTGTAACCAGATAAGGTTCCACAGATGAAGCTAGGTTCCATAGAAGCCAGCGGTGGAATGGGGAAAGCATGAAGCAGGTCATGTCCCAATTTTTGTAAGGATTTTGCCATTTTCTGAAGGAGTATTTAGACGTTCCCATGGGTGCAAAAAGAATTGCGAACGACCGGAAAAAAGGTCAGTTTGGCCCTATCAAGTGTATAGATGTGTCTCGTCCATTCCACCTGTAAATATTTAGGTGTGAGAGAGCGTAATGCATAAAATAAAAGGCCCTCTTAGAGACTTGAAAGGGAGCGCTTGTTGGTCTTCGGCACAACTTCCCCAAGGGTCAATGAAGATTCTTGCAGGAAATACTCAGCATTCCTTAAGAGGCTAGGCATGGACCTGTCAGACATTATGACTGGCACAATAAGACTTCAGGCTCCGGTGTTCAAAAAAAGGGACAGTCAGAGTTATATTCGTCTTTTTTTTTGCCCATCCTTCTCCGTTTCGGTTTATACAATGCTTCTCAAATCTTCCTACGTCAAAATATGTACGCTTTCCTTCTCATTTGACATTCACCCTATTTTTTCGCATATTCTTTCAATAAGAAAAAATAAAAAAACATGATTGAGTTGAATGAAAGTGGTCTAACAATTGAAAAGGTTTCTTCTCCAACAGGTTGACCAATAAAACGAGGAGTTGACATCAGTCAGTTGCAAAAAGACGACCCTAATTCAATTCATGTCGAACCATCCGAACAAGAGGTGAATTCGAAAACGCGAAAATTTTGGTCAAGGCCGAACACAAATGACCAAGCTAGTCATTTTCTCTCACTGCCCTGCCTTAACGGACACTACAAATCGGTGGCCTCCTTGGGGCATCCAAGAATTGTAAATAAAACTAGTTAGTAGTTAGCGTACTTCAGGCGACTACAAAAATAGAAAATCAAGTAGCGGTTAAATATAAGAATAAAAGATAAAATAACGCGTTTAAACCAGCGGTTCTTCAACTCCTTCCTTCAAGTTCGTATTTCCAGTGTCGATTACACCGGTTAATGTAAAAACTCTTCGACAAATCGAAGAGGTCGTTTTTAATTATGCTGATCAAAACAGCGACTTTCCCTTTAATTTGGTCACGAAAAAAAAATTGCGGTCAGTCACGTTTCAACCTCAACGAGTTTGAGATGAAGTCAGTAAACAAAAGAACCTGATTTTGAGACGACGGGAGTTTTCGTTCCAAGTAGTCGCGGCCCTAGGGCTAACGAGTCACAAAGAGTCGAAGAGACTTGAGTCGAAATTGACTAGTCATTTTTATGAACTGCAACGAGTCACTTCCTTGTTCCCCCCTTAGAACAGTTCCAACCGCAAAGGGTACGGGCAGTAAAAATAGAGGCATCTGGAGCTGCTACCTCCCCTACGCATTGGCCAAGTTCAAAAGCTCGCCGACAGAAAACTACCGGGTAATAACAATTAAAAGGGAGCATTCGTCATCATTGGGCGAGCTTTACAAATACAGAGAGATAGCGATGTTTACATGACAGCATTTAAGTGATTTATTATATAAATTATTGTCTAATAATCATTCCGTGTCGCAAAAGTATTGTTTTTCATTCGTCCTTCATATCGAGCTAAATTGGATTTATTCATTTCTCTTCCACGGGGAGCTCCAAATATTGTCTTGAACTTGAACTAAGTCTTTGGAAGACCCAGTTCCTTATTCTAGAGCTTGGGCAGACCAGTAATTAACACACGGATAGTATTATACAACAACGTGTGACCTATAGGCAAAAAAGCTTCAATTCGTTAAAGCATTTTTACTACGAAGTACGAAGTAAAGTTACGCAATCAGCCGAAAAAAAGAGCTTCCTTCAAATTCGCTATTGCCACATAGAGCTTTGACCGATTGTATTGTGCTTGAAATTAGTGCACATTGTGGACAGAAAAGCGGCGTGGTTCCAAACTCACTGAGAGAGGGGAGGATAAAAAGAGAATAAGTCTACAAATCAAGACGGTGTGCATCAAGTTGCTAGTAGAGAGGCGGGGAGTATCATGGCTCATTGAGCGTTTCCAGAAACATTCGTAATTCGATGGTGAATCTGATGAAAAGTCATGAGAACCAAAGCTGTTTAATTGATTAAGAAAGAAGATTAAGAAAGAAATTCGGTATTCTTCTGCTTCAAGCGAAAAATGACACGCGATACCTCCTGCATATTTACTTGAAAACGACACGCAGCTGAAATAAATGTAAGCTGGCAAATAGAAATTGAGTTCAACGAAACTCCACGTTTTTAAACTGAGGATTCGAGAGGAATTAGATTAGTTGACCTTGTTGATCCAAAGCGACCGGTAGATATTTTGTAAGGAAACCAGAAGGCCAATAGCCTGATCACTATCCTCCTCTCTTGAACAGCTCTTGATCGTCAAGGTATAATAAAAGGTGACTGCCCGATAGCTAACCGTTAGCATTTAAATCGTAATTACTTCTGTTCCTTAATTTATTTATACCTCGGCTCAGCTCTCGTCGATTAATCATAATCTGTAAGCCTTAGTCTGACAAGATAATGATAATTCCTGACCGGAAGAGGAACACCATTGGCCACGAGTGAAAGGTGATGGAACGGTACGCTTTCCTTATCGATCGGCTCTTTACCCCAAGGTAAAGACATTGGCCTCTAATTAAAATCACAGTGGCATCGAAGGAGTTTAATATTGGCGTCTATGTTTACTCACGTAATTATCCTCAACGACAAAAAGAAGTCGTCTGAAGAATGACATTTCTAGAGACTAACGAACAAAGGGTCACGTCCCGTAGACAAGGGATTCATGGAGCAAATGCCCAATCACGGCCGATAATGAATTTGAAGAATTGATTTCTTCGGGAGTAGACGGATATAAAGTCAACTAGAAAAGCGTGTTCTTGACAGACAAGTAAGCGGAGAGAGGGCCTCACACCTGCGCATCAGCTCTATCAAATACGTTACCTATGCATTTGCATGAGCCCCAGTTCAATAAATGCCTGCTCGTTGCCCAAGTGCCAACCGAACCAATAGTACGTATATTTCATATGAAGAAGAGGGAACGTGGAAACAAAACAAGGAATGAATTAGTGGCTTGGCAGTTCAATCGAAGTGTCTAGAAACCTTTGGGAGCTCTCTTCCACCAAAGACACATTTCACAAAGACGCCTGCAAGCTCATGGGTGCTGTATTATTCGTTATGATGCAGTCTGAAAGCAGATTGCTATAGCCCAGTAGCTTCTGGAGAACGACTGAGACCTGACATCGTCAATGGTGATCCCGAAGAATCTGGCCCTGACGTCCAGTAAACCAGGAACTTGCATTCACAGGGCAACTCAAGAAATACGATAGTTCTTCATACAACAGAATCAGAAGCTCGTAGAGTAAATGGAGATAACGTCAGGGTGGTAAGATGTGTTGTAAGAAAGTTGCTGTGGAGATGCAGGGAGAGTCAGCAGGCGTCCTTCGCTGTACTAATATCCGTTCGTTACGCGGCTCGTATCATAATAGCTGGGTGTTCTATAAATGGGCGATGGCACATAAAAAGAAGAGACTAAATAAATAATAAGTCAGGAAATGGGGAGGGCGCCCAGACTACCTTACACTGGCTTTAGGGATAGAAGGACTGGGACAGGGAAGGAAAAGAGGTTAAGAGTATGTTACACAAGCTGAGCAACAGGTGGGTGCTGATAACTCGGAGTACGCCTGCTGACACACTCAGCCGACGCATTTTCTCATCACTTTTTTTGCGCCACACTGCACCCCAGGACACGGTATATGCTGCAACTCTGATGTAACCTGCCTCCACTCCACAAGCACGCAACACCGCCAAGATTCGTCCTGTCGTATTTGTGCTTCTTGGCTTGCCAAGCAGAAGATCCCGGCTGCTAGATACTACCTGGACATCCAGGATCACTGCAGACTGGTTAGGATCAACGGCGACGATGTCACGCCTCAGTCATTCACCAGAGATAAACCGATAGTGCCGCTCTCTCACCACTTCCCAGCCCTCAGATGAAAATGCCTGCTTGCAGACCGCGTCATGACCCTTGGCACGGTCCCCATAAGTACGCGGACACACCTGCACCACATCATTCAACGACTCAAACAGGTTACCACAGGCACTACAGCTAGCATTCACAGCGTAACGATCAAAGTACACGCACACACACACCAGAGCCTATCCCAAAGTAGTTAACTTTTCAAATCTACCGAAGAAACTCGTTCACCTTCTTCTCTAACAGGTATAACGGATAGTAAACTCATAGAAATACTTCGTCTTCGGATCAATAACCCGACTTACTTCTCAACTGACAAAACAAAGAGCATTCAGTTCCAAGTACGAGCATTAGAAACCAGAAGTTGACCGCTAGTTAGCGGCTATTTAGCAGCAGGTAGAGAACGGTCGGCCGAGCAGAACATCACAACTGCACTGAGGAAGTCGTTACGCCCAGTCGACTGAGCTCAACCTCCAGAAAAACGGCTCATTACAAAATCGTTTTCCTCGCCGACACCTTCAAAACCCACTTTTCTGCGATTTCTTGCTCAAAACAATAGGAAGAAAATATAAACTTTACTGAGAAAAAAGTTCCTCTTTTTCCCCTGAGGATGACGAAGTCACTTCCGCCCGTTACCGCCTTTTTTTGAAAGCTGTTTGTTTTTCCCTCGTCAGGCAGAAAAAAAGAGAAAATCCCACCGCGGATTGAGAACTACGAACCTTGAACTTAAAAGTGAAATGCCACCAGTTGGTGTCGGCCGTGACCAAAAAGGCGTCTTTAATTCGGGGGGGTCCCGCTCGTGGGATTCGGCCGTTTTTATTAGTCAAGTTTCTCTTTGGCGTTCATTAGAAAAAAACAGAAGCTGGATTGATGAGGAACTGATTGCATAACCTGAAGGAACTGTAACGAACCACTTCTTAGCAGTTCAGGAACCGAAGGCCAGGAGAGTTTGAGTGCGAAAGGCCGGACATAGACAAATGGAACAAGTCGTATCCACTTCTTCACGTTTGGAGGTCTCTTGGTCTCACACTATCAATGCTATGTGTGTTGTGTTTACAATCACGCGCTGCTTCGTTGTGGGACCTACATATTTCGGAATCCTATTCCTTTCGACTACTAGCTCTACAGGCATCTACGTTGAGAGCCTCTTCGGATCGTGTAGGTGTTATACCCTTTCTTCTGGGTCTGTCCTTAGCCAATAGACAGGAACCCCGGCAGTTACAGGTCCCGAGCCTTCAGCTAAGCAGAGGGACTAGTGTAGGCAATCAGGAGGGAAGGCGGATTACGAGCGTTACAGCAATCCCCTTGTCCTAGCATGGAGCGAGGCCAAACGAAAGTAAGCGTGTGGCAGTCAGTTGTCCCACCAAGCGCTTGGTGATATAATGATATCACCATTCAAAGCGGTTACGAATGGGTGGATAGACAATGAATGCGAGTGGTTTGTTGGCAGCATTCAGAATCGTTTAGAACTGGACGGTTGACTCCTCCTAAACTAACGGCAGACTGATGGTATCGAAAAAGTATTGATGTTAACATGGCCCAGTCAAGTCTGAATTTTCCCGAACCAATCTGGGCTCTTGGTCGACCAGACCTCTCCATCATTCGTATACGAATCTGAAAAGGATATTATAAATGCTATCCTATTTGTTGCCATTCAAGATCGACAGTGAAGTTATCCCAAAAGAATGCAAGGGGTGCACACACTCTTGAAATATTTTCAGAAGCAGTAATTTGTCAAACTTTACAATTATTAAAACCAATGAAGCAACGTCGATGTGCCTATGAATCATCAACATTTCTAATCATTTTTCGAGTCATTGCGTACAATTCAGTTCTGCAGCAATGTTTGAGTATTGTATTGTATAGTATTGTATCAATAATATTACTTTCTAGCAACCAAATCCAGTTAATCGCAACTATAAAAAGAAGGTTTTCGCGCGTTATTGTCAATTTTTGGCGATGACATACGGTGATTCCAACTTCGATATTAATCGCAAATTGATCGGAAGTAATTTGTCATGCGTAGGAAACGACTTATCAGCTCCCACGACGAGAATTGAGTTGGTGAACGACGAGCGGAAGTTGAAAACCTCCGACGCCCGAGGTCTCGCCAAACCGCTCGCCAGGACTCTGGCCGCCGTCCAACCTCCTTGAAACGTCACTCCTCGTTGCGGTTGAACCGACGAAATATGTTGAGAGATCAAAAGAAGAAAATTTCCACGTGAAAGAAACGGAAAAAAAAGAGCGGAAAAGTTCGTCTGGAGCGTCGAAGCCGTTTCACCTTTCGACTGAGCTAGAATTTCATAATTCTTACTAATATGGTCCCGACCACACGAAACGTTTGAATTATATTGAGTAACAAACAGGTCAGATTTGTCGATTTGGTTTATTACGTGCCAACGTCATGTAAGACTGACTTGGAATTCTGAGGAAGAAATCCTCAGACCACAGGAAGCTCGACATATACGTTAGCGTCCATCCGCTTTACCCCAAACCTGCCTGCAGGTTACAAAAAAACCCACATTGAAGAATACTGATAGTATCGCGAGTGCATCCTTATAAAAGTGCAGTAGCTTAAAGTTTAAAAATCGCGAATTTCCGCGCATCAATTTCGACGAATTAATCATCAGTAACAAGGAAGGAGTAGATTATCAGTATGTGCAGGCACGTAGCACCCGGAAAGATTACCTTTACACTGAGAGAATAGCAGCTGATAGATGGCCTTCCAGGGAGTTCTCCTGTTTAGTACTTTCAGTTTGCTATGAAAACTAAAGATGACTTAATCTCCGAAACTGCTCAACCTCCCACAAAATACGAATGGAAACTAAATTTCTCTCATCTTCCTTCAACGCATAGCTAATAAAACGCTGAAAACTATTACACAACGGTTTATTATTCTCGTGCACGGCGTCATTGGTACCTATCGCATTAAATCCAACATCGAAAAAATATTAAGAATTTAACATTAGCATATCAGCAATCCGGAAAACTATACTTCATATGCAAACGACTATATTTGTAGGACACCTCCGAGACCCATCCCATTCAATTCAGCATAAAAAAATACTAGCAAACGGAACGTAGTACCAGTAAAAAAAACTAAATAAATAAATAGTTATTAAAATTGCCAAAATTCCGGTCGTAGCTAATTTTTTTACCCCATTTTTAACTTATTTTTACTTTCCTTGGCTCTACAAAGTACGAGTAGAAAGGAAAGTTATGTAATAGGCTGAAAAAAAAATTTTGATTTCTCTTCAGATCTTTACGTTTCAGACCCCCCTTAGTCCGAAAAATACTATTTGGGAAAATAAGGGTATGAACAAAATCCACCCAAAGTTAACTATAGTTATCATAGTGATCACAACACCATTTTTTTTCTCAAAAATGGCTCTAACGATTTTGATTAAATTTTTTATAATGATAGCTCTTAATAAGACTATTATACCATAAAATTCCCATTTGTGGGAAAATGACGAGAGCAGCACAATAAATTATCAAAATTCTCGACGAAAAGCGTTTTTAGCGCAGTTTTTTTCTTATAAACTCCGCTGGAATTTTTGTAGCATGTTAAAATAAATTAGTATTGTAGTCCAATCCAATACCTAAAGATTGAGTGTTTAAAAACGCTCATGAGATACATGGGGCTCACTCCAGAAATTCCTGAATTTCAAGCCAAAATATGGGTATGAACAAAATCCACCGAAATTTATTTATAGTTATCATAATGATCAAAACACCAAATATTTTTTTCTCAAAAACGGCTATAACGATTTTGATTAAATGTTTTATATTGGTAGCTCCGAATATGGCAACTATACCATAAAATTCCCATTTGTGGGAAAATGACGAGAGTAGCACAATAAATTACCAAAACTTTCGACGAAATCTATTTTAGCGCGGTTTTTAGCGAAAACAACCGTACCAAATCAGCTGAAACTTGATGTCTAGCCTACAGGTTACCATGGGACGCAAAAATAAGGGTATGGGCGAAATCCACCGAAAGTTAACAATAGTTATCATAGTGATCAAAACACCACGGCAAAACGGCTCTAACGATTTAAATTAAATTTTTTATATTGATAGCTCTCAATAAGGCAATTATACCATGAAATTCCCAATATCAAAATTTTCGACGAAAAGCGTTTTTAGCGCGGTTTTTTCCTTATAAACTCCACTGGAATTTTAGTAGAATGTTTAAAAAAATTGTTATTGTAGTTCAATTCAATACCTATAGGGTGAGTGCTTAAAAACGCTCATGAGATACATGGGGCTCACTGCAGAAATTCTTGAGTTTCAACTACCGCCGTTTCGCTTACTACCAGTTCTAAAAGTTTTTACCCAATAACTCTGCAAAAGTAATTACTACCCTTCTTTGAAGAAAAATTTGTGTTTACAGCCTCATTAAGTATCTGTGTACCAATTGCTCAATAATGGTCCTAGAATGAGTACGAGCAGCACAATAAATTTCGGAACTGTAAGCGCAATCGCTTCCTGCTGCTGTGAAGTGTTGTTTGACGAAGTTCAAATGAATTGAGTAAGTAGAAAAAGCCATGTACGAAGTGAATTGACGTAGAGCTAAGGAAAGTTGTGTGTTGCAACGCACCAGATATTTTGCTCATAACAACCGCGGGTTTCGTCCGATCGGATTACCGGGTAGGCGGGCAGAACTAGCGAAAGAACTGATTTTTTCTCGTTAAAGAAAGAATACCGTCAAGACGACGTATGGCGTAACTGCGGATGGCTATTTGCAATCTCCATGCTTTGGAACGTTAAGTGTCGAATTTTGATGGGGTGGGGTTGTAATAGAAAGAATAATAAACCAAGACGATGCAAATTATTACACAGCGGTTTATTATTCTCTTGCACAGCATGACGCAACCTCACACCTCAACTACACAAGACCAATCCAATTCGATTCAGCATTGAAAACTACAAGTAATCGGCATTTTCTAGGCTAGGTAAGGGAGAGGGGGTAAAAATGTTCCTGGATGAGAACGTAGGTAAACTTTTCAGAATGAATGTTAATTGAGAGTATCGAGTCTGTAATCAAAATCGTTGGGGCAATGATCGGCCAATCTCGTCCTCCCATCGTTCAAAAAATAATCACAGCAATCGTTGTGAAGTACAAAATGTGAACTTACATTGCTGAGAGGTACTCCGACAAGTTGACAAAATTCATTAGCGCAGTTACTGCGGAAATTTGGAAAGTGTTTGGAAACGATTTTTGCCACATTTTGGTTGCATGAACGTTGGCTCTTCAATTTCACAAGTATCTGAATGGCAGTAGAAACATGTTTTTCAGGTACGGGATTGAGTACGTTTATTTTACATGTCATTATTATTGCGTGGTGTGACGAGTGCCTTTCACCCAAACGTTTTTCAAGCTCCGGTTGAAATGAAAGTTGAATGACTCGTAGGGGGTTGTCTCGATTTTTAGAAGATGTTGAAATCACCATTTGTGCTCCGAAAGAGAAATTGAAGTGAAGGGCTCATAAGTGATACGACAAGTCTCGAGGGTGGTTTCGATTTCGAGGGACTTCGAGGCCGGGTAAACGAGTCCTACAGATCGATCTCACGGGTTTTTGAGTGAGAATAAGAACAAGATATGGAAGAAACTCCCGAGAAATGGCCTTCCACTTCGAGCAGAGCCTAATATTTAGCTTGAGTCTGGAATAAAGTGACATCTCAGACGTATTTGGTCATCCGACTCCGCTAGGTTCGATCGCTGGACGTCCGCGATGATTTCATAAAGTGAAACCCGCAAATCTGAACGGTGGATGGTTGCATATTAAGACCTTGACTATCAACAAGCCTGATACCAGTTTGGCCGTCAGTGGCCAAGGTAAGAAGAGAAATTTGCCGGTTTACCTCCCTTTCATATAACGAGGCTGAGACATCTTCACGATTAATTTTTCTTGGGAGAACGAAACAGGTTCAGTTCGAGATGGTAGAACGAAAATTGGAGAAAACAAGTACGACCTTTTTATGCAACTGCCTGAGCAACTCTGGGAATTATTTCTTTGGAAGTTGGTATCCCGTGACGTCCAAGTGAACTCAAACCGCTACCTTTTAGTATTGTAATCGCATAATTAACACAAGGCACGTAGTTTTGTCCTCTGAACTCCAAATTTACTATAACTTTACTCGATTTCGAACTTTCCGGAGATCAGTAGTTTTATATCTCTCTATGTCCCCAAAAATTGCCACAGACATTCCCAAGTGTGTTCAGTATCTGGTTGGCATATGTACCAGATATTCGAATAAACGTGTTTATATTCTTATGATGGCTCTAGTTCGTTTAGGACCGATTATTTTTGCGTCCCACGCTGAAGTGCAGGCAGAATCATAAATATCGAGATTATTTAACACAGCCGTTTTTTCTCACTTTGCGTAAAGAGTTGGAGATAAAATATTTACATGCTTTCTTATAGGACAGCAAAATCCGATTAGCCTTTTTTAGTTCTCCACTTTGAAGTATCATGACTTCGAACATTCTATGCTCCTAACTCGTCCCTACACTGCAAAAACGCCACTTGCTCCATCGAAGTAGCTTTGAGGAGCTACTTGGTCATTTAAATGGGCCTTTATTGTTTAATGGGAAACATTAGAGGGTTAAGAGGGTTAAGAGCCACCCTTACTTCCTATGTCTAAATATCTTATGCAACGCATCACACTACTGTCCTCAGCCCAACGAGCCTTCAGCGATTATTTTCCCCGTACGAGCAACAACAAATAAAATAGGGTAGTACGAACAATCGTGGCGGTTTGAATTCTAGAATTTCAGGGGTTGCTCCTAATTATGTTATGAACGTAATTAATAAACTCTCGTTCGATAAATAAGTAGTTTATTGGACTAACCCCATTATTCAGATCGTGTACACAGAATGAGCAGAATTTATAAGGGAAAACTGCACTAAAATCGATTTTCTTCGACATTATTGTGCCACTCTCGTCATTTTCCCACATATGAGAATTTTATCGTACTTTCGGGTGTTTAAAATGTCCTTTTCCTTCGTCATTTGTGGGTGGATGATCTTATAGGTGTAACGTTGCTGGTGCAATAAATTAATTATTCGTCTAGCTGTTTAGGAGAACTGGTTGAGCGACGTACTCCTCGAAGTATTTTCAGTGGGAGTGATGACCACCGCGGTAACCGCTCAGTGAGCCTGATCGTTTCGCGAGAACCGTTAGGTGAGATAATCACACACCGGATTATCTTCGGGAGCCTGCAATTAGGACGGATTTGAAGGAAAATGAAGAAAGGTGAGAGAAGCCGAGGTTCTGAAGAGTTGGAGGGAGGTCACGCACGAGCCGAGGATTAGAAGACGCCGTAAAAAGACTTGGAACTCAGACCGGAGACGACGGAACTTTTCGGGGCCAGAGATGGCGGGAATGTTGAAAGGATCAACAAAGCGAAATCATTCGGAGTCTTCCTGTAAACGTATCGGGACGATTCAAAAAATAAAAGCAGGTAACTCGTCCGGCATTTGCTGTGAATTCTCAGTTTAAGTACGTGCCAATTCCTGATTCTGAGGGAGTTGAATGAACCATTTGAGCTTGAATTGTCACTACGTCACATAAAACCGGGCAAACACCAACATGCACCTGACATTTACGTCGCGCCGCGGATACAACGCCAATTCTGTCAATTTGTGCGTGCGACACGAAGAAACAATATCTGCTACAACGTGTGAGGAGTCCGTGTGATGAGCGAACTTTTATAAACCATCGGGACGTACACAAATAATTTTGGACAAGGCCTAATCGCGGATAACCGTCATCATGACACGAAAAGCACACAAACTTCCCGTGCACCGCAAATTCTATAAAAGTCCGCTCGATTGACGCTGGAAAACCTGTTCTCGGCGTGTTTAATAATTGTCGTGATTTTCGCTAGTCCACGTGTTGAGGGCTCGTGTTCGACTAAGGGGAAAACCAATTGCCAGCGATGAGTAATAAAAGGTTATGAGCGCACCGCAAAGTTGGTGCGTTATCGAGATGACATGTTTTCGTCGACTAACCCCCTATGTGAGTATTTTTATTAGAAAACGTACGTTGAAAAATCACGAATAGTGTTTACCGCAACGTGGGAGGCCTACTGCAACGTGTCTAGTCCACGTGTTGAAGGCTCGTGACGTCTAAGAGAAAAAGCAGTTGCCAGCAATGAGTAATAAAAGGTTATGAGCGCACCGCAAAGTTGGTGCGTTATCGAGATAACATGTTTTCGTCGACTATCCCCCTACTTGAGTATTTTTATTTTTAAAAATATGTTGAAAAATCAAGAATAGTATTTACCGCAACGTGGAAGGCTTGCTGCAACGTGTCTAGTCCACGTGTTGAAGGCTCGTGTACGTCTAAGAGAAAAAGCAGTTGCCAGCGATGAGTAATAAAAGGTTAGCGCACTGGTGTGTTATCGAGATGACATGCTTTCGTGGACTATTCCCTTATGTGAGTATTTTTATTTGAAAACCTACGTTGAAGAATCAAGAATAGTGTTTACCACAACGTGAGTCGAAGAAGGTGGCGGAGTTAGAACGGCAGGTTTTATTTAATTATTTATATGGATATCATTATTCCACCCGGTAATTACATGTTTCAGTCAGTAATATGTAATTTCGAAGAGCATTCAGGTTCAACACCCCTAATACTCAACAATCACTGCCGATTCCTGGAGGGGAACTCCCTGCCTCTCCGAATAGCCGAACAAGGATATCTCAACTCGGCGTATTCATCACGTGCCGCGCCAATTGCTTATTTTCCTCCGGCTCAAAAGGGGAAATAAGACGAGCAAAAAGAGGAGCGCCGGTTATGAAAAGAAAATGACGAGATTCAGATTTTTAAAGTTCAAGGGCGTACCGTGGGCTCAAGTTTCCGTTTGTCGGCTGAGTTTAGTGCAACTTGCAGCGACTAGAGTCCGAAAGGAAAGACATGAGAGAAGCGTGAGGAGTATCAGGTTTAGATGTGACGGATGGACAGAGCCTCGCAGACTTCCCCGACTGGTACAGCGGCCCCAAGAGAACGGACTGGACTGGAAGGCAGGTGAAACAGCTGTTGACCTTCGTTATCGCCTGTCCGCTTTCGAAGGACTGAGATGGCGAAATGCTCCAGCGGTTTGGATGTTTCTGACGGGCAGCTATGGCTTTTAGTACTTTAACAGCTCCAAGATTCACATTAAACCTAGTTGGAGCGCTCAATTGGAATTTTACTGGGTTTGGACCGAACACGACTATTATTATCTTCACTACTTCGTAACTCTTCCAATTAATTTACACAACCTGATTTTTCACAATTTTCCCTCGTAACTTCAGAGGTCACGAGCCTTCCCCAAAATACCATCGTGACAACTCCATGACTTACCTATGGGCTTATTACACAATAAATGTGGTGGCATGAAATGGAGCTACTCAAAAAATTCCGGAACGTTAAGCACCAGTAATTCGTGAAAAAAAGTTGAGTTCTACCTAGTTCGTATTAACGAATTGCATGAGAAAGTACTGCAAATTTTGTGTTTTTTCGAAACATATTACCATTCGCCTTGTCCTCTTCAAAGTAATTCTCCTCGGATATAATACATTAATAAATTTATTTTCTCGATCCTCGAGCACCCAAAAAATCATTTTTGTGATCCTTCTCAGCATCTCTTTCGATGCCGTCTTAATTGTGGCGTAACGTAACCACTTTCAATTTTGAGATTACAGTGGCACGTTAGTATTGTGTTCGACCACAATTCGAGATCAAGCGACGATCATTTTGGCACCAATGAGGAATAATAGAATAGGCAAAAATCGAGGAGAAGCCAAAACACTTCCAAATAAATTAGTTGTCAAAAATAAACTGATGAAAATTAAATTCAAAATTCGCGATAATTTTTTAACGAACCTCGTAAACTGATCGTATTAGTTACCTGGAACGACATAAATTATCTGGTCACGCCCAGATGCGGAGGAGATTGTGATCAGGAGTTGAGAGATTTCAAATTTTCTCAGTATAATGTGCCTCCGATATAGAAGTAATATATCATTTAGCGGGTTGACGCACAGCTACACCCCCACTTCATTTCGTCAGTCATCCTGATCACTAGATTTTTGTACGGGACTGTCATAATTGTTTTTCTCTCACTTAAACACAGTTGAATATAGTAGTGTTAAATTAACCACGTTAAGTAATCAAATTAGGAATGTTCCTATTTAATTATGTATTTCTTGAATATTGAACTTCAGAGATAAAAATGCAATAGCTGCTCCTACTCGGGTACTAGCATTGGTCATCTACGGTTACTATAATTTAGCTGTAGATTTTTCCCCCTAGCTCATGATCCTCTGTCAATTTTATCTTCTCACTAATAAAAGATGTGGAAATGTCAGAGAAATTAAAATAAAGTAGAGGCACGAAAATTTAGTTTATTTAATTAGCTGGTTCCAATCGCAAAAAACACACTTTAAACTGATATAGACCAGTTACGGTTCATTCGCTACCCCAGTACCTCACCACATTATTGCACAATATGACAATCGAATCGAGAAATCCAATCTTACGGCAATTAATAGACGGAACCGAAATAAATGCGGTTCGAGATACGAAAACAGCAAAAACTGGCATTATCCGCTAATTGGTTGTTTTCACAGGAAGATTTCACTGAGCAGAAGAACTGGGGAGGTATTCGCAAGATCTTAAAGACGTTATTCTTTACTATAAGGGGCTCGTTCCTGCCGCCCGTCGAAAGGGGAAAAAACATTTTACGAAAATACGCTTGGAGCACCTTACATAAATTCTGAACTAATTCTGAATAAGTACTAATTCACGATTTTATCCTCTTTTTACTCACTCATAACGAACCCACGACTTTATCTGATAACCACATATTTCGAATCAGCCAAGTACACCACATTAAACACATCTTCATCATCTACATCCATGTACAGTCATCCATGAGCACCAAGACAAGAGAGGGAAAGATGAATAACGGTTGAAGAAAAACTCCTTGTCAAACCAAATGGTCTATATTAGTTTTAAATCAGAGTCTAGGTTGAGGGAACACAAGAGAAATAGATATGGAGATAAAGTTCGCTATCACACGCTGAACCATACAGTTATAGCCCTTGAAATGTATGTCCTTGGTTGTTTTTGCGAAATTAGTCCTCGAAATTAGTGTGAAATGCGAACAGAATACCAAAAATTTAGTAGGGGATGAGAGGAGAATTGTGGAAAGTTGACGGTAGTATCATTGGATCAGTGAGCCCTTCCAATCAATAAAGTGGTCATTGGTTCAGGAAAACCTGCCGCCGGGAAAATATCACGAGCACCAGGGGAATTCTCAGCGCAATGCCCCGAGAGCTACCATTTTTACTTTCCTCGCCTCTACGAAGTATAAAGGAGAGATATGTAAATTTTCATTAAATTTTGATGTTTCAAAGGTTTTTCTGCCCAAAAAACATCAATAAAAAAACATGTCTATGACCACAATTTAGAGAAAAAACTGAACTAAATCAACTCGAACTTTACATGCAGGCAGCTGACCAAGAGTCGCCAAAATAAAGTTTGCTAAAAATCGGTCCATAGTAACTGTAGTGTCATAGTGCCCAATACTCTTAGAGACGGCTATAACAATTTTGAATAACATTTGTGTGTGAACAGTTCGTAATGACATAACGACGATACAAGAAAAATTTCGACGGGAATCGGGTTTAGTTCAATTTTTCCTTATGAATCCCGCATCTATGATATCAGAGTTCTCAAATAGCCCAATAAGTTACCAATGGTCGTTTAATGATGATTATAAAATAGTTCACAAAATTACGTATTTCAACCTAATCAAATGCCTTTCTTAGAATTCCCCTATAATTCCAAAAATACACACACGAACGTTCCACAAAAAATCATCTTGATAGTCAACGCGATTGTTACTCAACGAACGTTGTCTCATAAATAGAAGAAACCCAATAAATTCAGGAACCTTAAGCTCTACCAGTATCAATGTAGTACGACGAGTTCATGATTGATTAGTCGCTGGAATGATAAAACCGCCGATTTGCACATTGGGCTGAGGAAAGTTGTGTGACGGATCGCACTAGATATTTAGACGACCGTTTTCTGGGTTGTCAATACGAGGTTAAATGCTAAGAGAAAATTTCCAATACTTTACCAAAGATGTTTTCTGCCACGGCCCAGTCTTTTCATTTGCACGCTACGTTCTTTTCATATCACCGCCTGAAAAGCGATTGGGCCGAAAGAACAGCATCAACAGAAACGTTGCTGGGGCGTTTGAGTTAAAATGGGACAGACCTCTATTCTCTATCTCGCCCTGAACTGAGCGTTAAAGACGAATGACGCGTAACAGCGTAGTTCTGTACACAAACTAGGCCGAACCAAAGAGGTTCAGCAGTCGAGCGACCTTACGGAATTTTTTTTCTTCTCCCTCGGTCGATCAGATTTGCCCCGATTCCGTTTATCCAAACGGAGCAGAAAAGTCATAATGACTCCAAATTTCCGGCGCGAGGTCGGTAGTTTGAAATTCGCGTCATTTGACTTTTGGCAAATGACCAACGAGAAGGGGCAAAAAGTCGCGGTTCATCTTCGCCAAGCTGTTTTTCCCCTCGCTCAAGATGATATCTGCCCCGCCCTTGTGTCACTTAGTATCGAGGGCAACGACCAATTACAAGGCTCGCAATTCATCGTTTTCTGCTTAGATAAGCAGCCTTCCCGGCGCTCAATGAGGCAAATGGAAATTCGGAATTGGGCAAGAGGTTAAGCGCTGACGCTCTTGAAAAAAAAAAAAAGTCCTTGAAGTCACTTCATTAAACCGTAACCCAACCGAGAGGGTTTCTAGCTGACTCAATGGTGGAAATAATAATAATTGAGAGAAAAATTAGCTCAAGGAAAGAACTAAGTGCGTCAAAATGATCTTTTGCCTGATATCTGTTCCACTCACACGAAGAACCAGATGTCCTGATGCTCTTCCAGGTTAGATATATGGTACGACGCATCGCAAAACTTCCCTCTTCCCCACGTACTTAAACATTAACCGGGTTTCATGGCTCAGGTATTAATCGAATCTATTTCCAACTTGAACTCGGTAAACATACATTCACATTTTACGTGGAAACTAGTGACTCTTAACGTTCCGAAATTAATATAGTTGCTCCAACTCACGCCCCAACCTATGTTGAGCAACCAGTGGATTTACGAAATGGCCAAAACGGTTTTTCCAGAGAAGGATTGTGTTTATTATTTCGGACTTATCGGGAAGAAACTGTTAGAAACGCGAGACATTGCTGCGGTACTCCGAATTATCGTATGAGCGCATGGATATTTTATTGAACTACCGTCCTAATTTTAACGAGCATATTAATGACACATTTGAGCCGGATTCACGAGGGGAAAAATTCTGCGCTAAAATTCTTCGCAATGTCATTTATTCTGCTCCTCTCGCCACTTTACCATGAATGATAATTTTATAGTATTGTGTTATTTGGAGCTGTTCATTAAAAAATATTCTTAAACTGTATTTAGGTCACTATGATAACTGTAGTTATTTTTGGGCCGATTTTGCTTATAGTTCCATTTTCAAATTCTATAGAGACCTGCAGGCTAAATACGAAATTTGAACCGATTTGGCTCCGCCATTTTCGCTCAGTTGCATTTACAGACACCCCCCCCCATCTATCTTTCTACTTCATAAGCTGAGGAATGTAAAAATGTGAACGATCTCTTTCTTCTATCTCTCTTAACTCTTCAATCGCCCATGGCGATGTGAACAAAACAAAAATTGGACGGGCAGCTAAATCCTCGTATAAAGGTTGAACGGGTGTGGATAGAGCGAAAATGTAGTTGCCCTCTGAATTCCGGGATGTACACCGGGGAATGCACAAGCGGAAATCCTACCGCTGGAAAACGGAAGCCAGGGCAAAACTCTGAGATGGTTAGATACGGCGTGGAACTATCTAATAACGAACGCGATCGAGCGACATTCCAATTCAGTTTAACTTCTGATAATTCGCTATTCAAAGAAATGTTCTATGAACCAAATGCACTAACATACGTTCGGACGTTAAAAAAAGTGCTATTCACTAAAAAAAAAACATCATTTTGTAGGAAAATGAAGGTATTACAGATGAGACTTGGCAATTTAAATTGGAAACAAAGGAAAGCCATGGTTTGGCTAACGACGTACGTCTGAATAACGTATCACTTTCTTGTGAGAGCTTTCCCCATTCCATTCTGCCGGTTTTCTTTTTTACGACATCAACAGCAGTGCTAATACGCATAATTAGTGGTAGCATATATTACCAGGGGCTAGACATAGAAAAAACAGACAGCCAGAGCTCTGTAATAGTATCAACTGTCACGTCCGAATTGTAGTAATCCACTTCACTGAATAGCTGCAGTCACTGAATACTCCTTTCTCAATTTAGTCGGCAAACCATCGTCCATTAGCCTTTGCTCTTGAGTGCTAAATAAACCAAAATCTACGTAGATAATTTTAAGTCTGTTTAATATTCTCAAAACATGTAGCTTCATGAGAAGCGTAACGCCCTACTGAAGACAGCGAAAGAAAGGGAGTGCCTTTGTTCAATGAATATGGAATGCTTAGCCTCCTCTCCTGTTACTGGAACTTGATATCCGCACCACACGTTAGAACTGCTTCAATCCTTTTTCTCTTACTATTTTTGTCTTCTTTCTGGCTTATTATTTTTGCTCTCTCTCTTATATTGGCGAGGAAAAGAAGATTAGTAGGAGAACAGTTGACCAAACCAATGTTAATAAATTGACGACGGCTCCAAAAAAATCTCGTAGCTCCGAACTATTATGCGTTGATTTATCGGAGTACGCTCGTTCCCCCGTATTTCGCGAAACTGTGGTCACCAAGTGCCCCCAATTGGAGTTCCTCGGCCTCCGAGAAAATGCGTTAATTATTCTATTGTGCATATTATCTATTTGAGAAACCCCGTTAAATATTGTCCGAATAATTAATTTTAATTATTATTATCATTAAAGCAAAGAGACATCGCCTCTCAAAACTTTGTTTCACTTATCAGTAGGACTGAAGCATCAAAAATGTACACACACCAAAGTATGTACGTACTACCTTTACTATTTATAGTGACTATAGCGATCAAAACTATTAGTCTAAAAAAATCGGTCAAAATGTTTCTTTATGTACAGCTGATGCTAAGTAAACTAAAGCTAACCAAACTACAGGACGTGTTACGTCGAATTTACTAACATACCGAGAGCCTGAAGTGGTGAATGTGGCTAGTGAACATACAGACGTCTGATTTCAATGAGTTATAGCAGGGTGCTTAGTAAACGTGGTATTATACGAGTGAATCTGTTGCTATCCTAGTTTGCAACTGTGGGTAATTAATTACTTTTGACGGTTGTAGATCAGCATTGGATGATGAAGGGGCTGGTAAATTTTCCCAACATTGGATTTTCTTTGATTCCTATTGACTGCTAACGAATAGCTCCCCCTGATAACGATTTCCCAATCAAATTTATTGCCGAACTGCTGCAGTTGTGAAATGATAATAGGGAGCGATGAAATTCCGATCCAATTGACGTCGTCCCTTCACATTCAGGACTGTGGCTGTTGACCACTTCAGTGAAAGTTTTCTATTTATATTTTGACAACGGGCAGTTTAATTGTTCAACGCAATGTTGCTCCACCAGCGAAATCGTCATAACAAACAGAAGATTTCACGAGGTACGACTTCCGCGTCAAGTGCTTTCGAATCAGGCGCCATTCGATGTCGTCATCGACACCCGAGCAAGCGAAACTTGTCGAGCAACTGGACGCTTTGCCTGTTGAAGAATATTCATCAGACTGAGTAATTGAACAGCTTTTCTCCACTATATGAGCTGTGGTCATTTCATGAAGGTTGAAACAAGTAGACAGACGCAAATTTACTACCTGCGGGATTCGGTGCTCAATTACTCCGTTGCTGGTTTTCGAAAACGTGTGAAACTCCCAAACAAATTAAATTGCTGGTTCGAGGTCAGGAATAAATTTTACACATGTTCAACATACACACACGAGACACAAGTTCCATATTTGAATTTGAGACAAGACGCGGGAAGTTTCTTGAATCAATGTGGGGATATCAACATCACGCAAGATAGGAGCAGCGACAAACATCTAGATTAGAGTCACAAAAATATATCTTTTAATTCCTTATGCTATGTTCATTAACCGTCGTAACCGCTATTGTCGTTTATTTCAAATTAGATTTGTAAAACTTCTAACTCTCATAAAATCTTATGTACAACCATACATTTTTGGGGGAATCTAATTTGACGCAGTTATTTCAACTGATTAGATGAATTCGAGATTATTACAATTATTATTACAACTGATTAGATGAAATTGCAAAAACTGTTGCTTTTGGTTTATTATTCATTCTGAATAATAACCCTATGTTTTCGGTCACGAAAAATTTTTTACAACCCTCCTCAAAATTTGATACTTTATGTTTCAAGACATGGTGATTCCAAATTTGCAATTTCCGTCCACCATATCCCGTAACCCCGTCCGCCGTCCGTTTTGTGCCTTTAACGTAATCTAAAAAATCCGTTCTTTCGCACAAAAATCCCATTTGGTATCTAGTTGTGCCCGCCATCTTGGCAATCCGATCAGATGAAGCCCATGGTTGTTATGGACAAAAAATGGTTTAAAAAATTAACGAAACGCAGTATAATCGCAAATAAGGCCTACAGTGAGCGACGGTTGTTGGAAGGGCAAACGAACTTAGAAGCATTGACTGCTACAAAGCTGGCCTATAACCATTTTGCAGAGTTCGCGAAGAAGGTGGTGGAAACGTGGACATAATTGATCTGTCCTTTTGAAACTTGACACCCAAGTAAATAGTTAGATCAGGTGGGAAACCAGATTAAGAACTCCTCCCAGATGGTACGGGATTTCTCTGGTGGTCACCTCCACGCGGTCACACACGGGCAACAGCTCTCTACCAGGAGACTGGCTAACGACCAAATACCTGCCGTACCTCCACAGGTCTGAGTTCGGTAGATGCTGCAGGGGCCAGCCTCTTGCATATTAGCAAAACGGCAACTTCCGTGACTGATATAACCCTCGTCGAGGGTTTACGTACAGTCATCAATTAAGGAAACAGACCTAATTATTAGAGTCAACTAATTGAACGAACTCGCGGGAACTACAGTGGCAGTCAACGTTTCGTCGTTTGAACTCCCTCCATCCCTCCTGTCACATCAAAACCACCCACCCACTCGCCTCACAATGCCCACTCAACTCGCAACATCGTGTCAATTGCCGAGGGTTCGCTGGAAGTCCCTGTCCCAATTTTCCCGATTCTTTTTGACCGATGGGGCGGAGATGGTTAGAGCCACTTCCTCCGCACACCCCTACATCGGATCATAAATGCCTACAGACGTTTACGGGCGCCTGGCGCCAGGGGAATAGTTAGTTTCCGTAGTTCCATTGTAGTCAGGTCATGTTTCGTATGGTTTATTAGTATTTTTCGATGCTGAATCGAATGGAATGGGTCTCGGAGCAGTAATACTAGGTCAAGCTGTTCGTGAGAATAATAAATCGCTGTGTAATAATTTGCAGGGTTTTTCAAGTATAAGCTTGTTATTAGAAAATGCTGTAAATTATTACACAACGGATTATTGTTCTCTTGAACAGCTTAACCTAGTCTCACACTTCTGAGACCGATCCCATTCGATACAGCATCGCAAAATACCAATAAAAGATACGAAACATGATCTGTCCACAACGGAACGACGAAAATTACATATTCCAGGCGCCCGTGGAAGCCGGTAGGGAATTGGGACGACGTGACCAGTCGACCTTACGGGTGGTTGGACTCAGACGAGAGGGAGTGAAAACGGTAAAACGATTACTTTCGCTGTATTGTCTGTCTAATTACTGTTTTTTCACTATTTTTGGTCTAGAATTAGGTCTGAGAATTGTCCCATTCGACCCAGCATCTAAAAATACGTACATAGCGTATACGCGTAAAACTAACAAAATTAGTTTTTGTAATTTTCTAACCATATTTTGCCTATAACGACCACGAACTTTGTCCGCTCAGATTGCCTAGCAGGTGGACACAACTAGACACCACACGGGATTTTTTTGCTAAATAACGGATTGTTTAGTTCACATTAAGAGGATAAAACTGCGTGCCAACCGTGGCCCGTAGTGGGAGTTGAACGGCGTTTTTTGAACTAGAAAGATGGTACTAGTCGTAAATCGTCCAAAAATCGACGTAAAATTGATTTTTCACCCGCACAGCTTATTAGAATGAAGTCCCCTAAAATAATTTCTTGCTAATTGAAATGTTTTTCCTACGTAACTCAAAATAATTTTCAGTTAAAGGAGCTAGATTTGATAAGATCGAGATTCTAAAGTGCCTCAAGCATTTAAAAATCTGTATCGATCGTTCGGTTGAGAGGATTCTCTTGCTGTTGAAAGAGCGCGGACGGTCTTAGCGGTTCCTCCTTCTCTTCCTCCTATCTGCCTGGTGAACAGGGAGAAACTCTTAATGAAAAGTGAAAATACGGAACTCGGGGGTTTCGAGTTTTAACCGATAAGAAGATAAATGTTGGCTCCAAGTAGAGAACTGTCCTGCCGAGTCGACGCCTGGAGTTTACAAAAGGCGGCTTCTTGCCGGGATAAGGTAAACACATCCTTAGTCTTCACAGAGGCCTTCATTCGCCTGCTTTCTCTCTTGAGGTTTAAATTGTCTACCCTTCAACAGTATGACGTAAAGAGATACAATCATATTGCCTTGTTTGTTACGATTCTGGGCAGGAGGGTTATTTTGGGGATGGTTTCCACTGAGGAAGCAACAATTGTGATGAAAATTCGTCTAACTCCTCGTTATGTCATTTGACTCCAATGAAACGTAATAATATAGCGTGCAGTTGGAACGATTCAATAGCGCAATGTTTTGTAGCTTCAGAATTAAAACATTAAAAAGTTACCACATGACTTCATTACAATAGGAAACCCTACGCCTACAACATTATATTTTCCCGCTTTGAATACATTGCCAACTCCCATCTAGGGAGCGTCCCTTCTAGTAGTCGTAAATATCATCAAAATTTCTCCAAAACGTGTAAATGATTCACGGAGAACTGTTAAGGAACCAAATCCTGTGAATTGTATCAACTCGTTTAAGCAGGTTGGTAAGCGCTGAAATGTGGGCAAGGAGTTGCATTGACAGCCAATCCCCCAACACGAAGGGACTATGAATTTGTCAAAATCAGTTGCGACGTTGCTCAGCTCCAGCCACACAGACGCGAAATCAAAATAGTTCAGAAAGGACAATCAGGGAATTTCTTGTGGCCACAGCTCCTGATGGTTTCCTGTTCCACCTAATCTCTTAAATAAAGAGGAAATGGCGAGGGGTTCCAAAAGCAAACATTTGTTTACTCCCGCTTCTAATGAGTTTTCCACAAATAATTATAAGAAATTATTAACCTTTTCTGTACATCAAATTAAGAATACACTGTCCATTGTGTCGTCCATTTACATTTATATTAACCTTCCGTTTCCGTTTCATTCAACCTAAGTAATTAACTTTTTACTTTTACACAGGAGAAAACATGTATTTTCAGTCATTCATTCATTTGAAGTGGCATTGCTCACAAATCCCACTCATACTTTGCTGGTAAACGAAAATTCCCACTCACGTTGCTACGCTCTACGTGTGTTCGTCAAACCTAGTGAAGAAAAGCAGTCGAGCCTATTGCACCATTTCTAGATCCTGTGGTTTCCTGGCGTCCACTCCACTCGCATTGAACGTGATGATGTCGAAATTTAAGTAGAATCCGCTGTCCAATAGACTGCGTTAGCTCCTTTTGGGTTTACGTAGGGCACATCGTTGGTGGCTGATGACAGCTTCGTGCTAAATTTAAATTAGTTTGTGCTTTAGACGAGCTTCAAGTTTTTCACAAAAATATCTGATGGGAAGCATCATACTTTCCTTAGCCCCACATGCATTCAGCAATTTTCTTCGCTGTAGAAACTATTCAAATAAGTTTTTTATTCAATTTATAACAACTTTCTACATTGCGGAAACTTGTGCCGATTAAGGTGAAGATTGAGTTACTCCTACTGTGCCACGACCATAATTAAGCAACCAGAGCACAGAAAATTCATTTTTTGGGGAAATCGAAAATTTCATATCAAACGCTTACCGTTTACGTAGTTAGTGTACTACCACCCAAACCTTTCTTAGAATGCTAGCAGTATTTGAGCTGAATTTATGAGAAAAAACGGCGCTAAAATCGATTTCCTTCAAACGTTTTGGTAATTAGTTGAGCCACTCACACCATTTTCCCACAGATGAGACTTTGATGGTACTGTTGTGTTATTTCGAGCTGTTCATGCAGAAGATCTAATCAAAACCGTAAAATAGTAACCTGCAGGCACAAAATAAATTTTGAGCCGATTTGGTTCAACCGTTATCTTAGACACACACACACACACAGACCATTTACCCGAACGGGGATTTCGAATTCAGAAGTGTTAGACCTCAGTTTTTCCAGTTCCCTAAGCTTAGCTCCCTAACCAAAAAATTGGGCTTGGGCCTAATTCGTTTTACATCATGTTGGGACACTGCACCATCACCGTGGGGTGGGGGTGGGGGATGTCCTTTGTATTCTTTTATTCCAAACCGAATTTATGATTTAGCAGTGTATCGAAAGCTGTGCAACAAGCCTTTGAAAAATTGAAAATTGGCCGAGTTTTACCTGTGGTCACGTTTCTCGTTATTTTATTTCGAGTTCTTTGAAGACGAGCACGATCATATGACAAATTTCGGGGTCCTCCATGTCGGAGGTCCAACTGGGGGTTTTATTGTTTCCCTCACCCCCTACATTATCAACAAACTCTGAATACACAATTTTAATCATTTCAAATAAATTTCGCATCGATAGTTCTGTGACTCTTTTGGTGTAATATCACTTGCTACACCGTTGTGTCATAATTTTATAAACTTTGGATTCAGCCGCTGTGCACGCAATTTTTGAAATATAATAATTTCAATAATCATACATAATTAATACAAATATATAATTTGTTGGTCGATATAACCAACAACCAACCACCTCTGACACATAAAAAGGTTTATAGGACAATTCGGAAATATGGCGAGGCGAGGAAATCAATGTGATGCTTCGCAGCAGGTAGTTTTGTGCTGTTTAGGACGTCCTAAGTAGAACTTTGATCGCGATGTCAGTAAATGAATCAGGAAATCCGTGGGTCATGCACGTGAAAGTAGGCGTGCTGAGGGTTCGATTTTCCGTCGCTGGAATGAAACATGTGCGAAACAAATCATCCAAAACGTACTAAACTGCTCAAAATACCTGTGTGGCGCGATATCCTAAAATCGTAAATCCAACGTTCAAATTCGAGCACAACACCAACCGGTCCGAAAGTCTCCGGATCACTTCACGAACCGAGTGGTTTAACTCAACTGGCTCCGTAGATGAATCGAAGAGGCGACCGTAGAAAGGATGGAGGGGCGAGAGTGAGAGGGCCAAAGGCGGTTCAGGTTGAGCAACGGAACTCGTCGTAAAATCCCTAAAGTCGCTCGGCATTGGGAAGGGGAACGAGGGAAATTCGCATTAACGAGGCGGTTGGTTAAACTGAGCAAATCGTCGAAAGAGGTCCTTCCCTTTTAAACGCGGGGCGTCCTGGTCGGGGCGGAAGGGCAGTTCGAAGGATCCGAAGACAGGAAGAGGAAAAGAGAGTCCTTAGAAGTCCGACTGTTGATGTCATTCTGCTCAAGAAGAATCGTGACTGCACACCTTATTTTCTTTATGCTGTCGAAAGGGTCTAATATCATACTGCTACCAGTAACCGAACCATTGCGAATGCGCGGGAAATATATATTTTATTGAACATTATGTTTCTTAGCTCATCAAAATCAGAAACAGCAATCTACTTGAATTTTCGACTGTAAAAAATCGTTTGGTGTAATGGTCCACACTCCCCTCACGCCTTCCTCAGGCACTGAATCGATCGGCTATACTGACACTGTGATTCATATATTCACTGTGTGTTCTTATCAAAAACACTCATAAGAGAGCTTTCTTAGGTAGTAGTTTAGGAACGTCATAGAATCGCTGGCACACCTCAGCATCAACCTAATTCAGACCTTTGAAGGTTTCCGTTTAGCCGATTCGCAGCCAATGTGTTACCCACGTGAGTTTCAGATAAGAGTTTCCCACCTGATCCAACTATTTACTTGCCAGTATCAAGTGTGGCCACGTTTTTGTGGAATAACCTTCTTCGCAAATTGCAGGAAACTGTTATAAGCTAGCTTAGTAATAGTCACGGCTAGAAGGTTTAGCTGCTCGTCCAACAACCGTCGCTCACTGCTGTAGAAACTACAATAGAGCAGCACGTGGTTTCTTGATTCCTCTGCACTGGAGGCGCAAGACGTGGAGGATGGAGAGAAGACGTGAAGAGTCCTTGAGAGAAAAGAAATGGAGGCTTTGAAGTCACCATGTTCCGTAAGGAACTGGCTCGTCTTGTGGTCTGGTTCAACCTCACGGATGTTGGGAAAAACTCACACGTTTCACGCCCCTTTGACGCGGATTACCATCTCGCTTGCTATTTATTTAGCGCCCATTCATCTAGTGTGGCAAGTTATCCTTCGGTGAGAATTCATTATGGAGTTCAGCCCATAGCTGAGGAAATTCCCTTTGAACTCTCAGCTTTTCCATGTACCCACCATGTGCTCAATGGCTAATTCAACAGGCAACTGGCCAGGGATCACTTAGAGTGCTTCAGTGGACGTCCTGTTGTTATTGGCCTTGTCCCCAGCAGTGCAGCTCTCTGGGATTGGCCAGTATTTTCTTTTGATTACTTTTTTTTTCTATGTCATTCGTTTTCACTTCGTATGTACTTTACGATGAAGTTCTCCATTTCGCTCTTCTTATATTCTGGTTAACTTCGTAGTAACTTTCTTTACTGCTTGGTCTGAAGAACATACCTGCGGTGCGGTCATACCTGCACCGACTTTGTTTGGCTGTCCCAACTGCCTGTGCGCTGGATGATACTTTGGTTCTCGAACCAAAGGTGACCTTGCTAACGGATGAAGAACGATTAAGATACGGAGTTAAGACCAGTCGTGAACCCCTAAACTCCAGGGCAGTATGGGAGGACGTATGAGAATCGCAACAGGTTTGATGGTTCTCGTGGGGGTGGAGAGGACAAGGAATAGCAATCGCATGGGGGAATGATCAGATGCAAAGTCCTAAACTACTGAACATCGACGTAAATTCACGAAGCGACTTGAAGCAGAGCCCTCCCTTCTAAGTGCCGTAAGAAGTTTATAAAGTTTAGTTAATTGAATCCAAAAACCCTGATTTCGGCGCGTGGGTTGATTGTATCTGTAGTTAGATTCACGGTAAAACGCCAGAACCGATTGAGCACGTTCCTTAAGGCTAAGAAGCGAAAGAAGCTTTGTTTTTAACTTTTTGGAAAAATGGCTTAAACTGTACACATCAAACTCACGAAGTGCCTTTAAATAGTAGATAATTGTATATTGTTATTCATAAATGTTTCTCTGACCGTCTGTCGGACAGAGGCGACCAAGACGTGCCTCAAAACGAGTTTTTTAACGTTGTCGTTATTTCAACATTAAGTGTGACGAAGCAGCTAGCAATTCTACACACGTTTTGTAGGACACTTAACTATTTCTATAACCATCTATTGAATGGACATATACACCAAAAATACGACGGAAAATCAGATTTTTCTAACATTTAATGGTCGTTTTTCGAATTTTTCAAAAAATGTCTTACGATTCTGATCACGCATACGGAGTATTTTCAATTAACTAGTTACATGTTACTATCCATAGATGTACCCGTAGAAATGAATTAACGAAAGACGCCGAGTTCGTAATCCAATCAGTAATAGTTTTACAAGGTTTGTGATGCTTAGTACCAGGTATTTAAATTAAATTTTAGCTTTTCTGAACGTCTTCTCATAGGGTTTTCGCAGTTTTAAACGTCATTTGCAAATAGTTAGGCGCAACGCATTTGTTATCCGCTCATCAACATTCACTGTCATGGTGTCGTAACCAGCTGACTAGCCCATGTTGCGGCTTGGTTCGCAGCTTTGTGGAAACTCGCTGTTATAGCCGCGGAAACTGGTTCAATTCGCTGAGTCGCATGGCGCAGGTGTGTTCTAAAACTAATGGGGGCCGTATCAACTCTGGAAGCAGGTGAAGAGTGCCCTATCACCTAAAGGTTTGGAGGTGCATGGGGCCTGACATCGTCGACGTTGGTTCCTCCCAGCTCATTTGTTGGAACTCGGTCAGTCGAGAAGCGGAAATACGACAGAAATGACTGTGCCAGAAGGTCGTACTTCGAAGTGGTCCCGAAAAATAAAGTAACCAGATCTGTCAGCCGAAGTAGCACATTGTTAAGATTTAGGAAAAAATGGCAACAACGGCTTGGATCACACCCACAATCAATAAGCACCCTCTATTCCCTCATGACCGTCCTGCCATTTTTCAGACACACACACACACACCTCCCGACGACATAATATTTGTTCGATTAAGGAGCCCTCAATACGTAAAGATGTAAAGAAAAGCTCAACTCTTTGTTTGAAAACGGTTGCAATGCTTCGCTTACCATGAAAGAGTGTAAAACGAACTCAGATTGGCACATCAGAACCTTCAGGTAGTTGAACCTGCTGTTTGGAAGTGATGGGTTCATCCATTTCACGCCAAATAGGGAAGGGGAAATAGTTCTAAAGATATTTTATAATATCCGCACGAACCACTGGCAAGGCGTCTGTTGATCACAACGCAGCACACCCATTGAAGTAACCCACAGGTGGACAGGCTATCATTGACGCTGAGATAGTTAATTCTTTTTATACTTGAACGGGAATGACTGTTCCATAAACGTTCAAAAACGAAAAAACAACAATTTATTGGAGAAAGTCATCCCCTCTCCCCTTCGCCGTGCCATCAAAATTAAATGATTTTTCTCGCTCCTCCAACCGTCCCAGCAGTTTCAGAACCTTGTTCAATGGAACCCAGAGCATATGGAAAATGGAACGTAGAGAATAAAAAGTGAGAAGTACTCAATGAGTTTAATCTAAACCGTTAGTTGTTTTCAGAAAACTTGAAAATATTGTCCGTTACATGGAACAGCCAAACTTGAAGTGGAGACCGAAATGTTTGGAGTAATACGTTCGTTTGTACTTCGTGATATGTACTCCAACCACTTTTTTTTCAACTACAACGCTTTCTCGTCGTATTTTCTGCTTAGTGAAGGGAGTTAGTCTCGAAGAGCCGGCGAAGCTCCCAGACGTCGGGTTTTCACCGGCGTGCAAGGACAATGGGTGCAGTTGATATACTTTCGTCACTGTTATCATCTAATTTTTTGTTCTGCAGCTGGTTTTCTCGTCACGTGAACGCCCCAAGGGTCCCCGGAATAACCCGCATTTTGAATTAGCCTTCAAATTAACCAGAGGTACTCGACACGCACCCGGCTCTCGAGAAGATCCTGCGTACGCTGCAACGGGAACGAGAAAAAAAACGAATGGAAAAAAAGAGCCTCCTACTTTCACTACTGCCCAACAATTTCACTATAATAACCCCCCCGTCTTTAACTACCTAGTCGTTGTGCCTTTACGTAAGTTGGAGGATTCAGAGGTTTTTTTGTTTCAAGGTCCTTAGGGCGGACTCAACTCGATACCGAGCCATTAAACTCTATGCAAGAAGTTTACGATTGACGATAAGTATCTAATGAGAACCTAAAACTTTCTTTCGACTAATTTAACTACCTTCATTCATTAAATTAGACGTGCATTAGAGCGCGCTTGCAATAATAGTCAATTGCTCCAACAACACTACGAACATCAACAAGCACAGCGCCCAGCAAAGCATACAATAAAGCATAGCGCCTTTTCACCCCTTTTCTTTTAGATTTTATTTTAGTTGGTACATTGTAGTAAACTAGGAATAACTGAGAAATTATCTCGCTGATAGAAAACATATACAGGCCATGGCCCGAACAAGGTGCTCACTGCAGGAACAGCACAACCATAATGACAGCCCTGACGGGATACCGTGCTCAAATAAACACTATTTCTAGCGACAACATTTATTTTTTCGGTTCGATGATTACACCGATTTTTCTTTGTTGTTCGATTTTTTTGCTGGAAATTTATTTCATTGAAACGAAGATGAACTACGATGATATCGTGAAGTACCTTTCTACAAATGAACGTGTTTCAATAGAGACTTAGCAATCGATTTCGATCTGGTTTCGTCCCGGATTTTATTTTAGTCTTGTTTGTCATGTGAAATGATACCCTCGAAAAATGTTTATTAAAAGTGGTTCCATGCAGAAGCGAAAAAAAATTGAGTGTAAATTATCTGGGAAGATATACGTGATTTCGGGGGTAATTTAGATACTTAAATATTCTTCTCAGCAGTAATTTGTTGACCATATTTTTCTGTCGTTCCCTGGAGTACCCATAAAAAATCGTCGAGAATTCATTCATGTCCCAGCACTTGTTGCGCTCCTAGAGTGCGCGCGTCCAGCCACGACATGGTTATGGATCAGCCGCCTGGTTTCCTGCTATTACTATCATATTGATCAACTCGACCGGGTTAGTGGGGCTGTACGGCCCTTGAAATCTGCATACCCCGAAATGACAACTATGGTGCCCTTACCCATTGCTTCCGTCTTCTGTATTCTGTAGTGTTTTTTTTTTTTGTTTTTTTTCATTGTTAAACTGGGCTTGTACCTATTCCTTCTCCAATGAATAATAAACTCAATGAAATGAGAAGTATCTGACAGCGTATCCCGCGCTTGTCTGTTGTAGTTCTATGAAACTGAAAGATTCACTCAAAATGTGAAAAGGGGAAAGCCAAGGTGTTAGTATTTGTAGTCGAATAAAAAACGTGTTTCCAAATAGGGTTATGAGACACCTCGTAATGAGCTGATTAACACGTGTTAAGGTAACGCTACGAAATGAGAGGGTTGTGGAACAAACTTCGTGTCGTTTGCTCGGCTCTACAAGAGACCGTCGAATTTCAACGCGTCTTGAAATCAGGGAGGCCAGGAAACGAATAGCTTACGTCTCTCAGAGGGCTGTCCTTCCGTATATTACACACATAAGCTTTTACTTGAACCAAAACACGTCGCCTACTACTCGTTAACTATTACTCAACTTTTTTGTGTGGCCCCGTTCTCTTCAAAAAGTACAAGATGAGGAAAAATGAAGGTGGTTCGACAAAAGGACGAAACAATTGTTATGTGGTTCGTAAGCTCGGAGTTATGGTTGGAATTCGGGTCATCAGCTCGTAGAACTTAGACGAGGTTCCAGCCCTAAACGACAAAGGTCCGCTCGAATTTCAGCGTCAAGAAGGCCGCTCCTCTTGTCTTTCCAACGTCACGTGACATGGGAAGGGAAGTGATTTATCACGGAATCCTTTTTCTATGAAACAAATCCTTGGTTTTCTCGAGTTATCCCGTCAGTCGAAAGGAACGTGCCCGGAGGATTTCAAGACGGGTTATCGGAGGTTCGCCGTTACGTGTAGAAAGACGGAGGAATGCAGGTTGGTTCGGAACAGATGTGACCAGCTCATGGGAAACTCTTGGAACCAAATCCACAACAACCAAGGACACAATGTTGAATTTTTACCTACTGTCAACACACTTGGGAAAGTACCAGCCAACAATTAATTTTTATTATTATTACTTTATGGTTGACTACCATTATCCTTTTTACTCCATCCGGCTGTACGGGGAGTAAAAAGGATAATGGTAAATTCCAGTTTACACTCTGACCTAAATATTCAATTTACCACCTTACTCGTAAGATTGATCTCACACTGCAACCCCTTACTACGCCCTTGAGCCGCAAACCCACCACAGCTCAGACCAATACGTCGACTCAAGCGGAAACGTTCCACTGATCTACTTGAAAAAAAAAACAGTTAACTATTCACGTTCCAAGTCCATTATTTTTATATTTCCCAAACTTATGCTCTACTATTTCGTACTTTTAAATACAATAAAGTTTGTTGGGAAAAAATGACCCAATGAGTACACAAAGTGTTGCTATCCGTCAAAAAAGTCATCCGATTACGTTTTGAGATCTTAGGGGTCGTAAAACGTATTTGCTCCGCGCGGTCAAGAATGTGCGTGTCGCCAGGTTTGCGGGAGAACGACTGAGTCGATTTAGCTTGTTCTTTTTGTCGTTCGTCGTCCATTTATTAATGGAAATTGGGCGTTTCTTGTTTCTCGAGAAATCTCGATCACATGGCACTAGCGCTCTGGCGTTGGTAGCTCAATATATTGCCTACACGACGTAAGTTCGTCACAAACTGAAGAGCAATCGTAACTAACCACTGCCAATTAAACGGTTATTGACATTTTGTTGTTTTTTAATGTTTTTTTCTTCATATCAACGAGTCTCACAACGTTTTTATCAGGTTTCGTCGAGATGTTTATTATAATAACTTCGTAGACGCATGCGAGTCGCGATGTTTGGCATTTTGTAGCTACATTACCTCAACCGATGAGTTGCATTAGTTCGTTAGCGGAGGGAGTTTTAGTAACGCGTCCGGTTGCCGCTGCGGCGTAACAAACCAAAATAACCTGTTACGCGGAAGAGCACAAGAAAACACGGAATTACCAAACGCAATACTTGTGTCCCACAACCCTCATTTGATATTCAACCAGCGAGCTACCCATCCCGTTGTGGCCCCGTGTTCCATCTGGTCCTCGTACTGTCGCTCCGGCTGTCCCAACAGTTCGCGAACGTCTCAACGACGAGTTGAGACGAGTTGTGTCACTGATTGTGAATATTAATTAGAAAGTGAGAAGGAGCGATAATGAAATGGAGAAGAGGATCTTCGTTCTCAGAGGCCACACGGCATGAAGCCCTCGTAGAGAGTTCGACTGTTGATTGTTGACCAGGTTCATTAGCAGTCGGAAAGAACTGACTACTCTTAAAAAGGAGCCCACTTTGATAGATAACTTGGAGTTACGTGAATCGTTTCCTATTGAGGCAAATCGATTAAGTTGAGCAGAGCTTCCCCTTGATTTAGTTGTGGTTTCGTAATGAATGCACAAGACAATGTAACGGAACGTCTTTATGTTAGTCGACCGCTGGATCTGCAATAATATGACATTAGTGACTCTCAGGGTGAGTACTGAGTGGATTCATCTGTAATGACCTGCCACAAATAAATAAAATTATCTACAATGTGCTCTCAGAACTGAGTAAATCCACATGCTATAACAAGCCTCTAGTGAGCACATATATGGACTATATCTGGCCATTTCTAAGTAAACCCTATACCGCAATCTGCTAGTACTGAGTAATAGCAGTAATGGCAGTTCATTAAACGTGGTTTCAGCCAATCTAAACTGTACTGACAGTATGTTACTAGGCTAATGCGCAATAACAGTACTGAACGGTTTTGTGTAATATCTCGGCACTCTTGAGTAAAATCGTGTGCAATAACGTAGTTAGGTTCATAAGTAGCAGCAAAACAAGTCGACATAGCGGTTAATGAAACAGTGAGAATCATTACAGGATGCCATAGACCAACACCTATCGAAAGAACTTGGTCAAACAACACTTCACAGCAGCAGGAAACGGTAGCGCTTACAGTTCTGGAGTTTATTGTGCTGCTCGTACTCATTGCAGGACTATTATTGAGCAATTGGTATACAGAAAATTAATGAGGCTGTAAACATGAATTTTTTGAAGGAGGATAGCACTAACTACTTACTTTTGCAGAGTTATTGGGTAAAAACGTTTAGAACTGGTAGTAAGCAAAACTGCAGTAGTTGAAATTCAGGAATTTCTGGAGTACCTCATGAGCGTTTTGGAACACTCACCATTTAGGTATTGAATCGGACTACAATACCAATTTTGTTAACATTCTACTAACATTCCAGCGGTTATAAGAAAAAACTGCGCTAAAAACGCTTTTCGTCGAAACTTTTGATAATCTATTGTGCTGCTCTCTTCATTTTCCCACGAATGGGAATTTTATGGTATAATTTTCTTATTGGGAGCTATTGATATAAAAAATTTAATCAACATCGTTAGAGTCGTTTTTGAGAAAAAAAATTTGGTGTTTTGATCTCTATGATAACTATAGTTAATTTTCGGTGGATTTTACTCATACCCTTATTTTGGCGTCCCATGGTAACCTGTAGGCTAGACATCAAGTTTCAGCTGATTTGGTACGGTTGTTTTCTCTACAAACCGCGCGAAAATCGATTTCGTCGAAAGTTTTGGTAATTTATTGTGCTGCTCCCGTCATTTTCCCATAAATGGGAATTTGATGGTATAGTTGCCTTATTGGGAGGTACCAATATAAAAAATTTAATCAAAATCGTTTGAGCTGTTTTTGAGAAAAAAAAAATTGGTGTTTTGATCACTATGATAACTAGTTAAATTTCGGTGGATTTTGTTCATACGCTTATTTTGGCGTGGTTTTCTCTAAAAATCGTTCAGAGACACACAGGCCATTTTCCCAAATAGTGTTTTTCGGACTCAGGAGGGCCTGAAACGTAAAGATCTGGAGAAAACTCAACTTTTTTTTTCAGCCGATTACATAACTTTTCTTACTACTTTGTAAAGCCAAGGAAAGTAAAAATTTACCCAATTGTAGGTATAGCTCCCCCACCTATTCGACGAACAGTTGCATCTGAAATAGGGCGGAAAACACAATCCAGTGATCCAAGACATCCTCTGTTCAATCACCAACAACAACGAACAAGACTTAAGCCCAGGAAAGGTTTTATTAAATCTACAGAACCTTTAAGCATGACTCCAGAACAAAAAAGGCTAAACTTGTGCCAAGAGAATTTACAGACTCCAATACTGGAACTAAAAGAAGAACCAAGCGATGGTTTTGAACTTCCCTTTACCACCTGGAAATCACTAAACCGACTTCGTACAAAAGTAACCAGGTGCAAAACTAATCTGGTGAAGTGGGGCTACACTCATGATGATATAACCTGCGACTGTGGGCTACAGCAAGATTACGATCATCTTCTACAATGTGACTTACTAACATCACCCTGCTCATATGAAGATATTTTAGCATGTAATGACAAAGCGATCCAAGCGGCTGAATACTGGAAATACAAAGTTTAAACGGTGGGTCTGGACACGGAAAGAAGAAGAAGCAACCTGCTGCTTTGTAGATGTCATGCGTAATAACTTCCCTGTAATGATTACGTTAATGAGCAACCATTCACTGCTGCCTTATGTATTTTGCAACGCTGACTTGATATATGCCAGTACAGAATATGTTCATTTACAATTAAATGCCGGTACTAAGTACATTCCTCTGCAATAAATTGGCCTTAGTTAATAGCTACAAAAAAATACCTTGCCTATGTTGTATGATTTCCTGTTGGAAAACCATTGTCACTCGAATATTGCCAACTGCAGTTGTTTGTCAGAATCGAGCAATCGCGCAATAATATGCGAGTACCTGTGTTTTATATGCAGTGTCCAGCCACAGTACTTGCCCTCTTTTTGCTGTCCAGCGCTAACCAGCCCTATACCCCATGTAGCCCCTCATTTGAGTTTGATGCCACTCAAAATGCGTATAGCCTCCTGGAAGATGTCTTCCCACACAAATTCAATTGAATAAATCTGCAGAACTCAGCAATATAAATTACTCACTCTTTAAGCAAAACTGGGATTTATATGGAACAGTTAATTGTGGCGTTATAAAAATGTTGGAACGAAATTCTTTGCAATCGACTATACGCATACCTTTCTTGTCGACTGCATGAATCGCTTGACCTATTGCAATCGTGGAGCTATGAAACTGAATTCCTAGTATACTTCGAGTCGACGTCACGCCAGTTCAACGTAATAACTAGTACGCAACAAAGAAATAATCTAAGGTTAACTGTCGATCGATTATTGGAAGCAGCGTGACTAACATCCCTCTCGTAATTTCTACAAGTCGCCTCGTGGCAAGTTATCGATACTTTCGGAAATCCCAAAAATCTTACTCGCCACTTAACGTCTACTGTTACGTCCTTCCGGAGGGGAATTCCTTTTTCTTCCAAATGACTAGAGAAGGGTTTACGTGAATCATGTGTTTCATCGGTCACCGTTTCTCGGAGGAGAAATGTCTTGAGCAGTTAAGTACTATTACCAAGAAAGATCGGAACATATTAGCCAGCAATCGAGATAACGGCGAAACTTTCTATATCCAACAAACCCAACTCTTGTTTATTTTTTCGCTATAGTTGGGAATGGAAACCTCAAATAAAAAAAGTGTCGGTTTAAGGATATTAAAGTGATTCCTGATTGTTTGTTTGAACGAGGAATGGAAAAAAGGAAACGTGTCTTAAGTGTCGTAGTGTCAACGTAGAGGTCTTAAAACATAAAGAATCGCGATTTTGTTGCGCTATTGAGCAACCGCAAGAAAGACAGATGTTAATTTTTATTTAAATGAAGTAGTTTTCTCTAATGAGACGGCTCGTTGCTTGTTATAGCCTGTTCTTCAAGTAAATGGCAAAATGGCTGCGGTGTTGAAAGCTGCATAACGCAAAAGACTTTTTGTCTTCCCGTTCAATTCACCCTTCCGGGGTGACTCCGGGAGTTACTTTTGTCAACTAATTCTCCCACAACATTGGAAAAAATCTGATCTGACCTGCGCAAATTAGATGGCACACTGTGCGCTGATAAAGTGCTGAAGAACGAAGGCATGGAGGAAAAACCGCTTCTGAACCTCCCAAACTACTGGACGGTATGGGAGTTGTGACACGCTGCAAGATTCTTGTAAGGGTGAAGAAGACAGGAAAGAATAGCTGCCATAGCAAAGAGGAGCAGATTCACGGAGCCCTTAGGAGCAGATCCTCCCTCCTATGTCCCAAAAAACAGCGACTTCATGAAATCGCTAAAACCCAGCTGAAATTCTCTTTGAGTGAAACAAAATCAATGTAACCGTTTTTGAGAAAATTTCAAACTTTTTTGTAATTTAATGTTCAGCGGCTCTCATTTTCTTATATATTCTTACTCATGTCTCCATTCAAGGGACGGTTAAAAGGTTATGGGAGATATAAGGGGGTGTATATGTTGCCAGAAGACGAACGTTCTAAAACGATTAAAAAAACACGTTTCAATGATTTATATCAGACTCACGAAGTGTCTTCAACAAGTCAGTATCTACCATTTTGCTTGACATAACGTGCCTCTTACAGTCCGTTGAACGGAGTTAACTGAAATTTATCAAAACAAACGTTTTTAATCTTTTCACGTTTTCCTCAGCTAATTCGAGACTGAATTTGGTCAACCCAAATTTTATTAAGCACAACTATTTCTGTAATAATCCGTTGTTCAGCCGAAGTACATCCGAAAACGAAATTCTTTGAACATTACAAGTTCGTTTGTTCAAAGTTTCGCCAAAATGTCGAACAGGTTTGGTTAAACTACGGCTACGGGGGGACAACCAGGTGCTACGTTGCGTTTTCTATTTGCGTCTTCGTAGAAATACGACTGTGTACGTAGCATATTGAACTTTCATTCTTTTTTTTGGAGTTCAGGGAAGTTGAGTGATCCTTCTCCCCAGACTTTTCTTTTTACAATAATGTACTTGGTGTTGCCGAAAGTAAAAAGGAACAGCCGAAGCGGATGTTCGCCTTGGAAAGCCATAAAGGCTCCTTTTGCTTCTGCCCCGAGTCGGAAAACGAAAAAGAATAACAAAACAAGACCGGCGGCAGAGGGGGAGAACTGGACTGAACTCAAGCGATCATCTGGGAAGACACCCGGACTCAGGGAAATGACATCATCAGGAGGAGAGGAAGCCCTGACCCAGATCTGGAACTTGAAGGGGCTTTGAAGAGGAGACCACGATTCCTTCAACCTCCGGATCTGAACTAATAAAATCGCCTTTAACCCCGCCCTCTTGTTTCATATTCATTTAAGTCGCCGACTCGTCTCAGAAGTACGTGATGAACGTTGAAAGTAGATTGGAAGCGGTTACTATCTTCAGAATCTCCAAGTCTCGCTGGACGTGGACCTTGTCTACGTATAATTACACCATTACAGAAGGGCATAAGAAAATACAGGAATTTACGGTGCAACGCATCGCACAACTTTCCTTTGCTTCACGTACGTACAGCAACTTTCATGGCTATAAGCTACTAGTTCATATATTTTTCACTCAGTTCATTTGAACTTGGTAAAACATACCATCACGCTTTAAGAAGCAAGTGGGAGCGCTTGAAGTTCCGAAATTTATTGAGTACCTCTTACTGATGCCAGCATTACTGAGGATTCAGTGCATAGAAGAATTAAGCGACTGTCAACATGATGTCTTTAAAAGGATCGCGTTCTCAATTTTGGAATTATCAGGTAAAGCTGTGCGATGTAGAAGTAAATGAAACGGCTGCCGTTGAGACTGTGGGATTTTTGCGTACTAAGGTTGGTTTATAGATATTTTAATGAAATGCCACCCTAATATTTATGAGAATTTATGAAAAACTGCGCAAGAACCGATTTTCTTCGAAATTGTTGATAATTTATTGTGCTGTTCTAATTTTCTCAAGGACACTTTCTTTTTTTGTGCTGTTATTTGGTGCGTTTTGCAATGAAATCATTGAAGTCTTTATCAGAAAAAAGTCATGTATTTTGATGACTACAGTTAGTTTTGTCAGTTAGTAGTGTTTTCTGTTCTTGAGACTTGTGACAATCATATGAGAGTTATATCAGTCGAGCGTTTACAGACACACGACTCTCTAACAGAACACTTTAGAGTGATCCTGGATGTACAGGTAATATCTGGAAAACGGGTCACTTCGCATGCCGATAAGCGCACGTATGGTAAGATGGATCTTCTTATCTCGGTGACAGAATTTTTAAGGTGGAGTCAGGTAATATCAGGGTTACAGCAGTGTCCTTGTTCAGGCTCGGAGTGTGCTACAAGCAAAATGCTGAGGAGATACGAGTTTTTCGAGGCACCACCACCACCGCCCTAATCAGAACATCTTGTAATCCTTCCTTCCCGTCCTCCTCCTTTCAATTCTTCTCTCTATCGCGTTGGGCAGTCTGTATACCCTTCCCACTTCCACTTGTTGTCGTTTATTTAGCGTTTTCTAGTAGCACCGTCCCATTTGAGATGAACGCCGTAAAAAATATCAGGTGCGTTGCAACACGTTCGTTTAACGCACTTCCACGGAAGCACTTATGGAGAACAATATGTAGACACTAGTTAGTTAAGACTACCCCGTGAGTTTGATCAAAATCGTTAGAGCCGTTTTTGAGAAAATAGGGAAAATGATAAATTAATATTCGACAATCCTCGTTTCCCGAGCTATCATAACATACACCTCCGGTCAACAGATAAAGAATTAGTTGCGGAGATTAAAGTATGGGTATAGTTTGCTAGAAGACACTCCATAAGAGTGATCAAACCCAACAAAGCAGTACTCCGGAAATTATACAACATTAAAAAAACACTTTTCGACACATTGGATTTTATTTCGGTTCGGCAGACTGTCAGAGGACCTATATTAACTTCAAAAACCTACATCTTCGTTCGCCGAAATTTGATGGAGATATTTATTGGGAAGAAAAGTTCGGTACTAATAGAAGGTAACGTGATGTGATAGTTTAATCAAAAACGTTTGAGCCGTTTTTGAGGAAATCGGAAAATCGATAAATTGATGTTCAACAAATCTTGTTTTCCGAGCTGTCGTGGCACATGCCTCCATACAACAGATAGATATAGAAACAGTTGTGGATATTAAAGTACGAGTTTAGGTTGCTAGAACCAAGCAGGTTCTTTTTTTGTTTTGTTCGTGATTTATTAAAGACGCGAAAATGAGGTTACGAGCGATTTCCTCCGATTGTAAGGGGGGGGGGGATAATGTGCCAAAAACTAGGGGTTTTTTCATTTTTCTCAAAAATGACTCAAACGATTTAGATTAAACTTGCGATTTATTCTCAACTAATTAGTACCACCTTACTCCATAATTTCAGTAGAAATGCGCCAAACGAAGATACATCGCCCGTATAAATAGGAAGTCGTCGATTTTACGGGGGCTGCGGAAAGAAGTGTGTTGCTACGCACGATATTTTTAAACTCAATTGCAACAGATTTATTACTGAAGGAGCATAAAGAACACTACGTGGTGCTTCTTCAACTTGTTTAATGCGATTAGATTATTTTCCGCACAATCCCACGTAGCCCTTTAACTCACCCTTGAATTTTAGTTGTTGTTTTAAATAAGCCCCTGTATATTTTCGCCAAACCGAAGTTGTGAGTGGAGCAGAAGATACAGAAAAGAAGGTGCTATTTGAAAAATACTTGAGGGCCGTTCCTGTTTGCGTAGTGCTCAGAAAATAGAGTATTGCTATAACATAGTCACAATGGGTTCTCACTGTTTCTTCCTATTGCCCCGCTAGTTTTTAATGTGAGAATAATCTCGTGAGATGGTTTCTTAAACGACAACCAAGAAAACGACTTGCTCCGGGTATTAGACCTTATTTTCTCAGAGGTTTCCGTTAGTTGTGCAAATCAATATCATTTAAGACGGCGGAGGAATCCAGTTTCGAAGAGGTTGGCGTGAAAAGGACGGCGAGATAAAATGACGCGCAGAGAGTGACACCGTGCAAGTGAAGAGCTGCGCTGTCGGAACCAACGGCAACTGACCAAAGGCTGGCGACGGCGTTTCCCAAAATAACGATGAGAACCGACGAATAGGCGTGAAGTTGAGGATGTACCATCGTAAAGTAGATCATCATGATGCACGTGAACATCATGATTTCCCTGTTAACAATCATTTGTCGTGTTGAAACGTGAAAAATGGAACCCAACAAATTATTGATCGGAATGATGACACTTAAAATAACAGTTTGGATTGGTTCTAGCAAAACTTTTATCTTCCGTGCTTTTGTTGTAAAAACCATTTAGGACTTTTTACGATATGTACGTATAATTCACTTTCCACTGTTTTCACTATGGTTACACTGTGAAACTTAGAGACGTCACTCAGATGCCGAATCATCGAATGGTACATTTTATTTTTCTTTGCTCATTTTTTTTCTCACGAAGTAGGAAAATATTACGAAATGGACTGACAACACGGTTAAGGTTATCTTCAAGCCCTCACTTCTGCCTTCATATCCAAAAATGTCATTAACAGTCGTTTGTTCGTTTCGTGGACCTAAAAGATCATCGTAGTGGTCCGATGATGTGGCCTTAGACAGGCCCAACTTCTTCATAGTAATCAGTGGTAGCAGTGTGGTAAAGGTTTCCCTCTAGATGGTACCAAAAACCCCCTCGTAACGTAGTTGTAGGTTGTAGATAATTCCAAATGAAACCAACAGTCTAAATAGTGGGTGATGTGTGGGTGTTCCACTTTTAAAGTTGGGATTGCCATGGAGTAGCAAAGAACTAGCGTTTACGAACTACCAAGTTTCCTTGTAAATCTGACGTATGAAAACGTCTCAGAACCCCACCTGTCCAATGACATGTATGTTTCTTCATCAATGCCCCTGAGCCCTCACGAGAGAGTTATATCAGTCGACTGTCATAGAGATCGCGGTTCCGCTATCGTGCAGGAGCCTAACCACTCCCTTTTGCCAGTCCCCTAGTGGAGAGCTGGAGATCGTGTGTAACAGCGTGGTGATACCTTGGGAACTCCCATACCATCTGGGAGGAGTGCTTAATCTGGTTTCCCTCTTGATTCAACTACTTACTTAGGTGGCAAGTTTCAAAGAAACAAATCAACTGTGACCACGATTCTTTGTCATTACCATCTTTGCGAACTGGGCGAAACGGTTATAAGCTCGTTTAGTACCAGTCAATACTGGAAGGTGCGGCTGCTCTTCCAACAACCGTCGCTCACTCAAAAACTATAGTGGAGCAGCACGTGGTTTACTGTTTCCTCCGCACTGGTGGAACGTGCAGATTTACAGGATGGAAAGTCTTTGAGAGATTTCAGAAGGAGTCCTTAGCAGTCTTCGGAATATTTTGGTTACGTCAGTGTCCAATGGCACTAGGAGGTTTCAAGGAGGCGCATGGGGCCATTTGCCTCCTTCCACTTTCACATACTCATCTTCCACTTACTCATCTCTTCTTTACGTTCTATGGCCTACGGGGTTATTGTCTGGCAACAGCATTCTGTCAAATGTAATGACAAGGTTACCGTTGGCAGCGTTCAGTTGCAGCTGAACTGCTGTGAGGTAGAAGCTACCTCGGCCATAAGCTCAAACGTGATTCCTTAACGATCCCTTTATTGCACTGCAGGAGCCATTGGAGCTCTGTGTGGGAAGCGCAAGTATAAGCAGCCTTCTACCACAAATAGCGATGAGACTCAGTGAGTTTGTCCTACTGTAGATGCAGGTCCGCAACCCTTCGAAAAGTTAATAAAATGAGCCTCCAAGCACTCCCCAAATCTCAATTGAGGAGGGAGATTCTGTGGCTTACTGCGCTCATGAGTTAAGGGGAAGGTGACACAAACCTTCACCGGCAGAATTTAGTCAGGATGGCTGCAGAGTGAACTGATAGACAAAGTATCTTGAATGAACCCTTCATAAGTGGTCGCAGGCTGAAAGTAAGGGACTGATGGACTACTATTTTGTCGTCCTCATTTGGTTATAACTTTAAAACGTCTTTGGAAATTAATATTTTGTTTCTCCTTGTGCACATTGTCTTTCCCCATTTCCTCATTTAACTAGGTATATATAATACAAGCTCAAAACCATGACGATGAAGGTTTAGTCAGGAGATGCCTTGAATCAGATTGGTGAGAATCTATTGCATATTCTGGAGATCTGGGACAAATTGTTGCTGACAGAACGATTTCAGAGTTTTGAGTTGAGTTCTGATAGTTATACAAATTACTCACCTGTACAAATTATACGCCGGTATCAGATAAGGCGATCCCAAGTGGGCGTAAGAGATAGGCAGTGTCTTCGTAATGGCTGCTGTCGTGTGAACGACCACCGATAGGAAAATTGCTCGTCTCATTTCATCAATCCCTAGTTTGCCGGTCAAACGGAAACCCTCCATCAGCGTCCACATATAACAGACCAGAATTGCGACGAGGTAGAACAAAGGCTCGAGTCTAGTTGAGGTCAAAATTACCAACGCTCCAGTTGAGAATACAATGTGAAATAGCCGATTTTTTTGACGGCGTCGCCCGATCAATGACAGGAACGGGACGAACATTAATGGTAAGGTCAAGTACCTGAAACCAACGAGTATTTCCTTGATCTTTTCTCTAACTATAATACAATCTAATACGTACTAAATGTCGAATTAAAAAGTGACTTCAACCAATTACCACCAGCCGAGTATTAGTTGACGAGAATATCGGTTGGAGTTTAACAGCAAAGTCATTAAACACTTAGAAGCATACAGCAGAAGGCCGCTCAAAAATCGAGCCTTGAGGCAATAACATTATTGTTTGTCACTAGCCGTTGGTTGATATTACAAAGGTAAACCAGTGATTTCCTCTTCGGCTCATTTGGCTATTATGGGGTTAGAAACAATTCCATCAAAAGTTTAATAAAATTTCAAAAATTACGAATTAAATCCGTAAATACAGGTCAAGAATAATAATTTTTTCATGTGTTCTTCATTTAATAAGCGAAGTGGGCGCGGTCCAACTCCGGGGAAAACCACGAAGGAGCGGCGAATCGGCGTGGGGTTTGTTGCACCAGATACGTCAAGGACTCCCTTCAGATGGGGCAGTGTTTTCAATCAACGCGAAGGTGCCGTCACGTGTGGGCCACAGTAAGAATCCGGGGCGAATGAGTGAATAAATAATTGGGAATTTTCGCTTCGATTAGTATCGATACGTTGGAAGACAAGGTTTCATGGGAAGCTATTAAGGGAAATGAAGAACGCGAAGACGCAGAAAAACATGTGCTGAAAACATACGTAGCCCGTGATTTCGCTCCAACGTCAAGTAAACAGGATTTGTCATAGCGATTGACTGACGTCTGCCGACATTATGAGCCATAAAACTAGTAGCATATTTCTCCTTCGTCCTTCTCTCAACTTCTTTCTCTTGTACCGAATACCGATCGACTTTAATCAAAATCTACTTTACCCCTAGACAAAGGGTGAGGACAATATCGCAACCGTGTGAAGAAAAACATTGAACTTTTTCCAGATTTTGTGAAAACCTAATCTCGGTGCGTGGTATGTACGTGTCTGTAGTTCAGTAGCTGAACTGATCTTCCATAAGCCCACAGGGTAGTTGGCAGCTATAAACCAAAAATCGTTAGATTTTTTCAAAATTTCCTCGTTAAATTTGATCAACCTGACGTTAATAGTTGTTTTAGCGACTACGCCCTCATTTTGGTTCCTAACGCTGTTTATAGCATTCGTAAACCGAATTATACTTTTCGAAATTAGAATGACATTTTCGTGAATTGTGCGTTTTTCAAGCCCACGAATTTTTTGTCTCTCATATCATCGCTTTTGCCGTTTCAATATTACACATATAGTTATTCCCCTAGCTTGTAGTTAATATTCGAACATAAATAGTGTAATTTTCGCATACCTTCCACGCCTACTACTGATTTGATCGTCCTTCCTTCGTTCGTTCCAATCAGCAATACACACTGAGCTATCAACACAACGCAGTTCCTCACCAAACCAAAAAAAATCAACTAGCACTGTGACGAAAATGATTGCCACTTCGGCAACTATTGAATGAATATAAAGGCGTAGTTACGCACAGAAGGTCAAAGAAAGTGTGACAGCCACTTTCCACTCACTCGAAGGCCTCTGATCGTGTTTAATGTAGAGAATTAATTGTAAAAAAGCTGCAAATTATGAATTACACAACGGTTTATTATTCTCTTGAACCGCTTGACCTAGTCTCGCACCTCTGAGAACCATACCATTAGATTCAACATCAAAAAATCCCAGTAAACTGTACAAAACATTACTTGACTACAACGGAACGACGAAAATTACATGTTCCAGGTGCATGTGGGCGCAGGTAGGGAATTGGCAAGGCGTCTGGATTTGAGCTGCCAAGAAGTTTGAATGAGAAACGATTACATTCGCTGTATTGTCCCGCGAGTTTAATTATGAGAATTGGTCTCACTCTAATTACTGTTTTCGATCTAGACGCAGTCGTACACCAATGAATCTCATTCCATTCGACCCAGCATTATTTGCTTTAAAACTGCCGACATTGCGTTTTTGTCAAGTTTTGAACCATTGTTCCCCATAACAGCCATGAGTTTCATCCGATCGGATTGCCAAGCAGGCGGGCCCAACTAGATACCGATTGAGATTTGTGTGCGAAAGAACGAATTTTTTAGTCCACGTTAAGGGCCGGCGGAAGGATATTGCAGATTTGGAATCCCAACGCCTTCAAACGTAGAGTGTCAAATTATGAGGGAGCCTGTAAGAAGATTTTCCTGCCCAAAAACATTCAAAATGAATTATAAACCAAAATGTTCGCTTATAGTTGCGAGTCGGTCAATTGTGTTTGCAAAAGGTAATAATCAGGTTTGCCGAACGTTAACTTCCCTTAGTTTCTGAAAAACAGCTTTAACGACTTTGAAACGTACTCTCAGCCAACCAGCACATACATTTTATTTTCTATTAACGTTTCCGTAGAAGTGTTTGCTCGTATACATAAACACGGTGCCCGTTCACCATTTCATATCATTGAATTTACAAAAAATTGAAAGTGTGATGCTGCTCATTTACTTAATATAATGTTCCAGTTTCTCTTTTGATGCCCATGAAGTAGTTTACGATAATGGTTACTTGAACATCACAATCGAAGTGTAATAATCAAGCAAAACGAACTTTGTAATGTCCATCGCTAACCTTGATGGAGCCCTCCCTTGACTTACCAGGAGGGAAATCGCCTTACGTGGAATGACCGTTGCTCCTCGATGGTTATTCATTTATGACATTGAGCGTTTGTGTGGAATAATCGCACAACTCCATGTTATAGTTTAGCGTCAAGACTATAATTGTTAAAAGATTATGAGAACTAATCTACCTGGCGTATGACTTAATTCGAGGCACTGAATAATAATCGTTTATAACCGGGCAAAGTTTCGCAAGACCAGAAAACGTTTAACTTACTTCAACTGGTCAACCAATTCTGGAGCTCGTGCCAGAGAGTGTACCATCATGGAGGCTGCTGAAAACAGGGCGATGAGGACCAATAAAAGCGAGTCCAGTAGCGGTTTTAGCCAAAACGACGAAAACCCCGTGAGGCAAATCCAAATCGTTCCGCACAAATTTCTCAGTTTCGGCTGAGGACACGTCCAGTCGGGCAGGAAAAAGGCTTTGAGGAGTCCCAAGCAGAGGAACCACCAAACGATTTTGATGATCTTCGGAGAGTTGGAAAAACGAGGAAAAGTGGGAAATAGGGTAAAAAAACAAAGGCCGACGATGAGGCTCGTAGCATCGTATTTAGAAGATTCCCACGAGTATTCGGCGAGCAATAGTATCCCGGCAATGTACAGCAGAAATTGCGGCACCTGAAACACAATATGGATGAACGGATTTTCTTTAATTATTTTACAGCATCAGTATTCACACTCTTGAGAATGTAACTATACATTTGGAAACACTTTTAGTCTCAAAAATATCAACGCAACAGGGAACTTGAATATAAACCGTACGTTTTTAGTTGATAAGAGTTCTAAATCAATGCCCGCGCTCATGAGTTTCCACTATCGAAAAGTTAAGCGATGCATCAGTTCGTCAATATTTTTACTGTGCAGGGATGTTACCATGTGTCCACAAAATTCGAAGTGCACCGCTCTTACGGCACATATACGCTCCTTATCTGGGGCCATATGGGTCTTGTCCGAACGTACACTTTGTTGTCCGTCGTTATCTCTGTATCGATCTATTGAACAGACATATAAGCTACGATAGCTTGGAAAATGAAATTTGTCGAATATTAATTTATCGGTTTTCCTAATTTCTGAAAAATGGCTCTAACAACTCAATCAAACTAATGGAGTACTCTCAACGAACTAATACCTACACTTTATTCTCGATAAATGTTTCTTTAGAAATGCGTTGAACGAAGATATAGTGCCCGTATCGTATAGCAGGTCGACGAATTTACGGGGGCTGCGGAAAGCTCTAAATATTTTTATTGCATAAAGGTGGCATATTGTGAAAAGGTTTGGTTTTTTTAAATTGACTCCTCCATATATGTATATTATAGCAATCCCCGACATTAGGCTCAATGGCTTTTATTAGGAACTAATGCTTGTAATTTCCTGGTCTACGATTGTCAATATGTGATATCGGGTAACGGGAAGGAAGCGCGACAACAAATCTTGATTTATAAATTTCAACAATTAATTCGGTTTTGGTGGTCATCCTTTGAAACAAAGCTGCACCTTATGTTGTCATTAATCATTTTATACTTTTCTGATAATTCTTCATGTCTTCGTTACATTTTCTACGAGGTGGAGGTTAGTAAATTATGAAACATTACGGTGATGCTTTTGCTTGTCTTCATAAAATACATGTCTGTACATAACTGCAGTTTCTTTGGTTATTGCTTGATAATGAAAAAATTAAGCCCTAACTGTATGTGTTCTAATTCAGAAGAGCTGTTTAAGTGTGAGTGTGAAGTGGTTGACCGGAATAGGGAGGAGGTGGCCGACGAGCTTATCTTAATCCGTTACGGATTTTACTCTTTACTCTCAATCGTCCTTCAACGATAAAAACTTTCACCGTTTCCCTTTTTTTCTCTCCCCCACCACTTTAAGTTGACGACGAAACCGTGAGTGAGGGATTTTGAAACAATGCCGGAGGGGCTCACGCACAGGATCCTCCTCCTTAAGACCGATTTTCTTTTCACTGATAACCACTGAGATGAACAGTGTGAGCTCTCTCTTCTTCGGATAATTAAAAAGTAGCGACAATCACTAATCGGACTCATAATGAACGGTGACATTCGCTTTCCGACACATCGAACATTAAAATTCCAATATGAAATATAATAGCCAACCGGTAGAGCGTTTCTCCAGAGGCTGAGCATTTAGTTCGATTTACTGAGAAGAAATGTCAATCAGGAGATCCAGTTGTCTGTAATAGAGTATTGGGCATCTGAGACGTGTATTGGTGAAACATCAAGGGACGTACATGCGCCGCAGTGTTGAATGCTAGAGGTATACTTCCAATTAAAGCCTAATTTTACGTTAGTAGAAGAGAATGACGCCAAAAGTAATCGCTGCTCTTCCATCTCAAATAAGAAATATCGTGCGACGCATCAAACTAATTTCCTGATTTTCTTGTAAAGTCGTACGTAAGCTGCCTATTCGAGCAAAAATATAATTACTGGTTAACTTTAAGCGCTTCGCGAGTTTGATTAAAAACCTTAACGCGGCTCTCAAGAAAACTCGAAAAACGTCCAACGTTCGTTTTATGTGTCTCAACGAATTATTACACAATACTAGCAGAGGAGATTTGGGGTATACCGAGTACCGTTAAAGCAGTTTTCCAACAAACAAAAAATCCAAAAACCTCTGACTTATGTACAATTTGAGTAAACCAACGCTTCCCACTATTCGCACGATAAGTGGTTGGTTGTTAATAGATAAGAATGAGCTGCGTTGCTTCACTTAATTTCAACTCAAGATAGTTAACGGCGTGTCGCCTGGGGTTCATTTAGTTCGGCAACTAATTTTCTGTAGAACGAAAATACGAGCACATGAAAATAGCATTGTGCGGGGTGTGAAATAAGTTACATGATCCATTGCTCCAGATATTGCTTTTCCGTGACGGCTATAATGAGTTTGATTTAGTGTTTTAATATAGTTCAAATAGTGCAGCACTAATACGGCAAATCGATTCTTACGTTCCTTCGCCCGGAGTATAAAAGAAATTGATGTAACGGACCGAGAAAAAAATTGAGTTTTTGTTCAGATCTTTACATTTCAAGGGCTGCTGAGTACGAAAAACGCCATTTGAGAAAATGGTCTGGGTGCGTGTAAGTATGAACGCAATTGTGGGGGAACGTGATGCTGAGTTCTAGCTGGTAACACATTGTTCGGCAGTTAGTTATGCACTTAAAGCAAACGAGCAGGGGTAGCTGATAGACAGACGCTAATGGATGAGTTTCTAAAGAGGATGTAAAATACGGATCAGCAACTTGCTGGCGATCAATTGACGCTGATATTAGACTCGATCGATGTGTGTTCGCCCCATGACAATAGCCATCTTTGCTGGGATAGTATAATGTGTGCACATACTCGAGTTCAACACGACAGCACGCCGTTTTGAAGTACTTCCAAGATCCGATTCAGTGGACTACTCCCTTAGTCCCCCTTTTTTTTCCTTCTAATCCTACGGAATAGGAAGTAGAGTTACGTAATCGGATGAAAACGTTTTGTAAAGTACTTTTTTCTTCATAAATCGTGCTCGTATGACATTAGCGTAATGAAAAAATATAGTTAATAATTTTAAAAAACTTTTCTAGCAGTGTTTTTTCTTTAATCGCACAAACGTAAACTGGATTCCGAAACTTTAGTTTGTACTTCGAACGGTTCGTTTTATCGAGCTCAGTGAAAAATATACGCGCTTAGTTGCTAGAATGAATGAGAGCTGAGAAAAGTTGAGTGATGCATCCGGAAAAAGATTTTTGCATCCGGTACCAAAAACCAACACAAGATGCGTCACGCGTGGTAGTTTTCATTATTTGGCCTGAACGTCAAAAAATGTGGAATACGACAACGACTAAAACGTAGGGCATGTTTTAGGTTGAAGAGCTCATTTATTTCTCGTATGACAGGCAAGAAAACTAGTCAAAATGCGCCGGAGGAATGTCCCCCCTGCACGAAATCCAGTTTAAATCTTCGAGGCGTTCGTTTCAGGTCACATTCCTGCGTGACAATATCCGTAGAAAAGGTTCACGGCTGTAACTCACACCCTTATTTTGACAGTTTTGTGCGCAGATATTATCTTGTAAAAGAGGGTGGGTTGATGTGGGGGATGATAGCCAAGGGAACGCGACCATTAGCGAGGTACAGCCTGGGTTTTCACTCATTTCTACTGTTATGACTCAACAGCCTATTTCGTCTGGTGCGTCGGTGTCAATTTTCCTTGACATGCGCATTCCTAATCACATGCCATAAAGAAAACACATTCTTCAGGGTTGAGTCAGAAGTTGCCAGAAAGTAAATTGTTGACGGTGAATTACTTCACTTTTTACGAAATTGAAATACAAATCTTTCCACATTTCATTCTATTTTGATTTATTTAGTCTGTGAATACTCGGTGTAGAAGTGCATGAGCATAATGGAGAAATTGACGTAAGTTGAAACCTTTGATTGATGGGGGTTCAAGCAACTGACCTCGTTGAAATCCTCAGCTGAATCCATCGTCCAGTAATTCTGCATCTTACATTAGTAATTCTGCACTATCTCTGGCGCGAGCAGCATGATTCATTTGCACCTTTTCTAGTTGCTACTCTGTGTTTTCAAGACTCAGAAAACTATTACCAGCACGGAAGGAAATTCGTATCAAGCATACACTACCGTTATTGAAAAAATCGTTGAGTTTGCAATACTCCTGGGCAGTACGTCAAAAAAATACGATCCAATTACATTTCTGCGTGTTCAAAAGAATGTAACCGATTTATTTCGGTTGCATAATTTTTATTTTATTACTTTTTCCTACGATTGATTCACTCTAGGTTTAATTTGGTTATTTTACTTTCTATCCAAATTTATTTTGTTTTCGTGTTCGTATTTCAACAATCTGTTGATTTTGGAATTCATCAGTTCTGCAAAAATACAATTTTTCGTTACTGTGGCCCTTCGCTTTCGCAAAATTGAAAACACAATATCTGGACGTGTCAGGGGTCGGCGTTAATTAATAAAATTTGGGGTGAAACAAAGAATATGGACCGACCGCTTGATAACACTACGCACGATATCAATCCGTTACTAATCTCATATTTATTTCATATAACCATTCTTAATTTCATTGAATTAACTCCTTTACATAGTCTTTGTACATTTAAAATAATTATATAACGGGGTATTGCATAATGAACATTAAATAATTGGCATAATCGTACAGCTGTCGTTTTTTCTAATTTCAAGCATGGCGAGTCAAGCCTAAGATGTCGGGCATATCGATAACCTGACCTCAGTCGTGATATATCGATATATTGCCTTACCAGAGGGAGCAGTCCATATTCTTTGCTTTTACCAAAATTTGTTTTCATTCGGTTAATACAAAATTTAGTAGAATTATTGAGTTGTGCGTATTTTTGAAACGACCTCAATTGAGTGATCAGTACAATGTGGATTAATGGAACCTAAAGGCTTGGTTTTCTGAGAATGATCGTGTTTATTGTGTTTTTTTAGGAGTTCCGAAATTTCTGGGGTTGTGAGCTTTATTTAACTCGTATGCGGGTACTTTATTAGGCCACCACCCTAATCTTGTGCACACACACACACACAGACCATTTTCCCAAATAACCCTTGAAACGCAAAAATCTGAAGATAACTCAAAGGCGCCCTTTCAAGATAATTCCAAACCTTTCCTTTCTATTTCATACAGCTAAGGAAAGTAAACAGTTCACGTTTCCTCCGCAACAATGAGACCTTTTCGATAATGTTTTTCTTTGTGCGTACCACTACGTTCTTTTCCTTACTTAATTTAAATGGGTACATATACTATTATATTTATGGATGATTTATACTCAATATTATTCGATTTTCTAATCTCGTACAAACCCGCATGAATGTTCATCTACATCATGTGAAACGCGGGAAAGCGGTAAAAGTCAGCCAGTTAAAAAAGAATTGAAGGGCGTTTTTACGTTCCTCGTTGATGATGTCGTTCACGTCCCTAAAAACCCCATTCAACTTAGATGGGCAGATCATAATATTCGAACGTCAAAATCCTAATGAATCACTCGACATTCCAGATTTGTAATAAGAAAAACTAGGACGCGGTCCAATCCTTAATGCTCGGCAGTAACAGCTGTACTCGATGACAGTAAAGACGTTCAAAGTATAAGTGCCTTATGAAAATACCGTTTTTGAAAAGTTCGGAGAAGATCGACAATTTATCGCCTCTCAGGTGAAAGCGGGCAAGTCACAAAAAACTTGAAAAATAATAGTACGTTCAGGTATTCGATGAGTCACTAAACCCGTTCGTAGCTTGGAGTTTACCTCTACGATATTTCGTCTTTTTCGCCTTCAGGGCGATAAGGCAACTACGTACAATATAACGCAACCTGAATAATCCCGTTTACGTAGAATTAAGTAACGGATTACGAGAATTTCTTAATGTGTCCTGGAATTCGGTCGATGCGGGGGAACTTCATTGAAAAACAGGAAGGAACGAAGTAATGCCGTTCGAGTGACGTCGCTGTTGAAGTTGGAATGGTGATAATTCATTGCGGGCAAGGTGAATTGACCTCACTGGGACAGCTAATATTTTATCGAAGCGTCTTAGCTTGAAGATTAACTTTCCAGTATTGCTTCCGAGAATAACGAAGGTATCGAAAATCTTGCATTACCGCATTCAGGGAGGTTCTGTTCCACATTTTCCCTTTGTGTTCCGGGCCCAACCGACCAGAGGTCTATTATTCCTTGCTTCAATTTTCCTCTGATGTGGTTGAAATTTTCAGAAGTTTAGATTCCAGTGGCATTCGTGCGAAGCGCCCAGCAAACACCAGATCACGCATCAATGCGAAACTCTTGCACACGCTCAAAGCATCACGGGAATCAGGCACAATACCGCACCAGTTCGCGTCATACGGTCCTTTCCTTAGGACTCACCAAACAGGTACGTTAGCTTTAGTTTTTGCTGAGTTTTCTTCAGATCTTTACGTTTTAAAGGCTTCTGTAGGTTTCAGGAGAGGGAGTACTTGAGCAAGGAAAAGAACAAGTTGGTGAATGGGACGACCTAGAGTGGACCATATTGATGGAAAATACACTGGTTAGTTACGCGTTCAGTTGAGATACACCATAAAGAGGGAATAAAGTAACCAGAAGACAACAGAACACAATGGGTCTCTCGATAGCTTAACTGGTATGAGCTGAGTTTAACTGTATGGGTTCTAGTTCGAGGGCAGACTGGCCGTTAGGAGGTGTCAAAATTAAGGAGTGAGAACTGAGATATGGTAAAGGGGATATAGTGAAACCCATTGAATCCTCAAAAGTGCTCAAAATATTGAAAGAAAGAAGTGGTTTGACAGCGGTAGTTTCGAGTTTCCATCGGTTCCTAGAACGAACAGCTTCAGTTCAGAAAGTTCGGTCAAGTTTAATGCAGTGCACTTTTGTACTAATTCGGTTAGAGCTTCCGATTCAGAAAAACGCCAGAGAAACTGGCGTGTGTGAGGCTGTGGTCGTGATTGAGAGAAAAGTAGCTGAACTAAATCCTCTTAAAGCTGATATCCATCCTGCAGATCCAAATGGGGCTCCAAAATAATGCTTATAGCGAGATTGGCAAAAAACTAAATGCAGTTATAGTCATTCTTTAAAATTTCAAAATCGGTTTTGATTACATTTTTTTGTGAAGCCAGTTCCAAACATTTTTTTTTTAATGTAAAATTTTCGCCCGTTGAAAAATAACAAGGGCAAGCAGCGCAATAAATTATCGCCACATTTACATACATGTAAGGGTCGATTTGAAGCACTAACATGCAACTGCTAATATGATCAGCGGATGAAACGTGAAAGGAAGGTTATGTTTTTGTGTGCGCGCGGTTAATCGTGAGATGATGAAGTGATCATTTAATTAACGAATTTTTTGCGGTCGTATTTTGTTTTTATTTTCTCAGTTGTTGTTTTACTTTATAATTGCACGGTCTACAGTATACTAGTACTACAAGTACCGCACTTTCCTAAGTAACTTTAGGTAAGTTTGAGAAAGCTCGTCGCCTCCTCGAGAATCATCCTCTACGTTATACACACGTATATTAAATGATTAAATGACAACTAACGTCTTTCTTCCACTTGACTGACTTGAAGACCCCGACCATTACGTCGGCTCGGCTACACGCTGCCCACGAGAACCCAAAAGGGCAAGCGAGGTAAACGAGGTAGCTGTGAGGCCACTTGATGAAGATCGGAACAGATATAGCGGCCAATGTCAGGATTCCGAACACCACGTGAATTATGAAATTCAGGGCTCCCACTTTGGAAACGTGAGTGTGAGTTAAAGAAGCTAGTTCGACAACTAGTAGAACGATCCAAGCAACGTTGGTGCAGACGATGACGACTAGAAGGAAGAAGTTCATCCTCAACTTGGCCTGGTGCAACAGTTCAAAGACGTCAAACTTTTTACTTTGACGTTTGCAATGTGTGGCATTTTAGATTAAATATTACGTTACTTGTTACGTGGATTATTACTCTCATTACTGCAGAGAAGTTAAATAAACCAAAATTAATATTTAATAAAATTGCACAGATAAAAATACTTTGTCTTAAATAAAAAACGAAATATTAAATTTTACTTTCTTGTTCACTTTACGATTTGCTGAAAAATTTATATTTATTCTCAATAAACATATCTGCTTATTTTCCGCATGGATGGAACCTTGTGGACTGGCCTTGCAGAAGGCAGTGATTGTCCTGATGACGACTCAAAGTATGCAAAACTCTCCTCCGAATCCCTGTTAGACTTTTCAGCTCTACTTGTGGAAAGTGGCTCGATATCTGGCCGTGGTTTCCCCATCCGGCAAGCAGCTAATAAAGCTGTTATGATGAGCGTAGGCTGCTCCATCACCCATAAGGCAGAGGTGTGCCTTCCACATTGCTTGCACCTACCACACTGTTTCTCAAGAGTCAGTGTAGGTCATAGCAGGTGCTATCCCTACTATCACGTTAAGAGGGACGAGTTGTACCTAACAATAGAGCAACCTGAGTGCAGCTATCAGAAGAAAAGCAGGAGAATGTTTACCTTTGGGAGATGGCAAGAGGCATGGGGTGCAATTCAGAGGGGGGGGGGGACACCAGGCAGCTGATTCTACTACACCAGTTGCTCCCAGAACATGGAGCATTTAGGGCGTACCTACAGTCGGAGTTAAAACCGCACCTGAACCTCCCAAACTGCTGGAGAACTTATGGGTACTCGCAACTAACTAATAAATACATTGTTCGTCTTCAACGTTTTCGTCGCGGAAATACGATGTCTCTGCATATAGTCTGAAACGCGATGCACAGGGGTTGAAGAGAGTGATGCTTAGCCCAACTCTGGAACGTCGTTCCTTACAGGCCCCGCAGAAACCAGCTGAACCCTGCTTAGGACCATTTCAGATTGCTGAGGCTGTTTGCGCTTCCTCGACGCCTTTCTCTACTCCTCTCTAATCACACCCAGTACGGTAAAGATATCTTCGCTGTCATCCATTCCCTCAGCTGAGTATAGTAGAAGTTGACCTTTTGGTTTATTATTCATTCTGAATAATAACCCTATGTTTTCGGTCACGAAAAATTTTTTACAACCCCCCCTCAAAATTTGATACTTTACGTTTCAAGACTTGGAGATTCCAAATTTACAATGTCCGTCCGCCATCCGGGCCGTTTTGTGCCTTTAACGTGGTCTAAAAAATTCGTTCTTTCGCACAAAAATCCGATTTGGTATCTAGTTGTGCCCGCCATCTCGGCAATCCGATCGAACGAAGCCCGTGGTTGTAATGGGCTAAAAACGGTTAAAAAAATTAACGAAACGCAGTACAACGCGGGACTACAGCAGAAGTCAACGTTTCGTCGTTTGAACTCCCTCCCTCCCGCCCGTCTCAATAAAAAACGGCGGCAACGCTGCAGGGCGGGCGGTTCAACTCCCCTTTCGCCTCGCAACGGGTTCGCTCGAAGCTGCGCCCCCGTTCCAATTTCCCCGACGACGGGGCAAAATCATCAGACGTTTTGTTTCCGTAGTTCCATTGTAGCCAGGACATGTTTCGTATGGTTTACTAGTATTCGATGCTGAATCGAATGGGATGGGGGAGCAGTAATACTAGGTCAAGCTGTTCATGAGAATAATAAACCATTGTGTAATAATTTCCAGGGTTTTTATATGTCCTTCTCTTAAGCCCAGTGTGGTTCTTTTCAGTGCAGCTGTCCTGCAAATGCTTTGCTCTGGTTCCATCACTCTTGCCAGGCTTTCATCTTCCTGTTCATTCTTACCTATTTGATTGTTGTTTTCTCCAGGTAGTACAGTTGTAGTAGTTTATTCCAACTTAGGATATTATTTTAATTCAAATTAATTCTATGTGGTGTCCCCGAAACGTGCTTTACAAGAAAAACTAATTACTTGAGCTTCGCAAGGCCTACATAATAATGCCAATTCATCTCATTGCTCGTCGTTACTGCTAGCAATACCTTCGAGTACACTTCTTTTAGTTGTCGCAGATACTGAGAAACATTATCGTTGGCACAGTCGTAGGGTTTCTTCTTACGCAGAAATTCGGTTAATACGTGTTGGTCTGGGATCATCTGATTTAAATCGCTCATTGATGGGCCTTGAGTGATTTCTTTGTTCAACAATTCAAACTGAAATTTTGAGAATAGTTTCAAAACTCTGAAGTAAATAAACGTCAAAATGAAACCCAAGTGACTTAGTTTAGTTTACTCTCCTCCGACTCTTTTCATTTTTCGACGTGTAAGGCATAAAAATAAGATTTTATTTTCTCATTCCACTTATTTAGGAATAAAAATGAAGATAAATAACCTTCCTTGTCTAAACAATATAGTCAAGATTATTTCAAGTTAAAACATACACGGTCAATCAAATAACGTGTTCATGAAAGTCATTTCAGTCTTCACACGATCCCATGTTGACTAAACATTGACTAATGAATATAAAAGTTACTCTTTCAAACACTCCTCGACCATATTATAAAATGATGAGGTCACATGAATATTCAAAGACCAGAATAACAATTATCAACAACTTGAATAAACGTTGAAAAGCAAGAACAAAAATAATCTATTGAGGCATAATCGCCAATCAAAATTAACCTCACATACACAACTTCCTTTAAAGTATGAGCGAATAGCACCACCATAGAGATGACATAATTTCTCCCGAAGTGCTTCCTCGTACTCATCAACCCATTCTGAATTCCCCAACATCTGCAGTACATTCCTATCTTACGATCTCTACAAATATCTATCTCGCCAAATTGACAAACGCTTTTCCCGTAGCGTTTTCTCTGGCAGAACTTACAACTGGCATGCCCTGAAGTCGAATTCTTCCTTGAGAATTGCCTGCTTTTTTCTCTTCGCAGGAATCGACAAATTGGTAAATGGAGCCCATTGGACATTGCTAGTGGTTTTTTCAAAAACTGTGAACGATATCTGTAAGTATGACAGTCGGGTTCGATTTGTGAATTACGTTCAGACGAATTTATAGTGGCTGCATCTATTATTTCGTAGAAATAAAAGCATAGGTCGGCGGTTGATGATTCTGGACAAACTATTTTCATGACGGAGTTTGTTAAATGCTCCTCCATTTTTCAATTTTATTTTATTATTATTCTGGCTGTTCTCATCGATGTATCCAATTTACAGCATGGTGGACATGGAACGTTTGACAGTAGCGTTTTAGTAACGTTATCAAACTGAAATTGAGAAGATCCAATGGTTTTTTCCTTTTTAATTGACAGTTGATAGAGGGAGTTCGTTTTGTTGTTGAGAGTACGAATGGCCAACGACTTCATGTTTATTTTTGTCAATTCCTCGTCTAATTCCACATTTTATAAGAACAATACTTTCGAATAGGACACCCAAGGGTTTGCCGACTCAGCTTTTCTAGGAAAAATTCGAATAAAGCCCTCAGTACACAACCTTTAGACTTATTTGCACCTTCGACTGGCTGTTTGAGTAATTTGAACTTCCATCGCCAGACATGAAGAAGGGGGTAGCGTGCAAAATTGATGGCTTAGAGTTGCCCAGGGTGTCGAAGGAAGGTCAAATTCAAATCAACTACGAACGATTATTACTCGTGCGCAGCCATAAAGAAG